>CAWUFW010005779.1:0-1271799 GCA_963921515.1 Calotriton arnoldi
CATACTTCGTTCGGTTACGTATTGCTATCAGCCAGGATAGCTTGACTCCAGTGGCATGGAGAGCACGGGACCCACGTCTGGGCATACCCGTCCCACTCAGGGTGACAAATGCAAAAAGAACAATTGATGGACAGAATGCAGAACAATGTCATACATTCACCCCAGTACAGAGATCTGGGCCTAAATCCATCGTTTGTTTGCTCACCATGCCATTCCAGTTTGGACCCAGCCATATGCAAATCAGTCTTGACCCTGCGCCCAATGGGAACAGTCCAGCCCGAACTGCCAGGCCAGGTCCTCCCTGGACTGGAAACAAGCATCCTAGGACCGGTTTCGGGCTTTCAGCCCTCATCAGCCAGGATAGCTTGACTCCAGTGGCATGGAGAGCACGGGACCCACGTCTGGGCATACCCGTCCCACTCGGGGTGACAAATGCAAAAAGAACAATTGATGGACAGAATGCAGAACAATGTCATACATTCACCCCAGTACAGAGATCTGGGCCTAAATCCATCGTATTTTTGCTCACCATGCCATTCCAGTTTGGACCCAGCCATATGCAAATCAGTCTTGACCCTGCGCCCAATGGGAACAGTCCAGCCCGAACTGCCAGGCCAGGTCCTCCCTGGACTGGAAACAAGCATCCTAGGACCGGTTTCGGGCTTTCAGCCCTCATCAGCCAGGATAGCTTGACTCCAGTGGCATGGAGAGCACGGGACCCACGTCTGGGCATACCCGTCCCACTCGGGGTGACAAATGCAAAAAGAACAATTGATGGACAGAATGCAGAACAATGTCATACATTCACCCCAGTACAGAGATCTGGGCCTAAATCCATCGTTTTTTTGCTCACCATGCCATTCCAGTTTGGACCCAGCCATATGCAAATCAGTCTTGACCCTGCGCCCAATGGGAACAGTCCAGCCCGAACTGCCAGGCCAGGTCCTCCCTGGACTGGAAACAAGCATCCTAGGACCGGTTTCGGGCTTTCAGCCCTCATCAGCCAGGATAGCTTGACTCCAGTGGCATGGAGAGCACGGGACCCACGTCTGGGCATACCCGTCCCACTCGGGGTGACAAATGCAAAAAGAACAATTGATGGACAGAATGCAGAACAATGTCATACATTCACCCCAGTACAGAGATCTGGGCCTAAATCCATCGTTTTTTTGCTCACCATGCCATTCCAGTTTGGACCCAGCCATATGCAAATCAGTCTTGACCCTGCGCCCAATGGGAACAGTCCAGCCCGAACTGCCAGGCCAGGTCCTCCCTGGACTGGAAACAAGCATCCTAGGACCGGTTTCGGGCTTTCAGCCCTCATCAGCCAGGATAGCTTGACTCCAGTGGCATGGAGAGCACGGGACCCACGTCTGGGCATACCCGTCCCACTCGGGGTGACAAATGCAAAAAGAACAATTGATGGACAGAATGCAGAACAATGTCATACATTCACCCCAGTACAGAGATCTGGGCCTAAATCCATCGGTTTTTTGCTCACCATGCCATTCCAGTTTGGACCCAGCCATATGCAAATCAGTCTTGACCCTGCGCCCAATGGGAACAGTCCAGCCCGAACTGCCAGGCCAGGTCCTCCCTGGACTGGAAACAAGCATCCTAGGACCGGTTTCGGGCTTTCAGCCCTCATCAGCCAGGATAGCTTGACTCCAGTGGCATGGAGAGCACGGGACCCACGTCTGGGCATACCCGTCCCACTCGGGGTGACAAATGCAAAAAGAACAATTGATGGACAGAATGCAGAACAATGTCATACATTCACCCCAGTACAGAGATCTGGGCCTAAATCCATCGTATTTTTGCTCACCATGCCATTCCAGTTTGGACCCAGCCATATGCAAATCAGTCTTGACCCTGCGCCCAATGGGAACAGTCCAGCCCGAACTGCCAGGCCAGGTCCTCCCTGGACTGGAAACAAGCATCCTAGGACCGGTTTCGGGCTTTCAGCCCTCATCAGCCAGGATAGCTTGACTCCAGTGGCATGGAGAGCACGGGACCCACGTCTGGGCATACCCGTCCCACTCGGGGTGACAAATGCAAAAAGAACAATTGATGGACAGAATGCAGAACAATGTCATACATTCACCCCAGTACAGAGATCTGGGCCTAAATCCATCGTTTTTGCTCACCATGCCATTCCAGTTTGGACCCAGCCATATGCAAATCAGTCTTGACCCTGCGCCCAATGGGAACAGTCCAGCCCGAACTGCCAGGCCAGGTCCTCCCTGGACTGGAAACAAGCATCCTAGGACCGGTTTCGGGCTTTCAGCCCTCATCAGCCAGGATAGCTTGACTCCAGTGGCATGGAGAGCACGGGACCCACGTCTGGGCATACCCGTCCCACTCGGGGTGACAAATGCAAAAAGAACAATTGATGGACAGAATGCAGAACAATGTCATACATTCACCCCAGTACAGAGATCTGGGCCTAAATCCATCGGTTTTTTGCTCACCATGCCATTCCAGTTTGGACCCAGCCATATGCAAATCAGTCTTGACCCTGCGCCCAATGGGAACAGTCCAGCCCGAACTGCCAGGCCAGGTCCTCCCTGGACTGGAAACAAGCATCCTAGGACCGGTTTCGGGCTTTCAGCCCTCATCAGCCAGGATAGCTTGACTCCAGTGGCATGGAGAGCACGGGACCCACGTCTGGGCATACCCGTCCCACTCGGGGTGACAAATGCAAAAAGAACAATTGATGGACAGAATGCAGAACAATGTCATACATTCACCCCAGTACAGAGATCTGGGCCTAAATCCATCGTTTTTTTGCTCACCATGCCATTCCAGTTTGGACCCAGCCTATGCAAATCAGTCTTGACCCTGCGCCCAATGGGAACAGTCCAGCCCGAACTGCCAGGCCAGGTCCTCCCTGGACTGGAAACAAGCATCCTAGGACCGGTTTCGGGCTTTCAGCCCTCATCAGCCAGGATAGCTTGACTCCAGTGGCATGGAGAGCACGGGACCCACGTCTGGGCATACCCGTCCCACTCAGGGTGACAAATGCAAAAAGAACAATTGATGGACAGAATGCAGAACAATGTCATACATTCACCCCAGTACAGAGATCTGGGCCTAAATCCATCGGTTTTTTGCTCACCATGCCATTCCAGTTTGGACCCAGCCATATGCAAATCAGTCTTGACTCTGCGCCCAATGGGAACAGTCCAGCCCGAACTGCCAGGCCAGGTCCTCCCTGGACTGGAAACAAGCATCCTAGGACCGGTCTCAGGCTTTCAGCCCTCATCAGCCAGGATAGCTTGACTCCAGTGGCATGGAGAGCACGGGACCCACGTCTGGGCATACCCGTCCCACTCAGGGTGACAAATGCAAAAAGAACAATTGATGGACAGAATGCAGAACAATGTCATACATTCACCCCAGTACAGAGATCTGGGCCTAAATCCATCGTTTGTTTGCTCACCATGCCATTCCAGTTTGGACCCAGCCATATGCAAATCAGTCTTGACCCTGCGCCCAATGGGAACAGTCCAGCCCGAACTGCCAGGCCAGGTCCTCCCTGGACTGGAAACAAGCATCCTAGGACCGGTTTCGGGCTTTCAGCCCTCATCAGCCAGGATAGCTTGACTCCAGTGGCATGGAGAGCACGGGAACCACGTCTGGGCATACCCGTCCCACTCGGGGTGACAAATGCAAAAAGAACAATTGATGGACAGAATGCAGAACAATGTCATACATTCACCCCAGTACAGAGACCTGGGCCTAAATCCATCGTTTTTTTGCTCACCATGCCATTCCAGTTTGGACCCAGCCATATGCAAATCAGTCTTGACCCTGCGCCCAATGGGAACAGTCCAGCCCGAACTGCCAGGCCAGGTCCTCCCTGGACTGGAAACAAGCATCCTAGGACCGGTTTCGGGCTTTCAGCCCTCATCAGCCAGGATAGCTTGACTCCAGTGGCATGGAGAGCACGGGACCCACGTCTGGGCATACCCGTCCCACTCGGGGTGACAAATGCAAAAAGAACAATTGATGGACAGAATGCAGAACAATGTCATACATTCACCCCAGTACAGAGATCTGGGCCTAAATCCATCGTTTTTTTGCTCACCATGCCATTCCAGTTTGGACCCAGCCATATGCAAATCAGTCTTGACCCTGCGCCCAATGGGAACAGTCCAGCCCGAACTGCCAGGCCAGGTCCTCCCTGGACTGGAAACAAGCATCCTAGGACCGGTTTCGGGCTTTCAGCCCTCATCAGCCAGGATAGCTTGACTCCAGTGGCATGGAGAGCACGGGACCCACGTCTGGGCATACCCGTCCCACTCGGGGTGACAAATGCAAAAAGAACAATTGATGGACAGAATGCAGAACAATGTCATACATTCACCCCAGTACAGAGATCTGGGCCTAAATCCATCGGTTTTTTGCTCACCATGCCATTCCAGTTTGGACCCAGCCATATGCAAATCAGTCTTGACCCTGCGCCCAATGGGAACAGTCCAGCCCGAACTGCCAGGCCAGGTCCTCCCTGGACTGGAAACAAGCATCCTAGGACCGGTTTCAGGCTTTCAGCCCTCATCAGCCAGGATAGCTTGACTCCAGTGGCATGGAGAGCACGGGACCCACGTCTGGGCATACCCGTCCCACTCGGGGTGACAAATGCAAAAAGAACAATTGATGGACAGAATGCAGAACAATGTCATACATTCACCCCAGTACAGAGATCTGGGCCTAAATCCATCGTTTTTTTGCTCACCATGCCATTCCAGTTTGGACCCAGCCTATGCAAATCAGTCTTGACCCTGCGCCCAATGGGAACAGTCCAGCCCGAACTGCCAGGCCAGGTCCTCCCTGGACTGGAAACAAGCATCCTAGGACCGGTTTCGGGCTTTCAGCCCTCATCAGCCAGGATAGCTTGACTCCAGTGGCATGGAGAGCACGGGACCCACGTCTGGGCATACCCGTCCCACTCAGGGTGACAAATGCAAAAAGAACAATTGATGGACAGAATGCAGAACAATGTCATACATTCACCCCAGTACAGAGATCTGGGCCTAAATCCATCGGTTTTTTGCTCACCATGCCATTCCAGTTTGGACCCAGCCATATGCAAATCAGTCTTGACTCTGCGCCCAATGGGAACAGTCCAGCCCGAACTGCCAGGCCAGGTCCTCCCTGGACTGGAAACAAGCATCCTAGGACCGGTCTCGGGCTTTCAGCCCTCATCAGCCAGGATAGCTTGACTCCAGTGGCATGGAGAGCACGGGACCCACGTCTGGGCATACCCGTCCCACTCAGGGTGACAAATGCAAAAAGAACAATTGATGGACAGAATGCAGAACAATGTCATACATTCACCCCAGTACAGAGATCTGGGCCTAAATCCATCGTTTGTTTGCTCACCATGCCATTCCAGTTTGGACCCAGCCATATGCAAATCAGTCTTGACCCTGCGCCCAATGGGAACAGTCCAGCCCGAACTGCCAGGCCAGGTCCTCCCTGGACTGGAAACAAGCATCCTAGGACCGGTTTCGGGCTTTCAGCCCTCATCAGCCAGGATAGCTTGACTCCAGTGGCATGGAGAGCACGGGACCCACGTCTGGGCATACCCGTCCCACTCGGGGTGACAAATGCAAAAAGAACAATTGATGGACAGAATGCAGAACAATGTCATACATTCACCCCAGTACAGAGATCTGGGCCTAAATCCATCGTTTTTTTGCTCACCATGCCATTCCAGTTTGGACCCAGCCATATGCAAATCAGTCTTGACCCTGCGCCCAATGGGAACAGTCCAGCCCGAACTGCCAGGCCAGGTCCTCCCTGGACTGGAAACAAGCATCCTAGGACCGGTTTCGGGCTTTCAGCCCTCATCAGCCAGGATAGCTTGACTCCAGTGGCATGGAGAGCACGGGACCCACGTCTGGGCATACCCGTCCCACTCGGGGTGACAAATGCAAAAAGAACAATTGATGGACAGAATGCAGAACAATGTCATACATTCACCCCAGTACAGAGATCTGGGCCTAAATCCATCGTTTTTTTGCTCACCATGCCATTCCAGTTTGGACCCAGCCATATGCAAATCAGTCTTGACCCTGCGCCCAATGGGAACAGTCCAGCCCGAACTGCCAGGCCAGGTCCTCCCTGGACTGGAAACAAGCATCCTAGGACCGGTTTCGGGCTTTCAGCCCTCATCAGCCAGGATAGCTTGACTCCAGTGGCATGGAGAGCACGGGACCCACGTCTGGGCATACCCGTCCCACTCGGGGTGACAAATGCAAAAAGAACAATTGATGGACAGAATGCAGAACAATGTCATACATTCACCCCAGTACAGAGATCTGGGCCTAAATCCATCGTTTTTTTGCTCACCATGCCATTCCAGTTTGGACCCAGCCATATGCAAATCAGTCTTGACCCTGCGCCCAATGGGAACAGTCCAGCCCGAACTGCCAGGCCAGGTCCTCCCTGGACTGGAAACAAGCATCCTAGGACCGGTTTCGGGCTTTCAGCCCTCATCAGCCAGGATAGCTTGACTCCAGTGGCATGGAGAGCACGGGACCCACGTCTGGGCATACCCGTCCCACTCGGGGTGACAAATGCAAAAAGAACAATTGATGGACAGAATGCAGAACAATGTCATACATTCACCCCAGTACAGAGATCTGGGCCTAAATCCATCGTTTTTTGCTCACCATGCCATTCCAGTTTGGACCCAGCCATATGCAAATCAGTCTTGACCCTGCGCCCAATGGGAACAGTCCAGCCCGAACTGCCAGGCCAGGTCCTCCCTGGACTGGAAACAAGCATCCTAGGACCGGTTTCGGGCTTTCAGCCCTCATCAGCCAGGATAGCTTGACTCCAGTGGCATGGAGAGCACGGGACCCACGTCTGGGCATACCCGTCCCACTCGGGGTGACAAATGCAAAAAGAACAATTGATGGACAGAATGCAGAACAATGTCATACATTCACCCCAGTACAGAGATCTGGGCCTAAATCCATCGTTTTTTTGCTCACCATGCCATTCCAGTTTGGACCCAGCCATATGCAAATCAGTCTTGACCCTGCGCCCAATGGGAACAGTCCAGCCCGAACTGCCAGGCCAGGTCCTCCCTGGACTGGAAACAAGCATCCTAGGACCGGTTTCGGGCTTTCAGCCCTCATCAGCCAGGATAGCTTGACTCCAGTGGCATGGAGAGCACGGGACCCACGTCTGGGCATACCCGTCCCACTCGGGGTGACAAATGCAAAAAGAACAATTGATGGACAGAATGCAGAACAATGTCATACATTCACCCCAGTACAGAGATCTGGGCCTAAATCCATCGTTTTTTGCTCACCATGCCATTCCAGTTTGGACCCAGCCATATGCAAATCAGTCTTGACCCTGCGCCCAATGGGAACAGTCCAGCCCGAACTGCCAGGCCAGGTCCTCCCTGGACTGGAAACAAGCATCCTAGGACCGGTTTCGGGCTTTCAGCCCTCATCAGCCAGGATAGCTTGACTCCAGTGGCATGGAGAGCACGGGACCCACGTCTGGGCATACCCGTCCCACTCGGGGTGACAAATGCAAAAAGAACAATTGATGGACAGAATGCAGAACAATGTCATACATTCACCCCAGTACAGAGATCTGGGCCTAAATCCATCGTTTTTTTGCTCACCATGCCATTCCAGTTTGGACCCAGCCATATGCAAATCAGTCTTGACCCTGCGCCCAATGGGAACAGTCCAGCCCGAACTGCCAGGCCAGGTCCTCCCTGGACTGGAAACAAGCATCCTAGGACCGGTTTCGGGCTTTCAGCCCTCATCAGCCAGGATAGCTTGACTCCAGTGGCATGGAGAGCACGGGACCCACGTCTGGGCATACCCGTCCCACTCGGGGTGACAAATGCAAAAAGAACAATTGATGGACAGAATGCAGAACAATGTCATACATTCACCCCAGTACAGAGATCTGGGCCTAAATCCATCGTTTTTTTGCTCACCATGCCATTCCAGTTTGGACCCAGCCTATGCAAATCAGTCTTGACCCTGCGCCCAATGGGAACAGTCCAGCCCGAACTGCCAGGCCAGGTCCTCCCTGGACTGGAAACAAGCATCCTAGGACCGGTTTCGGGCTTTCAGCCCTCATCAGCCAGGATAGCTTGACTCCAGTGGCATGGAGAGCACGGGACCCACGTCTGGGCATACCCGTCCCACTCAGGGTGACAAATGCAAAAAGAACAATTGATGGACAGAATGCAGAACAATGTCATACATTCACCCCAGTACAGAGATCTGGGCCTAAATCCATCGGTTTTTTGCTCACAATGCCATTCCAGTTTGGACCCAGCCATATGCAAATCAGTCTTGACTCTGCGCCCAATGGGAACAGTCCAGCCCAAACTGCCAGGCCAGGTCCTCCCTGGACTGGAAAGAAGCATCCTAGGACCGGTCTCAGGCTTTCAGCCCTCATCAGCCAGGATAGCTTGACTCCAGTGGCATGGAGAGCACGGGACCCACGTCTAGGCATACCCGTCCCACTCAGGGTGACAAATGCAAAAAGAACAATTGATGGACAGAATGCAGAACAATGTCATACATTCACCACAGTACAGAGTTCTGGGCCTAAATCCATCGTTTGTTTGCTCACCATGCCATTCCAGTTTGGACCCAGCCATATGCAAATCAGTCTTGACCCTGCGCCCAATGGGAACAGTCCAGCCCGAACTGCCAGGCCAGGTCCTCCCTGGACTGGAAACAAGCATCCTAGGACCGGTTTCGGGCTTTCAGCCCTCATCAGCCAGGATAGCTTGACTCCAGTGGCATGGAGAGCACGGGACCCACGTCTGGGCATACCCGTCCCACTCGGGGTGACAAATGCAAAAAGAACAATTGATGGACAGAATGCAGAACAATGTCATACATTCACCCCAGTACAGAGATCTGGGCCTAAATCCATCGTTTTTTTGCTCACCATGCCATTCCAGTTTGGACCCAGCCATATGCAAATCAGTCTTGACCCTGCGCCCAATGGGAACAGTCCAGCCCGAACTGCCAGGCCAGGTCCTCCCTGGACTGGAAACAAGCATCCTAGGACCGGTTTCGGGCTTTCAGCCCTCATCAGCCAGGATAGCTTGACTCCAGTGGCATGGAGAGCACGGGACCCACGTCTGGGCATACCCGTCCCACTCGGGGTGACAAATGCAAAAAGAATAATTGATGGACAGAATGCAGAACAATGTCATACATTTACCCCAGTACAGAGATCTGGGCCTAAATCCATTGTTTTTTTGCTCACCATGCCATTCCAGTTTGGACCCAGCCTATGCAAATCAGTCTTGACCCTGCGCCCAATGGGAACAGTCCAGCCCGAACTGCCAGGCCAGGTCCTCCCTGGACTGGAAACAAGCATCCTAGGACCTGTTTTGGGCTTTCAGCCATCATCAGCCAGGATAGCTTGACTCCAGTGGCATGGAGAGCACGGGACCCACGTCTGGGCATACCCGTCCCACTCGGGGTGACAAATGCAAAAAGAACAATTGATGGACAGAATGCAGAACAATGTCATACATTCACCCCAGTACAGAGATCTGGGCCTAAATCCATCGTTTTTTTGCTCACCATGCCATTCCAGTTTGGACCCAGCCATATGCAAATCAGTCTTGACCCTGCGCCCAATGGGAACAGTCCAGCCCGAACTGCCAGGCCAGGTCCTCCCTGGACTGGAAACAAGCATCCTAGGACCAGTTTCGGGCTTTCAGCCCTCATCAGCCAGGATAGCTTGACTCCAGTGGCATGGAGAGCACGGGACCCACGTCTGGGCATACCCGTCCCACTCGGGGTGACAAATGCAAAAAGAACAATTGATGGACAGAATGCAGAACAATGTCATACATTCACCCCAGTACAGAGATCTGGGCCTAAATCCATCGTTTTTTTGCTCACCATGCCATTCCAGTTTGGACCCAGCCTATGCAAATCAGTCTTGACCCTGCGCCCAATGGGAACAGTCCAGCCCGAACTGCCAGGCCAGGTCCTCCCTGGACTGGAAACAAGCATCCTAGGACCGGTTTCGGGCTTTCAGCCCTCATCAGCCAGGATAGCTTGACTCCAGTGGCATGGAGAGCACGGGACCCACGTCTGGGCATACCCGTCTCACTCAGGGTGACAAATGCAAAAAGAACAATTGATGGACAGAATGCAGAACAATGTCATACATTCACCGAAGTACAGAGATCTAGGCCTAAATCCATCGGTTTTTTGCTCACAATGCCATTCCAGTTTGGACCCAGCCATATGCAAATCAGTCTTGACTCTGCGCCCAATGGGAACAGTCCAGCCCGAACTGCCAGGCCAGGTACTCCCTGGACTGGAAAGAAGCATCCTAGGACCGGTCTCAGGCTTTCAGCCCTCATCAGCCAGGATAGCTTGACTCCAGTGGCATGGAGAGCACGGGACCCACGTCTAGGCATACCCGTCCCACTCAGGGTGACAAATGCAAAAAGAACAATTGATGGACAGAATGCAGAACAATGTCATACATTCACCCCAGTACAGAGATCTGGGCCTAAATCCATCATTTGTTTGCTCACCATGCCATTCCAGTTTGGACCCAGCCATATGCAAATCAGTCTTGACCCTGCGCCCAATGGGAACAGTCCAGCCCAAACTGCCAGGCCAGGTCCTCCCTGGACTGGAAACAAGCATCCTCGGACCGGTTTCGGGCTTTCAGCCCTCATCAGCCAGGAAAGCTTGACTCCAGTGGCATGGAGAGCACGGGAACCACGTCTGGGCATACCCGTCCCACTCGGGGTGACAAATACAAAAAGAACAATTGATGGACAGAATGCAGAACAATGTCATACATTCACCCCAGTACAGAGATCTGGTCCTAAATCCATCATTTTTTTGCTCACCATGCCATTCCAGTTTGGTCCCAGCCATATGCAAATCAGTCTTGACCCTGCGCCCAATGGGAACAGTCCAGCCCGAACTGCCAGACCAGGTCCTACCTGGACTGGAAACAAGCATCCAAGTACCGGGTTCGGGCTTTCAGCCCTCATCAGCCAGGATAGCTTGACTCCAGTGGCATGGAGAGCACCGGACCCACGTCTGGGCAAACCAGTCCCACTCGGGGTGACAAATGCAAAAAGAACAACTGATGGACAGAATGCTGAAAATGTCATACATTCACCCCAGTACAGAGATCTGGGCCTAAATCCATCGTTTTTTTGCTCACCATGCCATTCCAGTTTGGACCCAGCCATATGCAAATCAGTCTTGGCCCTGCTCCCAATGGGAACAGTCCAGCCTGAACTGCCAGGCCAGGTCCTCCCTGGACTGGAAACAAGCATCCTAGGACCGGTTTCAGGCTTTCAGCCCTCATCAGCCAGGATAGCTTGACTCCAGTGGCATGGAGAGCACGGGACCCACGTCTGGGCATACCCGTCCCACTCGGGGTGACAAATGCAAAAAGAACAATTGATGGACAGAATGCAGAACAATGTCATACATTCACCCCAGTACAGAGATCTGGGCCTAAATCCATCGTTTTTTTGCTCACAATGCCATTCCAGTTTGGACCCAGCCATATGCAAATCAGTCTTGACCCTGCGCCCAATGGGAACAGTCCAGCCCGAACTGCCAGGCCAGGTCCTCCCTGGACTGGAAACAAGCATCCTAGGACCGGTTTCGGGCTTTCAGCCCTCATCAGCCAGGATAGCTTGACTCCAGTGGCATGGAGAGCACGGGACCCACGTCTGGGCATACCCGTCCCACTCGGGGTGACAAATGCAAAAAGAACAATTGATGGACAGAATGCAGAACAATGTCATACATTCACCCCAGTACAGAGATCTGGGCCTAAATCCATCGTTTTTTTGCTCACCATGCCATTCCAGTTTGGACCCAGCCATATGCAAATCAGTCTTGACCCTGCGCCCAATGGGAACAGTCCAGCCCGAACTGCCAGGCCAGGTCCTCCCTGGACTGGAAACAAGCATCCTAGGACCGGTTTCGGGCTTTCAGCCCTCATCAGCCAGGATAGCTTGACTCCAGTGGCATGGAGAGCACGGGACCCACGTCTGGGCATACCCGTCCCACTCGGGGTGACAAATGCAAAAAGAACAATTGATGGACAGAATGCAGAACAATGTCATACATTCACCCCAGTACAGAGATCTGGGCCTAAATCCATCGTTTTTTGCTCACCATGCCATTCCAGTTTGGACCCAGCCATATGCAAATCAGTCTTGACCCTGCGCCCAATGGGAACAGTCCAGCCCGAACTGCCAGGCCAGGTCCTCCCTGGACTGGAAACAAGCATCCTAGGACCGGTTTCGGGCTTTCAGCCCTCATCAGCCAGGATAGCTTGACTCCAGTGGCATGGAGAGCACGGGACCCACGTCTGGGCATACCCGTCCCACTCGGGGTGACAAATGCAAAAAGAACAATTGATGGACAGAATGCAGAACAATGTCATGCATTCACCCCAGTACAGAGATCTGGGCCTAAATCCATCGTTTTTTTGCTCACCATGCCATTCCAGTTTGGACCCAGCCATATGCAAATCAGTATTGACCCTGAGCCCAATGGGAGCAGTCCAGCCCGAACTGCCAGGCCAGGTCCTCCCTGGACTGGAAACAAGCATCTTAGGACCAGTTTCGGGCTTTCAGCCCTCATCAGCCAGGATAGCTTGACTCCAGTGGCATGGAGAGCACGGCACCCACGTCTGGGCATACCCGTCCCACTCGGGGTGACAAATGCAAAAAGAACAATTGATGGACAGAATGCAGAACAATGTCATACATTCACCCCAGTACAGAGATCTGGGCCTAAATCCATCGTTTTTTGCTCACCATGCCATTCCAGTTTGGACCCAGCCATATGCAAATCAGTCTTGACCCTGCGCCCAATGGGAACAGTCCAGCCCGAACTGCCAGGCCAGGTCCTCCCTGGACTGGAAACAAGCATCCTAGGACCGGTTTCGGGCTTTCAGCCCTCATCAGCCAGGATAGCTTGACTCCAGTGGCATGGAGAGCACGGGACCCACGTCTGGGCATACCCGTCCCACTCGGGGTGACAAATGCAAAAAGAACAATTGATGGACAGAATGCAGAACAATGTCATACATTCACCCCAGTACAGAGATCTGGGCCTAAATCCATCGTTTTTTTGCTCACCATGCCATTCCAGTTTGGACCCAGCCATATGCAAATCAGTCTTGACCCTGCGCCCAATGGGAACAGTCCAGCCCGAACTGCCAGGCCAGGTCCTCCCTGGACTGGAAACAAGCATCCTAGGACCGGTTTCGGGCTTTCAGCCCTCATCAGCCAGGATAGCTTGACTCCAGTGGCATGGAGAGCACGGGACCCACGTCTGGGCATACCCGTCCCACTCGGGGTGACAAATGCAAAAAGAACAATTGATGGACAGAATGCAGAACAATGTCATACATTCACCCCAGTACAGAGATCTGGGCCTAAATCCATCGTTTTTTTGCTCACCATGCCATTCCAGTTTGGACCCAGCCATATGCAAATCAGTCTTGACCCTGCGCCCAATGGGAACAGTCCAGCCCGAACTGCCAGGCCAGGTCCTCCCTGGACTGGAAACAAGCATCCTAGGACCGGTTTCGGGCTTTCAGCCCTCATCAGCCAGGATAGCTTGACTCCAGTGGCATGGAGAGCACGGGACCCACGTCTGGGCATACCCGTCCCACTCGGGGTGACAAATGCAAAAAGAACAATTGATGGACAGAATGCAGAACAATGTCATACATTCACCCCAGTACAGAGATCTGGGCCTAAATCCATCGTTTTTTGCTCACCATGCCATTCCAGTTTGGACCCAGCCATATGCAAATCAGTCTTGACCCTGCGCCCAATGGGAACAGTCCAGCCCGAACTGCCAGGCCAGGTCCTCCCTGGACTGGAAACAAGCATCCTAGGACCGGTTTCGGGCTTTCAGCCCTCATCAGCCAGGATAGCTTGACTCCAGTGGCATGGAGAGCACGGGACCCACGTCTGGGCATACCCGTCCCACTCGGGGTGACAAATGCAAAAAGAACAATTGATGGACAGAATGCAGAACAATGTCATACATTCACCCCAGTACAGAGATCTGGGCCTAAATCCATCGTTTTTTTGCTCACCATGCCATTCCAGTTTGGACCCAGCCATATGCAAATCAGTCTTGACCCTGCGCCCAATGGGAACAGTCCAGCCCGAACTGCCAGGCCAGGTCCTCCCTGGACTGGAAACAAGCATCCTAGGACCGGTTTCGGGCTTTCAGCCCTCATCAGCCAGGATAGCTTGACTCCAGTGGCATGGAGAGCACGGGACCCACGTCTGGGCATACCCGTCCCACTCGGGGTGACAAATGCAAAAAGAACAATTGATGGACAGAATGCAGAACAATGTCATACATTCACCCCAGTACAGAGATCTGGGCCTAAATCCATCGTTTTTTTGCTCACCATGCCATTCCAGTTTGGACCCAGCCATATGCAAATCAGTCTTGACCCTGCGCCCAATGGGAACAGTCCAGCCCGAACTGCCAGGCCAGGTCCTCCCTGGACTGGAAACAAGCATCCTAGGACCGGTTTCGGGCTTTCAGCCCTCATCAGCCAGGATAGCTTGACTCCAGTGGCATGGAGAGCACGGGACCCACGTCTGGGCATACCCGTCCCACTCGGGGTGACAAATGCAAAAAGAACAATTGATGGACAGAATGCAGAACAATGTCATACATTCACCCCAGTACAGAGATCTGGGCCTAAATCCATCGTTTTTTTGCTCACCATGCCATTCCAGTTTGGACCCAGCCATATGCAAATCAGTCTTGACCCTGCGCCCAATGGGAACAGTCCAGCCCGAACTGCCAGGCCAGGTCCTCCCTGGACTGGAAACAAGCATCCTAGGACCGGTTTCGGGCTTTCAGCCCTCATCAGCCAGGATAGCTTGACTCCAGTGGCATGGAGAGCACGGGACCCACGTCTGGGCATACCCGTCCCACTCGGGGTGACAAATGCAAAAAGAACAATTGATGGACAGAATGCAGAACAATGTCATACATTCACCCCAGTACAGAGATCTGGGCCTAAATCCATCATTTTTTTGCTCACCATGCCATTCCAGTTTGGACCCAGCCATATGCAAATCAGTCTTGACCCTGCGCCCAATGGGAACAGTCCAGCCCGAACTGCCAGGCCAGGTCCTCCCTGGACTGGAAACAAGCATCCTAGGACCGGTTTCGGGCTTTCAGCCCTCATCAGCCAGGATAGCTTGACTCCAGTGGCATGGAGAGCACGGGACCCACGTCTGGGCATACCCGTCCCACTCGGGGTGACAAATGCAAAAAGAACAATTGATGGACAGAATGCAGAACAATGTCATACATTCACCCCAGTACAGAGATCTGGGCCTAAATCCATCGTTTTTTGCTCACCATGCCATTCCAGTTTGGACCCAGCCATATGCAAATCAGTCTTGACCCTGCGCCCAATGGGAACAGTCCAGCCCGAACTGCCAGGCCAGGTCCTCCCTGGACTGGAAACAAGCATCCTAGGACCGGTTTCGGGCTTTCAGCCCTCATCAGCCAGGATAGCTTGACTCCAGTGGCATGGAGAGCACGGGACCCACGTCTGGGCATACCCGTCCCACTCGGGGTGACAAATGCAAAAAGAACAATTGATGGACAGAATGCAGAACAATGTCATACATTCACCCCAGTACAGAGATCTGGGCCTAAATCCATCGTTTTTTTGCTCACCATGCCATTCCAGTTTGGACCCAGCCATATGCAAATCAGTCTTGACCCTGCGCCCAATGGGAACAGTCCAGCCCGAACTGCCAGGCCAGGTCCTCCCTGGACTGGAAACAAGCATCCTAGGACCGGTTTCGGGCTTTCAGCCCTCATCAGCCAGGATAGCTTGACTCCAGTGGCATGGAGAGCACGGGACCCACGTCTGGGCATACCCGTCCCACTCGGGGTGACAAATGCAAAAAGAACAATTGATGGACAGAATGCAGAACAATGTCATACATTCACCCCAGTACAGAGATCTGGGCCTAAATCCATCGTTTTTTTGCTCACCATGCCATTCCAGTTTGGACCCAGCCATATGCAAATCAGTCTTGACCCTGCGCCCAATGGGAACAGTCCAGCCCGAACTGCCAGGCCAGGTCCTCCCTGGACTGGAAACAAGCATCCTAGGACCGGTTTCGGGCTTTCAGCCCTCATCAGCCAGGATAGCTTGACTCCAGTGGCATGGAGAGCACGGGACCCACGTCTGGGCATACCCGTCCCACTCGGGGTGACAAATGCAAAAAGAACAATTGATGGACAGAATGCAGAACAATGTCATACATTCACCCCAGTACAGAGATCTGGGCCTAAATCCATCGTTTTTTTGCTCACCATGCCATTCCAGTTTGGACCCAGCCATATGCAAATCAGTCTTGACCCTGCGCCCAATGGGAACAGTCCAGCCCGAACTGCCAGGCCAGGTCCTCCCTGGACTGGAAACAAGCATCCTAGGACCGGTTTCAGGCTTTCAGCCCTCATCAGCCAGGATAGCTTGACTCCAGTGGCATGGAGAGCACGGGACCCACGTCTGGGCATACCCGTCCCACTCGGGGTGACAAATGCAAAAAGAACAATTGATGGACAGAATGCAGAACAATGTCATACATTCACCCCAGTACAGAGATCTGGGCCTAAATCCATCGGTTTTTTGCTCACCATGCCATTCCAGTTTGGACCCAGCCATATGCAAATCAGTCTTGACCCTGCGCCCAATGGGAACAGTCCAGCCCGAACTGCCAGGCCAGGTCCTCCCTGGACTGGAAACAAGCATCCTAGGACCGGTTTCGGGCTTTCAGCCCTCATCAGCCAGGATAGCTTGACTCCAGTGGCATGGAGAGCACGGGACCCACGTCTGGGCATACCCGTCCCACTCGGGGTGACAAATGCAAAAAGAACAATTGATGGACAGAATGCAGAACAATGTCATACATTCACCCCAGTACAGAGATCTGGGCCTAAATCCATCGTTTGTTTGCTCACCATGCCATTCCAGTTTGGACCCAGCCATATGCAAATCAGTCTTGACCCTGCGCCCAATGGGAACAGTCCAGCCCGAACTGCCAGGCCAGGTCCTCCCTGGACTGGAAACAAGCATCCTAGGACCGGTTTCGGGCTTTCAGCCCTCATCAGCCAGGATAGCTTGACTCCAGTGGCATGGAGAGCACGGGACCCACGTCTGGGCATACCCGTCCCACTCGGGGTGACAAATGCAAAAAGAACAATTGATGGACAGAATGCAGAACAATGTCATACATTCACCCCAGTACAGAGATCTGGGCCTAAATCCATCGTTTTTTTGCTCACCATGCCATTCCAGTTTGGACCCAGCCATATGCAAATCAGTCTTGACCCTGCGCCCAATGGGAACAGTCCAGCCCGAACTGCCAGGCCAGGTCCTCCCTGGACTGGAAACAAGCATCCTAGGACCGGTTTCGGGCTTTCAGCCCTCATCAGCCAGGATAGCTTGACTCCAGTGGCATGGAGAGCACGGGACCCACGTCTGGGCATACCCGTCCCACTCGGGGTGACAAATGCAAAAAGAACAATTGATGGACAGAATGCAGAACAATGTCATACATTCACCCCAGTACAGAGATCTGGGCCTAAATCCATCGTTTTTTTGCTCACCATGCCATTCCAGTTTGGACCCAGCCATATGCAAATCAGTCTTGACCCTGCGCCCAATGGGAACAGTCCAGCCCGAACTGCCAGGCCAGGTCCTCCCTGGACTGGAAACAAGCATCCTAGGACCGGTTTCGGGCTTTCAGCCCTCATCAGCCAGGATAGCTTGACTCCAGTGGCATGGAGAGCACGGGACCCACGTCTGGGCATACCCGTCCCACTCGGGGTGACAAATGCAAAAAGAACAATTGATGGACAGAATGCAGAACAATGTCATACATTCACCCCAGTACAGAGATCTGGGCCTAAATCCATCGTTTTTTGCTCACCATGCCATTCCAGTTTGGACCCAGCCATATGCAAATCAGTCTTGACCCTGCGCCCAATGGGAACAGTCCAGCCCGAACTGCCAGGCCAGGTCCTCCCTGGACTGGAAACAAGCATCCTAGGACCGGTTTCGGGCTTTCAGCCCTCATCAGCCAGGATAGCTTGACTCCAGTGGCATGGAGAGCACGGGACCCACGTCTGGGCATACCCGTCCCACTCGGGGTGACAAATGCAAAAAGAACAATTGATGGACAGAATGCAGAACAATGTCATACATTCACCCCAGTACAGAGATCTGGGCCTAAATCCATCGTTTTTTTGCTCACCATGCCATTCCAGTTTGGACCCAGCCATATGCAAATCAGTCTTGACCCTGCGCCCAATGGGAACAGTCCAGCCCGAACTGCCAGGCCAGGTCCTCCCTGGACTGGAAACAAGCATCCTAGGACCGGTTTCGGGCTTTCAGCCCTCATCAGCCAGGATAGCTTGACTCCAGTGGCATGGAGAGCACGGGACCCACGTCTGGGCATACCCGTCCCACTCGGGGTGACAAATGCAAAAAGAACAATTGATGGACAGAATGCAGAACAATGTCATACATTCACCCCAGTACAGAGATCTGGGCCTAAATCCATCGTTTTTTTGCTCACCATGCCATTCCAGTTTGGACCCAGCCATATGCAAATCAGTCTTGACCCTGCGCCCAATGGGAACAGTCCAGCCCGAACTGCCAGGCCAGGTCCTCCCTGGACTGGAAACAAGCATCCTCGGACCGGTTTCGGGCTTTCAGCCCTCATCAGCCAGGATAGCTTGACTCCAGTGGCATGGAGAGCACGGGACCCACGTCTGGGCATACCCGTCCCACTCGGGGTGACAAATGCAAAAAGAACAATTGATGGACAGAATGCAGAACAATGTCATACATTCACCCCAGTACAGAGATCTGGGCCTAAATCCATCGTTTTTTTGCTCACCATGCCATTCCAGTTTGGACCCAGCCATATGCAAATCAGTCTTGACCCTGCGCCCAATGGGAACAGTCCAGCCCGAACTGCCAGGCCAGGTCCTCCCTGGACTGGAAACAAGCATCCTAGGACCGGTTTCGGGCTTTCAGCCCTCATCAGCCAGGATAGCTTGACTCCAGTGGCATGGAGAGCACGGGACCCACGTCTGGGCATACCCGTCCCACTCGGGGTGACAAATGCAAAAAGAACAATTGATGGACAGAATGCAGAACAATGTCATACATTCACCCCAGTACAGAGATCTGGGCCTAAATCCATCGTTTTTTGCTCACCATGCCATTCCAGTTTGGACCCAGCCATATTCAAATCAGTCTTGGCCCTGCTCCCAATGGGAAAAGTCCAGCCCGAACTGCCAGGCCAGGTCCTCCCTGGACTGGAAACAAGCATCCTAGGACCGGTTTCAGGCTTTCAGCCCTCATCAGCCAGGATAGCTTGACTCCAGTGGCATGGAGAGCACGGGACCCACATCTGGGCACACCCGTCCCACTCGGGGTGACAAATGCAAAAAGAACAATTGATGGACAGAATGCAGAACAATGTCATACATTCACCCCAGTACAGAGATCTGGGCCTAAATCCATCATTTTTTTGCTCACAATGCCATTCCAGTTTGGACCCAGCCATATGCAAATCACTCATGACCCTGCGCCCAATGGGAACAGTCCAGCCCGAACTGCCAGGCCAGGTCCTCCCTGGACTGGAAACAAGCATCCTAGGACCGGTTTCGGGCTTTCAGCCCTCATCAGCCAGGATAGCTTGACTCCAGTGGCATGGAGAGCACGGGACCCACGTCTGGGCATACCCGTCCCACTCGGGGTGACAAATGCAAAAAGAACAATTGATGGACAGAATGCAGAACAATGTCATACATTCACCCCAGTACAGAGATCTGGGCCTAAATCCATCGTTTTTTGCTCACCATGCCATTCCAGTTTGGACCCAGCCATATGCAAAGCAGTCTTGACCCTGCGCCCATTGGGAACAGTCCTTCCGACACTGCCATGCCAGGTCCTCCCTGGACTGGAAACAAGCATCCTAGGACCGGTTTCGGGCTTTTAGCCCTCATCAGCCAGGATAGCTTGACTCCAGTGGCATGGAGAGCACGGTACCCACGTCTGGGCATACCCGTCCCACTCAGGGTGACAAATGCAAAAAGAACAATTGATGGACAGAATGCAGAACAATGTCATACATTCACCCCAGTACAGAGATCTGGGCCTAAATCCATCGTTTTTTTGCTCACCATGCCATTCCAGTTTGGACCCAGCCATATGCAAATCAGTCTTGACCCTGCGCCCAATGGGAACAGTCCAGCCCGAACTGCCAGGCCAGGTCCTCCCTGGACTGGAAACAAGCATCCTAGGACCAGTTTCGGGCTTTCAGCCCTCATCAGCCAGGATAGCTTGACTCCAGTGGCATGGAGAGCACGGGACCCACGTCTGGGCATACCTGTCAAACTCGGGGTGACAAATGCAAAAAGAACAATTGATGGATACAATGCAGAACAATGTCATGCATTCACCCCAGTACAGAGATCTGGGTCTAAATCCATCGTTTTTTTGCTCACCATGCCATTCCAGTTTGGACCCAGCCATATGCAAATCAGTCTTGACCCTGCGCCCAATGGGAACAGTCCAGCCCGAACTGCCAGGCCAGGTCCTCCCTGGACTGGAAACAAGCATCCTAGGACCGGTTTCGGGCTTTCAGCCCTCATCAGCCAGGATAGCTTGACTCCAGTGGCATGGAGAGCACGCGACCCACGTCTGGGCATACCCGTCCCACTCGGGGTGACAAATGCAAAAAGAACAATTGATGGACAGAATGCAGAACAATGTCATACATTCACCCCAGTACAGAGATCTGGGCCTAAATCCATAGTATTTTTGCTCACCATGCCATTCCAGTTTGGACCCAGCCATATGCAAATGAGTCTTTACCCTGCGCACAATGGGAACAGTCCAGCCCGAACTGCCAGGCCAGGTCCTCCCTGGACTGGAAACAAGCATCCTAGGACCGGTTTCGGGCTTTCAGCCCTCATCAGCCAGGATAGCTTGACTCCAGTGGCATGGAGAGCACGGGACCCACGTCTGGGCACACCCGTCCCACTTGGGGTGACAAATGCAAAAAGAACAATTGATGGACAGAATGCAGAACAATGTCATACATTCAACCCAGTACAGAGATCTGGGCCTAAATCCATCGTTTTTTGGCTCACAATGCCATTCCAGTTTGGACCCAGCCATATGCAAATCACTCAGGACCCTGCGCCCAATGGGAACAGTCCAGCCCGAACTGCCAGGCCAGGTCCTCCCTGGACTGGAAACAAGCATCCTAGGACCGGTTTCAGGCTTTCAGCCCTCATCAGCCAGGATAGCTTGACTCCAATGGCATGGAGAGCACGGGACCCACGTCTGGGCATACCCGTCCCACTCAGAGTGACAAATGCAAATAGAATAATTGATGGACAGAATGCAGAACAATGTCATACATTCAGCCCAGTACAGAGATCTGGGCCTAAATCCATCGGTTTTTTGCTCACAATGCCATTCCAGTTTGGACCCAGCCATATGCAAATCAGTCTTGACTCTGCGCCCAATGGCAACAGTCCAGCCCGAACTGCCAGGCCAGGTCCTCCCTGGACTGGAAACAAGCATCCTAGGATCGGTCACAGGTTTTCAGCCCTCATCAGCCAGGATAGCTTGACTCCAGTGGCATGGAGAGCACGGGACCCACGTCTAGGCATACCCGTCCAACTCGGGGTGACAAATGCAAAAAGAACAATTGATGGACAGAATGCAGAACAATGTCATACATTCACCCCAGTTACAGAGATCTGGGCCTAAATCCATCGTTTGTTTGCTCACCATGCCATTCCAGTTTGGACCCAGCCGTATGCAAATCAGTCTTGACCCTGCGCCCAGTGGGAACAGTCCAGCCCAAACTGCCAGGCCAGGTCCTCCCTGGACTGGAAACAAGCATCCTAGGACTGGTTTTGGGCTTTCAGCCCTCATCAGCCAGGATAGCTTGACTCCAGTGGCATGGAGAGCACGGGACCCACGTCTGGGCATACCCGTCCCACTCGGGGTGACAAATGCAAAAAGAACAATTGATGGACAGAATGCAGAACAATGTCATACATTCACCCCATTACAGAGATCTGGGCCTAAATCCATCGTTTTTTTGCTAACCATGCCATTCCAGTTTGGACCCAGCCATATGCAAATCAGTATTGACCCTGCACCCAATGTGAACAGTCCAGTCCGAACTGCCAGGCCATGTCCTCCCTGGACTGGAATCAAGCATCTTAGGACCAGTTTCGGGCTTTCAGCCCTCATCAGCCAGGATAGCTTGACTCCAGTGGCATGGAGAGCATGGGACCCATGTCTGGGCATACCCGTCCCACTCGGGGTGACAAATGCAAAAATAACAATTGATGGACAGAATGCAGAACAATGTCATACATTCACCCCATTACAGAGATCTGGGCCTAAATCCATCGTTTTTTTGCTCACCATGCCATTCCAGTTTGGACCCAGCCATATGCAAATCAGTATTGACCTTGCGCCCAATGGGAACAGTCCAGCCCGAACTGCCAGGCCAGGTCCTCCCTGGACTGGAAACAAGCATCTTAGGACCAGTTTCAGGCTTTCAGCCCTCATCAGCCAGGACAGCTTGACTCCAGTGGCATGGAGAGCACGGGACCCATGTCTGGGCATTCCCGTCCCACTCGGATGTCAAATGCAAAAAGAACAATTGATGGACAGAATGCAGAACAATGTCATACATTCAACCCAGTACAGAGATCTGGGCCTAAATCCATCGTTTTTTTGCTCACCATGCCATTCCAGTTTGGACCCAGCCATATGCAAATCAGTCTTGACCCTGCGCCCAATGGGAACAGTCCAGCCCAAACTGCCAGGCCAGGTCCTGCCTGGACTGGAAACAAGCATCCTCAGACCGGTGTCGGGCTTTCAGCCACCATCAGCCAGGAAAGCTTGACTCCAGTGGCATGGAGAGCACTGGAACCACGTCTGGGCATACCCGTCCCACTCGGGGTGACAAATGCAAAAAGAACAATTGATGGACAGAATGCAGAACAATGTCATACATTCACCCCAGTACAGAGATCTGGTCCTAAATCCATCGTTTTTTTGCTCACCATGCCATTCCAGTTTGGACCCAGCCATATGCAAATCAGTCTTGACCCTGCGCCCAATGGGAACAGTCCAGCCCGAACTGCCAGGCCAGGTCCTCCCTGGACTGGAAACAAGCATCCAAGGACCGGTTTCGGGCTTTCAGCCCTCATCAGCCAGGATAGCTTGACTCCAGTGGCATGGAGAGCACGGGATCCACGTCTGGGCATACCCGTCCCACTCGGGGTGACAAATGGAAAAAGAACAATTGATGGACAGAATGCTGAAAATGTCATACATTCACCCCAGTACAGAGATCTGGGCCTAAAGCCATCGTTTTTTTGCTCACCATGCCAATCCAGTTTGGACCCAGCCATATTCAAATCAGTCTTGGCCCTGCTCCCAATGGGAACAGTCCAGCCCGAACTGCCAGGCCATGTCCTCCCTGGACTAGAAACAAGCATCCTAGGACCGGTTTCAGGCTTTCAGCCCTCATCAGCCAGGATAGCTTGACTCCAGTGGCATGGAGAGCACGGGACCCACGTCTGGGCACACCCGTCCCACTCGGGGTGACAAATGCAAAAAGAACAATTGATGGACAGAATGCAGAACAATGTCATTCATTCACCCCAGTACAGAGTTCTGGGCCTAAATCCATCGTTTTTTTGCTCACAATGCCATTCCAATTTGGACCCAGCCACATGCAAATCACTCAGGACCCTGCGCCCAATGGGAACAGTCCAGCCCGAACTTCCAGGCCAGGTCCTCCCTGGACTGGAAACAAGCATCCTAGGACCGGTTTCGGGCTTTCAGCCCTCATCAGCCAGGATAGCTTGACTCCAGTGGCATGGAGAGCACGGGACCCACGTCAGGGCATACCCGTCCCACTCGGGGTGACAAATGCAAAAAGAACAATTGATGGACAGAATGCAGAACAATGTCATACATTCACCCCAGTACAGAGATCTGGGCCTAAATCCATCGTTTTTTTGCTCACCATGCCATTCCAGTTTGGACCCAGCCATATGCAAAGCAGTCTTGACCCTGCGCCCAATGGGAACAGTCCTTCCCACACTGCCAGGCCAGGTCCTCCCTGGACTGGAAACAAGCATCCTCAGACCGGTTTCGGGCTTTCAGCCCTCATCAGCCAGGATAGCTTGACTCCAGTGGCATGGAGAGCACGGTACCCACGTCTGGGCATACCCGTCCCACTCGTGGTGACAAATGCAAAAAGAACAATTGATGGACAGAATGCAGAACAATGTCATACATTCACCCCAGTACAGAGATCTGGGCCTAAATCCATCGTTTTTTGCTCACTATGCCATTCCAGTTTGGACCCAGCCATATGCAAATCAGTCTTGACCCTGCGCCCAATGGGAACAGTCCAGCCCGAACTGCCAGGCCAGGTCCTCCCTGGACTGGAAACAAGCATCCTAGGACCGGTTTCGGGCTTTCAGCCCTCATCAGCCAGGATAGCTTGACTCCAGTGGCATGGAGAGCACGGGACCCACGTCTGGGCATACCTGTCCCACTCGGGGTGACAAATGCAAAAAGAACAATTGATGGATACAATGCAGAACAATGTCATGCATTCACCCCAGTACAGAGATCTGGGCCTAAATCCATCGTTTTTTTGCTCACCATGCCATTCCAGTTTGGACCCAGCCATATGCAAATCAGTCTTGACCCTGCGCCCAATGGGAACAGTCCAGCCCGAACTGCCAGGCCAGGTTCTCCCTGGACTGGAAACAAGCATCCTAGGACCGGTTTCGGGATTTCAGCCCTCATGAGCCAGGATAGCTTGACTCCAGTGGCATGGAGAGCACGGGACCCACGTCTGGGCATACCCGTCCCCCTCGTGGTGACAAATGCAAAAAGAACAATTGATGAACAGAATGCAGAACAATGTCATACATTCACCCCAGTACAGAGATCTGGGCCTAAATCCATCGGTTTTTTGCTCACCATGCCATTCCAGTTTGGACCCAGCCATATGCAAATCAGTCTTGACCCTGCGCCCAATGGGAACAGTCCAGCCCAAACTGCCAGGCCAGGTCCTCCCTGGACTGGAAACAAGCATCCTCGGACCAGTTTCGGGCTTTCAGCTCTCATCAGCCAGGAAAGCTTGACTCCAGTGGCATGGAGAGCACGGGAACCACGTCTGGGCATACCCGTCCCACTCGGGGTGACAAATGCAAAAAGAACAATTGATGGACAGAATGCAGAACAATGTCATACATTCACCCCAGTACAGAGATCTGGTCCTAAATCCATCGTTTTTTTGCTCACCATGCCATTCCAGTTTGGACCCAGCCATATGCAAATCAGTCTTGACCCTGCTCCCAATGGGAACAGTCCAGCCCGAACTGCCAGGCCAGGTCCTCCCTGGACTGGAAACAAGCATCCAAGGAACGGTTTCGGGCTTTCAGCCCTCATCAGCCAGGATAGCTTGACTCCAGCGGCATGGAGAGCACGGGACCCACGTCTGGGCATACCCGTCCCACTCGGGGTGACAAATGCAAAAATAACAATTGATGGACAGAATGCAGAACAATGTCATACATTCACCCCAGTACAGAGATCCGGGTCTAAATCCATCGTTTTTTTGCTCACCATGCCATTCCAGTTTGGACCCAGCCATATGCAAATCAGTCTTGACCCTGCGCCCAATGGGAACAGTCCAGCCCGAACTGCCAGGCCAGGTTCTCCCTGGACTGGAAACAAGCATCCTAGGACCGGTTTCGGGCTTTCAGCCCTCATCAGCCAGGATAGCTTGACTCCAGTGGCATGGAGAGCACGGGACCCACGTCTGGGCATACCCGTCCCACTCGGGGTGACAAATGCAAAAAGAACAATTGATGGACAGAATGCAGAACAATGTCATACATTCACCCCAGTTAGCCCGAAACCGGTCCCAGGATGCTTGTTTCCAGTCCAGGGAAGACATGGCTTGGCAGTTCGGGCTGGACTGTTCCCATGAGGCAGGGTCAAGACTGATTTGCATAAAGCTGTGTCTGATCTGGGTGGCAAAGTGAGCTAAAGAATGATGATGGATTCAACCCAGATCTGTGACTGGGGTGAGTGCTTGAAAAGTTTCAGCACTCCGTCCATCATCTCCTTGGGCCTGATTCACAGAACTAACTTACGTCAAAAACTTAAAGTTAGTACTTTTTGGTATTCACAGAATACACTTACTCATTTTGGTATTCACAGAATGAACTTACTCATTTCGGTATTCACAGAAGTTAGTAGTCCTAACTTTAGGACTCCTAAATGCCTTCTGTGAATACCGAAAGTCTTAAAGTTAGGATTTTTCTCAGTTTAGGAGTAGTAAAGTTAGGACTCCTAACTTTAGGACTCCTAAATGCCTTCTGTGAATACCGAAAGTCTTAAAGTTAGGATTTTTCTCAGTTTTGTCCTAACTTTACTACTCCTAAACTGAGAAAAATCTCCTTTATCTGGATACAAATCAAAGGATAATTGCAAATATCATAGTCTTTGATGAGTACATTGAATGTAATGTTATGGCTCCAAGTTACAAACATGTGCAATCTTCTTTTACGGGTTACCAATAAGTACATCAGTTGGATTGTGAAACATATATCTCTCTATTAATCAGACTTTCCCAATGCCCCACATATACTGGTTACCCATTCTGAATTTAGCCAATTCACCCCATGAACTTCACTGTCCGTGGTTCTATGCCACAATGCTTGGTCTTCTAAGCTTAATTACTTACTGATGCCCATTATGCCGACTGGCATGTAGAACAGTAGAAGGACCACAACTTCTTTCTGTCTTAGGCACGTTTCCACATGGTGCCCCAGCTGTGGTTTGGGGTCTTAATTTCTGTTTCCGCAGTTTGCATCCAGGTGGTCTTTGTCCTATAACTCTTCTTGTGATGGAGTATTGTTTTCTTCTGATGGTTTATCCTATCCATTCCCTATATTTTGTCATAATGAAGGTGCCCATGCTCTCTTACTTGCATCTGGTGAGCAGTTGCTAGTTGGAAATGGTTTGTAGCCAGAAAATGCGCAAAATTCTTCTCAGGTTACTGGTGTGGAAGCTGACAATTTGGTGATTTTTAGCTTCATCATCTGCCAGCATTCTGATCCATACAAGATTGTGGACAAAATGCGGTCTGTTAAAGCCTCAGCTTAGTGTAGGTGCTATACTGAGATGACCTCCCCACATTGTTACGCATCCCGAACACATTCCTGACCTTGTTCAGTCTGCTGTTGATGTAACTGCCTGCTCCATCATGTGGGATAGTACTGCATAGGTTGGTGAGCCTTCAGTCATGGCTAGGCCCTCTCCATACACCTTGATTGGTGAAGGGTTTGGGATGTTGAGAGGCATTACTTGATTTCTCATGTTGATCTTTAGGTCCACTCGCTGTGCATAGATATTAAGGGGAGAAGTCATCTCCTGCATATGCGTGTGTGTGTGAGAGAGCAAGGCTAGATCATCTGCATACTGTAGGTACTCTAGTGTAGAGAATAAGGTACATCTGATGCCTCTGGTTTGGTCTCCTGCTGTGCGTCCCATCACACAGTCGATGACTAGGTTGAAGAGCAACGTGGAGTTCACGCATCCCTGTCTCACACCAATCTTGACTTCAAAGCTACACCCTCCATCTCCCAACTTGCAGGTAAAATTAGTATAGAAGCTCTAGATGAGGAGAACTATCCGCTGTAATATGCAATAGGCTCTCAGTGTACACCAGAGGCTATCACAGTGGATACTGTGAGAGGCTTTCTCAAAATCAAGGAAGTTGATGTGCACTTGTCTCTGCCACTCCGTGCGATGTTCTATGATGTCACATAGAGTAAGGATCTGATAAACCCTCATCCCTAGCAGAATCCAGCCTGCTTCTTTCTAACTGCTCGTCCATAGCATCAGAAATGATTTTTGCCAGGATTTTATTTGGGATTGACAGAAGGGCGATTCCACACCAGTTGTTACAGTTGGTTAATGCTCCATTCCTTGGAATCTTGATGATGATGCCTTGGTTCCAGTCATCTGAAACTTTATTTCCCTCCCAGGTCGATATAAAGAGTAGTTGGAGGATCTTGGCTAATGTTTTAGGGTCTGCCTTGAACATTTCTGCATTCAGGTTGTCATGGTCAGGAGCTTTTCCTTCCTTGGAAGATCGGATCACAGTTGTCCGACCTGTCATCCTTAGGGTGATCTTCCCCCAACGATTTGCCTGCTTACATCAACTTCTTGCTGTATGTTTTTGTTGGCCTTAGGACTCTGAGCACTTTACCACTGCTGACCAGTGTTAAAGTGCATGTGCTTCTCCCCTAAAACATGGTGACATTGGTATATACCTGATTGGCATACTTAATTTACCTGTAAGTCCCTTGAAAAGTGGTATACCATATAACCAGGGCCTGAAATCTAAATGCTACTAGCGGGCCAGCAGCACTGATTGTGCCAAGTACACAAATAGCCTTTCAAACCTGTCTCAGGCCTGCCATTGCAAGGTCTATGTGTGCAGTTTACTGCCACATTGACTTGGCATTTAAAACCACTTGCCAAGCCTTAAACTCCCCTTTTATTACACATAGGTCACCCCTAAAGAAGGCCTTAGGTAGCTCTAAGGGCAGGGTGCTGTGTAACTAAAAGGTAGGGCATGCACTTTTAACTTTTGCATGTCCTGGTAGTGATAAACAGCTAAATTCATGTTTCACTACTGTGAGTCCTACTCCTCTCATAGGCTAGCATTGTAAATTCCTTAAAAACTTTTAAGCTGTAATTCCTGATCAAAAAGTTTTAGACCTGGCACCATTGGCGTGGGTCTCCCCTGTATTTTTGCCTTTGCCTCCTGTGTTTTTGCTGTGTGTTGGACTCCGTTCTGCTGGTCTAGATGCTTTGGGCACTTTTGCCACTGCTGTTCAGTGCCAAAGTGCTAGTGCTCCCTTTGTAAATTGTTGTTATGGATTGGTATTTCCATGATTGGCATATTTGATTTACTAGTCAGACCCTAGTATAGTGCGCAGTGTGTGCCCAGGGCCTGTAAATCAATGCTGCTAGTGGGCTGCAGCACTGATTGTGCCACTCACAGAAGCAGCCTGTAAAATGTAACTCTGGCCTGCCATTGCAGAGCCTGTGTGCAGTCTGGTACTGCCATGTCTACTTGGCAAGTGCACACACTTGCCAGTCCCTAACCTTCCCTTTTCTTGCATATTCGTCACCCCTAAGGTAGGCCCAAGGTACCCCTGTGGGCATGGTGCATTGTCTGTGAAAGGTAGGACATGCTCTGATGTGTGTGGCATGTCCTGATAGTGAAATACTGCCAATTTCGTTTTTCACTATTGCAAGGCTGCCTGCTCCCATAGGATAGAATGGGGAGTTTGTTTATGACAACTTATAAACCTAACTACCCCTGGAAACAAGGTAGGAAAATAAAGTTTAGTATGCCTGAACTCAGAATGTTAAAATGCATCTTTTAGTGAGGGTGATTTTTACATTCTGTGTTTGAAAATACCACTTTTAGAAAGTAGGTATTTTCTTGCTTAGCCATCCAGCATGCCTCTGCCTGGTTTGTGTATTGAATGTCTGGCTTTTGGATGACAGGGGCTGGGGAGGAGCAGTGGCTCCAGAGAGCCTGATGAGTCAGGGCTGGGCTGAGTAGACCTGGGCTGCATTTAGAGTAGGGGGAGGCGATTTCCTTTCACCTGAATGGGCCTGGTCTGCCTTCCACAATGATGTCTCCACCTCCTGCCAGGAAGCTGCACCAGTGAGGACAGAACTGGTTTTGGCTGGGTGCAGACACTCTCTGACTTCAGAGAAAAAAAGGATTTTTGTGTATAAAAAGAGGAGCCCAGACCCCAGACATTTATATCACTTCGGGGAAATCAAGAGGAACCTTTGCCAAAGAGAAGAGCCGGAGAAGCTGAGGAGGAATACTGCCCCTGTGCTGTTTGCTGTCTGGGGTTGGCCTGCAGTGGCTACTTGCTGCTAAGGAAAGGAGCAAGGACTTTGCTGTTTGCTGTGCCCCCATCTTGAGGAAGATCTCCAAGGGCTTGAAACTGAGCTTGCCTCCTGTTCTGAAGTCTCAGGGACACAAAGACTTCACCACCAAATCCACTGAACTTCCTTGCTGGGAGTTCTGATCTGCGAGAGTTGCCTGCTGTTGTTTTGGACCTCTAGAGAACTGTTTTCCGCTGGGAGCTGGAAAATCAACCCAACATCGAAGAAGAGTGATGCATCCGTACCTCTTTCTGACGCATCGCTGAATAAACCGTCGCAGTGCCTGCCGCGGCTCGAGAAATCGCTGCACGCTGCATCGAGTGCAGCGATCTCCGAAGTCTGAGATCACGGCACCGATTCCGACACAAGCCCTGCTGTGCGGCTGCAAGAATACACGCAACGCCCCGGATCGTCGCATCGAGGTGCCAAGTCTGTTGCATTGTGGGGGACGCAGTAAGAAACAGATGCATCAACTCCCCACGCAGTAAGAAATCAACTCCTCTCCGGTAAGGAACCGACACATCAACTCCCCTGCGCAGCAGTAAGAAACCGACACAACACCTCCCCCGGAGCAAGGAACCAATGCATCACCTTCCCAGAGTGTAATTAACCGACGCATCACCTTCCCTGCGGCCTGTTTTGTTTGTTTGCGTGACGCATCCAAGGTACTTTGTGTGAAAAGTGTTGCATCTGCAATTTGCTTTGAACTGAACTTTTTCTACCATCTAAAAGTCATATTTTTATTACTGTGTTGTGGATTTTTGTCGTTTGGTCTTGTTTTGGTTTATATAAAGAATACTTATTTTTCTAAACTGGTGTGGTGTCCATTTGTAGTGTTTTCACTGTACTACTGTATGTGTTCACAAATGCTTTACACACTGCCTCTGAGACAAGCCTGTCTGCTCGTGCCAAGCTACCAAGGGGGTGAGAAGGGGTTATTTTAGAAGTGTATCCCTCTTACCCCGACTAGAAGCAAGGGTCCCTATTTGGACAAAGGTACCTACCTCTGTCAACTAGAGACCCCCATTTCTAACATTGGTGGTCAGCGGTGAGGATCTGGACTTGCATTTGTGTCTTACATACAGTGATTGGTGTACACTACTGGTATAGTGCAGACCATTATGCAAACATTTGGTGGGACTTTTCCTTTGGGACTATGTTTTTTCTTGCAATTGAGAACTGCCAACGTTCATCATGTCAAAACCAGCATCACTTGCATCTGTTGATATTGAATTTGAAGAGGAGAGGGTTGATACCTACTCTGTGCCACAACTTAAAGCTGTCTGCAAAAAGTTCAAAATCTCTGTAAGAGGCCTCAGCAGAAAGCAGGAATACCAAAAGATGCTGAGGGCCTGGTTGGAGTCAAGGAATGCCAGGGAGCATACCGAGGAGCCTATGGTTGAGGGAGGGGATTTGGAGGAGCAGCAGAATGCACTATTGGGTCTGCCTGAGGGGAGGGTACCTTCCAGGGGGGCCAGCAGTGTCTCTTCAAAGGGGCTGTCTCCAGCAGAAGAGCTGGAGGACAGGCAGAAAAACAGGATGCATGAGTTAGAGCTCACAAAGCTCAGGCTGGGGAAGGAGGATAAGGAGTTGGCATTTCAGAGGGAGAAATTAGCCCTGGAGGAGAAAAAGATGCTCTTAGAGCATGAAAGAGGGTTGAGGAGCTAGATCTAAAGGTAAAGGGTTTAGAGTCCAATCCCCATGGTGACAGTGTACCTGGAGTGTGCCTGGAGAAGGGAAGGTATACATCCCCAAGGAAGGTATTAAGGATTTCACAAAGCAGGAAGACATTGGTCAGTGGTTCAAAGCTTATGAGGTAGCAATGAGGTCCTACAGAATCCCTGAGAGAGACTGGGGAGTGGGGTTGTGGGGCCGCTTTATCAGTGAAGAAAGGGAGACATTGCTAGCATTGCCCACTGAGGATCAGAAGTCCTATGCCCCCATGAAAGAAGCCTTAGTAGCAAGGTATGGGTTGACCCCAGAGCTGTACAGGCAGAAATTTAGAAACTGCAAGAAGCTGGAGTCAAGTACTCGGCTGTAGTATGTGTCCTACATTTGCAGAGCATTGGATGGTTGGGTGAAGGGTAGCAAGGTGAATGATTTGCAGGGGCTCTATGATTTGGTTGCATGGGAGCACTTGTCTAGTAGTTGTTTTCCAGAGCTATGCCAGCATTTGATTGACAGTAAGCTGACAGACCCCAGGAAGCTTGCTGTGGAGGCAGACCACTGGGTCAGTACCAGGGTCCACAAAGGTTATGTGGGAGACTCCGCCAAAGGTTGGCAGCGTCCCCAGTAAAAGAGTGGGGGGGACAAGGGTAAACAGAAGGAGTTCCAAAAAGGGCCCCAAATTAATACCCAAGGGAACCAAGGTAAGGGTTCCCAGCCGCCCACTGACAAGAAGCCTCGGGTCCCAACAGGTAAGCCTGTTCATAGGGGTCCCAGGACATGTTATAGTTGTGGTCAGGTGGGCCACTTCCAAGGGGATCCTAAGTGTCCCAACAAGGTTACCACCACACCCACTGGTGCACCGCCTCGGCAACTGGCTAGTGTAGCCTTGGGGGAGGCGTCGGGTGCCCAAGAGGGGTGGGGTCCCGCAGAAATGTCCCTGGTCTCTTTAGGAGACAGTGAGATGGTCCCAAGAGCTCATCTGCCTGATAACACTAAGTACAGGCAGTGGGTGACCATCAATGGCCATAGTGTGGAGGCCAAGAGAGACACCGGAGCCAGTGTGACAGCTGTCAGTTGTCGACTGGTGTCTGAGGAGCAGGTGGTCCCCAACACATTCTACCCAGCAGTTGCCGCTGACAACTCGGCGTGCCTATGCAAAGTGGCACAGGTTCCCTTTGAGTGGGGGGGGTCTCAGGTACCTTGAAAGTAGCTCTGAGGCCAGCCATGCCTGTTGACTGTCTGCTAGGCAATGATTTGGAGAGCTCCTGTTAGACCTGGTACCATTGGCGTGAGTCTCCCTTCCATTTTTTCACTGATTACCTCCTCTGTTTTTGATATGTTTTGCTGGTTTAGATGCTTTGGCCACTGTGCCACTGCTATTCAGTGCCACAGTGCAAGTGCTCCCTATGGCAAGTTGATGTATTGATTAGTGACTCCATGATTGGATCATTTGATTTACTTGTCAGACCCTAGTATAGTGCACCATGTGTGCACAGGGCTGGTAAATCAAATACTGCTGTTGGGCTTGCAGCACTGGTTGTGCCACCCACAGAAGCAGCTTGTAAGTGTGCCCCAGGCCTGCCATTGCAGAGCCTGTGTGCAGTCTGTGACTGCCATATCGACTTGGCAAGTGCACCCACTTGCCAGTCCCTAAACCTTCCCTTTTCTACATATCAGTCACCCCTAAGGTAGGCCCAAGGGCAGGGTGAATTGTATGTAAAGGTAGGACATGCCCTGGTGTGTGTAGCATGTCCTGATAGTGAATTACAGCCAATTTCGTTTTTCACTATTGCAAGGCTACCTGTCCCCATAGGCCAGAATGGGCAGTTTGATTATAACATCTTATAATCCTAACTGACCCAGGGAACATGGTAGAAAAACGAATTTAGTATGCCTGAACTCAGAATGATAAAATACATATTTTAGTGAAGTTGGTTTTAACATTCTGTGTTTGAAAATACCACTTTTAGAAAGTAGGTATTTTCTTGCCTAAACCATCCAGCCTGCCTCTGCTAGCTTGTGTATTGTATGTCTTGTTTTGTGAGTGACAGGGGCTGGGGGGCTCCAGGAGACAGGGTGAGTCAGCACAGGGCTGAATAGACCTACCTGCATGTAGAGTGGTGGGAGGAGTAGCACCTGGGCCTGAATAGGGCTGTGCCTGCCTTCCACAATGCTGGCTCCACCTCCTGTGGTGTGTCTGATGTCCCTGGCCCACACTGACAAAGGAAGAGGGTGTGCACTGGCAGAATGCACCCAGAACTGGTTTGGACTAGGTACAGGCCCTCTGCCTTCAGAGGACAAAGGATTTGCTGGTATAAATATTGGGGCCCTGACCCCAGAACTTTAGATCACTTCTGGAACAACAAGACAAACCTTTGCCAAGGAGAAGAACCAAGGAAGCTGCAGGAGTTTTGGACTACCCCTCTGCCAGTGTGCTGTTTGCTGGGTTGGCCTGCAGTGGTCTTCATTGCCAAGGAAAGGGGAAGGAACTTTTAAAGAACTTTCATCATCTTGCAGAATATTCTCCAAGGGCTTGAACTAGAGCTTGCCTCCTGCTGAAGTCTCAGGGCTACAAGACTTCACCACCAGCTCCCTCCTGAATTCCCTTGCTGTGGATTCTGTCTGCAGAAGCCTGCGTGTCGCTGGGAGCTTGAAGTGCGACTCAACGAGAAGAAGCGTGTCGCTGTTACAGCTGCTGCCGTCGCATCGTCGGAGAAACGTGTCGCCGCCGCAGAGGCCGCCGCCGCATCACCAGAGAAGCGTGCCTTCGTCGCAGCTGCCTGCCGTCGCATCACCGAAGAAGCGTGGCTTCGTCGCAACTGCCTGCTGTCGCATCACCGGGGAAGCGTGTCGCCACCGCAAGGGTCGCCGTCGCATCCCTCAAAAAGCTTGTCGCCGTCGCAGCTGCCTGCCGTCGCATCACCGGAGAAGCGTGTCGCAGGGCATGTCGCGGCTCCAAAGATACAGAGGGGCAGATTTACAAGCCCCTTGCGCCACTTTTGCGTCACTTTTAACATGGGAAAAGTGACGCAAAAGTGGCGCAAGGGGCTTGTAAATCTGCCCCAGAGTTCGCCACACGGCCATCGGGCGTGCACGAATTGTCTTCACATCATCGCATCGCATCAAGGGCGCACTTTCATCGAATCGCACCAGATCGTCGCACCGCATCGAGGCGGCTGCTCGCCGCATCGCCCTCCTTGCGGACCCTTTGTTTGTTTTGCGTTACGCATCCCAGGTACTTTTGAGAGAAATGTGTCGCATTTATCATCAACTTGAACTAAGTTACTTCTACCATCTTTAAGTCTATTTTGAGTACAGTACTGTGGATTTTTGTCGTTTGTGGTCTTTTGTTAAGTCTATATAAAGAATACTTATTTTTATAAAACCTCTGTGGTGTCCATCTGTAGTGTTTTCACTGTATTACTGTATGTGTTCACAAATGCTTAACACACTGCCTCTGAGATAAGCCTGTCTGCTCGTGCCAAGGTACCAAGGGGTTGAGCAGGGGTTATCCAGGAGCGTAACTCCCTTGCCCTGACTTAGAAGCAAGGGTCCTTATTTGGACAAAGGTGTATACCATTGCCAACTAGAGACCCCCAGTTCTAACAGCTCCCCATGGGGGAAAGTGAAGAGGAGGTCTCATTTAGAGATGTTGGGTCTGCCTGAGTGGGCGTGTGTGACCACTCAGTCAATGGCAGCTGGTAAGGGCATTGAAGAGGACCTGGAGCCTGAAAGAGTGGCCCAGGTGCCTGCCAGGAAGAGAAGGGGCAGGGGGCGTGGGGAAACCGCCCCCTGAAGTTCCCACGGTCCAGGAGGAGGCAATTCTTGAGGGGATGCCCTGGAGCCTACAGGGGAACGAGTGGCTGAACTGAGGGACCTGTCTGAGCTGACCCATTGGCAGCAGGAAGGAGATCCCTCCAGGGAAGAATTCTGCCAGGAGCAGCAGAAGTGCCCTTCTCTTGTTGGTTTGCGGCAACAGGCTGCAAACCAGGCAGCAGGTGATCAGTCTGGATCACATTGGATTTACTGGGAGAATGGTCTCCTGTATAGCGAGCCTAAGCTTACTGAGCCTGGGTCAGCCCATGTGCTGGTGGTACCCCAGCGCTTCAGAGCCTTCCTACTGGGTCTGGCTCATGATGTGCCTTTGGCAGGACATTTGGGGCAAGACAAGACCTTTGAAAGGCTTGTCACCCACTTTTACTGGCCCCAAATGCGTAAAAGTTCTGATACTCATTGTAGGTCTTGCCACACTTGCCAGGCAAGTGGTAAGAGTGGGAGGAAGTGGAAGGCTCCTCTTTAACCTTTCCCTGTGGTCAGCACCCCATTTAAGAGGGTGGGTATTGACATTGTGAGGCCTCTGGATTAGGCCTGGGCGGTAAATTCCGTTCCGCTCGCGGAATTTGCGGAATTTGGGTAATTTTGCGTTCCGCGGAGAACGCGAAATTGCCAAAAATTCCGCGATCCGCGGTTTCGCTGAATTTTTTACTTGTTCGTGCTTTCAAAATGCGTGTTCGCGAGATATTTCTCCCCGAGCACGCAAACAGCGTTCGCGAACAGGAAAAAGCATCGCGAACGGGCGGAACAAGCAATTCCGCGTGTTCGCGGAACTTTTGCGTGTTCGCAGAGATTTTTTACCGTTTCGCGGAGATTTGCGTAGCGCGACTACGCAAATTCCGCCCACCCCTACTCTGGATCCCAAGACAGCCATGGGCGACAGGTTCATCCTGGTCTTGGTGGACCATGCCACCCGGTACCCCGAAGCCATCCCTCTCCAGACTGTGACGGCCCCCATGGTGGGTCATTCGTTGATGGGGATTTTCTCCCGTTTGGGGTTCCCCAGAGAGGGAGTGTTTGACCGTGGTACCAACTTCATATCTAAGTATATGAAGTCCCTGTGGCAGGAGTGTGGTGTTACCTAAAAGTTCACCACTCCTTACCACCCCCAGGGTAATGGGCTGGTTGAGAGATTCAACCGGACCCTGAAGGGCATGATTATGGGTCTTGGTGAACCCATGAGGCGTAAGTGGGATGTCCTCTTACCATGCCTTTTGTTTGCTTACGGAGAGGTACTGCAGAAGTCCTCAGGATTCAGTCCCTTTGAGCTCCTTTATGGGCATCCTGTTAGAGGACCTCTAAGTCTGGTGAAAGAAGGCTTGGAGAAAGCTCACAGTAAACTTCCCCAGGATGTATATAGCTACATGCTGGCCTTCAGAAACCAGACTAAGTGCTTCAGACAACTCGCTCAGGCAAATCTGGAAGCCAGCCAGGAGGAGATGAAACGTTGGTATGATCAGAATGCCACTCTGATTGAGTTTCAGCCTGGACAGAAAGTGTGGGTCATGGCTCCCGTGGAGCCTTGTGCGCTCCAGGATAAGTGGACCAGACTATTTGAGGTGGTGGAGTACAAGAGTAATGTTACCTACTTGGTGGACTTGCAGTCTCCAAGGAACCCTTTGCGGGTCCTGCATGTGAACCGCCTTAAGCCTCACTTGGAGAGGTCCGAAGTGGGCATGCTCCTAGCAACAGATGCTGGAATGGAATAGGAGACTGAGCCTCTTCCTGATCTCCTGTCTGCGAAGGAACACGATGGGTGAGTGGATGGGGTAACACTCTCCCCCACCCTGACCCCTGAACAGTAGAGTGACTGTCGCCAACTGTTGGGACAGTTTGCTGCTCTGTTCTCCCTGACCCCTGGTGTCACTCAGTGGTGTGTCCATGATGTTGACACTGGGGACAGTCCTCCTGTGAAACATAAAACTTACAGAGTGACTGATAGGGTCAAGGCTTGCATCAAGGAGGAGGTCTCCAAGATGTTAGCGCTAGGGGTGATTGAGCCCTCAAACAGCCCTTGGGCCAGCCCAGTGGTCTTGGTCCCAAACACTGCCGCACCCAGTGCCACGCCAGAACTTCGGTTCTGCATGGACTACTGAGGGCTCAATTCGGTCACCAAGACTGATGCGCACCCCATCCCCAGAGCTGATGAGCTCATAGATCGGTTTGGAGCTGCCCGGTACCTCAGTACGTTTGACTTAACGTCTGGGTACTGGCAGATTGCCTTAACTGATGGGGCAAAGGAGAGGTCAACATTCTCAACACCAGAAGGGCACTACCAATTCTGGGCGATGCCCTTTGGGTTGAGGAATGTCCCTGCCACCTTTCAGAGGTTGGTCAACCAGGTGTTGGCTGGGGTCTGGAGGATTTCAAAGCTGCCTACCTGGATGACATTGCAGTGTTCAGTGCCACTTGAAAGGAACATCTGCACCACCTCTGGGAAGTGTTGAAGGCTATGCAGAGGGCAGGCCTCATGATCAAGGTGGGTAAGTGCCAGATCGGGCAGGGGGCTGTGGTGTACTTGGGACAACAGGTGGGGAGCGACCACGTGGCACCCCTACAGCCCAAGATTGATACCATTCTGGCTTGGGAACCCCCCAAGACCCAGACAGAGGTGAGAGCCTTCTTAGGACTCACAAGGTATTACAGGAGATTCGTCAAGGGTTATGGCTCCATTGTTGCCCCCTTGACAGAGCTGACTTTCAGGAAGCAGCCTAGGAAGGTGAACTGGACTGACGCCTGCCAGAAGGCTTTTGATGCCCTGGAATCTCCCATGTGCACGGCGCCCGTGCTTCAGGCGCCCAACTTCTCAAGGGAATTCTTTGTGCAGACAGATGCTTCAGAGCATGGTGTGGGAGCGGTGCTCTCACAGCTAAATGAGGAGGGCCTAGACCAACCTGTATCCTTCATTAGTAGGAGGTTACTTCCACAGGACCAGAGGTGGAGTGTCATTGAGCGTGAGGCATTTGCTGTGGTCTGGGTGCTGAAGAAGCTGAAGCCCTACTTGTTTGGGACTCACTTCCGGGTTTAGACAGACCACAGGCCCCTCGGATGGTTGGTGCAAATGAGGGGTGAGAACCCAAACTTGTTGAGGTGGTCCATTTCCCTACAGGGGATGGACTTCATGGTGGAACACCGCCCTGGTACAGAACACCCAATGTTATGTTATGTTATGTATCAGCCGTCACAGGTCTAGCACACGGAGCATTCGGTGCTTCCATCGTGGCATAAGCACACGGAGCCCCCGGACCTCCGCCCATCATTCCAGAAATATCACCTATCCAGGCTTGGATTTAACATCGACCCCCGACTTGGATTTAACATGGACCCACTGGCCTTGCACCTTATCGGTCCCGGATGGGACACACCTACCCTCACCTGCCTCCGACCTGCCGTCGGCTCAGGCTCCCCACCGGTTTTTGATTTCTCCGGCTGCTCGCCACCTCGGTGCCTTCTACTCATCGGTATTTCCCCAGGCTACAACTGACTGCTCCATTCAGTAAGTCCAGGCTGCTCGCCACCTCGCTGCCTTCTATTCATCGGAATTTCCCCAAGCTACAACCGACTTATCCTTTCAGCAACTTCCCAGGCACTTGTTTTATCACTTAGTCCTGATGAGATCCTAATACCTAGCTGGGATCGAAACGTCGTCGACACACACATCTTCAACTCTATACTGTAATTTGTATCTAATTGTGGAGTATGAGATGTAACTCTGATTGTGACTTGTTGCTTACCTATATTTTCACAAATTGAAAAGTCACTTTTTAAGTCACTTGCCTGCGGTAAGGAAATCGGCTGATTTCCCATTACCCTGTCACGTCCTGCTCACTCACCTTTTCGTATATTATTTTTTGCATTACGTTGAACTTAATTGTTAATAAAACTCTTATACTTTCCATTGATACACTCGTAATCCCAATTTTGATTGTAAAATTGCGGTATTGTACTAATTTACTTTGTATGGGACCATTGTTTTCCTTAACATATGTTATGTTATAGGGTATTTGTAAAGCACAGCTTTCACTCCGAGGAGCATCATGGCACTGAGCAAAACGTTGACAGACAGGATGACTGAGACTAGGAAATAGAATTTAGATAAATGCTTTGCATAGCGCATTAGGAACCGTAAAAATCCACGTTTTTAGAGCTTTCCTGAAAAGAGTTTCTGATTGAATGAAACGTAGGTGGTTAGGCAGTTGGTTCCAGGCTTTGGTCCCTAGCACTGCAATTGATTCCCCCCCTTTTAAGACGTATCTGAAAACAGGGGGTATTAGTAGGTTAGCGTTCGAAGATCTGAGGGTACGGCATGGCAGATAGAGTGTAAACCTAGGCCGAAGCTAGTGAGGGCCTGAGGAATGAAAGATTCGGAAGGTAGTTATCAGGATCTCGAACAAGATTCTTTTATGGATGGGTAGCCAATGCAGAGCCTCTAGTGCGATGGATGCTGATGAGCTCCTGGGCCATTTTAGTACTAGTCGGGCTGCAGCGTGCTGTACCATCTGTAGCTTGTGTAAGACCGACTTATTGGCTCCTGCATAGAGGCTGTTGCAATAGTCCAATCTGGAAGTGATTAAGCTCACTGCAACTGCCTGTATTGCCATACAGGGAAGTAGGTCAAAGAACTTTTTAAGTGACTTTATTAGATGGAAACAGGTTCCAGCTACTGCTAGGGATTGATGGTGAAAGGATAGTGTTGAGTCAAATTTGACCCCCAGATTCCTAGCTACTGTTACTGTATTGGGGGAGGATATCAGAGGGCCACCATAAGCTAGGGGAAAAGATGTTCTCTTTCCCTAGTGGCATAATTTCTGTTTTTTCCGAGTTGCATTTTAAGTGGTTTGTTTTCATCCAGCGAAAGACTGCAGTAAGACATTGTCGGAGATTTTCCTCCACCAGTGTGGTATTTTTATCTAAGACCAGGATTAGCTGCGTATCGTCCGCGTGGGAGATAGTCACGATGTTAAAGGACGATATCAGACTAATCAGGGGGGACATATAGACATTAAAGAGTGCTGGACTGAGAATAGACCCTTGTGGTACCCCAGAAAACAGAGGTTTTTCTGCTGACTGTTAGTTTCCAAGAGTGATGACTTGTCTTCTGTTTTGTAAAAATGATTTAAGCCAGGCCAGGGCAAGATGAGGAATTCCACATAACGCGAGACGATCCAGGAGGATGACATGTGAGACCGTGCCAAAAGCAGCTGATAAGTCTAATATGACCAGCACAGCATTTTTCCCCTGGTATAAAGAGGCTTTCAGGGATTCAGCTGTGTATAGGAGGGCTGATGGTCTGTCCAGATTTTTCCTTTTTCCTCCTTAGTGAAGAGTACTCCCAAGAGGGTGGGTAGTTCTCCCCACATTTCAGCTGGAGGGGACACGTGTTAGAACTGGCACCATTGGTGTTGGTCTCCCCTGTATTTTTGCCTTTGCCTCCTATGTTTTTGCTGTGTGTTGGACTCCGTTTTGCTGGTCTAGAAGCTTTGGGCACTTTTGCCACTGCTGTTCAGTGCCAAATTGCAAGTGCTCCCTTTGTAAATTGTTGTTATGGATTGGTGTTTCCATGATTGGCATATTTGATTTACCAGTCAGACCCTAGTACAGTACACGGTGTGTGCCAAGGGCCTGTAAATCAAATGCTGCTAGTGGGCTGCAGCACTGATTGTGCCACCCACAGAAGCAGCCTGTAAAATGTAACTCTGGCCTGCCATTGTAGAGTCTGTGTGCAGTCTGGTACTGCCATGTTGACTTGGCAAGTGCGCACACTTGCCAGTCCCTAACCTTCCCTTTTCTTACAAACTAGTCACACCTAAGGTAGGCCCAAGGTACCCCTGTGGGCCGGGTACATTGGCTGTGAAAGGTAGGACATGCTCTGATGTGTGAGGCATGTCCCGATAGTGAAATACTGCCAATTTCGTTTTTCACTGTTACAAGGCTACCTGCTCCCGTAGGATAGAATGGGGAGTTTGTTTATAACAACTTATAAACCTAACTACCCCTGGGAACAAGGTAGGAAAATAAAGTTTAGCATGCCTGAGCACAGAATGTTAAAATGCGTCTTTTAGTGAGGGTGATTTTTACATTCTGTGTTTGAAAATACCACTTTTAGAAAGTAGGTATTTTCTTGCTTAGCCATCCAGTATGCCTCTGCCTGGTTTGTGTATTGTATGTCTGGCTTTTGGATGACAGGGGCTGGGAAGGAGCAGTGGCTCCAGAGTGCCTGATGGGTCAGGGCTGGACTGAATTGACCTGGGCTGCATTTAGAGTAGGGGGAGGAGATTTCCTTTCACCTGAATGGGTCTGGTCTGCCTTCCACAATGCTGTCTCCACCTCTGCCAGGAAGCTGCACCAGTGAGGACAGAACTGGTTTTGGCTGGGTACAGACACTCTCTGCTTTCAGAGAACAAAGGATGTTTGTGTATAAAAAGAGGGACCCAGACCCCAGACATTTAGATCACTTCTGGAAAATCAAGCAGAACTATTGCCAAGGAGAAGAGCCGGAGAAGCTGAGGAGGAATACTGCCCCTGTGCTGTTTGTTGTCTGGGGTTGGCCTTCAGTGGCTACTTGCTGCCAAGGAAAGGAGAAAGGACTTTGCTGATTGAGGTGTCCCCATCTTGAGGAATATCTCCAAGGGCTTGAAACTGAACTTGCCTCCTGTTCTGAAGTCTCAGGGACACAAAGGCTTCACCACCAGCTCCACTGAACTTCCTTGCTGGGACTTCTGATCTGCAAGAGGTGCCTGCTGTTGTTTTGGACCTCAAGAGAACTGATTTCCGCTGGGAGCTGGAAAATCAACGCAACATCGAAGAAGCGTGATGCATCCTTACCTGTTTCCAACGCACCGCCGAAGAAACCATAGCAGCGCCTGCCGCGAATCGAGAAATCGCCACTCGCCGCATTCAGTGCAACGATCTCCGAAGTTCGAGATAACTGCGCCGATTCTGACGCAAACCCTGCTGTGCGGCTGCAAGAATACATGCATCATCCCGGATCATCTCATCGAGGCACCAAGTCTGTCGCATCGTTGGGGGATGCAGTAAGAAACAGATGCATCAACTCCCCACGCAGTAAGAAATCGACGCATCAACTACTCTCCGGTAAGGAACTGATGCATCAACTCCCCTGCGCAGCAGTAAGGAACTGACGCAACACCTCCCCCGGAGCAAGGAACCGATGCATCACCTTCCCTGAGTGTAAGGAACTGACGCATCACCTTCCCTGCGGCCCGCTTCTTTTGTTTGCGTGATGCAACCAAGGTACTTTATGTGAAAAGTGTTGCTTCTGCAATTTGCTTTGAACTGTACTATTTCTACCATCTAAAAGTCATATTTTTATTACTGTATTGTGGATTTTGGTTGTTTGGTCTTGTTTTGGTTTAGATGAAGATTACTTATTTTTCTAAACTGGTGTGGTGTTCATTTGTAGTGTTTTCACTGTATTACTGTATGTGTTCACAAATGCTTTACACACTGCCTGTGAGATAAGCCTGTCTGCTCGTGCAAAGCTGCCAAGGGGATGAGCAGGGGTTATTTTAGAGGTGTATCCCCCTTACCCTGACCAGAAGCAAGTGTCCCTATTTGGACAAAGGTACCTACCTCTGTCAACTAGAGACCCCCATTTCTAACAGAAATGAGTAGCTCAATCATGTTTCATATCTTTGGAATGGTAAATACTCTTTAGTGGTAAAGTTGGATTTGACATTACTATTTTAGAAATGCCACTTTTGGAATGTGGACTTTTCTCTGTTCCTAACTTTGCTCCGTATGCCTGCAGCCTGTCTCTAAAACACGTCTGGACTGGTCGACACCTACACTTTATGCAGTCCCTGTAGGTAGCCACAAAAACAGGAAGGTGAGGCTCATCTGCATTCTGAGCACTCATTTGCACTCTGATGAGTCTTCCTGGGCAGGGAGGAATGGGAGGGGATTACACATACACTTCAATAGTTAGTGTTCTGTTCACACACAAAGCACTGATTCACCCCCCACAGTTAGTCTGGCAGACAAGATTGGGTTGAAGGGGATCTTTGTGCAGTTAAAAATCTAAATCTAAATCTGGTATTTGTAAAGTGCAAACTACTCACCCCTAAGGGTCTCAAGGCGCTGGGGGCCGTCAGGAGATTAAGTGAGCTATTGCTCAAAGTCACATGGTGCTGAGCTCCCGCCAGCATCAGGGATCGAACCGTGAGCCTTGCGCTCCGGAGTCAGCCGCCCTGGCTGCTGCTCCACACCTCCCCTCACTTCAGAGAGCTCCTTCGAAGTCACCCCTACATCAAAGGTACTTTTGGGTTTAAGCCCTGGGGCTTTCACCCTATCAAATCAGTACACTACTGGACCTAGGAAGAACTTTGCTGGAGTAAAGACTACTGTGCTGTAAGGATTGCCACTCTGCCTTGTCTCACTGTTCTGAGGAACTGCAGCTCTGCTTTGTTGAGCTGCCCTGCTGCTTGCTGATCTCTGCCTTGCTGAGGACAAGGACTGGACCTATCTCACTTGAACTCAGAGTGACTCCAAGGGCTTGCTGACTTGCCTCTTGTTTTCTGAAGTCTCAGGGATACAAAAGACTTTCTGCAAGCCTGCTGGCACTGCTGGACTCTGCCATCTGTGAGTCCTAACCTTGCCTGATGTGCCCCCTTCATTCCTGTGCATCAGAAGTGGGTTCTGCAGCTGATTTCTGCAAAAACCACTGCATCGCCCGGACTACGTGTGAAATTCCACCACATCGCTCTTCGACGCCAATGTAGAGGCTACTTGATGACAGCAGATCCACAGCCTGCATGGCTCAACGATGACGCTCTGCATGGATCAGCAACAATGCATTGCATTAACTTTAATGGAGCTCAATGACAATGTGAGACCACCTTTGCGTGGCTCAACAACATAGTAGGCTCTCAATGTTGACACTTTCACCAGCCAAGGTATTTCTTCAGCTGGACCTGTCTGGGTCCTGTAGCTAGCCTGCCCTCCATCGTGGTTGGCCTGAACTTTGGATTTGTACCGGTCCCTTGTGACCTCCAGTAACCTTTTGACCGTAGTGACTTCTAAGCACTCTTTTTGGTTTATTGTTTAAAAATTCATATTTTGACTTCTGCTGTCATTTTGGTCTTGTTTTTCTCAGATAACTATTCTTTATTTTCTGTGGAGTCTTTTTGTGGTGTATTCACTCTGTGTGTGTGTGTGTTGCACAAATACTTTACACATTGCTTGTTAAGTTAAACCTAGCTGCTCTGTGCCAAGTTAGCAGAGTGTGGGCACAGGTTAATTTAAAGTGTGTATCTAGCTTACCCTGACTAAGATTGTGGTCCCTACTTGATCAGGGTGCAAACCTCTGTCAACTAGAAACCCAATTTCTAACAACAGTGACAATTTCTTCTTTCTGTGATTCACATTCAAGTCTGTCTCGGCTTCTTGGATGTCTGCTTTGCTTATTTATTTTATTTATTTTAAACACAATTTTATTGTTCTTATATAACATAACACAATAGTTGCCACAACATAGTACATCAGAAGCAGACAATGGTCCATGCACTGTGGTAGTACAGGGTAAACAGGTAAATGGTGTCATTCTAACATGTACAATCAGAGTGCATAATACAGCATAATATGACATTTGCCCACTTCTGCTAGCAACTAACAAACTTCATCTCCCAGCTCCCCATCCTCGATTACCCCTTGCCCAGCTATAATATGTAGAGTTCAGTAATGACCGGTAAGATCTTGAGTTCCCTCCTGAAGTTCCGCTTTGCTTGTTAATACTGGTGTGTTTGTTGATAAAGGTGTGTTCAACATTTCTTTGAAGTGCTCACCCAAGACTGCTTCTTGCTCCTTCTCTGTGGTGAGTAATATGCCTTGCTTGTCCATGATAGGGGTGTTGTATGCTGCACAAGGTTTGCCAGTGACTATCTTCGTGATCTTGAAGACCTTCCCTCATTCCCCTCTACTGGCTGCCTCCTTTGCCTAGCTGGTAAAGTTATCCATGTATGCCCGCTTGTCTGCTCTTGTCATTCTTTTGACTGCTCTGATTACTTCTATGTATTTTTGCTTGTACTTCTCCTGCAGCCTATCAGATTTGGCCTCCATGAGTTTATTTTTTGGTGCTCCTCTGCCTTCAATAGCTTGCTATGCGTGTTGTCTTATCCATGCTTTCATCTTCCTTGTCTTAGTCCCCAGGCATGTTTCACTGCTCTTTACATATATTGAAGATACCTGTTCCCATTTATAGTTGACTGCTTCTGCAGCTTGCTCAAACTGATCTTGCATGTCTGCCAGGACTTGGAATCTCTTTTTTATTTGTAAGATGAATGTCTTCTCAGTCTTGGGTTCCTGTAATTTTGCCACAACGAAGTGCTATTGTACTGATGATTTGCATTCTGCTTTTCTGAGCTTTAGCTTCACAAGAGCTGTCACTAGATAGTGATCACTGCTTATGTCCAGTCTCCTCCTCACTCTGACATCTTGCAATGAGTATCTGCAGGTGGCAACTATGATTAGGTGGTAGTCTGGTTTCATGCTCTGACTTTCAGTGAGCACTAAGTTAGTTTTTGAATATCACAGTGGGGTAAGAGAGTCCCTCATATGACCAGATCATTTGTGATGCAAAATTCCAACAGTTGTTCGTGTTGTCATTTCCAATTTAAGCATTCAAGTCTCTCATCACAATCTTCAGGTCATGGTTCAGCACAACTTTAAACTCAGCTTGCATATGTTGGTAGAGTATGTCCTTTACAGTTTACTTTGAGTCATTTCTTGGAGCGTAACACTAAACTGGACAATGGTGATGTTGAGGAGCTTGCCTTTTAACCTGGCTGTCATAAGTATGCTGTTCACTGGCTTCCACTCAATCAGGCATTTCTCTGACCCCTTGCATGATCTTGGTCATTGTCCCTACTCGAGTACATTACTGTCTCTCCTTTGTTGGTCTGCCAGATCCAGTCCACTTACGTTTGCTGACTTCAAGAACGTTGTAGGTTGTAGCACCTCATTTCTGATGTTACTTGAGCCAGCTTTGCTGTGTTATACATTGAACGTATGTTCCAGAATTCAATTCTGGTCTTGCACTTGGCAATCAGAACTTCTGTCATCCTTACAGTAGTTTCCTTGTGGCTTTGACTATTGTCAGTTATTCATGTCTCATGCGGAGTCTCTGAAAGTCCACTATGCCACAAAATCTTAGTGCTGCTGTATCCCAAACAAATGTTTTTTATGGGTTTTTAGCCTTGTGCCTGACCTCCAACCTGGAGGAACAGTGGATCATGCTTCATCTGGTCTCTACTCTTTGACCTGACTGCCATCGGTGATCCTGCCACAAGGCTAAGCTCTTATCAGCATAGCTCTTCTGGAAACTGAGACACCTAGCTCCGCGGTCACTTCAAGATTGTGATTCTTCGAGGAGTGGTCTTCTGAGTATTATAGCAATACTTGGCCTTCTGGTGATCACACTCTGCTTACCAACTCCTTAAACTTGCACTGAGTCAAGAGAAAACTTTTCTAAAGTCAAACACACTGTCCTGATCCTATCAGTACCCTAATATTCTGACAAACTTCGGATACATACAAGATCTTATTGTGCAACATGTTACCTCAAAACAGAGCTTACTTCTCTGCTAATGTCTTCCTCCTCTAAACAGTTTCCTGATTGTTTACTGATGTGACTTTCAACCTCAATTTGGCAATGAAGCCAATTACGTTAGATCAGCCATTGTGGACCTTTATCACATTTGAGCACTCTCTGACTTGTTAACCAGTTGACTCATGCAATCCACTGCCCAAAGAACCTTATGAGTATTGTAGACAAATGCCCATGCTATATTATTTCATATGTGTAATGTAGCATAAATTACACATACCAGGCATATAAAAATCAAGGGATTTTCCTATCACCCTTGTTTGGCATTCTTTCATATGCCAGTAGGATTTCCTTTAAATCTAGGGCTTGGTACGTTATTGGGTCTGTCTTTGCATGGAATATTCAGAGTGTTTGCACAGTTCTTGCACCATTATGTTCCCTTTGCATCAACTAACAGGAGTTTGGCACTACATAACATAAAGCATTTTGTGATGAGCTCATGACAATCCAAATCAAGTTTTCATTGCAAAAAAACTGTTGTACATTAAAGTTAATCGAAACTGCTGCTTGTGCATCTTATGTGGCGTAGCTATTCTTTGTGGTAAAAGGAGAGTAAATCTTGAACTTTACCCCTTTTACAACAGGATCATTCCAATTTTAAAATGTTTTAGTGTGTCAGCTCTGATGTCTTCAACTGTTGGGTTGGCTTTACTTATGAAGAAACCTACATGATTGTTTCACATCAAGTTTTCTGTCACAATGATTGCCATACACTGGAAGGATTTTACCTAGTTGTGTTCTTACCCTTCAAAGGGGATTTACTTCCCTTTTTTTCAGGATGTTTGCGCAAAAGATCCTAGTTGTTGTTTTATTACATTTATCTCAAATTAATTCTTTTAGGAGGAGTTTGCTTCTTCTTTTAGTGGTGCTTTTAGTGTATTTTTTGTTTTAATCATGTTGTTGGAGTCATCAGCATAAAGAATACAGTATAATAAAAGTTTAAAATATATGTAGCTTGTACATGTGTGATGATGCACATGTTATTAATGTAAAGGAAGTAAATAATGGTGCCATTGGGAAAAAAACGACAATTAGTTTCAAAGCTGGTGATCTATTTCTTCAGCTGATTCATGCATACTTCCAGTGTTCCGACAAAATGTTGTGTGGAAGAATACCATGAGATACAAATATTGTGACTTAAATATAGTGATTGTTATAGTAACAGCTACAATGGTTTGAAGAAATAATTACATAAACGCAACAAACTATTACAGTCATACATAAATAGAAGGAAATTAAATTAAGAAACTACAAAAATCATATACAATTGGGGAAATCATGAAAAGGTACTCATAATCATTGGAAAAACCAATTGCGACTGCAAAAAATACCTTTTACTAAGGGCACCACATTACAAAAATAATAATTGGGCAATACACAAAGGGTGCTCGCACAGTTACACAATAAATAACAATGAAGACACAATATACAGTGTAAACAAGGAAACAATGTCAGAAGAAAGAATATTAAAACAAGTCAGACAGATCACAGGAACAACAATTGCAGTGAATGCTTCCTCATCATTATATGCCAAGGACAAGCATCAACGGCGTTTCAAGCAATATACTTTATAAGGTCATCGTCAGGACAGACAACAATATTTTGACCAATTTTAAGACAAAGAAGAAAGGGAGAGTTTTTATTTGGATGGGTACCTAAACCAAGTCATCAAATTACAACAATGTCAGCAAAGCACAAGACAAAAAAACAGTGTCAAACATTTCAAAGTGATAAATAACATGGTAATCAAGGAAAGCCGTATAGGTCAAGAGAGTAGGAAAGGAAAATGATTTAGCAAGGACCGATATAAAGCCCCAGTGCCATGCATATTATGAAAACTGTGAATAGAATAATCCACAAAAACCTTCACCGCCTGTGAACGAACCCTGGATGCCCAAAAGTGCAACCCCGGTGATCAACAACCTCATAGAAAATCACAAAACATCTACTTGTACTCTCTGGGGGATATTCTCAAGAACGTGTGTTAACTATTGCAAAATTAGCTTAACGCAACTTCTCACATCGCAGTCCATCGCGGGAAAAAAACACTGTGTTAACCCAGCGGCACCATGCGATAGTCTCACGATAACGCGCCAAATGCCCGCGTTAAAATTAACGCGACGCCAAAAAAATGGGAAACACGAACACGAAAAAAGTTGCGATGTCCCAAATCGCAATACAAAAATCAGCGATAACCAGTGACAGGCCTGCAATTCCCACGCGTCATGTGGGAAAATGCACTATAAAAGCACTGAAAAACACAAACAAAACAAATTTAACTGCTTAGCACCATGGAGGAACCCGGAGCAAGTACATAGGACGACCAGACCCCCACAAGCCCCCAGGAGGAGCAGCCTGGGATCTCGGGGTCACAGAAGGGCAAGGAGAAGAAGACGAGGAAGACGAGGTTCAGTCCACAGGAAAACAGGATCATCATCATCATCATGACACTGCATGACGAATAGCATGGCTGCAATACAATGATCATGACATGGTGCACGCCACGACACTGAGGTGGCTGAGTGTGGAACACATCCGGAAAGGACCAGGTCACACTCTGACACATCCACGTGCACAAACAACCCCTGACGTCAACAACACATCTGCGGATAAACCATGCCCAAGAGTCCAAAATATGAACAAGAGCCAAAAGTAGCCAAGTCTGCAACATCTCAGCACTGTAGACGCACAGAAGTCAAAGGCACACCATCTCAAAGGGATAAGGGGCAGCAAAATCACAGCTGCAGGGGCGACTCTCCCACAATGCAGCACACACACATAGCAAACACAGCACATCAACATTGACGACAATGTGGTACAAAGTGCAACACTTTCACTACAGAACAGAGGACACAACTGGTGCGGCTTGTGCGTAGAAACTGGCCAATCACATCTGGCATAGCAGGGAAATGTGAGATGATAATGTACGTGTACAACGTCACATCCGTCATGTAGTTCAAATGTCCACTGTCCCTCATCAAATAGTCAGCTCCTCCCAAACAGTCACAATGTACATTGTCATGCAGTCTGTATGTAAACGTGAACAATGCGTCAACATTAACCCTGGGCAAAGCACTACGCTACGCTCGCGTAGTTTGCGAAGTTTGCGCTACTTCGCACAACGCGAATTGCACGTAGCACAGTGCAAACACGCGTAGCGTAGTGCAGCGGTCATTTTTTGCTTGCTCGCGGTCCTCAACGTGAAGTTGGCGACCGCGAGCAAGCAAAATGACATCCCGGCGAGACTTTTTCCTCGTTCGCGATCAGCAACATCAAGTTGCCGATTGCGAGCGTGGAAAATAAACCTCCTGGCGAGATTCTCAACGCGGGGAGGTCAGGTTTCTCATTGCGAGTGGTCGCGTATGCTTGCGACCGCTCGCGATGAGAAACTACCAGTCCGCGTTGAGAAAGCTGCCGCTCGAGTAAAAATCTACTCGAGCGGCAGTAAAAGACAGCTCGCACTGTGCAAGATGCCATTTTCAATGATTGCACAGTGCGGACAAGCATCCGGCACTGTGCAATCATTGCGAACAGTGCACTACGCAGTTCGCGTAGTGCTACGCGTAGCTCGCGTAGTGCGAACTGCACTTTGCGTAGCTTCGCGTGGCGCTACTTCGCGAACTACGCCCAGGCTTAGTCAACATACATGTGAACACAATGTTAAAATGCATCTCCCCTTCACATTGCAGAGGGACAATCAACACCTCCTGCAGAGCAGACCAGACAACACATCAGTGATGAGGAAGAGGACCTCCACACCTTCGACACCGACGCCCTACAACAGCTCATGGACATCTATGGCAACCCACCTCCAGGAGCAGGGCAGCCCAGCTGCATCCAGGAGACCCCACCCCCTGCACAGACCACACAGCAGAAAGCACCCACCACCACGGATGGCTCCCAGCACCTCACCGAAGAACACATCGCATTCCGAGCCCAGGTGTTAGACTGCCAGAAGGAGGTGGCTGAACAGGTGCGGGTGGGGTTCAACCTCATGGCCGCCAAACTAGATGACATACGTGGGTGTCTAAGTCCCATCACGGACTACTTACACTCCCTAACGGACACCCACAGTTCGCTCCATGATGTCCAACAATCCATGCCCGACATCACTGGAGTCATGACTCTGAGACGAGAACAACTGTCTAGTCAGAGTGGCCTCAGCGATGTCACCCGAGAGTTGGCACAGATGCTGAGGATAATGGAGAACATGGAGAGGATGCATGCGGAAAGAATGGCTGCCACTGATGCACACCAGCGAAAACATGTTGGGATCTTCTATGCCCTGCAGATCCTCATCATCGCATTGCTGCCACTAAGGCAGTCGCTGATGAATGCTGCTGGTACTGCTACACACACATCTCCGGCCCCTGATGTGTCAGTGGCACACAGTGCTGCAGCCATACCACCTGTGGCCCCTGATGTGTCAGTGGCACACAGTGCTGCAGCCATACCACCTGCGGCCCCTGATGTGTCAGTGGCACACAGTGCTGCAGACCAAACAACAGCACCCACATGTCGGCCAGATGACACAGAGGACGAAGATGCGGGTGATTCCACCTTTGTATTAAGAAGGAGCCGGTAGCATTTATCTTCGCTATATGCCCTGTGTCAGCTTGGTTCTGCCCTCTGCATCATGCCTGTAACAACACCTCCCACTGTCCCCCGAAACACTCTGCGACACTCACCTTGGACCTCGACATGGACTGCCATATTTTGTTTGCTTACCAATGACACAGCAATCAGACTACGGACTGTACTCTTCCTCTTCCGATGTACTTGTCAATCCCCTAATGACTCTGGCTGGCCCTCCACTGGGCTACAATGTAATGTGGGGTTTGCATGGCCATGTACTGCTCCAGCTCCGACACTCCACCGAATGTGAATAAAACATTCCAAAATCACACAGATGTGTCATGTCCATGATCGATCAAGTATGAAAGTATGGATGAATGTAGGGACATTGATTGCACAAAAAGGTACACCCGGGAAAATGAAAGCAATGCACATGTTTGTCCGTGACCCACATGGCCAATGAGATGACTGGGAAGGTGTGCACTAGCTGTGGCCTCATTGCTCTGAAACAACAATTGTGCAATTTCACAACTTTGACCCAGGCAATGTTTGAAATAGGGCTGTGTATGAAATGTCAAAGTTGTTGGCAGGCCTCAAGTATTGTCCCCCATCACATTTGACAACAGAACATCTCTCCGCATACCTACATGTGTGCACTCTCCCTTCAGCAGTATGTCAGATTGAGGAACGTTGCCAAGTGCCGCTGTCCACTCACCTTGCACAGGTGTGTGTCAACCCGCGTTGTGGGCCGCTCATGTATTCGGAGTCCAGGCGAATGCAGCCATGTCCACTGTTGTCGTGGGATATGTGACCAGTTCTTCAAGCTGCAACAAGGTGTTGGGGCCTGTGCAATGGCTTACAATATGTTGTGGCTCCAGGTACGTAGTTACTCGTCCATGAAGACGATTGCAGCTTCGTAGGCTATCATTTCCAACATGAGCTCGTTGTCGTCTTCAGCGAACAGGACGGCGAGCCAATCCATTAGCAGGTCCGGACAGGAGTGCTGCATCCACCCTCTTTCACCAATATGCATTACAGCCCAATAGGGGAGCGGTTCAATGTGGTCACTGCACATGAGGAGTTGTGCAATCTCCCATGTCCGGCTGCCAGCATGTATGCCAAGTATCAAGGCATCCCATGAACGGGTATCACGGTGACACTCCTGGTCGTGGGCCAACAGGGGGCGCACACACATGTCAAAATCCAGTTCAGCAACCGTCCTGTTGGATAGGCAGACATCCATGGACCACTGGAATATGCACGATCGACAATGCAACACAGGCTGAACGCAGGTGACATTGGCAGGGCGGAAGCTTAGCCGGTAACTGATCCGCAGCACTCCCAATGGCAGTGCCCCCAGTAAATGCAGCATATGTGCACGGTACAGTTCCACGTGACAGGGGTTGTGCATGTGGCCGAGATGTTCTGCCATTGCGTTGGTGGCTCTCGTTGAACCGGCACTCTTCTGACCTGCGGCAGTTATGTGGATGATATGCCACTGCTCAGAGCAATGAGTCGTATGAATGTGCAATGTTTGGACGTATGGGTTGTTGTGTACGTAAGTGTCAAGGGCATTCCATGCAAGAGTACCTCGAGCATGGTCTTCTGTGTGTGGGGTGTGGATACGTTGGTCTATCATTAGCGCTGTGCGTAGTGTGGGAGTCGTCATCATCTGCTATGGTATCTCTCTCAGGGGGTGCCTGCTGCATGCAAAACCAAGGTCGGAGGTGCAGATGTCCTTCCGCCTTCTGTATTGAGACAAAGGCGCTTTCATCCCTAATGTTAGTCTGACTACTGCTTGAATCCTGGAAATGTGATGTGGCTTTCGCGCTGCAATTGAGGCTAGGCCTTGGGCTTATGGTGCACCAATAGCGATACACACACAACAGTTGGCATGTATGAGCCAAGACCCCGAGCGGCCTTGCGCTCCTTGTACAATCCCTTCGTGCGCCCTCCGGGTGCATGCAACATTGCAACATTGTCGGTTGTGGGCCGTGTGGCGCCGACACTGCAACAGAGACACACGCATCAGTTGGTTTCCTGTGCAGCCCAGATATGAACCACGCCCAGAGGCCAGGGATAATTATTCACACCTCTACGCTGGCCTGGGGTACGCCGAGCCAGCCCACCTGGCTTACGTATAAAGAGGGGGTCGACGCTACGTGTCCCAGTTCTTCCCCACTGCCTGAGGTGACATGGCTGCGTCCACCTGGCATATCACGAGACTCAATCATAAAGGGTCCTTGACTTGCGTTGCACAGAGTCGGTGGCACCGGATACACTGCGGCCGGCATGGGCCTACCACCATGGGACGGTGACTTTCGGTGCACTGAGGTAGGGGCACCTAAAGTGCTGAGCGGGTGTGCAGCCTGCGATGATGCAGTGTGCACTGATATGATCTCTGCCATTGCAAAATCAAGTCCCAGAATCAAGGGTGGGACTTGGTGGACCGCGGTGCGGGGCTGCATGACGTGGAGGCTGCCAAGGTCGCAGGTCCCGGACTTGGAGCTTGCACTGCACGTGGTGGGCCCTCTTGGGGACACGCCGTTGGCGGAAGGTGAGCAGTGAGGCCTGGGTGCGCAGGGGCGGGCAATCCCCACTGGGCGCTTGGAGGGGCTGGGGTGCAGCAGCCTGTGTGCGCAGGGGCAGGCAAGCGATGTTGCCGTGTGAAATGATATGAACTCTGCCATCATTAGCTCTGGACTCTGTTTCAGATAAGGGACCTGGTGGACTGCAGTGTATACCGGCATGTGGTTGGAGACACACCAGTGGCAGCAGGTGAGCAGTGAGGCGTGGGTGCGCAGGGGCAGGCAATCACCGCTGGGTGGCAGGAGGGGCTGGGGTGCAGCAGCCTGTGTGCGCAGGGGCGGGCATGCGATGTTGCCGTGTGCAATGATATGAACTCTGCCATCATTAGCTCTGGACTCTGTTTCAGATAAAGAACCTGGTGGACTGCAGTGTATACCGGCACGTGGTTGGAGACACACCGGTGGCAGCAGGTGAGCAGTGAGGCCTGGGTGCGCAGTGTCGACACTGTCTCTCCCTCTCCTCCTTTCACTGTCTCTCTCTCCCTCTGTTACTCTCTCTCTCCTTCTCCCTCTCTCCCCCTTTCTCTCTCTTTCTCTCTCTCACTCTCTTTCACTCTCTCTCTCTCTCTCTCCATTTCTTTCTCTCTCTCTTTCTCTCTCTCTCTGTCCTTTGAGGAGCGCATGACACACTTTCTTATCTTCAATTTTGTCTTGCAGGCTGTGACTTACAGATTGTCCAGAGAAGACCCGCCATGACTCTTCCAGATAGTAGTATTGAGTTAAATTAGAATAAAATAATTTTTGGGGAAATTCAAAGATGTATGAATGTTTTTCCTTTTTCTGACCACTCAGGAATGTTAATTGTTGTAATTGTGCGACATCAGGCGAATTGTTGTGTTCATGGATCTGTAAGGTTGATGTGAAATATCTTTGTCTGGGGGGGTGCCCGGGTAGGGCCCGGGGGGGTCCTGGGGGTGGTGGCGGTGGGTGTTGTGGCCCTCTTGGGGCTCCGAGCTGCATGATCAGTAGCTCCATGGCATCTGTTGTTCTTCTGGTGTGGCTGTGGGCTGGGCTCCCTTTTATGGTTCAGGTTGTCGTCCGACTTAACACAAGGTAAGAGCAGGCGTTAAATCCCTGCTGCTAACGCGCCTTATCGCATGTTTTGCGATCTTATCGCCGATCTGGCTGGTCGTTGAGAATGTTGCAAAGTGGTGTTTTCGCGGCTTTTTGCACGGGAACGCCTACTCTGCATATCATTAGCGTTAGTTGCCGGTATCATTTGTGGCGATGTTTTTTGTGGCTGCTATCGCAGGAAAACTGGTAATATCTTGTGAATGGTGCGATGTATTTATCACCACTTTGGCTGCGATAAAGTGCCGCTAACTCGGCGATAAGTCCTTGAGAATATCCCCCTCTGAATCAAACGTATTCCGACCAGTAGCAGCCCGTGGTGGGAGTGCTGCGGGTGGTGGGGCGGGGCGGGGAGGGGCAGGGGGTAGTAAACTCCGGCTCATGGCCGACCGGAGTAATGTAAATAAATAAATAAATAAAACTGATTCATTGCCGCGCTGAAACGCCAAATGGGTTTCAGCGCGCGCAATTAAATTCGTTTTATTTATTTATTTATTTACATTACTCCGGTCGGCTGTGAGCCGGAGTTTACTACCTCCCCACCCTGCCCCACCGCCCCGCAGCACTCCCACCACGGGCCGCTACTGATGATTCCGACATAGTCAGAACATGGGCGCCACAGGAATAATGATACGAAATCAGCAGTCCTAATCACCAACGAATACAAAATAATCAATATAAATTCAAAAATTACAACTAAATTAATTAATATGCTGATGCAAAGGAAAACCAATAACTCACCAGTCACGAAAATTCAGGCACACATGAACAAATCAACGTGCCCCCGGAGGACTCCGTGCAGTCTTAAAGCCGGCACATTCAAAATTCACAATGTACGAAGCTTAGCGCTATTTGAAACAAATGTAAATCAATTAAATACCAAAAAGTAACTTAAACCATTCCAATGATACGACAAGTGGGGAACGTGCATATCTTGTTTTGCCTGCTGAATCAATCAAGCATACAGTCCCGTCAGTCTCCATCAATACGGTCATGACGTGATGGGAGCAGCCTTTAATTAAGCACTGCTCACCATAATAGAGGTAAAGACAAGACTTAATCTGATCGGAAACAGAGTGGCACAAACTTACTGGAAAAGAAAAAGGATCTATAAATTAAACCTTCCAAAATGGCAACAGTACCACTGTCTAATTAAAATAACACTACAACCGATCAAAGAAATGTTTGCAGTTTGTTTGAAAACGGGAATGTCACTAATACATCCCGAGTGCAAGCACAACAACAGTAATACTGATCCATGATGATAATTGATACAAGACAAATGAATTAACGGAGAATTAAAAAATGGGGATGTCATTAATATGCCCCACGTACATGCACGACAACAGTAGTAGTAATCCATGATGGTAATGGATACAAAACAGTGAAATTATCAACAATAATGCCATACCAACGGCAGACATTCCAATTTAAAGAAACACCAAGTGTTCCAAAGAGTCAGCAACAAATGACACCTAGGCTCTCCAATATCCATACAAAAATGGGCATATAGCACTGATTTGAAACTTCAAACAAAACCAAATTACCCACATTACCTAAATACCTAAATTGGGATATTTCAACACCTCAAAGAGTTGGCTAATTTCATCTCATCAAATTAGTAGGGATATAAAAGGCCTGCGTAGAAGTGGTAACATTGAGAAAAGAAAATGTAAAAACATGTCAATTACATAAACATATATCAATGTGCTGTAAATAGCAGTACATGGTCTCTTCAAAAATACAGGTACTGAACACTATAATTCTTAACAAGAATGGTTGCACAACTACATATAATCACGGCATGCCAGAGGGAAGAAAACATGTCAAGTACATATGTATACAACACTATGTTATCATGACATCATGAAAAATGCACAGATGCAACATCAATGCAGAATTATAGAGTTACATTCCTCAAGTGTGTTTAACCCCCTATTGATACTGTTGCATCTCAAAATCCAGTGGCATTCTGCTCTGTTGAGCATCTGCTGGATATCTCCACCCCGTGGTGGTTCACGTATCAATTCAATCACCTGCCATTTTATCCCTTCTGGGGACTGGTTTAGCTCAAGGTAATGGGATACCAAAGGAGCATGTTCATTGCACCCAATATGACTCTTATGTGTGAGAGACGAGTTTTTACTTTTTGGATGTTTGACCTGTATAGATAAAATTGCATGGGCACCACAGGGCATAGACAATATTTTGAAAATTACAGTTCATATGATCAATCAGATTATGCACTATACTGGCATGTACGAACCGTTTGGTGTTGATTGTAGACTCACACATTACACAATTGCCACATCTGAAATTGCCCTCGATCTTATTGAAGCCCCACATAGAGGCCAAGTCAGGAAAGTTGTTCTTGGGCAAAGAGGCCCGTACCAAATGAGCACACATATTACGTCCCCTTTTGAATGAAAAAAGGGGTAAATCATCAGAGATACCTATAGATTGGATCAAATGGCAATGTTTTTTGATGAGTTTGGTAATGCCATTGCTTTGTGTGCCAAACGTGGTCACACATGCAATCCTTTCCATCTTTTTTCTAGGGGAGGGAGTGAGTAAAAATTTCCGGTTATTGTACCACGCCTTTTTAAAGACCTGTTTATTAATCATCTGGGATAGCCATTATATTCTAGTTTTTTGACTAATATATCTGCCTCCTGAAAGTAGTCTGCTCTAAATTTACAATTTCTTCGAATTCGCAGAAATTGACCGAAGGGCAATCCATCCTTAAGGCCTTCAGGATGATGGATAGTATATTGCAATAAAGTAGTGCGGGCAGTAGGATTAGTATAAAGAGTAGTGGCTAATTTGACATAATCAGGAATGATAGTAAGGTCTTAAAAATCAACCTTCTCATTACTTGAATGCGATGTGAAATTCAAGTCGGGGGAACGAGAGTTCAGCCATTCAAGAAAGAGGGCTAAGCTGGAAGTATCTCCTCTTCAAATGAAAAAAATATCATCAATGTAACGCCGCCAGTGGCGCACATTGTCAAAGTAAGGATTCACAATAAAGTCGTAGATAGTCTGTCTTTCAAAATTATCAACATACAGAATTGCAAAATTAGGGGCATAAGAAGCCCCCGTGGTTTGTTGATTGCTTATGGGTACCTTTTCATGATTTCTCCAATTTTGTATGATTTCTGTGGTTTCTTAATTTAATTTCCTTGTATCTATGTGTTACTGTAATACTTTGTTGCTTTTATGTAATTATTTCTTCAAACCATTGTAGCTGTTACAATATTTATCTGCCCGAGGTTCGGGTAATAGGGCTGCCCCTGTTGGATGTAATCATTAAATTTAGTGATGTCAAAAATATTGTGGTCATATTATTGCAGGTACGATTATCTTTTTTCTAATATTTCAATATTGTTGTTAAAAATATAATTCTGTGTTCTATCATTGCAATTTGCACCCCATATAAATGTATTTTGTGTATTTTTCATTCATATGTTGTATTTGTTTTTAAATATTTATTTATTTGTATAATGATTTTAGAAGCAGGATGTTGGAACTGTAATGCAATAAGGTGAAGCATAAATTAAACATTTTCATTATATAGGTTTGTTATACATAAAATTGATGTGTGTTTTTTTAATTTAAAAATATGTTGTATAATAAATGATTTTTATAAAAATAATATCTTTATTTTGAATTTTTATTTGTATTTATGTAAAATTTAAATGTTTATATGTAATGTTTTTTAGGTAAAAATATTCAAAAACAGTTTCTAATATTTTATATAGTTTTCATTTGGAAAAAGTATATTTTTCTGTACATAATGTTATAAAACATTTATTCTTCTTTCATATTTACCATTATTTTCTATTATTATGTTTAATTAAAATAAATGTATTTCATTCATTTTAATGTATGTTTTCGTGTAAAATAAAGGTGCTTTTGTAATTTGTGTGTTTGTTTCTCATAGCAAGTTAATAACAATTACGTCATTTAGTTTTAAAATGTTTATTATTGTGATTTAGTATTTATTTTTAATAGAAACATTTATTTTTCTAATTTGCTTTGGTAGTACTCCCAATTTACCTTATTTATTTCAGGTGGTTTACATTTTCTGAGGTAATTTAAATATACTGTAATGTAATGTGTTATTTTAGTGTAATGGCTATTATAACTTGTGAGAGCAATTAATTTCCAAACCTAGAATTACAAGGTTAAGTTTGGAGTTGGAACAGTAAATATGTCCCACCCAAAGTCCAACACCTTCCAAAATGTGGTTAAGTTTGGAGTTTGAATAATGCATTTGAACCCTCACCCCACAGTACAAAAACGTTCCCACTGTGGTAAAGTTTGGAATGGGAATAGAAAATCTGAATCCCCAATGACCCCCACTTTCCGCAATGTGGTTATGTTTGGTGTGAGAATAGTATATCTGCAACCCCCCCTCAAAAGCACACCACTTTCCTTATTGAGATTACGTTTGGAGTGAGAATAGTAAATATGAAATCCTAAAAGTCCAATACTTTTTCTTAATGTGGTTATTTTTGGAGTGGGTACAGTAAATTTCAACCCCCCGCCCCTAAAGTCCATTTGTGGTGAGGTTTAGAATGGGACCAGCAGATCTAACTCCTCCAAAGTCCAACACTTTCCCCAATGCGTTAAAATGTAACTAGTAATTTTGAACCCCTCCAAAGTCCAACAGGTAGGTCAAGGTTAGAGTAGGAATAATAAATATGGTTCCTCTAAATCCAACACTTTCAAAATATGCTTTAATTTGGAATGGGAATAGTTACTCTGCCTGCCCAAAGTTACTTTTTCCTAATTTGGTGACCTTTGGATTGGGAGTTATAAATTAAACTTTCTCCAGAGTGTAATGCTTTCTAAAAAGTTTTTATTGAGAACAGTAAATGTGTGATCCACAAAAGGTGATCATCTTATCTCAATTAAAATGTTGTACCTTACAAAGTTATAGTAATCTATACTATAAATTGTTTGTTTGTTTAGTTTTTGTAAAGTATCATTTAGATTTTGTTGTTATATACATTTTCTAAACATCTCTTTTAGTATGTACCATTTTTTACTGTGCATAATTTTTCAATAATTTCATGATTTATGGAATTTTATTTAGGCCCTCATTAGGATGCTGGTCGGGCGTGCATCCGACCGACATCGTAGCGGAATGGGACGGCCCAACAAGGAGTCATAGGTCCCACTCTCCAAATTACAATGCAACTGCCAGCACAGCAGTTGGAAACATAGCCTTTACTCTTGCGGCTTGTGCTGCCAGCCGGAAAAGGGCCGCAGCACAAACCGCAATAGTAAAGGGTATGTTCTCAAACATCTATGCACCGGGTGCCAGGCACCATGGTGCATGGATGTTTGGGGGAGTACCACATATGCACCCCTGAGGTGTTTAGACATAGTTAGGCTACCTTTGTATTTGATGTTGTTTTATTGTATAGATTTTTATTGTAATATGTGTTGTTTAGTTTATGGTGTATACATTTTTATTCTATCAATATATGATGATTTAAATACAATACATGTACATATACATAAAACATTTAAATACATACAATCTGGATAGACCACATATGATAATAATTAAAAAATTTTAAGATCAATCAATCAATCAAATCTTCTTTATTCGATGCAACATAGTGTATCATAAAAACGTACATAATAAAATACAATACAATAAAAGTGAGTAAAACTAGAATATAAATGAGGATAATGAAGTGCGTGCACAGTTTAGCAAAAAGCAGTAATAATCTGCTCATCCGATAGTGACTTTCTTCAGAGAATAGCAGCCCTTAAAAATCTTGCTAAAACCATACATATATACAGAGTTGTTTGGACATCTTGTCACATGGACAATACATTAGTTCACATGACCAGTTATTAATATTCGGAAAACTCGTCAGACGGTGAAAAATATCAAGCCTAAAACGTGTCAGGACAAACCTATGCTGAGCCTTAAGTACTTTGACTAAATAAGGTTCCAAAACCATTTGTTATGTAAAACAGTAGGTTTAACCAATTCGACAGACAACCTCAGTTCCTCCAGTAAATTTAAACATTCTAACTTTAGTGAGTTTCTCGTGATGTTGCTCAAGGTTTCTGGATGATCATAATATTCGGGGTGGCTAATGTCAGACATGAATTGCTTGATGAACTTTAACCATGGGATTTTTTGTGCAAACTCCGAGCCTACAACAGTCCTTTACAATGACACGATTAAGTTCTGTATAGTCCAATGTCCAAATCTTATGCCAAAGAAGGACTGGCTGAACCTTTATCAAATCTGCTACGTATGTTGCACACAACTCAGAATGGCACACAAAATTAGAACAACTATTGGAAAGCGCGAGAAGGTTTTTAAAAAAGGCATTTTCTGACAGCTGTAATGGTTCAACATTTACATACCCCCACAGCTCGGAACCATACGTCACAATAGGTCGACCTTTGGCATGTTTAATAGTTAACATTTCTTTAGGATGTTTGCAACCTAATTTCCCAGAGAAATTGCACAGGGCCGTAATTGATCTAACGAGTTGGAGCCTTCTAGAATTTACAGCGCTTCTCCAATTCCCCTCACATTCAAATAAGATCCCTAGGTACAAAAAAGAAGGTGTTTGCAGTAAAGTGGCATTCTCTATTTGAATATTACGCCACTTAGATGTTCTTCGGCCTGCTTTCATGACAAAGGTTTTGCTTATATTAATTTGTAACCGCAGATTTTCCATAAAAGGTACAAATTTGTCGAGGAGGCACTGTAGAGCCATTGGGGTGCGGGCCATAAGCACTGCATCGTCCGCATAAAGCAGAAGTGGTATAGGCTGGTGTCCAACTTGGGGCAAATCCGTACATGTATTAACAAGAGTACTACCCAAACTATTAATGTACAAATTAAAAAATAAAGTAGCGAGTACGCACTTTAACTAATGAGTCTAACAGAGAAATGGGTCTAAAGTGCGCGGGACAGTTTTGGTCGCCTTTCTTGAATATTGGCGCAAAATGGGACTCAGACCAGGAGTTTGGGAATCCAACACTCTGACAGGATCTAAGGACGAGGGTCAGGAGGGGGCCCCAAAAATCAATATTAGCCTTAAAAAGGTCAATCGGAATCCCATCTGGGCCCGGTGATTTGCCTCCTCTACTCAACCTTAAAGCCAAGGTGACCTCTTCCAAAGTGAAATTGAGGGCAAACTGGTAGTGGGGGAGTGTGGACATAAGGGAATCGGCCACAGGCACTGATATAGGACTGTGGATGCCACGTTCAATTGAATTGGTGCATAATTTGGAAAAGTGGGCTAGCCAATCTTCTTAGGTCACTGCAACCTCAATTCTGGGCTTGTCATCATCACTAAGGAAGGGGCAGTTTATAACACGCCAAAATGCTGTGGTATCATTATTACGGCTCGCCTCATGTAATTTTTCCCCGGCCTCCTCTTTCAAACCTTTTTTACGATGTTTTAGTGTGAGCCTATACGTCCGTCTCCAATGTTGTCCTTAAGAGATATTCCTGGGTAAAATATTTAAGGCCCTTTTCAGATTTTTATGTGCCTGGGTACAGGCATGATCAAACTAGCCCTTGGTGTTTACAGCTCCTCTCTTCTGATGGGAAGTAAGCCCTACTTTGATTTCCTTGGTAATATGATTGAATGCCTCTATAACCACAGTAGCTTCTGCTGACTTGTCTAGACAAGCGTCAAAAGCCCACCTCTGATGCTGGATTAGTTATTCTAGAAATCTGGTTGGATCAACCATAGACCAGCGCAAAGTGAAACCATTCAGACGGGAGAGTTCTATGCTCTCCACAGATGAGGTGTGATGAGAGACCCCTTGATTTTTAACAAAGTTAGTGTCGAACTCTAAACTCTGAGGAAAATGGTCGCTCATTGAAAAATCATGTAATATAAAATCACTAACTAAAGCAGAATAACGATTAGGAAACAACAGAAAATCAATAATGCCTTTTCCCATGCTACCATCGAATGTGCAAAATACATCAACTGGACTGTCTCCAAATTCATTGCTGAAACCCAAGTCATATTTGAAAAGTAACTCATTGAATTTCTCTCCATACTCTGTGTGTGAAAAATGAGTGACATCATCATTTTTGGGGAGGCCATGCCACAGACTTTATTAGCTGGCAATTGGCAGAGTTGAATATTAAAACCCCCCATATGAGGATTTTACCTCTAGACTCCTTAAAGATTAGTGATTCCAGATCAACATCGAGTTGACTTAAAACGTTCAATATATCTAGGTCACTGGCATTAATATAAAAATGTACTAATATCAGCGAAGAAGACACTGAAAGATCTATGGAAACAATTTGATAGAAGGGGTTATAGAACTTTACAGCTATATTGGAGGAAACTAGTTTATTGGAAACATAAGTACAAAGACCACCCTTGGGCCTACCATGTCTCGATGGAATGGCTGGAGAATGGAATGTTTTAAAGCCATTGAGGTGAATTGGCTCGATGGCCCATGTTTCTTGTAGGCAGATGATATTAAAACCTGTCGCAATGTCTAACCATTCTGACAAATTGTACTTACTACGAAGCCCAGCTACATTCCAGCATAAGACTGTGATGGCACTTACTCTTGGTGTTATGGGATCCGTGTTTACCTCGCTCCTCAATAGAGACTGCTCGGCAGTTATTTGGGAGTGTAATACATTGTCATCTATTGGTGGGCTAGTAACAGGGGTCAGGGTTATAGGGGGAAGTCAAAGAGAGATAGCTCCTTTCGAGGTATCTGCCCTCAGTCAATCCACCCCAGTTAGGCTGGAGAGACAATCAAGCCTATTAGAGGTCGCAATAGGATACATAAGAGGGCAGGCATAGTTCGTATTAGATGTTGGCAGTTGAAGCAGTGATTGTGATTGAGAAAATGGTTGTATCAATGCATTGGTTTGTATAGAGGGTTGTCGAGGGCGTTGTTAAAAGAACCCAAAGGGTAGAACAGAAATTTGGTTTTGAATTATTTGCTCTTCCTAGTATGGCATTGACTAGTGCTGGAGGTTTGAAGGAGAGCACCACACAGTCACCCTGGAATAGTTTGGGACCTCTGCCAACCCACCTGACCCGTCTAGCCATCTTAAAATCTGCAAAAAGGGCTCCCCCTAGCCCAACTCTTGCGTTTAGCCAGTTGATTGATTTATTTCTTAACGAATCCCATGCTTCTTGGGTAGGAGAGAGGAGGGTCGGAGCATTGGCCAGAATGACCACGTAAGGGGTCGCAGCTGGGGGAGATCTAGTCAATCAGAACTAGATAGAGACTGAGTAGGCACAGATCCCCTAGAGAATTTGTTAGATGGGGAAGAAGGTGAAGTCCTTGTTTTAAGAGACCCACTCGCTTCTGTAACAAGTGCTTGTTGAATCTGTGGCGCTAAATTTGGCAGGGGACGATTAGGTATCTTAGAATTCTCTGGAGCAGTTTTTTGTAGTGGAAAAGTTACTGAGTGTCTGGGTTAATGATCTTTCATCCCTTCCGTAACCTCCCCATCCGAGGGCAAGCTGTCACAATGAGGATTAATCGTCCCCAATTGCTCTACACAAGTTAATACAGCACATTCAATAGCTTGCAGTCTATCAGTAAGGGTACAAAAAGAAGCCTTAATAGGGTCTGTCAAAACTTGAACTGATGCTGCCAATGAGGTATAGTCCAGGGGTGCAGTTGACAGTGGTTTATTACCGGCTCTGGGACGCTGGGGGGTAGCTGCCTGCCTCTGCGCAGGTGCCTTGTTTTTAGCCTTTATGGATCCCTGGTGTGGAGCCATGGTAAGATCTGTAATGCAGCTCCTAGGAATTTTTGGGTGTTTGGAGGGTGGGTGAGGGATTGAAGTGCCCGGTGGTGTGGAGTTCAAAGTATTCTCATCCTTATCCGGTGTGCTAGATCTTGCAGCCTGATAATTACTGGGTTGAGCAGCAGTTGGGGACGCTGAGCGCGGATTTATCAGGTCGGGCCCCCCTCGTTGCAGGTAGTTAGTGTTTCCTCCACACCGAGGATCTGTTTCTCAAAAGCCCCCATTGCCCCTGTAATATAATTCATAATGGACTGTCGAGATTTTGGTGGGGACTTAGCTAAAGCAGAGCTAGGATGTTTCCTTTTCCCCATAGTTTTAGAATACACAGTGACTTGTTTTCAGGATAACGTAAAAAACAGAAAATAGTTTACCAGGAAAACTGGAATAAGTAAATGCCACAAACTTACAGTGCCAGCCACACCATGGGGGAACAGTAAGATGATTTGTCGTAGAGTCCAACCAAGACGGAGGGCCCAGCCCTGCCTCTTCCTGCTGCTGATGGGTGCAGACGGGCCCGCCCTTGGCCCGGGCTTTGCCCGGGGGCAGCCCGGGCACGCCTGCGCATGTCCCGCACTGTGGGAGCCCTGAGCAGCCTTTAAGCGCCTCCTGGTGTGGGTAACATGCGTTGGCAGTGCCTGCCGCTTTGCCTGATGGGGGTTGAAGTCCCCGGTAAAGTGGCGATGTGCCGGTATGCAATGATGGGCTCCCGCGCTGCAGGAGCCCTGAGCTGCCTTTAAGCGCCTCCCGGCGTGGGTAACACGCGTTGGCAGTGCCTGCCACTTTGCCTGATGGGGGTTGAAGTCCCCGGTAAAGTGACGATGTGCCGGTATGCAATGATGGGATCCCGCACTGCGGGAGCCCTGAGCTGCCTTTAAGCGCCTCCCGGCTCAGGTAGCACGTGTTGGTGGCACCTGCCGCTTTGCCTGATGGGGGTTAAAGTCCCTGGTAAAGTGACGATGTGCAGGTATCAAATGATGAGCTCCCGCGCTGCGGGAGCCCAGAGCTGCCTTTAAGCGCCTCCCGGCATGGGTAACAGATGTTGTCGGTGCCTGCCGCTTTGCCTGATGGGGGTTGAAGTCCCTGGTAAAGTGACGATGTGCTGGTATGCAATGATAGGCTCCCCATTTTAATACAGTGTGAATCAATATACACAAGGAGATTATAGTGAGCATTTGAAGATGCTATTGTAACATTAGTAACTCATTTTTTCCAAAAAGCAAGGACAATTGTCAACCTTATTGAAAGAATTACTATCATGAATGTATATCGAAACCAGAAAGTAGCTAATAAATGCCCAAGCGCATGGCAATTTCATTTTATTGCATTAAAGTTTCATAATGGGATAGTCCTAGAACCCAGTTATTGGTTGTCAGTTATCAGAAACGTTGTATTACATCGGAGATCCCATGCATACATTTGGTATCTAGAAACTGAGAACACAAGCCATTCAGTATTTACTGATCTAAAAATATGTATAGCATCTGCATAACGATTTATGGATAAAAGCTGACAAATTGGCTTTATGCACCTGATCCTAGGAGGACAAAAGAATATAAAACGCTCAATAGACTCCAAGGTATAATTACAGCCTGGACACCATGGTGAAGTGGAAGTACCTGTCCATTTAGATTTTAGTGAGTTTACTCGAAGAATTCCATATCTAAATCCCAAAAACAATGTCCTAGTTACTATGGGTTCTATATTATCCAAAAAAGTTAGAGGAATTAGAACACATTTAAAATCCATCAAATAGCTTGTTAAAGTGCCATGTGCCATAGTAAACAACCAATTCTGTAAGGTAAAGGCCCAGTATCTTGACTTCAGTTTTGCCATCATGCCTTTATCCACGTTTTCAGGGTTGACCCAGGCTTCTTCTAGGCCCAGTTTGAGCACCATGTCTTTACATAACTAAGCCATGGGGCTCAATGTCCTTTTGTCCATTGTTTTGACCTCTAGGATACGATCTGTGATTCCCCCAACCAGATCTTAATCCAGTAGACTAATGGCTTTAAAGCAGCAATGTGAGTTATATTTTTTATACCTAGTTCAAGGCACATTGGTACCAATGGAGTCCTCTTTGGCATTGCAAGTACTGCGCTAATAAACTTGTTTTCTTTTATTTCTGGATCTCTGGATTGATCTGTCCCTCAGAGTTCTGCCCCATATAGGGCAGCACCAAGGCAGCTGGCACAAAATATATCTAACATAGGGTCTGTTGGCCAGTAATTAGATATTTTCAATTTCTTTATAAGTACAGACTCTACATGCTGAAGTGTCATTTCGACGCTTTATGATCTGGGCTGTCCAAGATATATTACTTGCCAACCTTACTCCTTGGTATTCAAATTCCAGACTGAAATGGCATGGCGAGCAAAATAACGATGGATAAAACCATGATCTGTGACTGGGGGTGAATGTTTGACTGTGTTCAACATTCCATCTATCGTCTTTTTGTGTTGCAGTCAAATTCCCTGAGCCAAGCTTAATTATTCCTTTTATGGACTTACGTGGGTGGAAGCTCATGAGTTTGGTTTTAGACTCATTTATTTCAAGCCAATATGTTGCATATACCACTGTAAACCAGTTCAAGACATTTTGTAGGCCCACGGGAGTTTTAGAAATTAGCAGCGTATCATCAGCAAATAAGAGTGCCAGTATTTGCTGCCCTGCCAGTTTTGAGGGATCACCATTGCACTCGTAAAGCATATTAATTACCCCGTTCATGTATAGTGTGAATAGTGTAGGGGCTAAAACACATCCCAGGTGAACTCCTCATGAAACCTCAATGCGTTCTGATAATTAGCCTTCACTTCCCCACCTTATTTGTGCAAAATTCCCCTCATGCAAACGGATTGCCAAGTATAACCGTTCCATTGGCATCCCCATTTCCTTCAAAACTGCCCATTGTTTCACCCACGGTATCAAATTGAATGAAGATCTGAGATCCACGAATACCATGTAAAAGTGTCCTTTACCAATAAAAACATATTTCCATAAAATCAACAAAAACCGGAACACCTGGTTTATGGTACTCGTACGGACACTGCTTGTAGGTGAGATAAGAGCAGTTTCTCCTCCATTCATGCCTGAATTTTTGTTAGGACCTGCTTGCAGACATTTTTTTGTGCTGTGTCTATTAGACTAATTGGTCTATAGTAGGCTGGACCTCCTTTATTTCCTTGTAATAGAGATAGGCAGCTTCAGATCCTGTTCTTGAGCTAATATTAAGGGCCCTGTCCCCCTTGGGCCACCAATATGGGGCCAGGGGGGGCACATCCATGCAGTGTCACTCCTGAAATGAAAACCGGGTGCATTTAAAAAAGAAAAATGAAAAGTTTCCTTTTCATTTTTTTAGAGTGGGCAGTGGTCCGTGGCACCACTGCCTGCTCTGAAAAAATGTTGGGGCCCCCATTCACAAAGGAGAAGGGGTCCCTTGGGGACCCCTTAACGTTTGCGAATGGCTTACCATCAATTTGAAATTGGTGGTAAACTATGAATGTTTTGGAACTGCATTCACAGTCGCAAAACATTCCTACATATCAGTGCCACTCTTTCTTAGGAAGAGACATCTTTGGCACACCCCTTCTTAATAGTGACTTGCAAATCCTATATTGCAAGTCGCTAATAGGTTACCGACTCGCAAAATGAGCTTGATACATTTGAAAATATGTTTTACCGGTCGCAAACAGCCCGATGGGCCGTTTGCAACTCATAAAATGCTTTGTACATCTGGCCCTATATTTTTTAGATGCTACTGTTTTTCTCTGGCTCTTCTACATGTTTTGGCAAGTCATCTTTTTAGAGTTGGTATGCCAAGGAGTTGACCTGTTGCTTGTTCAGGAACATTCGGTTTAATATGTTGAGGTATCATTCCTGTTGGTCCTTCTGAGCTTGTACTGTCCTCTTTAAGGCCCTGTAAAATATTTCAGACTTATATTTCAGTACATTAACGGATGTTCCCTAAAGCTTTCAACTTTTTCATTTTTAGTGGTAGCCCTGCCTGCCGAGAATGCTTGTTGTGAATAATATTTGGCGAATATTCACTGTGTTTTCTCACTAGTGGTGCTCTCCTTTCTATAGGATTATCCTCTATAATTTAATTTAATTTAATAACAGCTTTCATTTTGTATTTTGCTGTTTCTAAGATTTTATTTGTGATTTTTCGAGTATAGAAAACTATATATTTTTTTAAAAAGACAATACGTGAGATGATATTTATTTTAACATTTTTACATTGCATGTGCACATTTTAGCTAATATTCTGGATGTTGTCCACTTTTTTATAGTTATAGTTTATTGCTTTGCATGTCTGTTTGATGTTGTTTTTGGCACCGTTTTTTTGTAATCTGTTGAGAGGAAGAGATTTATTAGTTGTGTCTATTTTTTCTAATTTACAATTTAGTTTGGAGTTTGTTTGTTTTACTCCATTTTTTAATATGTAAAATTATTATTTTTACATTAATTTTATTTTTGTGCTTAGGTTACAATATTTACTTTCTTGATCTTTTTTGTATTTCCAGTAATTTGGTGTCCGTGTCTTTATTTTCGGTTCCTTTTAGCATTTTTTTCCTTCTTTTACACAATGCATCTGTATTTTGGAGAGCTAAACAAATAGCATAGTTATAACTATTTGTTATACTAACATAATTTTAATTATTCATTACTTTTATTAGCTTTCCTTTAATGTCAAACTTACTTTGTTTGTAGCATTTAGTGGTTTGTTGAAGTGCTGAAGTCTTCTTTTGCAGGTTTGCAGGCCAGCAGAGTGGTGGTGTCCTTCTGTAATTTTATTTCAGGGAGCATTGTTGGGACCTTTTTCTACAGGATTTTTTCATCTATTTTGAATTGCTATATTTTTGTAAGTGATGCTTGCGCGTTTATTACTGAAGTATCGGGGCATGATTTTTATGTTTTTGACATTTTTTGGCAATATTTGTTTATGTCTATATTATTTTTCTCACTATATTGTCATACACCCTATGTATCCCTGGGTTTCATAGTTGATGACTAACACCACCATTCTTTGGAAGAGTTATTGTGCCATATCCATGCTCATGGATGAGGCATCTTAACAAGTCATTTTTCATATGTTTTCTCTTTACAGTCATCAGATTTTATGACGTAGAGATATTTGTAATGTTTGCACCTGTTTAAAATGTGTGGTGATATTCCTCTCCTGCTTCTAGACCTAATAGAACAGATTCAAGAAAATATTGATATCTGGGGTTTAAGATTTTCTAAACTTTTTTTAATATTCGAATGAAAGCTGACCTAATCACTGTTGCATAAGATAAGTTTCAACAATGCTTCCAGGTTTCATGACACTTGCTGCTTTTCTGTTTACTTGGAGGCACCACAAGAAGCATTGCATGAACCACAGAGTGAGCAAATTTAAATACAGTTCGGATTACTTACATCTGGAAACTGCTTGTAAGAGATAGCTCACAGTGGCAGCTGCTACTTAACAGGGGTGGCGGGGTGGGGGGATGAAAAATTAATCACTTACCTGCAGGGCGGCTGCCGCCTCTAGGTCCTCTTCGGTCAGCTGACTCCAGAAGCAGAAAGCACACAGGCCCCGAGACACATCTAGCCAATCACGACTCTGCAGTCACCAGCATGACATAAGGGTCGTGATTGGTCTCAGAAACATGGTTCGGCACTCAGATATGGACTGGGAGCCTGTGCATGTTGTCCACACAGGCTGTGCAATGCAGCCGGGTGGAGAGCATGCTAACTGCTCATGACTGTTTGGCCAGCCCACGACGGCCTGCCAAACTGTTATGCGCACGTTAGAGAGTGCCCACCACTCCTCCCCCTGCTCTGGACAGCCCAGTTCTGCCCCGCCTGAACCTAAAACTGAGCCAGTACTAAAAAATAAAATTACAATAACATTGTGTTATCATTTTATATTTCCTTTTTGAACTGATCACAGAACAGTGGGGCACCTTAGCTTTGCACTCCCCCACTATCTATTTAACTTACCCTCACTCATGTACACTAGTCAACTCACATTCCATATGCATTCCAGGAAAATCCACCATGCTTCATCATATTAGCCATACTCTTCACAACCCACAATAATTAGCACTTATAGAAGAAATTAAAATAGTTGCTTATCAGTGAGCAGGAGAGGGCACACAAGACACCTTCTCATACCATTGGTGAAGTGCCAAGCAGAAGTCTTGTGTAGGGTTTTGTCTAATTGCAAGGTCTTCCACTAAAGAATAATGACTATTTGTGAAATTGAACACCTAGGAGGAATGCAAAGAAGTTGAGAAGTCCACCCAAACACATATAGGGGCATATTAGCAAGAACATGCGATAAATATCGCAAACCTTGCTTAGCGCGCCTTTTTTATCGTCGGCTATCGCTGGATATTACCGCGGAAATAACATGCTATTAGCAAGGTTTATCTCCATTGCGATAAAATATCCAGCGATAGCGGCGAAACCCAGCTTTAACGCGAGAAATCCAGCGATAAAATCCTATCGCTAATTCTGGGGACTTAACCTTACAATCCACCTCCCATTGACTTTCATTGCTAAGTCATGTTTTTATCAGTTCTTAAATACAAGCGATATTCGGGGTTAGCGCGCGTTTTTTATCGCTTCGCGGGTATTGCTAATAGGCGATAGGTATGTAAGCGACTGTTTACCGTCGCTTTTAGTTGGGAACGCCTACCTTGCATGTCATTAGCGATAAATATCGCTGACATGCAAGGCGATGTAATTCCCGGCCTCTAACGCCTGAAAGCTGTCGCTAACGCCTGTTAGCGACAGACTTGCTAATAGGGCGTTAAAATATCGCCGCTTTAGCGGCAAAAAGTGCCGCTAAAGCGGCGATAAAGCCCTTGCTAATATGCCCCATAGTTTGATGTGTAACTTACGTTCTGTACTTGCTTAAATAATATCACATGTGCTAGTAAAGCCACTCTTTAATGAAAAAAATGAACATTTTTAATGGACTTGGTACAAATCGTGCTTGTTTTCCCTGAAAAGGAATTCTCTTGGTCTCTTTCTGTCATTATGTGCTAATTACTTTCGGTGGTGTTTTTAACAGTTTTCAGATAATAACAAGTCACTGTAAAAAAGTTTACGTAATTAGGGAAACATTTCATATTACTCATTGTAGAACGTCATTGACTTGCCTTGCTAAATTGCGACGTTCGAAACTGCACCAAAGCCGCCTTCTCCAATGTTTGTGTGTATATTATAAATGCACCTATGCCTCCAACCGAGCTATACAGCTACCCTTTCATTACACCTGTATTACCTACTATTGCGACAAATGACAACGACATACTAAAATCTCTCCCATGAAGTCATACAACGACCAGACAATCCACCCAACTATATTTGCATTTTTTCTTCTGTGGACAGTTTATTCATGTCATACAAAAGCTACGTGTTCTGATAGCATTAGCTTAGCCAAACCTATTTTTAGCAAATGACACAGAGACGCAACAAAACAGCATAGATTATTGGCAATGCTGCAACCCCAGTGGGAAAGTGAGCCTGACTAAAATCAATAATGAGGATGCCACATTCTGAGCACTGACCTACCACAGCAGCAGGAAGCATCCTCTACCTGCCTCAAGCAAGGTCAGAAAGTATACTGTTAATTACCGCATCTTCAGAAATGAAAAAATATAAATAAACCGCTATCGAGTTCCCCACCTTTCACATTGTTCTGTGTTTTTTGCAAACACTGTAAAATACACTGTCGCTGAAAGAAACAGGCAGATGACATATTTTTGAGAAAAGAGCAATGGGAGAAAGCAATACCAGGAATACCTCGCGAGACTTTGTACATTCAGAATGCCAATCTAAAAAGACAGAGGGGCATATTAGCAAGAACCTCGTTAAAATTATCGCCGTTTTAGCGGCAGGAAACTGCCGCTAAAACGGCTATAATGGACTTGCTAATATGCGTTATGGAATTCAATAGAGGCCCAGGTTAGATGTGCAGGACATCCTAACCTGGGCTTCTATTGGAATTGTATAACGCATATTAGCAAGCCCATTATCGCCGTTTTAGCGGCAGTTTCCTGCCGCTAAAACGGCGATAATTTTAACGAGGTTCTTGCTAATATGCCCCAGAATATCTTAATTAGTGAAAAAAGAATGAATTCCAATTTTCTACTCTCTGGTGTATTCAAGACTCGAAATAAGTTTGTATATTGACGTTGATGAAGTCAAGGTCAGACTGGAACAGAAAACAGGCCCAGGCACCAAAAGAAAAGTGGCTCCCATTAGTGATTTAGATAGCTAGAAAAGTAGTCCATGTTTGCAAAGTGGGGTAGTTTTGAACTTTTACAGACATTCTGGTTTAGTGTGTTGTGTGCTCTGGAAGACTGCATGGATTTGGGCTTTCTACAGGCAGTGTTTGGTTTAATATCATGGAAATTAACAGTAAAACTGTCCCAGGAGACTGTGAAACAGATCCGCAATTAAATAGCAAACCAGGCCACACAGTGATCCGTCAGACCAGCAGTCAGGCACTAACTAATTGTCCTGTTGACCAGTCCGGCCCAAAATGCAGTTTTATAGAAAATGAAGGGTCATCTAAATCAAGCTAATTTTTTCAGATAGAACCTAATACACAAAGGTATTGTCGACGGTAAACATCAACATATGAAAATACCTAATTTACACCTGCCAGGAATGCAGAAAATAATTCCTGGCAGGCATATGTGGATTTACCACAGCAAAGTTTTCCAGAAAGGTCGGGCACATTTTCCAAGAGGTCAGAGAAATCCCTAGGTAAAGGATGGAGTGTGACCATTACACTTCATGGTTTACCTGGTAAGTGTGAAAGTGAACAAACGTACATCTATGGTAATTCCTAAATGAAAATTGTCTGAAAGTTGGTCTAGTCAAGTGCTGGAATAACTTACCTTCCAGAATGGGAAGAGAAAAAAATCACTCTAACATTTTTCTGGGGTCTAGGAAAAGACTTTGTCCACGTGGAAAAATATTTTCCACTAGAAGAAGACATGAGTTTGGATAGCAAGTTCCATTTCCCTCCGTGCGTATTTCTGCCCAATTAAGAGTTATGCATGATGAGAATAGGAGCCTATGGGACATGCGACATAACAATTCCAGTGTTGGTTTTGTGTGCCTCTCACACTGCACCTGTTGTAGGTTGTAGAGTCTCCATTTTAAACTACATGCCTAATTAGACATATTTTTTTGATGGTGACTTTTTATATGCTTTGCACATACATGACAGCATACTTAGAAATTATTATGCATGCATTACATTTCCTAGTAGGCATATTATCAGGCTTGCCTCTACACTCTGCACAAGGCTAGGAGCATGGAACGCGATGCCCTTGCATTTGGTTGTCCGGTTGAAGACATCTCTAATTCTCAAGACAAACAATCACATCAGCTCTGCACCTTTGACACAGTGGAATTAGAACAGCACTTTTAAAAAAAATATAAACTGCCTATGTGCCACATTTCAGCAGAGGAGAACTCCTACTGAAAGTATCCTAGAACGCTGTGCACTGTGACTGAGATGTAGTCCTGCTGACTTTAACCTTCATCTTGCAAAGTACGAGAGGCACTCTACAACAGATCGGCTTCCAGGTACATCATACACAGATATGGGGGGGTTGGGTTGTTCCAAGAGATCTGGCAAAGGGTACTCCCACTATGTATGGCTAGTGGGGGTAGAATTAGGTAGTAGTATAAATATAATTATATAATCATATAAGCAAATATTAATGTTATAATGGTTGAACTGTTTATCTTTTTCACTATTCTTGTAATGCTGGTTACAGTGCTATGCTTCATCCTAGTAATAATTACAGCTCATGGTTTTTACTTAAGAATACAATTGTTTCAATAAATGTGTGAAATGCCAGTTTGTATCTTTCTTCTGTCCCCCTTGGGCATGCCTAAGCAACAATGAAAGGGTAAATCTGTTTTCACGATTTCCTTGGGAAATTAGAGTGGGCATGTTCTGATACCATCTGGTACCCTGCTCAGGTTAGGGGTACAGATGGGGCACTGTTAGCTAGTTAGTAATTGAGTCAACATATTTGATGGTGTGTGTGGACTCAGTCCCCATATTCTGAGGGTTATGTTGTCTGGATACACATTCCTACTTAATTCGTTGGAACCGTATAACACACCAGGTCAACTGAAGTGCCATTGGGCACAATGCAGGACATGCCTGGCCCAGGTCCACCTTGGGCAACTTCACAACTGGAGGTGCCACTAGGCACAGTGCATGCTACACCTGATTCAGGCTCACGTAGGGCAATTCTTCCCTGGAAGTGCCAGTAGGCATGGTGCAGACCACGCCAGACCCAACCACACCTCTTGGAACTCCCATTATCACCTGACCCAGGCCCACCTGGGACACATCGTTAGTCTCCAATGGTCAAGCTGGAGACCAGCTAGGGGACCAAAGTATCCCTACTGTGAAATCTGACAGGCCAGCATGTAGGCACACACTGCTGTCTTTCCTCTCTCTCAGCACAGGGCAAACCAGAAACTCATAGGGACCTCAAGGCCTTCCATCGCAAGGCAAGTACTCCTAAAGTGCACCGGGCAAGATTCTGCCAAAGCAGAGTCTTCCACAGCCTGTCCTTCCAACAGCTCAAAGCAACAATCCCTAACAGAAGTGTCTAGCACCAAACCAGACCAATGTTCATGGTTCCTTCCATCTGAAGCAGGCATAATCCAGACACCTGATGTTGCCATTGTGGGCTGCACCCACCTCCTACACCTCCACCTCCTTTTCAGGAATCTCAGTTCCTTGTTCATAGGGTCTGATCCCACAGGGCCTACCTAAGTGGACACCAGACTGGGCATAGCGACAGCCTCAAATCAGGATCTGCCAAAACAGTCTAGAGGATGACATCTTTCACTGAACACATACCCATCCCTGAACCTTTGGGTCTGCTGTGAACCCATCCTGGGAATCTAGGCAGCCCACCTTCCCCACTTTGACCTTCCAGCTCATCTGTAGAAAATAGGGCACTTCCTACTTTCTCTTTTTTCTCCTCCAGGGCTACTGTCAAAAGTGGCCTTTGTATTTCCTCAGGATCTGTGTGGTGCTCTTAATGACCCACCTTCCGGCACCACTGATCTGGTATGCTACTACAGCACCAAGAGTCATAGTGGCCAGATGGGGGGTGAGGGGGGAAGGGAATGGGAAGGGAACAGCAGGGAAGGAGACCTTTGAAAACAAAAGATACACACAAAAAAGCAAACAACACAAAGCTAAATAAAATCTTGCAGTCTTCTGAATAGCCAATTGAACCTTATTGGCTTATATATCAAAGGATGTGCTATTGGGATTAAGCAAACGTTCTGTTGCTGAGGTTTAATAGCACTTAAACAACAATAATCATGACTTGTCACCATCCGATAACGTATCCAATCATGTGCTACAATGTGATCAACAACAAAATGGCTATTAATTATTCTTAAAGCCTATAAAATTAATAGTTCTAAGTTTTCGTTAGAGTTTTTGTTCTTAATGATAATCTGTAGTTCACTGATTAAATCATCTCGAGCCCGAAATGATTGAGTTGGTTTTTGTTTTTAATTCTCAAGTTCAACACTTGCCTGTCAAAAGAGGAATGTAAACATGCAGCTTACCGTTCAGAGTCCAACCCACTCTGAACATATGTAAATGCAGCCGAATCACAGAGGAGATGCGCCCTTGAGCCGCGACAGCCCCAGAAGCCAAGTTGGATTGCAGGAAGTGGGTCGGAAAATCAGGAAACCACCGCTAGAGGCCAGGGAACCAGAAGAAGCTCTTCACCTCCAAAAGCAATCCCTCAGGACTGCTAAAACTCAGGATCAGGATCGGAGACACAAACGAAGCATCCGCTCCGAATGAGGAAAGAAGAATAGTGAGCAGCGGTTGACGGGCGGGCCGCTGATATTAGGAGAGACCAGACCCAAGATGGCGGCCGCCCCAAGGCATCTGGGACTTGCAGTGCTTGCACTGCAATAGGAATAAGGACAATTTAAACAAGTACCATTGGGGACATAGTCAGCGCAGTAAAGCACAGGTGTCAGGATCACTCAGCCCCTCAGAAGAAAAGGTTTCTCAGATAGCATAATCCGCCTTAGGAACCCCAAAGAGACTAGAATAGGTCATTACTGGAGGAGTGATTGGGCAAAGAGGAAACCCAAGATGGCCGCCAAGAGGCTCACTATCGAGCAGTATGCTAGTTGTTATTCAGCTCGGGGCAATTTGGAATGTCCAGGTGAAGCGCCCGCATTAGCGCGCACTTCACCTGAGGAATTCGAGCAGTAGGACGTGTTCAGGGGTTTCGGCGCAAAAAGTCTAGTCAGGGAAAATTCTCTTTGCGCAGTATTTTCGATGCCTACCTCGTCGCGTCTAGTTTTCAGCCGGAGCGAGCAGTGTCATCCTGAAGCGCAAGTCAGTAAGCTGTATTTTGTTATTTGTGAGTCGTGGGCATGCGCGCTGTGAGTAAATGGAGGTATTGTATTTTCCTCAGCAGCGCATGGGCAATTGAGGGAGTTAAGCAAAACACGCCCTTTAGAGTAGTGTTTCATTGAAAAGCGGAATAGTCAGCACAAGTCATTTAGCTGCTTTGGGCACTTGTATATTATCCTAGTGGTTCCAGTTTCAGTCAATTCACGGAGGGTTTATTAGTGTGCAGCTGCTTGGGCAATCTTTTTCCCCATATGTATATATGTAGTAGTAAGGTTAAATTAGGTGAGCTGGATAGGAACATGTAGTTTCTACATTTAGTAAAAATTCAGTAAAAGAACGGAATAGAGCTTATACTTACCAGAAGACAAAATTAGAATCAGCAGCTGTACAGGAAAAAGGTGAGAACATCTAAAGAGAAAAAAGAGAAAAGAAGTGTTAGAGAAAAAGGACAGAGTTGCATGATATTAACATTGTGAATATTATACAGTTACAGAAAGCAAGATAATAACCATCACACGAAGAGAGGCATAGGTCACAAGATATCTGGGTAGGTAACACTAAGAGGAAAAGTCTTGATTTTCCTTCTACTTGTAGCAGTTGTTTTAATGTATACATTACCTTGCAGTTCAGCTTCAGTAAACCAAATCACGCAAGAAAAGAAAACGCAAGAAGTGTGAAATACCTGAGGAGGTACCACAGCGAACAAATTTTGTGACTGTCTCTTCTCTGTCCCATCCCCTTTCTCCTCAGTGGTTTCCACAGTGATTCACGAGATAATATTACGTGTTTACTGGGAGACTGTTGTGGGGCATTGGGAACTGTCATCGTTCTGCTCCTGTGCATAATAGTGGATTGCACCTTGACAACAGAAGACACAATCAGTGTCTCAAAGGGCAGAATAAGCACATACAAAAGCATCATTGGCAGCTAAACCACAGAAGGCACTAGCAAAGTCCCAGGGCAACGTAACCACCAGTGTGCAGAGTTCCTATAATGAAGTTTGCCACAACAAGGATATACCATGGCGCGGGAACAAAACACAGATGGTACCATGTTGCAATGAGAGGTGGGGTGGGCCCTAGAACGCGCGACACCATAGCGCTGACACTACCACTACACCTACTACCTCAGGAACCATCCCCTCATTGGGGCTTCTACTGCTAAGAATTTCACTGGGACAGCTCTCCCCCCAGCAGCTAACCTATGGTGCCTTGGAAACAATAACATTTCTTGTACCCCCATGATGGGAACATTTCTCACTGACCATCTCATCCTCTTCCTGTAAATTGCAAGTGGTACCCCTGAACTTCCTGGTAATCTTCCACCACACTATGCCAGTGGTTGGACCAGTCCCAATGGTAGTAAAATATCTGCAAAAAGAATGACTCAGAGTAAGCTCCTTCACGTGAAATTTTATTTGCCCATGACAAATGTGAAAACTTTGCAGAGCCTCCCAATCATCTCATTTAACAGAATAAGCAGGGTCAACCCACTTTTCCCAATCCCTGTAGCATGGATACTTCTCACAGTCTCAAAACCTCCGGAGAAGTGCCCTCCTCATACCTACATAGTGTGTGTAGTGTTAGGGTTCAAACTGACTATGACCTGGGATCCCTCTATTTGAAACAGTTCTATGAAATTCCGTCCTGACTTAACATCATGTCAAAATGAAAATCAGTCATAGTTATCACAGTTACCAATCAACTATTTCTTCTCCTTGAATATATGATTCAGGGGATTTCTCTTCTTGATCTCGAGTTCACCCAGCCACCCCGTTGAACCTCACACACAGCCTTGAACCCTCTATTTGTGCCTTTATACAAAGATAAAGTTAATCTAAACTGAACTTATTAAATGCTATTAGTGCATCCTGGAAGTAGATGATACTGCTGCAACCACTGGACTAGTGGACACATATAAATTTGGTGGGAGTCACCTCCGGCAGGTGACAGAGTAATTTGCTCCCAGTGGAGAAACGGGCCACCACCAAGATTTAAATTAGGTCCATAGTCCTCTGTTATTGATGACATTGATATAATCATATATTACATGTTAGATTTTAGATTAATTTTGTTGATCATGGTATATTCATTTGTTATAATTATTTAGTAAGAAAGTGAAATATTAATTGGGGTGGATAGAAGTTCACCATAAGTAATAAAATCAATAACCTGTTAGGTTCAGTCAAACATTTCAATAATTAAATTGAGCTCAACCCCTGGTGTCTTTACCCAGAGCAGATAGAACTAGATTAAAGAAAACATTTACATCATTTAGAAGCACTAAAACCATTAAAAATTAAAATTTATAACACAACATACAAGAATCCCACTTCAATTTAGACAAAGAGAGAACATTTTAAAAAGCAGAATAATGGCAAACAAAAAAATGTAATATGGAACCAGAGAGAAATTTCACAAGATTTAAGAGAAAAAAGCGCAAAGAAGGACGAGGTGCTAATGGGAGATTGTAGTGTAGTTCCTATTTCCCTAATAGGCTCTGCGCATTGGAATAATATAACCTATAGGTTTGACATAGGACTAAGGTCGGTATGTCCCTATCGATTATATTAAACTTAATTACTTGTGCCAGCTAGCTTAGAGGCCACTAGAAACTCCTTGAGAACAAGAAGGGAGTAGTTTCTGGCAACCGAAAAACATGACAACTTTGTTTCCCTTTAGAAGCGGAACATGTCTCAGAATCGTGGAAACAATAGATAACAGTTTCACTCATTCAATCGTGCATGCTTAGTTTCTACAGAGTTACTCAGAAAGGAAAGACGGGCGTTTCAATGAAAAGGTTTTATTGAATAGTCTTGTTTCTCGTGTAAGAGATATGTGCTGTTATGATCACAAGACAGTATGCAAGATAAATAATGTACAGCGTAAGCAGTAGAAATAAATAATACTGTGCTAGCATTATCTTTTAGCATATATTCACGTACATAAATAACATGAGCTAAGAATGCGAGTACTCATACGATGCGTCTCTAAGCTAGTTCTACCCCAATGTACCTAACCTAGTCTAGGTGTAGGGAAAGGTAGAAGTAGGTGGAGTATTCTCTAGTATGGTACACTAAGAGTATGTTAAGTCTAGTATGCCAAGAGTCCCTCTTGGTTCTAGTCAGCTCCATACCTTGAGAATGAGAGAGGTGGGAATCTCCTGCCGGATCTGGAACTCTAACACCCCGCGAAGGGAGTCAGAACACTGGAAGCTGGATTCGTCTGCGTGCAGGAATGACAGCGTCTTCTCAGTGCGTCAGGCCGGGATACGGGCTCCTCTGAAGTCGAGGTCTCCTCTAACTTGCTTGGACAAGGGAAGGTATATTTATACCTGGTAGGTGTTGTGGAATGTTAGCATTGACGTGAAGTCGGACAGAGGAAGACGTCAGGAATGAACCCTTAAGGTATAACGGTTCATACATAATAGATGAGTTCTTGGAGAAATCAATAGTCCTGTGCTAGGGGAACTCCCGAAGCTTAAGGGTCTGGTTTCTAAGAACTCGTTGTGACATTAGGGTGGACGGATGTCGGTGACCATGCCTGTATTTGGAGTGCACGGTTAATGCCTAAATAAGGACAGGGATTCTATGCCTATATAAGGGCAAGGCGAATTGTGCCTATATAAGGACATGATTCAGGAAAACCTATATACGGACCCCTAAAGCGGAATACAACACCCACTCCATCTTCGATTGAACGATAATACTAAATGCTAAACATTTTAAATGCTAAACATAAAATTGAGTACCACATATTGCTAAAAACATTTCTAAAAACATTTTAAAAGAAGCTCAAAACTGTTGAAATGCCATAGGTACTGTACATTTAAAGCATTGTTTTCATTCTAAGCATATAACGGAAGTAGAATGCAACGTGAATGAAACAGTAATATATACATATGATGAAATGGTTGATAAGTTCTTAAAATCAAAGCCATTGCATATCATGGAAGTAAATGAAATGTTAGACAAGTAAGGTGACAATGTGTCCCTGGAAGTATTCAAAGAAGTCCGTTTTATAAGACTAGTTCTACTGTAAGCAGATTGTTCATTTGCCATGTAATTTCAAAAATTTTAAAAGAAAAAAGTTCAATTCTGGGAAAAGTTCCAAGTTTGAAAAATATGAAGGCCAAATTTCATTGTTGCCCTGGTACACTGTGAGTCGAATCAAAGTCAGTGTATGGGTCTGGCGTAGACATTAGATCATCTATTTCCGTAGCCAAAATATCGTCCACCGAAGTTGGCGACATTTGGAACACCTCGTTCAGAAGGTTAATTGCACAGAGATGAGAAACATCGCCTTCAGCAGAAGATGCAATGTTCGCGTCCGTTGTTACCTGTGTGCCCGTTGATCCATCTCGTACCTCAGCAGCAGCCGGAAGCGTCTGTGAGATCTCAATGAATGCTGTCATCAGGATTGGAAGCCTCTGGGGACAACACACAGCATGGGCCGTTATCGGGTCCAGCAGAGTATCAATATCTGTTGGCATGACTGATGGGAGTGTTAGACAGGTGTCTAGCACGCATTCCTCACCGCAAAACAGGCAGCGTAGAACAGGTAAGATGCAATCTTGCCAGATTGGTCTGAATGACAGGAACCATGTTGTATTAAGTTCCCGTAGACGAGGCATGCCCAAAAGCTGTACTATTCGCTCACAGCATTTACGTTCAAGGAGGGCTCTCTCCACATCGCTCAGAGGGATGTTGGCGAAGAGGCTTGCCATAGCGTAGTTGGAGGAATAGAAACAGAATTCCTGCAACAAGTGCTAGAATTAATGGCACACCACCAAACACTGAATGTGCGAAGTTTGGGATTATTCCGAGGACAGCCTGGAAAGGTGCTAATAGTCCGGAACAGATGGTCTTAAATACATGTACAATTCCGCTTTTATCAGACATGTTAAAGATACGTCCTATCATTTCTACGAAATGTATAGGGCAGTTTGTTCGAATTAAAGCTTGTATCTCAGCTGAAGTCCTTGCAACTTGTAGATCATAGGTTTCTTTGGCCGAGGTCAAAGGCACTGATTGTTGTATAAGCATGGCTTTCATTCTGCTTAAAGTATCAAATCGTATAAAAGAGACATTTAACGAAGGCCATAGAGGCGACTCCCTGACTGTGTCTATTGGGGCAAACAATACTTGCATACAGCAAGTGACCCTGGAGTTGACCGTTACTAGATATGGGATGCCTGGCAACATGCCACAGCAACTCGGATCATTCAACATGAGGTAACTCCCATTAGAAAGTTGTCCAAACGTTGGATTAATCACAGCAGCTGGTGTACCCTGCTGGTGGCAGGACAATTTTGCCACAGAACCATTACAAGCCCCGTGTAAAGAAATGTCCTGACAAATCAGTGAACCGCTTAGTGCACTTTCACAGTGTGTACCGCTTAGAAACACTTCACGATCCCCACTCCAACATCTATAGGTGTAAGGTAAATTCCAGGATGTCTTAATGTATTCTTTACCCAACCTTTCATATTTGCCTGCTTGCATCTGTTTAAGGCAATACTGAAACTGGAAAGTAGTCACAGGTACACTCATTTTGCCATGAATAAGCCATTCTGTAGCTGGTATTTCTGCCACTGTGAATGGTAATTTTTCAAGTTTTTCAATGCTCAGTACTGTATACTTTGCTCCCCTTTGTGCCAGTTCGATCTGTTTATCAGTTAGATTGTATTCTGCAAACAGAGCCGACGTGTTGATAAAACGCCAAGGCACATAGCCCGCACTCAAAGATTGCAGCGTCCAGCTTAATAACATAATAGAACGTAACTGAGACTGGCATTGTTGTAACATGGCTAAATCTTGTTCCAGTATGTCGATAGCAAAGGATACAATACTGTCCAATGAATAAATTCTGGAGGACAAAGTTGTTAACCCATTGTCGACCACAGAGAGAGTTTTCTCTAAGTTAATACGATCAAGTTCACGTATTCGTTCTGCGGCCTCCATCTGTGACACCTTCCATGCTTCATTATAAGCAGCATAAATGCCGGCATATATGAAACGTTTTTGACGCGGTTTTCTTGGTCCAAGCAAGAATTCCCTAAGGTCTGCGTCTTCTTCAAGTAAAGATAAGTGTTGTTTCACATCCTTAAGTGTAGAATTTTGCAGCCAATCGAGGCACAATGTTCCTACACTGTATGTTGTTACTACCCCCGGATGCTGTCTTTGGACGTATCGTGGGTCTGGCCTATGAATAGTAAACCCCTGTGTTTTATTCAGGAATCTCTCTTGACAGTTGTTTGTGTCTCTGGGCCAGATCAACCATTTTCTCCAATCAGGATTTGTTCTGTTGAGTTGTAGTATGGTGTCAACTGTAACCGCTGCCTGTGTATTGTTATCACTTGCAGGTGTTGGTACAGAAGGTGTTTTCATGTCTTTGATCTTGGCTAAACCAAGGCAAGACGTTTGTTGGACCGTGTCATTCAAAAACATTATTTGCTGAGGGACGATACAGGCTCTAAATAAAGCTTCTATCCCCTGCACTTGCCAATCTTTAGTACCCCAGACAGATTTTGTGTCTATTGTGCCTTTCCATAAGTCGAAACCCTGTCTAGACAATTGGGCAATAAAAACTGCAGAGTAAATCTGTTTTGTATTCGTTAACATAATTTTCAGTCCTGTTTTCTTTACATTTCTATAGTAAAATGTTTCTGGATCAGATGTATTGTAGCCTGAAAAATATGGAAACTTTTTAGCAAATGGTTTTGAACTACCTTTTGGTGGTGTAGGACAATGCTCCCATTGGTTAAATATAAACACATTTCTAGGTGTTGCAGATTTATGCAAAAAAAGATGACCATAGTGGTTATAGCAATACAGCTGTTCATAGTCTGATGAACCCTCTAAATATTCATTATTAGAAAATGCAGCAGATTTTTCTAGGTCAAACATCATGTTATTTACAGTATCAAAGTCCCAATCATCAGAAAAGGTACTGGATGAAACAAAATCACTTAGTGAAATCTTAAATACATGTGGAATGTTCAAATGTTCCGGTGGGCCAAAAATATCGAAATCAGTTCTGTCCCACACTATACCATCCTGTATAGGAACGGCTGTGATGTTCACTGCAGACAAGTCTCTTGTTTCACGATGGGATGATTTGTGAGGTTTCAAAAGTAAGTTCACTTCTTTTCTTTCAATGTCCAAATGGATGTATCTCCCATTTATAAGCACGCTCATAGTCATAACCAAAGCTAGCCAAAGCAGGAAGAAAAATATTCCAGAAATAACCCAAAGTTCAATCCATGGTGAAACTAGATAAGTCTTTTTCAAAAAATGTAAAAAGTCTTGTACTTGCTGTTTAAATTTTTTTTGATGCTGGCGACGTCTCGGGCTCACTCGGATCTTCAGAAAACGTATAAAAGTTAATGAAGTAGCCAGAAGCAGTTCTGTCAATTGTTGGAATTGCATCAGGATGTGTAGAAATCGCTGGGACCAGTTGATCACTTGTTACATTGGTGTAGACAGGTGTATTTGGACGAACTGTTACTTGTGTTTCAAGAGGGATGAGTTCCATAGCATTGTTGCTCAGTCCTTCATCTGTTACTGCTGAATTCTCGATGGTTATTAGTCTTTCAGTCTGAACCTCTTGGATAGTAGTAGCGAGAGGAGTGTGTCTGCTACTAGGTCGGAGTCCACGAGGCCTACTATTTAGTATTTGCCACATACTGTGGTTTGATGAGGTCGATGGACACAAATCTTTTCTCCTTTTTTCCAGCAAGGGGCGGCAGAAGTACTGTTCTTGTTCTGTGTATGGCTAGGACAGGTACTGGTTGTCTATAAGAAGGTCCAAATTCCTTCTTGTCCACAATCTTCTCTCTGACTATATCCCCAACTTTTGGAATCCAGACAGGCCTTGCTGGGACCGCCGGTTTTTCCCCAGTGGTGGTTGGCTGCAGGAATACGTTGCTTTGTTTCGATCTTAGTTCATTTAGGTCCTGTAAAACAGCCAAACGATCTTTGATATCAAAGGGTTTATTTTCCACCACTGTGCCTCTACATTCCAGATCGGGCACCCACATTCTTGTCCCAAATAGGACCTCATATGGAGTGACCCCCTAGAGAACTTCTTGGCAAATTGTTTAATGAGCGTTGGACCCCAAAAAGATGTTTGACCCACCCGTCACCCGAACCTAATACCCTAGCTGTTATAGACTGCTTTATGTCCCGGTTTTTCCTTTCCACAACAGAATTTCCCTCAGGATGAAAAGGAGAGGTGTACCACAATGCAACGCCCAGACTGGCCATGGCGTCTTTGTAAGCCCGAGAGCTAAACGCAGGGCCCTGGTCAGAATGTAGCGTGCCTATTGCGTATGTGCCGATAAAGACTCGCAAATCTTTTATAACAGTTCGAGCGTCAGCCGAGCGCTGAGGCCATATCCATAGGAACCTATAGCAAGAATACACTGCAACCATGATATATTTATAGTTACCGTCCCTTTGCAAGGGACCGCAGTGGTCCAGGTAAACACAAGCTAATGGTTTGTCTGAAATTAACAAGGGTGTCTGCGCAGGACGTTTCACTGTGGAGACTTTCATCTGTTGGCAAATTTCACATTCCAGAACATAGTTCTTGGTCTGCTTCCTAATGCCTGGCCACCAATATCTTTGTGTCAGTAAAGATACTGTTGCGGAAATGCCTGCATGGGCAGAGGCTATCCCTTCGTGTGCTGCTAGGATTAGTCCTAATCTGCGTTCCTTGTTTGGAATTACCCTATCCCCCACTCCAGGGATTCGAGCAAAAGGAACGTTGTTCGCATCAATTACATAAGAGTACTTGAGTGGAAACTTTTTGGTAACGCTGCCCCACTGCCTTTGCTCGTAGCATTGACAGCCAACATTATCTCACTGTCTATTCTCGTTTTTGAACGAGTGATCGCAGCTACGGAAGCCGTCTGAACAGCCCCCTTGCGGCTTCGTCAGCCAATGAATTCCCTGCAACGTGGACGCCATCACGTTGATGACTCAGTGTGTGTATCACGTGAGCCTTTGGTAGTTCGCTTTTTAACTGAACTACTTGTTCCCAAAGCGTTTTATGCTTTATTGTGCCACCTTTTGCATCTTTGAACCCGTTTTAAAGCCAAGTTTGTATATATTCATTATACGACTGCACACAGTAGAAAGACTCGCACACTATTAGTGTGGGGAATTCTCGATCTGTACTTTCAAGTGCCAGTTTGAATGCTTGTAGTTCAGCTCGCTGAGCTGTGCAATCTCCTAGAGACTGGGTTTTGAGACCATAGGTCTGAAGTTGCCATCGCGCATGCGACCTTTAACGATTGCGCACGCTGCACTGTAAGCTTGCTTACTCCCTGTTGCGGGTTGTGCGGATCCGTCAGTGTAAATTATGAATTCATACTGATCGAGAGGCAGAATCTCAGTGGGCAGAGGACATTCATGTTCATATTGCAGGAACGCTTGTGTTTTTAGATCGGGATCAAAAACATATTCAACATCTGTTGCAGCAAGAGAATTAACCCATTGTATCCATCTAGGATGTAATGCTTTAGCATTTGGAATGCTCACTTTAGTTACCGCTTCTAGAGCCGGTACTGGGGTTACGACAATAATGCGTTTCCCTTGGGCTAGAGCTCTTTCTTTTGCTACAGCGGTTTGAACTGCTGTCAGAATTTTTTCTGTTGAAGTGAAGCGCATTTCTGCTTGTGTATACAAATGTGATTTGTATGCAATTGGTACTTTTTCACCCTCATTAAATGTTAAGTAGGTGAATCCGCATTGACCCGAAATTATTCGGATCACTAAGTTGCATTGACTTACGCGTGTTTGTAAGTGATTTGTTGCTAACATGTTAGCCTGGAGTGAACGCAAAGATTTCTGTGTGTTCTTGTGTCCAATTTTTGATTGAAAAATCAGGTTTGATTAATGCGTAGAGAGGTTTAACCCTTTCTGTGTAATTTAAAATGTAAGTTCTTCCAAAATTTAGGAAACCCAGTATGGATTGTAAATTTTTCAGCGTCTTTGGAGGTTGGAGCAGTGCACACCTTTCTAAAAAGTTGGCTGCCAAGCTCTTACCTTCACTTGAAAGCTCATATCCTAGAAAGAGGACATTGAGATGGGCAATTCTGGATTTTTTGAAGTTGAATTTATAGCCCTCAGAGGTGAAGCCCAGTATAATGGTGCTCACCCTGTTCAAGTGTTTATCCAGGTCATCGTCTGTCAGATAGATGTCATCGACATATGACAATGCCTCATTATCATAAATTTGTAGTAACTCCGTTACCCTTGCTGAGAATAACCCTGGGCTGTTCTTGAACCCTTGTGGGAGTCAACAAAATTGACGCTGGTACCCCATTATTGAGAAAGCTGTTAAGTACCTGCTTTCAGGTGCTATGTTTTGACAAAAGAAACCATTTGAGATATCCAATGTGGTTTTGTATTTTTTACGCACAATGTTATTCATTAATGCTGTACTATGTGCATTTTGCACTGCAAATGTTTTTGAACAAGTGTTTAAGTGTCTGTAATCCAAAACTAGACGATATGTATTGTCTGGTTTGGAGACAGGAAACAAAGGATTGTTCATTGAAGAGGTGCATGTTTCAATCACCCCCTGGTATTCAAGTTGATCTAAGATCTCCCTGACCTGTTTTTTAGCTTCTTGCTTTATTGGGTACTGCCTTTGTGCAGTAGGTTCATTTTTCAGATGTATTCAATGGTGCGGTGAATCCTCATCCCATCCTACATGATTTTTGTATAATGCTGGGGCCTGGGCTACTGCCCATTTCCTGGCATAAGTATATTATAGATGAATTGGAATATGGTTAGAGAAGGCAGGCATAATAATGTCCTCGCCATGTTGGCACTCCCTGACAAATTGTGGTGGCCAGTCTTTTTCTGCTAGAAGTATGTCATAACCCCTTGAAAGTTTTTCCCAAAAGAGTGCTTTCACCTGTCTAGGTATGTCTCCCTCCATCCGGAGTGTTATTTCATATAACGTTTGTGGAGTACTAACCCTGGTGTCTACAGTCTCAACTGTAATGTACTCATTCAAGTCCACTGTCTCCAGAAGGCTCCTTCAGGTTCTGGCGAGCTATTGTGACTGCTGCTGCACTGTCCAGCATTGTCTGAGCCCATTCTCCGTTCTTGAGTTGTGCTCTCAGTATCCTCAGCATCTCTGATCTTCAGACCTGCTACCTTCTTTTTTGAGAATTGAGGTTTTGATTTGTTTTTCGGAACGTCTTTGTCGTCTTTTGATTTCACGCGTTCTCTCTATGTTCTGACCGTCCTCTTCTTTCCGATGTCTGTGACGAGATCTGAAATGTACGAGAGGAACGTGTATCAGTATCTTGATACCTGTCAGGCTTTTTTAAATTATCCCTATTCCTGAGGTTATACCTCCTTTCAGAGGGCTCCTTTTGAGGAGACCTACCTCGGCATTGAGAACGTTTCTCGTTTGAGTTTTGTTTATTAGTTTCCCACTTCTTTTTAGAAGATGTAGGAGTTTGTTTAATAGAGTCATCCTCAGGACTTTCAGATAGTTTCGGCTTCAATGGTCTTCCACCTAAACTATCTCTGCCTAATTCTGCATAAGATTGTTCTATTATTCTGGGTAGCTCAGTTTGATGTTCTGTAACATTGAATTCCCTTAATCGTTGGCGGATCGCCACTGCTGCTGCCTCCCCTTTAATATTGGATAATATTATTGTTGAGACCTGGTCGAAATTTTTCAGTAATTTCATACCTAAATTCAGAGCAGGCTCTGCCCCGTATTCATTTTGAATTTGTTTTAGGACATCAGGTATTACTGCAATTGACGGAATACCATGTGTTTTAGTATAGATGGCAGCAAAGACTGAGCCCCAAGTGGTGCAGTCTTCCAGTTGTGGTGTGATCCCCATCGGTGAACAGATTGTTAGGATTCTGTGTTTCTCATACGGGCTAGTATTTGGAAATACTGCTTCGATTTGAGTAATTTTTTGAGCTATCCAGAGTGGAATTTGCTCACGTTTTGTGGGCATTTTTCCCATGACTGCGTATAGAGTCTGTGGTGTAATTTTTAGTGTATTCCCCGGTTGAGGAGTTTGATTTGGAATGGTTAATGGTGGTTGGACTGTGAAAGTCCGCATTACATATTGGACTAATTGTCTGTAGATTTTTATTAACTCTGTAAGTTGAGTAAGTAATTCCTCGTCTGACATTTCTTCAATGTCAGGATGAGGTGTGTAGCCGGCTAGAATCGGCCATGTTGCTCCTGGTCTACCTAGTGGACCGAGCCTGGTAATATTTTTGTGATGTTTTAGGGCGCCTTTAAACCAGAGCTGATGCTCCTGGTAGGTTAGTGGAATTTAAATATCCTCGAAAGAAATATATTCCTCTGGTGGTTCATCTTCTTTGTAGAAGTGAAACAGTTTTGTAACTGGATTTGTTTCAGGAAATATTACCCATGAATAGAATACCTCTGTCTGAAAGGATTCGTGTGCCTCTATCACGAAAACTGCTCTACATCCTCTTGGCGGTAGGCCGTGTTTTATAAGTTTTAGAGTGATGGCTCTTCTTAAGTTTGGATGGATGTCTATAACACCCTCATCGGTTTCAATTAAACCTGTAAAGTTAAAAGCTGTTACGACTGGTTGAGCCGCAGCTCCACCGGTGTTGGTGGCATCGTCCCCGTTTACGGACATTTGTTTTTTGAAAAATGTAGAACAAGTTTCAAGGAAACAAAAAGATAAGGTGCACAATATTTTGGAACACTGTATCCTTCAACGTTGAACAAACCAAACAACTAATTTATAGGGTGCTTCCCTATTTAGTTATGGCGGATATTTAACCCTACCCACTCCAGACGTCTTATGGAGTATGTGAGTAGTGTTCTCTGAGAAAAGCACGAATGAGTTACTCAGTATCTAGCGTTAAATTACTGCCTTAACAAAACGTTGGGCGCCATGTAGTGTAGTTCCTATTTCCCTAATAGGCTCTGCGCATTGGAATAATATAACCTATAGGTTTGACATAGGACTAAGGTCGGTATGTCCCTATCGATTATATTAAACTTAATTACTTGTGCCAGCTAGATCAGAGGCCACTAGAAACTCCTTGAGAACAAGAAGGGAGTAGTTTCTGGCAACCGAAAAACATGACAACTTTGTTTCCCTTTAGAAGCGGAACATGTCTCAGAATCGTGGAAACAATAGATAACAGTTTCACTCATTCAATCGTGCATGCTTAGTTTCTACAGAGTTACACAGAAAGTAAAGACGGGCGTTTCAATAAAAAGGTTTTATTGAACAGTCTTGTTTCTCGTGTAAGAGATATGTGCTGTTATGATCACAAGACAGTATGCAAGATAAATAATGTACAGCGTAAGCAGTAGAAATAAATAATACTGCGCTAGCATTATCTTTTAGCATATATTCACGTACATAAATAACATGAGCTAAGAATGCAAGTACTCATACGATGCGTTTCTAAGCTAGTTCTACCCCAATGTACCTAACCTAGTCTAGGTGTAGGGAAAGGTATAAGTAGGTGGAGTATTCTCTAGTATGGTATACTAAGAGTATGTTGAGTCTAGTATGCCAAGAGTCCCTCTAGGTTCTAGTCATCTCCATACTTTGAGAATGAGAGAGGTGGGAATCTCCTGCCGGATCTGGAACTCTAACACCCCGCGAAGGGAGTCAGAACACTGGAAGCTGGATTCATCTGCGTGCAGGAATGACAGCGTCTTCTCAGTGCGTCAGGCCGGGATACGGGCTCCTCTGAAGTCGAGGTCTCCTCTAACTTGCTTGGACAAGGGAAGGTATATTTATACCTGGTAGGTGTTGTGGAATGTTAGCATTGACGTGACGTTGGACAGAGGAAGAAGTCAGGACTGAACCCTTAAGGTATAACGGTTCATACATAATAGATGAGTTCTTGGAGAAATCAATAGTCCTGTGCTAGGGGAACTCCCGAAGCTTAAGGGTCTGGTTTCTAAGAACTCGTTGTGACGTTAGGGTGGACGGATGTCGGTGACCATGCCTGTATTTGGAGTGCACGGTTAATGCCTAAATAAGGACAGGGATTCTATGCCTATATAAGGGCAAGGCGAATTGTGCCTATATAAGGACATGATTCAGGAAAACCTATATACGAACCCCTAAAGCGGAATACAACAAGCTATTGGTTCAGTTAGGCAGGGAGGTAGGCATGATTTCAGGCCAACTGCAATGTAGTTCAGTTGGACACACCATCAAGGTTTTTCCGAGTCAGAAATGTTACCTTGGGACCTGAAAAATGGAAGTTGAAATACTCCACCGAAATGAATTTGCTGCTGCAGAGAAGCTCCAAGCAGGAGAAACCTGTTTCTTCAGCCCAACAAAGTCGAGCCTTGGGTCGATTGGCTTGGGTGATTGATCCTGGACCTCCACACCCGTGCTCATTAATGCCAAGAGCTGGCTGGGCAACTGCTAGATCGCTAATGGAAATTAGCCTTTATGAGCTTGAGGCAGGGCAAATGTAAATTTCTGAAAGCCACTTTTCCTTTATATTTATTACTATTCTGACTATACCATTTGATTGGATTTTTATAGAGGCCATCTTGCATGGTGCTCTACGATAAAAGGAGCCTTCCCCTAAGATGGACGCTCACTATTCTGCTCACTTTCTGAGGAGTGGAGTGTTTTGTTGATCACATAGATGACTCACTGTTTGAATAGACGGCAGGGGGTCAAAGAAAAAAAAGTATTGTGCCTAAAGATTCACTGGCTAATTAGTGACATGACTGGTCTTGAGTCTTGCTGACTTGAAATTCTATTGCAGAAATTTCTAAGAGAAAATTGTTTTTGAGACTGTTATGAGGGTCGCTCTCTCAGAGAAAACGCATAGCTTACACACTTTAAGGGATTAGCGACTTTGAATGTTGGAGAGTTTGTAAAGATTTGCCTTTGAATCTTGGAACAGGGATCATTGTCACTGTAGAAAGTTGCTTTGGAAAGAGTTCAATAACTTGACTATTATGTGGGTGTTGAAAAAGCATAGCAGATTTTAATACATATTAATGTTGAAGGGCATATACGCACATAAATGACTGTCATTTGAACACATTTTGATTTTTACATGCAGGGTGCTGTAACTACTTCTGACACAAGGAGAGATCTAGTAGTAGAAATTGAAAATATAATGAGTTGTGGTATGTACAGCGTTTGAGTATAAATATCTAATTGATTGTGTGCATAGCATTTTAATCTTAGAATTTCTTCACATTAAAGAGGCAATAACTTTTTTACAATTACCTCTGACTATAAAAGTGTCATTTGGATGCATTAACATTTTACTTGAGATTCCTTCCCAAAAAAGAGGAGTCTATGTGTTTTTGACCATATTCTGCCAAACATACCTTCCTTCAGATTTGTGCTCATGTTAAAAAATATCTAATTTAAATTTGTATGGATCACAATAGCTACTAGTATCTGAAGCAGATGAAAACAAATTCTGAATCCAATTTGTTCAGGTCAAAAATATCATATAACTAGACAAATGTATTTCTTAAAAAAAAATATTTTGCCTTTTCTATTTAGCTAGATAGGTTAGAATTCTTTGCTGCTTTACTAGAATCTTTAATCTCTTGAAATGCCAAATAATGATATGTAAAGTAGACTTCTAGTAAATTAAGTGAACATAGCAATGCCATCGCCCCCTCAGAGAGATCCATAATCTGTTCCTAGAACCAAGAAATAAATAATAATTACAGAAAGATAAGAATGATGTTGACGATCACTACTAATTCCATTGAAGGATATGACCAATTAAGAAAAAAGAAAAATATTAGCAGAGAGACAAAAATGTAGAACTAGTAAAACTAACTAACATGGTAAATGACAGAGTAGATCTGAATCATGGAAAATGACATTTGAAAAATTCAAATAGTGGCCCTCTCCTTCCACTCCCCATCTCTTTGGCAGTGAATACAATCTTTCAACTTGGCAGCATCTTTGATCATAGTAGTCTTGTTGTATATAATCTTAAAGAAACATGGGTGCATATGATCACATCTGGTGTTTATAACTCTTAACATCAGACAACAAACAAGGAATTCCATCTTTTTATTGGCAGTAGCCTTTGAGAGAGCCCTTGAAAGGAAAGATTTATGACTAGACCATTGTAGTTCATTTAATTGCAAAAATCATATTATTGTGCTTCTAGGTTTTCAGCCCATAGGAGAGATAGAGGATTTTGGCCTGATGCAGTGAGCTCTTTGAAAGTTATGAGAAACTGAAAAATTGAAATCAACTTTTTAGGGAACTATTTTCAAAAACATATTCTTCTATAAAGCTATCATGTCAGGGCACTCTCAGCCTTCTTGAATACCATATAGACTCATATTATTCTGTCAGTTCCTATTTTCCAAGTAATCCTTTTAGGCAAATCCATCTCCCTAGACATGATACTGAACATTTATTATAATATTCTCAGGAACTCTAAGTCTCTGCTTAAGCCCTGTGACTCTGTTGTCAAAGTAAGACCATTTTTCATTCATCCTTTTTATAGTTTTACTAGTCTGACAAAAAATGTTAAGGACATAGGGGAGTTTGAAGGAGAAGTACCAGGTGCAGCATCCTATTAGGGAATTGTGCCTGAAGCAGTAGAGGAGATGGACACTGCTGACACATCACTGTGAACATCCATAATGGCAGAGCTTGAGATCTCAGTGGTAATGTTGATACCCACCTGAAGATTCTTTTTCAAAGGCATGGTGCCAGTAGATTTACAACAGACAGATGACTTTAAAAAGCTCTCTTCCTTCTAATAAATGGTGAATAAACTTTAGGAAAAATGACCAAATATTCTGATTGGCTTTAGTAAGTATTAAGGGCCTGAGTTATATTTGTGCAGGAAGCCCGTTTCTCCGCCAGTGTGACAGAGTAAATTACTCCCTGCCCCTGATGGAGATGCTGCCTGTCAAATTTGGAAATGACTGCCAAGCTGGTTTTCACAGTTTGGTATAGGGTTCCTTCAAGATGATAGGGCCTTCCACCAAACTGATTTCTTTTTTATTTTTAAAAAGAAAATCCCAGAGCGGATTTTCTTTTTCAAAATAAAACATATAATGCCCTCTCACCATGGGAATCATCTACCATGGTTGAGGGGTGAATTTTTTGTTTTCTACTGTCCCTTACTACCAGGTTTTGCCTGGCTGTTATGTGAGGAAAAAAAGGCTATAATTCAGCCCTTCCTAATTGTGCAGACAGACATATAGCCAATTCTCTGATAACCCTTACTCCATCGGCCATTGCAGAAGTTTGGCTAAGGCTGTGACAGAGTAGTCACCACCATAGCCAAACCTATGGTCTGCTTGCATTTAATTTGGGTGGGTGGACCACTGTGCTGGCGGAGAGGGTACTCCATCATGACGGAGTTGTATCTCCGCCAACATCTAAATCGGACCCTAAGTCTTTTCAGGTTTCCACTGACTAAGGTTGTGTAGTAATGCTAGGAAAACTCTGCGCTATGCAATGTGAACATTAATCTGTATGAATACATTGAGAAGAAATGTGGAAGTATTCACACAACCAATGTGTTCAACATCTCTGAGCAGCCTTTCAGAGAGTCTGACATCTGTTAAAAACAGCAAAGCGAGCCATGCCAAATGACACCATGAAACAAAATGGAGGGAGTGACTTATCAGGAATTGAGGTAGGCAAAGGCAAACAAAGAAAACACTAAAACCATGAAGGAAAAGCAGTTAAACCATACCTTTTGCCTCTCCAGGTGCTCCACAGTCTTTCCACACTGCCAGCATCCACAAAGTCGCAGGAAGTCAGACATTGGGCCTGATTTAGAATTCGGCAGACGGGTTACTCTGTCACAACGGTGACGGATATCCCATCCTCCGAAATATAAATACTATTGCATCCTATGGGATTTATATTTCGGTGGGTGGGATATCCATCACCATTCTGATGGAGTAACCCGTCCGCCGAGTTCTAAATCAGGCTCATTGTCAAATTCAAGCACCCATCTTCTTTGGCATCAAGCTACACCTGCTACTGCTGTTCTGTCCCCACTATTCTCTTTATTCTTGATAATCCCTAAATAGTTTCACTCCTGCTTCTTTCACTTTGGCCACTAGCTAGACCATCATGTGCAAGCCTTCAGTCTAGTAAATGCGTAATTGGTTGTTTAACCATCACTATATGTACAGGGATGCTACACCACAAGCAATTACTAGGTAGTGTTCTGCTGCTGCTGGATCACAAATATAAAGTACCGTAAGCCCTTACTATTTGGAGTTCTGGATGACAACATCACAGATTTTCAATACATCTATAGCTTTGGGTCCAAGCAAGAACTCTAATGGCCTGATTTACATTTCGGCGGATGGGTTACTCCGTCACAATGGTGACGGATGTCCCATCCAACATAATTTAAATCCCATAGGATATTATGGAATTTACATTTCGGCGAACAGACTATCTGTCACCATTGTGACTGAGTAAGCTGTCCGCCAAAATCTAAATCAGGCCCTAAGTCATACCATGTTATTTTCTCCTACATAATTAACAAGAAGCCATTGCATTTGATCCGGCTGGTGTTGTTCTTTAACATAATGTGCAAGAAATGCTACATTGTGTACGTGCTGCCTTGAGATATGGTGGTTTACCTTTTACTTCATGTTTCCTAGGTATCGAAGACTACATAGGCAATTAGTGTAGTATGTAACACTGCAAAACTTGCATTTCTGTTCCCAAGAAAAGTCATGATAGGTACAAGTCTCTTTGTTAACTGTATTAATATAGACAGTATATTTGCTGCACTTCTAAAAGACAACAAAAGCTGGAGTTTTCAAAATCTGTGATAGTATCACAGCAGTAAAGTGTTCATGGCACGAATAAAGAAAATGGGACTTCAAGTTATTTCCTTTATAAAAAGCTAACACTGGCTGTTTAAATATTGATGCTCTTGTGGCACTTGTGTGTGCATAACTGTTTTTTTTCTACATTTCTGATGTTGTGGAAAGTGGATTATTAGTAGTGATAAATAGGGGCCTAAAAATAGTAATAATACCACAAACACAGTAAAAGGTTCTGTAAAGGTCCCAATAATTTATTCCCCTGCTCAACCCTTGGTAGCTGGCTGCAAGCAGGCAGGCTTAACCAATGAGACAGGTATGTAACACATTTAAAAACACCAATACATTAAATAATTAAGACATAATACACAATAGAAATCCAACACCAAGTTATAAACATAGGTTAAATTGTTATGGACAAATTGACATAAAAATTACAAAGCTCCACTGTCTGGAACTGGAGATGCGATTTTTAAAGAATAAACACTTTATAGTGCTTAAAAACATATAGCGTCAACTTGGGACATCTGGTCGTGCTTGACCGGGACAAAGTCAAAGTCTGAGGCTGACCGTGATGGAGCCCTGGTCATATACACTAAGCGGGAGGCATGGGTCAAAAGTTTACCTTCGCACTTAGTCGTTTTTCTGGAGCTTTATCTTTTGATGTCGAGCAAAGATCATGGGCTTGGCTTTCTCTGAGGCCCCAGTCAAATCCTGGAAGTCTGGAGCTCCAGAGCTTTCAGCAGGATGAACCTGAAATCCAGGCCAGGTCATGGTTGAAGGTCGCCAGCTTGACTCTCGAAGTGGAGTCAGGCACCTTATGGTGCTTTTTACCAAAAAGTTCCCAAACTTCTGGATATTCTTCCACAAGGTCTCCTTGGGGGTTCAAAGTAACCACAACACCAATCCAGGGGTCTAGAATCTCTGAGCGGGTCCATGGGATGCGGGGAATACAATTCCCACAAACCACTGGGCCAAATCCTTAAAGTTCACTGGATTCACTCCAGGATGGGCCCTTTCTTGGTGGAGGTGATGCAGATGTGCTCAGTTAACCTGTAGCTTGCAGGAAGTCCACTCCTTAATCCTTCCTGATGCAAGGCAAAGTCCTTAGGGCTGTAGTTCCAAGTGTGCAGCAGGTGCAGTCTTTCAGAGGGCAATCCTTCAGGGCGCTGGCCAGGTTTCCAACAGGGCATTCCATCTCCTTGTTGTTTCAGTCAGCAGATCTGAGTTACTTGGCAACTCTTCCATAGTTATGCAGTGTTCCTGGGTGTCAAGCAGACTGGCACCCATGGCCAATGGGATGCAGGGTGCCACCCAAGAGTATGACCACTTCCTCCAAAGTGTGGCATGTTGTCCCAGAAAGCACTATTTTCTCAAAATCCAACATGGAAAAATGTGCTCCTTTGAGATTAGACCAGGCTTAGCCAAGCCACTGGCATGGCTAAGATTCCTTAACACTCCCCTTCTAGCCCTCTCTTTAATCCTTAATCTAATTACAGGGGCTCCTGTGTGACTGGGGTAGCAGGATGTGGGGGGTGACCCTGTGCATTCCAGAAGTGTCATTCTCATTTGGAGATCAGTTTGGTCACCCCTCCCCTCGTCCTGCCTTCTACCTCCGCAGTTTCAGTTCTCCTCCTACAGGATACCCATTGTCTTTCTAGCAGGCTACTTCACACCTCATTAAGACATCTTGGCTCAGCCTGGCAGAGCCTAGCTAATCAGAAGAGAGCAGTTTGAAGGCTGGAGTTTGTCTTGCAGAAAAGAAAGTTTAATAACTTATTTTCTGTGATAATTATTATAAATTGAACAGTGGCAAGTTCTTGGATTTATCATAACAATCCATTTAAGTCCTTAAATGAAATTTTGAACTTCTTTACAGCACTATTTATGCTCAAATGCACTATTCCAACGTTTGCCTATGGAGCTAATTATCTACAATGAGGAAAGATGAATTTGACAGTTTTTCTCTCACCAGGGCTTATAAAACATATTTTATAATGTTTCTGCTTATAGTTACATGGCACCCTACTCCCGGGGCACCTAGGGGAGACCCTAGGGGTGACTTATATAAAAACACAAGGTAGACTACTACTTTGGAAATATGTTTAATTCCAAAGTCGAATTTACATGTAATTTACTTTTAAAGATAGTCTGCAAAGCAGGGCTACCTTTAAAATAACAGTAGGCAACAGAGCAGTGCACACTCCAGTGCAGGTAATCTACTGGCCCTCTAAATCCCCTGCCCTATTATATACTAGGGACTTAAAGGTAGTTTGAATTCCCCTTTCCTTATTATATACTAGGGACTTACAGGGGTCTGTCAGTACCAATTGTAAATATACCTAATTACCATGTACTTTTAATCAGAGAACAGGCCCTGGGTCTGGATAGCAAAGTTCAGGGCACAATCAGAGTCAGAAAACCAGCACCTAGTAGTTACAATCGTGGCAAAAAGTGGGAGGACACAGGAAACAGGTCCTGATTTCTCACTGTTGATAACCACAGATGGAATGATAAATGTAGATATATTAGAAATCACAAAATAATATCTCTTCTAACAGATTAAAAGGCATATTTATAAGCCCATTTGTGTCAGTCTTGCACCACACAAAATGGAGAAATATCTTTATATCTCCTCATATTTTCCTCTTCACACATAGAAAGAGGAAAAAGCCTCTCTGGACTGTTTTTGTGCAGCAAGGTGCCCCTTCCTGCACAAAAATAATCCTGCATGCAACACAGGCACCCTTGAGAACATGGTGCAAGGGTGCGTGCATTGGTGCTAAGCAGCACATTGTGCTCCAGCACAGGTGGATGGACAGGAATGCATCATTTTGCCCTAGATACGGTGCATTCCTGCCCTTTGCCAGTGATGCAGCGCAGGAAGGTTACTTGCTGTGCCACTTTTTCATAAATATTACCCTACATTTCTTACCACCAATTGTGCAATTATTCATTTGAAAACAAACTAAAAGCATTTATGGAAGTACATCCAAGGTCTTCTCGAAGTCAGTTTGTCTAGCATACCTTAGAAAGAAAGAATGATCAATATAAGGGAATACATTGATATCCCTTACTATGATTGAATGAATCTTAAAGTCAATTATTTTATATTTTTAATATTTACTCCTGAGTACTAACTTTTGTGCGACATTTATGTCTCAAGATTTCCCATGGCATACTATGTTGTCTCAGATTTTGAATATCCCAAAGTTATAGATATCACTGTGACTTAATTCCCTTAAGACGGATTTCCTTTCAAAACTTAACTCTTCATTATTTAGAGATAAAACAAGATACACTGAATTATCCTTACGATATGTGTGACAGAATGTTCTAAAAGTGGACTTTAAATGAATTTGTAGAGGATCATTCCAGACAATGAATCTTGTGACCACGAGGAAGATTTATGTAGGTCTTATCTGTCTGCTATTCTCCAGTGAACACGCCTTGTTCCTGCATTCTGGCCCTTCGTTGCCTGTTGTTCTTTCTTGGTTTCACATGGGTCAGAAGTATGGCCCCTTCTTGAGAGGTGTTATGCCAGAGCCTGCAAGAGTTGGTGACTGGCAAGGCATTTCGCAACTACTAACATACAGTGGTGGCTGGCAGGGATTGGGGGAAGGGGGAGGAGGGGAGAGGAAGTAAAAATAAAAAATAAACTTACCTGATTACCAGCTCTCTCCTCTGCCGGCCCTCCGTTGTCTCTCCAGCTGTGACAGGGAAACAGGAAGCACCTGGCTCCCAGGCACCCCTGAGTCAATCACAATGCTGCAATGCTGCATTGTGATTGGTGTGAGTGCTGTGGATCAGTGCTCAGCCAAGAAATGGGGGCCTGAGCATCTTCTCAATGCAGGCTGTTTTTGAGAACAGGGAAAGTGCGCAAGAATGTTTGGCCGGCCCAAGAGGGCCGGCCAAACATTCATGTACAGGTTGGGAGTCCAAACCACTCCTCTCCTCCCCTGCTCTGGAAAGAGAGCAGCCCCGCCCGCCCATAAAGTTGCCACAGCGGGGAAACATAAAATGAGAATAACAATGAGTTATTATCATTTTATGTTTTCTTTATTTCACTGCTGCAAGCAGTGAGGCGACGCTCCTCCGCCTTAGCTGAATAGCCGCCAGTGCCAACCTGGTGTCTTTGCTAATGTCTTGCGGAAGTGATTTGATTCTCCATACAGCCTTCCAACTCCTACCAGTTGCCACTAACTAATCACATGTGAACTAGCAGAGTTAGATGGGAGCTCCTTCTGTCCTTGTGATTGCCTGAGTTGGATACACAAGAAGATGATCTCCTTGTTGAGACTGTGCAGAGTGATAGTACAAACCTAAAAATCACGTGCCCGGATTCAGGCAGTGCATAGACTTGAAAGTCTATCAACTTCTCTACATAAGACCTTGTCACAGTGTATTAAGGGACGGACACGGTATGTTCAATCAACTACTTTATTTGTGGAGGACGTTCCGTTTCCTGCTCCAATCCATTCTCTCTTCTCCACCCCGCCTCTTCCGTTCCCTCCTCTTCCTGTCTTTTCCTCTTTCATCCGCCCGCCTCCCTCTTCCGTCCTCGGCTCTCCCTGCATGGTCCTAGCACTGCGCTAAGGTACCATACACGGCGACACTACATCTCCCCCTTCTTAAAATGTTTAGTGTTCGCACCTGTTCATAGTTCTTCAATGAGTCGAGTGGGTCGTTGAATGGTTCTCTGTGGCCGGTGTGGAGGGTGCGCTTCTCTTGACTCTTTTGAACTTGACGAGGCCTCAAGTCTTTCACGGTCATTGGCTTCTCGACCTAAGTAGTGTGTGTCATGTTCTGACGCTTCCATCTGGGTGTTGACTGCTGGGTTGTACTTTTTGAAGTGTGACACATTCCGAGTGATTGTTTTGTCTTCAGACGCAGCAGTGACCATAGTCCCTTTACAGCTCATTACACGGAGGGGTTGGTCATAGTATCGGCTGTCTGTTTTTGTCTTTTTGTTCTCGACGGGCTAGCACCCAGTCTCCTTTCTGGATGTCGGACGTTCTGGCATTCCGGCGAGCATCTGTGTATTCTTTCATTTTTGATTTCTAGATCTTGTCAATTTCTTCTAGTGTGGCGTGATCATACTGGTGTGGGCTTGGATGCAATGCGGTGTCCATGGCGGGTATTCTGGTGTGCAGTGTCCTTCCCAGCACCAGGGTTGCTGGGCATTTATTTGTGGTACTATGGGGCGTGGTCCGATATGCTCGTAACACTTCATTCAGGGCAAGTTGAATGTCTCACCTGGTCAGTTCTGCTTGTTGTAGGGTCTTTTGTGTGGCCATAAACCTCTCCACCATCCCATTGGCTTGAGGCCACATGGAGGTGATCTTCCGGTGTCTGAAGTTAAGGTGGCTTGCAAAGTCTGCAAAATCATGTCCATTGAATGGAGGGCCATTGTCAGTTTTCACTACTTTGGGGATTCCCCACGCAGTGAAGGTTTCATACAGGACTGGTATGATGGTGGTTGCTCTTGTGGACGATACTTGTTGCACAATAGGGAACCATTATGACGATGATGTACTTGCCGGATTTTAAAGGGCCAAAGAAGTCAGTGGCTACCTGTTGCCACACGCTGTCTGGGAGAGGAGACATCTGTAGTGGGGGGCGTGGTTCTTCTCGCCCTACCAGTTGACACTGAGGACAGTCCCGAGCGTGGCTTCAACCATTTGATCAAGTGAGAAGAACCAGACCCGCTTCAAGTAGCACTTTTTGGTTTCTACTACGCCTCTGTGTCCTTCATGCACCAAGTTGATGACTCCTTGTCGTAGCTGTTGTGGTATGACAATCCGTTTGTCTTGTAATTATAATCAATTGTCACTGATTGTGAGTTCATCCTTGATGTGTCAGAAGGACGTCAGGTCCTTAGGGTTGACTCTTTTGTCGTTTGATGTTTCACCAAGGTGTCTCCAGGAGTTCGTTTGAATGCAACGCATTATGTTTTGAAGTGTAGCAACTTTGGTCGTAGCTTCTGTGATCGCTTACAGTGGGACGGCCGGTGCTCTTGCTTGATCGATGACAAAGTGAAAGTATTCTTCAGCCAGCGAGTTTCTCGTTTATGATGTGGTCCTGGGGTGCCTTGACATGTAGTCAGGTGGGTTTTCCGCTTTCCCTGGCTTGTGAACAATGGTATATGTGGATTCTCAATCCAAAGGGCCATTTATGCTCAGGGGTTTCCAAATATTGTTATGAGAGCTTGATGGTCAGTGATTAAGGTGATGTGCTTCCCATAGATAAAGATGTGGAAATGCTCACATGCCCAGACAACTGCCAGGCTTTCTTTCTCTGGCTGTGAGTATGCTTTCTCAGTGTTCGTTAGGCTGCGGCTGGCATATGCTACGATGTGTCGTTGATCGTCTTCATCTTCATATTGAGCCAGGATGGCTCTGAGCCCTACCGGGCTGGCGTCTACAGTGATTTCAGTTTTCCTGCGATGATTGAAATATGCTAGGTTGATGGCAGAACCCATGGCAGTCTTGGTTTTGTTGAATGCCTGCTCGCATTTTGTTGACCATCGAAATGCTTGAACTTGTTTCGTGAGTTCACGCAGGGGATAGCTAATGGTGGCGTAGTCCTTTATGTATCGGGTGCAATAGCTGGCCATGCTGAGAAAAGATTGTATGTCACTGGCGTCTTGTGGACAAGGGGTGTCAGCTAGGACAGTCACCTTTTAAGGGTCGGGTCACATCCCTGCGCTGGAGAAAATGTGGCCATAGAATTTCAGCGTGGATTTGTGAAACTCACATTTGTCTTAATTAAGTGTGAGGTTGTCGTCTAGGAGAGCGTGGCACACGCAATCCAGAGCTTTGTCATGTTCCTTGAGGGTGTCACCGAACACCAGGATGTCATTACTGTAGTTGAAAGAGTTGGGAATGTGATGAATGACACACCTTATTGCTTCTTGGACTATTTCTGTGGCTGACGAAATGCTAAAGTTGAGGCGTTTGTATCGGAAGAGGCCTTGATGAGTTGAGAATGTGGTGATATAGCGGGATTTCTCGTGAAGTTCGAGCTGGTGGTAGCCTTTATTTAAATCTAATTTGGAAAAGACTTTCGCCCGATTTAGCCGGGTGATCATGTTGCTAATGTGGGGTCCCGGATGTCATTCTAAGGCTGTATTTGGAGCTCTCATTTCCAAGCAGAGGTGCACTTTTTATTAGGTGACCCCCGTTTGCGTACTACCACCACTGGGGACACCCACGGAGTTGGTCCAGTCGACCTCTCGATGATGTTGGCTCGCAATGGATCATGCAACTCTCCGTCTACAGCTTGTTGAAGGTTAAACAGCACTTTCCGGTGATGTTGAGCCATGGATGTGACTTGTTCATTGATGTGTAGTCAGACTTTGAAGTGGGCTAATTTTCCGAGTCCGGTGAATAGTTTTGGAAACTTGCTGATAATATCTGGTGTGCCATCCACTTTGTATAGTATCTCTATTAGTTTCAGTCATTCCGCGGTGGGCAAACTGAGAAGGCAGTCAGCTGCTTCTGGTCCTTCTTTGACATGGATTTGGGCGTGGACCGTTCTGTCCTCATATGTCAAGGATGTGCGAAATTGTCCTTGGCATGGTAGGGGTTCTTTGGACATCCAGCCGCCTTCTGTAGTTTAGGTTTTGGGTTCATTTTCCTGTATTCAGTAGCACATATGTAGTTGAGGGATGCTCCTGTGTCTAGTACGAATTTTGCTGGATGGTTTCCCATTTGAATGTGCAGCCTTGGTTATTTCTTTAATTTGTCAGGGTCTGCTACCACGCACACATATTCTTCACTGTCTTGAGAGATGGGGTGAGGCATGATGATTCCCTCAATGACGAGCGGTGAGATCGGTATGTGAGATGAGACCATGTGCTAGATCTTGATGAGCTAGTTGATCGTGCTCGCCTGTTACATATTACTTTTGCATGGTGGCGAAGTCCAGAGTTGTTTTGGTCTTGTGCTAGTTCCTTGTGAGATGCTCTGCACACCAATTCAAAGTGGTTTTCTTTCCTACAGCGGCGACATTGCTGCCCCATGGCAGGACAGGGGCCTGTGTGCTGGTATTCTTGACCGCAGCAATAGCATTGTAGTTGCTGTTGTCGGCTGCTCCCGCTCCTGTTTGTGCTGCGGGTCTTGCTTGTAGGTTTGGAAGTTTTTCTTTGGTCAGGCTGGTGCCTTGGTTTCGCCTGAGACTGGAGTCGGAATGCTTGTTTGTGTTTATCTGTTTTGCGTGCTTCCATCTTACTGGCATGGTCATCAGCCTGGTCATTGATTCTTGCCAGCTCTTCGATGTCGTCTAGTGAGTAGTGTTTCTTCAGCAAGCGACTGCGTAGTGATTCTGACTGGAATCGCTCTATGATTCTTAGAAGGAGACCGTCTTCCGTGGTAAAGTTATAAAATTCAGAGCAACGGGCTAAGCGTTTGAGGCGTGTGATGAAGTCGCCCATCGATTCATCCTTTTCCTGTGAGGCTAGATTGAAGGTGTAGTGTTCATAGTCTAAGTTACGTTTGTGGAGGAATTTTCTGTTTAATGCATCTCTCACTTCTTGATATGAAGTAGACATGGTGGGCGACAGTTCTTTTATGACTTGACCAACATCTTTGCCAATAGGGTTGCGCAAGGCAATGAGTTGCTGGTCTGGGTCGGAGACTCGCAAACCCCTTCATGAAATCCTCGAAATCTTCTAATCAGCCTTGCCATCGAGGACCCATACTGCTACCAGATGTGAGAACCAGAGGATCTGGGAGGTGTAGGAAGGATACGCCTAGTATCACTGGTCCTGGCTGCGCATTTTGTGAGGTATCTGGGGATAGCGACATGGCATTGCTTGTCCGGCAGTAGGTAGTCGGGGGTGGTCCGTTAGGCTATGACAGGGCTGGGAGTGCCCAGGTGCATTGTCAAGGTGCAGCATGAGAATGTGGAGGATAAGCGCTTTCCAGGGTCAGCAGGACATCATGTGGATGGAGGCTTGACATGGTTGGCATAGGGTAGGCTGCAGTTGTCCCCAGAAGTATGTCTAGGCTATCAGAAGTGGTGGTGCTCGACTTAAATATGGCCACCGTGAGCAGTAACAGGGATTCTGGCTGGGTTGCCTGACTTTCAGATGGCCGCCCGGGAGGACACATGTGCACGTGGCTGCAGGAGGGTGGTGAGTGTGGTGAGTGTGGAGAAGCAGCAAGGAGCAGGCTCACGCCGATGCAGCGATGGGCCCATGACAGGCAAGCTGGAGTGGGTGCAGCGTGAGGCAGGCTCACCCAAAGGCAGCCGTGACCGTGGAAGGAACCAGGGGCAGCCTCACTTGGAGGCAGCAGTGACCATAGCAGGCAGCAGTGCGGCTGGTGCAGGGCAGGGTGTTCACGTGCTGCAGTGATGCGTAAGAAGGCCAAGGCAGGTAGTGATCCGTGGGGCTGCTTGTCGGCATGCAGCAGCGTGGGGTTGTGGCTGCTGGCTGGATGCTGGTAACTCGATGCAGGGCAGTGTAAACGTGCCACGGCCGCCGGGCTGAAAACACGGGTGGGTCACAGGGATCAACAACCTCACCGCCAGTTGTCACGGTGTATTAAGGGACGGACACAGTAGGTTTAATCAACTTCTTTATTTGTGGAGGACTTTCCGTTTCCTGCTCCACTCCATTCCCTCTTCTCTACCCCTCCACCTTCCATTCCATTCCCTCCCCTTCCTACCTTTTCCTCTTTCATCCGCCCACCTCCCACTTCCATCCTCGGCTCGCCCTGCATGGTCCTAGCGCTGCGCTAAGGTACCATGCATGGCGACGCTACAGACCTCAAACTTGGTGCACTCTTGATTCATTGAGGATTATTCTCTGATGACTCATTCTCCTCTGTAAAATATCAGAATGACCCTTTGGTGCAGTGGAATATTTAGTACCACTTGCAGCAAAAGACGAGAGAAAGTTCATTTAGCCTCAGCTCTTGCTGCAATATAGGAATCACATAATCATCTTAACCACCATGCCAGTCCGCGTCAATGTCAGTCGATAACGTGCATACCTTCTGATGCTTGTGATTTGTCTTACATGAAGTAATGTAATTTATGTCTACAGAGATGTTAGCTCCCTCGCAACATCGGTGAAACAAAACCTAGAAAAGTCTAAAAGAGTGCTACATCTGTTACTATTCTTTTGGTGCCCAGGTCTCCTGTTATCCTACTTGATGTTTTTCATCAGTCGTGGAATGCCACAAATAGTCTTTTGAGATTTCACTATGCCAGTAAAATCAAAGCACTATCCAAAAATTACCATTGCTAATTACTTTCCCAATCTCAGTGATGAGGAGCAAACTACTGCGTTAGTATTCACTATCCTTATTGTTCATTTTCTTTTATAGGATCCTTTGCTGAGTATTCAAAGGTTGAAGGTTTGTCGAAGATTGAAATGAGGCCGCAGATAAGGACTGAAGGCAAGGGAACTTTAGGAACATTAGCGACAAGACCACACAGGGGTATATTCAGAAGAACGTGTGCTAAATATCACCAAAAAATGTTAACGCGACTTTACACATCGCAGCCCATCGCGGGAAAATAATTCACAACACGGCGGTACCATGCGATAGTCTCCCGAAACCGCAGCCAATGTCCGCGATACAACCACCTCGATGGAGATAAAAGCACAAACCCCAACACCAAAAAACATGCGGTGAGCACATTCGTGAGGAGGAAAGCAGCGATAAGCAGCGCAAGGCCCGCGACACATATACGGCATGCGGGAATAAGCACAACAAAAGCAGGAAAAAGAAAGACAAACCAAACAGAAAACAGCGAAGCACAATGGAGGCAGTTGGAGCTAGCACACAACCCCACAAGCACCATTGGCAACAAAACATTAGACATGGCAGGCCATCGTGGACAAGGTGAATGCAGCCCGAGAGCGGAGGAGGACAATGGCAGAAAACCAGAACAGCTGGAATGATGCGAAACGCACAAACAAGCACAAACACACCAACAACCACAAGGCAGCAATGCACACCAGAGGTGGGAGTCCAGCGCCACACCAGGAGCTGGATGACATGGAGGAAATGCTGTCAACCACATCAGTCTGGAGATGGTGGCAGGACTCGGGGCCCGGAAACTGCTCAAAATCCACAGACACAACAGCAACAGGGAGAGTAACCACCAGGGACTGGGGGGACGGGGGGAGATGAGCACAATGGCACACATGCACAATTAAGCACAGCACAACTGCAGACAAACCATGCCCAAGAGGAACAACACCAACCAAGAGCACAAGTCACACAAGTCGGCAATATCACACCACTGAACAAGCACAGAAGTGAAAACCACACTGCCGGAAAGGGAGAAGGGTGAGCCAAATCAGAGCTGAAGGGACATCTCACACACAATGCAGCACACACACATAGGAAGCAGAGCACCCCAACATCGAACACAATGTGGAACAAACACCAACATCTGCACAACCGAACACAGGAGACAAGTGCACCCGCTTGTGGCCGGTAAATGGCCATACGCATCTGGCAAAGCACGAAATTCCGCGAAGCAGAACTTGACCGACCGGTTTTATCTAAACAAGAAAACGAGCCCCTGATGAAGGGCAGAGTCCGAAATGCATTGGGCATGATAAAACCTTGAAAACTGTAAAATGAACACATTTTTGTATTACTGAGGAAAGTAATATGATACAAAGGATTAAATGAATAAAATCATTGTGTAACACAAATTTAAAGAGTGATTACTTTATTGAAATATAAAAGAGTGCATTTGGAGACGTCCTCCCCTCCAGGGAGCAACGCAAATCAACTATTGAATTCATCCTCTCACTCAGGAGGATTTACCAATTGGCACCAACAACCGGAAAATCTATTCAATTTGAACACAAGGAGTGCAACGGTCCTTCTCCATTTGGATGCAATAAAGCACGAAACAGGGACATGATAATGCACAAGTACCAACCCACAGCCCTGATGGGGCAGCAATGCATGTAAGACAGGGACCCAGATAGGCCGTGACACACACATTGGCATACAAATAAACACTCAACACAGTTGGAGACAAGTGAACGTGCGGAAACTTTATCAACAATTGCGTGTCAGTACGGCCAAGGGAAGTGCCACGACATGCAGACCAATGCAGCAGCATGTCTGAATGAGGAAAGTTGGAAAGCGCCCATGCCCACCCCGGGGGAGTCCATCACCAACACAAGTCATTGCCAACCCGCGTATGTTGTCCGCACATGGATCAGGAGTCCAGGCCAATGCAGCCATGTCCACTGTCTCCTAGGGACATGTGACCAGATCCCCAACATAAAACCAGGCGTCGGGACATGTGCAATGGGTCACATGCAGTCCTGGCTGCAGGTACCTTGTCACTCGTCCATGAACGCGAGTGCAGCAGCGTAGGCCAACATTTCCAATGTGAGATCGTTATCCACTACATCTGACATGTCGGCGACGTAACCCATCAGCTGTCCCGGACAGATGTGCTCACTCCAACCCCTGACCCCAATATGCACAAAAGCCCAATCAGGGAGTGGCTCAATGTGGTCACTGCGCACAACGACTCCTACAATCTCCCAGGTCCAGTTCCCAGCATGCATGCCAAACATCCAGGCATGCCATAAACGGGCATCACATTGACACTCCTGGTCGTGGTCCAACAGGGGGCGCACACACACGTCAAAATCCAGGTCAGCTACCGTTACGTTGGAGAGGCAGACATCCATGGACCACTTGAATATGCACTCGTGACAGTGCAACACAGGCTGAACGCAGGTGACGTTGGCAATGCGGAAGCTCAGCCTGTAACTGATCCGCAGCACTGACAATGGCAGTGCCCCCAGTACATGCAGCAGACGTACACGGTACAGGTCCACGTGACTGGAGTAGAGCATGTGTCCGGGATGGTCTGCCATTGCGTCAGTGGCTCTGCTTGAAGCGGCACTGTGAGGACCTGTGCCAGTCCTGTGGACGAAACTCCACAGCTCGGAGCAATGAGCAGTGTCTGTGTGCAACGGGTGCAGGCCTGGGGTGTGGTGGGAGTACGAGTGAAGGCCATTTCACGCACGCAAACTATGACCAAGGACTTCTGCGTGTGGGATGTGCACACGTTGGCCTCACGTCTGGCAGTGCATAGTGTGAGAGTCACCTGGAAATGCTATCCTATCTGTCAGGGGGTGCTGGGCACATGCAAGTCACATCTAGGAGCTGCAGATATGCTTCACCCCGATAGTGCAGACAAAGGACCATTCATCCCTACAGTAACTTCACCATCTGCATGCATTCAGGAGACATACAGAGGCCTGCGTGGGTGTGGTGGGATGTCTGCGACCCTGGGAATCATGGACGATACGCCCAGCACGTGGCACATGTGCGGCCTCACTGTGTGTTACGTTGCCTCACAGCTGCTCCACCCTCCCACGAGCCCACACACTTGTGTGCCCTGCGCGGTTGTATCACGTGCACTCCTACAGCACACCATTGTAATGCCTGTCCATGCATGTCCAGCGGCATGCCACCAACACCGTGACACTGGCCTTTGAAGGTGTGCGGCCAAGTGAGTGTAGGCCAATGGTCCAGACAGGGCAGACACAAGTGTGCAGTCCATGGCTGGCTGTGATCACGCTGCGAATGAGGCTAGGCAACTGGCTCATGCAGCCGCAGGACTGATACACATAACACTTGGCATGCATGTGCCAAGACCCCGAGCGGTCTTGCACTCCTACATTTCCCCGTCCTTGCGGGCCCGCCCTCCTGGTGCATGCTACATTGCAACATCATCTACTGTGGCAATGGTGGCGACAGCACCCCAACACAGAGACACACTTACCGCACATCCTGCCCAAGGCCAGGTCCGAGCCACGCCCTGCTCCCCCTTCCGATTCAGCACACCCCTGCGCTGAACTGACGTATGCTGGACCAGCACACGCCGATTGTGCATGCAGGGGGGCCGGGCAAAGCTAAATGTCCAAGGTCACTGCAACGCTGAGGTGACATGGTATCGTCTGCTGAGGATAGCACACTGATGTTGCAGTGCCGTGCCCATCATGCTGACACAATGACCACACAGACACACTTTCTCAAATGGTGTGAATGGCTACGGGCACGTGCGCCCGGCCACATTTATTAGCAGGCACACATATCGAGTGACACCTGTGTTGGATGTGTGTGGGGTGTGTGCACACCAGCTGGCAAGGGCTGCCTGGTGCAGTCAGAAATTGACAACAGTGTACATCGTAAAGGACACAACCATTCAACCATAAAGGCCCCATGACTTGTGCTGCACAGAGTTAGTGGCCCCGGATGTACAACGTCCTGCACGGGCCTACCGCCACGGGCCACTGACTTGCGGGGCACTGGGGCAGGGTCACGAGTGCAGAGCAGGCTTCCGTAGATGACAAAGGGGCTTGTCGCGGAGTGTCTCAGTGGACAGTGGAAGGTGTGCCCCCAGGGCATGATGCGGAGGGCAGAACCACGCTGAAACAGTCACTATGGTGGAGATGAATGGACCAGACACATGTCGGACACCAAGTCCGGTCTGGCCAGATGAAGATGCAGAAAACCACCAGGCCATGGACTCAGACACCACCAAGGTCCAACCAGATAGTGCCCATGACTCATTGCGCACAGAGTTAGTGGCACCAGCGTTGGCAGGGCATGCCGCCTGCGATGAGGTGTGTCCAATGGTGTGGACTCCTCCACATATTACCCAAGACACAGTTCCACATGTGTGACCTACTGGGATGCAGTGTTGGCCTGAGGCAGCGGTCAGCACGGGCCATTCACCGAGTGTCGCCGGCTTAGGTTGGATGGTCCCACCGGCCTGCGTAGTTCAGGTTCAGTGGCACCACGGGACGCGGACTTGCGGTGAACAGGGTTGATGGCAACAGGTCAGTTGTTGATAGTGTTGGATCACCTCCGTGACGCTGATCCGGCTTTTCTCCGGACTGAGCCGCATCTTCCTCTTACTCCTCTCTGTGCGTTCACTGGTGTGGACTCTGCCATACATGATTGGTGACTAGGTGCTGGATGTGGGACCTACTGGTCCGCAGGGTAGGCCTGAGCCCTCATCTACGTGTCGCCGGCTGGCATTGAACAGGGTTAGTGGCACCACGTGTCGCCGGATTGCGTTGAACAGGGTTAGTGGCACCACGTGTCGCCGGCTTGCATTGAACAGGGTTAGTGGCACCACGTGTCGCCGGCTGGCGTTGAACAGGGTTAGTAGCACCATGTGTCGCCAGCTTGCGATATGGAATTATGCCTCACTGATCGAAGGGAGTCTGGTGCTGTGGCCGCTGCCACGGACTTGGGGGTCACTGCCATTCAAGACTCAGGACACAGTTCCACATGTTGGACCTGCTGGGCCCAGGAGGACGCAGGTGGAGTATGTAAATGGGAAAGGAGTAATGTGGGCCAGCGTCGGGGGGCCAGCGATGGTCTGCGGAGGCTGCAGAGGTTGCAGGACTGGTGCTTGGAGCTTGCACCGGCACGTGGTGGGCCCTCATCAACACACGCCGGTGTAGGCAGGTGAGCGGAGCCTCGTTGGTGCGCTGTGGCAGGCATGACGGGTCGGGGGACCAGCGGCCCGGGGTGCAGCAGGCGCACAGGGACGCAGGCCCCGCTGTGCTCGGCGCAGGACTCGTGGCGGGCCGAGAGCCGCTGCACTGGCAGACGCGTTGTCCATTCCGAATGAGAACCACGCCCAGTGCGACGGGGTTTTTGTTCACACCCCTACGCAGGCCTGGTGTACGCTGGTCCAACCCACTATGCATGCGCATGCAGGGGGGGACGTAACGTGCGACATTTCCGTGTTCTGCACCACTGCCTGTGGGGACATGGTAGCGGCCACTGGCCACTGCACTCCATGCACCAGCAGTTAATGTCCACATGGCCATTTCCGTGGTTTGCACTCTGTGGTCTGTCCGGCACCTCCACGCCACACCTGGCATTGGGTGGGTTCACATTCCTTGATCACTTGCCGCTCTCGCACATGCCTGCTCCATGCCTCTCCTCGCATCCTGCTATTGTGTGTCTGTGGTGCCATGTCGTGGCTGGGTTGTGTACATGGCAAGGCCAGCTTCACAATGGAGTTGTGTTGTCGTGTCTGGTCGGTTGGCATGTTGTGTATCATGTTGAATGTAGTTGTGCTGCGTGCCCATTGCCGGTGTCGTGAGTTGCATGACTGTGGGCTGGAGGTGTGTGGTGTGTTCATTTTGGACTTACCAACGGGCACTGCATTTCCATGGGTGCCATCCTGGGAGCGCTGGGTGATGCTGGACTGTCCGGAGATGTGAGAATCATGCACTCTGCCTGGGGAGTTGGCCACAACATTGTTGAGGAGTCCCGGGCGGTCCACTGTTGCCTGCACATTCATGATATGCGTGTGCTTTCTGTTGTGGTAGTTGTGTGCAGTGTCAGCAGGGGGCACGAGGGGTACATGTGTGCAGTTGATTGGCCCTGGCACGTGAGGGGATCCAGCTATGGCGTAGGGGCCTTGCTTGGTCTCCAGCAGCTCCTGCGCAGTGTGGGTGAAGTGGAGGTGCTGGGGTACCAGGCTGTTGTTGGCATCCAGGACAGGTGTGATGACCTTGTATGGGGCTGGCTGTGTGACTCCTCCGACTCTGGCAGTTGTGGGTTGGATGGTACCAGAGGCCGACATGTGCTGCGCAGCCGGCAGCTTTGTCTGTGGAGGGATTTTGGTAGTCCGCTGGGTTGGTACAGTCAGCAGGTGGGGGATGTGGGTCAGGATGCGGGGGATGGTTGTCCTTTTGGGCCTGTAGTGGGCAATGTCCTCCTCTGGCGTTGGGTCTGGGTGGCAGGTGCGTTTCAGGTGGGTCCGCTGTCTTTGTGTACGCTGCCTCTGTGGTGTTCCCGGGGGGGGCGGGACGGGTCCTGGGGGTGGTGGCGGGCCTGCGGTTGGTGGGGGTGGGTGTTGTGTCCCTCATGGGTCTCGGAGCTGCATGATGATTGTCTCCATGGCATCTGTGGGTCTTCGGGTGTGGCTCTTGGCTGGGCTCCCTTTCATGCTGCAGGTAGTCGTCCTGCTTAACACCAGCAACAGGCAGGTGTTAAATCCCTGGTGCTACCGTGGCTTATCACCTGTTTTTGGTTCGCATCACAGATCTGGCAGTTTGTTGTGAAAGTGGTGTTGTGGTTTTTTCGTGTATTTTTGCACGGGAACACCTACTCTGCATCTCATTAGGGTTAGTTGGTGGTGTCCACCGTAGTGTTAAATTTTGGGGCAGTTGTCGCGGGAATACTGGCGATGTATGCAGTTTGCACCCGCTTGTGAATGGGGTGTTAAATCTATCTCCACTTTTGATGAGTTAAGGTGGAGATAAATCGGAGATAAGTCCTTGTGAATATCCCCCACAGTCTTCAGGCTTTGACAGCTCTGGTGCACTGCTCTTGGACATGTTGAGATGCAGGAAATAGCTGTGAATGTTGAGAACATGAAGCACGCGACTGTGTCCACCTTGAAAACTACAACACAGGTAAGTGCACTTTGAAGCGGCTGGTCATAGTGGGGGGCATGCCATGGCGATCGGATGCCGGAGGGGTGTCTAAGGGCACTGACGGAAAGAGAATTGCAGTAACTAATGGACAGAGCAGTGCCTGTCACTGCTAGAACCACAGGAAAAGTGGGTAGCAGTGCCTAACACTGGAGTAAATCTAGCATTATATGTACACACATTCAATAACCCATTCATCCAGCCATTCAGTCACCCAATTATCCTTCTGCGTTATCCTTCTGCGTGTACACTACATTGGCCTTTTGTTAATTATCCATGCATTTAATAGCTCATTCATCTAGGTGTTTTTTACTCATCCATCCAAGTGATAACTCATTCCGACATTCATCGAATCACCTGTCCACACACCACAAATGCAAATTTGGCAATCCATATAGAAACAGCTTTGCTTCTAAAATAGCCACAGCTACAAGCTGTGCATTCTGTATTTTATTTAGCGACCAATACCAGCATCCATGACATTTTTAAGTGCTCCCAAATTTGGAATACGGAATAATTTAGAAAACATGGTGATTATGTTGTTTATCCCTTAACACACAATGTAGCTAGAAAGTCAAGCTTGTATTAAAATGAAGGCCTTTGAATAGAAATCATGCTTATCAGGTTATATGTGTAAGGCAGGAACAGGTATTCCAGCATGATAAATATTCACAAAAGGTTTGAATAACATTTTTAGATTGAATGTCAACAGTTTCAGCAATGATAGGAAACTGAAATCTGCGTCACTTGTAAGCCAATACCTCAAGCCATAGTTTGCTTTTTTCTGTGGAGTACCCATGACACATAAGAAATGTAAAGACCTCTAGGGCTTCATTTATGGCATTTTGGCGTAGGGCAGCACAGCAAGGCACCTTGCTGCACTGCCCTACGCCAAAGTGAAAGGGCAGAAATGCACAGTGTTTAGGAAATACAGTGCATTCCTGTCCTTTCTGCCCGCGCTGTTTTGACAGCCTAGCTCTGACGTAGGCACCCTTGCATCATGGTGCAAGGGTGCATCCGTTGCAGACAGGATTGTTTTTGTGAAGGAAGGGGCACCTTCCTGCACAAAAACAGTCCTACGAGGCGTTTTCCTCTTTCTATGTGTGCTGCAGAATGCAGCACACATGGAAAGAGGAAAAAACAACGAGAAATACAAATATTTCTCCTTGTTACGCCTCACCTCAGAAGAAGTACGGATTTTGCTCTTCCCCAGGTTAACATCACTTTGTAAATGTGGGGCACTGTCAAATTTCATGGGTGTTGCATGGGAAAACCCACTGTAATTCCCATTGAACGCCTCACCTGCGCAGAGTAAGGCGACGCAGCGATTTGTGCTGCATCATCTTACTCATGATTTATGAGGCCACTCAAAGCCATGCAGGGTGGCTTTGAATGGCTTCATAGATCTTTATGAAAGCCCTGCATCACACATGTACCCCTTTACATGGTGCAAAAGTGACCCAGGGCTCTCATAAATAAGTCCCTAGATTGTAATAGGTATGTTGGGACATCACACGCTGTTATTAGACTTTCAATCGTACAATTAATATTTGTAATGAAGTCAGAATGTCTCAGGTCAAGAAAGTCATTAAGAAGTTTTTGCAGGGTAGAGCAGGAAACACAGCAACCAGGACAATTTTATTTCATTTCTGGTTACCACCTGTATCAATGGAAATACCATGTAACCACTGCGTTAAATAATAATGCGTTGTTTTGTTCTAAAACCGCATTATTGAGGGGCGTGGCCAAGATGGCGAGCGGGTAAGACGTGTCCCGTTCATCTCCCCGCTCCCGTCGGCCTGCCGAGTGGCTTCCCGGCATCCCCGCACGTTGTAAACCCCTGATAGCGAAGGGGATCGGCGCGGGACCTCCGAAGAGTGCCTTGAGATGCCCGATGGCGACGGGCGCTGCCCGAATCGGCCGGTGTTGGGTGAGGACCTGGCGGCACAAAATGGTGGCCCGGACCGAGCCGGAGGTCTGAGGGAGGAGCCCGGACCTGGGTGCAGTCTGCTCCCGGGAGTTTGTGCACACTGGCCTTGACCCCGGCGGGGGTCGGAGCGGCACCGACTCGTTGGTGCAGAGAGCTCCCCCGAGAAGGTGGCAGAGAAGAGTCTCGGGCCCCGGAGAGGAAAGGAGCGAGGACTGGTGCGCTAACATCCCCCAGCCGTGGGCAGTGCGGGAAGCCTGGTTTGCACATTGGAGGCGCCGCGCACAGAGGACACGGGGACCAGCGCGAATGGAGGTGAGGGGCCCGGCGGCCTGCTGAGTGCCTGAGGAGCGTGGGGGGCCCCTTGAACCTGACGATCAGCGTTACATCGCGCTGAGGACCGCGCCCCCTGGTTGGGGACCAGACGCTGCCCGGGGAGCGGTGGGAGGACCGGATTAGGGGCTCACCCGGCAACTGAGCTGCACAGCGGTATCCCCAACTGGGTTACACGAAGACTACGCTGGGGGCCCGGTGATCACCCAGGTACAGGTGACAGCCGAGGGGCCCACCCCAAGCCTGCAGCCAAACAATCGGCCATGCTGGCACTTGAGAGTGGAGGAGGGTTGCAGATCCGGTCCTTGGCTGGGGACGCTTGGGCGTCGCGCTGCCCTGCTTTGTTTAGGCCTGGCAGGGGCCCTCGTAGGACTGGGGACCCCAGCTCAGCCCCTCCACGGACTCGATTCGCAAGGACTACAAGGGTGAGGAGAGCAGCTCGCAGCAGCCTACTCCACATAAGGAACACTCGCCCGGGCCCCTTCTGGACATCAGCGAGTGGCTCATCTGTCCTGGGCTTGCTCGCCCTCACGTTGGGGACCCGAAATGTCCACCACACGGGGCAGGAAGGAGAAAGACAAGGAGAAGGGGAGGGATGACCGGACAGTGAAGGACTTGTTTGCCAAGATGTCGAGTACGACGGGCGGTGGGGGTCGCGTTACGCCGGCCCAGCCTGCGAGACAGGAGACAGAACAAGCAGACGAACCGGTCACGCGTGCCTTTCTCACCCAGCTGTTTTCAACCTTGAGAGACGACCTTCATGCCCTTAAAAAAGAGTTCGCCGACGAAATGAAGGAGGTGCGCAGGGACCTGGATGCAGTGGGCGAAAGGGTGTCGACCATGGAGGATCACGAACACTCTCGGGATGAGGAAGTCGAACGCCTACAACAGGAGGTGATTCGCCTGAACGACCAACAGCTCGATCTCCAGGCCCATGCGGAGGACCTGGAAAACTGTTCCCGCAGGAACAACATTCGAGTGAGGGGTGTACCGCCCAAGGAAGAGGATACTGACATCAATGGGTATCTTCAGGAGCTGTTTCGCCATTTGTGCTACAGGAATCCCAGGACTTTGTTATTAAAATTGATAGGACCCACAGAGTCGGCTTGCAGCGCAAGGCCCCTGCGCCCCCCCCCTGATATTCTGGCTTTCCTGCCGGATTACCAACTCAAAGAACTAATCCTGCGCAAGGTGCGCGAGGCTCAACCCCTGGTCTTCCGGGGCCACTCCATTGCATTGTATCAGGACCTGGCGGCTTCAACTCTCCAGAAACGCAGGGACTTCCGCCCGGTCACGACCTTTCTTCGCAACCAGGGTGTCTCCTACTCATGGGGGCACCCATTCCGCATAATCTTCAAGTGGGAAGGCTCGCTGAGGCAATTGCGTTCCCTCCAAGAGGCATGCCGGCTTCTCGACATTGAACACGACACGACGGACGAAGCTCCCCGCCAGGACAAGAAGGACCGACGAGACCGATGGCAGAGAGTAGGGGGCGGGCGCAGGTCTGGGACTCCCCCTCGACCGAGCCCCGAGACAATAACGCAGGAGCGTCGAGCAGTGCTGGCCTCCCTGAAGGGGGACTCCGGCCTTGGGGCAGACGCTTGAACAGCCATGGGGTCAGATAAGTGTACTTGAGCAATGCCGGGGGGCGGCGGCAGGCGGGACTTTGCTGGCCTCAGATGCTCCCCACTGACTATTTCACAGAGGAGACGCGGTTCTGAACTGCGGCTTCTGGACATTATGTATGGTTTCTTTTGTTGGGATTGTTGGGGTTAGGGTGGGGGGGTGGGACGTCCGATATCCAGGCTTATGGGAGGCATGACACACTGGAGACCCCTGAAGTGGCAGTGCCCTTACCATTATACCATTCTTGGCATTCCCCGCGCTTCCACTATAGCCCTCTCGGCTCGGGAGGAGGCCCCCCTCAGGGGCTCCAATTAGAATGCGCAGTTTTTCATCCCCCCTGATATGAAGCCTATGAAAATCCTTACACTTAATGTCAAGGGGCTTAATAACCCAATGAAAAGGCGCGCAGTATTATCATACTTGGAGAATATGGAGGCAGATGTGTGTCTCCTTCAGGAGACACATCTCCTAGCCAGGGACGTCCACCGCATGCGCTCTAAGGCTTTTCCCTTCCAATATTTTTCATCCTTAGGGGAGAAGAAAGCTGGTGTGGCCATACTTGTTTCTAAGAGATGTAAAGGGGCGGTGCAGGGTAAGGTGGCGGAGCTTCGGGGAAGATTATTGGCCTACACCTTTCAATTTGGGACTCAATCTCTGGTGCTTGGTTCCATTTACGCCCCTAACTCAGGGCAGGAGCCCTTTCTTCGGGCTGCTCTAGCTGATGTACTGGCTCCACAGGGACGCATGACACTAGTGGAGGGGGGCCTCAACATAGTTATGGACTCTGGTATGGACAGGTCCCACGCTACCTATTCGCAGGGGGGGAACTATCAAGTGAAGGGAGGAGGTGGCTGCGAGAAATGGGCTTGATGGACATTTGGAGGGTGGCACATCCTACATACCGGCAATACACGTTCTACTCTCACGCCCACAAGTCCCATGCCCGGTTGGACTACTTCCTAGGGACGAGGGAGGTTAACGCAGCAGTGCGGGAGGTATGTATAGAACCTATGGCCCTCTCGGATCATGATGTCCTCTTCGTTCAGGTTATGTTGAACTCAAACACATACCGGGCTGGTAGCTGGCGCCTCAAGGAAAACATGCTTTACAACACAGAGGTGGAGCAGCAACTCCTTACATGCATTAAAGACTACCTCACTGTAAATGATACACCTGACATTGCTACTACGACGCTGTGGGAGGCCTTGAAAGCGGTGGTAAGGGGGGAGCTTATTGGGATAGCAGCGGCACACAACAGGGAGCGCAGGGAGGTGAGAGCCACATTAACATCACAGGTGAGGGAGTTAGAACGGATACACAGCAGGACTGGGGCTCCTCGGATTTGGCGACAGCTAAAAGTGGCAAGGGCCCAGCTGGCTGCCCTCGACCTGGACAGGGCGGAATACGCGGTGGTCCACCTGAAACATTCCTACTATGTAGGGGGCGACTGTATGGACCGGCTCCTTGCCCACCGGCTGAGGGCTCAAAGGCAGAAGGCGCATGTTTCCTCACTTCGGAGCGAGAAAGGGGGGGGGAGAAATTAGTGGCGACGCGGAGATAGCGCAGGAATTCCGGGACTTCTATCAGTCTCTCTATTCCGCGGAGCCTCGATCCAGCTCTGCCGCAACAACATACTTGCAGTCGATGTCTGTGTCTGAGCTGTCCCCCACTCAGGTGGAATCTCTTGTCGCCCCTATTTGGGTAGAAGAGGTCATTACAGCGATCTCACGCCTGAAACTGCTCAAATCCCCGGGCCCGGATGGATTCTCCTCTCTATTTTATAAGAAGTTTTGCCATACCTTAGCACCGATATTGACTAGGCTTTTTAACTCATTCGGGAGCTCAAATCGGATGCCAGACTCCATGCTAGTGGCAGCAATTGTGGTGCTACCCAAACCCGGCAAGGATAGGCAACAATGCGGCGCTTATCGCCCGATTTCCCTACTGAATGTAGACCTTAAGATCTTCACGGGCATTCTTGCACCGCGCCTGGGTCCCTGTATGCCGTCCCTGATTGAGCCTGATCAGGCGGGGTTTATTCAGTCCCGCCACTGTGGCGATAATACGAAACGAATGCTCCACTTGGTAGATAAGGCTCACCAGAAGCGAATGGACGCACTTCTGCTTACGGTCGACGTGAAAAAAGCGTTTGACCGAGTGGACTGGGGGTTTTTGGGGCAAACCATGGAAAAATTCGGCTTTGGGAAATGGTTCCGGGAATGGGTGGGCTGCTGCTATACCGGCCCTATGGCTTGCATTAGGGTGAATGGTATTTCTTCGTCACCATTTACTATCGGGCGGGGCACCAGGCAGGGCTGCCCGCTGTCACCGCTTTTATTCGCTTTATACATTGAGCCCTTGGCGCAGCGGGTAAGGGATAATCAATCAATCAATCAATCAATCATGTCACTTATAAAGCGCACTACATACCCGCGAGGGTCTCAAGGCGCTGGGGGAAGAGGGGGGTGGTGCTGCTACTGATCGAAGAGCCAGGTCTTGAGGAGTCTTCTGAAGGCCAGTAGGTCTTGGGTCTGTCGGAGGTTGGTGGGGAGGGTGTTCCAGGTCTTGGCGGCGAGGTGGGAGAAGGATCTGCCGCCGGCGGTCATTTTCCGGGGGACTGTGGCGAGGGCGAGGCTGGTCGAGCGGAGCTGGCGGGTGGGGGTGTAGAAGCTGAGTCGTCTGTTGAGGTAGGCTGGTCCGGAGTTGTGGAGTGCTTTGTGTGCGTGGGTGAGGAGCTTGAAGGTTATCCTCTTGTTGACAGGGAGCCAGTGCAGGTCTCTCAGGTGGGGTGTGATGTGGCTGCGTCGGGGGATGTCGAAGATAAGACGTGCAGAGGCATTCTGGATGCGTTGCAGCCGTCTCAGGAGCTTAGCCGTCGTTCCTGCGTAGAGGGCGTTTCCGTAGTCCAGCCTGCTGGTGACGAGGGCCTGGGTGACTGTTTTTCTTGTTTCGGTGGGGATCCACTTGAAGATCCTGCGGAGCATTCGGAGGATGTTGAAGCAGGATGAGGAAACGGCGTTGACCTGCTTAGTCATGGAGAGGGTGGGGTCGAGGATGACCCCTAGGTTGCGTACGTGGTCGGTGGGTGGCGGGGCTGTTCCCAGTGATGTTGGCCACCAGGAGTCGTCCCAGGCTGAAGGGTTGGAACCAAGGATGAGGACCTCCGTCTTGTCCGAGTTCAGCTTCAGGCGGCTGGTCCTCATCCATTCGGCGACGGCCTTCATTCCTTCGTGGAGGTGGGCTTTGGCGGTGTGAGGGTCTTTGGTGAGGGAGAGGATCAGCTGGGTGTCGTCGGCGTAGGAGATGATGTTGAGGTTGTGCTGTCGGGCGACGTGGGCGAGGGGTGCCATGTAGATGTTGAACAGCGTTGGGCTGAGGGAGGAGCCTTGGGGTACGCCGCAGATGATCTTGGTGGCCTCGGATCGGAAGGGGGCGAGGCGGACGCTTTGTGTTCTGCCGGAAAGGAAGGATGTGGTCCAGTCCAGGGCCTTCTCTTGGATCCCGGCGTCGTGAAGGCGTGTTCGTAGTGTGTGGTGGCAGACCGTGTCGAAGGGATCCCATTTGGAGGGGAAACATACCCAATCAGCCTATACGCTGACGATGTGTTGGTGGCCCTGGCGGTGCCCCGAACTTCCCTCCCGGCTTTCATGGCGGAGCTTGACGATTTTAGTCAAGTCTCTGGCTTCCGGGTCAATGTAGGCAAGTCGCAGGCACTACTCCTCGGCTCGGCTACGCCCCGGCACAGACCCCGGGGACATCTGCGGATGCCTGGTTGACAGACATCAGAGTGACAGAGACAATCCCATACCTTGGCCTCGAAGTGGCGGCAACGGTCCAACAGACGGTCCAGCTGAACTACGACAGGCTGCTGCGTCAAGCAGTAAAGGATCTGGGGGCTTGGAGTAAACACCAATTATCTCTCCTTGGCCGGGTGGCCGCAGTTAAAATGTCACTGTTACCCCGGGCGCTTTACTTGTTTCAAACTTTACCGGTCCAACCCCCTGCGGGTATGCTCACTTCGCTACAGCGACACGTCAATCGATTTGTTTGGGCCGGGAAGCGACCGCGGATGCGCAAGGCCCTTAGTTATATGAAGCCCGAACATGGGGGCCTCGGGATACCTGACCTTCTCACTTACTACAAAGCGCTATCTGGTGGAATGGGTGAGGCCGGAGTCCGAGAAAAGGTGGCTCTTCCAGGACAGGTCCCTGGCGGGGATTCCCTTGTGGAGGGTCCCCTTCCTTCGGAGGGCGCAGCGGCCGTGTGGATTGCTGGGCTCCCCGATCACCAAATCGGTGTTGGCGGCCTGGGATGGGGTGGCGACCTCCAGGCACCTCACGACCTTCCCTTCCCCATTGACCCCCTTATTTGGTAACAGCGATTTTACTCCTGGGTTACCTGACAGCGCGTTTCAGGCCTGGCGGGACACCTCATGTCGCTCGGTGGGTCATCTATTTGACCTTACGGGGGTGATCCCGTTCCACCAACTGAAGCAAGTATACAGGATTCCGGACGCTGATAGATTGGGGTATATGCAGGTGAGACACTGGGTCCTTCAGCCTGGAGTGCGTGAACAGGGCAGTCGTAAATTGACCAAGTATGAGAAATGGTTGATCACAAAAATGACAGATAAGGGATTAATCTCCGACCTGTATGGTATGCTTCGAGGTGGCCCGAGCTCGCAAGCAACCCCAAGCCAACGGAGGTGGGGACTGGAATTGGGTGGTGATTTGTCTGCAAAAGACTGGGAGGGCATTTACTACCGAGCGAAGCACACAGCCCGAAATGTCGCTAGCATCGAGACCGCTATGAAGATAGCGACCTATTGGTATCTCACCCCGGTGCGCCTCCACAGGGGTAATCCCCAACGGAGCCCCACATGCTGGCGGGGATGCGATAATGAGAGTCCTTATTACATATCCTGTGGGAGTGCCCTGTGGTGTCCGCTTACTGGTCAAGAATCTTGGACGAGGTAGACGACCTGTTTGATACTGAAATCCCGAGGCTCCCGGTGTATGTGGTTGTGGGTCTCCCCAACCCCGTTACATTCCCTCTGAAAAGCAGGAAGGGGAAACAGATGGGGTTGGCATTGGGGGCTGCCTTACAGAACATCCTGACGCATTGGGGGACGGCTACTCCCCCCTCTTATGTGGGTTGGCTCCACCGCATTTGGCACATCATTGGGATGGAACGCATATCAGCCACATTGAGTGGCTCGGCGGCATCGTTTCAAAAGCTGTGGAAACCTTTCTTGACACTACTCTTCGCAGAATTTAATGAAATCACACAGCCCAAATACCTCAGGGTGCTACGATTACCTGACCTTGGGGTGGATCAGATGCAGGCCTCCAGCGGGTGAAGGGGCTTCATGGAGCGAGGGGACATGTATGGGTCACTTAGGGGTAGATGGATATCGGACGGGGTTCCTGGGGGTTTTCCTGGGGGGGGGTCACAGTACTTGGTTGCCACACAAACGCTTTTTCTTGCAATGTGCACCTTCCTGGCCTCGGCAGGGAACACAACGTATGAATCTCTTTTTAAGCATTATATCCCTGTCATGTTGCTGAAATGGTACTGCACACTATTGCTTTGGTTAATGGTATGTTCTCTGTTTCTTTTGAAACTGCTAATAAAAACATTTAAACATAAAACCGCATTATTGCAGGTAAAGTGGGCGTAACTGGTATGAACAACACAAATATCTAAAGACATCAATGCAAACCCACAATTACCAGGATCATACAATATTGCAGCACTTTGCACAAACTCAAATATCTTCTAATGGGTGCGAAGAACAGGTTCAAATAATAGGCAGTACGTAACCAGAGTCACAAAAAACTCACATACAGCCCCCCCATATTCTTAGAATGTCTAAAATTGAGGTTGTGATGGAGTGACACTGGCAGACACTGCTGCACTCAGCCAGACGTGACCCCAAGAAAAGGGTGCACATGGAGGAAATGATTAACAGAGGATGATACTGTTGGGTAAACCTTAGAAGGAGATCAAACAAAGGAATTGGCTCTGTAATGACATTCGGAGGCTTCTAGAACAGGGTGTACCCCCTAGCACCAACAACAGGTAGAATGCATGCATTCCCAGCACGCCAAATTACTTGCTGTACTACGCCTGCTAGTGTCATGCCATTTCTAGAGTCCTGGTGAAGCCATAGTGGGAGGGGTCACAAAGTGCGTTATCTGCATTCCTTGGACGTGTATTGGAGGACATTCTATATATTACATACCAGCACCTCAAGCTCCCTAATCCATGCCACAATCAGAAGCAAGAGAAGGCAAGCTTCTGTATCATTGACAATGTCCTACACATCATAGGTGCCTTTGGCTACACACGTCGCATTTGCACCACCTGTTGACCAATCGTATTTACATGAACAGAAGAAATAACCACTCAGTAAATGTGATGGCAGAGTGTAATGCAAGCTACTGCTTCACAGTTGCAATTACCAAGCTCCCAGAGAGTACACGTCATATATTTTCAGGGCTACTACTTTGTATGTATCACATACGTGCCCATTAAAACCTAAAGCCCCTCACTTTGCCACTGGATTCAAGCTAGCCTGGCTGATGAGGGCTGTTAGCCTGAAACCGGTCCCAGGATGCTTGTTTCTGGTCCAGGGAAGACATGGCTTGGCAGTTCGGGCTGGACAGTTCCCATGAGGCACAGGGTCAAGACTGATTTGCATATAGCTGTGTCTGAACTGGGGTGGCGAAGTGAGCTAAAGAATGATGATGGATTCAACCCAGATCTGTGACTGGGGGTGAGTGTCTGAAAAGTTTCAGCGCTTCATCCATCATCTCCTTGTATTTGCATTAAAACCTATGAGCAGTTGACTGTGCATGTGCAACATGTGTAATATGTACTTGTTTCTCCACTCTAGGTGATCAGGAATGCACCTTGAGTCCACGGCTGATATCGCCCTACCCCTATCCAATGACCGCAGGCATCCAACAATGAACTCAGTATGACAGAGAGCATTATTCCAAAGTATTGTGCCATTCTTAAATTCAGCTTCTCTTGGCTACATCAATCCTGTGTATATCTTTTACACTCAATATTGTCTTTGTTATGATTGTTGTGCCTTACACCTTACACAATGTAGTAGGAAGATTGTGGCTAGATGAATCCATAGACAGAATGTCAACATGAGGAGGAATGAAACTTGATGAAACACAGTCAGCAATGTGAAACATCACATTGATGACAGCAACACAGATTCCGACAGTTACATAGACTCACAGGATAGACAGGAAATTGTACAGAATTGACTTACTTGTACATGCCAACAGAATAAGAACACATCACTTAGGTGTGGCACACAACATTTGCAACGTCATATTGACAAACAGAGAAATGTCTATAGTTATTAATAATAGATTAGTAAAAAATCATGAAATTAAAAGCAGTCACTCACATTCATGTAGAAGAAGACCAAAGTGGAAAGGATATGTGAGACTGGTCAGAAATGGAAATGATAGACCCTTATGACAATTTTTAATATATTGAATTATATATCAGTTATCAACACATAATATAAACTTACATTGAATTATTATATTCAAAAGTAATAACATTGTTATTTCAGAAACAAAAGACAAATCATCCTTTGACAACTATTGAGACATATGGTGTTTACTGTATAGAAATGGGATACGGAGCAAAAGATAGAAGGTAGAAGGAGAAGGAGAAATGGGTAGAAAAAGGTGTCCCTAATCGAAATTCATTAGGAAGTTATGTAATATATACCCTTACATTGAACAGAAACCACAATTCTAACACTGATTATAAAAATTAATACAAAGCAAAATAGAAGGACAATGAGTTATTAAAGTTAAAGAGATTTAGCAAACTTTGCCTTTCCAAAATCACCTATGGAATACATTCAGACTTGACAGTCATTGACAATTTGTAAATGGAGAACAAAACATCTTCCTATAAAAAGATCTGAATTAGAAATTTGTAAATTATTAAATTTGTGACTGAAATAAATACCACTTTACTATATGTGTCATATGATAAATTGGTATTATCCTTCCAGTTCACTTGAATATGTTGTGTTGCTGTAGCAATAAATTGACCTATAATCTTGCCCTTAACTGAAAAACTCTGGAATTCTTTAATAGTCTTCCCAATCAAATATTATGTTATTGAAAAGTTATCTTATGTTTTAATATATAATTACATTTAAACTGAATAAATGGCCAAAAATAATTTACCATTAAGCATTCAAAAAATGAAGAAAAGGGGTCAGTGGAGCCTGTACATGACAAACATATATTAGACAACAAAACATTCATTTTCTTCCTAGAGGAGGGTGTGATGATTCTCCTATTAAGGACAGCATAGAGTACTTTTGTTCTCACAAATCTAAAAGTAGAAAGACTTTTCTTGCAAATAACATTTCATATATCTGTTCACCATGCATTGTGTAATGATGTTACTCATTTTAATTCATGTTAGGATTTAATCTTAGACTTTCCAAATCAAGTAAATGTAAAACAAATTTTAGATGCTTTGATCAGAACTAAATTATGATTAACATTAGAAATCTTAAGTATAGAACAATCCTCTAAATGTGTAACAAATATATAGAAATATTCCCCAATACAATAAGTGTAATTGATTGATTTTAAATATACTTATGTAATTTATATTGTTCCTGCAATTGAGAAACTGTCATGAAATCCATGCCAGGCACACCACCCTGGACTCCACAGGTGTTTAGTTTTCAGAAATGCCTGGGTTTACTAGGGTTAACTAGTTGGTGGTTGAGTCTGGGCTCAATTACTGCAGCTACACCTATTGACGATGTCTCCACATATTGGTTTAGGCCCATTTGTTTTGCGGACACTAGGCCCACCCACACAAGTCAGGTACCTTTTTTATTGGGAGACTTGTTGGAATGCTAGAGGGTAGGAAATTTGTCAGTTAATCATACAGTCTTTCCCTTGTTCACACATTTCTCATTCTAATTTCTTCTACTTGGGTTCATTTGACAACGTATTTGAGCCAGTATTCTATTTGTGGCCTTTTAGGAGTCAGCCAGTGTATTGTAATACGCTCTCGACCACTAGAAAGGTGACTTGCACAAACGTACTCTTAATTTTATATTTGGAGCTGATTACATGTATGCCCAACAGGCATGATAGCGGTAGCATCTGCATCCTGATCCCTGCATGTTTCATATCTATCAATTATTTGCCACCAGTATTCTGTAATATATGGAAAATCCAATACTAAGTGGATGTATGTAACATTAGGCTTGCTGCAGTTAAGGGACTCAATTTCCCTCTCAGGATCTATTATGTGCAACATTGCTGGTGTTATGTGAGTCCTATGTTGCCAGATACCACAATTACTGAACAGACAGTAAATAACCTGTGAAAACCGGCCAGGCAGGAGCAATGCACGATGCTTGTCTTTCCACACCCCTGGATGCTCAACCAAGCAAGTTGCACACAGCCCTCATTCTGGAGGAACACCAAGGGGAATGGGGGAATGGGACAAAAGAAGAAAATAGCCAATGGCTGAATGTATGACAGCTTCCTTGTATCACCCTTCAGGCTCATCTGTCATCTGCTTGTCAGTGTGCGAGGGCCTGAACAATGACAAGAGCAAATATTTGTTTTTGATTTAAAAAACGTTTGCAGTTTTTGTATAGTTTCAATCATTTACATTGTCTATCTCAATCTAGACTCAATATACCAGTTTTTTGCATGAGAATCCTCTAAAACATTAGTTCTTTCACTTCTAGTTGTTTCTTTACTAGAATTAGACTAGTCTCTGGATTTGGCACACACTTCATGGTTTCCTTAATGTCTCTTTCTAGTTAGACAGATTGCGCGATTCACCAAATAATAATTATGTACCTTGTAAATAATCATGTATCTTGCACTTTGTCCACCAATTTTTTTTACTGATGCTCAATCATGATTCCTTTGTCTCAAATTCCTGACTTGCATGTGCACATGAAGGAGGTAAACATTAAATGTACTCAGCTTTCTCTTGTCTCTTTTATCTTTTGGGGATAGTCGAGAACTGTCTCCAGGAACCACAAGGTTCACAGAGGAAGAAGAATTCCTGGATGCACAGGTAAGCTGCGTTGCTGGGAGAAACATCGGTGATGTCTTCACTGGAACTCTGACTGCCTAGCAAAGGGTGTGGTCCAAGGGAGTGGAATTTATACCCTTCTGAAATCAAAGATTGCTGCCGCCATCACATGGCTGTGTTCAGAACCTTCTGGTTTGTACCAGAACATTCTGTCTTGTTCCAGATAGATTGCCATGTGCTATCAATGTCCATTTACTGGCTGGTTCCAGAACCTTCTGGATACTCCAGAATTTTCTGGTTTGTTCCAGGTAGATTCTTTGTGATTTCAAAGTCTATTTATAAGTGATTAGTTGACAACCTTGTTTCCTTTTACTAACAGCCTTAAATTATGTTTGTTTGTTACAGTTCTATTACATTTTAACGCTTATGACTCCCCCCTGCCCTCAAAGCTTAGGAAACCATTTTTTTGCATCTCCACAAATGTGCCCAAAAAGAACAACCTCCTGGGATGTTCTGTGAAATACCTGATTGTGTAAACTGCGTGGCCATGACATATGTACATAATTAAAAAGTAAATGGCAAAATCTTGCATTTCATGATGCTGTGCGTATGAGTGCAAGAGAATCTTGCCACTGTTTGTCTATGAACTGGATGCCACACCCAGTGGTTGTTTGGATATGTCAGCTCTAATAAAAACTTATAATATAATGATACACCCTCTTCCCAGATGCAATGTTTAAAACTCTCTTAGGATGCTTTGTATATCTCCCCAAAATTGTCTTAAGTTAATGTCTGGCGTGGGAAATAATAGAGGAGAAACTTCCCAACATCCAACTGGATAGTTTCCACTGCACTTTGCAAGTACTTCCAAGCCTCCATTTTGAACAGTGCCCCTGCTTTCTTAAACCCACCCCCTTCTATTTATACACATCTAGTATATCATCTAATCAGGCAAACTCAGGTAACGTCTAAATCAGCAGGTCTCTCGTATATGGCATCCACCTGCCCCATCTAACACAGAACTTCCTCCAAATCTGCACCATATCTCTAACTAGTTGGGCACTTTCAATGGCAATTTAGTTGTTGTAAAGAGACATGTCAACAGGTTATTTCTGTCTATGCTTTTTTCTGGATCAAATACGCCTGAGTCAAACTTGTTTCGGGGTGACAAAAACTCCCAATACTGGAATAAACGCACAGACTTTTCTTGGCAATGCAAAGACAGTATTTACTAACTGTCATGACAGGAAGAAAACCACAACGGACTACACCACAGTCCTGCTCAGGCTATTTCTGAGGATTTTGTCGAATGCCTGTTTGCAGACAGGCCTTTTTATACAAATCAATACAATACTTCATTACACAGTAAATAATAGTAGACTTGCAAGTTACAGATTTAAGATGGAAAAACACTCAAAGACATGTGAGCTCATAACCCTGAATTCCTGAACTAAACCATTACACATTCTTCATTATACTTCTGACAATGCTTAATGACAGAGCATTCTTCGGCCTGTGAATGTTATGTTATGTTAAAAAAAATTATAGAGCACATATACACCATATAGTTTCTTGGCACTGGATACAAGGAAGAGCATGCAGCTCATTGATTCAATCATATACTTGGGAGAACAACCATGTTTTCAAGAGTCGTCTGAATGGATGATAGTACGGTGACGATCTGATATTCAGAGGGAGGGAATTCCAGAAACAAGGGGCCAGAACAGAGAATCTAACTCCACCTAGCCTCTTCTTTTTAAAAGGGGGGATGACCAGGAGGTCGAGGTATGAAGACCTCAGGTTCCGAACGGGGGTTTACCTATGGATGCATGTCAAAATAAATTCAGGGCAGGTGCCGAGCAGGGATTTGAAGATGAAACACCCAATCTTAAATGCAGTGCGTTGTTTCACTGGTAACCAGTGCAGTTTCCTCATCAGAGGAGTGACAAGACCCCTTCTAGGCTGTTTGTAGATCGGTCTGGCTGCCTAGTTTTGTACCAGTTGCAATCTTTTTGTTAGCTGTTCCTGGAGGCTGAAATAAAGGGAGTTTGCATAGTCAATGTGGGAAATGGCTAGTGAAAGAACAACCTGAACGAGGGCTTCAAAGGTAAGGAATCTACCAATTTTCCTGATCTTCCGAAGCTGGAAGAAACAGGTGGATACTTCAGACCCATTCTGAGGCTTGATAGAGAAACTCTTATCAATAATAACTCCAAGGCTCTTCGCTGAGGTAGAGCGCAGGGGTGGCATATCCAACTCAGCGTGCCAAAAATTGGAGCTCCATTGGTTTTGAGAGCCTCTGACCAGAACAAGTTCTGTCTTTTCTGGATTTAGTCTTAAATGATTACAATTCATCTAGTTCCGGATAAATAGCATGGTTGTTTGGAAATTCAAAATTGAGTCCGGAGTATTATTGATTGTAAAGATTAATTGCATATCATCGGCATAGTTAAAGGTGCACACGTTCATTTTCTTCAGGGACTGTACCAGCGGAAGAATATACAAATCGAACAGGTGAGGGGACAGAGATGGTCCCTGAGGCACACTGCATGTCAGATTGACTTTGGGAGACCTGAATTGAGAGAGTTGAACTGATTCGGAGCGTCAGTACAGGAAGGATGCAAACCATTCATGTGCTGATCTCAGGACCCCCGCAGCCCTGCCGGTCCACCAGGAGTTCATGGTACACCATGTCAAAGGCTGGGGATAGATCAAGGAGCACTAGTGCCTGTGTAGTGCCTTTGTCAGCCTCCTCCTGCCTGTGTGTTTCATGGTAGATACAGTTTACTGGAAGTGTGTGTTGGCAGCATTATATGCCTGAGACCTTCATGTGCTCAGAACGTAGATTCTTCCCAGCACCCATTGCTTACTCAAGCACCTGTGTGCTCTTGGCTGATTCGATTATGAACCCATTCTCTAATCAATCCACAATCTGTTTGAAGGCATGGTGTGTGCCTGGGTATGTTAGATATGAGTTGGCCTTTAACTGAAAACCCTCTCAAGTTTCCTATTGCACTGCATTCTTAAGTGAACTTTCCACCATGCTCGTGTCAGTGTCGGAGTTGGGCCTAAACTAGTTTTTAACCATAAATGGCTGTGTGGTTTCTGCTTGGGCTTGATGTTGTGCGATATTTTCATGTTTCATATTTTCTACAGCGTGCACATTTTTTACATTTCCTACCACATTCCCCCCTCTAGCTGATATTTCAACTAGTTCATTTATATCTTGGTCTGTCCTTAACACCACGTTGCCCTGGGAATCCAAGGGTTGTGTTGGTGTCCTAACTAAAAACATCACTCCCACCTTGGTGCCTATTCTCCTAACACATGCGAGAATTACTTGTATCATACAGTATATTAGTAGTAAGACCACAGATGTGGGCAGCAAAGCGCCCAAAAGTTGTGACATGCAGGATGAACCAACTATCTGGGGCACCTTCTTCATCTATCATTTTAGTCTGTAAATTATGTAGTGTCTGTATTGCCTCTGACAAAGTTCCATTTTCTGCATCATTTGTTGGAATTAATGTGCAGCACGCAGTTCCTATTTTTTTGCACACAGCTCCCTCATCACAGTAATAAGGTCAAGTACATAGCACTGTTGTAGCACCATCATACTTATGGCACATAGTTCTTCTTTTATGGCATTTAAGCCACCTTTGGTTGTGTTTGATGACTTTGAGGAGCTCCCACTTTGTAATCTGAGCTGTTGCTTTAGCTTGAACAAATAGCAAGATGCTCCAAAAGAAAAGTTCAGCATCATTGAACAGGCAATACTCCTGGGGAACTTCTTTCAAGGTGCTCGTGCCATACTATTCTGCAGTTCACTTCCTTTGGTTGTGGTGTAGCAAGGACGATGGATGGATCATGATTGTACAACGGAACAACGCAGGGAAATATGTTGCAAACCTTAACCACGCATTTTTTTACAACGTGTATGTTTTTACAACGCTTTATTTATTTAAAAACAATGTATTTGTGGGGGAGACCCACCACACCTGCCAACTTACCTTAAATGTGTGGCTTAGGCATCTGTTGTAAAAACATACACGTTGTAAAAACATGCATGCTTAAAAGGGGGTGTTTATGCAAAGTGGATATGTTTATTCCAGGAATTACCAAGACTGGAGCATGCAAAGTTACACTGGAACAAATCCCTCCCCAGTAGGTGGTAACTGGGTGTACAGTAGGTCTCCACACTGCCAGAACAAATCCATGAGTTTAGAGGCACCCCCCGGCATGTCGGCATGGAATACTGTGATCCTACAACTAATATTCTGGCCTACGTTGATGGTGCCATTTCCCCTGAAACATAAGGAGGCAGAAGTTAGTTTCATGGCAGTCTGGGGACTTACAGTGCTCTCAACCCAAGTGTAACTCGAGATGTTTTCGTCCCAGGTAGGTGTTCATTTCCCTATTGCATCCTGGTTTTATTCCGTAAAGACATGGCCCTACAGGAAAATACAATGTTGGGGTGCCACCGATACTGGGCATAGACTGACCTTGTTACTCTAAACCCTGGCCTTCTCACATAGTCTGTGGGTTTGAAAATAGTTATTACATTCAGTTCGTGAGCCAGCTACTACTAGAAATCCTAAATCTAGGACCATTTGGATCCAATGTATAGTGGTGGTGTGACCTGCCTTTCTCAGGCATGATATTTATTTGACATCCTGCCTATCTCTGAGAATGTATAGTATTTCTGGTAAAGTGTCGTATTTTGTGGCATTAACTAGGAAGCATCCTGCCTTGGCATGTGTTAACTGCATTTGGGCCTTACTTCTACACAAGCAAAGATGTAATAAACATTGAGCTATGTCTGGGGTACTTCTTTCCTGGAGTGCAGTCTGTCTGAACTAGTCATATGAGGAACTAGGGAGCACACAAAGCACGCCTCATTCATGGTCTCTAATCATGTTTCTGACATATGCTGATACCACATGTTTTCTGACAATTTAGCATGGGCATTATGGGTCACATTATTATTAGAGAGCTCTCTCTGAACGTGGAAGACATTAGAATTAGAGGGTACTTTGCTAGCAAAGAGAAGAAAGGATAGAACTAAGAAATAAAAAAGCAGCATAGAAACAAAAATACATCTTTTGCACTGACCTTTCAAAAACGAATCCAAAAGCATAGTTGTAGGGGGGTGCTTTCATGATGACAATCTTCATCCCCCTCTTGTTCCATTTGCATTGTTCATTATGTTTGGCAAGAAACTGGGTTGAGACGCACATGCGTGTCATAAATTCAGGGCTTCCTGCCGTCCACCTTGAGAGCAGTTGGTGTGACCATGGTGACTGTTTAGGGACCCTCGAAGCATTTCTCCCTCCATTTTCAGACTCAATTGCATGCAAACACTTGATCTCCTACTTGCACAGCTGGGAGGTCAACCTCGGCGTAGGTGCGCTTTTCTTTTTTCCTTGGTTACCTGTTCGGAGATGAACTTTGCACACTTCATCAGTTAACACAAATACATATGCATTTCATCATTCAGTGCTTGTGACGAGCTTTCTCCCTGAATTCTTCTCCTCATGGCAGGGATGTGGACATTGATAGACCTTCTTGTCACTATTTTATGGGGTGTTAAGTGATGGTCTGAACTTGGACATTTCTCAGGGAAAAGAGTGCTTTTGGTAGACAGTATAATCATTTGTTGTCTAAGGTAGCTGATCTTGCTCTTCAAGAGCCCATTCAGGTGCTCAACAATACCATTACTTTGTGGTGGTACAAGGAGGACAATTTGTGCTTTATCCTTAACTGTGCTGTAATATATTCAAATATTGCATTAGAAAAATGAGTGCCATTGTCTGATCTGATCTGTTCTGGGATTCCCCATTGTGGAATCACTTCCCGTTTTAAGAATGTGGTTGCTGACTTGGCAACAGTGGATGAATGGTCCTGCTTCAATCCATGGGGAAAATGGGCAGACCATCACGATGAGGTACCTGTAGCTACTGCACTATCAATCATATCCACAAAGTCCAGGCTTTGAGGGGACCTTGTGGTTGCGGGATGGTAGACCTTATCACTTTTAGGGTGGAATTAGGGAAATACTGCTGGCATATCAGATTGCTGTGTAGATACATGGTAATTATGTCATGCAAATTAGAGACAAGCCAGTTTTTTTGTGTTGCCAAATAGTACCTGGAGATGTGGGCTGGCAAATAGATCTGATCTAGGGCTATTGCGAGCAAAGCCTGTGGCATTACTGGTTTTCCCGTAGATAGCTGTCTATACGCTAGGTTATCCCCTGACTGGATACATCCTCTATCTTCCCATAACTGCTTTTCGTGCAAAGGAGTAGCTTCTTCTAGTTCTCTCAGGTGTAACCTTACTCTCTCAGTGTAATGAGACGTGTCTTTCTCTGTGGTAGTCTTGGATCCAGACTCCGCTGGTGAGGCAGTCTGAGCCACCAGAACTGGGGCAGGTTGTGGGTCTGATGATACCTTTGGGGGTGTGCGCCTAGCTGCAACATTAGCTGCCTGATCTGATTAAAGACCTACTTCTCTAGATGGGTGTCTTGGTAGGATCAGTTCTTTAGTAGATATCTGAATGAGTGTCCCAGTCCCTATGTGGGGTATGTCTCGAAATGCAACTAACTTACCTGGTACATCACTGCCTTTCTTTGTCACTGAAAGGGTCTGTAAATGTATATCTAATGGATTGTCTCTTGGGTCTGTTAGTTACTATTGGGTTATTTAAGTGAGTGTGCAACTATCTCCATTAGTGCAAGATACATAGGAGTTGTGTCTGTGCGTGTGAGTGAATGTTTAGATGCTTCTGTTCTGATACTGTCTGAGGACTGTCTGAGGATGTGTATTAATGGCTCTCCCCCTTTCTATGTACTTATATGTGATTCAAATCAGGATAAAAGAGTGGATGTATAACTGAGCATATGGGCCTGTAAGTGTGCATGTAGCTCACTGAGGGCCAGATGCATCAAGCTATTTTGCGATCGCAAACAGTGCGAATTGCTAAAAATGGGCGTTTGCGATCGCAAAATAGCAATAAGCAATGCATCAAGCAAAATCGCAGATTTTCCCAGGTATTGGCAATTTTTTGCAATTACCTATTTTGCGATTTCCAAAACTGCAAATCCTTATTTGCGTATCACAATTGCGGAGCTGCAAAGCTAGCCATGAAGATTCGCAAATTGCGAATAAATAAGGATTTGCAATTTTGCATTCGCTAAATACCACCAAATCAAACTAGGTGGTAACCAAGTGAAAATAATCAAATCAGGTGGGAAACATTTGGGAAAGTATTTAAACAGGCCCAGAAGGCCTCAGAATGTTTCACAATGGCAGCGCTCTACGTCATGGCGAGGAGGATGAGGCTAAGAGCAGCAGCACAGAGGAGAAGGAGGATACTGGAGCGCATTTTCAGAGTGCGCGTTACTCAGTTGGGGCAGACAGAGGAGGAAATCTATGAGAAGTATAGATTAAATGCAGCAATGATACATGATCTGATTGCAGAATTAGACCCACTACTGCAGCGTCAATGTCGCAGGACACATGCCATCCCCACCCATGTGCAGGTCCTGTGTTCCCTGCACCTCCTAGTGTCTGGTAGCTTCCATGGGGTAATAGCTACAGCTGGCAGTGTTTCCCAAAGTTCACTATCACGTTTCTTCAACGCGTTCCTGGACGCTATGTTGCTGAGGATGCACCAACACATCAGATTCCCAGCTAGCCCACAGGAATTGCTTGAAACTAAAATGGACTTTTACCAGATAGCCAACATCCCCCATGTAATTGGTTGCATAGATGGGACACATGTAGCCATATGTCCCCCCTCAGTGAATGAGTATATCTTCAGGAATAGGAAGTCATATCATTCACTGAACATACAAGTGATATGCAATGCGAAGTACATCATCACGGACATAGTGGCAAGATACCCAGGGAGTACGCATGATTCCTATATCTTTAGGCACAGCGGCATACATACACGTCTTTCTGGGGGTGAATTTGGAGAAGGATTCCTGCTTGGTAAACACATGTCACTCTCATGCAGATTTTCATTTTCATGTGAAACATAGCAGTGACTAACATATTGGCAGGGCAAAATCGGAGGAGGAGACAAGATGGCGGACTGACGCTGTCTCTGTGAACAAGCACAAAGCGAGGCTCCCGAGATTATACCCCCCTGCTTAAACTACGGCGATATGCCTTGTTTTGAGGAATGACTAAAAGGTGGTACTGAAGGATACTGAAGGGTGGAGAAGAGAGAAAGAATTCTTTGTGCATTTACTGCTCAAAAAACCAGCGACTAATTGGCTTACCAGTACTACAGTCTCGGATACGCAGTTCTGAAGCGCTGAATGCAGGCGATTGTGAGGATTGGCCTCAGGTGCTCGCCGTCCACATACGTGGCTGTTCGACTGGCGGCTCGGCGCTTTTCATCCTGCTTCGGTCCTGGACCTGCTCTCCGACCGCGGAACGCTGTCTTACTCGGGGGTATGGCGCCGCTGAAGAATTCAGCCAGAGGGACCCGGGCAGCAAATCGCTTGCCGGTGAGTTCAGTGGAGACTCTGGGGGGCGATCGGGCGGCAGGGAAGGCTGAGGCAGTAAAGGTAGATCTCATTAAACAGACTGCAGGACTTGGCAAACCAGTACAACGTTACCTGCATTCAAGGAAGTCAGCGGAACTGTTGGAAACTGTCATAGAATCAGCTAATGGTAACAAGCTGGTTGAAATAATTACTAATGCTATATGCGAGCAACAAAGTATCATCAACATTGATTCCCCTGGTTCTATGAGAGTGAATCAATTACAACCCTCGCAGGCATCTCATCAGTCTCAAGCCCAGATGCAGACTCCAGAAATGGATAAGGCGGATAAGGTGGAAAGCAGGGGGAAATCTTCTGAGACACTGGAGATCGTCGAGGCTGGTGAGATGGAAGTCCTGGATAACTTGGGAAATTATGGAGATAATATTGACATAGCCATAGACCAGGCGATTAAATATGATTTTCTATCTGAGGGGGAAAAGCTGATATCTAATGGTGAGCCCTCGAAGTCAGGGGCACAGGCTGCTTCCTCGGTAGATGGCGCAATAGAGCCTTTACATGCAGGCGGGGACACCAATAATCCCAATATTTCAGACTTTTTCGATTTAGAGCAAAATGATATATCGTCCGGGGGTGAGCATACTCCTATTATTTTTTCTGCTGAACATATAGTTTCTAATGCTGCTAATGCTAATGCTGCTGATTCTGTATTGATAAGTGACAATAATATGTTGTCTAATTCTAAGTTGGCCCAAGAAGAGGAGCAGAAGAGCCAGAGCCCCTCTGATCCACAAATGGGGCAACAACCTCAAATAGGTACAAAGGAAAAACAATTGGTACCTTCAGCAACCCCTAGAAAAAAGAACTTTAAATCTAAAAATATGAAGGATACGAAGAAGATGCAAAGTGTACCTAACATGGGGTCGGGTAATAGGAAAACGATACAAACCAAAGATCTATCAGACAACAGCCCCATGAGGAGATGGGTACACTCTAAAGGGGGGATTAAGACTGTGATATCCAGATTATCGGATGTTGGCTTAACAGATGATGTTATTAGTGCTGTTAAGGCCGCAGGTGGTCCAGAGCTAATCACAGTAATATCACCTGAGAGACTTGGGGACGTAAGCTACAATGGACTGTCTCTGGTATCTGGACCCTCTCAGCTATCTCATACGTCAAACATGGGGGAGGATCTGCAAAACAAAAGGGCTCAGGATAGCGAAGATCCAATACTGTCACTGATTCTACAAGCTCTGAAAGATCAAAGGGAAGAGACACGAGAGCTTTTCACCCAAGTCAGAGCAGACAATTACAGTATACAGCAATCTCTGAGAGAGGTGACAGTGAAAGTTGGGACTATGACAGATGAGATAGCGGAATTGCAGCAGAGAGTAGTTTCTACAGAGGAAGCTACTACCAAAGCAGTAAGTTCAGTTCAGCAGCATGAGGATCAACTTATGAGTGTGCAACTCAAACTAGAAGATTTAGAAAATAGACAGAGGAGACAAAATTAAAAAAAGTTTGGAATCCCTGAAGGTCAAGAGTGGTCAGACCCCAGAACCTTCATAGTTCAGGTATTGCAGAAGGCTTTCCCGGACCTCGGGGACTGGGATTGGGACTGCCAGATTCAAAGGGCCCATAGACTTCCGCTGGTGCAGCACCGGCAAGATACTCGCTATCCAAGACCGTTTCTGATTTACTTTGGAAATTTTTTGTTACGACAAGCAGTCTCTTTAAAAGCGGGTCCAAGATCACCGGTTGCTGTGGAATCTTCTTCTATTTTTTTTCGTTCAGACTTCTGTAAAGCAACAATGGACAGGAGATGGCAGCTAAGACAGTTAATCGATCCACTAAAAGCCAGAGGGGGCTCAAGCATTCTTGCAGGAACCTGCTCGTCTGAAGATCATAAGGGGTGGTCAAACATTTTTTTTCTCTGCTGAATCAGAAGTGAAGGAAATATTGCATAAATGGCAGAAAGATGGGGCTGTATAAAAACAAAGATAAAGTTTGAGGTCTCCGGGGACTGACTGTTAGGAGGACTGGGAGAGCAAAGTCGGTTTTCTTACTTTTCTCTTTTTCTTTTTTTGATCTTGCTATACTAGATCGATAGACATGCTAAATTATCTTTCACTTCATACTTTTTCTTCCTTTCTTTCTCTTTCCTCTTCCTTTGCAACTTATAGTGAGGGCGGGTTTGTCTCGGGAGCTACTGTGGAGTCTGGGTTCCCGTTAGCTACCACTCCAGCGGCAGCTGTAAGAAGGGGATGATTCCTCCTTCCAGACGCGGGGGTGGGTGAAGGGGTAAGGGGGGTAGGAGGGGGGGACACCACGGGAGGTGGTTAGAAAAGGAAAAAGTCAACATAAAGGTACTGAGAAATGAAAAAAAAATCTGAATGGATGTAAGCTGTTTTAAGTCAACTGAATTAAATAATGGAAAAGGCAGCAGGGAATTATTTCTGAGATGGGGGGGGTCAAATGTTTAGCTTGGAATGTGGCAGGTCTGAACAGCAGGATTAAGAGGCAATTAGTTGCCGAAGAATTAAAAATGTATAATCCTCAGATAGTTATGTTATCGGAAACGCATATTTCCTATAAGGACCGAGGCCTTCTAAAACAACTAGGATTTGAAGTGGTAGTGACCTCGGCACAAAATGCTTCTAACCGTAGGGGTGGCTATCTTGAAGCACAAACGATTCAGAGCTGGAGTGGGTAAGACAATGTCTGATAAGGGGAGTAGATGGGCTATTGCACAGATGGAGATAGAAGGAAAAAAATATGTCTTTTGTTCACTGTATGGTCCTAACATAGATGATCCTACTACAATAGATGTTGTAAATATGGAACTGTTGAACTGGGAGGGGGAACGGCTGGTGATGGGAGCCTTCAATTGTATTATGGACTATGGGATAGACACTACAAGGCGAGGTGCTTTTCAAAGGATGCGGAAGACCCGGGCTGCAATCGGGGAGTTGGGTCTGCTACATGTAATTAAGGATGTCTGGAGGACTCTATACCCAAATCTAGCGGGCTACACGTATTATTCTGCCCCGCATAAGCTCTACTCCAGAATTGACATGGCTTGGGCGTCAGATAAAATGTTATGGTCAAGTTTTATGGAAATTTGCCCGAGGGTTACCTCCGATCACAATCCTATCCTTCTCTCATTTAAGATCTTTACTGAAAATAAAGGGCCCATATCTTTTTCTTTCCCTAGGTATCTATTATCAGACGAAGATTTTGTGGTTCAGACTAGGGAGCATCTTAAGGAATTTTTTTAAATAAATATTGGGTCGGCCTCCCCTATAGTGGTTCGGGACACATGCAAGGCAACCATTAGGGGATTCACCCAACAATATATCTGGAGGCAAAACAAGGAACGGAAAAAGGCAACAGAAGAGACTATTATAGCTATTCGCACAATAGAAAATCAACACGCAGAGGCAGTCTTGAGAGGTCTTAAAAATACAGAGGAATTGGGGTATGCTTTAATTGATCTTAGCAAAATCAAAAATATAAGAGAGGGGTCCCACACACCAAAGGGACAGGACACCAAAATAAGACACTTCTGTCAATGACAAGATCCCTTTGGGCTCCTTTTTAAAGCATACCAGTTCATCCAAATAACACACATACGATATTCAATTCATCCACAATCACAAGAAACCAAAACCATAATATAAAATAGTATTGTATTTTATTATATATAATCCCCTCAGGATTCAAAAATATATGCAATTTAAAAGTCAAATTCATATAAAAACATTGATTTTATCAAAGATAATCACATACAAATACTTATAAAAACCACAATCTAAAAAACTGTAACACTTCTTGGAGATATGGAAATATGGAAAAAATTGTCAAATTGGCACATCCAATGCTAATAATGAACCATGCTCAATCAGCACTCGATCATATAATTTGTTTTTCTTTTAATAGACCATCAGAGTGCTAGTATGTCCAACCAATATGAAGTAGCAACCAATATGAAGTAGCGACGCGTTTCGGTGGTCTATTCTGATTCACCACCTTCTTCAGGCTTAATATATCAAATCAATATCTCCTCATATGATCCGTGGAATGGTGTATAGAGATAAAGAAGGAGATCTATTTCTTCCTTCAATTTAGTTCTAATCCTCTTCACCCACCACTCGCAGAGAATAGAGAATATGGACCTCTATGTCATCCCTTAATCAAACTTGCAATGTTTCTTTTCATCCTTTTCTTTGGATAATTGGAATAAAACCGTAAAAAGAGTTTGCGTTCGTTCCCTGTTGGGTAATCCAAAATCACACCTCCACTGTAGCTGTAGTAATATATTTCTTAAAGAAACCGTCCTCCTCACGTCGCATTTGATTAATGTTCACACGTGCGCGTGCCGGTCCCAAAACAAGCGGGACGTAAACAGTCTCCTGGCGGGCTACAACACCTTCCGGGTTCCTACAATCATGATTGTAGGAACCCGGAAGGTGTTGTAGCCCGCCAGGAGACTGTTTACGTCCCGCTTGTTTTGGGACCGGCACGCGACGTGAGGAGGACGGTTTCTTTAAGAAATATATTACTACAGCTACAGTGGAGGTGTGATTTTGGATTACCCAACAGGGAACGAACGCAAACTCTTTTTACGGTTTTATTCCCAATTATCCAAAGAAAAGGATGAAAAGAAACATTGCAAGTTTGATTAAGGGATGACATAGAGGTCCATATTCTCTATTCTCTGCGAGTGGTGGGTGAAGAGGATTAGAACCAAATTGAAGGAAGAAATAGATCTCCTTCTTTATCTCTCTATACACCATTCCACGGATCATATGAGGAGATATTGATTTGATATATTAAGCCTGAAGAAGGTGGTGAATCAGAATAGACCACCGAAACGCGTCGCTATTTCATATTGGTTGCTACTTCATATTGGTTGGACATACTAGCACTCTGATGGTCTATTAAAAAGAAAAACAAATTATATGATCGAGTGCTGATTGAGCATGGTTCATTATTAGCATTGGATGTGCCAATTTGACAATTTTTCCATATTTCCATATCTCCAAGAAGTGTTACAGTTTTTAGATTGTGGTTTTTATAAGTATTTGTATGTGATTATCTTTGATAAAATCAATGTTTTTATATGAATTTGACTTTTAAATTGCATATATTTTTGAATCCTGAGGGATTATATATAATAAAATACAATACTATTTTATATTATGGTTTTGGTTTCTTGTGATTGTGGATGAATTGAATATCGTATGTGTGTTATTTGGATGAACTGGTATGCTTTAAAAAGGAGCCCAAAGGGATCTTGTCATTGACAGAAGTGTCTTAATTGATCTTAGATCAGCGCTGAAGAGGACATTTAGGGAGAAAAGCATAGCAAAGCTCAGCAAATATCGGCTATCTCAATATGAGTGTGGCGAAAAAATAGGTAAGATCCTCGCATTTAAGGTAGCAGATGATAGGGCTAAGACTTTTATAAAGACGATTAAGGGGTCTAATAATATATCGTATGAGCGCCCACAACAGATATTGGAACAATTTGCTGTCTATTATCAAGAGTTATACACCCCAGAGATCCAGCCAAAACAGGAAGATATACTTAAGTATATACAGAATAGTTCTCTGGCAAGTATGGGGTATGAAATATCTCATTCTCTGGCAAGGGATATTACAATGGAAGAAATAAAATTGGCAGTTAGCGTTTTATCTTCAGGCAAAGCGTCGGGAGAAGATTCCATACCCTTGGAATTTTATAAGACCTTTAAAGATGACTTGCTGTCACCATTTAGTCAGGTAATAAGATCTATTGGAACAGAGGGTAGGGTTCCCGAATCATGGAACTTGACGCAAATTGTCTTTTTTCTGGAAAAAAACAAACCAGCGGATGAGTGTGGGTTGTATCAGCCAATTTCACTTATTAATGCCGACGCAAACATTTTTGCAAAGATCCTGGCGAGTCGCCTTGCTCCAGTAATGCCTAGTCTGGTATCACTTCATCAGCATGGGTTTAATCAAGGGAGGGACACCACTGCTCACGTAAATATGGCCATGACAGCTTTTGATGTGGCAAACGTAAGGTCAACCCCACTCGGTATGATTTTGTTAGATGCTGAAAAAGCGTTTGACCGAGTGGGGTGGGACTTTTTGTGGACCATACTCTCAGCCTTCGGTATTAAAGGTCAATTTAGGAAATGGGTACAAGCTCTATACGACAAACCCTGCGCTAAAATAACGTATGCTGGATTGCAGTCCTCCATTTTTCTGATTCTTCGTGGTACCCGCCAGGGGTGCCCCTTATCACCACTGCTATTCGCTCTTTATATAGAGCCATTCATCTCGGTTTTGCAAAATCAGCCACTCATTTGTCCCTTTACGTTAGGGGCAAACTCTCTTAAGGTCATTGCATATGCAGATGACATTGCAGTGTCTTCAACGCAACCGGGGGAGGCACTGAAAGTGATAATTGAAGAAGCAGGGGGGTTCGAGGCAATATCAGGTTACAAATTAAATATCAATAAAACCCAAGTTCTCTTAAACCACAAATCTCCGGTTCCAATACAGGGGGTCTGCTCGGCTGCTACTTACTTGGGTGTCAAGGTGGCCACACAGATAGACAGGATAATTTCTCTAAACTATGAAACATTGCTGAAAGAGACAGTCAAGTCACTTAAGAATTGGCATAAGTTGCCTGTAGGTATTACTGGGCGAATAAATATTATAAAAATGAAGATCCTGCCCAAGTTTCTTTATTTGTTTTGGTCTATACCACTGCGGGTGACTAACCTTTTTTCAGGCGGCTAGAGGGAATCTTAAGTAGCTTCATATGGGGCTACAAGAAAGCACGACGAGCGATAGATCTGCTAAAACTCCCCCTCAGCTCAGCCAAGGTGGTCTCGATTTCCCTGATTTCAAAATGTATTTTTGGTCAGCTTTTATTGGTCGTCTTCGCAGCTTTATTAATCCTGCGAGTAGTATTTTTTTTCATAGATTTATGCTGGGTGAAGAGAGTAATTTGTTTCTTTTTAGAACTAATGATCCGAACTACTACAAAAGGGTTAAATTTAAGACCGCACGAGATAGCATATCTATATGGCGTGCTATCTCGCTTAAGTGTAATGCATCGCTCCTCCATGATAAATTCCCCCTCTGGTACAATCCAGGTCTGCCAGAGATATTCCACGATCCTGTGGGGAAATGCTGGGCCAGCTACGGGGTTGTATGTCTAGGTGATCTGTATGATTACAGTGGCTTCATCTCTTTTGAAAAATTGCAGATACAGTATAAACTACCAGATAACATGCAGTTTAAGTAATATCAGATCCGTGATTACTTTATACGGCACTTAAATCTGACGAACATATCTGATTCTGACATATGGAACTGTTTACATGCCATTAATGAAAAATCTATGATTAGTAGAGCGTACAAAAGTCTGAGTACTCACAGATTAGATGATTGTGTGAGAATAGCTGATCGTTGGAGTAAGGTTATGGGGACACCGGTCTCGGCTAACATTATATCACAAGCTCTTAGCACTATAAATAAGGTTGTACACTCTTCTAATCTTCGACTACAACAGTACCGTACAATATGTCTATTATATTATACGCCGGAAAGATAGCGAAGTGGTCATCTAATAATTCGGTCAGTGATCGGACAAAATGTCCAAGATGTGACTTGTATGCGGCAGACATAAAACATATGTTTGTTACATGCCCAGAACTGTCAACATTCTGGCAGAAGGTCGCTCAAGTATTGTCTCAAAAGCTGGGGATAGAAATACCTTTAACGACTATGGAAATAATGATGGGAAACCGGAACTTGAGATCCAAAATTGAAGACTTATTAACTATCTTACTCGTCTCTGCAAGACTGACAATAGCCCGGGTTTGGATCTCATCAAAACCTCCTTCGGTAATGGATTGGTGGTCGTTAGTTAGACAGACATACAATATGGAACAAGCGCTGGCGAAATCGAAGGGAGCTCGCTCTGTATGTAAATTTAATACAATCTGGGGATCATTGTTTTAAGTTCTAACTAATAATATTTGAAATTTAATTTGGTCTTGTCATGCTCTTATCCCCATGTATGTAATTAATTATTTTGTAATTATTCTTCTGAGGTGTATATGTCTTGAGTATGATGTTCTGGTCATTTTTCCCTTGTGTTGACAAATAAAAAATATTAAAAAAAAAAAAAAAGACCAACATATTGGCTGTTTCTCCATAGGTGACAGCGCATTTGCTGTGCGCCCATTCATCTTGACACCATACCTGAATCCAAGCACACCACATGAACACTGGTTCAATGCAGCACGCAGGACAACGCGCAATGGGATTGAGAGGACCTTTGGACTGCTGAAAAGTCGATTTCGCTGCCTACATAAAACAGGCGGTGCTTTGCAGTACAGGCCAGACACCTGCTGTAAAATAGTTGCCACATGTGCCATGTTGCATAACATAGCAACTGCCAGAGGAGTACCACTTGAAACATTGGATAGTGACCCCGATGAGGACGAGGAGAACATATACCCACAACAAGCAGGAAGTGCAGTGACTGCAGCTAAAGGGAGACAGCGACGTGCAGAAATTATCCAGAATTATTTTTGAGGTGGGTATTGATCAAATCAAACACAGCACTGTTACTTTGCCAACTAGATTTATTTAACCCAACATAAACAGTAGTGTTATTGCACACTTGCGAAGCCTAAAAATAATGATGTGTAGACATAATGGCTTGTCATGGTACTTTACATCAGTCCAGACAATTGCAGTTTCTGGTTGCTTCACCAAAAACGATTCCTGTGGACATGGCCCTGCCCCCTCGCACTCTCATTGCCCATACTGGGTGCTCAGACACATCCCTTTGCGAGCTCTCTGATCCTGGCGTATAACATGTGCTGCGCCTCCTGCATTCCGTCACTGGTGCCAAGCTGCTACTGTGGCTGGAGGCATCCTCACTATCCCCCCCACCCATGACACTACTGGCAGCAACAGCATTGGTCTGCATCTGCTCCACAGCATTTGTGACTTGGATCAGTCCCCTGGCATCATCTCCGCAGCTATGGCTCATTTCCAACTGCATGCCTATTGCACTTCGGGATAGTTGTGTAGTTGTAGTGCTAAGCCGGTTGAAGGTCCTAGTGTACCCATCCAAGCGTCCAAGAAATTGGTGGTGTCTTTTGCGATGTGACACCGGATCATCTTTCAAAACTTTGCATAGGTCCCTGAGTGCTATAGTCATCTCGCCAAATTGTTCATTGGTTTCCCTGCGACCTTCCTGCACAGCTGTTGTTAGATGCTTGATACTGTCACTCATGTCCCCCATTTTGCATGCAAGAGTGGAAAGGTTTGCCTGAATTGACCGCATGTGTTTCACTTGCAGGCGCTGTACCCTTAACATGGCACTCTTTAGACCATCGTAGGATGTGGAACTCTCGCCTTCGGCAGCTCTCATCATTGCAGCTGCCCTGCTTCTCCTGCATCTCATGTTCCTACGATGCAGCTGTACACGTGGTCTTGCTGTGGGTGTATTCACAGGCTGTGTTGTTGTAGGCTCAGGTTGTCCTTCATCCCCTGTTTGAAGTGCAGGCAATGGTGCCACTGTGATCCTGTGTCTTTTTGGAGCTGGTGTTGTGGGTGTTGGTGAGACTGCTATGTCTTCTCCTGACACAGACTCACTCTCTGGTGGTGCATTTCCATCACTATCCTCTGACTCTTGTTCATGTGCATCTGTAATGTTGAACAGTGCATGATTAGTTAGCATATTTGGACATGTTTTCACTTTTGTACATTGTTTGGTTCAATAAAGTTGTTTTGAAACACACTGTGGGCCCGATTCTGATGCGGGTTGGAAAAGCTTCCCGACCGAGGGCCTGATTCTGATGCGGTTAGGAAGGCCTCCTAACGGCATTTGCTCCTTCCAAATCGGATCGGGAACGTGTCTTCCCGACCGAGGGCCCAATTCTGATGCGGTTAGGAACAAATGTTCCCATTGAAGTCAATGGGAGTTCAACCAAATCGTATCTGGAAGCATCCGGATGCATCCTACTCCGCAGGTCGGACTTTCCCGATCCGAGTGGGTCGGACACCATTTCCCAACCGATTCGGTCGGGAAGCTTTTCCAACCCGCATTAGAATCGGCCCCTTAGTGTGTAGACTGACTTGCCTGTCACAATAGATTTTAACTGATCAGGTTTGCTACCCACCAGCCTTCCCTTGTGGTTTTGCTGACTGCAATTCCCATGATGCATTTGTGTGTTACAAGTAAAACATGGTCTGGAATACTATGTTCTACACTAAGCCAGATCTGACTTATGCTGTTTGTGTGCTAACACTGAAATGTGGATGTTAATTAGCATGCATCTTACCTTGGGAGGTACTGGGTGGTGCTGAGGAATCTATTGTGGTATCTCCAACAACTGCCTCCGACTGCAGGGTGGACTCCACAAGGTCCTCCATGGCTGTGGGTGTTGTTTGGGTGGATGGGCCGCCTCCAGTTTTTTTGGCTTCAGCAAGCCTTTCTGCAACCCTTTCTTTGGCACGACTACGCAGGTCATACCACCTTTTGCGCAAATCTGATATGCTGCACTGAGCAACTCCCACTGCATTTATTTTTCTTGCATACTCAGTCACAATTTTCTTTTTTCAGACTCTGGGACCTGCAGTGACTGTTTTCCAAACAATTTATCATGGCTCCTCACCACTTCTATTAGTATCTCCAACTCCTTTTCACTGAATTTCTTTTGCCTTTTTCTCTCCTTCTGTGGTGTTTATGAAGCCATGCTGCTGACTGCACCAGTTTAAAAGTCCCAAACTTTTCAAATTTGCAGTTCTCCAACAGTCTGCTTCCTCCTCCTCACTCTCAGACACAGGTAACAGCATGGGCGTGGTCACTTCCTGATTCTGACATCATCATGCTGCATAGTATTATGGGAATCGCAATTTGCGATTCGCTAATAGCATTTTCGCAAAATTTGCGAGTCCGTATTTCAGGATTTCAAATAGCGATTGCGAATATTACCGAATCGCAATTTATTAGCGATCTTTTTCATGCATTCCGTTTTGCGAAACGCAATTTGCGATTCGGTAATATTTGCAATTTGGTAATCGCAAAACGCAATGTTGGTGCATATGCCCCTGAAACTTTTAACTACATGTGTTAGCTTTTATGCACATAGTTGTGTATCTTATGGCCTAGCTACTGCTTACCTTAAAGATGAGTTATAGCGTAACTATAGCAGTAGAACTGCATAGTCAAGCTCAATGTACCAGGCCTGAGACATGTTTAAGGGCTACTTCTCTGGATGAGCGACTTGGTAGTGTCAGTTCATTAGTAGATATCTGAATGAGTGTCTCAGTCCATATGTGGGGATGTGTTTCCATATGTAACTAACTTTAATGGTATATCACTGGCTCTTTTTCTCATTGAAAGGATTTGCAAATGTATATGCAAGGGGCAGCATAGATTGGTTACTGGGTGTGTTACTTATTCTTGGGTTATTTAAGTGAGTGTGCCACTGCCTCCATTAGTGCCAGGTACAGAAAAGTTGTGTCAGTGCATGTGACTGAATGTTTAGATGCTTCTGACACTGTCTCAGGGGGTGTATTAGTGCTTTTCTGCTTTTGCACATGCTTATATAAGACGCAAATCAGGGTGGGAGAGTGGATGTATAACTGAGCATATAGGCCTGTAAGTGTGCATAAATATCAATTAAACTTCTAACTACATGTATTACCTTTTATGCACATAGGAGCAAGCATATAGCCTAGGTACAGCCTACCTTAGGGGTGATTCACATGTGGTAGATGTGCAGGTTAAGGCTTGGCAAGGGGTTTTAAATGCCAAGTCGGCCTATCAGTAAAACTGCATGCACACATTCAAGTATACAAGTTCTGTGATATGTTTAAAGGGGTACTTCTCTGGATGGGTGACTTGCTAGTGTCAGTTCTTTAATAGATATGTGAATTGGTGTCTCAGTCCCTACGTGGGGGGGGGGTTCCATATGTAACTAACTTTCTTGGTACATCACAGGCTGTGTTTGATCTGTAGATGTATATGTAAGGGGTGACATGGATTGTCTCCTTGTTCTGTTAGCTACTTTGGGGTTATTTAAGTTAGTGTGCAGCTGCCTCCATTAGTGCTAGATACATAGGAGTTGGGTCTGTGTGTGGGGGTGAATGTTTAGATGCTTTTAAAATTGTCTCAGGGGGTGTATTAGTGGCACTCTGCTTTTGCACGTGCTTATATAAAATTCAGTTTAGGGTGGGAGAGTGGATGTATAACTGAGCATATAGGCCTGTAAGTGTGCATATAGCTCATTGAAACATCTAACTACAAGTACACCACTAAACCATAATCTTACAAAGTAATTAAATATACCATTTGCAGATAAGGTAAAAAAGTATATCTAGGACATAAAAATATTCACTTAACAACCAACAAAGTTTTTGATCATCTAATTCCAAAAACATGATTCAGTGGACAACTTTATCGACTACTGACTATTTCATTATGCAACTTCCTGTATATGATACTCTTTACATTTATATATTATGTACTTTTTAAATAGTTAACTAGTTCCATAGCCATTTCCTTTTACCTCTGAAAAAAGGTTTGAATACGCACATATATTATCAAACATTTCATTTATAACCAACCTGTAAATGTACTTTCTTGATGCTCTAATATTAGCACTCTTTCACTTCAAATTTCTTCTCACGGAAAATGATTAGTACCACTCTCTGTAAGAAAGAACCAGTAATGGCAAAGTTTCCTCTCTTTTTCCAGTGCAACTCATATAGTTAGCAAATGAAAATGTTTCCCTCATTTTTTCCATTTCTTACTACAGTGTTCATTGGTCATTTTATTAACCCTTTCTTGTTCTCTCATAAAAATCCCAATTCGATAGTAGCCGCAACGAAGTTGTGACTCCATACAGGAGTCCGTTAAAGCATATACACAGATTTTGCTAAATTTTTTAAGCTACATTTCAGAACCAATGACAACACTGAATTAGAAAATTCATATTTCTAAAGTACTACACTTTCCAGATTGAAAGTACACTGTAATTTAAACCCTTCCCCTACACTGCTTTCTCTCAGTTGCCATAACAACCAGGTTTGAAACGCTCTACTGTACCAGTGAGTCAAAAGTTCATACACTTTCTAACCAGAGCATACCAGTTTCAAGTCCAACTATAGCAGGTGTGGTTGACTGTTAAAAGATTTAAGCATATCCTCAATAGCGTAACTTGTATACAATTTATCCACAACTAATAACAGATGAACCTATGATGAACTTACCTTAGTAATGAAATCACAATCTATTTTTAGTAATCACATTATTTATACCACCCAATCCAATGCGTCCTTTTGTAAAAGCAGCTCCACTCCTCCATTTTAACTATCTTTCATTCTACCAACTGTCACATTCAGCTGCAGCCTTCTCCTGTGTGCTACAGCTCCTCCTTCAAAATGGCTATGGTGTGAATTGTGGGTCACAGCTATATCTACTGGGCCAGAGAGTGTGCTAGAAAGAGGGGTATTGACAGGGACCTGTGTTTGCATAATTTGGACATTGAATGGATTGGCCAGAGAGGGTTAAAGTGGCAGCAATTGCTGCCTTTTGTTTTGAGTATTGCTGTTTCCAAATAGCCAGACCTCTTAATTGTGCACTGTGGTGGCAATGACCTAGGAACACTTACTGGCATTGGCCAATTAATGGCACTTTTGCCTTACACTGTCTTGGTATACACCAACATATGCCAAAGATAGAAATGGAAGTGGTCAAATCAATTCTGTCCACAGAATGACAAAGCCAGGAAACATGTTAATAAAGCTGTTTCTGCATTCCTGAGAGACCATAACATGGGCCCTATCTACAACAACATTCTGCGTTTCAATTTGCATGGAATTTATAGAAGTGATGGAGTTCACTTTACAGATGAAGGCAACAGGGTGTTTCTCAACAACCTGAAACTCTGTATCCGGGCTTATGTGTAGCTGTCACATACTCACAATAAACACAAAGGGCCTGATTCACAAATGTAAACTTAGACCAAAAGTCTAAGTTTAGACCGAAAGTCTAACTTTACTACTACTAAAGTTAGACTTTTGGTCTAAGTTAGACTTTTGGTCTAAACTTAGACCAAAAGTCTAACTTTACTAGTAGTAAAGTTAGACTTTAGGTCTAAAGTTAGACTTCAGGTCTAAATGTAGACTTTTGGTCTAAGTTTACCTTTGTGAATCAGTCCCAAAGACTCTCCTCAGAGCCACCCTATTGCCCAACACTTAATAATGTTCATTTTTAATCCCTTTTTCCCAAAAATATTTTCAGGAGTCACTGCCCCATCACAGATGCCCAAACCAAAAGCATGAATTCAATGCACAACAACACATTTGAGATTTATAGCTATTATTTTCATTCTATACATGTTACAATGACTTTGTGAGTAGTTTTGTCAGTGTCTAACTGTGTGACTAAGTGGGTTTGTGACTACATATATAAGTACCTGAGTGAATGTGTGAGTGAGGGCAAGAGTGTCTAAGTGGGTCTGAGAGTGGTTGCATCAGTGCAGGACTGGGTCTCTCAGTGCGTGTGTAAGTGTCTGAGTGGCTCTGTGAGTGGGTGCAAGTGTGCATGAGTGGCTCTGTGAGTGGGTGCTTGAGTGTCTGAGTGGCTCTGTGAATTGGTATATGAGTGTCTGAGTGGATCTGTGAGTGGGTGTATAAGTCTCCGAGTGGGTATGTGAGTGGGTCTGTGAATGGGTACATGAGTGTCTGAGTGGGTCTGTGAGTGGGTGCATGAGTCTCTGAGTGGGTCTGCAAGTAGGTGCGTGAGTCACTGAGTGGCTCTGCAAGTGGGTGCATAAGTCTCTAACTACGTCTTTGAGTGGGCACGTCAGTATTTGAATGGGTTTGTGAGTGGGTGTATAAGTATTTGAGTGTGTCTGCATGTGGGGGCCAGAATCTCTGAGTAGTTCTCCAAGTGGGTGCATGAGTGTCTGAGTGGGTCTGTGAGTGGGTGCGAGAGTCTCTGAGTGGGTGACTGAATGGGTGCATGAGTGTCTAAGTGGATCTCTGAGTGGGTAAGTGAGAGTCTGAGTGGGTCTGTGAGTGGGCGCATGCATCTGTGAGTGGGTGTGTGAGTGTCTGTATGACTCTGTGAGTACATATATTACTGTGTGAGAGAGTATTTCAATATATCTATATTTTTATTTATTTTGGCCAGGTTCTCTACTCTGCCGTGACCTTACACAGGGCTGTGCTGACCACTATGATGGGGTTGTGACTCCTCATGCGTAAAAAACAGTTTTCAGCATTTTCTAACTAGTAAGGGGTATTCTAGAAACTCCTACAATGCACTCATGGGGTCAGGGTTCTGACTCCCCTGACCCCTTCTATAAATTTTAATCTTTAATGTTATTCCCCAGGGCACAGTCCCTGATTACAAAATGTCAAGCATAGTCATCACGAACTATCCAGGTGCCTTCAAAACAAAAGCACAAATTGAATGCACAACAATACATTTAAGATTGATTAGTCTTTCTTTCATTGTTTACATGTTACAAACATTTTGTGAGTAATTTTCTTAGTGTCTAAATGTGTGTATACGTGAGTGCATAAATCTTAGTAGGTCTGTAAATGCATATGTGAGTTTCTGAGTGAATGTGTGAGTGAGGGTACAAGTGTATCTGTGGATCGATGAGTGCGTACATGAGTGTGTGAGTGAGTCTGTGAGTTGGTGCATGAGTCTCTGAGTGGATCTGTGAATGTATCCATGAGTCACTGAGTGGGTCTGCGAGTGGATGAATGAGTCTCTAAATGGGTCTGCGACTACGTCCATAAGTGTCTGAGTGAGTTTTTGATTGCATGCATGAGTGTATAAGTGAGTCCCTGAATGGGTGTGTGAGTGTCTCAGTAGGACTGTGAGTGGGTCCCTGAGTATCTGAGTGGGTCTCTGAGTGGGTACATGAGTCTCTGAGTGGGTCTTCAAGTGGGTGTATGATTCTCTGGGTGGCTCCTCAAGTGGGTGCATGAGTCTCTGAATGGGTTTTGTGAGTGGGTGCATGAGTATCTGAGTTGGTCTGTGAGAAAGTATGTGAGTGTCTGAGTGGGTGCATGACTGTCTGAGTGGGTCTCTGAGTAGGTGCATGAGTTTCTGAGTGGGTCTATGAATGGGTGTGTGAGTGACTAAGTGGCTCTCTGAGTGGGCACATGAGTGGGTCTGTGAGTGGGTGTGAGAGTCTCTGAGTGGTTCTGTAAGTGGTTGCATGAGTATCTGCATGGGTCTATTAGTGGGTATGCAAGTGGGTGCAAGAGTCTCTGAGTAGCCCTGCAAGTGGGTCATGACTTTCTGATTGTGTATGTGGGTGGATATGTGAGTATTTGAGTGGGTCTGTGAGCAGGTGCATGAGTCTCTGAGTAGGTCTGTTAGTGGGTGAATGAGTCTCTGAGGGTGTGTGTAAATGGGAGCATGAGTGTCTGAGTGTGTCTGAGAGTTGGTAGATGAGTGTCTGAGTAGGTCAATGAGAGTGTGCAAGAGTCTCTGAGTGGGTCTGTGAGTTGGTACACAAGTATCTGAGGGGATCTGTGAGTGGGTGTCTGATTGTATCAGTGGGTTCATGAGTGGGTGCATGAGTATCTGCGTAGGTCTGTGAGTATGTGTGTGAGTCTGTGAGTGGGTACAAAAGTCTCTGAGTGGGTCTGTAAGTGGGTGCATGAGTGTCTGAGTAGGTCTGTGAGTAGGTGAATGAGTCTCTGAGTGGGTCTGTGACTGGGTGTATGAGTGTCTGAGTGGGTCTGTGAGTGGGTACATGAGTTTCTGAGTAGGGATGTAAATGGGTACATGAGTGTCTAAGTGGATCTCTGAGTGAGTATGTGAGTGTCTGATGAGGTATGTGAGTGTGTGCATGCATCTGTGAGAATCAGTGTGACTCAAGTACATGCATCACTGTGTGAGAGAGCATTTGAATATATACATTTTTTATTTTTTTTGGCGAGGTTCGCGACTCCACCGCAACCTTAAATGGGTGGGGGCTGCACTGAGCACTGCAATGAGGTCATGACTCCTCTCACATGCAAAAAAACAGTTTACAACATTTTCAAACTGATAAGGGGTGCTACAGAAATTCCTACAATGCACTCATGGGGGTCAAAGTACCCCCTACCCTGACCCCTTCTATACATTTTAATCTTTGTTTATTCCCCCGGGGCAGGATCCCTGCTAACAAAATGGCCAGTGCAACTCTCTAGACAGGTTGCGGCCTGCCAATTCCAGTACATCTTGTGGCGCATAGCTGTGCGAAACTCCACTTGAGCGTTGCAGATCCTCCGCGTCCCTATATATACGAATGGTTTTTCTCTTCATATCTCAAAAACTCTGAATGGATTTACGCCAATTTACAAAAAGGTCGCTTTTTGGACCAGCAGCAACCTTTCTGCCAAATTTGGTGTAATTCCATTCAGCAGTTCGAAGCTGTAGTCATGTTCAAAAAATGAAAAATATCCATTGACATAACATGGAGAAAACACGTTTTGTGTCCCCTTTTTTTGGCCCCGCTTGACAGATCAACATAAAATTTCGAGAAAACAGCTGAAGTGAACATCATAGTTTTAAAAATTTAGCAAAGATTCGTCAAATGATGTCAAAGTATTGGCAAATGAAAAAACGCTCTTCCAATGGAAACTACATCCTAACTATAACTACTTACTGGCTACTGCTAGTAGGTAATATGTATGTATATAAAGAGGGCTTATTAGCATCCCAATGACCCTCTGGAGCCAAGGGGACTTTATCCCCCAACCATCAGTGCACCACAAAGCGAATTTGCAGAAAGGTGGAGTAAGGGGGCATGGCCTGCCACGTCCTCTCAGCAATCGCGCTCTGTGGGACTTACTGGAGGTAACAGAAGGACTTGTTGGTCTCAAAGGACCCTCAGCATCCAAGGGGACCTCATCCTCATACTTATTAGGGGAGGGGAGTCGCATGACCACCCTTCCCTCAGCTATTTTTGACCCAGAGACCCCATCCCCTGGGACCAGGCTTTTTATAAATGGGGGAGGGGGGGCCATGCTGCTCCCATCCTGGGACAATTTCAGCCCCCGGAACCTCATCCTCCAGGGCCTGGCCTATATTGTGGGTGCCCTGGTGCCAGGCCCCCTTTCTCCACCAATCTGCAAATGTGCCTCCTGGTTAACTACTAGTTGGGGGATGAAGTCCCCTTGGCTCTTGAAGGTCCTTGGGGGCCAACTACCCCTCCTGTTACCTCCAGTAAGTCTCACACAGCTGGATTGCTAAGAGGCTGTCAGCGGCCATGCCCCCTTTCTCCACCACTTTGCACACGCATCTCCTGGCATACTACTGGTTGGGGAAAGAAGTCGACTTTAGTCCTGAGGCCCCTAGGAGTAAAGTGGAATTCATTCCCCAATTAGCTGTGCGGAAGTAGCTGTCTGGGTCTTACTAGAGGTAACAGAAGGAGTTCCTGGACCCCAAGGACACCTCAGCCTACAAGGGAACTTAATCCCCCTGGGCCTGCCCGCAGGGCCACGTGGCCTCCCACCTGGGCCGATTTTGGTACTGGGGACCCCATCCCTCAGGGCCAGGTTTCTCTTTCAAGTTGAGGACCGTGGGGGGAGCCTGAAGGCCCCTCGCAGTCCTTGCTGGCTCCCTGCATCCCAAGGAAGTCAGCATTGCTTTTGGACAGAGGAAGCTGCTAACATGCTGCTCCCTCTGTCCAAAAGCAATTCTGCTCCGCTTCAAGTAAGCGAGTGCATTTTTCTGCTCTCGTTTACTCGAAGCGGAGCAGAGTTTGCTATGGCTTGGCAGGAGCGGTATTCTCGTCAAACCATAGCAAACTGCAATGTTCTGGGGATGGGCACCCCGGTACATTGCTGGAGCCGGCCCTGTGTGGTGGCGGTCCCCAGGGCCAACTATCGCTCCATGAGGAGGGCCCACGGCCCCCCTCCTTTCTCTAAATTTGTATTTATATATGCACCGGGGAGGTGGTGGTCCCCGGGGCTGTGGGGGGTCTGCATGCCCCCCCAGCATTTTTATAAATTAAAACTCTGGAGGAGGTGGCAGCCCCCTGGGCTGTGGAGGGGTCAGTGCGGCCCCCTACATTTTCCTAAATTTAAGCCCCGGGGGAGGTGGCACCCCCGGGCCTGTGGGGGGTACGTGCAACTTCCCGCTTTCCTAATACATAAAGCCCCAGGGAAGTGGTGGTCCCCGGGAATAGGGGGATTCAAGAGGCCGCCCATTTGTAAAAAATATAGGCCCAGAGGAGTTGGTGGGCCCTAGGGCAGAGATGAGGCCATATGGGCCTCATCATCATTAATTGTTAAGAAAGCCCCAGGGAGGTGGTGGTCCCCAGGGCAACAGTGAGCCCCAGAAGGGGGGGCCAATGCGCCCCCTCCATTATTAAAAAAGAATGCCCTGGAACCTGGCCCACCCGGGGGCTGATAATGAACGAAGTGCGGGAGGCTGCGCTTCATTTTTTTAAAACATTTTCAATCAGATCTACATATCCCACTGAAACGTTTTAACAAATGCTTTTTTTGGCCTGGGGTCCCAGTAGGATCGCCCAAGAGGCCTAGGGGGTCAGGGTGTTTCCAACCTGCCCCCCTTTCTTTTTCTTTACATTTTTTATGGGACTCAGTTCAACCGAGTCCCAGGATGGCTGCCAACACTTCCTGGTTGAAGTGTTGGCAGCCAATCAAATTTCAGTAGGGTTTCAGTAGGCTGTTGGGGTCCCAGATTTCTATATTTTGTAAACTTAAATACTTCTGAAACTACTCAATGGATTTACACCAAATCACAAAAAGCACGCTTTCTGGATCAACATCTAGCTTTCTGCCAAATTTGGTGTAATTCCGTACAGCAGTTCGGGGTGTAGTTGTGTTCAAAAAATGAAAAATCCCCATAGACATAACATGCAGAAAACACATTTTGTGACCCCCTTTGTTCTTGGCCCCCGCTTCACGGATCACCCCAAAACTTTCAACAGAGCAGCTGAACCAAAACGGGGAAGATTTTTTAAAATTTTGTGGAGATTCGTCAAGCGGCATTAAAGTTATTGGCAAAACAAAAAACGCTTTTCCTATGAAAACTTTGGTCCTAATAATAACTACCTACTGGCGACCACCGGTAAGTGATATATATATATATCCCAACCAACAGTTTGCGGGAGGCCCCTTTGCAGAGTGGTTGAGAAAGGGGACGGGTCCTCTGACGAGGTCTCAACAATCCCGCTGTGAGGGACATACTTGTGGCAACAATGGGGGTTTTTGGCCCCCAATGACCCTTAGCAGCCAAGGGGACTTCATCCCCCAACAAGTAGTGCACCAGGAGGCCCCTTTGAAGAGTGGTTGAGAAGGGGGACGGGGCCTCTGATGAGGTCTCATCAGTCCCACTGCAGGGGACTTACCTGTGGCAACAGTAGGGGTTCTTGGCCTCCAACAACTCTCAGCAGCCAAGGGGACTTCATCCCCCAACAAGTAGTGCACCAGGAGGTCCCTTTGCGAGTGGTTGAGAAAGGGTGCAGGGCCACCAACGAGGTCTCAGCAATCCCCTTGTGGGGGACTTACTTGTGGCAACAATAGGGGCAGCCAAGGGGACTTCATCCCCCAACAAGTAGTGCACCAGGAGGCACCTTTGCAGAGTGGTTGAGAAAGGGGGCGGGCCTCTGACAAGGTCTCAGCAATCCCACTGTGAGGGTATTGCCTGTGGCAACAATAGGGGTTCTTGGCCCCCAACAACCCTCAGCAGCCCAGAGGACTTCATCCCCCAACCAGTAGTGCACCAGGATGCCCCTTTTGCAGAGTGGTTGAGAAAGGGGACAGGGCATCTGTTGAGGTCTCAGCAGTTCCCAGCACACTCGTTTCTGACCTTTATTTTGCCTCTTTCTGTTTGTTTCTCACCTTTAACCTAAACAGAGAGTTGCGCCCGCCATTTTACCTCATCAGAACAGTCCCCGGGACTGAAACCAAATTGCAGAAAGTGGCATAAGGGCTCAGGTTGGATGTGCCCTGACCCTGTGAGAGGTATATAAAGGTCTTTGAAGGACCCCTTAGGAGTATAATATGTCAAAAAACAATATTTTTTCCACTGGCGATATTCACGAATTTGCCGCAACCATCAGTGTGCCCCCGTGTAACATTACAACGAATTCACCATTATAATTTGGAACGACTTTCTGAATAATACTGAACAACAAAAATAACATATATATGTATATACACCCACCTTCAGTCTCACTTAGACACTCACACACCCACCTACTCACAGACCCAATATGAGACTGACGCTTTCACTGACAACTGCACCCAGAGACTCATGCATGATAGAAAATGTACTCTTTTGCCATGGTTAGCCCCCACTTTTTACTTGATGTGATTTGAACTGTAAGTGCACTGGGTCCCTGCTAACCAGGTTCCCAGTGCAAGATCTCTTTCTCAAAACTGTACCCTGATTAGGTTCTCCCTAATCTGTTTTCATCTTTTGATCACCCACCTGTTGGTTAATAATACTTTCAGGATTTTTATAGCACATGCACAAAGATAAAAGTTGCATGCACACTATACTGGCAAGTTAACTGAAATGCCACGTGTTTCCTTCCTTACCGGATTTTCTACTCACACGGAACACAATACTGAAGATACTACTGTTCAATGCAATCAAGTTTAAATGTGTCTCTTACAATATCAAATGCGTCTTCTGATATGTTTGTGTGCATATATATATTACAGCCTTGAAAAAGTCACTGGCTTGACGAAACACGTGTCGGCTGTACTTTCTGGACTGGCTGTTTTTTGTACCAACTGAAAATACGAACTTCAGTGAAAAACATTTGACTTTGTGTTTTTGAATATTTTCTTGTACTAAATAACTACAGTAAAATTGTAAAATAACTTTTTATGGATTGTTGGAGGAGTGCGATGGTTTTTGTCTTTTAAAATTTAGTATCTATGTGGCATCTCTGGACCTTGAACCTTAGATTTCATGGGGACCAAGAAGAAATAGACTAAGAAGACCTGCTGCCTGAGAACTGAAGCCCTGCTGCAGAAAAAGTGGCGCCAAACTCTGCCTGATGCCTGAAAGACTCCACAATTGTGGTGTGCTTCTTCGCCTTGCCACGGTGAGAACTTCAAGAACCCCAGAGCACCTCCAGTCTTCGACAAATTCCCAAAGAACTTCCTTTGGAGCAGAGGCTCTGCTCCACTGCAACAACAGGCACCGAACCGCGGACTCTGGACTTACCGACTTGCTGCTCCCCGGCAACTCTGGCACAGCACCCAGACCAAAAGTGGTACACGAGCTCTGAATAGTCAGATCTATCCCCCACCAAGTTTAGGGACATGAGGCCCTACCAGAGCCATGCCTTACCAATACCCAGTGTACCAGACCTCCTGCAAGCTGCACTGAGACAAAGAGTCCTCTCTGGACTCCAACTGCACAGCAAACAAGCACCCATCGAGGGACCCAGCTGTCCCAAAATCATCTCGCCAAGTTGCCTTCTCCTGACAGCGAGGACATCTTGATGCACGCTGCCTGGCTCTGCACCCGGCCCCATCAGCTCTGATAGCAATCCAGCTGCACTCCCATGGTCCTAAGGGTCTTGTGACCTGCTCCCTCAACTGGGCCCTCTCAGATTTACCTTTTACTCCTCCTGTGCAGTGTATTTTCAAGTGGCCCCCCTCTACCTTAGCGCACCAGCTATCAATGACCTCAGCACCCTGCTCCCAGCTGAATCCAGGATGGTTCTGAGAATCCGCTGGTGGAACATTGGACCTGGCCTTGCTAACAACTGAAATACAAGAGGTGAACCTTGAAAGTAGAATGAACGATTTCACATGCATTTTCATTTTAGTCTTTTTCCCCATTGATTTCAATGGTGCGTAAGTGTGCACAAATGTAATTGATTTTGCGAACTCTAAAAATTCATAACTTTAAAATTACTTACTGAAGAACGAAGTTCTTTGTTGGAAAAATTATGTAACAATCGATATTATTTTAGCAAAGTGATCTCAGAATTGTTCTTGAGTATGTGTCTCATTTATTGCCTCCGTGATTAAAACAAATTCTTAGCACTACCCTCTGATAAGCCTCACTGCTCACCCAGCCTACTGCATATAGAGCATCAGTATTGTCTACTTTTGCCTCTGTGAACCAATAGGGGACTCACTGGACGCCCTGCACAGTGTACTTTGTTTACGCATACTAAATAGAGAGGCAGATTCCTACATTCATGTACTCACTCACAGACCCATTGTTATTCTGATATACTCACTGACAGACTAACTCAGACACTTATGCACTCACTCACAGACTCACTCAGAGACTTATGTACCTGCTCCTAAACCCTCTCAGACACTTATGCATCGACTCTCAAACCCACTCACAGGCCCATTCATATTCTTATGCACTCACTCAAAGACCTACTCAGAGACTCATTCACCTACTAACAGTCCCACTCAGAAACACACTCACATGCCCACTCAGAGACTGACGCATTCACTCACAGACCTACTCAGACACTCATGCACTCACTCACTCACCCACTCCTATTCTCATGCACTCAGTCACAGAGCCACTCAGAGACTAATGCATCCACTCACAGACCCACTCAGAGACTCATGCGCCTACTCACAGACCCACTCAATCAAACATCCACTAATACACTCACTCACAGACTGACATATTCATCTACAGACACACTCAGACACTCATGCACTCACTCACAGACCAACTCATATTCTCATGCACCCACTCACAGACCCTCTCAGAAACTCATGCTCCCACTCACAGAGCCACTGAGAGAATATTACGCTCAGTCAAAGACCTATTCAGAGAATCATTCACCCACTGACAGAACCACTCAGAGACTCATGCATTCACTCACAGATCCACTCAGACACTTACACACCCACTCATTTGACCCACTCTGAGGCTGATGCTCCCACTCACAGATGCACTCAAACACTCATGCGCCCTTTCACAGACCCACCCAGGGACACATACTCTTCCTCACTGACCCAGTCAGAGACTCATGCATCTACTCACAAACCTACTCAGACACTCACACACTGACTCACAGACCCACTCAGAGACTCCTACTCCTACTCACAAAGCCAATCAGAGACTCAAGCATCCACTCACAGACTGATTCAGACAGTCACACGCCTCTTCAGAGACCCACTGAGAGACTCATATGCCCACTCACAGACCCACTCAGACACTCATACATCCACTCACAGACCCACTCAGACACTGATGCATTCACTCACTGACCCACTGAGACACTCATGCATTTCCTCACAGACCCACTCATATTCTCATGCACTCACTCACAGGCTCATACACACACATACTCACTCACAGACCCATTGATATTCTGATACACTCACTCACAGACCCACTGAGTTACTCATGTACCCACTCACAGACTCACTCAGAGATTGCACACCCACTCCCAGACCCTCTCAGATACTTATGTGTTGACTCTCAGACTCACTCAGAAACTGAAGCACCCACTCACAAAGCCACTCATATTCTCATGCACACACTCACAGACCTACTCAGAGACTCATCCATCTATTCACAGAACTGTTCAGAGACATATGCACCCACTCACAAACCCACTCAGACACCCACTCAGACACCCACAGACAGACACATTTACTCAGAGAGCCACTCAGGCACACATGCACTCTCTCACAGACCCACTCACATTCTCATGGACTCGCTCACAAAGCCACTCAGAGACTAATGCACTCAGTCCCAGACCCACTCAGACACTCATGCACTCACTCACAGACCCACTCAGATACTCATGCACTCACTCACAGACCCACTTATATTTTCATGCATCCACTCATGGTCAATGAGTGGGTACATGAGAATATGAGTCTCAGAGACTCATGCTACCACTCACAGAGCCACTCAGAGACCAATGCACCCGGTCACAGACCTAATCAGAGACTTATTCACCCACTGACAGACACACTTAGAGACTCATGAATCCACTCACAGATCCACTCATACACTCACACACCCACTCTGAGACTGGTGCTCCCATTGACAGATACATTTAGAGACTATTGCACCTTCTCACAGACCCACTCAGACACTCACACACTGACGCACAGACCTACTTAGAGACTCTTGCTCCTACTAACAGACCCAATCAGAGACTCATGCATCCACTAACAGAATCACTCAGACAGTTACACACCCACTCAGAGACCCACTGAGAGACTCATCCACTCACTCACAGACCTACTCAGACAATTATGCACCCACTCACAGACCCACTGAGACACTGACACATTCACTCACAGACCCACTCAAACACTCATGTACTTACTTAGACCCACTCATATCTCATGCACTCACTCACAAATGCATACAGACATTTTTGCACAGACCAATTGATATTATTTAAAAAAATATATTTTTATTAGATTGACAAAACTATACATCCCTCATCAAACCCCCACCCCCATCCTTCCCCACTCAATACATTACATATAGAAGGATCCATCAAAAATAGGTATAAAAATCCAACCACATGTTGACATAAGTCACTAACAGAGTTTCTGCTGATTCAATCTGATCAATACCAAATTGCTATAATTCATCATAGAACCAATAATATAAAAAATAAACACCTGTGAAAGAATCGGGGAATCATATAGCTGTAAACATCTCAGATCGCATAGTCTAAGTCACCCCTAAAGTGATAAGTGCAATTCATATATTTGATTGATTCACCGACGTCGATAAAACTCCCACATTCTTAGTCCCTTCTATCTAGTACATAGATCTTTTCATGCATGTATTCCTTTCTCCCATGTTATACCCTATTAAATATATCAGCGTTCGGCACCAACTAAATTATTAGGATCACCCCTTAAAGTGACATGTGCAGTTTTAAGAAGTTGATTGAGTAACCCACAGCGTTAAGTGTTTCCAAATTCTCACTCTGTCTGTGAAGTGAAAACCATCACCTTTATAGATTCCATGCATGCAAAAACACGGGTTGTTGTTGTAGATAGAGCCCATGGTATGTTCTCTAAGAAATACAATAACAGTTTTATTAACATGTTTCCTGGCTTTGTCAATCTGTGGACAGAACTGATTTGACCACTTCCATTTCTGCCTTTGACATGTGTTGGAATACACCAAGATAGTGTGAGGGACAAGTGTAATTAACTGTGCAAATGTAGCCTTCATTAGAATTTCCAGTGCTACCCCAGTTAGTCTGCCTAGTTTTCCTTGCCACCACAGTGCACAATTATGAGGTCAGTGTTTTGGGAATCAACTATGGGTTTAATCAAAGCCAGCAATTGATGGCACTTCACTCTGGCTATCCAAGTAATGTCCACATTGGCCAAACCAAAGTCCCTGTCAATACCACTTTTTCTAGCAGCCTCTGTAGCCCAAAACACATAGCTGTGGCCCACAATTCATACTTTGAAGTGAACCAGCAGTAGTAGACAGCAGAAGGCTAGAGCTGTATGAAACAGTTTGGAAAATGAAAGGCTGTTAAAATGGAGGTGTGCTCCTGGTTTTAAAAAAATCGTAGTTGATTGGATGGTGTGAATATGGAGGTGAATAAAATTAGGTAGTGTCTTGAAAGCTTAAGTAATTAAATCTATGATTGGCTGCAGTAAAAATAAAAAACTGCAATGCAGACTTGGATATGCTTTTATTCTGTACAGTAAACCACACCTGTTGCACCTCATTTTGTAACTAGTATGTTCCTTCTAAGATGTGTTGCGAACTTGTGACCTACTTGTTCATGTGGGTTGCTATGGAGACTGTGCTAACAGTGTATTGGGGAAGGGTGTTAAAGAGGGAGTTGTCTGTTTTAAGAAATTAGTGGTGTTTAGATTCTTTGTTGTATAACAAGTGCTACATTTCCTAGTGAGGGCTTGCTAATAAAGTGTACTGTACTCTTAAAGTCATAAACCAGCATGCTAAATATGTTTTTGGACTCACATTTCTTTGTCACAAATTCGTCACAAGGATCGTGAATAAGTCACGAATATGCATAAATACCCTACCATAACATTCTTTATAAAAGTGCATGAAAGGGTTAAGACATACTAACCATTCAGAAGTAGAGTTACAAAACTAAAAAATGTAATATATGCTTTTATTTGCTGCCTTCCTCACTATCAGGGAGTGCAAAGTTGAAAATGTTGCGGTTGATGGTTGCTTTATATGAGAATGGTGTGTCATCCTTTGCTTAGTTTTACATTTCCTGAGAATATTGAATCTATCTAATAATAAAAGCAAAAAATGCTATTTCACCAACGAACTCAATTTTCAGGTATGTGATGTACAGCGAACGACCTTTACAACGCGGTCGTTACACCGCAGTACGTTTACATCGTGGTGAATACAACGCAAGTCGTTACAACGACTTGCGCTGGATGGCGCTATACACTAAGGAATAGTATTATTTACTATTCCAACACCTTCCCAACTGTTACGTAGGCTGGAGTGGGAATAGTAAATCATACTATTCCTAAGTCCAGCGCCCTCCAACGCAAGTCGTTGTAACGACTTGCGTTGTAATAACTGCGATGTAACGTACCGCGATGCAAATCATCGCATTGTAACGTCACATATTCGTGATGTACATTGTATTTTGAGAAAAAAATCAAAGGTATATGTGTATGTGAGTTTGATAAAAGTGAGTATGAAATATGCAGAAAAGTTATGAAACTTTATTAGATGATGTATAAGCAGTAGTGTGAGTGTTTTTATGTATTTATCAATAGGTGAGTAAGACATTTTCTTAGTGTGTGAGTATGGAACAGTTTGTGTGAGGTGCTGAGTAGCTCAGTGAGAAGTTGGTTCACAATGTGTTTCCCAAGAATTGAATATTACACGTGTTGTTTTACTGCATGCTGTAATTGTTAGAAACATAACTTGCTGCTAGTGGTTAAGCCTATACTTAACAATGAATTTTAAGATCTGCGAAGTTTTACATATCTATACATAATGTGCTGCTCTCAAAGAATGTTTTCTTGGAACTCTGGGACTTGTAGTTCTATTTATTTCATTTTAAAAGAGGACTGCAAGTCTCAGAATTGAAAGGAATAAGCATTCACTATAGGTGTACATAACGCCTGAACCTGTGAAACTTGACAGCTATGTATAATTTTCCCTTTAAGGTAGTTATTGTTAAATTATAGAACAGGTTTTCATGTTCTTTGATGGTAACACATCCCCGCTATACTAATACTGAGTAACATGTGTAGTATAAGAGTGCTAGGCATTGTTAAAAATGCAGGTGTATATTTACAAGGGGATTGCATCATCGGAGCATCAATTTTTAGGATGCTCCGGTGGCGCAATGCCCTGCTCTGTATTTACAAAGCAGCATTAAGCCACTTTGCATGGCTTAATGCCGCTTTGTAAGTATTGTACCCTTTCACGCAGATATATGAGTGAAAGGGGCTTGCAATGGGTTTTGCTGTGGGTGTTCCACCACAACACTTATTGCTTTTTGACGCTGACCCAGATTTACAAGGAGGTGTAAATAAGTGGCAGCACCAAAAACTAATGCCATTGAAAAGTAGGCGCTAGATTGGCGCAATGAGGTGGATACTTTTATTTCTCTTCATTTTTGCTCTTTCTATGTGTGCTGCATTCTGCAGCACACATAGCAGGAGCAAATCGCCTTTATTGATTGTTTATGTGCAGGAAGGTCCCCTAGGCAGCTTTTTTTAGTGCAGGGGAAAACACAGGGGGGCACCATATTCTTTTGAATAAGACGTATCCTTGCATTTTTTAAATGACGCACCATAGCGCAGCTAAATTGCTTTGAGTGCCGTGCTGCTTCATTTCCTTTTGAATATGCCCCCCAGTGTTTAAACATGGGTCAGGCCTACTAGTGCAGACTGTGTCTGTGCACTCTCACTGCCAAGTTTACTTGGCATGTAAAAGCTGTTTGTGAAATGTTTAATCTACATTTAAGTACACATAGCTCACTTGTTAGATACACTGTAGGTATACTATAAAATACAGGGTTGTGTGCTTAAAAGATTGAGAATTGTCCTTTTCAGATTTACTAAGTTACTCATGCACTTGCAGACCCTTATGCCAAGCTCTACATAGAGTATACCACCCATAATCTAACAGACATATATATTTCCAAGCGATACAAAAGGGGATGATGGACGGAACGTTTGAGCCAATCAAACACTCACCCCCAGTCAACTGATCTGGGTTTAATCCATCATCATTCTTTAGCTCACTCCACCACCCCAGTTCAGACATGGCCATATGCAAATCAGTCTGACCCTGTGCCTCATGGGAACAGTCCAGCCCGAACTGCCAAGCCATGTCTTCCTGGACCGGAAACAAGCATCCTAGGACCGGTTTCTGGCATTCCAGCCGTCATCAGCCAGGCTTGCTTGATTCCAGTGGCAAAGTGAGCAAGGGACCCACGTCTGGGCATACCCCCGCCAACTTAGGGCGAACAAAGCGATACAAAAGGGGATGATGGATGGACGGAACATTTGAGCCAATCAAACACTCACCCCCAGTCAACTGATCTGGGTTTAATCCATCATCATTTTTAGCTCACTCCACCACCCCAGTTCAGACATGGCCATATGCAACATCAGTCTGACCCTGTGCCTCATGGGAACAGTCCAGCCCGAACTGCCAAGCCATGTCTTCCTGGACCGGAAACAAGCATCCTAGGACTGGTTTCTGGCATTCCAGCCGTCATCAGCCAGGCTTGCTTGATTCCAGTGGCAAAGTGAGCAAGGGACCCACGTCTGGGCATACCCCCGCCAACTTGGGGCGTAACAAAGCGATACAAAAGGGGATGATGGACGGAACGTTTGAGCCAATCAAACACTCACCCCCAGTCAACTGATCTGGGTTTAATCCATCATCATTCTTTAGCTCACTCCACCACTCCCAGTTCAGACATGGCCATATGCAAATCAGTCTGACCCTGTGCCTCATGGGAACAGTCCAGCCCGAACTGCCAAGCCATGTCTTCCCTGGACCGGAAACAAGCATCCTAGGACCGGTTTCTGGCATTCCAGCCGTCATCAGCCAGGCTTGCTTGATTCCAGTGGCAAAGTGAGCAAGGGACCCACGCCTGGGCATACCCCCGCCAATAATAACGATGGATTAAACCCAGATCTGTGACTGGAGGTGAATGTTTGCCAATGTGCAGCATTCCGTCCATCATCTTGTGTGTTTTGCATTTTGCCCTAAGTGGGAAGGGTATGCCCAGACGTGGGTCCCGTGCTCACTACGCCACTGGAGTCAAGCTAGCCTGGCTGATGAAGGCTGATAGCCTGAAACCGGTCCTAGGATGCTTGATTCCGGTCCAGGGAAGACATGGTTTGGCAGTTCGGTCTGACTGTTCCCATGAGGCACAGGGTCAAGACTGATTTGCATATGGCTATGTCTGAACTGGGGTGGCGTGTGAAGCAAAATAACGATGGATTAAACCCAGATCTGTGACTGGGGGTGAATGTTTGCCAATGTGCAGCATTACGTCCATCATCTTGTGTGTTTTGCATTTTGGCCCTAAGTGGGAAGGGTATGCCCAGACGTGGGTCCCGTGCTCACTACGCCACTGGAGTCAAGCTAGCCTGGCTGATGAAGGCTGATAGCCTGAAACCGGTCCTAGGATGCTTGATTCCGGTCCAGGGAAGACATGGCTTGGCAGTTCGGTCTGGACTGTTCCCATGAGGCACAGGGTCAAGACTGATTTGCATATGGCTATGTCTGAACTGGGGTGGCGTGGTGAAGCAAAATAACGATGGATTAAACCCAGATCTGTGACTGGGGTGAATGTTTGCCAATGCAGCATTCCGTCCATCATCTTGTGTGTGTTATATATATTTCCAAAACATACAGCCTCTTTCGCACCCACTCACAGAGCAATAAAGGGACTTATACATTTACTCACATACTCAGAAACTGCTTATATATGCACCAGTATCAAAGGCAGTTGCAAGCACACCTGCATACCCCTCTATACTCTAACACAGGCACTGAGGTATTTGTCAGGCCAATTGCATACACATTTAGAGAGCCATTGAGGTACTGAAACAGATAGTTACATACCAGCACATTTAATTAAACATCTCATGGCACCGCTGTAGATGGACTCATACACTCACTCAGATATGTAGGCAAGTAGTGATACAATCTCCTCATCCATACAGACAAATAGTCCTTTAAACTCTTGTGAGGCCTAGTAGTGCAGACCCTGTCTGTGCACTCTCACTGCCAGCTTCACTTACCATGTAAAAGCCATTTGGCAAGACTTTAATCCACATTTTAGTACACATAACTAACCTCTAAGATACGTTGTAGGTATGCCATAAGACATAGTACTTTGTGTTTAAAAGATTAAAAGATGTCTTTTTGAACTTTAGAAAGTTACTCATGTACTTGCAGACCTCCATTCCAAGCACTACATAGAGTATACCATCCATAATGCAACTGACATACATATTTCCAAAGCAAACAACTTCCCTCCCACCCAGTGAGAGAGTGATAGAGGGGCTTATTTATTCAGTCACATACTGCTTATGTATGGAGTACTGTCAAAGGCAGTTGCAGAATTACCCACATAGCTCTCTAATCTCTAACATAGGAAGTAAGGTATTTGTCAGGCTACTTACTTACACATTAGAGAGCCATTAATGTACTAAAACAGGCAGTTAAATACCAGCATATTTACTTAAACAGGTCATGGCACTGCCATAGATGGATTCCTACACTCACTCTGATATGTAGGCAAGTAGTGACATAACATCCATTCAGACAAATAGTCCTTTAAACATGGGGCAGGCCTAGTAGTGCAGACCCTGTCAGTGCACTCTCACTGCCAGCTTCACTTACCATGTAAAAACCATTTGGCAAGTATTTAATCCATATTTTAGTACACATAATGGACCTCTAAGATACTTTGTAGGTATGACATAAAGCATAGGGCTTTGTGCTTAAAAGATTCACAGATGTCTTTTTGACTTTTAGTAAGTTACTCATGCACCTGCAGACCGCTATGTCAAGCACTACATAGAGTATACCACCCATAATGAAATTGACATACATGTTTCCAAGGTATAGAGCCTCTTTCTCACCCACTCACAGAGTGACAAAAGGACTTATACATTCTCTCACACACTCAGAAATACTTATAAATGTACCAGTATCAAAGGTAGTTGCACAGACTCCTACATACCCCTCTATTATCTAACAGAGGCACTGAGGTATTTGTCAGGTCACTTACATACACATTTAGAGAGCTACTGAGGTACTAAAAGAAACAGCCACATACTGGTCCATTACTTAAACATCTCATGGCACTGCTATAGGCGAACTCCTACACTCACTGAGATATGTAGGCAAGTAGTGACACAACCTCAACCTCCATCCAGACAAATAGTTCTTTAAACATGGGTCAGGCCTACTAGTGCAGACCCCGTCTGTGCACTGTCAGTGTCAGCTTCTCTTGGGATGTAAAAGCCGTTTGGCAAGTCTTAAATCCATGGTTTAGTACATATAACTCACCTCTGAGGTATGTTGCAGGCTTGCCATAATGCATGGTCCTTTGTGCTTAGAAGATTCAGAGGTTTTTTTTTAACTTTTAGTGAGTTACTCCTACACTTGCAGACCCCTATGCCAAGTATTTCATAGAGTATATCGCTCATAATGCAACTGACATGCAAGTTTCCAAAGCAGAGTCTTTCTCTCACCCAGTCACAGAGCGAAAAAGTGACTTATACATTCATTCACATACACAGCAACTGCTTATGTATGCACCAGTATCAAAGGCAGTTGCAGAGACACCAACATACCCTCTATTCTCTTACACAGGCACTGAGGTATTTGTCAGGCCACTTACATACACATTTAGAGAAACATACAGTTACTAAAACAGACAGTCATATAGCAGCACAGTTATGTAAAAACTTATGGCATTGCTGCAGGTGGACTCCTACCCTGATATATGTAGCCAAGTGCTGACAGATTTTAATCACCCTTCCAGGCAAGTAGTCCTTCAAATATGGATAGATACTCAGGAATGGAGTAATGGATATGGCAGTATACCCAGTGACAGAGTAATGTATATAGAAAGACATAGAGACATAAACATGAAAATTAATAGAGTAATGTTGCCTATTTTATAGTATGAGAACCATTTATGTTGGTAGTTGACTGCTTACAATATATAATGTTATTGTACATAATAAAGGTAAATTTCCTAATTTTTTTTCCTTTTCAGGTATCAATTCCTAGTTAACTACAGACACTTACCATGCCATCAAAAAATGAGAGGAGAAAGAAACAGAGGCAAGGATACTATATAGTCACAACTGAGAAACAAAAGGGACAAAATGAGGAAAAAGTGGTAAAAGAGAAAAGAGCAGATGGTAAGAGAACAAAGACATTTCTTAATATAGTTTGTGGAAAAATCGAAAATCAGCAAAATCAAGTTGGTAAAAAACAAAGTTTGAGATCAACTATGAAAGGAGAAAGAGTAAATAATATCCAAAGTAAACAAACATACAAAAAGCACAGAGTTCAAGCAGAAGGCAGAAGCAGTTTAGGGAAATAACAGTTAGAATGTTCGGTAATAGAGTTATTCTGAATCTAATAGGAAATATGAAGAAGTATAAAAGAATGAGAGAAGCAGTCAGACAAAAGCCATATGTTGAGGTTGTAGTCAATAAGGCCTTTGCTCTCAGAAGGAAGCTATTTGTTTGGATTCTAAACAGAATGAACACACTGGATCACTAGATAAAATAGCATTGTGTATGATGAGAAAAAGCCAAAAGAAAAGAATTGTGAATAAAACTAACTTTTGAAAAGTTTTCAGTGGAGAATGGATGCATACTTCTAGTACTGATCCTTTCTTTAATGAAGAAAGCTACTTCAAAGAGAACACTTTGGTGCATGCAGTTGACCAATCTGGACGATGTTATGAGATGAATGATGGTTCTCCTATTCCAAAAGAGGTGATGGTACCTAGAAATGTAGAGGAAGTCATAGCTGAAGAGGTACAGGGAAGGCGTAGAAAGGCAGCTGCACATAAATGGAACGGTAGCAGTGTTTGCAGTGTTCGGCAGAAATCAATTGAGATACTGAGATGCTTTTTTACGTCAGTTTCTCTGCAAAAGTGTGAAACAGGAAGTATTTTGCAAGGATTAGATACATGCATAGTAAGGAAGTATACTAATTTACAGGGACACTCACTAGCATGTCTATCGAAGAAAGTGTGCAGGAGCACCGTTCATCACTTTAGAATGATACCTGTTCACCACTCTGAAATGCGAAAACTAGTTAGGAGGCTTTACTATGGTAAAAGTCCTGCCCTATATTTAGGAGGAATGAATAGAGCTCTTGTACAGCATTGTACAGTAGCAGAGGTACAGAAAGTTTGTGATGATGTTCAGTTTCATTTCTTTGGTCCTGAAGAGCAGTGTAGAGAAAATGAGGGCTTGATATTTGCAGCAATACAAGAACAGAAGACAGGTATTACTGTTGATAACTTCCAAGAAGAGATTATAAAGTATTAAAGTATTTCTTCAGAGATACCAAACTGTTTGCAATTGATGTTTATGCACTTACTACAAAAGTCAAACTCAGAATGTTGATCTGTATTTAATATGTGAAAAAAAGAACAATAAATGACGAGACTTGACAACTTATTTATTTGTAGAGGAACACTTTGACTGTTCCATACAACAAACTATATGTAAGTACTCTTATAGTAAGTTAGAGGATCATAAAATGCCATCTAGAGCAATGCATAATAATTTAGAACTAGTTTCAATTCCACTAGAACTTCAAAATTTAAATGTATATGAATCAACTCTTATCCAATGTACACATCCATTCCAAGCTATAGCGTATGGAGCCAAAGACAGGCAAGCGAACTCCAACTGAGCTCCATAATAGTCTTAAAGGTAGAGTTGTATACTTGCCATTAGATTTCAAGCAGAATATTGAAACTGTAGGGGTACAGAGAGATGTGGAAGAAGCACTTGTAATTCTAGTGAATGGTGTTCCTTCCAAGAGCAAAAAGATATGGCAAGAGTTAGTGGATGTTACTAAAGTAAAGAATGCAACATTATATCTCGTACAAAATAATATTTATTATAAAGATATAGATGTTCTTCAAAATAATGTGCATATGGAGGATGATACATCATCATCAAGAGGTCGATTGAAAAGGTTGATCGATCCCCATCAGAAGAACACTACAGAATTCATCCTTTCCATTCTAAAGCGATCATTGGTGATGCTATTGATCTATTTCAAATGAATTAACAAGTGGAGCTCCCTTGAGTGTGTGGGAGAGATGTTTAGAAGCTTGGTGTTTTCCGCATCTGTTTCCTACTGGAGTAGGTGGTAGATATGATGAGCTGCCTGTACAGATACCAGTAGCTGAGAACAGATCAACTAGACTATACTCAGAGGATTCTAGATTTTGCCTCTGCATTCCTTATATATTTCATCTTTTATGTGAGAGTGACATGTCAGGTCCATCTTATGCAGTAAACCACATTCTCAAGACAAGAGTAAAACTGCAAAATAGGACAGCAACGGACCTCATTGACAAAATTCAAGGAAAAGATGAACACCTGGAATAGAACTTGATTAATTTGATGGCATGCCAGCTTGGCATCAATGAATATTTGTATCATCGTCGTTGTGAGCTGAAATGCATGTTGAGAAACCTACGAGCACCAACTTGGTTTTGAACACTCAGCTGTGATTAGTATGCATGTCATGACCTGCATGAATTCCTGCAGGAAACAAACTCAAACATAAAAGACATCAATCTAAAGACACCAGGAGAACTTAGTTCGCTGGACCCTGCAAATGTTTGCAGATATTTTAATCACAGGTTTCAAGCAATGATGATTTTCATCTGCAACAAAACAAATCCTACTCTCAGTGAAGTAGCTGATTTCTTTTGGCACAAAGAGTACCAAGCTAAAGGTGCTCCACATATTCACATGCTGCTATAGGTAAAAGATGTCCCGAAGTTTGGAAAAGGCACTGATGAGTCTGTGTTGTCTTTCATACAACAGTATGTGGCATATGCTATCCCAAATGATACTGCTGGCAACGGTCTGCGACAACAAGTTTTACGATTTCAAAATCATAGGTGTGGGAAATGCTGTTGTTGAAAGTACAAATCGAAAGGAAAGTTTTACACAAGATGTCGCTTTGGATTCCCACGACCTGTGATCTCAGAAGGAAGAGTGAACAGCTTTTTGTCTGCTGTCAGACACACCCTCACATTGAAATCACCCAAAAATACACACAACCTGAGAAGAACAGAGGCTTCAAAATATATCAATCACTAAAATCCTGTCATTCTGAAGATGTGGAATGCAAATATGGATCTACAATTTGTTGCAGGCAATTCTATTGCTGTTGCTCGCTATGTGACTTCAGATATCACAAAGTCATAGAACACAGAGATGAAAGAGATATGGGCGGAGACTTCTGCAGGAAAGAGTCTTACCAAGAAATTGTATAGTTTCAGCTTGAAAATGCTTTCCCACAGAGAAAGTTCATATGAATACTCGGACAGGTTAAGCTTGGCTAGTTTATTCTCCAAGTCAAGTGGAATTCTGTGGGTAAGCCTAGGCCTTGCAAGTAGTCGTAATACAGTATTAAAGTATTTTCCAGCAATACTATACCTTGTAGAATTTGAACCAGAAAATACAGACCTTGTAAAGACTAACATGCTGGATGCATACTACCCTAGAAGGAGTCTTCATCTTGAAAACATGTGTCTCTATGAAGTAATTCAGCACTATACATACATATAGAAGTAATATAACTGAAAATATAGAAGAAGGAAGATATCCAGTCCTTGGATGTGATGGTTGTTTAGTGAGACACAACAAAGGAAATCTTATCAACCACAGATAAATTAGTAGCCAAACTCCGGAGAAAAGCTAGTTTTTCTACTTGCCACATTTGCAGTTGTTCAAACCACGGCATGCAGAATCAGAATTACTTGGGCACTATGACTGTTACGAAGGCTATTTCAATGTTGTGAAAGACACTATTGAATGCTCAGTATTTCCAACGTATCTGCAAATGTTGAGAGATGAGGTTGAACATAAAGAAACCATTGCTGCTGAAATAGACAAGGACGGTTCTCAAGGCAGCCAAAGTTCTGCACCAGCAAGTCAAGATGTCAAGATCCTCTTGGAGAGCCAATAATTCAAAATGAAGCAGTAACAGCTATGAATTAGGTGGAGAATGCAATGCAGCAAGCAAGACATGAAACTGTAGAATTCAAAAAGCAGTTAAAGAGAAAATAAAGCATGGATTCCTGCATGAGAAGAGACAGTGTGAATGTTCTTCATTTCAACCAGTTCAACTATACATAACTGGTCTAGCCAGGACTGGAAAAAGCTTCTTAATTAAAGTAATCACCAGTTACTTACAGAACACTACAGATTTTAACTTGTCATGTGTAGTTACTGCACCAATATAACATTAAAGGAATTACTCTTCATTGACTATTAATGCTACCCGTGGAACATGACAACAAACTAGTATATCAGAAATTATCTGGTGACGCTTGTCATGAGGTAGCAAGAGTATTGAAAAAACTGAAGCTTCTAATTATTGATGAAGTGAGTACGGCTTCAAGCCTAATGTTTGCCTTCATACATTTAAGAATGCAGCAGATACAGAGAACAATCTATGATGTACTGTTTGGTGGGAAACATGTAATTGTGTTTGGTGACCTACTACAACTGACACCTGTAAATGGACAACCTGTTTTTAAAACACTTCTGCATAATGAAACAAGAAATTCTCAAGGAATTATTGGGACTGTGAATATTTGAGAATTATTTGAATATAAAGAATTTGTGAAAAATGTGCACCAAACATCAGATGTGGAATATGGAGATATACTGAAGAGAAATGTGCTTTGGAAGCTAGTATTATCAATAAACTATTTCCATCTAATATTACATAAGCAGAATTAATGTATAATTTCATTTAAGATCAGAAGTCTATAGCTTGTTTAATGCCAACCCTTTAAGAGGGCTCGAAATTCAATGAAGAATTACTACAACTGAAGAAAGAAGATATTTTGGAAATTACAGCTATTGATAAAATAGAACATCAGGAAGTCACAATACTACTGACAGATAAATTGCAAGCAAAATTGTATTCTTTGGAAGAGTCTGTATCGAAAACTGCAGGGTTAGAGGAGTGGTTACGTGTCTCCAAACATATAATTTTGCATCACAATTTAAATGTTGAAGAAGGGTTAGTAAATGGTGCAATGGGTAAAGTTATACATTTCCTTAATTATCTAAATAGAGATTAGGTGGAATACTTGGTCATAAAATTTGATGAGGTTGATGATGTCAAGAAGATTGGTTGATGTGTTGTATGTTTTTTGCAAGTGAAAGACTTATAGGTCTAGCGAAAGCAGCTCCCACTGTCTCTAGCATATGTTATGTTATGTTATTTTAATTTATTACACGCTCAAATCAACCCCGAAGGGATATCTCAGTGCAGAACCAGGGAAGTAAGGACAGGCTGATCAGACGAAGTTGCGTAAGCAGATTATTCCAGAGATAAGGGGCAAGGAAAGAGAAAGACCTGCAGTCTGGCCTAGTCTTCGACTAGGGACTTTGAGCAAGGCTTTGTCGCATAATCTAAGAAGTGTCAAAGGAGTATAGGGCAGAAGCTTGGATGCTAGGAAAGAGGGCCCATGACCATGGAGAGCACGATGGATTAGACAACATAGTTTAAAAATGATTCTCTTTCTCACCGGAAGACAGTGTAGAGACTGCAAAAGTCGGGCTGTGACCGAGCCCTGGGGGAGGTTACATACAAGGCGGGCAGCAGTATTCTGGACAACCTGAAGTTTAAAGAGTAAATTCTCATTGGTGGAGGCCAGGAGTGAGTTGCAGTAATCAAGACGACTGATTACAAAGGTTTGAACCAAGGCTTTCCTTGAGGAGAGTGGTAAGAGAGGGAAAACTCTTCTCAACAGACGTAGCATATGGAAACAAGACCAGGTGATGGCCGATTTGTGTTCTTTCGTAGAAAGGGATTGGTCCAAGCGGACACCAAGATTTTTTACTACCAGTTTGGGTAAAGGGCCAGGGCCCAGCTCAGCTGGCCACCAATCAGGAGCCCAAAGAAGTTGGGCTTGTCCAAACAGCATAATTTTTGTTTTAGTAGGGTTGAGCAGCAGTCGGTTTTCCAACATCCAGGTAGCTATGGCCTTCATCCCGAAGGAGAATAAGGCTTTAAATTTGGACAGGTTGGAACCAAAGGAGAAAAGTAGTTTGTCTGTGTATGAGATAATCTCAAACCCAAAACCTCTGACAAGCTTAGCAAGAGGGGGCATATAAATATTAAAGAGCGTAGAGCTCAGAAAGTAGCCCTGGGGAACTCCATAGTCAAGTAACATAGTTCTAGACTTGCAGGGGCTCATAATGACCGTTTGGAATCTCTGGGACAGGCAATCCGCTAACCATTTGAGGGCCATTCCTTGGATCCCTAACTCCTGGAGTCTGTCAAGAAGTCGAGGATGATACACTGTATCAAATGCTGCTGACAAATCTAACAAAACCAGTATGGTAGGGACATTAGCATCAAGAGTGCATTTAATATGCTCAGTGACCGCGATCAAGGTTGTTGCGGTACTGTGAAGAGGTCTGAAGCCAGACTGAGAGCTGTCTAATAGCCTGTTAGCCTCAAGGTAGGTTGTCAGTTGATGATTGATGTGTTTCTCAGTAACTTAGCTAACAGAGGGAGGAGGGAAATAGGACAGTAGTTAGTGAGATCAGTAGGTGCTAAATTGGATTTTTTTTAATGGGCCTGATTAAGGCCGCCTTCAAATCTAAGGGGACTTTCCCAGAAGGTATTGATTAATTGATTAAGGAACAGATTTGTAGGCCAGTTCAGAAGCAAGATTCAACAGAACTGTGGGAGGGCAGCCATCTAAAGGAGAGCCGGATTTCACAGAGCTCAAAAGGTTGAAAGTGATTTCTGGGGAGATTACTTTGAAATTACATAAGATGATGGTAGAGTCAGTGAGAGGAGTAGGGACTGCAAGCATCTCATGTGGCTCAGGAATGATCGGAGGAAAGTTTAGGTAAATCTCCTTGTTTTTACCATCAAAATGATCAGCCAGGGCGTCGCAAAGAGATTGAGAAGGAATTGGATCTGTGGAGCAGGCCGCTGGATTTATGAAGGAATTGAGAATTTTAAAAAGAGTTTTTGAGGAGTTCCCTGCCTCATCAATTGTTTTCGCAATATGGATTTTGCGTGCTGACTTGATGTTACTATGGTATACAGTTAGGGTCAGTTTATAGGTATTTTTGTCAGTAGATTATAGGTATTTTTGTCAGTAGATTAGTCGAACACCATCTCCTTTCCAATCTTTTGCAAGAAGCTTTCTCAGTACTTAGGTCGGGCATGTACCAAGGGGCATGGGGTCAATGAGAGCATTTTGTGCCATGGCTGTAATGGGCAATTTTGTAAAAAACCGAGTTCAGTAACAGGTTAAAGTTGGTGAGCGCTAGGTCCACGTCAGCAATGTCGGACGGCAGAGGTGGCAGTTGTTCCTTGGCCCATGCCAGCGGGGTAACTTTTTACCACTGTCTAGATAGTTTGTTATGGCCCATAGGGAGTTGACTTTTAGTCTTGAGGGCGGGAAGATGGAAGCAAATCAGAGAATGATCAGACCAAAGTTCGGGTTTAGGGGGTTTAATGCTAGCTAAAGGTGTCATCGAAAACATTAAGTCAAGGGTGTGACCAGCAGAGTGCATGGGACCAGAAACTTCTTGGTGTAGCCCCAACATTTCTAAGTCGAAGAGTAGTTGGTTAGTGTCAGAGTTCATAGTGTCATCGCCATGGAAGTTAAAATCTCTCTGTAGAAGAAACTGCTGGGTAGAAAGAGCATGAGGCGCTATGAATTCTAAAAAATTATGGCAAAAATGTTTTTTTGGGCCAGGTGGGCGATAGACCAGAGCACCTTTCCAAGAGAGGTTGGGGGAAAGGTCAAATTTGAAGACACAGGATTCTAACCAGTCTTCTGAGATGGAATCAATTATTGTTGCCTTAATATGTTTATCAAAAATAATGGCGATACCCCCACCAACCACATGATGTAACCATCCACAAATCACAAGGTTTTGCTGTAGATGCGGCTCTTGTTAATATTCAGACTACTGTATTCAAAGAAGGAATGTCATATGTAGCATTGTCGTGAAGTAGAACATTGTCTGGTTCGTTTTGATTGACTTAGATGAGAAGAAAATTAGTGCTGATGTAAGCTGTGTAAGAGAATGCAATCAGTTAAGAAGTCTATATGCTCCTTATTAAGGCTAGTACCCTGTGTACGAGAAATGTTTATTCTGTCCAAAGTAGAAGATTACAAAACAGATAATGGATGCTCAAGAAAAGAAAGCATAGAAGGAGAATCCTAAAGGATCAAGGAAGAGACATCTGCTAAACAATGGAGAAGTTGTAGGTTCCCACTTCAAAAACAGTTCAGGGGTAAACTGCTATACGAATGTTATTCTGAATAAGAGAATGTGTTCTGCACTATATATGGTTTGCTCCAATGTTTATTGAGTGACAGAACTGCAGTACATTCTGTTTCAGGAATCTGAGATCCTAATGATATCTCTACTGTATCAGAAGTGTTTTTCTAAAATATTTAACAAGACACACAAGAATTTATTATGGTAATGCTAGGAGAGTTAGAGCAAGAAGAAGTAAATATCAGTGAGGTATTTGGATTGAGTTATATATATATATATATATATTCACTGAACAAAACACAGGTTTCAGGGACGTTATAGTTAGTTGGACATTGCACTCGTACAAAACCAGAGAAATTCGGCCGTTATAGTTAGTTGAGCTAACTATAACTCACACCCCCGCAATGCACTGCTGATGACATCACATATTACATCACTCATGACATGGTCAGTGACATCACTCATGACATCACCGATGACATCTCAAATGACATCCCTGATGACATCATCCAGTGACTGTGTGTTTCTGTAAAGTTTAAATATCATTTATATATATATAGGCCAAGGTGTATTGAATAATGAGTGGGTGTATGACTGTCTGAATGGATGATTTAGTAGGTGCGTGACTGACTGTATAAGTGAGTGATTAAAAGTGTCTTACTGAATGCATGGGTTAGGGACTAAACTGTGTGAATGTCTGTATCAGTCTGTCTGTTGGTGTATAAGCGGCTGCATGGGTTGGTGAGTAGCTACATGAGTGTCTATATGGGTTATTGATTGGTTGTCTGGGTATCTGTATGGGTGCCTGAGTGTCTGTGTGGGTGGGTGGGGTGTGTGTGACTCCCTGCATGGATGTGTGAGTGGGTGATTCACTGGGTGTATGGGTTCAAGAGTGCATCTGTAAGGGGCTGTATGGGTGGGTGAGTGTGTGTATGGCTGTGTTGGTGAGTGAATGGATGTCTCAGTGGTACATGTGTGAGTAACTACATATGTGAAAGGCAGTATATGTGAGTGTTGGAGTATATAAATGACTATATGTGAGAGTGAGTGATTGTGAGAGTGGCTGTGTGGATGAGTGTGTGCTTGTGTCAGTGATTGTATAAGAGAGTAAGTATGTGTTAGTATCTTATGAATAAGTGAGGTGGTGTGTGTATAACTGTATAGGTGAGTAAATGGCAGTGTGATTGATTCTTTGCATGACTGACTAGCTGTGTGAGTAACTCTATGGGTGAGTGGTGGTGTGTGAGTGTCTGTATGGGTATATGAGTGCATATGATAGTGGCTGTATTGATGAGTGACTGTATGGGTGAGTGAGTGGATGTGTGTGTAGACCTAGGAATCAGTGAGTGGGTATGTAGTAATTGGTATTGGTGTGTCTATGGTTTCAAGAATGGTAGTCTGTATTTTAGAGTGGGTGTATCAAAGGTTATATTAGGGTGTGAGGAGGTGAATCAGATTATCATGTGGATTATGTCTTCAGTGATGTCATTTGAGATGTCATAAGTGATGTCACTGACCATGTCATGAGTGATGTAATATGTGACGTCATCAGCAGTGCATTGCAGGGGCGCGAGTTATAGTTAGCTCAACTATCCATGTACTCCTTCAATCACCCAGGCACTACCCTTACACTCCTCCAATAAGCCAGGCACTACCTCTGTACTCATACAATTACCCAGGCAATACCCATGCACTTATAAAATCACTCAGGCACTACCTCTACACTCATGCAATCAGCTAGACATTACCCTTACACTCATGCAATTACCCAGCCATTACCTTTGCACTCCTCTAATCCCCCAGACATTACCCCTGCACTCATGGAAGCACCAATGCATTAGCTATGCACTGCTCCAATCACCCAGGCACTACTCTTGCACTCCTCCAATCACCAAGGCACTACTTATGCACTCCTGCAATCAGCCAGGAAATACCACAACACTCATGCAACCACCCAGGCACTAGCTATGCACTGCTGCAATCCTGCAATCACCTAGGTATTACCCAAGCAGTCCTTAAATCACTCAGGCAGTACCCATGCACTTATAAAATCATCCAGGCACTACCTATGCATTCATGCAATTACACAGGCACTACTGATGCACTCCTCGATGCACCTAGGCATTACCCGTGCCAGGGGCCAGTCCCTATGCCCGTTTTTTAAACTATCCGGCAAAGGAATTAAAAGAGCTGCAGGGGCATTATGAAATCACGGATAGGACCCGTCTTAGCCTGATTGAGTTGGGAATCTTTAAGCCGAGACTTATATTTACTGAAATTGAGTCCTTCCCAGCTCCTCTTACTCCCACGACACCACCTATCCCTGAAACTCTCCAGTGTGAGGAAGTTAATGGTCTCTCAGTTTATTACCTGAACACTCGGTCCATGGTGAAACATCGACTCGAAATTTTTCAACTTCTACAGGCGGAAAGACCTGACTTACTCCTCCTCACAGAAACATGGCTCACTGAAGATTCTGCCCCTGATATCTTAGTGGCAGTACCAGACAACTACTACATCTTGCAAACTAACCGGCCCTCAGGGAAAGTGGGAGGGGGAGTTGCCGCAATTATCAACAAGGACTACCAGTTCAAGCCATTAAGGGTTACTGGCCTTCCTTCTGTTGATGGTTTAGTCTTCAGACTTGAATCCCCCAATTGTCCCTTACCTGTGCCCTCTTGTACAGACCTCCATATCATATGTCCACCTTTTCACAGTCATTGGGCGAAATGATCTCTCATCTAGCTATCAATCATGCCAGACTCCTTATTATTGGTGATTTTAACTATTGGCCTAATGACGAACAGGAGAGCACCAGTTCAATTGAACTGGCAGATCTCCTTTCTGGAATGAACTGTATTCAACATGTGCGTGAAGCAACTCACATAAAAGGACACACGCTGGACCAAGTCTGGACAGCTAACCTGAAGATTTCGACCACTCAGGTCTCCCCTTGTACTTGGTCGGATCATCACTCTATTGCATTCACCATCTTCGAGGTTTGCCCCACTAAAGCCCAACTACCTAAGAACAAGTTGTCTAGAAGCTGGAGAAGTGCTAACATTGATCACCTTTGCTCACTTCTAACCACTTCAGCCCCGCCTCTGCTGGAGTCATTTCAAACTCAGGCAGAGAGTATCAAAACTTGGCTCGAATCCGCCTGTGATTGTGTTGCTCCTATGAAAACCATTAAAACTGTGAGATCTCATGATGCGCAGCGATGGTTCTCTGATGACCTCAAAACTAAGAAGCTGGCGCTGCGTCAAGCTGAACGCAGGTGGAGACACCAGTATTGTGAAGAAGAAAAGATAATATACTCTACTTTACTGAAAGAATACAAGAAGTCTATTACACAAACTAAGGCAGACTACTTTTCGAATAAGATTCTTAACTCAGCAAATAAATCGAAAGAAATCTTTTCTATAGTAAATGAGCTGTCTACATTAGATAGAGTCACGCCTAAATCAGCCCCTTCACAGTCCTTGTGTGATTCCCTCAACCTATTTTTTATGGAGAAAATTGTGGCAATCAAGGCCAGTATCCCTATTCCCATTTCTCCCATAGTTGCCTCCGATACCTATAAGAGCCCATTTCAACTGGCTCAGATTCCCCTCATCTCCCATGAGATCTTCCTGGGTCTACTAAAAAAGGTCGGATCAGTCTCTCCGACTGATTGTTGCCCCCCTCATGTTCTTCAGGAAATCTTCGCCAGATGTCCAGACCCTCCACTTTTGCTCCTCAATAACTCACTCAAGTTTGGCATAGTCCCCAACCTCTTTAAAAGTGCGGAAATTATCCCCATTCTAAAGAAACCGGGTGCGGATCCTTCCATTCTTAGCAACTACCGCCCCATCTCGCTGCTACCCTACCTTGGAAAGGTCTTAGAAGCTCATGTGTCAAACCAACTTAGTCTCTTTGTTGAACAGTCTCATGCTCTGGACCCTCACCAGGCTGGGTTCCGACCCGCCCATTCTACTGAGTCAGTCATTTTGACAGTCCTAGACGAACTCAGAGGGGGGCAGATAGAGGCCTCACCCAGGCCTTGGTACTCCTGGACCTGTCTGCAGCAATTTACACGGTCGACCATAACATTCTGATCGATCGTGTCAACAAGGCCGGGATCCAGGGCCTGGCTCTGAAGTGGCTCTCTTCCTTCCTCAGAGACCGGTTCCAAGCGGTGCGTCTTGGCAATTTTTCCTCTACCAAGATAGAACTGTGGGGTTCCCCAGGGCTCCTCTCTTTCTCCGCTCCTTTTTAATTTGTACCTACTTCCTTTAATCTCTTCCTTGCGAGAAAGGAAAGTGGGAACATATAATTATGCGGATGACCTTCAATTGGTCTTTGACATCAATCTCTCATCATCCTCTGTGTCTCATTTTCAAGACACAATGATTTTTATAAGTGAATGGATGAATAACAATCAATTGAAGCTTAACCCCGACAAAACTGAGCTTATCCTTACTGGAGGGTCTGCCAACCTATGGCAATCCAACTTTTGGCCGTCTACCCTGGGTAGTCCCCCTCTACCGGCCAGCTCAGTCAAAAGTCTGGGTATTGCGAGAAAGGAAAGTGGGAACATATAATTATGCAGATGACCTTCAATTGGTCTTTGACATCAATCTCTCATCATCCTCTGTGTCTCATTTTCAAGACACGATGATTTTTATAAGTGAATGGATGAATAACAATCAATTGAAGCTTAACCCCGACAAAACTGAGCTTATCCTTACTGGAGGGTCTGCCAACCCATGGAAATCCAACTTTTGGCCGTCTACCCTGGGTAGTCCCCCTCTACCAGCCAGCTCAGTCAAAAGTCTGGGTATAGTGAAAAGCAACGATCTGACCATGAAAGCTCAGATCAGCGCCGTCGTCTCCGCTGGTTTCTTCCAACTACGGAGAATAAAGAAGATCAGCAAATTCTTGTCCAGGGAAGCCTTGACTTTAGTTGTTCTGGCATTGGTTATCTCCTGCCTGGACTATGCCAACTCACTTTATGTTGGCATCCCGGCTTACCAATTAAGATGCCTTCAGCTGCTCCAGAATCAAGCCACCAGACTGATTTTTTCGCAACCTAAATGGCATCATGTCAAGCCACTGATGAAAAGCCTTCATTGGCTTCCAGTGGCCAAGCGCAGTGCATTCAAACTAGGATGTACTATTTTTAAAGCTCTTCATGGCAACAGCCCAGCTTTTATTGCTTCTAAGATTCTTCGCTATGTCCCCTCTCGCAATCTGCATTCCTCCCATCAGAATCTATTGGTCACTCCTATTTTTAAACGCAAGAAACACGGAGGTTCCAGATTTATGGTCTTAGCCCCTCTGTTCTGGAACTCGCTCCCTATGGAGATGAGGTCCTTAACCTCTCTTACCTTATTCAGAAAACAGCTGAAGACCTGGTTGTTCGCACAGGCGTATGGAACCTAAGCCATCCACTCCTGATGCCACCTTTTCACTCTCCCATCGCCAAGAAACCGTTTGGTGAACATGCGCTTGATAAATGCTTTTAACATAACATAACATAACTCCTCCAATCAGCCATGCACTATCCATGCACTCGTTCAACAACCCAGTCACTACCCTTGCACTTGTCCAATCACCCAGGCACTATCCATACATTCCTTCAATCACCCAGGCACTACTCTTGCACTCCTTCAATCACCCAAGCACTATTCTTGCACTCCTCCAATCACCCAGGCCCTACTTATGCATTTCTGCAATCACCCAGGAACTACCACTACACTCATACCCCCACCCAGACATTACTCTTCCACTCATGCAATCACCTCGACATTACTCATGCACTTCTTCAATTACCCAGACATTACCCCTGCACTCATGCAATCACCTAGTCATTACACATGCACTCCTTCAGTCACTCAAGCAGTACGCATGCACTTATAAAATCACCCAGGCACTACTTATGTGCTCCTCCAATCACCTAGGCACTACCACTACACTCATGCAACCACCCAGGCATTATCCCTGTACTCATGCAATCATCCAAACATTACTCTTGCACTCATGCAATCACCGAAACATTACCCATGCCCTCCTTCAATCACTCAGGCACTTACCATACACTTATAAAATCACCAAGGCACTACCTATGCACTCCTCTAATCACCCAGGCTCTACTTCTGCACTCATGCAATCACCCAGGTATTACCTATGGAGTCCTGCAATCACCTAGGCACTACGCCTACACTTGTGCAATCAGCAAGACATTACCCCTACACTCATGCAATCACCAAAGCATAAGCTATGCACTGCTCTAGTCACCCATGTACTACCCTTGCACTCCTTCAATCACCCAGGCCGTATCTATGTACTCCTTCAATCTCTCAGTCAGTACCCATTCACTTATAAAGTCACCCACGTACTCCCTATGCACTTATGCAATCACCCAGGCACTATCACTGCACTCATGCAATCACACAGGCTCTACTTGTGTACTCATGCAATAACCCAAGCACTACCCTTACACTCATGCAATCACCTAGGGACTAGCTATGCACTCATAGAATAACTCAGGCACTACTCTTGCACTGCTGCAATCACCCAGGCACTATCCATGCACTCCGCCAATCATCCAGGCACTACCACTACAGCCATGCTACCACCCAGACATCACTCCTGCACTCATGCAATCACATAGGCATTACCCATGCACTCCTCCAATGACCCAGACATTACTCCTGCACTCATGCAATCACCTAGGTATTACCCATGCAGTCCTTCAATCACCCAGGCACTACCTATGCACTCCTCTAATCACCCAGGCACTACCCCTGCACTTATATAATCAACCAGGCACTACCCCTGTACTTATATAATCAAGCAGACACTACCCTTGCACTGCTCCAATCACACAGGCACTACTGTTGTACTCATGCTTTCACTCAGGCACTACCTAAGCAGTTATGCAATAACCCAGGCAATACCCTTGCACTCCTCCAATCACCCAAGCACTATCCATGCATTCCTCTAATCACCCAGGCATACATATACACTTATAAAATCACTCAGGCATTACTTATGCGAATCCATTGCAAATTTTTAAGTTTTAAAAGTATATGTATGAAACTTTATTGTGTATATTATACCAAGAGATTATTTAGCATAATTACAAATATCATATATTTGTAACTGTAATAAAGATATATTATTGTGAAATATAGTTTTCGGAAATCGTGTCGGGTGCACGTCGGTTGCACGTCGGGTGCGCGACACTTGCGCGCCTCGTGTGCGAATCCCATGTGACTTCAAAAGAAAGTATTTCATTGGCTAAGAAGCTTTTGATTCTAGAACTTGAAGGACCCCACCCAATTTTTTCATTCTTTCAACTGCATCTCTAGAGACACAGCTCTTGTGTTTTGCTCTTCTTCTTTGGGTTTTTTTGGTGTTTTTTTTCCATTAAAAAAAATGGCTGCTTCCAATCCAGCACAACAGCTTCCACCTGAAGATGAAGAATAGTTGGAAGTTCCGGTGAAAGTGAGGTACAAGAGCATAGTTTGGGCTTTGTTCTCAATTCCAGCTGGGGAGAAGAAGGTAAATGCACGAAATGTTACGTGCACAATATGTGAGAAGGTCCTGTCACGAGGATCTGACAAGAAAAATTCATGCGGCACCTCTTCAATGCTCAAGCATTTACAAACAATGCATCCACAGCGTTTCGCGAGCTCCAACAGCGACGAGGCCTACAGAAACAGGCAAGTCAGGACGAGGGTGCTGGACCAAGTACTTCATCTAGTTTCTCAGCAGCATCAAGACCGAACATAATTCCTGAATTTGCTACAGTGGAGCAGCATTGTGTAAAATGCAAAAAAATGTTATGTTACGGTGAACAATCAGTGGATGCCATCATGGTTGCCATTAAAAACCACCATTGCTATTTTTATTTTATTTTTTGCAATGACTTTGTAATTGCATAATGTTTTGAAAGTTTTCACCTTTGGTTCTGTTAGTTTTTTCATTTAAAAAAAAAAACAACGAAAAAATACAAAAAAGAGCTGAAAAAACACAAAAAATATAAAAGAAAAAAGAAGAAAAAAATGGTTCTTTTTAGAACCGCCTATTTGGTTAAAATTAGACAAATTTGTAAGTGTTGTATGAATTGTGGCAAGTGTAATATATGGAGAAGTGTATGGGTAGTGCATGTGTGATTGCATGAGTGCATGTGTAGTGCCTGGGTGATTGGAGAAGTGCATGTGTACTACCTGAGTGATTGCATGAGTACATGGGTAAAGCCTGGGTGATTGTAAGAGTGCATGGGTAGTGGCTGGATGATTGCATGAGTGCAGGGGTAGTGCCTGCGTGATTAGAGGAGTGCATAGATAGTGCCTGAGTGATTGAAGGAGTGCATGGGTAATGTTTCAGTGATTGCAAGAGTGCATGGGTAGTGCCTGAATGATTGGAGTGCAAGGGTAGTGCCTGGGTGATTGGAGCAGTGCATGGATAGTGCTTTGGTTATTGGAGGAGTGCAAGAGTAGTGCCTGGGTGATTGAAGGAATGTATGGATAGTGCCTGGCTGATTGGATGAGTGGAAGGGTAGTACCTGGGTGATTGAAGGAGTGCATGGATAGTGCACGGCTGATTGGAGGAGTGCATGGGTAATGCCTAGGTACATCGAGGAGTGCATCAGTAGTGCTTGTGTGATCGCATGAGTGCATAGGTAGTGCCTGGATGATTTTATAAGTGCATGGGTACTGCCTGAGTGATTGAAGGACTGCATGGGCAATACCTAGGTGATTGCATGAGTGCAGGGGTAATGTCTGCGTCATTGGAGGAGTGCATGGGTAATGCCTAAGTGATTGCATGAGTGCTGGGGTAATGTGTGGGTAATTGGAGGAGTGCATGAGTAATGTCTGGCTGATTGCATGAGTGCAGGAGTAATGTCTGGGTGGTTGCATGACTGTAGTGGTAGTGCCAGGGTGATTTGAAGAGTGCATAAGTACTGCCTTGGTGATTTTATAAGTGCATGGGTACTGGCTGGATGATTGGAGGAGTGCATGGATAGTGCCTGGATGATTGCAGCAGTGCAAGAGTAGTGCCTGGGTTATTCTATGAGTGCATAGCTAGTACCTGGGTGATTGCATGAGTGCAAGAGTAATGTCTAGGTGGTTGCATGAGTGTAGTGGTAGTTCCTGGGTGATTTCAGGAGTGCATAAGTAGTGCCTAGGTGATTGGAGGAGTGCAATGATAGTGTCTGGATGATTGGAGCAGTGCATAGCTAATGCATTGCTGGTTGCATTAGTGCAGGGGTTATGTCTGTGGGATTAGAGGAGTGCATAGGTAATGCCTGGGTAATTGAATGAGTGTAGGGGTAATGTCTAGCTGATTGCATGAGTGTAGAGATAGTGCCTGGGTGATTTTATAAGTGCATGGGTATTGCCTGAGTAATTGTATGAGTACAGGGGTAGTGCCTAGGTTATTGGAGGAGTGCAAGGGTAGTGCCTGGGTGATTATATAACTGTATGGGTAGTGGCTGGCTGACTGAAGGAGTGCTTGGGTAATGCCTGGGTAATTGCATGAGTGCAGGAATAATGTGTGAGTGTTTCGAGGAGTGCATGAGTAATGGCTGGGTGATTGCATGAGTGCAGGGGTAATATCTGAGTGATTGTTTGAGTACAAGGCTAATCTCTGGGGGATTAGAGAAATGCATAGGTAATGCCTGGGTAATTGCATGAGTGTGGGGGTAATGTCTTGCTGATTGCATGACTGTAGGGGTAGTGCCTTGGTGATTGGAGGAGTGCGTAGGTAGTGCCTGGGTGATTTTATTAGTGCAAGGGTTTTGGCTGGGTGATCGAAAGAGTACAGGGGTAGTGCCTGGGTGATTAGAGGAGTGCATGGGTAGTGCCTGAGTGATTGAAGGAGTGCATGGATAATGCCTGGGTGTTTGCAAGAGTGCATGGGTAGTGCCTGAGTGATTGGAGGAGTGTATGAGTAGTGCCTGGGTTATTGCATAAGTGCATGGGTACTGATTGGGTGATTGGAGGAATACATTGATAGTGCCTGGGTGATGGGAGGAGTGCAAGGGTAGTGTCTGGATGATTGGAGCACTGCATAGCTAATGCATTGCTGATTGCATGAGTGCAGGGGTAATGTCTGGGACATAGAGGAGTGCATTTGCAATGCCTGGGTAATTGCATTAGTGTAGGGTTAATGTCTAGCTGATTGCATGAGTGTAGGGGTAGTGCCTGGGTGATTTTATAAGTGCATGGGTACTGGCTGGGTAGTTGCATGAGTACAGGGGTAGTGCCTGGGTAATTGGAAGAGTGCAAGGGTAGTGCCTGGGTGATTGAAGAAGTGCTTTGGTAATGCCTGGGTGATTGCATGAGTGCAGGGATAATGTGTGAGAGTTTGGAGGAGTGCATGAGTAATGTCTGGGTGATTGCAAGAGTGCAGGGGTAATGTCTGAGTGATAGCATGAGTGCAAGGGTAATGTCTGGGGATTAGAGGAATGCATAGGTAATGCCTGGGTAATTGCATGAGTGTAGGGGTAGTGTCTTGCTGATTGCATGAGTGTAGGGGTAGTGCCTGGGTGATTGGAGGAGTGCATAGGGAGTGCCTAGGTGATTTTATAAGTGCAAGGGTTCTGGCTGGGTGATTGGAGGAGTACAGGGGTAGTGCCTGGGTGATTGGAGGAGTGCATAGGTAGTGACTGGGTGATTTTATAAGTGCATGTGTACTGCCTGAGTGATTGAAGGAGTGCATGTGTAGTGACTAAGTGATTGCATGAGTGCAGGGGTAATGTCTGGGTAATTGGAGGAGTGCATGAGTAATGTCTGGGTGATTGCATGAGTGCAGGGGTAATGTCCAGGTGGTTGCATGAGTATAGTGGTAGTGCCTGGATGATTGGAGGAGTGCACAGGTAGTGCCTGGGTGGTTTTATAAGTGCATGGGTACTGCAGGGTGATTGGAAGAGTACAGCGGTAGTGCCTGGGTGATTTGAAGAGTGCAAGGGTAGTGCCTGGGTCATTATATAACTGTATGGGTACTGGCTGGATGATTGAAGGAGTGCTTTGGTAATGCCTTGGTGATTGCATGAGTGCAGGGGTAGTGCCTAAGTGATTGCATGAGTGCAGGGGTAGTGCCAGGGTGATTGTATGAGAACAAGGGTAGTGCCTGGGTGTTTGCAGAAGTGCTAGGGTAGTGCCTGGGTGATTGCATAAATGCATGGGTACTGGCTGACTGATTGGAGGAGTGCATAGATACTGCCTGGGTGATTGAAAGAGTGCAAGGGTAGTGCCTGGGTGATTGCATAAGTGCAGGGGTAATGTTTAGGGGATTGGAGAAGTGTATAGGTAATACCTGGGTAATTGCAAGAGTGTACGTGTAATGTCTAGCTGATTGACAAGCAAAAATGTCTAGCTGATTTACAAGCAAAAGCAAAAAACGAACAGTACAATGACCAATCTGTTTTCCTCTTCGATCGGATCAAATTTAATCTTCAAAAATTCAATTCCATCTCTGTTCTGAAACTTTTTAAAAATCAACAACTTTTCCCATTGCTCCATTTACTAAACCTTCTTCTACATTCAAATTACTCCGTAAAATTACCCGACAGTTTACACATACATATAAAGTCTTTTCTAAACCTGCAGTCTTAGACACCGACTTTTCCAAAGAATTCAATTTTGACTGCAATTTCTCTGAGAGAAGAATAGTAACTCCTTCGTGTTCCATTTTATCGATAGCTTTCATTTTCAGTATTGGTTGTTTTTCCAGTTTCAAAAGTTCTTGATTGAATGTAGAACACTCTTGCAGTGTAGGCATTAGGCAAACTATAGACTTCTTTTCTCCAATATTTTTGTATATTATTTCAGGTGCTATGTTTTCATTTTGAAACAAGTTCGCTAAAAGCCGACTTTGTAAAGCTTCTTTTCTATGTTTTGTTAAAACACCAAGGGGCATATTCACAAGGACTTATCGCCGAGTTATTGGCATTTTAGCGCATCAAAAGTGGAGATAGATTTATCGCCTCATTCACAAGCGGGTGCAAACTGCAGATATCGCCAGTATTCCCACGATAACTGCCGCAAAATTTATTCCCATGGGTGACACCACCAACTAACCCTAATAAGATGCAGAGTAGGCGTTCCCGTGCAAAAACACATGAAAACACCACTACACCACTTTCACAACGAACTGCCAGATCTGCGATGCGTACCAAAAACAGGCGATAAGCCGCGCTAGCAGCAGGGATTTAAACCTGCCTTTTGCTGGTGTTAAGCAGGACGACTACCTGCAGTATGAAAGGGAGCCCAGCCCAGAGCCACATCTGAAGACCCACAGATGCCATGGAGCCAATGATCATGCAGCTCGGAGACCCATGAGGGGCACAACACCCACCGCCACCACCCCCAGGCCCGCCACCACCCCCAGGACCCACACCGCCCCCCCCAGACCACCAAAGAGGCAGCGTAGACAAAGACAGCGGACCCACCGTAAACGCACCAGCCGCACAGACCTAACACCAGAGGAGGTCATTGCCCACTACAGGCTCAAAAGGACAACCATCCTCCGCATCCTGACCAACATCGTCCACAGGCTGACGGTACCAACACAGCGGACAACCAACATCCCTCTGCAGACAAAGCTGCTGGCTGTGCTGCACATGTTGGCCTCTGGTACCTTCCAACCGACAACTGCCAGAGTCGGAGGAGTCTCACAGCCAGCCCTATCCAATTTCATCACACCTGTCCTGGATGCCATCATCAGCCTGGTACCCCAGCACCTCCACTTCACCCACACTGCGCAGGAGCAGCTGGAGACCAAGCAAGGCTTCTACGCCATAGCTGGATTCCCTCACGTGTTGGGGGCAATCGACTGCACACATGTACTCCTCGTGCCCCCTGCCAACACTGCACACAACTACCTCAACAGAAAGCACACGCATTCCATCAATGTGCAGGCAATAGTGGACCACCGGGGACTCCTCAACAATGTTGTGGCCAACTCCCCAGGCAGTGTGCATGATTCATACATCTTCCGACAGTCCATCATCAACCAGCGCTTCCAGGATGGCACCTATGGAAATGCATTGCTCATTGGTAAGTACCAAATGAACACACCACACACCTCCACTCCACAGTCATGCAATTCACGACACTGGCAATGGGCACGCCGCAAAACTACATGCAACATGCCACACAACATGCCAACCGACCAGACACGACAACACGACTCCATTGGGAACCTGGGCTTGCCATGCACAAAACCCAGCCACAGCATGGCACCACAGCCACACAATAGAAGAATGTGAGGAAAGGCTTGGAGCAGGCATGTGCGAGAGAGGCAAGTGACTAATGAATGAGAACCTACCCAATGCCAAGTGTGGCGTGGATGTGCCGGACAGACTTCAGTGTGCAAGCCACGGAAATGGCCATGTGGACATTAACTGCTGGTGCATGGAGTTTAGTGGCCAGTGGACGCTACCATGTCACCACAGGCTGTGGGGCAGAACGCGGAAATGTCGCTCGTTACGTCCCCCCCTGTAGGTGCGGGCAGAGTGGGTTGGCCCTGTGTACACAAGGCCTGCATGGGGGTGTGAATAAAAACCCTGTCGCACTGGGCGTGGTTCTCTTTCGGAATGGCCAACGTGTCTGCCAGGGTGGCGCCTCTCAGCCCGCCACGAGGCCGACGCCGTGAGCGGCGGGGCCTGCGACCCTGTGCGCCTGCTGCACCCCCGGCCGCTGGTCCCCAGACCCGTCTTGCCTGCCCCAGCGCACCAAGGAGGCTCCGCTCACCTGCCGACACCGGCGTGTGTCAAAGAGGGCCCACCACGTGCCGGTGCAAGCTCCAAGCCCCAGTCCCGTGACCTTTGCAGCCTCCGCAGACCATCGCTGGCCTCCACGACGCTGGCCCACAGTACTCCTTTCTCGTTTACATACTCCACCGGCGTACTCCTCGGCCCAGTTGTTGGCACATGTTGTACTGAGTTGTGAGTTTTGAATGGCAGTGACCAAAAGTCTGTGGCAGCGTCCACATCACTAAACTCCCTCCGATCAGTGACGCCAAAGTCTGCATCGCAAGCACACGACTCGTGGTGCCACTAACCATGTTCAACGCAAGCAGGCGACACGTGGTGCCACTAACCCTGTTCAACGCAAGCCGGCGACACGTGGTGCCACTGAACCTGAACTACGCAGGCCGGTGGGACCATCCAACGTAAGCTGTCGACACTTGGATGAGGGCCCCTGCTGACCACTGGCTCAGGCCTACACTGCGGTCCAGTAGGTCCCACATGTGGAACTGTGTCTTGAGTAATTTATGGAGGAGTTCATACCATTGGACACTCCTCATCGCAGGCGGAATCCCCTATCAGCACTGGTGGCACTAACCCTATGCGCAATGAGTCATCTGCACTGTCTGGTTGAACTTTGGTGGCGTCTATATCCTTGGCCTGGGGGTCGTCTGCATCATCATCTGTCTGGGACGGACTTGGTGTTCGACATGTGTCTGTTCCATTCATCTCCACCATAGTGACTGTTTCAGCGTGGTTCTGCCCTCTGCATCATGCCCTGGGGGTACACCTTCCACTGTCCACCGAGACCCTCCGCGACAACACCCTTTGACATCTACGAGAACCTGCTCTGCTCTCGTGACCCTGCCCCAGTGCACTGCAAGTCAGCATACCGTGGCGGTAGGCCTGTGCCGGACGCTGTGCATCCGGGGCCACTAACTCTGTGCAGCTCAAGTCATGGAGCCTTTATGGTTGAATGGTTGTGTCTTTTACGATGTACACTGTTGTAGTTTTTTTACTGCACCAAGCACTCCTTGACGGCTGGTGTACACACACCCCACATACATCCAACACAGGTGTCACTCGACATGTGAGCCTGCTAATAAAAGTGGCCGGGCGCACATGCCAGTAGCCAATCACACCATCTAAGCAAGTGTGTCTGTGTGGTCATTATGTCAGCATGATGGGCCCGAACCCTGCAACATCACAGTGTGCTGTGTTCAGCGGACGATACCATGTCACCTCAGCAGTGGCTAAGACCTTGGACATGTAGCTTCTTCCACCCCCGCCTGCATGCACAAGCAGCGTGTGCTGGGCTGGTGTACGTCAGGTCAGCGCCGGGGTGTGCTGATTTGGCAGGGGGCTCAGGGCATGGCTCTGGTCTGACCTTGAGCAGGAAGTGCGATAAGCGTGTCTCTGTGTTGGAGTGTTGTCGCCACCAGGGCCACAGACGTTGATGTTTCAATGTAGCATGCACCCGGAGGGCGGGCCCACACGTATCGGGAAATGTAGGAGCGCAAGACTGCTCGGGGTCTTGGCTCATACATGCCAAGTGTTGTGTGTATCAGTCCTGCGGCTGCATGAGTCAGATGCCTAGCCTCAATCGCAGCGCGATCACAGCCAGCCATGGACTGTACACCTGTGTCCGCCCTGTCCAGGCCATTGGCCTAAACTCACGTGGCCGCACACCCTCAACGGCCAGCATCACGGTGTTGTTGGCATGCTGCTGGACATGGGCAGACAGGCATGACAATGGTGTGCCGTAGGAGTGCACATGATGCAACCGCACAGCGCACACAAGTGTAAAGGTTTGGGGGAGGGAGGAGCAGCTGTGAGACAACGTAACACACAGTGAGGCCGCTCATGTGCCACGTGCCTGGCATATCATCCATGATTCCCTGGGTCGCAGACATCCCACCGCACCCACGAAAGGCCTCTGCACATCTCCTGTATGCAAGCAGATGGTAAACTGACTGTAGGGATGAAAGGTCCTTTGTCTGGACTATCAGGCGGAAGCACATCTGCAGCTCCGAGCTGGGACTTACATGTGCCCAGCACCCCCTGACAGATACGATAGCTTTTGCTGATGACTCCCACACTACGCACTGCCCGACGTGAGACCAACGTGTACACATCCCACACACAGAAGTCTTTGGTCATAGTTATCGTGCGGGAAATGGCCTTCACACGTACTCCCACCCCATCCCAGGCCTGCACCCGTTGCACACAGACACTGCTCATTGATTCGAGCTGTGGCATTTCATCCACAGTACTGGCGCAGGTCAGCACAGTGCGGCTTCAAGCAGAGCCACTGACGCAATGGCAGACCATCCCAGACACATGCACAACCCCAGTCACGTGGACCGGTACCGTGCACGTCTGCTGCATGTACTGGGGGCACTGCCATTAGCAGTGCTGCGGATCAGTTACCGGCTAAGCTTCCGCCTTGCCAACGTCACCTGCGTTCAGCCTGTGTTGCATTGTCGCTCGTGCACATTCGAGTGGACCATGGATGTCTGCCTCTCCAACGTAACGGTAGCTGAACTGGATTTCGACGTGTGTGTGCGCCCCTGTTGGCCCACGACCAGGAGTGTCACCGTGATGCCCGTTTATGGCATGCCTGGATGATTGGCATGCATGCTGGCACATTGAGCCACTCCCCTATTGGGCTTTAGTGCCAATTGGGGCCAGGGGTTGGAGTCAGCACATCTCTCCGGTAGAGCTGATGGGTTACGTCGCCGACATGTTAGATGTAGTCGACAACGAGCTCATATTGGAAATGTTGGCCTACGCGTTCATGGACGAGTGACAACGTACCTGCAGCCACAACTGAATGTGACCCATTGCATGTGTCCCGACGTCTGGTTGCATGTTGGGGATCTGGTCACATGTCCCAAGACGACAGTGGACATGGCTGCAATGGCCTGGACTCTGGATACATGTGCGGACAACCAACGCCGGTTGGCACTCACTTGTGTGAGTGATGGACTCCCCCGGGATGGACATGGGCGCTTTCCAACGTTCCTCATTCAGACATGCTGCTGCATTGGTCTGCATGTTGTGGCACTTCTCTTGGCCGTACTGACACACAATTGTTGATGAAGTTTCCGCACCTTCACTTGTCTCCAACTGTGATGAGTGTTGATTTGTATGCCAATGTGTGTGTCACGGCCTATCTGGGTCCCTGCCATACATGCATTGCTACCCCATCAGGGCTGTGGGATCAGGGCTGTGGGTGTGTACTTGTGCATTATCATGTCCCTGTTTTGTGCTTTGCCAGATGCGTATGGCCATTTACCGGCCACAAGCGGGTGCACTTGTGTCCTGTGTTCGGTTGTGCAAATGTTGCTGTTTGTACCACATTGTGTTCGATGTTGGGGTGCTCTGCTTCCTATGTGTGTGTGCTGCATTGTGTGTGAGTTGGCCCTTCAGCTCTGATTTGGCTCACCCTTCTCCCTTTCAGGCAGTGTGGTTTTCACTTCTGTGCTTGTTCAGTGGTGTGATATTGCTGATTTGTGCTCTTGGTTGGTGTTGTTACTCTTAGGCATGGTTTGTCTGCAGTTGTGCTGTGCTTAATTGTGCATGTGTGCCATTGTGCCCATCTCCCCCGTCCCCCCAGTCCCTGGTCGTTCCTCTCCCTGTTGCTGTTGTGAGCAGTTTCCGGTCCCCGACTCCTGCCACCATCTCCAGACTGATGTGGTGGACACCATTTCCTCCATGTCATCCAGCTCCTGGTGTGGCGCTGGACTTCCACCTCCGGTGTGCATTGCTGCCTTCTGGTTGTTGGCGTGTTTCTGCTTGTTTTTGCGCTTTGCATCATTCCAGCTGTTCTGGTTGTCTTCCATTGTCCTCCTCCACACTCTGGCTGCATTCACCTTGTCCACGATGGACTGCCATGTACAATGTTTTGTTGCCAATGGTGCTTGTGGGGTTGTGTACTGGCTCAGACTGCCTCCATTGTGCTTCGTTGTTGTTTTCTGTTTAGTTTGTCTTGCTTTTTCCTGCTTTTGTTGTGCTTATTCCCGCCTGCTGTGTGTGTATCGCGGGCAGGCGCTGCTTATCGCTGCTTTCCTCATCGCGAATGGGCTCATCGCACGTTTTTTTGCGTTGGGGTTTGTGTTTTTATCTCCGTCGCGGTGGTTGTATCGCGGACATTGGCCGCGTTTTCGGGAAACTATCGCATGGTACCGCCGTGTTGTGAATTCCACGTTAACACGGGGTTATTTTCCTGCAATGGATTGCGATGTGTAAATTTGCGTTAACATTTTTTGGAGATGTTTAGCGCACGTTCTTGTGAATATACCCCCAATTCTTATATCTTGAAGAATGTTTCCATAATGTTCATCACTTGCCTGTCGCATATTCTTAATAAGTTCTTTATATTCAAAATGAGACCAAATGTTGACATTTCCAATACTTCCCAAAGATTTCTTAGTGTCTTCATGGAGAAGTGTTTTAAAAACAGGTTGTCCTTTTACAGGAGTAAGTTGAAGTAGGTCGCCGAATAGAATTACATGTTTTCCTCCAAATAGGACATCATAATCTGTTTTTAAAATCTGTTGCATTCTTGAATGTACAAAGGCAAGCATTAAGTTTGAGACCATGCTCACCTCATCGATGATTAGAAGTTTCATTTTCTTGAGTACTCTTGAAACTTCATAACAAGCTTCTCCAGATTGCTTGTGATATTCCAACTTATTTTCATGTTCAACTGGTAGCATGAGTAGTTGATGTAATATAATCCCTTTAATGTTGTGTGCTGCTAACCCAGTTGGAGCGGTTACAACACAAGATAAATGTGATTCAGTGGTTTTGTGTAGATAACTGGTCAAAACTTTAATTAAGAAACTTTTTCCTGTTCCAGCTTGCCCACTGATGTACATCCGAGTAGGTTTAAATGATGTGCATTGGCATTCTTTTTTTCATGCAGCAAACCGTGCTGTATCTGTTGTGTCACTTGCTGATATATTTCTTTTTGTTCAATATTTAGTTTTTCTTCTAAGTTTCCCAACTCAATAATATCCTGTTGTGCTTGTTGCATTGCCGTTTCTACTTCATTCATGGCTATTGCTGCTTCATTTTCAAGAATTGGTTGTCCTAGTGAGAACTGTCTCTAGCTATTTCAGCTGCAATAGTAATTTCTTGTTCAATCTCTTCATTTAACATTTGTAGATCAGTTGGAAAAATTGTGCATTGAATGCTATCTTTACATGCATTAAAAGAATCTTCATAGCAGTCAAAATCTCCAAGTAATTCCATTTCACTACGCCAAGGCTTGAAGAGTTGCAGAAGTGCTAAATAGAAAAATTCCCTTTTATCTGGAGTTTCACAACTGAGTTTCCTGTGGTTAATAAGATTTCCTTTGACATGTTTTACCAAACATCCATCAGATCCAATTACTGCATATTTTTCTTCATTTATATTTTCTGTAACATTTCTCTTAAAACTGTAATGTTGCAGTACTTCATAGAGACATATGTTTTTCAGATGTGGACTCCTTTTGGGATAGTACATATCCAACATATTAGGTTTAACGATATATGTACTTTCTGGTTCATTCAATGCTAAGTATTCAATTTCTTGTAGAGATTTTAATACTCAATTTCGTGTTGCAGCAAGACCTAGACTTACCCAAATGATTCCTCTTGACTTTGAATATAAACTTGCAGAGGTCAACCGATCCGAACATTTGTAGGATCCAATCTCTCGATGGGAAAGCATCTTCAAACTAAAGCTGTACAATTTGTTACTAAGAGTCTTCTCTTGTGAAATTTCTTCCCACATTTCTTTCAACTCCGTCTTTTCAGATTTGGTTATATATGACGTAACATAGCGAGCAACAGCAATCGAATTACCTGCAACATACTGGATATCCATGTTTGCATTCCACATTGTAAAAATTACTGGATTGTAGTCATTAATATACTTTGAATCTTCAGATCTTTTTATGTTATTAGTATTATTCGGAGATTATCGAGTTATAGTATGCCTTACTGCTGACATGAAACTATTGACTCTTCCTTTTGAAATTAGTGGACGTGGGAATCCAAAATGACATTTTGTATAAAATGTTCCCTTTGACGTGTATTTTCGTCAACAATATTTTCCGGGAAACAGCGCTTACAACGCTGTCATTACATCGCTATATCATTACAACGCGGTCGTTACAACGACCGCGTTGTTAGTACGAGATGCATTTACATCGCAAGTCATTACAACGACTTGCACTAGGGGGCGCTGAGGTATTGGAAATGAATTCCAACACCTTCCCTACTGTTGCGCAAACTGGAGTAGGAATAGTCATTAATACTATTCCTAAGTCCAGCGCGCCCCCTAGTGCAAGTCGTTGTAATGACTTTCGATGTAAATGCATCACGTACTAACAACGCTGTCGTTGTAACGACCACGTTGTAAAAGCACGCAATGTAATACATCGCGTTGCAATGTACCACATTCATATTTTCCACATAGATGACTTTGAAACCGTAAAACTTGTTGTCTGAAGCTGTTTTCTCCTCCTTTTTTTGTAATGGCACAGGTAACATAGTCTTCAATAAAAGACAAAACAGTTTCATCAGAATCGGTTCCAAATTTAGGTGCATTCTTGATCCATAATAGCATGTGCATATGAGGAGCACCTCTGGCTTGGTACTCCTTTCTCCAAAAGAGATGAATAACTTCTCCAAGAGGTGGATTATTTTTATTGCAGATAAAAGACTTCATAGCTTGAAACCTATGATTAAAATATCTGAACACATTTACAGGATCCAAGGAACACAGTTCTCCAGCTGTCTTCTATTCAATATTTTTTACATTTGAATTTGCTTCCCGTAGAAATTCAAGTAAATCGTCCCATGCGTATTCAGCACAGCTAAGCGTAACAAACCACGTAGGGGTTCCTAAGTTTCTTAACATACATTTAAGTTGTCCGTGACGAAGATACCAATACTCATTAGTACCACGCTGACACGCCATCAAATTAATTAACTGATATTCTAAATGATCGTCTCTTTGTTGAACTTTGTCCAAACATTCCTTTGCAGAAACATATGTAAGATGAACTCCTGTTTTTAATGTGTGGTTCACTGCATATGAAAGTCCAGACAAGTCACTTTCAAACAGAAGATGAAGTAAATATGGAATACACTGTCAAAATCTTGGATCTTCGGAGTACAATCTTGTCGTGCGATATTCTGAAGCTGGAATCTGTACAGTTTGTTCATCATATCGTCCACCTTTTCCAGTGGGAAGAGCTGTGGAAAAGAACGAGCTTCTAAACTTTTTTCCCATACACTCATTGGAGTTTCCTTCGCTTTATTCATTTGAAATAATTCAATAGTGTTTCCTATCACTTCTTTTGAATGTAGAGGATGTATACTGTAATGTTCATAAATTTCTTCACTCCTGGAGTTGTCCACTTTTTCTATTTGGCCAGTTGAAATTTCTCTTTCATCTTCTAAAGATATTTCTTGTTCTTCCACATTTACAGTTTTATAATAAATATTGTTTTGTACAAGATATAATGTATCCTTTTGAGGTTTGGTGACATCTACTAACTCTTGCCATATTTTCTGACTCTTTGTTGGTACACCATTAACTAGAATAACTACAGGTTCACTTTCCTCTCTCTCTATACCAACAGTTCAATATTTTTCTTAAAATCTAAAGGTAAATACACAACTCTTCCTTTTAAACCTCTTTGTAAATCTGTTGGAGGCAGCTTACCTGTTTTAAGCTCCATACAAACTATAGCCTGAAACGGGTGCACAGATTGAATAAGAATGGACTCATATGTATTTAAATCTACCAGTTCCGGAGGAATAGCTACCAACTCTAAGTTGTTATGTACAGCTCTAGCTGGCATTTTGTTCTCTTCTAATTTGTTGTAACAATATTTACAAATACGTTGTTCACTACCGAACTCAAAACAACCTTCCACCAACAAATAAGCACCAAATTGCTCCCACTTATCATTGTTTTCCTTTTCACTTTTTAAATACAGATCAGCATTCCTAGTTTGACTTCTATAGTGAGTACATCAACAACAAATACAAACATAATTTGGTTTTTCACAAGAAAGTACCTTAAACTTTGTAATTTCTTCTACAAACTTCTCAGTATAACTATATTCCACCTCTTCTTCAACCCCTACACTTATCAAACTCTCACTTTCTCTACACCCCTCTTGAGGACCAAAGAAACGAAACTGTATATCATCAGAAACTATTTTACATCCAATACTGAACCATGCAAAAGAGCTGTGTTTATTTCATTTAAAGATAATGCAGGACTTTTTACATAGTACAATCTCCTTACTAACTTCCGCATTTCTGAATGATGTACTGCTAACATTCTTAAATGATGAAAAGTACTTTTACACACTTTTCTAGAAAGACAAGCCAGAGAATGACCCTGCAAGTCAGAATATTTTCTCACTTTACAAGGATCTAGTCCTTGCAGCATCTTAATCTTCTGTTTAACACTTTTTTTTACCATAATCTCGTAAGAAATTTCGTAATATATCAATAGATTCCTGTTGTATACTACAAATACTACTACAATCCCACTTATACACTGGAGCTTGTGTACATCTCCCTTGAACTTCTTCAGCTATTACTTCTTCCACATTTCTAGGAACCATCTTTTCTTTTTCAATAGGACAACCATTTTTAACCTCATAACAATGACCACTGGTATCAACTGCATGAACTAATGTATTTTGTTGAAAATAGCTTTCTTCATTAAAAAAAAGGTTCAGTACTAGAAGTGTGCATCCATTCACCCGAATTTTGTTTGCAAAAGTTAGTTCTATTAACCAGTCTTTTTCTTTTACTTTTCTCCTTCATAAAGTGCATTGTTTTATTCAATGTTTTCATTCTCTTCAATACTAATATAAACAATCTTCTTTTTAATTCAAAAGCCTTTTCGACTACACTTTCAATTTGTTGTTTTTTTTTGTAAGATGCTGATCTTCTTTTATATTTTTTGCAATCTTTCAATACATTTTTTAGTACTCTACTTTTATACATTCTCTTCCTAATGCCTTAATATTCTTTCATCCTTCTTTCAACATAGATTGTTTTCCCATAACCTGATTTTCCATTAATTTGTCCTTTTTTTGTTTCCTTCTAATTGGTTGTACTACTTTTCTTTCTCTTTTCCCCATTTTGGAAATTCATTACGTTCTTTAAAAGTCTTTTAACAAATTCTTTAGTTCTCTTACCAGAAGTCTTTTTCTTCAATGTCACATGTTGTACTTCATCTCATTTCTGCTTTTCTCTCTCCTTTAAATAGTACTGATTTTTTGTTGTCTTTTCTTTAGAACTTTTCTTCTCATACTGAATCTTTCTTAATAATAAAGAAGAAAATCTGAAAAAAAGAGAAGTTTAAAACATTTCTAAAAATTATTTAATAATATTCAAATAATTATATACAAATATTCTCATCTATAAATAAAGAAATACCTTCAATTTAAAAGGTACAGACATATGCATATATGATTTTCAGAATATAGTGAGACTACAGCTTAGACATGTCATAGGTTTTTGCTTTATATTTGCCTAGGCCCAATACCCTGAGCATTACTAGAATGGTGAAGCAGCAGCACAAAAGTGAGGTTTAAGGCATGTTAGGAGATGGATTAGTTATTACAGTACTTTGTATGAGTCTGTAGAAAAGTTCACTTGGAGTATGCCACATAAATATAGGTGTGTGTTTGAAATGTAAAGTACAATCTGTCAAGTTTTAAAGCCTTAATAGTTTTATAACTGAGGTATGTCTCTACTTCCATATGAATTTTCATACATATCATGCATATGAATTTGATAGACATATAAAACACATGTATACATCTATTTGTATATTACTTTTATATATGAATTTGCTAGGAAAAAGTACAGAAATATGTATACAATATTTCAGGAATATGGTGAAACCTATAACTGATAGATGTATTAGATCTGCCTGAGTGATTGCATAACTCCATGGGTAGTGCTTGGGTGATTGTATGAGTACAAGGGTAGTGGCTGGGTAATTGAAGAAGAGGGTGGATAGTGACTAGCTAATTGCATGAAAGCACACATAGAGCTTGAGTGCATGGATAAGTGTATGAATAGTGCCTGAAGGCATAGATGACTGCATGAGTAGTGCATAGGTGAATAGATGAGTGCAACAGTAGGGCCTGGGTGGTTCTATGACTACAAGGCTACTGCCTGGGTTATTACATGAGTGCATAGGTAGAGCCTGCGTGATTGCATCACTGCAGGGGTAGTACCTGGGTGATTGCATAAGTGCATAGGTAGTGACTTGGTGATTTTATAAGTGCATGGGTACTGGCTGAGTGATTGGAGGTGTGCAAGGGTAGTGCCTGAGTGATTGGAGCAGATCATAGCTAATGCATTAGTGATTGCATGAGTGCAGGGGTAATGTTTAGGGAAAACAGGAGTACATAGGAAGTGCCTGGGTGATTTTATAAGTGCATGAATACTGCCTGGGTGATTGGAGGAGTACTGTGGTAGTGCCTGAGTAATTGGAGGAATGGAAGGGTAGTGCCTGGGTGATTTTATAAGTGCATGGGTACTGGCTGGCTGCAGTTCTTTTGTTTCTTTCTGCACCTTTCTTGCTTCTTTCTGTACCCCTCATGCCTCTTTCTGCACCCCTCTTCCCTCTTTCTGCACTCCTCTTGCCTCTTTCTGCACTCCTGGTCCTTCTTTCTGCACTTCTTTTGTTTCGTTCTGCACCTCTCTTGCTTCTTTATGCCCCTTTCTTGCTTCTTATTGCAACCCTCATGCCTCTTTCACATCCCTCTTCCCTCTTTCTGTACTTCTTTTGTTTCTTTCTGCACCTCTGTTCCTTCTTTCTGTACTTCTTTTGTTTCTTTCTGCACCTCTCTTTTTTCTTTCTGTATCCCTCTTGCCTCTTTCTCCACCCCACTTCCCCCTTTCTACATCTCTGTTGCTTCTTTATGCACTTCTCTTACTTCTTTCTGCACATCTCTTGCTTCTTTCTGCAACCCTCTTACTTCTTTCTGCAAACCTCATGCCTCTTTCACACCCCACTTGCCCCTTTCTTCATCTCTGTTGCTTCTTTATGCAATTCTCTTACTTCTTTCTGCACCTCTCTTGCTTCTTTATGCACCCCTTGTGCCTCTTTCTGCACCCCTCTTCCTTCTTTCTGCACTCCTCTTGCCTCTTTGTGCACCTCTGTTGCTTCTTTCTGCACTTCTTTTGTTTCTTTCTGCAACCCTCTTGCCTCTTTCTGCTCCTATGTTCCTTCTCTCTGCACTTCTTTTGTTTCTTTCTGCACCTCTCTTGCTTCTTTCTAAATCTAAATCCGTATTTGTAAAGCGCGAACTACTCACCCTTAGGGGTCTCAAGGCGCTGGGGGCCGTTGTGGAAATTAAGTGAGCTATTGCCCAGAGTCACACGGTGCTGAGCTGAGCTGCCGCCGGAGCCGGGGATCGAACCGTGAACCCTGTGCTCCGAAGTCAGCTGCCCTGGCCGCTGCACCACTCCTCTCTTTCTGCACCCCTCTTGCTTCTTTATGCACCCCTTGTGCCTCTTTCACACCCCTCTTCCTTCTTTCTGCACCCCTCTTGCCTCTTTTACACCTGTTCCTTCTTTCTGCACTTCTATTGTTTCTTTCTGCACCTCTCTTGTTTCTTTCTGTATCCCTCTTGCCTCTTTCTCCACCCCACTTCCCCCTTTCTGCATCTCTATTGCTTCTTTATGCACTTCTCTTCCTTCTTTATGCACCTCCCTTGCTTCTTTCTGCATCCCTCGTGCCTCTTTCTGCACCCTTCTTCCCTATTTCTGCACTCATCTTCCCTCTTTCTGCACTTCTGTTGCTTCTTTCTGAACTTCTTTTATTCCTTTCTACAACCCTCTTGCCTCTTTCTGCTCCTATGTTCCTTCTCTCTGCACTTCTTTTGTTTCTTTCTGCACCTCTCTTGCTTCTTTCTGCACCCCTCTTGCTTCTTTATGCACCCCTTGTGCCTCTTTCACACCCCTCTTCCTTCTTTCTGCACCCCTCTTGCCTCTTTTACACCTGTTCCTTCTTTCTGCACTTCTATTGTTTCTTTCTGCACCTCTCTTGTTTCTTTCTGTATCCCTCTTGCCTCTTTCTCCACCCCACTTCCCCCTTTCTGCATCTCTATTGCTTCTTTATGCACTTCTCTTCCTTCTTTATGCACCTCCCTTGCTTCTTTCTGCATCCCTCTTGCCACTTTCTCCACCCCTCCTTCCCCTTTCTGCATCTGTTTCTTCTTTTTGCACTTCTCCTGCCTCTCTCTGCACCTCTATCCCTTCTTTCTGCAACCCTTGTGCTTCTTTCTGCACCCCTCTTCCCTCTTTTGGCTCCCCTCTTGCTTCTTTCGGCACCTCTGTTGATTCTTTCTGCACCTCTCATGCTTCTTTCTGCACCCCTCTTGCTTCTTTCTGCACCCCTCGTGCCTCTTTCACACCCCCTTAGCTCTTTCTGCACCCCTCTTGCCTCTTTCTGCACCTCTGTTCCTTCTTTCTGCATACATTAAAACTAAAGAAGCTGCACTTCTCATTTCAAGTAGAGACCTAAAATCATGTGGTGTATTTCATGCATACCTTTCACAGACAAATATAAACCAGCAACCTATCACATATGTATGCTGTAAGTGTCAACATCTTCCGAAAAGCATCCATGCATATGTTTGTACGCCACATAAATGTAGGTGTCTATGTATATATGTCTCTACTTACTCATATACTCTGATATGTGTTATCCATCTCAAGATGCTACATGTGTAAAACACACATTTCTATCCTTCTTTTATATATGGTGCACTAGCAAAAGGTACAGACATATGCATGCACGGTTTGAGGAAGATTGTGAGACTTACAGCAGAGACATGTCAAAGGTTGCTGCTTTGCCCTTAGCTATGCTCAATACCTAACTAGTAGTGGAATAGTGAAGCAGTAGCAGTAGAAAAGTGATGTTTAAGATAAGTTTGTGACAAATTACTGATTATGGTACTTTGTAAGAATCTGTGGAAAAGTTCACTTGAAGTATGCCACATAAACCTGGGTGATTGTATGAGAACAAGGGTAGTGCCTGTGTGATTGGAGAAGTGCTAGGGTAGTGCCTGGGTGATTGCGTAAGTGCATGGGTACTGGCTGACTGATTGGAGGAGTGCATAGATACTGACAGGGTGAATGGAGGAGTGCAAGGGTAGTGCCTGGGTGATTGAAGCAGTGTATAGCTAATGCATTGGTGATTGCATGAGTGCAGGGGTAACGTCTGGGGGATTAAAGGAGTACATAGGTAATGCCTGGGTGATTGCATGAGTGCAGGTGTAATATCTGGGGTATTACAGGAGTACATAGGAAGTGCCTGGGTGATTTTATAAGTGCATGGGTACTGCCTGGGTGATTGTAGGAGTACTGAGGTAGTGCTTGAGTGATTGGAGGAGTGCAAAGGTACTGCATGGGTGATTTTATAAGTGCATGAGTATTGGCTGAGTGATTACATAAGTACAAGGGAAGTGCCTGCGTGATTGGAGGAGACCAAGGGTAGTGCCTGAGAGATTATATAAGTGCATGGGTAGTGGCTGGATGATTGAAGGAGTGCATGGGTAATACCTGGGTGATTGCATGAGTGCATAGGTAAGGCCTGGGTGATTGCATGAGTGCAGGGGCAGTGCCTGGGTGATTGCAGCAGTGCATAGGTAGTGCCTGGATGATTGGAAGACTGCATGGGTAGTACTTGGGTGTTTTTATAACTGCATGAGTGTTGGGCCTAGCCAAATATAAAGCAGCAGACTATTACATGACTCATCTGTAAGTCTCGCCATATTGTTAAAAGCATGCATACATAAGTCTCTACTTTTTCAAATCATCATCATATCTAAAAGAAATATGCATACAATATTTCAGCAATATAGTGAAACCTACAACTGAGACATGTAATAGATCTGCCTGAGTGATTGCATAACTCCATGGGTAGTGCTTGGGTGATTGTATGAGTGCAAGGATAGTCACTGGGTAATTGGAGGAGAGGATGGATAGTGACTTGCTAATTGCATGAGTGCACACATAAAGGTTGAGTGCATGGATAAGTGTATGAATAGTACCTGAAGGCATAGATGAGTCATTGAGTAGTACGTAGGTGAATAGATGAGTGCAACAGTAGGGCCTGGGTTATTCTTTGACTGCAAGGGTAGTGCCTGGGTTATTACATGAGTACATAGGTAGAGCCTGCTTGATTGCATGACTGCACGGGTAGTACATAAGTACTGTCTGGGTGATTTTATAAATGTATGGGTACTGCCTGGGTAATTGCATGAGTACAGGAATAGTGCTTGGGTGATTGGAGGAGTGCATGGGTAGTGCCTGAGTGATTATATAAGTGCATGGGTAGTGGCTGGGTGATTAAAGGAGTGCATGGGTAATACCTGGGTGATTACATGAGTGCATACGTAGTGCCTGGGTGATTGCATGAGTGCAGAGGTAGTGCCTGGGTGATTGCAGCAGTGCATAGGTAGTGCTTGGATGATTGGAAGACTCCATGGGTAGTGATTGGGTGTTTTTATAACTGCATGGGTGTTGGGCCTAGGCAAATATAAAGCAGCAGTCTATTACATGACTCAACTGTAAGTCTCTCCATATTGTTAAAAGCATGCATGCATATGTCTTTACCTTTTCAAATCATCATCATATCTAAAAGTAATATAGGAATAGATGTATACTTGTATTTTATATGCCTAGTATCTTCACATGCATAGCAGACATGAGAACACATGTGCAAGTACAGACATACAACAATCACAAGACCATGCAGCCCTTAAACTTAAAACTTAACAGACTGCACTTTACATTTCAAAGTGAGACCTACATTTATGCGCTGTACTTCAAGTATACATTTCCCCAGACTCAGAGAAAGTGGCCTAATCACTGATCCCTCTCCCAAAATATCATAAAACTCACTTCTGTGCTGCAGCTTCGCCATTCTACAAAAACTCAGAATGTTGTGCCTAGACAATTATAAAACAGCAACCTATCAGATATCTCTGCCATAAGTCTCACTATATTCCTAAAACCATGCATCCCAGTATCTGTACCTATTGCCAAAACCATAACAAAACATGTGTAAATAGAGACATACCTCACTCACAAGACCATAAACACCAGCGCTGGGATGCCTAAGGGTAGCCATGCACTATATCAAGTATGAATTAATAATAATAATAATAAAGGCTTCAAAGGTTTTAAAACTTGACAGACTACACGTAACATTTTAAACATACACCTAAAATTATGCGGCATATTTCAAGTGAAGTTTTACACAGACTCTAATAAAGTACCATTATCACTAATTCCTCACCCAACATATCTTAAACATCACTTATCTACTGCTGCTGCTTCACTATTCTACTACTAATAAGTATTGAGCATAGATAAGAGCAAAGCAGCAACAGTTCACATATCTCTGTTTTATTTTTCCTCATATTTCTAAAAGCATGCATGCCTGTGTCTGTACCTTTTCCCAGTGCCATCATATATAAAAGAAACATACAAATAGATGTATACCTGTATTTTATAAATCTAACATCTTCAGATGTATAACATGTTCAATAATAGATTTGCAAGAAGAGATATACCTCACTCACAACACCATCCACATCTTAAAACTAGACAGACTACACTTCAAATTTCAAACAGACACTGAAAATTATGAGGTATATTTGAACTGTAGCTTTCCACAGACTCACAAAAATTAGTCTAATAACTAATCCCTCTGCAAACTTGTGTTAAACCTCACTTTTGTGCTGCAGCTTTACCATTCCACAACTACTTAGAGTGTTACACCTAGCAAAAAATAAAGCACAAACCTTTCACGTTTCAACTGTAAGTCTCACCATATTCCTGAAAGCATGCATGCATATGTCTGTACCTTTTGCTAGCAGCATCATATGTAAAAGATACATACAAATAGATACATACATGTGTTTTATACATCTACCATCTTTAGATACATAACACACATCATAATATATCTCTTAGTAAAGACTTTCTTCAATCACAACACTATGCACACCTCAAAAATTCACAGAACACACTTTCCATTTCAAGAAAATACCACAAATGATGTGGCATATTTCAAATGTACCTCTCTACAGAATTATAAAAAGTACCCTAATCACCAATACCTTATGTAAACATGCTTTAAAACACACTTTTGTACTACAACTTCACCATTCGAGTACTACTCACTGTCTTGAGCTTAGCCACATCCAAAGCAAACATACCTCTTTCTTATACATCATGCATCTTCAAATGTATAAAACATTTCAGAATACATATACAAGTACAGACATACTTCAATCACAACTCCATGCACACCTTAAAACTTGACAGAGTGCACATCCAATTTGAAAGCGACACCTAAAATTATTTGGTATACTTCAATTTTAGATTTCCAAACACTAATACAAACTTCCATATTCACTAATACACCTTCCAATATACACATATTGCTATACACAATCTATTTCAAACAACATTTAACTCAAATAAAACAAACTACAATACACATCTCTACATTCAATAAAATATTTAAGACATCACAGTTCTTGAATAATTTTTAAAGTTTGAAAATAAGACTAATATATAATACTCCTCACAAATATATAACTCATCTTCCAAATAGTTTTGTAGAATATGCAATATCACAAACTCATAAAAGATTTTCTTATGCACACAATTAATGTAATGCACCACTCTCCACAAGGTAAAACCAGTAATGGCAAACTTTCCCTCTCTTTCTCCACAGAAATAAATGTAAGTAACAAATCACATTGCTTCCCACATTATTTCAAATTGTAAAACACATTTCTATTGGTTAGACATATTAACCCTTACCAACTGACTTCTAAAAGTGCCCAAACTGATTCAGGAATTTTCTAGAGTCGCGACACCACCGTGCACCATCGCAATGGAGCCGCGAATCCACACGGGAGTTCAAAAATATATTATTAATCATATTAGCCCTATTTTTAAGGACACACCACGTCTAAACACAATACTGACTTGGGAAATCCTACTTTAATAACATATTACTTATACATAAATTACAAATCCAAATTTTAAAACCACAGTTAAGATTCAACCCTTCCCCCATACTGCTTAATACCAGTTTCCATAGTAACAGTTTTTGCAACATTCAACTGAACAGGCAGGTCACAAGTTCACCATATTTTCAAGTTCAGCACACTAGGTTACAAATGCAAACAGCAGGTGTGGTTGACTTTTGCAAAATATTACCTTATCCTATCTACTGTACCTTTCAAACATTTTTAAATAAACAATAAGAAACATGCTTTTTAAACAAAAGAACATGCACCCTATTTTTGAGTGTACAATGTTCAGAAACAGCCAATCATTTATCTACTTTTTAAAAAAACAGCATCTTGTCCACCATTTTAGCTACCTCTCATTCTACCAACTGACTACTTCAGCTACAGACATCTTTTCATTACTTTCAGACATCCCTTCAAGATGCTTACAGTATGGATTGTCGGACACAGCTATGTTTTCTGGTGCAAAAGGTATGCTGAACACAGAGGTATTGACAAAGACCTAGCATTACAAAATGTGGACATTAAATGGATTGCACAGAGAGGATTAAAGTGGCACCAATTGATGCCTTTGGTTAAAACCTTTTTGCATCTCCAACCCCCTGACCTCATGATTGTGCACTGTGGTGGCAATGACCTAGGCACATTGACTGGGGTAGGTCTGGAAATGCTAATGAAGGACACCTTTGCACAATTCATGTTGCTTTTGTCTCAAACTGTCTTTGTATATTCTAATATATGCCAAAGACAGAAATGGAAGTGGTCAAATCAATTCTGTCCACAGATTGAGAAAGCTAGGAAGAATGTCAATAAAGCTGTTTCTGCTTACCTCAGAGACCATAGGATGGGCTCCATCTATAACAACAATATATTTTTTGATATGGAAGACATCTACACAAGTGATGGAGTACACTTCACAGATCAAGAAAACAGAGTCTTTCTCAACAACCTAAAGCTCTGCATCCGCACTTACATGTAGCTACAAAAAAGTCATAATAAAAACAAGGGCTCTTTTTAGAGCCACCCTATAACACAATAGTGAATCTATATTTTTTAACACATACATACTCTTTTTTTAATTTTTGGTGGATTCGCACACCCGTCGCGAATTTGCAAAAGCATGAATTCAATGTACTACAACACAATGCACTTTACAAATTCAACTGTTAATTTTATATATTTTTACTAACTCTATCAATTTTAATCTTCTCATTAACTTCAATCACACTCCCTTTTTAAAACAACTTCACAAATGCAACACTACCAGCTAAATTATATACTACTGAATTATTTATTTAAGGAGGAACCGCGAATCCGATGCAACGTTACACAGGGGGGCGGTGCTGAGAGCCGTGTTGGGGTCGCGACTCCAAACTCGAAAGAAAAAAAAAACACCCCACTTCCATTATTCAAAAATTGCCCCGGGGACTCCATCCCCCGGGGCATCACCTCTTTCTTTAAAAAAATAAATAAATTAAGGAAGAAGGGCTGCATGGCCCCCCCTTCCCATGGCCACTTTCGGCCCCTGGGACCCCATCCCCCGGGGCATGGCCATCTATTTTTTAATAAAATAACATAATAATTATAAAGAGGGGGACCGCATGGCCCCCCTCCTGAGGCCATTATTGGCCCCGGGGACCCCATCCCCTGGGGCTTTGCCTCTGTTTTAAATTACAAAAATACAGGAGGGGGGCTGTGTGGCCCTCTTTCCCTGGGCCACTTCTGGCCCCAGGGACCCCATCCCCCGAGGCCGGCCCTCACTTTGGGGACCGCGGGGGAGCCCCAATGCCCCTGCGGTCCCAGTCGGCTCCCTGCCTCCTGCGGGAGCCGGCATTGCTTTTGGACAAGGGAAGCGGCTGACATACAGCGCCCCATGTCCAAAAGCAATTCTGCTTTGCTTCTTGGAAGCGAGAGCAGGTTTCCTGCTCTCGCTTCTAAGAAGCAAAGCAGTGTTTGCTATGGCAGGGCGGGAGCCGTGCTCCCGCCCTCCCAGAGCAAACAGCAATGTCCCGGGGTGGGCACCCCGGGACATTGCAGGAGCTGGCCCTGGGGACCGTCACCCCCCTAGAGGCCTCCAGTATAAAGCCCCAGGAAGGTGGTGTTCCCCGGAGCTTGAGCGGGCCCGCGAGGCCCCCCCTCGATAATGAAGAAAGCCCCGGGGAGATATTGGTCCCCGGGGCTTGGGGGGGCCTGCAACTCCCCCGCCAACCATTAATGAAAGCCCCGGGGAGGTGGCGGTCCCCGGGGCTTGGGGGGGCCTGTGAGGCCCCCCTATAATTAATAAAGCCCCAGGGAGATGGCCCCCCGCTCATAATAAATTAGCCTCGGGGAGGTGGCGGTCCCCGGGGCTGTGGGGGCCTGCGAGGCCCCCGCACATTAATAAAACATTGCCCCAGGACCTGGCCCACCCCGGGGCTCATTAAAACGAAGCATGGGAGACCGCGCTTTGTTTTTTGTAATTTTCTCAGCGGGATACACGCACCCAGCGTGACTTCCGCCCAAAAAATAAGATTAAAAAAACCTTTTTTTGGCCCTCGGGGACCCTATGGGACCCCCTGAACAGACCTAGGGGGTCAGGGTGTTTCTACCCTGCCCCCTTTCCTTCATTTAAAACATTTCTTTTCCTTTTTCCTTGTGACTCGGTTACAGAGTCACAAAATGGTTGCCAACACATTCTGGTTTGGAGTGTTGGCAGCCAATCAGAATGAAGCTCGCGCTCGGGAGGGTGCGCAAATCCTCCTCGGCCCTCAGATACATACATTTTTATTTTTGGAATTTCTCAAGAACTACTGAACGGATCTACACCATTTAAAAAAAAGGTCTCTTTCTGAACCAAGAGCTACCTTTTTGCCAAATTTGGTGTAATTCTGTCCAGCAGTTCGGGCTGTAGCCGTGTCTAAAGTTCCTACGGGAATTAACATGGGGAAAACGCGTTTTGGGACCCACCTTTTTTCTCGGCCCCCGCTTGACGAATCACCCCGAAACTTTCAAGACAGGAGCTGACCTGAGTGAACCATTAGTTTAGAAAATTTTGCGAAGATTCGTTAAACGACGCCAAAGATATTGGCAAAAGAAAAAACGCTTTTTGAATAGAAATGAGGTCCTAACTATAACTACCTACTGGCAACCACCAGTAGGTAATATATATATATATATATCACAGCTCCAAAAGCAGGCCCTCAGCACTCACGGGACTTTTGTTTGTTTTATATCAAGCAAATGCATTTTGGCACTCTGCCTTCCTGAGTGCTCGGGTTAAAACGCCATCAAAACCACGTTAGAATTGTTTCACAAGTTTAAATCACTTCACAAGTGATTTCACTGGGGGTGCCCAAGTGAATTGACAGCAACAAAGGACTGACACAGTTCATGCTATGATTAGCGATATTCTGGCAGCCATGTCTATGTGTATATCTTTTGTTTAAATCCAACTGGTACTGGTTTCGTTTTTCAGAATAGTCAGGTTCTTATGGTCTCTGATAGACAATGCAGAATTTAATCTTGCATGAAGAAAAAAAACGAAACTTTTTTCCAAAGTACCTTTCAATAGGCTGCCTCTCTCCAGTCCCTTGTGAGATGACAAGCTTTGTCCCCCAAACAGGTTGGTGCCATTTTGATAGTTTCACTGTCCCTCGCTGCTGCCATGGTTTAAAATAACATACAGTCCCACAGGTTGCAGTATGTATGCCTGCAATCCATCAATTAAATAACTGACAACCATGCTGGTCGGTAGGATCGTATTTCACCTCAGCCACGGCAGTTCTGGCAGTAATTTGAATCAAGGCTCCAGGTTCACCCTTTGCTGCCGAATTCAGGACGGGTGCTATCTCCTCCCCAGATGATTTTAGCCTTGCGGACCCCAACGCCCAGCATTTTTTTTTTAAATTGTGATATAGGGGAGGGGTAAGCCCCCCTCTCCTGGCCAATTTTCCCTGGGCCTGGCCTACTTGTATTAGGGGAGGGGGGCCTCGCTGCTCCCCTACCTGGGCCAATTTCAGCCCTGGGCACCCTATCCCCTGGGGCCTGGCCCTCTTTCTGTGGGTGCCCCAGAGCAAGTCACAAATTATGTCATTTTGCGACTCGTAATTTGCGACTCGCAAATAGGAATGTACAACAGTGTCTCATATACTGTTTGCGATTCCTAATGGGGTCGCAAATTGCAGGTGCAATTTGTTACCCTATTAGGAATGGCTAGCTCTCCCAGGGTAGGTGGGCTGCTGGGGTCAGCAGACCACCATGTCTGTGACTGCGTTTTAAATAAAGCATTTTTTTTTTAATGCAGCCTGTTTTCCTTAAAGGAAAACGGGATGCATTTAAAAAAGAAAAATGAAATGTTACTGTTTCATTATTTAAGAGTGGGCAATGGTCTGTGGGACTACTGCCTGCTCTTAAAAACTATTTTTAATGCTAGACACAAAGGGGAAGGGGTCCCCTGCAGACCCCTTCCCATTTGCGAGTGGGTTACCACCCATTTGAAATGGCTGGTAAACTGCGAGTGTTTTGCAGCTGCAAAACAATCTTACATTGAAGTGTGAGTCGCTATTAGGAAGGGACGCCCTTGGCACGCCCCTGCCTAATAGTGAGTCGCAAACCCTATTTTGCGAGTCGGTAATAGGTTACTGACTTGCAAAATAGGGTTTATAAATAGGGCACGCCTATTTTGCCGTCGCAAACGGGCCGATTTCCCATTTGCAAGTGCAGACAATGGCCGTAATCTGGTCCTTTACCTGTAGAAATGAGAGATTTCTGAAGCTGTTTACTACAAGTTGCAGCTAACACTGGGCACTGAATGAAATTAGACTATATAGGTGTTGTTTATTTTTCATGAATAGACTGTTGATAAAATAATGAACAATTATCAGGGCCAGCAGACATATGCAAGTCTGGTTTTGTGATGCTTACCACGTAGTTGATTGAACATGTTGCCAGATAATTTTCAGATGATCTCGCTCAACTAGATCAAAATAATATTGCAGGAGAATGGGCTGCATATTACTGGATAGTTTGTCTGTTCTTGCTGCATAAGCTAGTGGCCCTGGTAACGGTAAAGCTTGGGCTTGTTATTAAGATGATGAAAGCCACACTTCACTGTCTGTGAAATATTTTCCATATTGCTCAGTTTGCAGAGAAACAAGGATTTGTTTACCAGTTTTGCCTAATGAAACACTCCAACATGTATTACACGCATTCACTGAAAAAAAACAAAGTTTAATGTGATTGAGCTAACTGAAACTTGTGCTTACACCATGCCCAGTGTTGTCATCAATGATGACATTTGAGATGATATCAGTAATGTCATCTATGATGTCATAGAACATGTAATGGGTGATGCTATCTGTGAGGTCATGAGCAGAGTATGGTGGTGGCACAAGTTCTAGTTAGCTGAGTAAAGAATATGCAGTACATGTCAGCGTTTTTAAGCTGAAAATCTTCTTTTAACTTGAGGTTTCACTATAATGTTGCTTTAACCTTTGTTTTTTTTAGTGAATTACTGTGCTTTTTGTAATGTAAAGTAAGGTATTATTATCATATCTAACCATAACGTCACTTCAACCATTGTTTTTTCCAGCGAATTTCAAGTTTAAAAAAAAATTTAAAGTTAGATCTTATTAACATACATACCCCCCCAGCCAATTCCCCTTTGCACATCCTTCAGCACAGGATTGTTGCAACTCCAGTTTATTTTTTACATGTTGAGCCTGGGGGGTTGCTTGGAGATCCTCACACAAGGGTCGGGGGGCCAGACCCTACCCAGCCCCCTTAGGTAATAATCTTTAACATTTTCAAGACAGGGGGACGAGTCGCTATCTGCAGTAAGGGGGTCACTGTATTTCTTCTGATTTTGCCGCCCACCACTGTGAAATAGCTGAAAGAGTTTGCTCAGCGAATCACAGTACTTTACAATTTTAATTTGCATTCCTGCAGGACCTCGAGGGAGTCTTGAGGGACCAACTGTTCATGTATCTCTGTTTTTCTCGATTATTTAACCTTAATTGCTTCCAAACTAATTAATGGATTAACAACAAATTGCAAAAAGCACGGTTTATGGGTAGGGATGGAGGAAGCAGATGGAACATCATGTGTTCTACTTTTGTTGTTAAGACTCAATAAAATATGTTCTTTGAAAAAAGCACAGTTTCTGGGTAAAGAGCTAGCTTTCTGCTACATTTGGTATACTTCTGTCCAGCCACTTTTCTGTATCGTAGTCTAATTTTCTCTATGGAAATTGCATGGTGAAATTGCGTTTTAGGACCTCCTCATTTTCCCAGGCACTGCTTGAACGATTGTCCCAAAACTTTACAGGAAGGAGCTGAGGTAGATGAGTTTTTTTGGGAAAGTTTTATGAAGATTTGTCAAAAGGCACCAAAGTTATTAGCAAAACAAAAAACGTTCCTCCTATGGAATGTCTAACCTAAAATATACTAACATGGAGGTGACCTTAGGGTGCCTGTGCCCTCTATTGAACATCACAAGCATTACATGCGCATTTTACCATGCCCTCGTATGAGCCTATTGGGCACTCAAGCTCCCAGCTGAATGGAGCACACTTTGACTCTTTGAAACAGCCACCATGGGTAAAACCTGCTTTTTTACCTCTATTTTGGCAGGAGAATGGGGGAGTTCCAAAGAGAGTAGAAAGAGCAAAGTACTCAAAGCCGGGTGCTCATGCCCTTTTGAGACACAGGCACAGGGAGTGAGAGGATCTCCCATACTAATCTTCTGCTCTATTTGTACTCCTAAGGGAGTTGGAGGGGTTCCGAAGGACAGAAAACTAAAAAGTACAGTGGCACCAATTTTGTTCAATGGTGGCTCTAGGGGAGATCAGTGCCCCCATTAGCGAATTTACTCCTGGGACGGGACTCCAAACATGTCCCCTCCAACCATCAATGTCTTTCTTTAATTTCTTTTCCCATCCCTCAGGACCCTTGGCCCTCCCTTGATGCTGAAGAAGCCCTGGGAGAGAAGTACTACTCATGCTCATCCCTCTCAGTGGACCAAGCTGCTTTCAGTGTTTTCTTGCAATATGTTGGGCCATTCTGGACACCTTTGGTGCCCTTTTATTCCTGGTGACCCGCTATAGCCACCAGGAGGCCTCCAGCCCCCATTCACTGCCCTGGAGGTCAGGGTATTCCCACGTTGCCCCCTTATGTGGACTTTCATTTTCAGGAGTCTTGTAATGGCTGTCACAAGATCTTCTCCATGTTGTGGCCAGCCAATCAGGATCCACCCTTCCACTTTGAATGGGCCAATCAGAGCATATCTGGACACCAACAATTCAGATTCATTCACACTGACCAACTTTTCCATGCTAATTTCTCAAAAATAGCCAAATTGATTTACACTAAATTACAAAAAGTACGCTTTCTGAGTAAAGTTCTAACTATCTGCCAGTATGGTGTAATTCCATTCAGCCATTGTTTCTATATTGGAGATCAAAGTTTCCTATGGGAATTAATATTGGAAATTACACCTTTGAGCTCCCCATTATTCATAGCCCACCACCGCCCCCACTTGATGACTTTTCATGAAGGAACCAACATGGATGAACTTTTTGGGAAAATTGTGTGCAGATTCGTCAAACAGTGCCAAAGTTATTAAAGAAACAAAAATGCCTTTCCTAGGGAAATTTTGACCTAACTATAACTACAGTGTTATTAGTACCTCCAGTGTAATATAGATGAATGTCAATTGACATTCTAATTTACGTCATGAAAAGCAGAGAAATTCACTGAAAAAACTAAAGGTTAAAGTGACATAGTCGGGTGCATATGTCAGTTAAAATATAACATTTTAAAGTAAAAAAAATTACTGAAATTCACCAGTAATATTTATCACAAGTAACTGTAACTAGTTAGGAATTATAAGAATATCTAATATTACATTACCAAAACCTTCAAAATTCACTGAAAAAATCAAAGTTTAAAGGGACATTATAGTTACATGTAGTCAAAACATAACATTTTAAATTAACAAAACCATTTAAATTCACCAGTTATATTTATCTCAAGTAAGTATAACTTGTGTCCTAAAGAACTCATGCCTCACGATGAACTGCTTGTACCTCACATATTACAACATTAACAACGTTTATCAACTTCATTGACAACATCCCTAATGATATCTGAAATTACATTAATAACAACATTGTGCATGGCGAGGGAGCGAGTTATAGTTACTTTAGGGCACTCATTATAGTTAATTGAGATTATTATAATTGGTGAATTTCAGTGGTTTGATAGTTTTGATACATATATATTATCTACTGGCGGTCGCCAGTAGATAGTTATAGTTAGGACCTATTTTCCATAGGAAATCCGCAACATTCTATTCCCAATAACTTTGGCGCCGGTTGACGAATCTTCACGAAATTTTCAAAACTCGTGGGGTGCTCCGGTCTGCTCCTATCCTAAAAGTCTCGGGGTGATTGGTCAAGTGGGGGCCGAGAAAAAAGGGGGGTCCCAAAACATGTTTTCCCCATGCAATTTCCATAGGAACCTTTAGTCACAGCTACAGCCCGAACTGCTGAACGGAATTACACCAAATTTGGCAAAAAGGTAGCCCTTGGTTCAGAGTCGTGCCTTTTGGTTAAATGGTGTAAATCCGTTCAGTAGTTCCTGAGAAAATCAAAAGTAAAACCACATATATATCTATGGCCGCGGAGGGTCCGCGCACCCTGAGCGCACCTTCCCGATCACGAGCTGTATGCTAATTGGCTGTCAACACTCCAAACCAGGAAGTGTTGGCAGCCATCTTATTCCTCGGTAGAACCGAGGCACAAGAAACAAGTGCGCAAAACGCAAAAAGGGGGCAAGGTAGAAACACCCTGACCCCCTAGGCCTGCTTAGGGGGTCCCACAAGGACCCCCAGGGCCCAAAAAAGGATTATTTTTTTTAAAAATCGGCGGGATGCGCTTAGGGTGCGCGAATCGCGCCGTGAAAAAAAAAAACGAAGTGCGGGCTTCCGCGCTTTGAGGGTATTTTGCCCCCGGGTGGGCCAAGTCCCGGGGGCATGCGGGGGTGGGTTTAAATGTTAGTTGGGGGGGCCTCTAAGGCCCCCCAAGCCCCGGGGACCGCCACCCCCCAGGGCTTTCAAATTATAATGATGGCGGGGGGCACACGGCCCCCCCGCAGCCCCGGGGACCGCCACCCCCCAGGGCTTCATTTTTAATTAAAAAATTACCTGTGTGGGGGCTCCAGCCCCCCCATACGCCCCGGGGACCGCCACCTCCCTGGGGCACTTATTAAAGAAATGTGGGGGTCAGTTTCGGACCCCCAAAGCCCCGGGGACCACCACCTCCCCGGGGCTTTGTAGATGTTGGGAGGGGGCCGCGTGACCCCCCTCCTGGAGCCTGTGGTGGCCCTGTGGACCGCCACCCCCCAGGGCCGGCTCCTGCAGTGTCCCGGGGTGCCTACCCCCGGGACACTGCTGTTTGCAATGACAGGATGGGGTCCCCGGGGCCGGAATCGGCCACGGGAGGGGGGCTACGCGGCCCCCTTCCCGTACTGTTTTTTTTTTTTAAATAGGATCAGGCCCTAGGGGATGGGGTCCCCAGGGCACCAAAACGTGAAAAGGGAGGGGGGCCACACAGCCCCCCTTCAAAAAGAAAAAAAAAGAAAAAAAAAAGCGAACGAGCGTCAGGCACCGCCCCCTCCCTTAACCACTCTGCAAACACGCCCTGTGGTGCGTTTTAAATTGGGGAAAGAATTCCCCTTCAATACTGGGGGTCCCTGGGGCCAACTAGCCCACCAGGTACCTCCAGTAAGCGCCACAGGGCTGGGTTGCAGAGAGGTGGTCCAGGCCACGCCCCTTTTACACCTCTCTGCAACGCAGCTCTGTGGCGCTTACTGGAGGTACCTGGTGGGTTAGTTGGACCCCAGGGACCCTCAGGATTCAAGGGGACTTAATTCCCCAACTTAAAACGTGCCACGGGGCGCGTTTGCACAGTGGTGAAGGGAGGGGGCGGGGCCTGAGGTGACATGTGTGCAAACAGGCCCCGTGGCGCGTTTTAAGATGGGGAATTAATTCCCCTTCAATACTGGGGGTCCCTGGGGCAAACTAGCCCACCAGGTTCCTCCGGTATGCGCCAGGGAGCTGCGTTGCAGAGAGGTGTTCAGAGGCCACGCCCCTTTTTACACCTCTCTGCAACGCAGCTCTATGGCGCATTCTGGAGGTACCTGGTGGGCTAGTTGGACACCAGGGACCCTCAGGATTCAAGGGGACTTAATCCCCCAACTTAAAACGCGCCACGGGGCACGTTTGCACAGTGGTGAAGGGAGGGGGCGGGGCTAAAGGTGACATGTGTGCAAACAGGCCCCGTGACGCGTTTTAAGTTGGGGAATTAATTCTCCTTCAAACCTGAGGGCCTCTGGGGGCCAACTAGCCCACCAGGTACCTCCAGTATGCGCCAGGGAGCTGCATTGCAGAGAGGTGTTCAGAAGCCACGCCCCTTTTTACACCTCTCTGCAACGCAGCTCTGTGGCGCTTACTGGAAATACTTGGTGAGCTAGTTGGACCCCAGGGACCCTCAGGATTCAAGGGGATTTAATCTACCAACTTAAAACGCACCACGGGGCATGTTTGCACAGAGGTGAAGAGAGGGGGAAGGGCCTGATGTGACAAGTTAGTTTCTTAGTTTTAATCCCGCTGCCCTATTATGTACAGAGGAGGTCATGCTAATCACAGGGGTACCCCAACGCATAGTGTTCCCTAGTGTATGTAGGTGTTTTCACTGTATTCTAAGTGTCTTTTAGCATAGCACTGGCTCTAGGCCTGGTTAGTCAGAGCCAGTTACCACCAGTACCCGTCTGAAAAAGTGGGCACAGGATGATTTTGCAACAAGGCCTCTTTCTGCTCCTCTGTTGGTTCTTTCTGCACATGTTTTGCTTCTTCCTGTACTTTTCTTCGTCTTTGTGGACTTCTGTTGCTTCTTTCTGCATTTCTTTTGCTTTTTTCTGTGCGTTTTTTCTTCTTTCTTCACATGTCCTACCTCTGTAGGCATAGTTAGAAACTAGCATTTAAAAAACCTTTGAAATTCACTTAAAAAACCATAGGTTTCAGGCACGTTATAGTTAGAAATTAGCATTTAAAAAACCTTTGATATTCACTGAAAAAACCATAGGTTTCAGACACGTTATAGTTAGAAATTAGCATTTAAAAAACCTTTGAAATTCACTGAAAAAACCATAGGTTTTAGGGACAGTTATAGTTAGTTGGACATTGCACTCGTACAAAACCCATGAAATTCCCCGTTATAGTTAGTTCAGCTAACTATAACTCGCGCCCCGCAATGCACTGCTGATGACGTCACATATTACATCACTCATTACATGGTCAGTGACATCACTGATGACATCACTGTGAATATATATATATATATATATATATATTCCAAAGGTGGTCCTCTTCCAGCGCACGTCCAAGGAAACAGCCACACCAACGCAGTATACGTTTCACGGGTATTTTATTTGGCAACTGGAAACAGACGTGTTTCGATCTTGCGATCTTCACATAACCTGTTTTTTAGTGCATCTTTTTCTTTTGTACCACGTCAAATTCGACGTATTTGCATAAAAATAACCAAATACTTCGCATTTGGAAACCTCCATTTCTTCCTCCATTCAAAAAGCAAAAACTTTATCAGCATGAGTGTTTAAAACGCTACAGTAGCCGCTTAAGCAGTGTCATAGTACTTGAACTCAAAACATGTTTTCAAAACAATTACCAGTCGTAGGTTTAAAAGAATTAATTGTTTAGACCAATTCCTTTCTCATGGTCATTACTTAATTAATTTGCACGATTCTCCTATGCTCTTATTTACTGTCTTCTGTGTATATATATACACAAATATATATATGTATATATACATGCATATACTATATATATTTATTCGTGTGTATATATATATATATATTATTATCTACTGGCGGTCGCCAGTAGATAGTTATAGTTAGGACCTATTTTCCATAGGAAATTCGCAACATTCTATTTCCAATACCTTTGGCGCCGGTTGACGAATCTTCGCGAAATTCTCAAAACTTATGGCCCGCTCCGGTCCGCTCCTATCCTGAAAGTTTCGGGGTGATTCGTCAAGTGGGGGCCGAGAAAAAAGGGGGGTCCCAAAACGTGTTTTCCCCATGCAATTTTCCATAGGAACCTTTAGTCGCAGCTACAGCCCGAACTGCTGAACGGAATTACACCAAATTTGGCAAAAAGGTAGCCCTTGGTTCAGTGTCGTGCCTTTTGGTTAAATGGTGTAAATCCGTTCAGTAGTTCCTGAGAAAATCAAAAGAAAAATCACATATATATCTATGGCCGCGGTGGATCCGCGCACCCTGAGCGCACCCTGCGCGCACCCTCCCGATCACGAGCTGCATGCTAATTGGCTGTCAACTGGCTGTCAACACTCCAAATCAGGAAGTGTTGGCAGCCATTTTGTGCCTCGGTAAAAAATCCTTGAAAAAAGTGCGCAAAACGCAAAAAGGGGGCAGGGTAGAAACACCCTGACCCCCTAGGCCTGCTTAGGGGGTCCCCAATTTTCTTTTTTTTTAAATGGGAAGATGCGCACAGGGTCCACCACCCCCCGGGGCTTTGTAAGTGGTGGGAGGGGGGCCTGTCATGGCCCTGGGGACCGCCACCCCGCAGGGCCGGCTCCTGCAGTGTCCCGGGGTGCCTACCCCCGGGACACTGCTGTTTGCTATGGCAGGGTGGGAGCCTCGCGGCTCCCGCCCTGTATAGCAAACTTGGTTTGGATTTTGAAAGAGAGAGCAGGGAAACCTGCTCTCTTTCAAAATGCAAACCAGATTGCTTTCCACACGGGGAGCTGCATGTTAGCAGTTCCCCATGTGGAAAAGCAATGCCGGCTCCCGAAGGACGCGGGGAGCCGGCTGGGACCGTGGGGGCATTGGGGCTCCCCCCACTGTCCCCAACGTTGTATATAGGCCCCGGGGGATGGGGTCCCCGGGGAGAATAAAAATTAGTGGCAGGTGCTAATTTTTTTTTACGGTAAAATTAGGAGTCGCGCATCCAGCGCGGCGCTCAGCGTGGCCCCCTGGTGTGCACGCATTGGGTGCGCGACTCCTAACGCGTTGGGTGCACGACTCCTAACGCGTTGGGTGCGCGACTCCAAGCAAAAAAAAAGTAATATTTTTCAGATATATATCAAGCTTATGTGTTTAGATCTTGGGTGGCTCTAAAAAGAGCTGTTGTGTTTATTGGGAGATTTTGGTACCTACAAGTAAGTACCGATGCAGAGTCTAAAGTTGTTGAGGAAGACTCTGTTACCCTCATCTGTAAAATGTACACCATCTCTCCTATAGATGCCGTCCATATTAAAACGCAGATTGTTGTTGTAAATGGACCCCATTCTATAATCTCTGAGATAAGCAGAAACAGCTTTATTGACATGTTTCCTAGCTTTCTCAATCTGTGGACAAAATTGATTGGACCAGTTCCATTTCTGTCTTTGACATATATTAGAATAGACAAAGGCAGTTTGGGGGAAAAGTGACATCAATTCTCCAAAGGTGTCCTTCATAAGCATTTCCAGACCTACCCCAGTCAAAGTGCCTAGGTCATTGCCACCACAGTGCACAATTATGAGGTCAGGGTGTTGGAGATGCAAAAAGGATTTAACCAATGGCTTCAATTGGTGCCACTTTAATCCTCTCTGTCCAATCCATTTAATGTCTACATTTGGCAACGCTAGGTCTTTGTCAATGCCACTGTTTTCTGCATACCTTTGGCTCCAGAAAATATAGCTGTGTCCCACAATCCACACTCTAAGCTTCTTGAAAGGAGGTCTGGATGCACTCAGAAGGTGTCTGTATGTGAAATGGCAGTTTGACAAGTAATGTTTTTCTAAAATGGTGGATAAGATGCAGTTTAAAAAAAATAAAAAAAAATGATTGGCTGTTTGAGAACATTATAGACTGAAAGGTAGGGTGCATGTTTCTGTGTTTCAAAAGCATGTTTCTTATTGGTTAATGAAAACTGTTTGAAAGGAACATTAGATAGGATACGCTGATATTTTGAAAAGTCAAGTACACTTGCTGTTTGGATTAGCAACATTGTGTCCTGAACTTGTGACCTGTGAGTTCAGTTGAGTGTTCCATGAACTGTTACTATGGTAACAGGCAGTAAGCAGATTGGGGGTAGGGTTCAAAGTTATGTCAATTGGAAAGGGTTGAAATGTGTAACCAATAGAAATGTGTGTTAGCTTTTGAATTAATGTGGGAAGCAATGTGATTTGATATTTACATATATATGTGTGCAGAATGAGAGGGAAAGTTTGCCATTTTTTACTTTTGCTAAGAGCAGTGCAGTACAGATATTCTGTATAAGAAAATCTGGTGTGTGACTGACATACTTCTTAATCTACAAATCAATTTGAAAGGTGAGTTTTTAATTTGTGAGGGGTTGTATGTGGTGCCTTTGTTTTTAATAAGACTAATGTGTTTCTCTTGCTAAAGTCCAGGGAGTAGTGTTGCTTGTAGAGAAACACATTGTGAGTCTGTCTGCATTTGGGCAACTATTGTGAGAGAAGCATTTGGGTACTTTATGTCTTTGCAGATAGATAACTGCTTTAAAACCTGTCATGTTGTCAAGTTTTAGTAGTATTAGAAGCCAGTCATTGCTTATACATTTGCAGAATGAGACAGGCATTCACACTAGACTGCAGTAGTGAATTATGTAAAATGTGTGCAGTCACCTTACCTCTTCCAGACTAGTGAATGTGTTTTGGTAAAGTCCAAGGAATAGTGTTGCTTGTCTAGAATCACACTGTGAGTCTCTGTGCATTTGGGCAACCATTGTGAGAGAAGCATTTGGGTACTTCATGTCTTTGCAGACAGATAACTGCTTTAAAACCTGTCATGTTGTCAAGTTTTAGTAGTATTAGAAGCCAGTCATTGCTTATACATTCGCAGAATGAGACAGGCATTCACACTAGACTGCAGTAGTGAATTATGTAAAATGTGTGCAGTCACCTTACCTCTTCCAGACTAGTGAATGTGTTTTGGTAAAGTCCAAGGAATAGTGTTGCTTGTCTAGCATCACACTGTGAGTCTGTGTGCATTTAGGCAACCATTGTGAGAGAAGCATTTGGGTACTTCATGTCTTTGCAGACAGATAACTGCTTTAAAACCTGTCATGTTGTCCTGTTTTAGTAGTATTAGAAGCCAGTCATTGCTTATGCATTCGCAGAATGAGTCAGGCTTTCACACTAGAGTGTAGTTCTGAAATATGTAGAATGTGTGCAGTCACCTTACCCCTTCCAGACTAGTGAATGTGTTTTGGTAAAGTCCAAGGAATAGTGTTGCTTGTCTAGAATCACACTGTGAGTCTCTGTGCATTTGGGCCATCATTGTGAGAGAAGCATTTGGTTACTTCATGTCTTTGCAGACAGATAACTGCTTTAAAACCTGTCATGTTGTCAAGTTGGGCAACCATTGTGAGAGACTCATGCCTTACAACATGGACTGCTTCAAACGCCTATCCACTATGCATGCAATCCTCTAAACACCTACACACTTGTCTTTCACACCTTCAATTACCCAGTCAGTATCCATACACTCCTGCAAACACCCTGTTACTCCCTTTGCACTCCTCTAGTGACCCATTCAGCACCATGTACTAATCCATTCACTGCGCCAAAACCCAATCACTTATAAATTCACCTAGGCACTCTCCTTACAGTACTCTAATCATTCAGTTAGTACCCAAATACTCATTCAGTGATTTAGAGCCTTACCACATAGAGTGCTTCAAACTCCTATCCACTATGCATGTAGTCCTCTAATCATCTACGCACTTGTGTTTGAGGCCTTTAATTCCCCAGTCAGTCTCCTTACACTCCAGGAAACACCCTGTCACTCCCCTTGCAATCCTGTATTGACCCATTCAGCACCATGTACTAATGCATTCACTCTGCCAAAACCCAACCGCTTATAAATTCACCCAGGCATTCTCCTTGCAGTACTCTAATCATTTAATCAGTACACAAGTACTCATGCAGTGATCCAGGCTTTAGCACATGGACTGCTACAAATCTTTATCGAATATGCATGCAGTCCTTTAATCACCTACACACTTATCTTACACACCTTCATTTCCCCAGGCAGTATCCATACACTCCAGCAAACATCCTGTAACTGTCCTTGCACTGTTGTAGTGACCCATTCAGCACTATGTACTAATCCATTCACTGCGCCAAAACTAAACCACTTATAAATTCACCCAGGCAATCTCCTTGTAGTACTCTAATGATTGTTTTGCTACCCAACTACTTATACAGTGAGCTAGGCCTTAACACGTGCAATGTGTTTGTATAGTAATAGAAAGGTATAATTTATACATTTATTAAAATTAATTTATTTATAATAATTTTTTACAGATATTGTTTATCATCATTAAAATAAAGTTATCGTGCCGGAAAAATCAAGAAAGAGAAAACGACAGAAAAAGGACAATTATTTGAACAAAACTGCAGAACAAGTATTGGATGACCAACATCATGTGGGTAAAAAGAAAAAGTCTTCCGGTAAAACAACAAAAGAATTCCTTAAAAAAATTTCAAAGCCTAGAAATAGTGTACAGATTGTACAAAGTACAAACAATGCTTCAACCAGAAACAAGAATATGAGTAAAAAGAAAGGAGTAAATGGAAAATTACATTCAAAAGATACAATGAATGGTAAAAGAAGGCAAAATCAGTATAAAGAAATCAGGAAAAAGATTTTTTATAATAGGGTTGTATTTAACTTGCTTAAAGATGTGAAAAAATATAAAAAAAGAGCACTATTTTATAAAAGAAGAAGCATATTGAATCCATTGTTCAAAGAGCTTTTGAATTAAAAAGGAAATTATTCATTTTAGTTCTAAACTGAATTCGATCACTAGATAAACCAATCCATTTTATGAAGGCCAAAAGTAAGAAGAAAAGAATAATTAACAGAACTAGTTTTTGTGAATTTTTTTTGGGTGAATGGAAACATAGTTCAAGTTCAGAGCCTTTCTTTAATGAAGAGAGTTATTTTCAGACCAATAATTTATTGCATGCAGTTGATACCAGTGGTCGAGCTTATGAGGTTAGAAATGGTTGTCCAATTGAGAAAGAGAAGATGGTTCCCAGAAATGTAGAAGAAGTGATAGCTGATGAAGTTCTAGGGAGACGTCCTAAAGCCCCAGTGTATACTTGGAATTGCAGTAGTATTTGTAGTGTACGACAGGAATCTATTGATATTTTACGCAATTTCTTACGACAGTATACTAAAAAAAGTGTTAAACAAAAGATTAAGATGTTGCAAGGACTAGACCCTTGCAGAGTGAGAAAAAATACTGGTTTGCAAGGTCATTCTCTGGCTTGTCTTTCTAGAAAAGTATGTCAAAGTGTTTTTCATAATTTCAGGATGTTAGCAGTACATCAGTCTCAAATGCGGAAGTTAGTCAGAAGATTGTATTATGCAAAAAGTCCAGCACTAAAATTAAATGAGTTGAACAGTGCTCTTTTGCGTGGGTCAGTGTCAGATGTGAAGAAGGTTTGTGATGAAATTGAGTTTTGTTACTTTGGTCCTGAACAAGAGAGTGCAGAAACTGACACATTAATAGAAGAAAATGTTGAAGAGAATGTGCAACATACTACTACAAAACATTTTGAAGGACAAATTACAAAGTTTAAGGTGATTTCAGGTGAAAGGCCAAATTATACTTGTATTTGTTGCCGGCGAACTCACTATAAAAATCAGACTAGGAGTGTTGATCTGTATTTAAAAAGTGAAAGAGAAAATAATGATAAGTGGAAGGAATTTGCAACTTATTTGTTGGTAGAGAATTGTTTTGATTTGGGTTCTGATCAGCGTATTTGTAAATATTGTTATAACAAATTAAATGAGAATAAAATGCCCGCTAGAGCTGTTCATAATAATCTAGAGTTGGTAACTATTCCTCCAGAACTGATAGATTTAAACACGTATGAGTCTATTCTGATTCAATGTGTACACCCATTTCAGGCTATTGTTCGTATGGAGCCTAAAACAGGTAAATTGCCTCCTACAGATTTACAGAGAGGATTAAAAGGAAGAGTTGTATATTTACCTCTAGATTTGAAGAAAAATATTGAAACTATTGGTGTAGAGAATGTAGAAAGTGAACCATTAGTTATTCTAGTTAATGGTGTTCCTACTAAGAGTAAGAAAATCTGGCAAGAATTAGTGGATGTTAGGAAAGTGCAAAAGGCAACATTGTATCTGATAAAAACAATGAGTACTATAAAAATGTGTATGTGGAAGAAGAAGAAATACTTTTAGGAGATGACACTGAAACGTCAAGTGGTCAAATTGAAAAAGTGGACATGTCGAAAAGTGAAGAAATCTATGAACATTATAGTGTACATCCACTTCATTCGAAAGAAGTGATGGGGAATACTATTGAATTATTCCAAATGAAGGAAGCAAAGGGTACTCCCATGAGTGTATGGGAGAAAAGTTTGGAAGCTCGTTGTTTTCCGCAGCTCTTTCCAACTGGAAAAGGTGGACGATATGATGAACGACCTGTGCAGATTCCTGCATCTGAATATCGGACAACAAGATTGTATGCAGAAGATCCAAGATTTTGACAATGTATCCCATATATATTTCATCTTTTGTTTGAGAGTGACTTGTCTGGACTTTCATATGCAGTCAACCACATTTTGAAAACAGGAGTACATCTTCAAAATGTTTCTGCAAAGGAATTTATGGATAAAGTACATCAGAGAGACGATCATTTAGAATCTCAGCTGATTAATTTGATGGCATGTCAGCGTGGTACTAATGAGTATTGGTACCGTCGTCATGGAGAACTTAAATGCATGCTAAGGAACTTAGGAACTCCTACGTGGTTTCTTACCCTAAGCTGTGCTGAATACGCTTGGGATGATTTACTTGAATTTCTTCGAGAGGCAAATTCGAATATAAAAAATATTGAATACAAGACACCTGGAGAATTGTGCTCTTTGGATCCTGTTAATGTATGCAGGTATTTCAATCATAGATTTGAAGCTATGATGTCTTTTATCTGCAATAAAAAGAATCCTCCTCTTGGAGAAGTTGTGGATTTCTTTTGGAGAAAGGAGTATCAAGCTAGAGGTGCTCCTCATATACATATGCTGATATGGATCAAAGATGCCCCCAAATTCGGAACTGATTCTGATGATACTGTTTTGTCTTTTATTGAAGAATATGCCACATGTGCTATACCCAAAAGAACAGAAGAAAACAACTTAAGACAACAAGTCTTACGATTCCAAAGCCATCGATGTGGAAAATACTGTCGACGAAAGTACAAGTCTAAGGAAAAGTTTTATACCAAATGTCGTTTTGGATTTCCACGTCCTGTAATATCCAAAGGAAGAGTAAACAGTTTTATGTCAGCTATGAGACATACCATCACTAGAAAGTCTCCAAAAAATACATACAATTTGAGAAGAAGTGAAGAATCAAAATACATAAATGATTATAATCCTGTTATTCTCTCAATGTGGAATGCTAATATGGATATTCAGTACGTTGCGGATAATTCCATTGCTGTTGCTCGGTATGTAACATCCTACATTACAAAATCAGAAAAGACGGAATTGAAAGAAATGTGGGAAGAGATTTCTCACGAGAAGAGTCTAAGTAAGAAATTATACAGTTTCAGTTTGAAGATGTTATCCCATCGAGAAATTGGAGCGTATGAATGCTCAGATCGGTTATCATCTGCAAGTTTATACTCAAAATCTAGAAGAATCATTTGGGTGAGTCTAGGTCTTGCTGCAACGCGAAATCGAGTACTTAAATCTGTTCAAGAAATCGAATATTTAGCAGAAAAAGATCCGGAAAGTACAGATATTGTGAAAACAAATATGTTGGACACATATTATCCAAATAGAAGTCATCATCTTGAGAACATATGTCTCTATGAAGTGCTGCAAAACTACACTTTTAAACGGAATACTACAGAAAACATCAATGATGGAAAATATGCAGTGATTGGTTCCGAAGGATGTTTGGTGAAACAAAGGAAAGGAAATTTGATTAATCACAGAAAACTGAGTTGCGACACTCCTGATAAAAGGGAATTTTACTATTTAGCACTTTTACAACTGTTCAAACCGTGGCGTTCAGAATTGGAATTACTTGGAGATTTTCAGAGCTATGAAGATTCCTTCAATGCTTGTAAAGATACCATAGAATGTACTGTTTTTGCAAATTATGTGAGAATGTTGAACGATGAAATTGATCAAGAAGCTACTATTGCAGCTGAGATTGCTAGAGACAGTTCTCAAGACAGTCAAAGTTCTGCTCCACTGAGTCAAGATCCACTAGGACAACCAATTGTTGAAAATGAAGCAGCAATCGCAATGAATGAGGTGGAAACAGCAATGCATCAAGCTCAAGAAGATATTATGGACTTAGGAAACTTGGAAGAACAACTAAATGTTGAACAGAAAGAAATATATCAGCAAGTGAGACAACAGATTGACCATGGATTTCTTCATGAAAAGAAAGAATGCACATGCACATCATTTCAACCTATCCGAATGTATGTCAGTGGTCAAGCTGGAACAGGAAAAAGTTTCTTAATTAAAGTATTGACCAGTTATCTGCAGAAAACAACTGATTCACATTTGTCTTGTGTTGTAACTGCTCCAACAGGGTTGGCAGCACACAACATTAAAGGAATCACATTACATCGTTTACTAATGCTACCTGTAGAGCATGAAAACAAATTGGAATATCACAAGCTATCTGGAGAAGCTTGTTATGAAGTTTCAAGAGTGCTGAGGAAAATGAAACTTCTAATTATTGATGAGGTAAGCATGGTCTCAAACTTAATGCTTGCTTTTGTGCATTTAAGAATGCAGCAAATTCTTAAAACAGAATACGATGTCTTATTTGGAGGAAAACATGTCATAGTTTTTGGAGATCTACTGCAACTTACTCCTGTAAAAGGACAACCAGTATTTAAAACACTTGTGCATGAAGACACCAGAAAGTCTTTGGGAAGTGTTGGAAACGTTAATATTTGGTCATATTTTGAATACAAAGAACTCATTACAAATATGCGACAGGCAAATGATGTTGATTATGGAACTATTCTTCAAGATATAAGAATTGGAGTTCTGACAGAACAAGGCAAACAAGCTTTGCTAAGTCGACTACTTACGAATTTGTTTCCAAATGAAAATATAGTTCCTGAAAAAATATATATGAAAATTGCAGAAAGTAAATCTATAATCTGTTTAATGCCAACACTGCGCGAGTGTTCTATATTAAATGAACAACTTTTGAAGCTAGAAAATGAAGAAATAATAAAAATGGAAGCCATTGATAAAATAGAGCATGAAGGAATCACTATTATTTTGACGGAAAAATTGAAAACAAAATTGGGGGCATATTAGCAAGACCGGCAAAAAAAGTATCGCCGTTTTAGCGGCAGGAAACTGCCGCTAAAACGGCGATAATGGGCTTGCTAATATGCGTTATAGAATTCCAATAGAAGCCCAGGTTAGATGTCCTGCACATCTAACCTGGGCTTCTATTGGAATTCTGTAACGCATATTAGCAAGCCCATTATCGCCGTTTTAGCGGCAGTTTCCTGCCGCTAAAACGGCGATAATTTATCGCCGGTCTTGCTAATATGCCCCTGGATTCTTTAGAAAAATCGATATCTAAAACTGCTGGTTTAGAAAAGAATCTATATGTATGTATAAACTGTCGGGTAATTTTAAAGCGTAATTTGGATGTAGTAAAAGGTTTAGTTAATGGAGCAATGGGTAAAGTTGTGGATTTTGTTAATTATCAAAAAAGAGATGGAATTGAATTTTTAAAAATCAAATTTGATCAAATTGAAGAAGTAAAACAAATTGGTCGTTGTTCAGTTCATTTTTTGCTTGTTAAAGATTTATATGTCCGTAGAAAACAATTTCCACTTTCTCTGGCATATGCAGTGACTATTCATAAATCTCAAGGATTAAGTGTAGACAGTGCTTTGGTGAACATTGGAAGTACCGTGTTTAAAGAGGGTATGGCATATGTTGCTTTGTCCCGAGTCAGAACCTTATCTGGTTTGTTTTTGATTGATTTTGATGAGTCAAAGATTACTGCAGATGCAAACTGTGTAAAAGAGTATAATAGGTTAAGAAGAGAATATGCTCCCAATTTAGGTCAATATCCTGTATTTGAAAAGCGTGTAGTAGGTCGAAAAAGAAGATATGAGAATATCTGTAGTAAAGGTATAGAGAAAGAAAAAAAATAAGATAATGTGATTGCAAGCAAAAAGAAAAAGGACCCTGTTGAAGAGATTGTTGGTTATCAGTTTGAAAATAGTTCAGGTATCAACTGCTATGCTAATGTAGTGGTTAATGTTGTTTTTTTTCTTGAAAGTTTGCAACAGCAAATTATGGAGAATCGGGAAAAAAGATTGTGTTCCTTGTTGCATTCTGTTTATGAAAAATTGAGAACTGATAAAAGTAAAATGCAAAGCGTTTCTGATATTCGTAAACTTTTGGATATATGTTCTGGTTCTACACAATTTACGCAGAATATCCAACAAGATGCTCAGGAATTTCTAATGTATATGCTTACCGTATTGGAAAATGAAGGCATAGAAATTGAAAATCTTTTTGGCCTTTGTTATAAATGGGAACATCAATGTGAAAATTGTATGTTTACATGTAGCACTAATATAGACACTGAAAGATTTATATATTTGACATTACCAGACTGTAAATCAGTGTCTTTCAACAAACTAGTTAAAGCAGCAAATCAAAACATGGAGTGTAGCCAATGCAAATCAGAAATGTTATCAACATTATTTATACAAAGATATGGACAATATATAATTTTAATGATGCAACGTTGTACAGCTGATGGAAGAAAATTGGAAACTTTAATAAAACATTTTGTAGCAAGTCAACTATCAATATCAGGAAGGACTTTTGTAGCAGTAGCAATAATTTTCCATGATGGTCCTTCTACAACATCTGGACATTACACTGCCTATTTAAAATGTGATAAAGGATGGACATATTGTAATGATGCTCAATTGGTTTTCAAACAACGTTTGCCTAGCGAATTACCAAATTCCTACCTAATATTTTTAAAGCCAAAGTTTTAGGAACATAATTCAGCCTCTGAGGAATTTATTAATATGTATTAATACGATTACTATTGGACAATTTCAATATAAAGGATTTCAAGAATACTATTTGGCCTAGAGGAAAAGTATATATTTGAATTATGGACTTTTTCTTGCACATTCTCTCAGCATATATTTTTAAAGAACAACATTTACAGTGTATAGAAATTCAAGTAAGAAAATTTTCTTAGAAGAGAGCATTTTATATATGTGTGATTTGTATTATATGGTATGTTATTGAGGATGTAGTTTTTATGGAATGTTCAGAAATAGTTGAGTATATTAAAAATATTTTAGAAGTACTTATGTTTTTTTTTAAACAATCTTATTGATTGTTTTTTTTTGCCCGCTGTTATGTGATGAGTAACATTGAAATCACTGTTTGTAGTGAAATTCAATATATTCTGAGAACAGCAAAAAAGGCAAAGAAAATAACTTATAAAATGTTAAAATCATGTTGTGTTGTAAAAAATATAATATTATATATTATAACTGTATTTTTTCTTCTCTTTCACAGATCCTAATTCTACAATATGACATTTTCAGAAATGTTAGTTATAAAAAACAACTGAAAAAAATGTTTAGTGTTTTTTATATCTATTACTGTGAAGGTAAGATTAACTAAGTATTAAAATGGACAATGGGCTGTGTTTGCACACTGGTGAAGAAAGGGGGATGGACGGAGTAGATATCTGTGGAAAGATGCTCTGTGGGCGTTTTAAGTTACGGGATAAAGTTACCTTGAATCCTGAGTGTCCCTGGGGGCCAACTAACCCACAAGATATGTGCAGAAAGTGCCAGAGAGTTGTATTGCACAGAGGTGTAAAATGGGACATGGCTTCGGACCACCTCTGTGCAACGCAGCTGTATGGTGTTCAATAGAGAGACATGTTGAGCTAGTAGGACCCAGGGACTTTCAAGATTAAAAGAGACTAAATTCCTCAACTTAAAACACGTCACAGAGAGTGTTTGCACATGTCACATAAGGCCCCATCCCTTCCCTTCACCACTCTATAAACATGTCCTATCACTTTGCCAAAACCTAAGTACTTATAAATTTATGTTGTTCTCTGTTTCCACTACTGAAATTACTCTACTTATTAGTCATATAGTTAAGGTTTGGCCTAGTCACTAACCCTGGTACAAGTCAATTTCTTTATATACTATGCATGCAGACCTGGAAGAAGCTACAAAGTATTAATACAGTCTTTAAAATACCTAGTTTATACCTATGTAGTTTTGGAATCACTGTGTCATAGGATCCCATGTGACCTGAAAAAAAAAGATTTGATTGGTTCAAAACATTTCCCATTGTACCTATTGAAGGACTGCAATCATTTCAATCATTCTTCTTTGAGCATCTTTGGAGAGATAACTCTGTGCTTACCTCCTGTCACTCTCATGCAATTTTTCAAACAATGAATTAGCAATATGTTCTTATTATAATAGTCTGCCAATACCTAAGCACTTAAGGGGCAAATTTAAAAGCATCCTGTGCCAACAATATGTCACTTTTTGTAACATAGTGATGGCGCAAGACACTCTTTCATATTTACAAGGAAAGGAAAAGGCACTCTGTGTATCTTTTCTTTTCCATGTAAATACGACCTAATCATACACACCACTTTGCGTTGAAGGGGCGTTCTATAGGTGTTGCTGTGCGTGTTTGCACAGAACACTCATAGAAGAAGACACATCTCCAGATTTATCAGAAAACATAAATCTGGACATGTGTGTGAACGCTGCACCATTCTCCAATTGGTGTAGCAAGGCTCAACAAGGAGAATTGTTTTCATTTCTCCTCATTTTTCTCTTTCAATATATGCTGCAATGCACATCATACATTGAAGGAGAAAAATGCCTTCACTGATTGTTTTTGTGCAGGAAGGTGTGTCTTCCTGCACAAAAACAAACTCCACACGACACAGATATCCTTGCACCATGGTGCAAGGGTACCTGTGTCACTACATGGCTGCAGTTTAAGCAGCAGTGCAGAGGGAAGCATAGACTTGCAACATATTTATGGACTTATGTTGCATGCCTGTGCTTCGGAAGTACCACAGCACACTGCAGCTAAAGAGGTTACAGTGTCATGCTGCAGCACTTCCTTATAGTTCTGCACTTATACATTCACCATACACTACTAATGCATTCTTTCAGTCAATTATGCACTACGCATACATTCAACCAAACTTTCACACACTATCATACAAATATAGCTCTTTTTTTAACCAGAGAAGTTAGTTCTGAAAATAACTTTTTTTGGTTGTTTTTTGTTATATATTTTTTTTGTAGTTTTCTGAACGATTTTGTTATTTTTTTGTATTTTTTTAAAAAGAAAAAAACAGAACAGGAGGAACAAAACAGTGAACTTCAGAAAAAAAATAAACAAAACTTTAGCACCGGTGATTTTTCTGTGCTCTGCAGATGAGGTCAATGGACTGCTCTCCATAGCAGAGCAGTTTGTTGCATTTAATGCAAATAATTTTAAGTTGTCCGAATTCTGGACGTATGTCAGGGTGGCCAGGAGATGACGCCGCCGCAGATGTGCTTGCCACTGCTGGCAGAGGGTTCTCATGAAGCCTTCTGCACTCCTCGTTCGCCAGGTTCACGGGGTGCAGAGTCTTGAGGTGCTTCATCATACTTGCGGTCCCGCAAGAGTACTTTTTTGTTGGATCACCTCGAGACAGGACCCTTTGGCAGATTTTGCAAGTGACTTTGACTGCGTTTACTTTTTTTTGTCCTTCAGGAATTGAATTTTTTTTCCAAACCACTGAGGTGTATCTCTCAGGGCGTGGAGGTTCAGGTACAAATCAATCATCTGAAGAGTGTTCTGAGTTGGATGATGGCTGCTGTCCAGAAGCCATTGTCTTCAGATGGAAATGAATAGCAGCTGTGGAAATCAGCAAAAAAAAGTTCTTCTCAGCTCAGAGATGTTCCTCCAAAGAAGGTCTAAGAAGAATGATTGAAATGGGTGGGGTCCTTCAATAGTTACAATAGGAAATGTTATGAACCAATCAAATCTGTTTTTTTTCTGGTCACATGCGCACAGGCAGCACGCTCCCAACGCGACTTCACGAAATTGCATTTAAAACTATGTTTATTAAAAGTAAAAGTATATTATTTTTATGATTAGCTTAGATAATGTCTTGCCCTAATATGTATATTAAATACATATATATATCATTTTAGACATTAAAAAAATTTGCGGGAGTCGCGCACCCACCGCGTCGAACATGTATATGACGTCAAGCGCAAGTGAGCGAGCGACCGTAAAGTAATACGTATGTGTCGCATATGCGCCTGGAGTCGCGTACCGGTCGCATAGCGAGCGCGCAGGAAAATACGCACCCATCGCACATCCTACGCGGATCCTACATAACAATCCTAAAATGGCAGCTAGGTTCCGCGCAGTGATCGAGAAAGGTACGCTTTGGGTGCGCGACTCCCAAAAAATATTGAAAAAAAAAAAACAATAAAGTAAATAATATAAATATATTTTTAAAAAAATTATAAAACAAATAAAAAACATTAGTTACAATATTTTAAAAAACATTTTTTTTCCATTTACATTAAAAATATATAATGTAATTAAAAAATAAAATATGTAAAAATAAATAGTTAAAAAAATGTAGAAAATCAGTATCAAAATAGTAAATATAAGATTTATTATATTTAAAAATTGTCATTTAACAAACCTTTGAAATTCACTGAAAAAACCATAGGTTTCAGACATGTTATAGTTAGGAATTAGCATTTAAAAAACCTTTGAAATTCACTGAAAAAACCATAGGTTTCAGGCACATTATAGTTAGAAATTAGCATTTAAAAAACCTTAGAAATTCACTGAAAAAACCATAGGTTTTAGAAAAAGTTATAGTTAGTTGGACATTTCACTCGTACAAAACCATAGAAATTCCCCCGTTATAGTTAGTTCAGCTAACTATAACTCGCGTCCCCGCAATGCACTGCTGATGACGTCACATATTACATCACTCATGACATGGTCAGTGACATCACTGATGACATCACTGATGACATCTCAAATGACATCACTGATGACATCACTGATGACATCATCCATGTGATAATTTGATGCATCTTCTCACACCCTAATATAACCTTTGATACACCCACTCTAAATTACAGACTGCCATTCTCAAAACCATAGACACTCCAACACCAATAACTACATACCCACTCACTGATTCTTAGGTTTACACACACATCCACTCACTCACCCGTACAGTCACTCATACTTATGGTCACTCAGTACAGGACTATCATATGCACTCATACTATTATATAGACACTCACACACCGCCACTCATCCATAGAGGTACTCATACACCTAGTCAATCATGCAAATAATTAATCACACTCCCATTTACTCACCTATACAGTTATACACACCAGCTCACTTACTCATACAAATACTAGCACATTCTTACGCTCCTATGCAATCACTGATGCAAGCACACACTCATCCATATAGCCACTCTCACAATCACACACTCTCACTTATAGCCATTTATATACTCCAACACACATATATACTGCCTTTCACATACGTAGTTACTCACACATGTACCACTGAGATATACATTCAATCACTAACACACCCATACACACACTCACCCACCCATACAGTCCATCACAGATGCACTCTTGAAACCATGCACCCAGTGAATCACCCACTCACACATCTATGCACAGTCACACACACCCCACCCACACAAACACTCAGGCACCCATACAGATACTCAGACAACCAATCCATAACCCATATAGACACTTATGTAGCTAGTCACAAACCCATGAAGCTGCTTACACAACAACAGACAGACGTATACAGACATTCACACAGTTTAGTCACTAACCCATGCATTCAGTAAGATACGTTTAATCACTCACTTATAGACTCAGTCACGCACCTACTAAATCATCCATTCAGACACTTATACACCCACTCGTTCTTCAATACGCCTTTTCCTATATATATTAAACATATTTAAACTTTACAGAAACACACAGTCACTGGATGATGTCATCAGTGATGTCATTTGAGATGTCATCAGTGATGTCATCAGTGATGTCACTGACCATGTCATGAGTGATGTAATATGTGACGTCATCAGCAGTGCATTGCGGGGCGCGAGTTATAGTTAGCTGAACTAACTATAACGGGGGAATTTCTATGGTTTTGTACGAGTGAAATGTCCAACTAACTATAACTTTTTCTAAAACCTATGGTTTTTTCAGTGAATATATATACATACTTGAAACTTTTAGGGCTATTTATTATGCCTTTGTGGTACTATATCTGGATCACATTTGGATCTTTTTTGAGTTAGTGAAAGATCATTAAGTTTTCCCACTCCGCCACAGGAGATTGACACGGGCAGGGCCTGCCCTTCAATCAGGTCTTACACCCAACTCACTGCAGGCAGTCAACAACAACTGTATACAGCCTCTAGCTGGGCACAATGTGAGTTAACCATAGGACCAGGTTCTGCATCCTGCCCCCGTGGGTAGCCAACCTCCGCAGCACACAGCCTTTGGCAATATGTAGGAGGGGTTCACTGAAGTACCTGCCTTACACATTTGAAATGTGCTTACATTCTTTTTATACATTAAAATATTTCTATTCATAGCTGTAAAAAAGAATATATTTGAGTACATTTCTATATACCTTCCTGTAGAGGAATATCCACACCGGTGGTGAATATCTCCACCAACAGGAAAAGCTACTAGAAGTAACTGTACATTCATAATTTCTATTGTAGAGTGCTCCACCCTATCATTTAAGGGGTGGAAACATGGTTCTCACATCTGCATACTGCAAAAATCTGTTTTTTTTTAACAATCACAAATTTGCTGACAGGGGTTTGTGGATCCACGAACCTTTATGCAAGGTTAAATATTCCATTAGCAAGATTGGCAGTTCCTTTGGCAGATATTTGTATCTCGTGAAAAAGCATGGTAATTTTTATTTTATCCGGGTAGGATTTGCCCCTCTGGGTCTTCCACATCCTGTTTGCTGTCGAGGAATATTTCCCATCCATTTACTCCCAACCACTGGTACCTTTTTTCCAGGACACATGGTTTGGTACCTGGGGCCCTGTAATGGCCAATGCAGCACAAATATTCAATTGCTTCCAACCATCAGATCATCCAAACTCTTGCATCCTCCAAGAATTTTCAGATTTCCGCATTCAGCAAAGGGAAAATTTCTTCCCTTAATCTAGCTGAATCATTCATTTTTCAGATTTATTATCCTTAAAGGAGTTCAAGAATCTGCACCCACCAAAAAATCATCACCAATTAATTGCGAACATTTAAAATAGATTACCCTTCGACATCTGCTTGATACCTTTCTTTACTGCAAATATCTAAAATTAACACTAAACCACAAAATTTTTCTATTCAGAGTAATTCTTTCGTTTCACTCCACGACTACTACAATTCCCTTCAGTTGGGTGTTTAAAATAGGTATAGATGTATCAGAATCGTACTTACATTAAGATTTCATGTGTAACCTGCCAAAAGGTTCAAAGTATACCTTGTTATTGAATGTGGCTTGAAAAATTACATTACGGGTAAACACACAGGCTAACAGTAATTGTTCTTTCACGATGCCAAAATCTGTCTGAAGTCAAAAATAAATAATCTTTAAAATTAAAAGTACTCCAGAGGTACAAAAACACTTTGGGCTACCTACATGGACACCATACGAAGCATAACTCTGCCAACTTCTACATACAGAGGAGCATATTTGAGGACACACTGCCCTGACTTACTCCTATAATCCAAAATGCATATCAAATTTGTAAAATGGCTCTGCATGAGGGGACAAACATGTTTGGTTTCAAACATGCATCTTGCGCGTGCACACAAAACTGATCCACGTATATCAGCCTTGTATGGGTTTTGACTGTTTAACACCTCATGCTTCATTGTCAGGTAAGAGCCTGCTATCAAACGGTGATCCTTGTCTTTAGAGGCATGAAAGGAATTTGTAAAGCGACCAGCTGTGGACTCATCACATGAAAATAATGAGGTTGTGGTAGAAGGAAGGGTGGAGCAGAAACGATTTCTAATGAGACTACGCACACAAAGCACTATGCCAACTGGAACGGGGAAACTGCATTTACAACCCGGGCTTAACCACGTGTGCAGTTTTGATGCAAGGGGAGCACAGCTTGCCTTAACCACGCATATGCCTCCACCATGCAAGTGCATGGTTAAGGTAGTCAGCGCTCTAGATGTAGAGCAGATGGGTGGGGAAAGGAACAGGAAGGATCGGGACAGGATGGACCATGACGCAGCTTGGTAAGTACAGCTGGGGCTCAGGGGTGATGACTGTTGGGGGCTAGGTCTGGGGGCCGGTTTTAAAGCTTAGGGAGGGGGCTGGGGTCGGGGTAGTTTTTAGGGCTGGAGGGGCGAGTTTTAGGGCTCAGGGCAGGATGGGGTAAGTGGAAGTTCTCTGGGCTCGGGACTAGGTTTTAGGGCTCAGGGTGGGGGTTCCTGGGGTCGAGGTCATTTTTTTCAGCTGGGGCCTAGATTTTAGGGCTCAGGGTAGGGGGTCAGGGTAGTAGAGCTGGGGCAGGTAGATTGCAGGGTTGGGGGTCTGGTTTTAGTGCTCAGGGCAGGGGGGCTGGGGTGTGATCTTTACCACGCCTAAACCTTTACCAATCATGCCTTTAAAACGAAATTTGTTATAAAGCCCAGCGTGGTAAAGGCATGCACGGTAAAGACGCAGTCGTTGTTAACATTGAGTTGTTAAGGCATGCATGGTTTAGGGAGTCGTTGTTCCATCACACAACCACTTGAACGTCATCACAACACTACCTCATAGACAAGCAGACGTGATATTAAGAACATTACAAACACAAATATTGGAGTTTTAGCGCTTTGAAGGAATATGGGAGCTGCAATCGGAAGTCAAGATCGAGAAATGTATGTTCAAAGTAATAACTGTGCTCTTTGGAATGCACTTGATAAATTATTAAATATTTAAACATATTTTTGCCATAATGTATGTTACTGTATTGCTTCTGTATGAAGGCACGTGTTCTTTATTCCCATTTTCTTTTTGAGGATGAGATTATTAGTTAGCATGCACCCTCAGGGAAATACATGGGAAAAACAAATTAATTCATCATTTGGAGAAAATATCAAAACTATCAATGACAACAGTAATAGAAACGAACAGGGTTAAATGTTCTCTGGGCATCAAATATTTTTTACGATAATGGAACAATATGTGCAAATGAGCCTCACACATGTACAAATTACAAATTGCTTAATATGAATAGAAAAAAAAAATATATAAAACGCACTATATTTCTAGTTCACATTGTCCCCGGAATGATATGATACCCTAAAGGAACAATCTCTATGTTAATTATTGATGGATGCATTAGTTTTGAATGTTGCTACATTGGCAGTCTAGATTCCAGTTTGCTCATTGATCATAGAGCATATAAAGATGCAGGCTGCAGCCCTGTTGTGAGTGGGTGGTTTGGTACCTATGCTGTTCAATCATCAGCTCTGCCAATTAGGGTTTCAATTAGTGTCAATTGAGGCAGTGACTTCATGGTGTGTACACTATTCCTTCGAGACCTGGCATGAGGCCACTAATTAATTTTACATGGGCCAAAGGACAGGCATTACAGATAATGATTTTCAACCTGGTCCACCCTGGACTGAATTCAAATTGGATATTTACATTAGGCTGGCCTTAACGTTAATGGTCTAAAAGTAAGAGTCAGCATAAGCTATTAACAGATGGGCGAAATGCACCCAGATCAATGGAACGGTATATAACATCACAAATATTTGCTGTATAGTACAGATTTAAAATGTATTGTTTACCATTACAAGTTATTGTACTACCTAAAAAATAAAGCAATTTTTAAATCCATTTGAGTGAAGGTGCCTGTGTTTGTCTATGGTCCTATTCAGCTCATAGGACATATGGACCTGCTGTGAAGCAAATAGATATTCCAATTTACATTCTCAAGGAGATAGATGCAGAGATTACATTCAATGTTCACGTGTCGTGAGACAATTAAAACAATTAAAAGATACATCATGTAATTCATTAACGTGACATATATTAGTTGTATGTGTCGTTTTTCCCCTGCACGCCGTTTCTGCTTCTCTGTACTTGCAATATTCCGTTTCAGATAAAGTCTAGACGCGTTTGCTATTCTTTCAGCCCACTTACTTGCTAATATTTTGTACAGTTGTTGTATAGTTTGGCACAGTTCCAGCTACACACTTTAGCAGAAATAATAATAAATACATTTCTCATCTCCACTGGCAAAATTCAAAGCGCTGCAGTCAAGAGAGTATGTTGAAATGAGTCTCTTTAGAACGAAAATTCAAATAGGCGAAATGTCAAACTTTGGAATTGTTGTTTGTTAAATATTTTTACAGCGCACTCTTCGGTTTGAAAGGCAGCAGTAACAGTACGCTGCAGGTTGCCCTGTGGTAGCACAGTCAAGTGGAAATATTTGTATTTCCCTTAATAACCCATATCTTTAGTGAGTGTGAAGCATTTGTACGTCTTTCGTTAGCCAAGACCTTTTGATTTTATTTTATTACATGAATCATATACTTATTTCAATGGGCTTTCAGCCAGCCCTGCTCATCCACCGGTCTGTTACGTCATTTGCTACAGTATGGGGCAACGAGTCAGCCCACTCAACCTTTGTGAACGAAGGCATTCTGTTCTTTCACAGGGAACACATCCGTACACAAAATTCCCCTCAATGCCACTGACTACTATGACAATGTGTGCTTTTTGAAACTAAAAACATATTTTGCTTTCACCTATTTTGTTATAAAGTAGTATATAAGTTTTACAAAAACCATGACCAAACTAGCCTAGACAGTGCCAGGTCTGGCAGCCAACACCGGACTTATTGGCTTTGTCAGTGCTTTTTAAGATATGAACAGTGATCACCAGTATCGTGTTTTGCATCAAAACTCATTAACAGCTTTACAAAAAATTATGTGTTGCCTGTTTAAAATGATTGATAATATGCAGTAACTTAATTTAAGAAAATTCTAAGCAAGCATCAGATCTAAGAGTTTGAAATTCATCTGTAAATTCCATCAGCATTGGCCCTGTAAATCAAAATGAAACCGATCGGTAAATCAGAGCAGAACAAACATGAAGAGGTGCAAAACCTACTTCTTGATGGCTTTGGGGAGGTTGTTGCTATGTTTAGTTGGGGAGTGTTGACAGCAATGTTCCAGTTCTTGTCAGTAATGCTGTTACAGTTTTGGCGGGCTCATCTGGCAGTGGTGCCTGTGCAGTGGACTGGGACGGGGATGCTGAATTTCATAAGGGCCTGGTCTGTCCAGGGGACTGGTGTGGGCTTGTCGACTCAGATGTCGTAGAAAGTGGTGGAAATTGTGTTGAGGAGGTGTCCGGGGAAGTGAGTAGGTCCCTTTACTCGTTAGGTAAAGCCCAGGCTTCCAAGGTATTTGACTAATGCATTTGAGCTGAGGTCGGTGTGGTCTTCCAGGTGGAAGTTCAGGTCTCCAAGTAGGATATAATTGCTAGCATTGAGGGTGAATGGAGCGACAAAGTCTGTGATGGTGTTGGTGAAGTTGGTGCATGGTCCCTGTGGTCTGCAGTTAAGAGTGCTGCAAAGGGTGAAGGTGGATGTGATGTGGAGCTTTAACAACAGGTGTTCCATGTTGATGGATGACGTGTCAATGGATGTGATGCAGTAGATGGACTTCTTGTAGAAGATGGCATGTTCGCCTCAAGGCCTGTGAAGTCTGTCTTACCTCGCCACCCTTCAACTGGTGGGGAATGACTGTGGTGATGTCAAATGCCGAAGCAGGGTTCAGCCAGGTATCAATGAGGAAAAGTGGGTACGAGCATTGTCGTGCAGCTGGTCCCAAATATCTGTGGCATATTTGGTGAGTGGGCGGGGGTTGAGGAGCATGCATGTGAGTGCGAGGTGTTGTGTGGTTGATTGCAGTGAGTTTAAGAGAGTGCAGTGTTGGATGCTATTGCTGAGGGTGCAGTGAGTGTTGGTTGTGTGTAAGTGCATGAAATCTTGCAGAAAGCACAGGAGAATGCTCCATTAGTGTTGTGTGGTGCGTTTAGGCAGCATCGTGTAGAGCAGTGGCTGAGGTTGTGGATGCAGAGAGTCAGTGTGGGTAGTGGTGAGAGGAGGAGAACAAAGGTTCCTGGTGCTGGGTGCAGGTGGGGTGCAGATGGGCACAGACAGGCTTACCATTGGGCATCCCCACTGGGTGCGTCTGCTGCACATCTTCAATGTGGTAGCCATTAAGTAGGTTCTTGGAGGGCCGTGGAGTGATATCACTTCCTGTGAAGATGGCTGATGTAAAATCCAGATATGTCACTTCCTGTGCAAATGAATGATAGGAATGAGTCCCCTTGATTGACTTCTTCTTTTAAAGACAAGTTGGCATGAAACCAGTGCAGATGGATGATGGGAAATCCAGTAATGCCACTTCCTGTGCAGCCTCCCCAAAGCCATCAAGTATTTCAACAATTGGGTCATCTCATGCGCTGTCTCCCTTGCCCACCTCAAACACAGACATACAACAAGATGCAGACCTCAGGCCAGCTGGTTCATGGAGTAACATAGACTGAGGAAACGCCACTGCAAACATCTGCGCCGCAATGGGAGAATGAACTGGTACAATGTGGACAGAAGCACATTAAGATCCGCCTTTAGACATTACAACCAAATGATCTGGACGACGAAACATGCCCTTCTGGTGCAACACATCAATGCCAGCACCAACAGAAGCAAAGAAACTTTGCCATTGTGAAAATTTGACCTTACCAGGGTCCAGCTCCAACTCGATCTCCCTACAACAATCTTTCTTAATTCCCCATGAATAAAATCATGCCATTTACAGCAAATTCAATTAAGTATCACACCCAACAGACCTCACCAAATGCCTCCCGATCTCATCCAAAGAAGCAATGCTCTTACCAAATGGTCAATCATCAACCCAGAAGAAACTGCTGATACCATGAAGACGATCGACTCAGGGGCATCATTGAACCCCTCCTCCCCCCATGACTACTCCAGAAAACTCAAACCCATCAGTGCCATGCTCACACCTATTCTGAATACCTCCACCCCTTCTGTGGCCTTCCAAGATGCTTGGAAACATGCAACTTTACTCCCTTTGTTGAAGAAGCCCTCTACGGACCCTTCACCACAGACCAATCTCTCTGCAACTACTCCTGGTCAACGTCTTAGAGAAAATCATCAACAGACACCTCACTGAATATCTCTGACAACCAACTGCTCTGCACCACTCAGTCTGGTTTCAGTTCCAACCACAGCATGGAAACTTCATTATAGGGGCGTAGCCAAGATTGCAATTGCAATGGATGCTTTCTAAAAGAGTTCCGAGCAGGGCCCTTACACCATCCTGCTGTAATCCGAGCCATCCCACCTGCTTGGTGCCAGCCTGTGAGGGAAGCCCTGGGACACCATGTCACCACTCTACATGGTACACAAACAGACTCTGGGGTCCTTGCTGCATCGTCCTGAGGCGATGTAGCTGAGCATGGCCTGAGGTGCTCTTCAGCTGCATGCATGCCAGTCTACAGCCTGACCTGCTTTGGGGAACCTGAGAGCTCAACGGATTCTCACCTGGCGTCCACCTCACCTCGGATCCACTTCTCACCATAATCAACAGTGTCCCCTCCCATGATGGCAGCAAGCCTTAGTGGGGGCATAACAATCATCTGCACTGGGCCTGTGCGCTTCTTGCTTTTGCGAGTGCGCTTGGGCTCCGCCGTGGCCCCTTGATGCCTGCGGCCACAATCATCTCTTGCAGGGCCTGGCGGCCGTTGTCAGGCTACAGTGCCTAAAGCGGCATATCCTCCTGCATGCAGATGAAGCTTTGAACTTGAATCTCTTGTGGTGTGCAGTGCATGGAGAGACCGCGTGAGGTGCACATGTGCTTACACAGAGTGTACTGCCTTGGGCACTGAGCCCCAATTGGACTGTCATGGATCAAGATGGATGGCTGCTCAAAGTGAGGTGAGAGACTGCATGGCCCCACAACCATTTTGTGACTGCTGGTGGCCCCAGGACATCCCCCTGCTCTGCCAATACATGACACAGGCCCTCACTAAGCTCTGGCCCCTTTATATGTCAGTGCTAAACGCCTGCACCACCAGCACTGCCTACATCTCCTAGACGGCAGCCTCCTCCTACCGCAGGCCCCTAGCAGGAATAGTTGGACCCCGTGGCCCAGAACATCGACATTTACATCCTTCCAAGCTGCTCATTAAGATGGGAGCAAGCCTGTGAGTTTACACGGCCACTTTCAAACTTAACGAGGACGACACACATTGCTGTGAATCCCTGTGACAATGTAGATGGGGTGAGATCATTACTGCTGCATGCCCCAAGCTTGGCCTCAATGCAAATCAAATTCTAATTGCTGCCTTTGTAACGCAGGCCTACCCAGCTGCATAACCTACTGGCTTCACTGCTGCCTAGAACTACTTATCGCACAGCCTCCTTGCCTCCTGTCACTCCAGAAAGGCCAGGCATGTGGATGATCCTGCAAGAATTGTGTGTTCTGCCCTGGTGGATCTGGCTCCTGAGCTAGCGATCTATTTGGCTTGGAGACCAGTCACCTCTCTGCGTCATGCCTCCATGATATACGGATGACCACAAGAAAGGCCAAAGTGCGTATCAATGAACACAGGAGTACTTTCAGGTTTCGAAAAAACAGAATAAGACTTATGAGACACTTTCTTGAGAACAACCACTCAGAGAATGACTTTGAGTGGACAATCATTGAACATGTCTCATCAAAGGTCACCAACTATAACAAACGGTTTGTAACAGAACAAATGTGGATTTATCGATTGGGCACTTCGAACAGGGGCCTGAATGATGAAGTACAATGGACACAACTTTAGCCACAGTATCATCTATTTAAAACTACCCAGTTCCATCTAAGAGAAAACCAAAACATGGAATTCATGTTACACTGGAGGAGAAAGTGAGGGGTTGATCACACTATGCATTGGGTTTTTCTAATGTCATAAATGCTAGTGATATGAACCTGTTGGGTGCTACAGCAAACACACCGCTAGCAGTAGATATGCAGCAGCTAGCACAATATTTCAACACATTCGGTGCTCATAACTTCTTTGGTATCCTTTAGCACGGGTACTACATGCATTGTACCAGGAAAGGTATAAATGACAACCTGGGTGTGGTACCCAAAAAAGCTGGTATGCACTTTAAGCTTCAAATGGAAATGTGATGACAATATTCTGTTGCATCACTCAAAAAGGGCTAAGCACAATTGGTCAATATTTTGTGTACAATTTGTCCTTGGTGGCATGTGAATAATTATAACACTCTCTTGTTCTACTGGACTTTGAGTGGATATGTAATATTGTGGTCATGCTTCTATTTTTAAATGGATTTCCCCAGATTTTACACCATTAAGATACTTATCCCCTACATTTGGCAGCTGACTCCATTAGAACAATGGAGCTTTGCATCTTCCAAATTTGATCTTTGTGGACTACAACTCCCTCCTACGTTGTAGTCCATTGAGAACTGTCTTAAGGTAAACACGTCATGTTGAACGCTCCAGATAGCAAAACCAGAGATACTTAAACGGTCCTCCAGCAGAGCCCGCTCCAACAATACGACTGTGGAGAGGGCTCTGCTAGGCTTTATGGAATGTCATACTTTTGGTGAAGTAAGTTATAAATTAAACCCCTGGGTCGGAGCTCATTTCTTCAGCTCTGTGACATGCATTGGCACCTTGCCACATCGCACAAAAGCACTACTATTGGCGCCTGGGTATCGTAAGGGCCTCACCGTTACATACCCCTCCTAGGGGCCCTAAATCGCACTCCATAGTGGCTTTTCAGCTCTATTCAATATGATTTCTGATATGCAACAGAGTTTAACTGGCATAACACCATGGCACATTATTATGTCACACCAAACACCCCCACAGGGCCTTTCATGAAGTATTCGCTTAGGGGTGTGAAACACTAATGGCTTGTTACCACAGCCCTGCGTTTAATATTTAGGGAAGTACAATCCCGTTGGTATGAATATTGAGTGACTAGCGGATAACTGCAGCAGGATGCAAGGAAGGGCACAAACACTACCATTCGAGCACACAACTGATGATATGAGTGCTGGTAGCGCATGAGCGCTACGGACGAATATACATGGTGATGTCTGAGAAATATCTTAAATGTAAACAAATGGTCATGCTCATAATGTGCAAATTATAAATGATAGTGAGCTGCAATATCCTGGCAATATGCATGTATGGCACAAATACAATCATATCAGTGTGCATGTTGTCACTTTATAAGTATGTGAGCATTAACGGCACTAGTTCAGGGGAGAGCGCAATTGCATTAGTTCCCTTGTTCATTCGAACATATTGTGTGTTTATGCCTCAAAGGGTGACGCACTCCAACATTCGGCGCCTGTGCCACATCATGGATACGATGTCCAGGGAAGGCAACCTTCCGGTGGCGGTTTCCCTGGATTTCAAAAAAGCCTTTGATACATTGAGTTGTTCCTAACTAATAGAGGTGCTGGAGGTGCTTGGAATGGGCCCTAACTTCCTAGGTTGGGTCAAGCTCCTATATACTGCCCCACAGGCACGGGTCCGCACCAGCCGTCAGATCTTGCAATCTTTTTCCATAAGCAGGGGGACCCATCAAGGATGCTCTTTATCGCCAGTAATTTACGTGCAAGCTATGGAACCACTTGCAGCTATGCTGCGCGCCAGGGGCCCTAACAGGGGTTTCAAGGTGGGACTGGATTGGCACACTGTATCCCTAAATGCAGTTGATGTGTTAGTATAACTCAGAGACCATGCCTGTAGGCTACCAGTCCTCTATGATATACTCAATCTCTTCAAAGAGATGATAGTCCTCAAGGTGAACTGTGGAAAGTCCTGTGTCTTCACTTTATGCTGAATTGAGCAGGAGCGTCGAGAAGTGGCAGACATTGTGAGCCTCCCTTGGAGTTTTGAAACGTTTTGCTACCTCAGCGTCAGTGTTTACCACAAAGATTGGTGACTTGCTAGATGGTAATCATGGTAAGGCCCTGACCTCGATTTGCCAATCCATGCACTTCTGGACTCGATTATCCCTTGCGCCTATTGGCGCCAGTACCCGGATCAAGTTCAATGTGTGCGTGACTGAAATCACCCACCGGAAGAAGACCAAGGGGCATATTTACGTTCCCTGGCGCATCCCTGCATATCAGCAGGGATGCGCCAGGAAAATGCGTCACGCAAGTTTACCCTTGCGCCACGTCCGATGCGCCGCATTTACAATGCGGCGCATCGTGCGCAAGGATAAGCAGATGCGTGACGCATCTGCCGGCCGGAAGGTTGGCGCAGTGCTGAAGTTGTGTCGCAAGCGCGACGCAACTCCAGCACTGTTCCAACCTTCCTATCCCTAACATGGTGCGTCAATCCTTACGCCTGCTTGAAGCAGGCGTAAGGATTTGACGCACCAGCGTCGGAAAAGTGACTGCGTGAAATCTTCTAGATTTCACTGCGTCACTCTTCGAGCGTTCCTGCACCGGAACGCCCCCCTGCGCCGGTACGCCCACATGAAACCTGACGCAGGTTTCATGTGGCGCAGGGGTTTACTACGTGACGCATCTCCCTAGATGCGTCACGTTGTAAATATAGTGCAACGCGGCGCATGGTTTGCATCGCCGCTGCGTTACATGCGTGACGCAACGGCGGCGCAAAAGTGGCGCAAGGGGCTTGTAAATATGCCCCCAACTGTCTAAAGCTGAACACCGACAAGACCAAGAGCATGATCTTGGGAGGAGCACAACACCGTGGGACTCCACGTGGTGGCCAACAGAACTAGAACTGACACCCACCCACATCAATTGCAGCAAGAATCTAGGGATCATCATCAACAGCAAACTCGACTCGTCTCGACTCGTCCAAGTCAGTGCAGTCACTGCCTCATGCTTCCATACACTGAAAATACTGAGGAAGATTTTCAAATAGCTCCCAATCAGCACCTGGAAAACTGTCTCCAATACACTGGTCACAAGTAAGCTGAACACCCTCTATGCCAGAATCAACAAAACATGCACCAGAAGGCTGCAGACCATGCAGAACTTGGAAACCGAAATCACCCTCACTTTCCACAACACACTTACATTACACCACACCTGAAGGAGCTCCACTGGTTCCCCATTCACAAAAGAGCACAATTCAAACTCCTCACCCAGACTTTAAAGGCATTACATAAAACTGGACCAGCATACCTCAACAATCGCATCTGCTTTCACAAACCTTCCAGAAACTTCCGCTCATCAGGACTTCTACTTGCACACATCCCACACATATGGAAAATCAGATCCAGTGGTTGAGCCTTCTCCTTCATTGCTCCTAACGAGTGGAACAACATGCTGTTACAGATAGGAGCCTCCTCTTGACTTTGTGAGCTCCGCAAGAAGCGGAAGACCAAGCTTTATGAGTCGTTCCACTAGACCCTAGGTGTGGCTAGACTCACTCCTGCTCAGTGCCAGGATACCCTCTAGGGTGAGTGTGCGCTCTACAAATCTGCATAACAAAACATAGTGTTGGGATTTTGTGACAATCAAAAGTGCAATCCATGCACGTAAAGGTGGCATATCAGCCCAATTCAGCAACACAATCTATCAAACAACATGAAAACATGATTATGGTGCATGTTACAGGAACTGTTTACCCAACTTAATAACAGCAACAAAATGCCCTTTGATGAGATAGTGGTCCCATTGAGAAAGGACACATATTTATCATATTTTAGCCATGTCCAATGTGGTGGCAATAGGGTGATAAATTCTGACCTATAAATTAAACCAACTTGCATGGAGGAAGCATAGGATGTGTGGACAAGCTATAGTTCTTTAAATTACAGTTTCCCCATGTTTTGTTCCCTCCTTTTTTTAAAGCATTTTTACTCTCATAGACTCACAATTTTCACTCGCCATGGGCATGCATTCACCACTGAGCTGCCAGTGAAACCCAGAGAACACAACAGCAGTCAAACATCAGTGGCCACACAAAGAACTTTTGCTCACTATAAACACCACATTCATAAAAGAAAAATTAAAGAAGTCACCAGAGAGGGAATGGTGATAGAAAGCTGCCTTCTCAGGCTCTTTAGGAAGCAGCCTTTGCTAACCAAAAAGGCATCAGAAGATGTTTTAGTTTGTGCATTATTACTGTATAAATGCATAGCCGCTCATGGCCTCGTGTTGTGTGTGACCCATCAAATACGTGCCACTCTTTTAGCTAATAAGACTTTCTATTCTCTGGTGGCAGTAAACTGCATATTCCAGAATGCAACATTGCACTTCCTAATAGTCATGACTGGCTGACTTGGTAACACTCGGCAATGGGCTACTTGGCAGCTATACCATCATGAAGTACATGCTCTAGTAAGTAAAATGTCCCTAATGTATTCTCCTAAATTAACAGTACATCATGCACGTCCAATGCAAAATGTTGGTAGGATACGTTGTTGAGAGGGTTCATGTTATGTTGTGTTATGTTATGTTAGGTTATGTTAGCTTATGTTCAAGGGTGGGCGGAGTTGGTGGAGTACCACTACGCGGATTTCCACGTAGTTGCCTAAAAACTCAGTGTAATTCCGCTTTGCTCTGCCCTACATGCAGGCAGCAGACCTGGAGGGTTCCTGACCTTCAGACTGCTATCTGCTTTACAGCACTTACCTGGGTCTGGTGTTCTCCGCCATGCCCGGGCTGCCCTCCTCCTGTCCTGGTCTCCTCAGTGCAAAAGCAAAACCCCTACGCTATACGACTTGCGAGGACTGCACATGCGTGCACCCGCACGCATCCGCAGTCATCCCATGACATACAGCGTAGGGGATTTGCTTTTGCACCGAGGAGACCAGGAAAGAAGGAGGGCAGTCCCGGCACGGCAGAGCACACCGGACCCACATAAGACCTGGTCCTCATCACCCCTTAACTCTCTCCACGAGGTGGGCGGCAGGGCAAACTCCACCACGCCACGGAATCAGAGTTTTTGCCTGAACTCTGTGTTCCCAGCGGATCACGGAGTTGGCCAAACTCCGCAAACTCCGCTGGCGGAGCGGAGTTCGCCACCTGCCCCTAGTTATGTTATGTTAGGTTAAGTTATGTGTATTTGTAAAGCACATTCACCTGCGAGGGTATCCTAGCACTGAGTAAGTGTGTCTGCCTAGCCCTATCTATGGTACATTGGTTAATTGAAAAGTCCCATCTTCAGTTTCTTGTGGAATTCAAGAAGAGAGGAGGAGGCTCTGATGTGCAGAGGAAAGTCATTTAACACTTTAGGAGTGATGGAAGAGAATGCTCGTCCTCCTGATCTGGTACTATGTATGAATGGGATGTTGGCTAGAAGGAGTCCTGCGGAGCTGAGGTGTCTGGAGTATTGGTGGAAGGAGATGCGACTGCTTAGGTACGTGGAGTCTGATTTGTGGAGTGCCTTGTCATGGGACTTTGAGTCTCAGCCCCTCACCCTACATGTTCTGTGCACACCTGCTTCCAGGAGAACATGCCCATCTCAGGTAAAATTGTGTCCCTGCATAAACATATATTTGAACCTTGCTTCTGCAGCATGAGTTCACGGGTAAGGGTTGAAGGGAGTCCAACGTTTGAGCTTTGTGTTAAGTTCAAAATTTGTAAACATTTAAGAGTGCTTTTACTTTGAAAAAAAGAAAATATATAAAACAACACTAGTTTTTCATTGTAGGGCTGGGTGCTGCAGGAGGATCCAAATTAAAGAGACACAACATTATTTAAGAAACATAACACTGCCAGTGCTTCTTGAACTAGAGAACTGAAGATGCACGCATTGTCAGAGGCTGTACTATTTATCACTGCAGAATCGCAGGAAACAGCAAAATGATTGCAAATCTCATTAACAACAACACTAGGCCAATGCTAAAGTTAAAGGGTTAGAGATGGAACATTTTAAGAAGAATGTTTGTGATTCGCAAGGGGGAATTGATTTATCTAGGAAGAAAGACAGGATGTAAGATACCAAGAAATGTTATGCCTCCGCTCCTTGCACCAGGATCAGGAACTAAACTAACTTGTTTGTATATGGATGTGGCATAAGGCTCTGTCAGAGTGGGAGCCACTGGGAGATTCCCTGATGCAAGGTCATATACAAAATCTGATCCAAATCATTTTTGTAAAGCAAAATCTTCCCCGTAGGAATTGTTTCTTAGCCAGTGCTCACCGCTTTCACAGGGAGGCAAATTAATAATTAGCCCTAGAAAATGGGTAAAGTGAGTAATGGCTTGTGGTGTAATGTCAAAAGACAGTTTGCCCCTTAGGGCCCCATGAATTTGTTAGTCCAGTCCAAGCATAAACCTGTACAGTTTCTATATTTCCAGGGCACATTTGATCGAGTAATCTGACTTTGGGAAAGGCATTATATACAGCCAGGAGAAATGTCTGCACGAATGTGCTACTTACTGAGACCAGCAATGTTTGAAGTTGCTAAGCTAGGGCCCTTACTGGATTCACAATCAGGCTGATACAAATCCCCTAAATCCCATATTAAAAAAGGCAGAATAAGAAGAATACATATAGGAAATAAAGGCAGCAGAAATTGCTATTCCTAAATCCAGAACCCTAGTGACAGGGCCATAAAGGGCCATTTTAGATTTTTAATGAAAGAGCACACATCAACTTTAATCCAGAGAAACCTTCCTTTAAGAATTGCCTAGCTGTAGAGAAGAAGCCTCCACCCCCCTTAAACAGCTTGAGTAAAAAAAGCATCAACAGCCTCTCTCAGATCCTGCAAAGGCTTGCATTGTCAGGTTGGACTGATTAAACCTGTAAGTGTGAGCAGACCAGCCATATAAAGTAATAAATTATACCAACATGGTAGTGTAAGATCAATCAAAATGAGAAATTCTGAAACACCTGTAAATGGCCATTTCAATATATGATAAGAACTATTGTGTTATAACACTGTAGCTGTGCTATTGTGCTTTGTCTAAAAATGTTAGGAGAAGTTGCTGACCGAGCACAAGAAAACATTACATCCTGTTGTTGGACCTTGTATGAAATGTTCAGACTAAATACCAGGAAGTGTCACTGAATAACAAATAATATGTACAGACGATTCCTAAAATTATATCATGTCACAAAAACAAATGTATTATGTGCCTAAAACTGAAAAATGTGCAACTAAGGGAGAACCAAAGTGGGCCCAACACGGAAATCACCACACTCACTCACTGGTCGGGAAAGTAAGTTTGCAACTAACAAAATAATTAAAGCACAAGCTAAGCAAATTCAATGCAATGCTAATAAGCATGCCATACAAAAAAAAATTATAGTCATAATAAATAATATAACATGAACATTTTTTAAAAAGTGGCCAAACTAAAATGAGCCAGAAGCACCCAAGATTTCTTCCACAAGATCAATGTTTAGTGAATCCAGAAGGAAGTCCATCTCCGCAGACAATGATTCCGCGATTGCCCCATTTAAAAGCTCCAAAGAACAGACATAATCCTCTATATCAGCTGATGCTGAGGAAGTACCCTGGTGACCTGCATATGTGTTATTCGAGCCAAAGGGGCTTATTTATGATTCCTTGCGTCACTTTTACGCCGTTGGTGCGTCACTTTTTGTGACACACCGGCAGCGTAAAAAATGCACCATGTTGCGCCCTATTTACAAAGTGACGCACCTAGGCAGATGCGTTACTTTGTAAACCCCTGCGCCACATTATACCTGCGCCAGGTATAATGTATGCAGGGTGGGCGTTCCCCTGCAAAACGCCTCGTAGAAGTGACGCATTGAAATCTATAAGATTTCAGTGCGCCACTTCTAGGACGCCATTACGTCAATTTCTTACGCCTGCCTCACAGCAAGCGTAAGACTGACCCAGGCCCTTTCACATGGGGCTTGCCCCATGTGAAAGAACACATTGCTGGAGTTGCATCTGTTTTCAGACACACCCTAGCAATGCGTCAGTTTTGTGCTGACAGATACTTGCTGGAGTTGTGTCTGTTTTCAGACACACCCCAGCAATGCATCAGTTTTGTTCTGAAAGATACGTCAGTAATACTGACATATCTGTCATTCCTTGTGACATGATGCATCATACAGTAAATATGATGCATCCATCATGTCGCAAGGAGGGCGCAGTAAAAACTGTTGCATCACTGTTTTCACGCAGCGATGCAACAGTTTTCATAAATAAGCTCCAAATTTCGATATTCCTGGTGCTGAAACACCCATCTTCCCCAGAGGGAATGGCTCGTACCACGCATCTTGAAGCAGCCGCAAGTTCACAGGACAGCTCCGAAAATGAGTCGTTATCGAACTCACCAACAGGTTCATGTCCACAGGAACAGGCAACTGCAGAGCCAAGCAGATATCCAGTGCCCATTCGAAGGAGCACCATAGGCACTGAAACATGGGTTGTACACAGGTGAAACAGGTGGGTCGAAATGACAACGACCAGTCAGTCTTCAGTTCCTAGAGCAAAGGGACTCAAAACAAGTTGAATTGTGTGCTCACGGCACAGCTAGATCAGTGGTAGTTCCAGTACAAATGGGCTTTGAAATGGACCATCCATTGCGGAGTAACATAAATAGAACCAAAATGCTACAAGTGAGGAATAATAGCAAAGGTATGCCCCCTGAACACACTGGAAAATAATGAATGGATAAATGGTGGTATTACACCAAAGATTTTCTGGAAGGTGCTGACTAAGCCAGTCCTGATTATTTTGAAAAAGGGTTCTATATGGGGGTATTGGAAGCATTAAATATGCGGTGCAAAAGGAATACCTCTTTATCAGCCTGCTCACATTGATAAGAGAATGAAAGTTACCATAACTCATGAAAAAAGCTCCCTCCTAGGGCTTTATATCTACCCAATGTTTCATGCAAGCTATGAACTGGAATGTTAAAATTGGCAAAGATATTACTCCATGTATCAGCATAATATCGATAAGAGACAACACTATGTTCTTCAAGTTGTAAATGCCAGAAGACAACATATGAATACTATTATCAACAACAGCAAGTACTTTATCCAAATTATACTGATCAATTTGTCTTAAAAGTGCAGCAGCTTCCATTTGTGATAGTTTCCAAATTTCATTATATGTGACATAAATATATCTTTTTGAATTTGGAGACTTAGGACCCAACAAAAAATCAGATAGGTCCATGTCTTCCGAAAGGAGGGAAAGAGGTTGTTTTACTGCAGACAGTGTGGAATGTTCCAACCATTGTTGGCACAATTTACCTACCAAATAAGTGGTGACAATACCTGAGTGTTATGAATGGGAATAAGGAGGGTCGGTCTGCTTGCTTTAAACCCTGGTGTGGAATTCAATGAGCATGACAACATGTGTGTCCACTGGCCACAATAGCCACCCAACAGGACCTGAATGTTTGGAGTTAAATGCAACATTCTGTAACATACTATTGAGCTCTTGTTCAATATAATTTTTAAATGTTGCCAACTGTCAAATCGGGAATCGAAGGAATGTTAGGTGAATTCCTGTCCTTAATTTTTTCCCAGTCCTAGGCGAGTAGTCTACTGCACTATGTCATTCAGAAAAAACATTTGTGTTGGAATTAAGCAGGCTGGAAACAAGGTGTCTGTTCCCTGAACTTGCCACGGTTTGGTACCCCAAATTGATTTAATGTAAATGGTGTCCTTCCAATAATCATAGCCTTTCATGGCTAATTGTGTGACAAACAAGCCTTTACATATCAGCTTGGTTTGGGTAAGCATATATTCCTTTCCTGGTGTAGGGGCAAGTTTAAAATAAAAAGATTTCAGGTCTATTGCATCGTATCCAGAAAAATATGTGAACTTATCCCTATATATTTTAGAGCTCCCTTGTATAGGGGTAGGACAATGGTCCCATTGCGTATAACTAAAAAGTGTGCGTTAAACACTAGCTCGATGGAAATAATGATATCCACAACAACGCTAACAGAACATTTCACCATAACTAGCAGAATTTAAATACAGGTCCTCACATTCAAAAACAGTATAGTATTCCAGCTCCAAGAGCATGGCGTTTACAGTCTCAACATCCCAATCATCAGATTGTAACCCAGGTACAATACCATCACCCTTTGAAAACCCTAAATACATATGGACTCTGCAGTATTTCCGTCAATCCAAAGATATCATAAAGTACTTTATCTCAAACAATTCCATCAGTTACTGGAACAGCTGAAATGTTCACAAGAGACAAGTATCTTTTTAGCTTATGATAAGATAAGTGAGGCGTTGACACCTAATCGACCAGTTCTGTAGCAGAGTGTTCGGGACGGTAATGGCCATTTATCAGCAAAAAGAAAACAGTGACAAATCCAATCCAAAGAAATAGAGAAACCAAGAAAAGTGTTATCCAAACATATATCTAACGAGAGACCAGATAAGTTTGTTTCAGCTATGAAAAGAAAACACAGGCCCATGTAGGTGAAGTGTGTAGAATGGAGGAAGTGTCAGAAGAGTCTGATGAAAAGTCATCTGTTCCCACATAATAACTAGAAGCAGTTTGTTGAAAAACAGGAGCCACATATTCAGTAAGAGAACTGGTAAAGTCTATGATGGGTGGTTCAGTAGGAACGACATCAGCTGTAGAAGATGAAGCAGTAAGTATAGTACTCACTTCAGTTGTGTGACTGGATTTGTAACGGTATTGGAAATCAACTGTAGTTCATTTTCCACCCCCACCCCCAGCTTGGAAGAAACAGCTTCGATGGTACTCACAAACTGTAGAGGAATTTCCTGTATTGTAGTGAGAGGAGTTAGGTAACTACCAAGGACTCCTCATGGCCTACTGTTTAGAATCGGCCACATGATGTAACTTGGTGTGATTAATAGAGGCAAAATGATTGTCTTTTGAACCAGCAAGCAGTAGCAATATTACAGTTCTTGTACCTTGAGCGCCAAGGATTGGCACGGTGCACGGCATGATGGGACAAATTCCATCTTTACCGCAATCCTTTCTCGAACAAGATCCCCAACTTGTGGAATCCAGCTGGATAGTGCTGGCTGCTCCTTGATTCCTGCAGAGGCATACGTCTTCAACTGCTCTTTAGATTGGCATTGCAGAAGTTTTGTAAGTCCTGTAAGACAGCAGAATGATCATTTATGTCAAAGGGCGTGGCCGCTGCCACAATGTCTGGACCGTCAAGGTCTGGATTGAACATTTTGATGACAAAATAGACCTCATACGGGGTCTAGCCACCCAAAGATCCTTTAGGGAGATTATTAAGTGCTATTTGTACCCCACATAGGTAGTGGATCCAGCTATGCCCTGTACCTAATACTCTAACTGTTAAGGACTGCTTCAAGTCACAGTTCAACCTCTCCACAACAAAATTACCTTCAGGCCGATATGGAGAAGAGTAATGTATCTCTACACTCAGGGAAGCCATAGAATCCCTTTATACTTTTGAGGTGAAAGGAGGGCCCATGTCCGAGTGGAATGTAGTACATGCACATGTCCTGATGAAGACTTGCAAATTTTTTATTACAGGTAGAGCTTTAGCCAAACATTGTGGCCACACCCAGAGAAACCTTGAGCAAGAATCAACTGCAAGTAGGGTACATTTAAACTGTCCATCTGAATTAGGAGGACCACAGTGGTCCAAATAAATGCAGCCAAATGGTTTGTGGAAATCAACAGGTGTATCTGCGGTGGACGAGCCACGGTGGAAGTTTTAATTTGTTGACAAATGTCACAACAAAGGAAATATTTTTTAGCCTGCTTGTATAAGTCATGTCACCAATAACGTTGCTGTGGTATCGAAATTGTGACCCACACCACAGCATGTGCAAAAGCAACACCATCATTCACAGCTACAGCTAACGCTAGCCTGCATTCTTGGTTGGGAATCAGACAATCACCAATTCCTAGAATTTTAACAAAGGGAACATTCTGCTCACTTAAATGATTTTGTATATTTAGCTGTAAAGCCCCTAGGCAAAGGGGTGCCGTTGCATGTAGCATTATCAGCAGCTAATATATCGTTGTATACCCTCATATGAGAACGAGTAACCACAGCAACTGCTGCAGTCACAGCTGCAGATCTGGCTGCTTCATCTGCCAAAGAATTCCCTGCAATGTGAGGTCCCACACGTTGATGACTCAATGTATGTATAACATGAGCCTGTAGCAACCTATCTTTAGGGTCTGCCACCTTCACCCAAAACAATTTATGCTTTATTGTGTTGCCTTTAGAATCTTTGAATCCATTTTGGTGCAAATAATGCAAATTGTTGTTAAAAACTGGACACAATAATAGGAATCTCACACTGTATGTGTTAGAAATTCAGGATCCGTATTTTTCAGTGCAAGTAACAAGGCTTTGTGTTTAGCTAACTGTCCAGTACCATCCCCTAAGGACTGTGTGCATGTTTTTTGTGGTTGGAATTTTCCATCCAACATCACACCAAGAACAATGGCGCATGCCGCTGAATATTGGTGCTTGGTACCTATAGTGGGTGGGGATGAACTGTCAGTATAAACAATGTATTTATAGTGTTCAGAAGACAAAATATTACTGGGCATGGGGTAAACATGCACATATTGAAGAAACTCTTGTGTCTGTAAAGGCGGGTCAAAGACAAAGCCTACATCAACAGCTGTTAATGATGTTGCTTACTGTATCCATCTAGGATGGAGTGTCTTAGGTTTAGAAACGCTAGCTTTGGTAACAGTCTCTAAGGCTGGAATGGGAGTTATGACAATAATGTGTTTGCCTTGTGCAGGTGGCCTCTCTTTAAGTATAGCCATCTGCACCGGAGTCTTTATTTTTTCAGTGCATGCAAAACGCATTTCCTTAATTAAAGGCGACATAGGTAAAGCCAATGGCATCTGCAATTATATGGATGACCAGGTTTGTTGTATATTACACATGTATTTAAGTGATGAATTGCAAGCATGTCAGATTGTAGAGATCTGAGTATGTCTGTGTGTGCCAGTGTTCAATGAGATCTGGAAAAATCAGGATATATCCATTCATACAATGATTTAATGCATAATCAGGTATGAAGGTTCTGCCAAAATTCAGAAATCCTAACAAGGGTTGTAGTTTTCAACGAGTGTTTGGAGGCTGCAGTAGAGCACATTTCTCTAACAAGTGTGGTGAAAGGCTTTTTCCTTCATGTGTAAGTTCATAACCTAAAAATAGTACCCTTAGAAATGCTATATTAGATTTCTTGAAGTTGAACTTACAGCCAGAGTCGGTGAATCCCAATAATATGCGATCCACTCTGGCCAAATGTGTGTTTAACTCATCATTCATTAGATAGATATCATTTAAATAGGACAATGCATCAGGGTCAATATCTTGTAGAATTGACACTATGCGGGCAGCAAACAGTACAGGACTGGTCTTATGCCCAATAGGGAATCGAGAAAAACAATGCTGAAAGCCCAGTGCCAAGAAGACAGTCCAATCCCTGCTTTGAAGTGCCATATTTTGGCAGAAAAAAACTTTGGGAATGTTCATGGTGTTTTTTTTTTTTTACGAATTATATTATTTATAAGTACCATACTGTGTCTATTTTGAATTGCAAATGTGCATGTATGACTGTTTACTGTCTGAAGACCATGCGAAATGAAAGAATTAGTTTCAAAACAGGAAAAATTATACTATTAATTTGAGAGACACAGAGCTCAATTGCTCCCTTGTACTCAAACTGGGAGAGCAGTCTTCTGAAAGGTGTTTAGTATCCCGTTTTATGGGATATTGCTGTTGCACTTGTAGGCTGGACCTTATGGGTATTATATGGTGAAGGGAATCCTTATGCCCACCAACATGATTGTGATATAAAGTGATATAAAGCTGGGGCTAGTGCAAGAGCCCATTCTGCTGCATATGCTTGTTTGACACTGTCAGGGACAAGCGCAGAAAAATATGGGAGTATTACATTCTCACCCTGTGGTGATGTTTGGACAAAGTACGGGGGCCAATCGACCTCCGCTAAGAGAATGTCATTTGATGAAGTGACATGTTCCCAGAATATTACTTAAATGGTGTGCTGTATGTCACCCTCAATTTGTAATTCCAAATTACATAACCTATCTGAAGGGGCTACGCGCCTGTCTGGGGTTTCAATTGTAACAAAGATATCGCTTGCTGTTAATGCTAGAAACTCCTGGAGATTCTGGTGCACTATAGTGACCACTGCCATGCTGTCAAGCAGAGTCACCACCCACCTCCTGTTCAGGAGGAGAGTTCTCAGTGTTTGTGGTGTATTTTAGCGTTATAGCTGCAACTTTCTTTTTTTGAAATTGGGGCCTAAATTGAAAAGGTTTATCCTCCACCTTTATCTTCACGTCAGACGAGTGTTGTAAGTCCCTCTTTGGTTTAACATACTCTTCCTGCCTGCGGTCAGTATGCCGTCCTCTCGTATTGTGTTTTCGGAAGAGTTCTAAAAGGTATGAGACGTATGAGTATCAGAAAGCTGATTATTTGTGTGCGATCAGTCAGTGTCAGTCAGAGGACTCTGAAGGCGGAGATACTCCTCAAGATTTCGCTTTTTCTTTAGGTTTGGGTTTCTCCCATCATTTTTTAACAAGCTCTGGGTTCTGCTTGGCAGTATCCTTGTCGGAACTAGGACTGCCAAGTTGTAGTTTACTGGGTCGCGTTCCAAAATTATTGCGTCCAATAGAAGTATACACTTCAGCAATGATTATAGGTAGCTACTGTTCCTGGCTGATTGGTGCAACCTGCGCCAGCCACTGGCGTATAGCCAGAGAAGCTGCTTCACCTTTAATGCTAGCCAGAATCATTGCAGAGACTACAGGAAAGTTTCACATTAGTTTCATCTCCAAATCCAGGGCAGCAACTGCCCCATGTTCGTTCTGTATTTGTTTTAACAACTACGGTAAGACTGACTTAGATGGAGTACCATGTTTCATGGTATAGGCAGTGGCAAAGTCTGTGCCCCAAGTGGCTCGGTCACCTATTATGAGAACTATCCCATGGGGTAAGGGCATAGGGGCACATGCATCAAGTTAATTACCGGTCGCAAACGGGCCAATTCACAGAATCGGCCCCTTTGCGACCGGTAACTAGCCTTTTGGGATGCATCAAGCCCAAAGCCAATCGAAAAATAGGTAATCGCAAAATTTGCGATTACCTATTCTGCGAATGCAGTTAGGGAATTGCAATTTGCGATTCCCTAAATGCAATGCAAAAAGCATTCTTAGAATGCGACTTTGCATTAAGGAATCGCAAATTACCATCAACTTCAAGTTGATGGTAATTTGCAATTCCTTAGAAAAATGCACAAAATAGCATTTTTTTAGGTGCCATGTGGCGCACAGGGCATGTGTGTGCGCCACATGTGCACACATGCCAATTTTGGGGGAGCATCAGGGTGGCCTTTTGGCCCCCTGGCACCCTTGAAATTACATTCGCAATTTGCGATTACCTATTTGGTAATCACAAATTGCGAATGGTTTCCCATTCATTCCTATGGGCCTCTAGGCCCATAGGAATGAATGGGAAAGCATTACCTAATAGCGAATCACAATTTGTGATTCGCTATTAGGAAATGTGTAGGAATCGCAATTTTTTTAGCGAAACCTACCTGCATAGGCAGTTGCGATTCCTTAATAGCGATTCCTTAATAATTGCTATTAAGGAATCGCAATTGCTTAGCTTGATGCATGTGGCAGATAGTCAATATTCTGTGCTTGTCTTGTGGTCCCATAAGGGGAAACGCATCTTCAATTTGATCGATTTGTTGGGTGATCCGAAAAGGAATTTCTCATGATTTGTGGGAATTTTTCCCATAATTTAATGAACAATTACAGGACTTATGGTTGGCAATGCAGCCAACTGAGCTTGCCCTGCCAGGCGGGCCCTTGCTGGGAGAGCCAACAAGGTGTATAACCATTTAACGATGGACAGGTGGCCCCCTCATTAGTAAGGGGACCCATGTGCACTGGTGCAAGTACATGTATAAGGGCACCTCAGAACCAGTTTTGATGTTCCCAATGTGAAAGTGGAATTTCTAAAAGAAAATATGCTCTGTTTTGTTGCGGTGGGTTAACATTAGTGTATTCATGAAATGTTTGTGTATTAGCATCCACAGCTGGAAAATTGACCCAAGAATAAAATACTTCTAAGTGATAGCTGTTGTGGGCTTCAGCCACAAAGATAAAATCACTGCCTGTAATGCCAAGGCCATATAAAGTTACATGTGCAAATACTGCAGGTCTGCAATTGTCAGCAATATGTATAGGCTGTGCCTGCACCATTATAAAAACTGTAATGGAAATAAAGTGCAAACAAAAATATGGGCAATCCTTTTAAAGGTTCAAGCTTTAATAACCAGCAGAAAAAATTAGGTGCTTTCTAAAATACTGTGGAGGATATATCCCCAACACCACGGACATCACCAGTGGTAGGTGTAAGAGTACTACGGGCATGCACAAGTACTACTCAGAAGACACGCTGAATAAGTACCACACCATCGTTGGTGGCGCCATTCTGTAGGGATTCTACTTGGAAGCAGAACTGTACCTTGGGGGAATAGGATGTCGGTTTACAGAAGGCTACTGCCTCCGTTCCAAGACCAGCCTCTCTGCTGAAACTCTCCTCTCTGCCCAGAGGGGGCGAGACAAGGTTTAGATGATAAGAACTATTGTGTTATAAAATTACAGCTGTGCTACTGTGTTATGTCTAAAAACGTTCGGAGATGTTGCTGACCGGGCATAAGAAAACAGTACACCGCGTTGTTCGACCTTAAACAAAATGTTCAGACTGAATCCCAAGAAGAGTCACTAAATAACAAATAATATGGACAGTGCATTTCTAAAATAATATCATGTCACAAAACAAATGTATTATGTGTGGCTGTGCAAAGCCCAAAAGGGAAATCACCACAGGAGAACACCACAGGAGAACAATGAAGAAGTTATTAAAGGAAACAAGAGATGCTGTCATTAAATTTTGGAAATAGTCATCTTTTGCATGCTGTACCTCCAGGTTTTTGCATTGGCTGTTTTTGCTGGCTGTAGAACTCTGTGCACAACCAGTGTAAAGTGCCTGTGCTCCTTCTTTCAACAAAGTGAAATTGGCTTAACCCTGATTAGTAAATTTAGCTTACCTATAGGTCCATAGACTGTGGTACAAAGTATACCCAGAGCCTGTAGTTTAATTGTCATCAGTGGACTGCAGCACCCACTATGCTACCCACTACACTGACAGTCCAAACAAGACTGCAGGCCTATGAATTGTAGCCTGGCTGTGGAGGTTTTATACTTCAAATTCGACCTGTCAAAATAACACCTTTGGAAAAGTCCAAACCTTCCTTTTAAATATTAATAAGCCACCACTAAGTAGGACATATATAGATTCAAGGTAGAGTGCATTGTATTTAAAGGCAGCACATGTAAAACACAATGAAAAAGCCCCAAAAGTGATTTTCACTGTAGCAAAGCTGGCTGTTCCACAGGAAAGCACTGGGAGGCAATATTAAATGTAAGACTGTTGTATCTGGCTAGGAAACACCTACAAATTTAATTCCTGGATATTTTGAAATATTTTTAAATCCTTTCCCTTCTAGGTCTTTTACCCCTTGAATGTTAAGCTCTTTTTTGACTATTTGGGGGTAGTTCATGCTTAGGCCTCACTAACGTTTTTTCTACAAAAGGTTTCCATGCCAAATTTAGCAATAGGAAAAAAGTCTGGTTTTCCCTAAAAATAGCATCAACAAAAGGTTTGCTGTGCTAAAGTCAACATCTTCACAACTTTCAAGAACATGAAGAGCTGTTAGAGTTTTGGCATTTTTCATAGAAGTAGCCCACTTTTCCTATTTTTTGTGCTTTCAATCTACTACCAGTTTGTGGTGGAAACCAGGGTGAAACCCATGGGTGATCCTGGAACGTTATAGATTTCCGAAAAGTAGACACAATTCCGAGTTCTTCAAGGGGTCATTTGTGAGAGCCCTCATGGTGTTTCCAAAGAAACTAACTGTTGAAATAAAAACAGATTTTGAAAATTAGTAAGAAAATGTCCATTTGTGACAACATTTTCATTTGTAACTTCTTGTCACAATGGCTGATTTACAAAAGCAATACACCATTATGTCCACTACACCCCCCTGGTTGCGGGTATATATAGGATTTGTAGGTATCAAGAACCCAAGGCACCCAGAGCTAACAAGTGAACTGCACCTTACAATGGTTTTTCGTTGTGCACTGGGAATTGAGCAATTCATATGGTAAATTATAAAGAGTAAAAAATGGGTATGTTAGAAATGGGGTCTCTAGTTGCCAGTGGTTTTCACCCTGCCTAAGTAGGCACCCTCACTCTAGTCAGGTTAAGGGAGCCACACAGCTAAGTTAATCCCTGCTTACTTCCTTGGTATCTTGGCACGAGCCGTCAGGCTATCTCAGAGGCAAATTGTCAAGTATTTGCACACACACACAGTAATACAGTGAAAACACTCAAAAGGAGTCCACACCAGTTTAGAGCAATAGCCAATACTTATCTGAATAAAACAAGACCAAAATGGCAAACATCCAACATACACAAGTCAAAATATTACTTTAAAAAGATTAAGCAAGTTTAGTCCATAGAAATCAATGGATGCGTTTGTTTTAGCACAAAGTACCTTAGATGGGTCAAATATCAAAGACTAGGCAAGAAGAAGGGGGGGTGAGGTACCAGAAAAGCAAAGCGATGCATCGTTTCCTTACTACATAGGGGAGGTGATGCTTCAGTTCCTTATTGCTCAGCAGGGGAGGTGATGCGTCAGTTCCTTACCGGCATAGGGGGTGATGCATCAGTTCCTTACTGGCAGGGGAGGTGATGCATCAGTTTCTGGACATGTGGCCTTGGTGCCTTACTGTGATACAGTGGCGATGCAGAATCCACACCCAGAGGCGATGCGTCAAAAATCCAGATACACTGTGTCAATACAATAGCGGCGAAGCTGGCGCTGCATCGATTCGACAGCCGCATAGCATGCGCTGTGTCTGAGCCAAAGCTGGTGTCATGGACGTCAGTGACACAGAGCTGGAAACTCATGCTGCAGCTAATCTTATGGCACGTGCGATGGCGAGCTGGGGCCTGCTGTGAAAGCTGTGGTTGATGCGTCAAGTGGGAACCATGCTTTAGGGCAGGTGATGTGTCGATCTTTTGCAGCGATGCTTCAATAAAACAGGTGCTGTGAGACGATGCATGGATTTTCTCCATAGGATCACCAGGTTACATTTACAAGGGCCCAGGAACTGGATGTGGCACCACTTGGCAAGTCAGGGCTCTCAGCAGAAGAGCCTAGGCACTGGTAGGTGAAGTCTTGGAAGGCCCTGAGATTCCCTAACAGGAGGCAAGCTGAACTCAAGAACCTTGGAAGCAGGATACAGAAAGCAAAGTCCAGTCCTTTCACTCCCAGGTCAGAAGCAGCAAGCAGCAGGCCAGAACAACAAAGCAACAGGCAGACGGGCAGTATCTCCTCTTACAGCATCCAGCTCTTCTTCCTGGCAGAATGTCCTCAGTCCAGAAGTGTTCTGATTTTGGGGTGTCAGAGGTCCCATACTAATGCCCCTTTCTGCCTTTGAAGTAGGCAAACTTCAAAGGAAGGTCTCTGTAGTGCACAAGACCCTGTCTTTCCCTGACTTGCTCCAGACACACTACAGAGGGGTGGAGACAGCTTTTTGTGAGGACAGGCACAGCCCAATTCAGGTGTCATTAACAACTCCTCCCACCATTAACAACTCCTCCCACCACTCTGGCTCAGAAAGGCCCATCAGCCTGGTGATGGCCCATCAGGATATGCAGGCCACACCTCAGCTCCCTTTGTGTGGCTGTCTAAAGTGAATGAACAAGAGCCCAACAGTCAGCTAACCCAGATATGTCTTCTACAGACAGGCTGAGGGACAGAATGGTTAAGCAAGAAAATGGTCAAAGTGCCTTCACACACCTGGTGGGGTGTCACTCAATAATGACAAGTGAAGCGCCCCTTAGGAGAGGCAGAAGACCACGCCTAGTTGAGGACAGATAAAAGTGAACCTCGCGGTAAACATGCAATTTAAAAACCAACTTCACCAAAAGATGTATTTTTAAATTGTGAGTTCAAAGACCCCAAACTCCAAATCTATATCTACTCCCAACGGGAAATGAAACTTAAAATATATTTCAAGGCAATTCCCCGTTACCCTATCGGAGGGATAGGCCTTGCAATAGTGAAAAACAAAATTAGCAGTATTTCACTATTAGGACATGTAAAACACACCAGTACATGTCCTACCATTTAAAACAACTACTCCCTGCCCATTGGGATGCATTGGGCCTACCTTATGGGTGACTTACATGTAGTAAAAGGGAAGGTTTGGGCTTGGCAAGTGGGTCACTTGTCAGGTCGAAATGTCAGTTTAAACTTGGCTCACAGACACTGCAGTGGCAGGCCTGAGACATGTTTGCAGGGCTACTCATGTGGGTGGCACAATCAGTGCTACAGTAGTAACATTTGATTTACAGGCCCTGGGCACGCACAGTGCACTATACTAGGGACTTACTAGTAAATAAAAATCCCTATCATGGAGAAAACAATTCCCAGTACATTTTAGACAGTTCTAAAACCAGCAAAAATGAAATGCAGCACACAATCAAAAACAGGAGGTCAGAGGCAAAAAGACAAGGGAAACTACACCGAAAGATACCATGTCTAACAGGGTTTCAAGGAAATCTATGTATTTCTGAAATGGACACTAGATATGGAGTTTAGGAGCAATGGTTATTTGTACTAGCATTTGATTCAGAGGTTATTTTTCAAAGTGTTTTTTTCTCACACACTGGCTTAAATTTGGAAGGTTAAAATGCTGACAAATATAATGAATAATAAAAAAAATGTCTACTATTCTGTATTTCCACATATCTCCAAATAAAAATGGTACCTCACTTGTGTAGGTAGGGCTAGTGCCCATGACAGAAAATGCAACAAAACGCAACATGGACAAATCACATTTTTCCACTGAAAACGGACCTTTTTTGTAATGTGGCTAGCTGTCAATTTTGGGCCCTAGTTCAGCCGGCACCTAGGGATACCTAGCAAACATAGAGTGGGGTGACTTGTGTGACTTCCACCAGGTTTTCCTATATAGAAGCCTCTGCAAACGTCAAAGTTTGACTAAAAAAAACACATGTTCCTCAAATTTCTGTGCAGAAAGCTCTAGAATCTGCAGGGAGCCAAATATGTCCTACCACCTATCATCCCCTCAAGTCTCCCCCCAAAAATATTACCTCACTTGTGTGGGTAGAGCTAGTGTACGCAACATGAAAGTCCCAAAAATGCAACATGGACACACCACATTTTTCCACAGAAAATTGACCTTTTTTTTCAATGTGACTAGCTATGGATTTTGGGTCCTAGCTCTGCTGGCACCTAGGGAGACCGAGCAAACCTGTACATTTCTGAAAACTAGACATATAGGGGAATCCATAGTGGGGTGACTACAGTGGCTCCCACCAGGTTTCCTACCCAGAAGCCTTTGCAACCCTCAAAGTTTGAATAAAAACACATTTTCCTCAAATTTCTGTGAAGAAAACTTTTGGAATCTGCAGGGAACCACACATTTCCTACCATCTATCCTTACCCCAAATCTCCCGATAAAAATGGTACATCACTTGTGTGGTTAGGGCTAGTGCCTGAAACAAGAAAGACTCCAAAATGCAACATGGACACATCACATTCTTCCACAGAAAACGTACCTTTTTTTTGCAATATGGCTAGCTTTGAAGTTTGGGCCCTAGTTCAGCTGGCATCTAGGGAAAGCTACAAACCTGCTAATTACTCCCAGGGAAAACCAGGGTAGGGTGACTTGCATGGCTCTCACAGGTTTTTCTTACCCAGAAGCCCTTGCAAACCTCCAACTTTGGGCCCAATCCTGATCTCGGTCGGAAGGGCTCCGAATCAGAGCCCTTGTTTCTGACTGACTCGTTCCAAATTCCGAACGACCAAGTACGATGCCTGGAAACCTTTAGCGCTGACCGAATTGGTTCCGGAAGGCATACGGAGAGATAGAGCCCTCCGGAGCCGAATCGTACAGCTCAATGGAGCAAGTACGATGAACGATTCGGACAGCCTTCATGATTCCTTTTGCCTGGATTGAAAAGGCTGCCGGAATCGGTCTTTGGGGGCCCATAGCAGGCCCCCCTTCACCCGGGGCCCTCCAAAATGTTCCCGTGGGGGTACCCATGGGTCCCCCCTTTCAGAACATGCACAGTGTGGCATGCACCAAGGGGTAACTCACTTGTGTGGATAGGCCTAGTGGCCAAGACAGGAAAGGCCCCAAAATACAATGGAGTCGATTCCGATCTTGGCCGGCAGCGCACCGAATACGATTCGTTCGGAAAAAATACGAGCCAAACGCGTTTTTCCCGAACGATTTGAACAGTCGTCCGAGCGAGCAAGTACGATGCGCATTACTGCTAAAATTCCGAGCGAGCCGTATGTACCCATTACAGCTCCAGTTCCCCGACCGAGCTGGATCTGGAAACGCAGATTCAAGTCGCACGGAAGTAAATACACAGCACCTTCCGGCCAGACAAGTACGATGCGCCCTCCGTACGCGCCGAACTGGTCGCTACGTCCGGCACGTCAGAGCATCCGGGAGAGCCGCACATAAGCTCCGATTCACGCCACAAGATGATCCACGGCTACGAGACTAACAAGCCAGCTACGAGTACGAGTCGAAGCCACAAGAAACTTGAACGAGACGACCCAACCATGAATCCCATCGCGCAGGTCCTACCAATACTGTACATCTATTACCGGAACTGGTACGGACGCGTACGGCGCAGACGGTAAGTCAAACACCCACTACACAAACAAACGGCACGTACCCGACATATGTCACACACACATAGGGATGCAGAAATGACGTACACTAGCAACAGCCGAACCATAGGGGCGGGATGGCTATCACCAATGCCATACACACCCATAGGGGCCTGATGGCTACCACTACCACCACCCCCACTCATGGGGGGCTGGATGCCTACCACTACCACAACCCCTACTCATGGGGGGCTGGATGCCTACCACTACCACCACCCCTACTCATGGGGGGCTGGATGCCTACCACTACCACCACCCCTATTCATGGGGGCCTGGATGCCTACCACTACCACCACCCCTACTCAGGGGGGGCTGGATGCCTGTCACTACCACCATCCCCACTCATGGGGTGCTGGATGCCTGTCACTACCACCATCCCCACTCATGGGGGGCTGGATGCCTGCCACTACCACCACCCCTACTCATGGGGGGCTGGATGCCTACCACTACCACCACCCCTACTCATGGGGGGCTGGATGCCTACCACTACCACCACCCCTACTCATGGGGGGCTGGATGCCTACCACTACCACCACCCCTACTCATGGGGGCCTGGATGCCTACCACTACCACCACCCCGACTCATGGGGGGCTGGATGCCTACCACTACCAGCACCCCTACTCATGGGGGGCTGGATGCCTACCACTACCACCACCTCTACTCATGGGGGCCTGGATGCCTACCACTATCACCACCCCTACTCATGGGGGGCTGGATGCCTACCACTACCACCACCCCTACTCAGGGGAGCTAGATGCCTGTCACTACCACCATCCCCACTCATGGGGTGCTGGATGCCTGTCACTACCACCATCCCCACTCATGGGGGGCTGGATGCCTACCACTACCACCACCCCTACTCATGGGGGGCTGGATGCCTACCACTACCACCACCCCTACTCAGGGGGGCTGGATGCCTGTCACTACCACCATCCCCACTCATGGGGTGCTGGATGCCTGTCACTACCACCACCCCTACTCATGGGGGGCTGGATGCCTACCACTACCACCACCCCTACTCATGGGGGCCTGGATGCCTACCACTACCACCACCCCTACTCATGGGGGGCTGGATGCCTACCACTACCACCACCCCTACTCATGGGGGGCTGGATGCCTACCACTACCATCACCCCTACTCATGGGGGCCTGGATGCCTACCACCACCACCACCCCTACTCAGGGAGGGCTGGATGCCTGTCACTACCACCATCCCTACTAATAGGGGAATTGATGCCCACCACTACCACCACCCCTACTCATGGGGGGCTGGATGCCTACCACTACCACCACCCCTACTCATGGGGGCCTGGATGCCTACCACTACCACCACCCCTACTCAGGGGGCCTGGATGCCTACCACTACCACCACCCCTACTCAGGGGGGGCTGGATGCCTGTCACTACCACCATCCCCACTCATGGGGTGCTGGATGCCTGTCACTACCACCATCCCCACTCATGGGGGGCTGGATGCCTACCACTACCACCACCCCTACTGATGGGGGGCTGGATGCCTACCACTACCACCACCCCTACACATGGGGGCCTGGATGCCTACCACTACCACCACCCCTACTCATGGGGGGCTGGATGCCTACCACTACCACCACCCCTATTCATGGGGGGATGGATGCCTACCACTACCACCACCCCTACTCATGGGGGCCTGGATGCCTACCACTACCACCACCCCTACCCATGGGGGGCTGAATGCCTACCACTACCACCACCCCTACTCATGGGGGCCTGGATGCCTACCACCACCACCCCTACTGAGGGGGGGCTGGATGCCTGTCACTACTACCATCCCCACTCATAGGACGGGTAATGCATGACACAACCAGCATACTCCAACATAAGGAATGTCAGCAAAAGACATCCCCCAACATCATGACAAGAGTGTGTAGTCTGTGTCAAATGCCTACAACACTGAACATGACATTGAACATACAATGTGACCCCCTATCACATGTGTCACACAAAAATGTGTGTGCCCTTCACAATGCAAGCAGACCATGACCACTGTGGGAATGGGGTCTAAACCCCATCATCACAGTGACCAAAAGGTAAGTGTGGGGTCCATAGCTGAAGCACCTTATGAACATTGTGGCAATGGGGTCTAAACCCCCATCATCACAGTGACCAAAAGGTAAGTGTGGGGTCCATAGCTGAAGCACATTTTGAACATTGTGGCAATGGGGTCTAAACCCCCATCATCACAGTGACCAAAAGGTAATTGTGGGGTCCATAGCTGAAGCACCTTTTGAACATTGTGGCAATGGGGTCTAAACCCCCATCATCACAGTGACCAAAAGGTAAGTGTGGGGTCCATAGCTGAAGCACCATTTGAACATTGTGGCAATGGGGTCTAAACCCCCATCATCACAGTGACCAAAAGGTAAGTGTGGGGTCCATAGCTGAAGCACATTTTGAACATTGTGGCAATGGGGTCTAAACCCCCATCATCACAGTGACCAAAAGGTAAGTGTGGGGTCCATAGCTGAAGCACCATTTGAACATTGTGGCAATGGGGTCTAAACCCCCATCATCACAGTGACCAAAAGGTAAGTGTGGGGTCCATAGCTGAAGCACCTTTTGAACATTGTGGCAATGGGGTCTAAACCCCCATCATCACAGTGACCAAAAGGTAAGTGTGGGGTCCATAGCTGAAGCACATTTTGAACATTGTGGCAATGGGGTCTAAACCCCCATCATCACAGTGACCAAAAGGTAAGTGTTGTCATGGAGAAAGCTGCAACTGCCAAACAGCATGGATGATCCCTGGTCACAGAACAACAAACACATCAGTGGCAAAGTAGTGGTTGTGTCCCATAGCAACATAGCTTGGGTGAGGCAAACAGTGCAGTGCAAATAAAACATACCTTTGGCCATGTGCAGACAAACATCACCCATGGGGACTGACATCGTCTCCATGTATCAATTACACAATGCCAGAAGTGACCTTCATAATGCAGACCCACATATCTGCACTAATGGACACACAAATGTAGATATCCTGGGGAGACTGTAGATGTGAGGTGAACAAATACCATACCATGGCAGCAATGGGACATACAAACCATGATTATTGTGCTGACTGATGACCTAGGAGTTCCAGGGACAGCATGGGAAATCCTCCAAACAACATACAGCCAATGGCACACCAAAGATATGCCAATGCAGTGGTGCAGATGCACAAACACAAACAGGCAGCCTCACACTGCATATCAAACACAACAGGTGATGGGGGGGGGTGCCAGTGTCCCCAGGCAACCACACAACACATGAGGCGGCCTCAATTCCAATTACACAGATGTGTATACAGTGCCATACAAAAGTAACTCATGGATCGGATTCCCCTATGTGGGCAATCAGGCATTGTTAGATGAGAGGGAGCCCAAATTACACATGTCACACAAGCTTGTAGGAACAGCAACTAACACAGCGAGAGACAGACCCACCACAGCACTACCCCCAGGGACCCCACATTGTGGTGACACTAGCCTGCATGATAATCCCACTGTGGTGACAAAGCTAGATGTTGTTCACACTGTGAACCACAGCCATGTGTCCTGAGCAACAAACTACCATCCCACCTACACAAGCACAAATCAATCAGCACGGCCTGTCAGCCAAGGCCAATATGGAGGTAGGGGTCCAGCCGTGCAACAACTCACATTTGCACACACTCAACACCACACACCTTGATCTCCACCTATGTGCAGCAGTGAAGCTCACATGGACAGGTGACATTGCACATGCACCCATGACAATCCCAGGGGTGGTTGTGGGAACTAAGGTGCAGAAACCCATCACACCTGGCCAGTCAACAATACTCGTGAAAGTCTGACACACTGCACAGTACGCCGTACATGGGCATGACGTGAAATCCACCCCAATCAATGGGATCCCGGCCACAGTCACACACCAGTGAAGAAGCCAAGATCACCCACAAAGAACACAAGTAGACAACTTCCAACATTGCAGCTCTGACCCTGAGGAGTACCAGCAGTCACACACACAACGTATCACAATCACTGAAAGCTACCACAAACTGTAAATTACATTACTTGTGTAACCAACAAGTGCCAAGGGGAATCCTGACTGTGTCTCATCTGCGTTTGCCCACATCCCCAGCCCTGACAACAAAGACAACTAGGGATGACAACCTGATGAACATTAGTTTGCCATGCACCCACATCACGGAGAAACCAGGTACAAGATGCTGGATGAACACAGGACAACTCAGCAAGCATCACAAACAGGAACATCCTTAGGGACACAGCCGGTGTAGGAAAAGGGAAGGGAACACACACAGACATGCTTACACAACACACAACACGGGCCCAGGCAATGTCACAGGATTACACACTGCCATGAGGGCACTCCACTCCTGTGGAAGGTCTGCTGTGCCAAACCTTGTCTGTGCACGACTCAAACATGTCAGCAGAACACTCGGTCAGTGAGTCAACAATTACAACACACTGAAGGCTCTGCTCACATCAGCCTGGGTACGGGAGTGTCACTTCAGTCATCTGCATATACACAAAACACGTGTCAAGCAAGTTGCACTGTATACACAGATGAGTCCTTCAACATTGATGTGCTAAACTGCATGTCCAGTGGAGATGGGCACACAGTCAGGGAAATAGAAACATTGAACAGTGGTAAGCCCACCAGATGTACATCAGTGTAAGCCACAGATGTTAATTTACAAATGCAAAACGTACATCCCTGTGTCAAATGCTGAACATTACACCCTCAGACTGCAGCAAAGGATGCTATGGATCCAGACTAGATTAGGACACATATTCCATGGACCACATGGAGTCCATCACAGCAACACTTAATTTTCCTGATCTGAACACTATTACAACAGCAAATGCATGATGATACTCATCTACATCATGTACATCAAAAGAAAAACCACTAGTAAACAAAAAGAGGCTTTATTCAGCAAATGTGAAAGAAAAATTTGTAGCCCAAAATGGCCAGTCCACATACTCAGTCCGAACAGAGTGATATGTGACAACTTGTCACCCATTGCTTGCCTGCACTGGTACGGACAGGGGACATCCCCCTCGGAGGGGCATACAAGGGGCAGGCCAGGCACCGCAGGGACAGGATCAGGGGATGCCAGAAGGAGGCAGTGAAGGGGTGGTGGGTGCAGGAGTGTCACCGGCAACTGCAGTGGAGGTGTCTGACTCAGTGGGGGCCGGCACCACTGTAGGGCACAAGTCAGATGGTGTGGGTGCTGGCACCACTGCAGTGGGCCGGTCAGATGGAGTGGACTGGGTCCCCACTGCAGTGTCCAAGTCAGACGGGGTGGTTGTGGACTCCACTGCAGTGCATAACTCCAAGGGAGTGGAAGGGGGCAGATGAGGTGGGCAGGACAGAGGGGGACCCGGTCTCCACACCAGTGGCACAAACAGGCCGAGCGTCTGGGTTGGGGGTGGAAGAGCAAGTGGTAGGGGGGGAGGGCCTAAGCATTTTGGGGATGCGGTATGGGTGTGTGGGGGAACCTGGGGCAGGGTGTGGCGGGGGAACTGGTGGAGTGGTGGCCTGGGGGATGGAGGAGAGAGACTGTGTGGTGGAGCTGCGTGGTGGTGGTGGTGGGGTCTTGCCCTTCCTGGTCCGGAGGGACTTCCGAATGGGGTCCTCAGTCTGCCTGTGCCTGGGGGAGGGTGTCCGGGTGTGAGGGGCACTCCCCTCTGTGTGTGGTGGTCGCCTCTTCCACCTGTGCATTGGGCCAGATGGATCTGTGGGGAAGAGGCCAACCTCACAGAGGAAGAGCTTCTGGGAGGGGGGGTTGCAGGTGAGGCAAGGGAAGGGGTTTTGGAGGGAGAGGTAACTGAGGACTGCGGAGTGCTCGTTGATGCATGTGTGTGTGTCTGGGCCCCATCCCCTGTGAGTGAGGTATCAGACCCCTGACTGTGCGTGCGTGTGCATCTGGATTTTGGCGTGTGTGTCTGTATGCTGCTTGTGTCTGTGCTGGTGCGTGACGGTGCCGGTGTGTGTGTGCTTGGGACAGGTAGGGTGCCTGGGATTGAGGATGGGGCAGAGGTAGGAGGGGTGAGGGACTGTTGCAGGAGGGACACTGCTGCCATCAGTGAGGAGGCCATGGACTGATTGGTCCGATGTAGGGCAGACATGCCAGATGACATGCCCTCCATGAATGACACCAGTTGTGTCAACAGACCTGTGTGTGCATGGAGGACACTCAGCACTGATGTCTGCCCTACATGTATCTGTTTCAGCAAGTCCACAGACTCCACACTCAGGGCAGCAGGGGAGACAGAGGCAGGGGGTGCGGTGCCTGGCATGAAGGAGACACGCTCCCCTACATGGGAGCCTCCACGGACATGTGGGATGGGAGCAGATGGGAGGGTGGAGATGGTGGTGGTGGCGGGGACAGACTTGCTTGATTTTGTCTGTGGTCTGCTGACACCCGCCTCCACAAGGGAGTCCTCACTGGAAGTGCTGTGGTCCTCAGCCGAGGTGGTCGCAGCTGAGGTCTCCTCAGTGTGGCTCCCCTCACCCTCCGTGCCACTGGGTCCCTCGGTCTCCCCTGCAGTGGACCCAGTCTGGCTCTGCCGCTCCTCTTGGTCCGTGGAGCTGTCTCCTCCTGTGGCCGTGGATGTATCTGCAAACAATCAGGATAAACAGAGCAACATTAGTCACCTGTACTGACCACACACACCACAGTAAGTACAGCACATCACAGAGTAAGCCCTGCCATCATTCGCTAGACATTGCAATAAGTGCTGACACTGATTTGAAGAAGCCCATTGTCTGCCTGACAGTCATTCATGCCACAAATATCCTACCTGTCCATGCACCCATCTGTCTGGTGCCTGTTGTATGCGACTAATCATATGTGCACACATGCACCACATACACAGTTGTTGGACATCCAAGAGAACATATGGAAATGTGTCACTCCAAACACATGCCATCTTCTGCCACTGACTCAGTACATGTGTCAGGAAAAGTGATGGGCAGAGTCTCTGTCGATATGCGGGTTTTGCTTTCATCACCAGACACAATGATGTCCTCATGTCCTGATAGACAATGCGACAATGGTGTGCATGCAGGACATATCACACCACTGCTGGATCACCCTTTGCGAGTTGAATGTCATGGCACAGGCCTGTCTGGCAAGTCAGTCATAACTGTCTCCTGTCACAGGGGCAGTGCATACACTCAACACCATTCTACACTGTGTCACAATCATGTAAGTTTTGGGAATGCAAGCCCGTAGCTGACAGGTGCACATGTGCACCCCTGGCCACCCACATCATGAGGACTAAGATGATCCCACATCAATCAAATGAGACATTTGAGTGACTGCAAACACAAATCCATACACATGAGCACTTCACCGTCTGATGAGAATGAACCAAAGCTGCCTGCACCTCAATGTTTCATACCCCATTGTGCACACTCAAGGGATTAGAGACCTATGCATTAACCAATGTGCAGATTCTATAGTCACAACTCAGATGGCTGGCCACCCCAAATTGTTAAACACTCCAGGAGTCCAAAAAGCAAGGCCACACCACGGTGGCACAGAGGCAGACACCTGAGTGCACTCTTCACAATGCCCAATATGTATGCTGACACACGGGAGTGGGAGAACAGAGTGCCTTCGATGTACGGAGTAGGGATTACAGTCCTGGTCCATGTGCAACATGGTATTACCCTGAACACTAGGCAGGTGGCTATGCATGTGTCACACACATGATGTACATATTTCTGAGGCTCCCCCCTTGGTCTCTGCTGCAGCATGGGTGTGTGGCACATACCCCAGACATGTGGGGAGTCAGAGCAGCAATTGGAACACATATGAAAGCCATACCCAGAGTACATGTCAGATCACAGGCATTGTGTGAGCAATTGTACCACCCATGCAGCCCACAACAAAGTTCCTGTAACTGACGCTGTCCCCAACTTGAACCACAGGTAACTGCAAGTACACAGTACCCAAGTGACCTAAGTCACAGACTGTAAGGGCCACACCTGTGTAACAGATGAGGAGGGGGCATGACACAAGTGAGGGACATGAGTCCAGTACGACAAGACAGTTGTACTGTGGAAGTGGAACCAGGCTAAAGAAGTGCATAGAGCATGTTAGTCATAGTACACAGAAAAGGCTAGCACTTACCCCCTCCTTGCTGCTGTCTGGCCTTCAGCTGCCCATCCATGTCAGGGAAGACCACCGCCAGAATCCGGAGCATGTGGGGTGTCAGGGTCCGGTGTCCGCCCCTCCTGCGAGGAGGCGACAGCTTCAGCTGGACCCTTGCGATCCTCCGGGTCCAGCCACGAAGGTCCTGCCACCTCTTCTGGCAGTTGCGGATCCTGCGCCTGTAGACCCCCACAGATCTTACTGCCCGGACGATGGTCAGCCAGATCTCCTGCTTCTGGTGGGCATCAACCTGTGAGGATGACAAAGTGAAAAGGCCATTACTACACATGCAACATATCCGTGCATCACACAGTTGGATATACATGTCTCAAATCACAGGGGCATATGATGAACACATGTAGTGCAACTATGGCTATGAACAGTTGTCCAGCAGTTACTAAATGGTATCATTGCCTGGGCAGTAAAACCTTGTTGGAATGCACTGTTACTGCACTATACCTGTTCAGTGCATGTAACTACACACTTTGGGGGCTGACAACTACTCAGTGAGCATGCTAGCAAGGCAGTGGACAGCACACTCACCTGCTCCCCTGATTTCCCATACAGCTTTCTGTACTGTGGAAGGAGGCTGTCCAGCAGGGCCTGGTTCTCCTCAGTGCTGAAGGCTGGGGCTCTCTCCACAGTACGTGCCATTGCAGTAGCCAGAGGATGCAGAGACAGCAGCAGTGGTGGTGGCAGATGTCATCCTGGAGCATGTAGTGCAGGCAAGTGAGCTCTCAGGGGAACAGCCAGCATTATATGTGTGCTGCAGAGGCAGATACTGTCCCATGTGTCCAAAGTGATAGGTCCAAGTCGTTTGCATCTTCTGAATCTGGCCAATACATGGAATTGCACCACTTATACACGCCCACAGCATCCTTCAAAAGTTCAACTTCATGACACCCATAAATTTGCAACATTGTTGTGGGTGGCCAACTGAATTCACTGCATCCGACTCGCTAAAGCTTCGAAAACGCGTCCGTTACCATGTCAGTCCATAGCCAATGCGTGCGCACCGATCGGTCCATTGCTGTACAACGCGTATTTCGAAAAACAACACGCATCCGTCCACATCATATGCAAAGGCCAATACGTGCGCACCGATCGGTCCATTGCTGTACAACGCGTATTTAAAAAAACAACACGCATCCGTCCACATCATATGCAATGGCCAATGCGTGCGCACCGATCGGTCCATTGCTGTACAACGCGTATTTCGAAAAACAACACGCATCCGTCCACATCATATGCAAAAGCCAATGCGTGCGCACCGATCGGTCCATTGCTGTACAACGCGTATTTAAAAAAACAACACGCATCCGTCCACATCATATGCAATGGCCAATGCGTGCGCACCGATCGGTCCATTGCTGTACAACGCATATTTCGGAAAACAACACGCATCCGTCCACATCATATGCAATGGCCAATGCGTGCACACGGATCGGTCCATTGCTGTACGACGCGTCCCTGTACAAGTCACTCGCATATGTCACCATGGTTGTCACTGGTGAACGTATGCCAGCCACAATTACTTGCCTGGGACTCAGGGGCACACCTACAACACCACAGCCTGTCCACACTGTATCCTAAGACATGTAAGGCTGCATTACCTGTGTGTGTATGGGGGTCAACATGTGGTTTGTTGGGTGGCACTTGGGGGCAGCCACTCCGAGGCTGTGCACGTGTTCATGGGGACAGTATCCTTTGTGTGTTGTGCACATGACCACTGTGATGTGCAACTGTTCAGTTCAGAGCATGTGGCATGGTCACATCTCCAGGTTGTGTATGTGTATGTTATGTCACATACACCCTGAGTCCCATGTGGGATGGTATGTACGTCACATCGTCCGGGCAGTAAGATCTGTGGGGGTCTACAGGCGCAGGATCCGCAACTGCCAGAAGAGGTGGCAGGACCTTCGTGGCTGGACCCGGAGGATCGCAAGGGTCCAGCTGAAGCTGTCGCCTCCTCGCAGGAGGGGTGGACACCGGACCCTGACACCCCACATGCTCCGGATTCTGGCAGTGACCTGGATGGGCAGCTGAAGGCCAGACAGCAGCAAGGAGGGGGTAAGTGCTAGCCTTTTCTGTGTACTATGACTAACATGCTCTATGCACTTCTTTAGCCTGGTTCCACTTCCACAGTACAACTGTCTTGTCGTACTGGACTCATGTCTCTCACTTGTGTCATGCCCCCTCCTCATCTGTTACACAGGTGTGGCCCTTACAGTCTGTGACTTAGGTCACTTGGGTACTGTGTACTTGCAGTTACCTGTGGTTCAAGTTGGGGACAGCGTCAGTTACAGGAACTTTGTTGTGGGCTGCATGGGTGGTACAATTGCTCACGCAATGCCTGTGATCTGACATGTACTCTGGGTATGGCTTTCATATGTGTTCCAATTGCTGCTCTGACTCACCACATGTCTGGGGTATGTGCCACACACCCATGCTGCAGCAGAGACCAAGGGGGGAGCCTCAGAAATATGTACATCATGTGTGTGACACATGCATAGCCACCTGCCTAGTGTTCAGGGTAATACCATGTTGCACATGGACCAGGACTGTAATCCCTACTCCGTACATCGAAGGCACTCTGTTCTCCCACTCCCGTGTGTCAGCATACATATTGGGCATTGTGAAGAGTGCACTCAGGTGTCTGCCTCTGTGCCACCGTGGTGTGGCCTTGCTTTTGGACTCCTGGAGTGTTTAACAATTTGGGGTGGCCAGCCATCTGAGTTGTGACTATAGAATCTGCACATTGGTTAATGCATAGGTCTCTAATCCCTTGAGTGTGCACAATGGGGTATGAAACATTGAGGTGCAGGCAGCTTTGGTTCATTCTCATCAGACGGTGAAGTGCTCATGTGTATGGATTTGTGTTTGCAGTCACTCAAATGTCTCATTTGATTGATGTGGGATCATCTTAGTCCTCATGATGTGGGTGGCCAGGGGTGCACATGTGCACCTGTCAGCTACAGGGCTTGCATTCCCAAAACTTACATGATTGTGACACAGTGTAGAATGGTGTTGAGTGTATGCACTGCCCCTGTGACAGGAGACAGTTATGACTGACTTGCCAGACAGGCCTGTGCCATGACATTCAACTCGCAAAGGGTGATCCAGCAGTGGTGTGATATGTCCTGCATGCACACCATTGTCGCATTGTCTATCAGGACATGCCACAATTGTGATGGCCCTCCACAGTCTGTGTGCATGTTGTGTTTCAGATGTCTCTGATTCCATGTGCACAATGGGAGACAGTCTCCACCTCCACGTTGTTTGTGCATCGACTTTGATGTTGTGCGTGTGTGTGTCACAGACGTCCATGTCTGTCCTGCAGAGGCAACAGGGGCCACTACCTGTGGGAGTTATGGTTGTTTTGCTGACGTGTACATGATACGCCATGTCATGCCAGTGTCCATGTGGCAATACAGGGTTCCTGGGAATCTACCTGTCAAAGAGCTGTGATGCCTGGGGCACATCTGTCCTCACTTGTCACTGTGGTGTGTGTTTGGAACGTGACAGCAGTACATGGGTACTGTGACACAGCCGAATGATTTCCCATAGCACAATCTGGAACTTGTTGTCAACACATGTTGAACTGAGATGTTAGATGTTGGCCATGTAGGGGCCATATGTGTCCATACAGAACGGCACACACATCATGTACTTGTGTCTCGTAATGATGTATCATGTGATATTGAGTATGGTCAGTGCCACATATGTGGGGTGACTGACAATCTTTCTTTGTTCACCTTTGCACTGCAGGGCACCAGCTGTCCATAGACCATTCCCTGACCTTGCAACCATGGTTGAACGTGACTGCATCCGACGGTACCACTTCAACAGGCCGCTTATTGAGGAATTGGCAGTGCAGTTAGCCCCACATTTGCAACCTGGTCGGCCATACCCTGCAGCGCTGACCCCCAAGGTGAAGGTGATGGCAGCCCTACACTTCTTTGCCACTGGTACCTTTCAACACACTGTGGCGTCTGCTGGTGGGATGTCACAGACCATGTTCAGCCGTGTGCTACGCGATGTTTTGGAGGCGATGTTGAGATACTTGAACCAGTACACTATTTCCCTAAACGTCAACAACTCACTGACGTCAAGAGTGACTTCTATGCCCTGGGGAGGATGCCACATGTCATCGGCACCATTGATGGGACACATGTGGCTTTGGTACCACCACAGGCACATGAGCAGGCATACAGGAACAGGAAACATTACCATTCTATCAATGCCCTGGTGGTATGTCTTGCAGATATGAGCTTCTCACATGTGTGTGCACGTTTCCCCGGTTCTGTACACGATGCCTACGTAATGAGGAGTAGTCGCATCCCGAGGATGATGTCACAGATGCAGAACCAGCGTGCCTGGCTTGTCGGTGTGTGCTGACTTTGTACCATTGTGTGTGTTCTGCAATGTTGTATTCCACCCTCTTTTCAAACTCAGCTAATGTGCAATTGTCTGTATGTAGGTGACTCCGGATACCCCAACATGCCGTGGTTGCTGACACCCCTCAGGAACCCTGTGACACCAGCCCAGATGTGCTACAATGAGGCACATGGTCGGACCAGGAGAGTGATCGAGCGGACATTTGGTCTCCTGAAGAGCCGCTTTCGCTGCCTGGACAAGACAGGAGGGGCCCTCCCATATGCCCCTGCAAAGGTGTGCAAGATTGTCATCGTCTGCTGCATGCTACACAACCTGGCAGTGCGGAAGGAGTTGCCTCTCATCCTGGATGACGATGACCAACATCCGCCACCTGTGGAGGATCCTGGCCTGGGCCACGATGCCAGTGATGATGATGATGATGATGGGGATGTCCGCACACAGCTCATCACCAACTTCTTCAGCTGAATATGAGTATACAGAGTAGGTATGTCAATGATTTGAGTTTGCATGATATGTGTTGGTGGTGCTCTGTTGCTGTCTGAGTGTGGCCATGTGCTACTTGACTGGATGTGTGCAGCGATGTGTCCTTACAGGTAGTCTGTACGCCCCAACAGTGTTGACATGCTAACTTGGTTTTGTGTAGCTATCTTGTGACATGTATTGGGCATGAGTATTGCAGTTCTGTCCTGTTCTTCAGTGCTTTTGACTGTGTGTCATGTCTGTTCTTCACATGGTACTTTCAGAGTTGTTTGGTCAACTCGGATCCCCCGACACCATGATTCAACTTCCAGGGTGGAAGCAGTCGTTTCCCTGCAGGTGATGTGCCACACACCCCTGGAGTTTATTTCTTCTACACTTGGTGACTGTGTGGCCACTGCCACGTGGGATTACCCTGCATCTGTAGTGGAAACAACATGTTGCAAATGTGTAATAAACCTGTGCTTCACTTTGGGATGTGCGTTGTCTGTGGTCACACATCTGACTGACATTTGCTTACTGCACCTGTGGGCTAGTTAACACATACTCTGAATAGGTGTGGTGTCTGTGCATTCCACTGTATTTCCTGGCAACATCAGTGTAGGCGATGAGTCAGATGGCCCTGGTGTGTATGTGTTGTGTAGCCCTAGTGGTGTGTCTCCCTCATATGTGTCACGTCGCCATGACTCACATGACGGTGTTGAACTTGCTGTAGCAGTTAGCATGCACAGTGTCATTCAGCAGATCATCATCTCCATGACAAAAACAACGTTGGAATCACAACAGAGGCAAGTATGGTGTATTAGTGAGTTTATTTACATACATGTGTGAGGATAGTGCACAGGATGGTGGGTGCTGTACATTGGGATTGGAATCCAAAGTTCCCAGATGAGTTGGAAGTGTTGGTAGCGGAAATGTCCTGAGTAAAGTCCACAGTCATCTGATACATTGGTCCAACTTAAACTCCCCATGTCATGTGGGTGAGTTGTGTTGCATTCGACAGGGTGAACAGTTCGCACACAAAGGAGAATTTCCAGAACAGGTGTTGGGTTCCTGGGGGATGTACATGGCCATCGGCCTCAGTTTTCCTTCCTCGGATGACCCCTCTTCTTTCGGTGGGGACCCTCACGTGCAGGCCGCTGCGGTGCAGAGGACTCTCCACCAGAGTCATCCTCCCTCCCTGTGGCAGTTGCAGTTGTTGCGGCACCAGATGTTGTGGGCACACAGGGAGGTGTGGCCATGTTGGTGCTAATCTGGCGGAGGCATGTCAATATGTCCCTCTGCACCGCTGTCAGTTCTTCCAATGTGTCCCACTTGGACTCCATGCGAGACATGTGTGTCTCCACACGGGACATGTGGGAGTCCAAGCGGGCATGATGGGCAGCCTGCTGCTGTAGAATGTCCTTGAGGTTCCCCACTACCTGGCTGACCTTTCCAGTGCTATTCTGGTAAGCATCAGCAATGCGTACCAGTTGTGGGTCATCATGCAGTCTAGACCCCTCTGCAAACAGCGACCTCTACCTACCACCCCTCCCACCACCCCTGGCCACACTTGCGGGACCTGCGGTGGCACGCACAGGTGAGCCTAGGCCCCCTTGGGGGTTGGTACTGGGGTTGCTGTCCGTTGCTTCATGGTGGGCCGGGGTCCCTGTGCTGTTGTCATTGAGTGTCCTTGGTCTGTCCGTGTCGGCGGGGGTGGTCTGTGTGTTGGCAGATGTTGGAGGAGTGGGTGCAGGGGTGCAGATGGTGGTCCTGCTGGTGCTGCATGATGACTCACACCGGAGGGGCCAGGTAGGTCTTCGCCATCCGAGGAGGGCAGAGGCTGTTCCACACCAGAGAGCTCAGGGGCCACCGGAGCCTGGGACAGGGACTACTCATCATCTGCTGCTGTGTCCCCATCATCACCTGTTTTTGGAAGAGACACACAATGTATGTTATGTTTCTACAGGCATCAATGGTTCAAACACCTGACAGTTGTGACTGTACCTCTGGATGAGGGCCTGTACATTGCATTGTCCTAAGTTGTCACAGTCAGAATTTGATATTGGTGTAGCACATTGTCCTGCCAACCTGAAGCATTTCAATGTGAATGTTGATGTGTGTGCATGACCAGCATTGGTGGTATTTGGTTGACATCCGGACCTCCTTCTCCCCCCAGCCCAGTTATCCCACCATGAAGCATGCCACCCTTGCAGTGGGTGCAGGTTAACTCTCAGGATGTCAGTCAGTGGTGTCCTGCTGTTGGTTGGTGCCCAGTTCCCAGCAGGGCCTGGTACTCCCCACAACAGAGCACCATTGTCAGACATCTTATTTATTTATTTATTTGTGGCTTTTCACTCCCTGTGAGGTGTGCATGCTTCAGTGTGAGCTTGCTGGGCCATGTGGGTGGGGGATGTTGAGCTGTGACTACCACTCCCATCATTCTATTGCCTACACCCCCTTCCCAGCATGCCCATACTTCCTTCCTTTTGAGTGGACTTCACTGTGTGTGAGTGTGACAGCAATGGCAAGATGGCTGACAGTGTGGTCCTGTTGTTTGTTGGTGCACAGTTCCCAGCAGGGCCTTGTGCTCCCACAGCTGAGGCCAGTGTCAGACATCTTTGAGGTGGCTCTTCACTCCCTGTGAGGTGTGCATGCTTCAGTGTGAGCTTGCTGGGCCATGTGGGTGGGGGATGTTGAGCTGTGACTACCACTCCCATCATGGTATTGCCTACACCCCCTTCCCAGCATGCCCATACTTCCTTCCTTTTGAGTGGACTTCACTGTGTGTGAGTGTGACAGCAATGGCAAGATGGCTGACAGTGTGGTCCTGTTGTTTGTTGGTGCACAGTTCCCAGCAGGGCCTTGTGCTCCCCATAGCTGAGGCCAGTGTCAGACATCTTTGAAGTGGCTTTTCACTCCCTGTGAGGTGTGCATGCTTCAGTGTGAGCTTGCTGGGCCATGTGGGTGGGGGATGTTGAGCTGTGACTACCACTCCCATCATGCTATTGCCTACACCCCCCTTCCCAGCATGCCCATACTTCCTTCCTTTTGAGTGGACTTCACTGTGTGTGAGTGTGACAGCAATGGCAATATGGCTGACAGTGTGGTCCTGTTGTTTGTTGGTGCACAGTTACCAGCAGGGCCTTGTGCTCCCCACAGCTGAGGCCAGTGTCAGACATCTTTGAGGTGGCTTTTCACTCCCTGTGAGGTGTGCATGCTTCAGTGTGAGCTTGCTGGGCCATGTGGGTGGGGGATGTTGAGCTGTGACTACCACTCCCATCATGCTATTGCCTACACCCCCTTCCCAGCTTGCCCATACTTCCTTCCTTTTGACTCTGCTTCCCTGTGGGGTAGTGTGCCTGTGCTGACAGGATGGCTGACAGTGTTGTCCTGGCGTTTGTTTGGCTACAAGTCCCAAAAGTGTCCCTGTGCTTCACACAGCATAACCCAGTGTGGTGGTTCTTTGTGGGATATTTAATTAGAGTGTGAGGCAATGCATTCTCCCAGGTGAGTTGTGTGGAGTTTGTGTTAAGGGGGTGTGTGAGAAAAGCTGCTGGTAACTATGGTCAGTGCTGTCAGTCCTCCTTCCCACCCAGCCAGATATCCCACCATCGAACGTGCTTCCATTGCAGGGAGTGCAAGTTGGCTTTCAGGATGTCAGGCAGTGGTGTCCTGCTGTTGGTTGGTGCACAGGGCCTTGTGCTCCCCACAGCAGTACCCAGTGTCAGCCATCTTGTCAGTTCTTTTCCACTCCCTGTGATGTGAGCATGGTTCAGGGTGGTGTTGATGGGCCAATTGTGAGGGTAACCAATATCTGTGACTACAACTCCCATCATGCTATTGGCTACACTCACTTCACCAGCATACACACAATTCCTTCCTTTCAGTGAGCTTCCCTGTGAGGTGGTGTTCTAGTGGTGGCAAAATGTCTGACAGTGTTTGTTGGTTAGATTTGTGCCACTGCCTTGCTCTATTTGTTGTTAGGTTTGTACATGTCATGACACAGTTACATATCACTATGAGATGGCAGGTATTGTGTTTGTCTAACTAACATACACATCTTGGGATGATTATCTTTTGGTTACTGTGGCTTTGCCTACGGTGCATGGTTTCACTATCCCCTTGACAGTGATGTGTGTGTATTGTCACACAATATTGGGTATATTGGTTGTGTACTCACCAGGCTCTGGGATGTTTGATAGTCCATGTACGCTCTCTGGTGGTAGGATGGCCCGCACCTTCTCCTCCCAGGGCCTGAGGTATACTGGTTTGGCAGGAGGGCCACTGCCGGTGCGATGACTCAAGGCGTAATCCTTCTTGACTAGGTCCTTGACCCTCCTGCTCACATCATACCACCTGTTCTGGATGTCTTCCTTTGTGCGCAAACATGGTGATTGTGCGTTCACCCTGTCGACGATCCTCTCCCACATCTTGGTTTTCTGCGACATGGGGGTCTGTTGGACCAATGTACCAAACAACTGTGGCTCTACCCTGAGGATTTCATCTACCAAGACTTCCAATTCACTGTCTAGGAACTTTGGATTCTTCTTTGGGGGCATGGTGATGGGTGGTGGTGGGGATTGATGTGTGTGTGTGTGTGTGCAAGTGAGGGTGGGTGAGTGTAGGTTTTGCTGGGTGTATGTGAGGGTGCTATTTGGGAGGTGCTAATGGTGTGTGGCTTGTGTGATGGATGAGTTGTGGGTGTGTCTTTGGTTGCTGTCTGATGGTGTTCTGTGCTGGCAGGTCAGTTGAATTTGCAGAGGATCATGGTAGGGATTTGTGGCCTTTATATGGGTGGAGTTGTGGGTGTGTCTTTGTTCCATGTTTTTTCCCCCTGTATTTATTGACTTTGTCATTGCTTGTTTGGCCCTTTTTTTTGTATTTTTTCCATTGTAGTTTTTAGGCATGTAGGAGACGTTCTTCTGACCGAGTAGGATGCTGCAGTTGGCTCGTGCGAGCTTCTCCGAGTCTTTCAAGCTGTGTTTCTGCTGGGTTTCATGTGCGGCATACGCGTCGGTCGCGGAGTATTGGGTTGCTTCGGCTCCCTGTTTTGTATGCATGTCGGTCGTACGGCTTGAGCTCCGTGCGACTCGGTCTGGTTTTACACGCATTGCATCGTACTGCGCGGGTCGGAGTTCACGGGTACGTTTCTGTCGGGTTCATTCCTGGTGCGTGTCGGTCGGTTCGATTCACGTAGTTTTCCGGCCGGATAGCTGGTTTCCGTGCGGTTCGGTCGGTCGGCTTGTGTTCCATACGAGTCGGTCGTAATTCACATGCATTGCATCGTACTACGTGGATCGGGCAGCACCGGTACGTGTCGGTCGGACTAAATTCCCGTACCGAGTCGGTCGGTACGTTTTTTGGCCTGAATCGGAATCGGCCCCAATGTGGAGACATCAACATTTCCTGTCAATAAACTGATCTGATTTGGCAACGGGGGTTGCAGCTGTTTTTTGGCCGGGGATAGATGGCTACCGAGGGAAACTTACCAAACCCAGACATTTCTAAAAACTAAACACCCAGGTGAGACAAGGGTGGTATGCCTCGCATAGAGCCCACAAAGTTTTCTTACCCACAATGCCCTGAAAACTTCAACCTTTGCCTAAAATTGCACATTTTATTTGCATTTCTGTGACATAAACTTTCAGAATAAGCAGGGATTCACACAATTACTACCACCCAGCATTCCTCCGCTTGTCCCAAAAAAAATGCTACCCCGCATGTGTGGCTGGGTGTAGTGCCTGCGACAGGCCCTCTTCAAATCAAGGTCAATGGGAGTCTCACGGTGCAGCAATCATTGACCCTGGTTTGATTTGACTCTGTCGGGTCACAAGGCCCAGCCACACAAGTGGGGTAGCATTTTTATCAGGACCAGTGGGGGAACACTGGGAATATTGTTGATCTCTGAGTTATCCAGAAGTTTATTTCACAGAAATGCAAGGAAATGTGTGATTTTATTTAGAGTTTGAGATTTGCACAGCATTGTGGGTAAGAAAATGTAATGGGATCACAGTGATGTATACCATCCTGGACTCCCCCAGATGCACAGTTTTCCGGAATGCTTGGTAGGTTTCCTTGTGTGGTCACCGAGCCTGGGTCAAAACACTGGAGCTACTACTATTGCTGATTTCTTCAAATTGCTTTTTGGGGCATTTTGTATTACAGACGCTAGGCCCAGTGAGGGTATTCAGACAAAATATTGAGTTTAAAATATTGACACGGAAATATCGTCAGCAAGAATATCGATGTAAAGAATATCGATTTTAAGGTAAGTAATATTGATTTTAAAAATATTGAAGTCAGTATAATCATTTGCAAAAAAATAGTTGTTACAAATATAGTTTTTTAATTATTGGTATGTATTTTAGTATATATTTTAAATGTATATGATGTAATTTTTTGGGTTTAATTATTGTTTATGGTTTTTAATATATTAGTAAAAGTTTTAGTAGGTATGAAATTTAAATTAACTAAATTTTGCGTTTTTTAGTTCCTTAGCTGGTTGTGGGTTTATAGGGGTATAGAATAGGCAGTAATTTAATTATAATAAATTAATAATTTGATTTTATTTCATATTATTTATTTCATTGATATTTAATTATGTTAATTGTGCTATTAATTTTTGTTATGTACATTTTATGTGCAGATTGTGGAGATTATAGGTGTGAAGGGTGGGAAGTATTTTATGTTTAATTAATTAATAATTAGTTGGTAATTAATATTAATTAATTCATTGATATTCAATTATGGCTACTGTGTAATTATTTATTTCGGTGTGGGATTTATAAGACTAAAGTGTGGGAAGTAATTTAATTTCAATTATTTAATAATTAGTTGTTAATTAATATTAATTAATTGATAATTAATTATGTTAATTGTTTAATTATTTTTTTAGATGTGGGTTGTAGGGTTTATAGGGGTAAAGTATGGGGAGTAAATTAATTTTAATTAATTAATAATTAGTTGTTAAATACTATAAATTATTTAATTGATAATTTATTATTTTAATAGTGCAATCCATTTTGTTTTTAAATTTAATTTAAGTGCGGGTTAATGGGATGATAGGGGTAAAGGGTGGGAAGTTAAATTATTTTAGTGAATTAATATTTAGGGCCTGATTACGATGTCGATTGGAAAGCTATCCGACCGACTCCTTGTCAGAATCGGTTCCGACCGACTTGTGTTCGGCGAGTCCGACCGACCGATTTCGATGGTTCCGAACACCGTTCGGAAAGTCTCCCATTGACTTCAATGGGAGCCTGTGTTCCGACCAACAACACAGGCTCCGATTGAAAAAAGGGGTGGTTGCGGAAAACCCTGCACCCTGTCGCAGGCACCCCATGGTGCCTGCCACACTGTGCATGGTTTTAAAGTGGGGTCCCTTGGGTACACCCACGGGCCCCAACAGGAGGCCTCTATGTGAAGGGGGGCCTGCTACAGACCCCCATAGTCAGCTTCCAACAGCCTTTTAATGTCGGACACACCGAGTCGGAAAAGCTGTCAGAATCCAACATCATAATACGTCGGTCGGAAATGGGGTCCGTAGAGCTCTATGATTTGGCTTCGACTGACTAGGAGTTTCCTAATGCCAGTCGGAACCAATTCGGAATGACCGAACGGTTTGCTTTCTGACCGAGAACATCGTAATCGGTGGAAATGTTTCTGAGTCGGTCGGAAACATAGGTTCTGACACGGTTTCGGAGAATCCGAGTGCCGTTTGGAGCCTTTCCGACCGACATTGTAATTAGGCCCTAAGGGGCCCATTACGATGGTGGGCGGAAGCACTACCGCCGAGCTGGCGGATGCATAAACCACCAGTTACCGCCCGCATGCCGCAGCCCACGCGCCCGCCAAATTACGATGTGAAAAGGCAGCCAAACACCGCCGGCAAGCCAGCGACGCCGTCCGCCATCAAAGTGCGCCCGCTCACGTAGCGGCGCAGCCTAATGGAGACACACCGCCAGACGAAATCACGTACCGCCCGGCGTACAAATTACGATGCCGCAAACAAACAGCTCCCACGGCTAAGAGACACCGCACGTGAAAGTGAGGCGGAAACCCGAACGCCGAGCACAGACACCGAAGAGGCGACCCCCCGAGCATGAATCCAGCACTGCAGGCCCTCCCCATGCTATACCTGATGCACCACCAAGGAGGCAACGTACCGCGGAGACGCAGGTAGGCACACACACAACAAGGGCACGCAAACAGCGCACACAGTGCAAGGGCGGAAAAGGAGGACATGGCACCCCCAACACCCATGCGTGGACAAGACACATCCACCACTGCACCCACAAATGTAACACAGGGCAAAGTGCAACATCTCGCAACTATCATGGGCACACCACCTGGGACCAGGAACTAACGACCCCGTCACGGCACCGCAGCACAGCGGCGATGACGCAGCCACACATGCGCACAACTCAGCGCCCAACTATAACGCCATGTATGCGTCGCACACAAACAATACAGGGACACAACCAAGCACCACACACACGAGCCACACCCAGAACGCACATGACACGTGACAGGCCTGCCACAGTCATGACCCCAATGCCCAATTCACGGACAACACCCAACGTCACACAACCGACGCCCACATGTCAGTGAAGTCACGCAACATCAGGACACACCCCTGTGTGACAAACATGGCGAAGCACACAGCGGCGGCAACACCACCCAGTAGAACATGGGCCCCGTCGGGAAGAGGTACGCCAGTACCACACAGAAACACCCATACCACCCTGCACCCATGAACCAGACATACAAAACGGAACACCAAAGAGCCCGGGGACCGACAACAGGTGGACCCAAGAATGACACCCACACACAAGGCCCAACGCATAGCAGAAACACAGCCTGCCGCCCACACACGGGAGAGCAGACAGCACTGAATGACCTTCCATTCCAACTCCGTAACCACATCCCGACTAAACAAGCCGGAGAATACAGCCATTGTCCCAAAAAGAAACCAACACAGGCATGCAGAGGAAACCGACCACAGGGCAGATAGCGCATATCACCTAAGAACATACCGAACGGGAAAGAAAGGAATATATAAAACTCCCCCATGCCGTTCCCATGCAAGTTATCTGGAAGGAGTCATACACCACTGACCTTGAACATTCAGAGAAGCACGTGGGATGAGGGCCCGTGTCCTCCGCACAAGCTAACAGAACACAAGTCCAGCCCCCCTACGACCATCACAGATCTCACAGCAACCTCGGAGCCTGCACACTGCAGACTGCACACACAGCCGGAGCACGCCACCACATCACCCCGCAGCAAAATGGCACCTACAACACACCTGCCCAACTACGCCAAACAGGTCAAGCTGTACAAACACAACCTGATACAGCTACTGGGATGCGAACCCCTATCCCTGCTGAACGTAAGTTACCGACTGACTTACCGCATCGCATTGTTCAGCTGCGTCATACCCGTCTTCTACTGTCGGAGGTGTCCCTTCCACCATCCTGTGGAGTTGTGCCTCTCCAACCCGGCATGTCCAAGGGCGGACCTGCTACCACTATTCCACCCTCTGGACGCACACGACAGGGCCTGTTCAGCCTATGGGGGCATGGCGTATGTGGCGAACATCGGACCCACACTGCAATGGGACCACTGTACCTCCACACGACGGATCATGGATCACAGCTACATCGAATGTCACCCAGCATGCCCCATCATGCTCCTACAAGGGACAACTTACGAACAACACCGTGACAGCCACCATCCGCTACATTGGCTGGCAAACATGTATACCACCAATGAAATGGAAGCCCTGCAGGAAGCCATCGCATACCTGACAACCTGTCAATTCGTAGGACCCCGGCGCAATCCCCCAATTGAGCCATGATGTCCGACACTGTACCCATGCTTAGCTTCCGCACGGACTGGCCAGTAACCACCACAACAGCCATACCAAACGACCTGCAACTGATACCACACCATCAATGACACTGCCATGACATCGGATGTGTCCGGGACATGCACTCCGTTCCCCATCACATCCAGGAACTCTGCATGTATCCGGGGAGGCAGTGGCATGGGATATGTGTATCGCACCCACATGGACAGAACTGCACGTACAACTATGCCATGACATGGATCCTGCGCCCATGGACATATGCACCGCCCAGTGGACAGGAATCGCCCGGCTGGAGTATGTGAGAGCTGCACCACTTTTCCCCCTCCCGGAAATCCCGTAACAGGACCATTGCATGGACGACAAGTGCATACAACAACAACACGACCCCAGTGACTGTGACATGTCCAGTATCCACCATTTGGCAACAACAAGTGGGACGCCGTTGCATGCACGTAAGCCCATGCCCTGATGTCAACTCACACGCACGCGTGCATGAGTAACAACAGCAGCACACCTGTCACATGGAACTGAGATGGACTGTGCCCATGATGCCAAGCGGTCTGGTAGGCTAAATGTATCCCGTCTGTGTCAAAGTCCGCAGCACCGCAGCCACTTGCAAATGAACATTAGCACAGCAACAGCCGAGCAGATGTAACTCTGAAGCCCACATCCCACATGCAACAGCTAATCACATGTACCCCTACACCCTTAGCTATGTGTAATCATGCTCAGTATATCCCCCACATGCATACCGCTGCCAGTAGTGTCCACTATACTGCATCACAGAGGACATAAGTCACAATACATGGTTTGAAGAAAGAAACTGTCTCTGCTGATTCCTTTCACAAGTATGTATGTGAGATGATGAGAGTGTGTGATGTACACGGCAGTCGTGACATGACTATGTAGTCCACTGTCATTCGATGTCAACGCAAATGAGTAGCACAACTGTGGAAGACACACATGTGTCGCGTGAAGCGGGGGAGACGCTTCGCTCAGGTGGGTGGGTGTGACGGGTAGATGCGCACATGCAAAGTTGAAACACGCTGTGTCGGGAGGGGTCCGGAACTGCACATTACCGCTTCCCTGGGCAATGTCAAAGGCCACATGTCGGGGGGGGATGTGAACACGTGTGTGCACAGCAGCCGGGCACACGAACAATGCGGTATCAGGCGTACACGTCAGCCCACCCTCTGTGGACAAGCTGGATCCTGTTGTGCGCCCGCCAGGCCCTTGACAAGGCACACACAGCCCCTGCCGACCAAGTGTATCCCCAACATTGTCAACCTGCACAGGCAAACCAGGGCACGGGATGGCAGTGGAGCATGGTGGGGGAGAGGACTCGGCGCGCTCCTCCGGGACACATCACGCAGGCAAAACATCCTCAATGTGTAGCATGGCTCAAGTCATATGGAAGTATTGGGGGACGCACACATCACGAGCAGGAGTGACGTCACGGAAGGTGGCTCGCACCATCCCACCCATTGCCTACATCTCCACACACGTCACATGCCGTTGCAACAGAGAAGCCAGCGAGTGCGCAAGCACCTCCGAGCCCGCCCCAGTGAGGCAAAAGAGTGAATGTGTGGGTCCATCAGCCCCAGATGGACGCGGCATGGGCCGCTAGGGCAGCTACAGCCTCTGTGTGTCGCAGGTGGTGTATCCGGACTGCGGAGACTGCCATGCATTGTCTATGTTGCCCGTGTCGCGAGTCGGGGCACCACGCAGGTGGACGGCGTCCCGCCACACATAATGCCGTGAGACAGACCACTCGTTCAACTGGACCCACACTTACACTCCTTGGCCTCTCCGGGGCGAGCTTGGGGCTGCATCTGCATGCGCTAGCCCCACAGTTGCAAATGCATATTGTGGGGAGCAAGGGGAGGCCATGAGGACAGGGACAAAGACGACTGTATTACTGTCAGTGAGTTCAAGGAATGACCCTGATGTGGACAGGAAAAGACGTGCCCCGTGTGTGTGCAACTAGTCGCTAATCCGATCACCCTCCCATGTCCTGCATGTAAGCCCGCACCTAGCCCCGCCCACCCACCACATTGAAATTAGCACCAGCACAAAATCATTCACATTCGAAGCACTGACTGGGGGTGACAACCATCGGACACACTTGTTGAGGCCACCCACGCGTACATGTGGGCCCTCCATGATCCATGTCACCTGCAGCCAAGTGATGACATGCGCAATGACGGGAGTGAGGAGAGCTGTCCGCCCCACGCACAGATGGTGCATCAGCTCCACAGACCCAGCAGCGAGTGCAGCAGGGGTCACATGTGCAGGGGCAGCTGTGCCCGGGCTGGACTGTTCCCATGAGGCACAGGGTCAGACTGATTTGCATATGGCCATGTCTGAACTGGGGTGGTGGAGTGAGCTAAAGAATGATGATGGATTAAACCCAGATCAGTTGACTGGGGGTGAGTGTTTGATTGGCTCAAACGTTCCGTCCTTCATCCCCTTTTGTATCGCTTTGGTCGCCCTAAGTTGGCGGGGGTATGCCCAGACGTGGGTCCCTTGCTCACTTTGCCACTGGATTCAAGCAAGCCTGGCTGATGACGGCTGAAATGCCAGAAACCGGTCCTAGGATGCTTGTTTCCGGTCCAGGGAAGACATGGCTTGGCAGTTCGGGCTGGACTGTTCCCATGAGGCACAGGGTCAGACTGATTTGCATATGGCCATGTCTGAACTGGGGTGGTGGAGTGAGCTAAAGAATGATGATGGATTAAACCCAGATCAGTTGACTGGGGGTGAGTGTTTGATTGGCTCAAACGTTCCGTCCTTCATCCCCTTTTGTATCGCTTTGGTCGCCCTAAGTTGGCGGGGGTATGCCCAGACGTGGGTCCCTTGCTCACTTTGCCACTGGATTCAAGCAAGCCTGGCTGATGACGGCTGAAATGCCAGAAACCGGTCCTAGGATGCTTGTTTCCGGTCCAGGGAAGACATGGCTTGGCAGTTCGGGCTGGACTGTTCCCATGAGGCACAGGGTCAGACTGATTTGCATATGGCCATGTCTGAACTGGGGTGGTGGAGTGAGCTAAAGAATGATGATGGATTAAACCCAGATCAGTTGACTGGGGGTGAGTGTTTGATTGGCTCAAACGTTCCGTCCTTCATCCCCTTTTGTATCGCTTTGGTCGCCCTAAGTTGGCGGGGGTATGCCCAGACGTGGGTCCCTTGCTCACTTTGCCACTGGATTCAAGCAAGCCTGGCTGATGACGGCTGAAATGCCAGAAACCGGTCCTAGGATGCTTGTTTCCGGTCCAGGGAAGACATGGCTTGGCAGTTCGGGCTGGACTGTTCCCATGAGGCACAGGGTCAGACTGATTTGCATATGGCCATGTCTGAACTGGGGTGGTGGAGTGAGCTAAAGAATGATGATGGATTAAACCCAGATCAGTTGACTGGGGGTGAGTGTTTGATTGGCTCAAACGTTCCGTCCTTCATCCCCTTTTGTATCGCTTTGGTCGCCCTAAGTTGGCGGGGGTATGCCCAGACGTGGGTCCCTTGCTCACTTTGCCACTGGATTCAAGCAAGCCTGGCTGATGACGGCTGAAATGCCAGAAACCGGTCCTAGGATGCTTGTTTCCGGTCCAGGGAAGACATGGCTTGGCAGTTCGGGCTGGACTGTTCCCATGAGGCACAGGGTCAGACTGATTTGCATATGGCCATGTCTGAACTGGGGTGGTGGAGTGAGCTAAAGAATGATGATGGATTAAACCCAGATCAGTTGACTGGGGGTGAGTGTTTGATTGGCTCAAACGTTCCGTCCTTCATCCCCTTTTGTATCGCTTTGGTCGCCCTAAGTTGGCGGGGGTATGCCCAGACGTGGGTCCCTTGCTCACTTTGCCACTGGATTCAAGCAAGCCTGGCTGATGACGGCTGAAATGCCAGAAACCGGTCCTAGGATGCTTGTTTCCGGTCCAGGGAAGACATGGCTTGGCAGTTCGGGCTGGACTGTTCCCATGAGGCACAGGGTCAGACTGATTTGCATATGGCCATGTCTGAACTGGGGTGGTGGAGTGAGCTAAAGAATGATGATGGATTAAACCCAGATCAGTTGACTGGGGGTGAGTGTTTGATTGGCTCAAACGTTCCGTCCTTCATCCCCTTTTGTATCGCTTTGGTCGCCCTAAGTTGGCGGGGGTATGCCCAGACGTGGGTCCCTTGCTCACTTTGCCACTGGATTCAAGCAAGCCTGGCTGATGACGGCTGAAATGCCAGAAACCGGTCCTAGGATGCTTGTTTCCGGTCCAGGGAAGACATGGCTTGGCAGTTCGGGCTGGACTGTTCCCATGAGGCACAGGGTCAGACTGATTTGCATATGGCCATGTCTGAACTGGGGTGGTGGAGTGAGCTAAAGAATGATGATGGATTAAACCCAGATCAGTTGACTGGGGGTGAGTGTTTGATTGGCTCAAACGTTCCGTCCTTCATCCCCTTTTGTATCGCTTTGGTCGCCCTAAGTTGGCGGGGGTATGCCCAGACGTGGGTCCCTTGCTCACTTTGCCACTGGATTCAAGCAAGCCTGGCTGATGACGGCTGAAATGCCAGAAACCGGTCCTAGGATGCTTGTTTCCGGTCCAGGGAAGACATGGCTTGGCAGTTCGGGCTGGACTGTTCCCATGAGGCACAGGGTCAGACTGATTTGCATATGGCCATGTCTGAACTGGGGTGGTGGAGTGAGCTAAAGAATGATGATGGATTAAACCCAGATCAGTTGACTGGGGGTGAGTGTTTGATTGGCTCAAACGTTCCGTCCTTCATCCCCTTTTGTATCGCTTTGGTCGCCCTAAGTTGGCGGGGGTATGCCCAGACGTGGGTCCCTTGCTCACTTTGCCACTGGATTCAAGCAAGCCTGGCTGATGACGGCTGAAATGCCAGAAACCGGTCCTAGGATGCTTGTTTCCGGTCCAGGGAAGACATGGCTTGGCAGTTCGGGCTGGACTGTTCCCATGAGGCACAGGGTCAGACTGATTTGCATATGGCCATGTCTGAACTGGGGTGGTGGAGTGAGCTAAAGAATGATGATGGATTAAACCCAGATCAGTTGACTGGGGGTGAGTGTTTGATTGGCTCAAACGTTCCGTCCTTCATCCCCTTTTGTATCGCTTTGGTCGCCCTAAGTTGGCGGGGGTATGCCCAGACGTGGGTCCCTTGCTCACTTTGCCACTGGATTCAAGCAAGCCTGGCTGATGACGGCTGAAATGCCAGAAACCGGTCCTAGGATGCTTGTTTCCGGTCCAGGGAAGACATGGCTTGGCAGTTCGGGCTGGACTGTTCCCATGAGGCACAGGGTCAGACTGATTTGCATATGGCCATGTCTGAACTGGGGTGGTGGAGTGAGCTAAAGAATGATGATGGATTAAACCCAGATCAGTTGACTGGGGGTGAGTGTTTGATTGGCTCAAACGTTCCGTCCTTCATCCCCTTTTGTATCGCTTTGGTCGCCCTAAGTTGGCGGGGGTATGCCCAGACGTGGGTCCCTTGCTCACTTTGCCACTGGATTCAAGCAAGCCTGGCTGATGACGGCTGAAATGCCAGAAACCGGTCCTAGGATGCTTGTTTCCGGTCCAGGGAAGACATGGCTTGGCAGTTCGGGCTGGACTGTTCCCATGAGGCACAGGGTCAGACTGATTTGCATATGGCCATGTCTGAACTGGGGTGGTGGAGTGAGCTAAAGAATGATGATGGATTAAACCCAGATCAGTTGACTGGGGGTGAGTGTTTGATTGGCTCAAACGTTCCGTCCTTCATCCCCTTTTGTATCGCTTTGGTCGCCCTAAGTTGGCGGGGGTATGCCCAGACGTGGGTCCCTTGCTCACTTTGCCACTGGATTCAAGCAAGCCTGGCTGATGACGGCTGAAATGCCAGAAACCGGTCCTAGGATGCTTGTTTCCGGTCCAGGGAAGACATGGCTTGGCAGTTCGGGCTGGACTGTTCCCATGAGGCACAGGGTCAGACTGATTTGCATATGGCCATGTCTGAACTGGGGTGGTGGAGTGAGCTAAAGAATGATGATGGATTAAACCCAGATCAGTTGACTGGGGGTGAGTGTTTGATTGGCTCAAACGTTCCGTCCTTCATCCCCTTTTGTATCGCTTTGGTCGCCCTAAGTTGGCGGGGGTATGCCCAGACGTGGGTCCCTTGCTCACTTTGCCACTGGATTCAAGCAAGCCTGGCTGATGACGGCTGAAATGCCAGAAACCGGTCCTAGGATGCTTGTTTCCGGTCCAGGGAAGACATGGCTTGGCAGTTCGGGCTGGACTGTTCCCATGAGGCACAGGGTCAGACTGATTTGCATATGGCCATGTCTGAACTGGGGTGGTGGAGTGAGCTAAAGAATGATGATGGATTAAACCCAGATCAGTTGACTGGGGGTGAGTGTTTGATTGGCTCAAACGTTCCGTCCTTCATCCCCTTTTGTATCGCTTTGGTCGCCCTAAGTTGGCGGGGGTATGCCCAGACGTGGGTCCCTTGCTCACTTTGCCACTGGATTCAAGCAAGCCTGGCTGATGACGGCTGAAATGCCAGAAACCGGTCCTAGGATGCTTGTTTCCGGTCCAGGGAAGACATGGCTTGGCAGTTCGGGCTGGACTGTTCCCATGAGGCACAGGGTCAGACTGATTTGCATATGGCCATGTCTGAACTGGGGTGGTGGAGTGAGCTAAAGAATGATGATGGATTAAACCCAGATCAGTTGACTGGGGGTGAGTGTTTGATTGGCTCAAACGTTCCGTCCTTCATCCCCTTTTGTATCGCTTTGGTCGCCCTAAGTTGGTGGGGGTATGCCCAGACGTGGGTCCCTTGCTCACTTTGCCACTGGATTCAAGCAAGCCTGGCTGATGACGGCTGAAATGCCAGAAACCGGTCCTAGGATGCTTGTTTCCGGTCCAGGGAAGACATGGCTTGGCAGTTCGGGCTGGACTGTTCCCATGAGGCACAGGGTCAGACTGATTTGCATATGGCCATGTCTGAACTGGGGTGGTGGAGTGAGCTAAAGAATGATGATGGATTAAACCCAGATCAGTTGACTGGGGGTGAGTGTTTGATTGGCTCAAACGTTCCGTCCTTCATCCCCTTTTGTATCGCTTTGGTCGCCCTAAGTTGGCGGGGGTATGCCCAGACGTGGGTCCCTTGCTCACTTTGCCACTGGATTCAAGCAAGCCTGGCTGATGACGGCTGAAATGCCAGAAACCGGTCCTAGGATGCTTGTTTCCGGTCCAGGGAAGACATGGCTTGGCAGTTCGGGCTGGACTGTTCCCATGAGGCACAGGGTCAGACTGATTTGCATATGGCCATGTCTGAACTGGGGTGGTGGAGTGAGCTAAAGAATGATGATGGATTAAACCCAGATCAGTTGACTGGGGGTGAGTGTTTGATTGGCTCAAACGTTCCGTCCTTCATCCCCTTTTGTAGTGCCTGGTGTGAAGGCACATTCAAATTGACAGCACATCGACCAATGTGTAGTCTGCCCACATCTACAATCCATTATCATGCGGACATGGAAAATGAACATAGGGCAACACATCTGTGTGTGTGCACCCACTGTGACCAACACTGCGCAATCATCGACGTACTCGCCCTGTGCATGGCCCACCACACAAAGGAGGTCACATTCAGTGCCACCATCCCACACACACATCCCTATCACGAGACATGGTGTGTCCAATAGTCAGTACTGAGTTTGCGCCCATCTGGAGGGTCCTGAACAGGAGACACATGCAACCCACTAGGCAGTCGGTGCTGTCACCTACTGGCATTGTGCAGTCAATGTGCAGGCCAGGCTTGCTGGGACTGAGAGGGGCAGCATGGCCCAGCCTGACATCCACACGAGCAACAAGTGCACTGAGACCTGCATTGGCAATTGCAGACGTTGGCCTGCACCCAGCTGGCCCGGGACGCCTACCTCCATAGTGGAACACGCAGGGTGCAACCGTGAGGGTCAACGGAGTTGGCCGTAATGGCCTGGCCCATGTTGGTGACAGTCCGCTGATGCCATGTGCACCACACAGTATGATGTGCGCACTGCATCGTCAGGTGTGGCCATGATGTGCGCGTGGGTGCAGGTGCACAATGGACGGGGCCACAACATGCCGTGTGCATAGGCAGGGACAGCCAGTGGCCGGCCCCCACATGTCTGTTAGCATGTTATCATCTGCACATTGGCATGGGTGCATGGCATACGCATATGCACACGCATGTCATCTCTCACTATGTACATCTGCCACTTGGCACGTGCAAGGGTACGTGTCACATGTGATGTGTATTTGCAAGCACACAGCCGTGTTGGCATGGGGCTGTCAATGTGTACACCTGACAATGCTTCTGGAGGTGTGATCCGTACAGTGCTGCACATAGGGTGCAGTGGTGACATCAATGACTGTCTCATATCCCCTCGTGCCACAGGTCCCACTTGTCTTGGCCGCTCAGCCTGTGCCCACATCGTCGTTGGTGTGTGCCATACTCATCCAGCCTCGGAAGCAGTGTGATGCACAGCAGCCAGTCATGTTGCCGTGGTGTTGCCGCTTGCCGAATATGCAGTCAGTCCCCATCAGCACGCCTCACAGGTCATTGAGGCCTGGATCCCCATGTGCATGCACATAGCAATGGTTCGTGTCACTGCTCATTGCTATTGGTGGGAGACCTGTGTAAGTGTATTGTGGCTGTGCTGTCCCTGCATGACAGCTGTTCTGTGACTCATGTTCTTGCTCTGTCATATCAGTTATGTGTATGTGAAGATGCCATGTGGCGTGTTGCTTTGACATGTGTCCACTCCCATCTTTCCTAGGCGGAGACCAAACATTTACCGCCCTTACCAATTGTTGGCGGACATGGAGGATTCTGAGGTCATCCGGAAATTTCGTCTGGACCGACCAACCCTGCATCGACTATGTGCCATGTTGGAACCCCACCTCCGTCCTCGCAGGGTGTATCCGACAGCATTCACCCCCACGGCTAAGGTGATGGCTGCACTGCATTTTTTGCCACTGGGTCATTCCAGCACACAGTGGGCAGTGGAGGTGGGATGTCCCAGCCCATGTTCAGCATGGTGCTGAGGGATGTACTGGCAGCCATGATGCTGTACAGGAACAGGTACATCAGATTCCCCAGGGCACGTGAGTTGGCGGCAGTGAAGGGTGCATTCTATGCCCTTGGACGGATCCCACACGTCGTTGGTGCCATTGACTGCACCCATGTTGGCCTTGTCCCACCACAGGCCACTGAGCAGCTCTTCCGCAACCGGAAGCACACGCACTCCCTGAATGTGCAAGTGGTGTGCCTTGCGGACATGGTCATCTCCCACGTGTGTGCAAAGTTCCCAGGCTCGGCCCATGACGCGCACATCATGCGAAACAGCATATTACCACGACTGATGACCAATCTGCAACAGGACCGTGGCTGGATTGTCGGTGAGTATGTGGAGTTGTGTAGCGTGCTGGCTTAAGGATGCTGTCTACTGTCCTGTTTGAATTGCAACGGTTCTCTGTGTCCCCCCGCCCAGGTGACTCGGCTTACCCGAATGGGCCCTGGCTGCTCAGTCCATTACGAAATCCTCGGACCCCAGCAGATGACCGCTACAATGAGGCACATGGGAGGACCAGACGTGTGGTCGAGCGTACCTTTGGCCTCCTCAAGTCCAGGTTCAGATGCCTGGACCGCACCGGGGGTGCGCTGGCGTACTCCCCACAGAAGGTGTGCCAGATAGTGGTGGCTTGCTGCATGCTGCACAATCTGGCCATTCGAAAGCAGATCCCCCTAATTGTGGATGACGGAGATCAACCTGGGCCCCAGCCTGCAGACCAGGACAGCTCCAGTGAAGAGGACAGTGGAGAGGATGAAGCTGTGAATGTGCGTCAGCAGCTCATCGCCCGCTACTTCACTTGACGGTGAGTGACCATGTACGACGGCTGATGTAGCTGTAGTTGTGCAGGTGTATGTGTGCTCTGTTACTGGGGCCTTTTGTTCACTGAGTGCTGTGTGTCAATGGTCATTGTCCAGGTTGGTATGCCACTGTCAGTGGCTGTAGCATTGTGCCCTGTTGCTCTGTGAGATGTGTGTGCATTGCTTGTAGTTGGTGACAAGTACTGTGTGATGAGTGTGTGACACACTCATTGAATGTACTCTTGTTCTGTTTTTCACCCCTAGGTCCCTGCAGCCTCTCCTGTCCCATCGACATGCCACACAGCAGATGCTATTCTGCTCATGGTGGCGATTGCACATCTTGGAATAAACCCAGGACACATTGAGCCGATTGTGATCAAGGTGTATTTATTAACAGCGGTGACATGTGATTGTGTGCAAGGTGATGACAAATGTGGTGCATGCTGTGACAATGAGTTGACGGTCATGGCTGCGTGATGGTCAAGGTGTACCCATGGAGTTCTATGTCCACAGTCCAACAGACACATGCCATTCACATGGCAGTGTGGGCTAGGATTGTATTCCAAGTCAATGCAGTAGGTGGTCAAGGTGGCTGGCTGACTCACTGGCGTTTGGTGCGGGCGAAGTCCTCTCTGGACACCTGTTTCCTCTTCGGACGGCCCCTTCCACGTTTGGTAGGGGGTGTTGATGTTCCGCTGGTGGTGGTTGAGGAGTGCTCACTCGCTGTGGACGCAGGGGAACGCGATGCTGCACGAACCTGCGCCACAGCAGGTGGTGGCGGAGGTGGTGTTGCTGGCCTTGCTTGTGCCCTCCCCCACCACCAGCTGGCCCATGAGGTCCGCGATTTGGGCCATGTGGGCGTCCATGGACCTCAACACCGCAAGGACCTCCCGCGTGTTGCTTGCCGACCTGGCCCATTCGCCTTGGGCCTCCTCATAGGCCCCAAGGACTCTGTCGATTGGCGGCAGGGCTTGGCTCCCAGGCACAGTTGGCGTTGGCCTGGCCCTGCTCCTCCTACCAGTACTGCTGCCACCGACCTGCCCACTGGCCACATTGCTCAACACGGTCCTCGCTGTGGCTCCCAGGGTGGACCCAGTCGGCCGGACCACCACTTGCGCTGGGGCTGGGGCCAGTGATGACGTGGTGATGGTTGCGGCAGTGGGAGTGGCCGCAACAACCGTGGGAGTGGCCGCCACAACAGTGGTAGTGGCCGCTACGACAGTGGCAGCAGGGGGCTGTGAGTGGTCATCAGCCCTGGATGATGGGTTGGTGGGTGGGAGGGTGCCTGGGGTGCGGTTGGGCCCTGCCACACCAGATGGGCCTGCTGGGTGGTCCGTGTCCGAATCGGAGGACAGATCCTCCACATCCGTGAGTCCTTGTTGGGGGCTTGCAGGCTGGCTGTGCTGGCTGCTGTCTCCATCTCCAGCATCCAGCAGTTCGTCACCTGTGGGGGAATGAGATATGTTATTGTGTTGCACATGACAAAGTATGTATAGGTTGTCTGACATCCACAGTTCGTGCACAGTCGTGCACAGGTTTCCCGGAGCCGTGTGTGTGGCTGTGCTATTTGTTGTTGTGTGGGCATGCCAATGGGACTGTGTGGTGTGGACATGTGGCATGGGACGGATTGGCAATGCCGATGGGTGTGTTGCTGTGCTCCTGCTTTTTGTGGCTCTGGTGTATGCGGACTCCAGACCCATCGTGGAGGTTGGTTTGTACTATGCTCTTGGGGTTCAAATGTAACGCTTCGAAACGCAGATGGCATAATGGGGGTCAGCCCCTGAAACGCATTTGAGATGAACTATGCTTTGGGGGTACATACTGTGTGCCATGGGTGCAGAACGTGACATGTGTTGTGGCAACATGACAGTGCATGGTCTGAGGTGTGTGTATGTCTGACATACCCTGCATATTTGCTGTCTGTTGTGATTTCTGGCCATGTAATTGGACACATTGTTATGAGTGAGTGATGGTTGTGTGCCACACGACGTATTGCAGATGGTCCAATTCCTTGGTGTGCGTGCTGCCCTGTGCCATGTGCATCACTGCAGTGCTCAGGGGTGTGTGGCCCATGTTATGTGTGTAGTTGCTCACAGTGTGACGTGCGCTTCATTCACTTCTGGCACATGATTTATCATGGGCATGTTTCTTTGCGTGACTACTGTATGTGGACCAGCTGTTCGGATGACATACCTTTCATGTGACTGGGGCTGACGGATGAGATGGATGGTATGTTGTATGTGCATTGTGTGTCTGTGTGTTTGATGGGTCCAGTGGTGTTGGTGTGCATTTCTGTTGTTCCACGCTGTTGCGTCTAGTGTGGTATGTCTTACATGGGCGTAGTTGTGGGATGTGTGGTTGACAGGCAGTAGGGGCTACATGGACAGGACTTTGATGGTGTTGCAGTTGTGTGTGATGGGTTGCACTGTGCCTGCCGTGTGGTTCTGTAATCAGTGTGACTTGTGCATGCAGACGTGGCTCCTTGGGTGTTGCTGTGTCTGTGATGGGTCATGTGGGGTGTGACTCTGTGGTTCATGTCCTTGTGCACATTGTTCACATGGTTGTGGCAGGGAGCTGTGCTGCGTGTTCCTCTGCTATTTGACATGTTCCATGTGTTAGTCGTAATTCAGTCCTCATGCCTCCAGTCACCCCGCCCTGTCCAGTTTCCCACCTGCAGGTTGTTTTTGAGCGTGCACTGGACTGGATGCAACATGGTTATGGGCGGGGGGTGCTCCATGTTGCAGGTCTGTGGGGGTGGGGGCGGTGTTATGGGTCGTGGTGATGGCTGGACACCCACTGACACCGTTTGTCCTGGGGCGGGATGTCTACCTGTCGGCTGCCGGTGTGCACTGCAGTGGCTGCTACGTGGGTGTGGGGTGTGGGCTGTGCTCCTCCTTGCTGTGCTGTGGGACTAGGGGCCTGGTGTGTGTTGTACTTCAGCTGTCCCCCTCCCACCCACTGCGCTTTGTGTTGCTGCTACTTACCTGTTACTTGTCGGTTAGTGCAGCTACGGCTGCCACATGGGTGTGGGGGTGCTCCGCCTTGCTGTGCTGTAGGACTAGGGGCCTGGTGGGTGTTGTACTTCAGCTGTCCCCCTCCCACCCACTGCGCTTTGTGTTGCTGCTACTTACCTGTTACTTGTCGGTTAGTGCAGCTACGGCTGCCACATGGGTGTGGGGGTGCTCCGCCTTGCTGTGCTGTAGGACTAGGGGCCTGGTGGGTGTTGTACTTCAGCTGTCCCCCTCCCACCCACTGCCTTTGTGTTGCGGCTACTTACCTGTTACTTGTCGGTTGGTGCAGCTACGGCTGCCACATGGGTGTGGGGGTGCTCGTTGTGGCGCTTCTGGAGTACTAGGGGACCTGTTGGTAGTTACGTGGCTGGCTGGGTGTACACATGCCCCCATGGTTTTGTTAGTTGATATGTTTGGGCTGTGTGTGTGGTGGTGCCTGTTGCATGTGTGGGTGATGTGTTGTGTATTGTGTACTGGACATGGGGGTGTTTGTCCCTCGGAGCTATGGCATGGTGGTAGTGCATGTGGTACATAGCGGTGTGCTGGTATACATTTGTTTGTACTTACCAGCCTCCACTCCCCCTGGTAATCCGGTGAGGATCTCCGGATGGATGATGACTCGCACCTTCTCCTCCCACGCTTTGAAGGTCTTGTAATGCGCGGGATTCCCTCCGCCAGTCGTGGCAGCCAGCTCTCGGTTTTTGCTCTCCTTCTTCTTGACCAGGCTTTTGATGTCGTTCCACCGTTTGTTTATCTCTCCTCTGTTTCTGGGTACGGTCCCGACTGCATTGACCTGGTCTACAATTCTGTTCCACATCCTTTTTCTGGTGGCTAGTGGGGTGTGCTGGACCTGGTTGCCATAGATTTGTGTGTGCACCTTGACGATCTCGTCGACCATGACCGTCAGCTCAGTGGGAGTGAACTTGGGCATTCTGTGTGATGCCACGGTGTTTGTGGTGCTGGTGCGGTGTGTGATGTGTGATGTGCAGGGGGTTTGTGGTGCCGGTGTTTGGTGGTGGTGGTGGTGGTGGGTGTGATGTGTGCGTATCTGTGGTGTACTGCTGTCCTTGCTGTGTCACTGTGTCCTCTCCTCTCCTCTCCGCAATGTTGCAAGGGGTTGTGGTCTGTGGAGGGGCTGCTTTTGTACTTACCTGTTTGGGTGTGTCCTGATGGTCTGTTGTTTTCAGGTGTGTTGTGGCTGGTGTTCTGGGCTTTGTGGTTTATTTGTTTGTCCAGGGGTGGTGTGTTTTCGGGATGTGTACTTTGTCTGTGTATTTGTGCGTGGGTTGCTGTGTGGACTTGTTTGCCATGTTGTGTGTGTTTGTTTGAGTCCGGGGCTGTTTCTGTGCAGGGACGTGGCCGCCATGGCTTCTGCCGTGTCCATTTTCTTCAGTGTTGTTTCCGCTGGCGGGCGGTGTATTTGTTGTTTTTCCGCGCTCATGTCGGTGCGATCGTAATTTCACGTGCGGTGTCTCGACCGTGAGGGCGGGCGGTTTTGTGTTGTCGTGCGTCTTTCCGTCCATGGCGGGCTGTTTGACTCCGACTCGGGCATGGGCGGGCGGTATTCTGTGTGTTTTTACCGCCGCTGGCGGGTTTCGGTTCGAGGCATCATAATTGCTGGGTCGGTATTCAGATGGTGTAGGCGGGCGGATTTTTGCCGCTTTCATGGGTGGCGGATTTTTTTACGCCCGGTATCGTAATGGGCCTTTAAGTTTTTAATAATTAATATTTGTTTAATTAATAATTAATTATGTTAATTGTGCAATTCAATTTTAGTTTTAGATTTTAGATGTGGGTTGTGGGTTTTGTAGTGGTGTGAGGTGGGAAGTAAATGTATTTAAAGTAATTATTAATTATTTTTATTAATATTAATTATTAATTTGATAATTAATTGTGTTAATTGTGCAGATACATTTCTGTTAAATTTTATGAGTGTGTTGTGTGTTTTGTGTGGGCATATTGTGGGAAGTACATTAACTATAATTCATTGATAATTAATGTTCAATTATTGATTATTGGTTTGTTGAAATATATTTATATTTATAGTGTATATAATTTTTTTAAAGTCAAGTTTTAGGTGCAGGTTGTGAGTTTTGTGTGGTTATGATGTTGGAAGTAACTAAATTAAATTTATTTAATAAATTGTGTTTGTAAATATATATTTTCAAAATAAAAATGTTTATTTGTAAAAAAATATTTTTGTATTTTATTTATAATAATATTTGTTGGTATTTTTGATATGTAGTTAACGTTGTAATTTTTTTGTTTTTTTCGTTTTTAATATTAAATACATTTGTATTTTTTTCAACATATTTCTATATTTCTTTATTTACTTTGTTTTTGAAATAATCTTATTTTGTTCAAGATAATTTGTTTGTTTTTAATGTTGCACTGACTGTAGTGGGAATAGTAAATTTTACCCCTCCGCAATCCAACACTTTTCCCTACTGTTGTACAGACTGGAGTGGGAATAGTACATTTTATCCCTCCACTATCCAACGCTCCCTACTGTCGCACTTATTGTAGTGGGAATAGTAAATTTTACCCCTCCGCTCTCCAACACTTTCCCTACTGTTTCACTTATTGGAGTGGAAATAGTAAACCATTGTGCAATCCAACACTTTCCCTACTGTTATGCTGCCTGGAGTAGGAATAGTACATTTTACCCCTCCGCAATCCAACACTTTCCCTACTGTTGTACTGAGTGGAGTGGAAATAGAAATATTTACCACTCCGCTATCCAACATTTCCCCCACTGTTGTACTGATTGGAGTAGGAATAGTAAACTTTACCCCTCCGCTCTCCAACACTTTCCCTACTGTTCTACTGACTGGAGTGGGAATATTAAATGTCCCCCCTCCGCTATCCAGCAATTTCCCTATTGTTGTACTTACTGGAGTGGGAATAGTAAATTTTACTCCGCCGCATTCCATCAGTTTCACTACTGTTGTAATGGCTGGAATGGTTATAATAAATATTAACTATCCGCACACAAACAATTTCATTACTGTTGAATTTACTGGAGGGAGATTTGTAAATTTTACCCAGTTGTATTATTTTTGCGTTGCATGAAGTGGGAGTGGTAAGTTTTATATATATTTATTATAATAGTTTGCGTAGGTTTGTATACATTGTAGAGGCAATAGTATATGTATCACATATATTTTTTTATTTTTTTGATATTGTTATAATTTATATTATGTTTTTGTTTATTTAAAATTTAATATTTTTAAATATTAATGTCTTTAATGTGTAAAATAGTTTTTACTAAATTTTAAGAATTTTAAGTTGTTTACTTTTTTAATTTAATTAGTACGGCTTGTTTTGTAAAGATTTTCGTTTATTGGTATTTGTATATATATATTTGTAATTTTTTTATATTATTTAAACATTTTGATATTATAATACAAATTTAAATTATTTGTTTAATAATTGTTTTTTAAGTAGAAATATGTAAATAGATATATGAATTATTATATATGTGTGTTCATTCAATTTAAATTGAGTTTATATGTTGTATTTGTTAAAATAAACATTAAATCATTTTTTAAAAATTAATGTTAATATTTAATATATTTAATTTTATATATACTCCCAAAAATTATATTTAATACGATATTAATGACATCGATATTTTATTTTCAATATTTTTGTACTTCCCATTATAAGTATAGGATGACGATATTTTTTACATCAATATTTTGGTCACAATATTTTGGTATGGGGATATTTTAGGATGCAATATTTTGTCAGTGAACCCCCATTGACACAAGTGGGGTGACAGTTTTATTGGGACAAGTAGGGCAAGGCAGTGTGGTCGGCATTTTGTGGATCTCATTGGTTTCCGGATGTTTACGTCACAGAAATGCAAATTTAATTTAAAAAGACTGATGTACCTATTCTGGAGTGGGAGCACTGCGTGATGCCTTCCTGATCCCCGACGGAAGTTTTTAGGTAAAAACACTGAATCACCCCAGGGGGCAGGAAGACTGATGCACCTAGTCTGGAGGGGAGCAAGGTGTAATGCTTCAGTGAGCCGCCCCACACACCTTTTTTTGCCCTGCATCATGCCTTTTTCACACCCCAGAATAGGTGCATCCGTCTTTCTGCCCCTGGGGTGGATTAAGATTGTTTGCTTAATATCTTCCTCTGGGGCGACAGAAAGTCCACTAGATACCAGGGGATAAATATTCTCAAAAATAAAAATAAAGGGGGTGGGGGCAGCTCACCCACACATCACAACTTGCTTTCACCCCAGAATAGGTGTATTGTTCTTTCTGCCCTCCTGGGGTGGATTGAGGGTGTTTACCCAAAATATTCCTCCAGGGAACAGAAAGGGACAGAAATGGTACTAGACACCAGGGATAAAATATTCTTAAAATAAGAAAGGGGTGGGTCAGATCACCCATGCATCGACCTTGCCGCTAGTCCACTCTAGACATATAGTTTTTCTTACCCTCCTAAGGCAGATTGTTGCTGAACACAATCCAAACCCATTTCTATATGCCACCGAAATATCTCTCTGATGCCTAGTGGTCTTTCAGCCCCCCATCAGGGCAGATTGGAGTTAAAAACATCTTACCTGCCCCCTGGGGGGAAGACGGAGATGGATGCTACGCCCGATGTGTGGACGAGTCAACCCCACACCTTGTAGTAATAAAACAACTCCCTGGTGTCTAGTGGGCTTTCTGTCCCAGGGTGGGGCAAATTGATGTTAAAGACCTCTTAACTGCCTCCAGGCGGAAGAAAGACTGTTGCACGTCATTTGAAGGGTGGGGGCAATGCCTGAAACCTGGGTGGTCTGACCCCCACCTATTTACACACCTATAAAAATCCTTGGTGTCTTGTGGGCTTTCAGCCCCCACGGGGTAACAAACTCCAATCTGCTCCAGGGCGTGCAGAAAGACTTTTAAGCTTGGGGGAAGAGTGAGCACTTGCCCATTGCAAGGGGGCCACTCCTGACATCAAAACCACTCTCTAGTGGTCTAGTGGGCTTGCCCCCGACTAGGGGCATAAAGTCTTCTTGAGGTTTTGTGGGAGGAGTGAGAGCTAGGCCTGTTACCTGGGTGGGCTATCCTCACTCATTGATGATCCTATTAAAATCCCTGGTGTCGACTATGCTTTGTGCCCCCCTGGGACAGAAAGACTTTTGGACCTGGGGGGGGGTGGAAGCATTTGCCCATTGCAAGGGTGCAGCTACCCCATCAAAATTCAATCCCTGGTGGTCTAGTGGGCTTTCTGCCCTCTGGCAGGGGGCAGATTTAGGGAAAACACTTCCAGTTTGCCCCAGATGGTGAAACAAGCCTGCTGGGGTTATTTTAGAGAGGGGGTCCTAGGCCCAATGCTTTGGTGGGCGACCCCCACCCAAATGGTAGCAACCTCCAATCTGCCTCTGGGGTTGCAGAAAGATTGTTGGGCCTTGGGGAGGTGGGAGCATTAGCCCATTGTGAGGGGGGCTGACTACCCTGAAATCCACTCTCTGGTGGGCTTTCTGCTCCCCACCAAGGGGTAGCTCTGAGGAAAACACCTCCAGTCTGCCCCCAACGGGGAGCAGAAAGACTTCTGGGGGCCATTTTAGAAGGGTGGGGCTACATTCCATGCCTGGGTCGGCCATCCACACCCATTTATGCCCCTATTAAAAAATCCTGGTGTGTATTGGGCTTTCTGTCTGTTCCTCCAGGGGCAGATTGGAGGTAGCAACCTTCAATCTTCCTGGGGGGCAGGCAGAAAGGCTTTTATGCCGGGGAGGAGCATTGGCCCATGGGGTCTAGCGGGTGGATTCCAGCTTGGGGATAGCCTCCTGTCACAATCCCCAAGCAGGGATACCAGAGATTCTCCCCTTTCAAACTAAATCTCTCCTGTCTGAAACTGTGCTCAGGGGCCTGAGGTAGTCCCCGAGCACAGAAGCAGTGAAAGTGAAATTAGCCGATTGGCTCATTTCACTTTCACTTTCAATTGTAATGACATCAGCATGCGTGCCAATTGTCATTACAAAATTGAAAAAATGCCTTGGGTTGCTGGAGAAGCTCTGCTTAAGCAGCCTGAAGTGAAATTAAAAAGAAGAAATCTCTCTGGCTCTCGCACTAGAGGGATTTCCTACTGCAGGTGCTAGTACATGCTGGAGCTGTCCATAGCACCTGAGCATTTTTCTGGTGAAGTCAGATTTGTAATAAACATTTTGTAAAAGGTATTTGTTTTGTCCTCATATCACCATAGCTACTGCAGATCTAGGCTATGCTATAATTAAGGGGGATACCCATGCACTTGGGTGTAATCATAGGACTTTCATCTTCCTGTATCCGATATACCACTCCATCTTATATGCAAGAAGTATGAGCATGGCGAGAGAGCTATAAACGATGGGGGCAGCGATGCCCTGGTATGAGACTACTCATTTTCAGCTGGGCTAAGGACAGACGGGGGGCCTGCAATTAAACATACAACGGAAAGCTCGGTGGAGAAGCCTGAAGATATTTCACTGGCTATGATATACCAAAGCATTATGGCACTTAGAGAAGAAACTCGCATGGAAAGTCAACGGATCCAAGGCGCATGTCGCAAACTTCAGAACTCTATGCGATGCATTGTGAAATCCTGTTCTGAATTTGCAGAAAGGTTCAATGAGGCAGAAGCCCGGATTTCTAATCTGGAAGATGAGCTGGCAGCTCAAAAGGCTGTGACAGAGTAAATGCAACTGTCTTCGGTGAAATAATCTGAGAGTCCTGGGGATCTCAGAGGGCACAGAGGGACAGGATGTGCAAAAGTTCATTGTTGACCTTTTTACTGAAGCCTTCCCCGAGCTTCTGCAGTAGGATTGGAATGAGGAGATACAGAGAGCGCATAGATTCCCGTTCATACAACGCATGAGATCGGGACAAACTACGTCCAGACCCAGAGCAATCCTAATACCCATCAACAACTTCCTGGCTCGCCAAGCAGTGTACGAAGTGGCACATCCTGATTGAAAGAGGGTTGGAAAGGGGTCAGAATTTTTTGTGAGACCAGATGTTTGCCACCAGACGGTGGAAAAACGATGGCAGCTGCGACAGCTTATCTCTCTATTTCAGGGTAAAGGGGCCCAAGCCTTTTTACTCAACTCTGCCATGTTGAAGGTCATATATAATGAGCATACTCGATTTTTCACCTTGAAAGTGCAGGCTAAAGAGTATCTAAAGTCTATTAAATAGGGCTTCAGTATATAGGCACACTCTTTTTCTTATACATATCTGTCTGGTTTCCCTGCCCGTTTTTTCTTTCCATTTTCTTCTTTTCACGTATCTCTGAATATGGGAATGTGGTTTATTATGTTTGTTGATATCTAAAAATATTTGTGTGAGGGGGGTCATCCCCGGGTAACGTGAGCTACCCATCGCAGGGACCATTGTCCCTAATGCCTCATTGCATGGTGGGTGGGGGTGGGTGCGGAGCCACTTTGGAAGCCCCGCGATGGTGGGGTGGGTAGGAGGGTTGGGGGCTTTGAGGGGGGGCTGGGGTAGCACGGGTGGCAGGAGGGGTGGAGGTTGGGGGGTGGGGAAAATGCAATCCATAATAAGTGGAAGATAGAGGTGCACAGTTGCGTGAAATTATGTGGCAGGGTCAGCAATTGGAGGGAGTTGGTAGTATATGATGGAGGGTAGGACGATGCCCTCAGGATTGCATATATGCTCCTTTAATGTTTGTGGGCTAAATAACAATGGGAAATGGCAATGGGTGGCTGCTGAATTACGTGTGATCCAACCCGATATGGTGGGCTTACAGGAAACCCACAACCCGTGGTGTAAACGGAAGATCTTAAATGAAGTAGGTTATTCGTTATTGACCTGCACACAACAGTATACTATGAATCGTGGGGTAGCCATCTTGGCCAAACACGTGCTCCAGGGCATGGTTAGAACACTGGTAGATAAACAAGGCCGGTGGGTTATCATTGAATGTATGTTGGGGGCTGTTAAGTTTGCCCTATGCTCAGTCTATTAGTCTAACTTGGAAGAGGCATCAGTAATGGAGGGGCTCAATTTAGATCTAGCATCATGGCCCACCCCACTGATCTTGTGTAGCGACTTCAATATTCACCTGGGCTGCCAGGACTTATAGGCAGGCTGGAAGAACTATAAGGACAGGAAACCCAAAGTTTTTAAGGCATTTCATCACCTTCTAGGGGACCATGGCTTGACCGATGCATGGGCCGCATTACGGCACCCAGACCCTGGTTTTACCTTTTATTCCCACCCCACATAACAAATTAGTGGGTCTAGATTAGTTCTTCACCTCATCGTCATTACTTGCGGGGGCTAAAATTCAGGTTTACCCAAGGATTACGGCGGATCATGGTCCATTGGTGATGGATATTCCGATTATTAATACATTCTCCTCTCCGAGATCTTTCTCATTTGATAGGAAGCTCCTAATGGACGTAGCATTCGTTAATCACATGAATAACTTGATTAGGCAATTCTTCAAAATCAATCGCAATTCGACCTCACATGCTTATGTGGGGGATGCTCTAAAGGAAGGGTTTAGGGGAGAGGTCCTGAGCTTTGGGCTACAAGACTTATACGAAAAACTTAAAACAGCTGAAGAGAACCTTATGCAGGGAATACAGGCTGGTGTTGATACCACCCCGCTGCAAACCGAGGTCACCCGTAGTAAAGCCAAAATCAACCTACATTGGAGTAAGGAATAGCCATCAAATACAAACTGTACAAGGAAGAGAGTTATGAGTTTTGGGAGGCTACTTGGTGCTGTCTTACACAAAGGCTCTGCTCTAATGAAGCGGTGCAGGGGATTAAGCCTATGAAAGACACACAGGGTAAGTTGATACCCCCCTGAGATTTTGAGCGTCTTTCATACTTTTTTTAAGGCTTTATATACAGAAGACAATTGTAGGGGGCATGCAGGTGAGGCTCTTCTTCAGGGTTTAAACAGTGAACAACTGGGCCGGGATGAAGCAGCCATTCTGGACACTGCTATTACTATGGAGGAGCTTGAGGAGGCAATAAACAATTTAGCCAGTGGCAAAGCGGCCGGCCCAGATAAGCTACCCCTGGAGGTTTATAGAATCTTCTTCCTGGAATTAAAAATGGGTATGTTGGCTACCTTGCAGCAAGCACAACTTGGGGGTGTGCCGCCGTCTTGGGACAGGGGCAAATATTATTGATTTTTTTTTAAAAGGATAAGCCTGCAGATCTCCCTGAGTCCTATCGACCTATCTCCCTGGTGAATTGCGACGGGAAGATCTATACCAAAATTTTGGCATACCATTTGGCTAGGTTTATTACTCCACTGGTGTCGATATACCAACATGGGTTTATACCCACCGAGGGAACAGTCAACCACATCAACAGGGTGGTGACCCTGTTTGATGCAGCCAACGTGCAAGGTACCACGCTCGGCCTGGTACTGTTAAACGCCGAAAAAACGTTTGACCGTGTCTCCTGGGATTTTTTATGGTCGGTTTTACGACATTTGGACTTTGGTCCTGGGTTTATTATTTCGATTCAAGTTATGTATAAGACCCCCAAAGCTAGAATCTGTATAATGGGCCTAGAGTTTGAACCAGTGCGCATATTGAGAGGTACAAGGCAGGGCTGTCCTTGCTCCCCATTGCTATTTGTGTTATATATAAACCCCTTTTTAACTATGTTGGAGGGGAGCCTGAGGTTTAAATCTGTTGTTTGAAGACAAGAGCAGTTCCGAGTGTTTGCTTATGTAGATGACATAGCGGTTGTGACATCTGACCCAACTATAGCTATACCCGAGATAGAGCAACTTGCGCACAGGTTTTGGTCTGTGTCTGGCTACAAACTCAATACATCTAAAACACAGATTATCTGTACAAACCAAACCTGCAGCGGGGACCCCAGAGTGACCAATAAGGTGATATATCTGGGCATTAGAATCAAGACATGCTTAAAGGAATTGGTGGAGGATAATTGGGGCTCTATTCTCACTAATGTTGAACAACAATTAAAGGAAGTCGAGTGTCTTCATCTGTCACTGGTGGGGAGGTGCAACGTCCTAAAGATGACTATCTTACCCAAAGTACTTTACTATTTTAGATCTGTACCGCTAGAGCTTACTCGGGACAGTTACAGCAGCTTCAATCACACTGTGCCAGGTTTCTATGGGCCCAAGGGAAACCGCGTAGAGCAACCCACTTTATGACATTACCCCGGGAGAAAGGTGGCTGGGCTGTTCCGGACTTTACATTCTATTACTATGCCTGTATATTGCAAAATATGCGGATAATGTTAACAGGGGAGGAGGTCGAAAATGTTGCCGAGACCCCATCTATATATCAGATATTGTTGGGTGTGAGGGCCAAGAACTGCCTATTCAAGATGCTGGAGTCTAGCTATTACAAATAGACCCGCTTTAAGGTTTTAGAAACTGCTTTTAAAGTCTGGAAGGCGGTACGGAGAAGGTTTCAGATGGAGGGGTCTGTCACTACACACCCATAGCTGCATCAACTCTACTACCTGCTGTTTTTTGGGGTAGGATAGTAGATAGGTGGAGAGGCAAAGGGATTTTTTATATAGGTGATCTGTACAAGGATGGGGACCTTCTCTCCTTTGCAATAATGGCTAATAAGTATAAGCTCCCTGAAACAGAATTTTTTTAGTTCCCACAAATGCATGACGTTTTATGTAAAAAGCAGAGGGTCATAGAGCCGAACCCTTTAGTTGAGGCCATCAGACGCAACGATCGTATTGGGCATTTTATACAACTGCCTGCTAGACACGCAGAGGGATGACTTAGAGGCTCAAAATCTGAAATGGGATAATAGATTGGGGTGTTGAGGTGTCTGTGTGGAGCAATCGATTGACATGGCTGGGAGGATTTTAGTCTCTGCTAATTTAAATACACAGCACTTTAAAACTTTGTTTAATTTGTATCATACCCCTGCTAAAATGCTGAAATGGGGAGGAGCTAATGATGGGAGGTGTTTCCATTGTGGTGCAAAGTTGGCTGATATCGTTCATATCTTTTATACGTATGGGCTACTAACTCAATTACTGGGGCATATGGAGAAGTTTCTCTCGGAAATCACAGGGGTTGGAATAAGAATCTCGCCGGCCACTATGTTGTTGGGCATAGGGGATGGTATGATCGAGGGGCAGCCGGCCTATGAATTTCGCTATTTGATTTTTATTGCTGTGGCTGTGGCACGGCTTTGTATAGCCTCTATGTGGTTACAGAAGGAAGCACCGACCTTTGAGATGTGGAGAGCCAGGTTTTATGTTATTTTTAATTTGGAATACAGTCTCTACTCTCTCAAAGGGTCACATGGACAGAAACTGATTTCACAGATATGGGGCCCCATGATTGAACATATGAAAGACTAGCATAAATATTTTTGGTAATTATGTATTATTATATGTCCCTCACTCTCTGTATTTTATCCTGTTTTTACCCTGCTGATGAATTGCTCCTTTTCTATGACATCGGTGTATCTGGATATATGTGTCTTTCAATGTGACTTTGTATTTATTCATCTTATGGATTGCAATAATAAAAACTTTTTTTTTAAAACATTGTTCTTCCGTACTTTCCATAATAATGTTATCAATCCACGTCAGACAGTATACAACAAACAAAAAAGACAGTGCAATATCCCCAGCTAATGCACATCACTAGTGTATTGTAATCAAAAACTCCCTTGCAGTCAATAACAAGTACCCATCGTCTTCCCGATTAAGACATCAGGCAGATATACGTAACAGGTGGTAAAATGTATAAGGCCAGCAAGGGTGAGGGCGGAAGGCTTATTACAACCCAAGGATCCTATTCCTGAGTTGCTCGGGGTTTGTTCCTTGGAGTCTAGAAAGGTCGGCACCACTTCTATCCACAGCTCTGCTAGTGATTTTCTCTGTTTACATCGCAGCTCCACAAAGCGCAAGGCTGCGCCCTCTGCTATGGCCCACCTTTCAACCTCGTTTTCCACCTGCTGTGGAGTGGCCCATCAGGGGAACGCCAGTGCATTGCAATGTCTCGGGAGTGAGAACCAAAGTCAGGTCTAAGAATTTATTGCCAGAGACCCGCTCCCACTTTCTAATATATAAACCCACCAGGCAGATTTCCACTTGGAACAATGCCCTCCTGCTTAACATGCACTCTAAATCACCCATGACCTTTTCCCAAAATGGAACCAAGACCCGGAAGTCATATACAATGTGAATGAAGCCCGCATCCTCAAGGCCTCTTTGGGGACAGCTCATAGTATTTAAATTCAACAGCACATTCAGAGTCTCACTTACAAATCCATTGCGCTGCAGGCTCGTCACTTTGACTGATACATCGGTGGCGGAATGGGCTTGCCTATATTTACAAGGCCAGGTAAGGTCACCCTACATGACTTTTCATGGCTTGGAAATGTGGGCCCCTTTCACGCATTACTCTGCGTAAAAGGGGCATGCTGTGGGTGTTCCCACGCAACATCCATGGAGCTTGACGCATTCCCAGATATACAACATTTAAAGCACAGAGATGCATTGTATTGTAAATACGATGCAGCCCTGTGCTTTGAAAATGACGCAGCATGGCGCAGCTAAATGGCTAGTGGCGCCGCGTTGCATCATTTTCTTGTAGATGAGGCCCTCAAACTGCGGGGAGTGAGATATGTGTAATGCAAATAATTGAATAGTGTATATTCTTAATGGGTATTCCTGGAAACTGTATGTACTTGCTCTACCACCTGGTCTCATTATTTTACACGGAAAGGCCTACCAATCATTTCTTCCCACTTGGAATTTAGAGTTGGTAGCTTATAAGACACCATTCTCAATGTTTTCATGTAAAGCAGAAAATCAACCTATGGCCATTACCGAACGTAAACAGGACCTTCAAATACTCATGGGTCTGTGGTTCCAGGGAACCACTGTACCATACAACAGAAATTGAGTGCCTGGGAGGACATCTTCTTCATTCATTGCAGAAATGCTTTGTAGAGCCCTCTAAGAATAAAAGTCTCTCAGTCTCCATGCCAAACACTCTCCATTCTCAAGTCATCTTGCCATGAAGAAATCCCCTCTGGGTGTAGGAAGTCCTGACAATGGTGACTCCGAGGCATACAACGGATATTGTTGTGGTTTTCTGATCACTGCCTTCCAGCAGTGAAGTACTATAGTGAGAAGTCCAGGTATACGTCTAAGCTTTAACTTTACCATCCAGCAATGCAGCCACCAGCACTCCTTCCCACTGTGGTGCTCTCACTTCCCCGATTTCCATCCGGTCGACACAAGCCAGCCAGCATCCTAGCCATTGGAGCTGAGCTGCTAAGTAGTACAATTCATAGTCCAGAGCCTTCAAGCACCCGCTCCTGGTCGGACAACATAGAGTACCCAGAGAAACATGTTAATGAGTACCATTCCAGATCAGTTCTCAAAGCAGGGAGTTAAGTGACTTAAACCATGTCTGAGGTATCCAGACACGGAGGTTCATGGATAGATATCACAATCTATGCAATATTCGCATTTTACAAAAGAGACCCTAGCCATTATAGCCAATTACCATGTACAAAAGAAGGCCACACTACTGCTCGAGTGCCCACATGGCACCACCCAGATTGCCCTCCAGTGTGTCAGCCTCAGTGTGAAAGACTATGACTGCAAAGTATTGAAGAGCTTGCAGTTCCCACCTAACACTGAATCTTGTGACAGCAGCAGGTGCCTCCTGCAGATCAGGTGAAATCAGGAATGCACAGGTTTTTCCCCAATAAGTACATAAGGCAGTCACCCTAACTAGTTCTCTTAAGATTCCTACACTCAAAGGGACCAGTACTTCCATATCTCCCGTTTGCAAATGTATATTGCCAGCATACATGATATCATATGCTCTCCATCCCACAGAGAAAAACCCTTTCCTCCTCCTTCTACCCTCTTCACACTGGCGAATGGCTGTATTGCAAGAGCAAAAAGCATGGGGACATGAGGCACCCTTGTCTGGTTCCCTGGCACACCGGAAATGCTGCAGAGATACACAGGGCAGTCTGGACTCACTCCTGCATGTATTGGCTTGACCACTTGTCCCATTCCACTGCTAGGTTCATTGGCCTCATACCCATTGTGAAATATTCCCAATGTAAGGAATCAAAGGCATTGTGTAGATTAATGTGCAAGAATACCGTGCCTCTGTGGCAGAACACCGGCATCTCGCTCAAAACCCTATGGAGTCTCCTGATATTACAGGAAGTATTACACTGGGGGATAAAACCATTCTTGTTCTCATTGACCAGTGTCGAAGATGGAGCTGTAGTCTATTTGCTAGTAGTTTACTGAGAATTGTATAATCAAGGTTCAGCATAAACAAAGGCCGATATGAGGCAACATTCAATGCATTCATTGCAGGTTTAGGAATGGAAACAACCAATGCCTTCCTCAAGGTGGTGGGCCAAGAACCATACTTCAATACCTCTACATACATCTCAGCTAGCCAGGATGACAACTGAGTCACATAGGCCTGATACAATTCTAGTAGTAGCCCTTCTATTCCAGGTGTCTTACCCAGCATCAGCTCCTTGATGGCTGCTCTAATCTCAGGCTCTGTAACCGGCCCACCCAATGTCTCCCGCATCTCGTTAGCTAATTAAACAATCGGCGCCCTGTCCAAAAAGGCTTCAACTTCTGTCTCATGGGCAGAATGTTATTCTCCATATAATGCCAGTTAATGCCGGGTAAACTCTTCAGGTATCTCCTGTTGAGTTAACTCTATCTCGTCAGCTATATTTTGGATTTGAGTAACCGGGTGGTACCCATGTGCAGGCTGCCTCAGCCAGGCTAGCAATTTATCCGTTACTAATTAATAACCATGAAGCTATTTCAACCTCTAGTAAAAAAAAAAAATATGGGACATTTTGTATCTTTGTGTAACAGTTCTAGCAAATGCATTTAATTTCCAAATACACAGTATTTACTTTTATCAAAAACAACAACTAAGGAACCATACCATACTATGAACAAAAACTCACAGCATAGATATTTCTTGAGATGCTTTAGGCTCAATAGCAAACATCTTCTGGTTGCACATCCTGTGCCTGGGTATCAACCTAACAAACTTCCCCCTTGCCCTTGTGACTCTTGTTTGTCCCAGTCTACTTTGCACTTTATGAGCTTCTGTACATTCTTCATCACTCAGAGGAAGCGTTTTCTGCTGCCTATTCGGAGATCTTCAAGGTATAGATAGTGCCGACCTTCACTGCTTTAGGTGCAACTGCTTCCCTCAACCCTTATTTCTGTAGCAGCTTGCAAATTATATTCAACATTCTATCGACATTAGAAATAATTTAATAAAGGTAGTGTGGGATTCCTTAAGCATAAATTGTTTATGTATGCTGGTCCTCATTTGTAAGTTTTGCTGTTCAGAGATGCTTTTAGGAAGATTATTATCATTGTGCTACATATCGTTTCTGGATTTTAACTTTAATTTTATGTATTTTTCATGGTTATTTTTTTTAACTGAGTAAAGATTTTTGACGATGACTAGAATGCCAGAAAATGAAAATTAAGAACAGAATAAATGGAAGGTGGGCCAATAAATTAAGTAATAAACAGACAACCTGGACAAATACAATAGCTGAGATTGCAAATGAAAATTTGGTTGGGGTATTACAGACTCTAGTATTCTAATAATAGCATCCTTGTCTTTAATAAAATTAGGACATTCCAATATTAATACTTGGAAAATCTGCATTTATGTCAATATCGGAGGCTCCTATTATGCAAGTTTTAAATGCATTTTTTTCCTGAAACCGGAATCAAGAATAAGGTTTGTAATAAAAAGTTTTGAATGTCCACAAACAAATTGGCATGCCTGAGATTGATTATAGGTCGTAAATGTTTGTTCTTCTTTATGCTTGAAAAGTGTTGCTGAGGAATCCTAAGTGCTATACGAATGTGACTTCTATAGCCTCTTTGATTAGCAACTCTTGGGCGTCTAGATGAACCGGTGAGCTGCCTGTCTGAGAAAGGTGAAAAGAATTCGGAAATAAAATCTCATTTGGTTAGCTGTAAAAGTCTATTTAAAACGTAAAGGCTGTTTGAAAGATTCAAGTGTCTGATGAAATGAAAAACCAATTTTCTGAGAGGAGGGTGATAAGTCTTCCCAAAACCACAGGAATACTTTATATGCTTACCATCAGAGATTAATTGACATGTTTGAGTTTTGCTGGTGATCCAGCGCTCAGAGATCGATAAATTTGCAAACAAACAAGGCCCAATTACATTACCCAACAAAGTCCCTTCGCACTGGGTTCAGTGTAAATGCAATTTTCAGACCTAACTTAGCAATCTCTATCCAAACCTGCAATACTCATAGAAACATAATGTGTCGATGGCATCTTTATATAGTTGAATAGTTGATGGCAATAATTAATAACACTCTCTAAATAAAGACGAACACAGAATGTATATTTATAATGTTTTATCTAAATAATGTGAAAATAAATGCTCATCAACATCAAGTACCAATACACAGTACAAAACCATGGAATATCACTGCATAAGCAATTAGCAAAGAGAAAATGAACAAATCACATCACATCGACAGTGCATTGAAGGAGTGGAAAGGCAAAGAGAGAAAAGTTTCAGAGACAAAATACATTTGCAAATGATTATGCAAATTCAGGTTTCTATCTATACTAACCCAGAAGGGAAACAGGAAATCTGCTCACTGGCCAGGGGAGCAGTAGGGCCCCTCAAGAAGATTTGTAAGGGCAAAGTCTAAGTCAGGAAATCAGGAACAGGTAGAAACAGGTAGGCCTCTACAGCAAACCGACGACAGCGATGATCACACCTAACGCCATCAGCACCTCTCGGAACAGGAGCAATAACCCCTCCCACCAGGGCACCTCAATTATAATAATCAAAGCACAATACCTCTCGGGTCTACAATGAAATGTGGTGAAGATGTGTCTCTCCGATTGCAGCTCATGTACCACAGCAGGGTACCGACGGAGAGAGCGGGGCCCCCTTCCCTGAGTTGTTACTAGGTAGAGGTGGGTCAACTTATCTACTGATTTGGTTACAGATAAGTTCCAGTAGTATCGAGTTAAAGATCGGATTACTGGTTTGGTATCAACATATTTATTTGGTTTTTGTATATTTTCTTCACATATGCAGCAGCATTGTTTATTTGTAATGGTCCTGATGAAAGCCTGGATACTTTGAAAGATCAGATAGGCTGAAACATGTCGACCGACCTTACCATCTTAGCAGTTTAATTCATACTGCTTTGCACGGCTTTTTAATCCTGCCAGTTTGGACAAGCCAATAAAAAGTTTTTTTGCCCTTACTAGGTAGTTTTAGACTCACATTTATCGTCCTAATCACATTCAGCGCTGCACCCTCACAACGCCTAGCATCCACATATGGGATTTTAGCAATCTTAGACACCTAAGGTCATTCAAGAAAACATCCCAGAGCTCCTACCTCACAGTGAGGGAGTTGTAGCCCTCAGTGGGACTAGGTTTCCCCACTGGGAGGAGAAGCCCATATGATGAAGCATGCCACCTATGGTGGGTGAGGGCATTCGTCCTGAAAGGGATTGCTCCCCAGAGGGGCTTTATTGAGAGACACATCTTCACCACATTTCATTGTAGACCCGAGAGGTATTGTGCTTTGATTATTGTATATGGGGAATCACCTTTCTTGCAGGTCTTTAAACTCTTCCCTTGGAACCTCTCCTCATCTTTTTTGCACCTCAATTATACCCTAAAACCTAAAAGTCCAACCCACACTTGTTTCATTTCTGAGTAAATTCTACATTTTGATTGGTTAAGGAAGGGGGTGTACTGTGACACCACACTCGGCATGTCCATCTTTCTCAATGTTCTATTGTTTTGTTTTTTCATCATTACAACTACATCATCTCAGGAAATACAAGTATACAATATCAGACTTCAGTTTCCTTCTCTCTCCGGAATTGTGTCAAATTCGGTTACTTCTTGTGCCACTCGTGCGCTTCCAGAGGAAATGTTCATCACTTGTCGATTGTTTTTCGTCTTCACGTTTAACTTTTGGCAGGCACAGATAATTTTGAAGGTCGTTCACATTCGCCTTCCCTCCACATTCTCTTTTGCTTTTTCAGTTAATAATTCTTTATTTTGCTTAACCCATGCTTCTACGGAAAATAAAACAAATATAATTAATCATTTTAAAATGATTTTCTTTATGCACCCTCCCAAATGCTGCATCTAACCATGCGCAACCCAGGTTAGGTTTGTATGACAAACGTTAATAATCATGCACAAAAAGCAGCATTAGTCTCTTTATCTTCATTAGTCAAGCATTTGCGGCCGAGTTCAGTGCTTTAGTACGCGCTTGCGCAGTATTATTTTCCCTCATGTTAGTTATTAAAACCACACGTTTTTCACTGCACACTGTTAGAAAAGTTAGAAAATGTTACTAGGGGTCTCAATCCGAGCAGGTTTTATTTTCCAAAAACCCTGCTCCATCAATCCCCCCTTTGATGGCGTCTTTGAGCCATCACCAAATACCCACCAATACAATTTGTCACTTAAAAGGCTGTTGTTCTCTCGCGTTTTATCATTATTCCATCTAGATCCCTCATCTTTTCATAATAGTTCCCTCTTCTAGCCTCTAATTCTATTTCTTCTCGCTTTCTTTTTCTTGCTCTTCGTTTATTATCAGATGTCTCTTTCTTGCATTTGCAACATTTATAAATCAAGAAAATCATTAATATCACTGTAGCCACTGCAATAATAGGTGTTAATATTCTCCCTAATAGTCTATTCCCAAATGTAGAAAACCAATTTCCCACAGAGGAAAAACTTTTACCAAGTTTCTCCCAAGCACCATCAACCTTCAATTCAGATAAATCTTGATGAAGATTTGTAATATTCTTAATATACCCCTCAAGATTTTTACTCTTGTCTGGGATATAAGTACAACATTGTTATATTTTCAACATATTGCAGACTCCACCCTCTTTAGCCAATAATACATCAAGGGCAAGTCGATTCTGCAAAACCATAGATCTAATTGCAACCCTCTCGGTATCGATCATTAAAAACCCACCAGCAGTGTCTGTTGATAAACGATTAACCACTGTGGACACTTTTCTAATTTTGGGCGAATTTAGTATAACTCCAACTGAAGGTATCAATGCTCCAAAAACATCTCCTACAATTTCTGAAAAACTTGCTCTCTTATTACGTATTAGTCCATTCTTTATTTAATTGATTCTTTGTTTTTCATCCATATGATACATTTTAGGAAATACTATTGCTATATAACAACACCCGTACCAATGTGCAGGCAACCTATAGTAGGCATTCTTACCACACACATAATAGATTCCCGGAAAGACAGGATCAGCTCCTCCTTTTAATCCCCATCCTCCCGTAACTAGAAAAATATGATCACATTCACTAGAACCAATGAAATAATTATTATAGTCATTCTTCCGTCTAAGTAAACAAAGCTTCCCTCTATGATACCAGTCTAGGGTCATGGCAGCGTAAGTCTCGCCCTTCTTGTAATCTCCCTCTCTAAAAGCTCATGGAGGTACATGAGACTTTTGCTCAGCAGCCTTTCTCTGAAACTCTTTTCTTCTATCTTCAACCATGTTAATGAATTCTATTTCTTCAAATCGTAATCTACAAGTTAGATTATGTCTATGTGAATATACTGTATCTATTGTTTGTGTCGAATGAAAAAATTATTTCATATATTCCGCATTTCTAGCACTATTTATTTTATTCATATTCCTTCTAATAGGAATTTCTGAGAAAACTAAATCCATATTAGAATAATAGTATTGGAGACTTCCCCTCTCGTAAAACAAACTAGTTAAGACGCTACAAGACACACCATATGTTAAAGGTAGGTGATGATATGTCACCCCCTCTGAGACAGACGACGGTAAATGCATGCACATATAACAATCTCTCGCATCCATTACGTCAGCATACTCATACAATAATTTGGTAAAGACATTTAACGAAAAATCATTAATTGATTTATCATGATGATAGATACTGTCATCATTTAATCTTTTCCATTTTAGTATGTGAGTCTTCCTCTAAACCTTTAGTCTCTACTTTTTCACTCATCACACCATTAATATTAGTGTCATTCTTTTGATTAGTTACCATCAAGACAGGCACAATGACAATTAGGGGCCGATTCCGATCTCGGCCGGTAGGGCTCCGAATCGGATTCGGCTTAACCGGATCCGATTCGGAGCCCTATTGCCCGACCGATTCGTACGCGCGTCCGGGCGGCGAGTACGATGCGAAATCGCCGACCGACTCGTCCGGGCATCCCGACCGCTCCGACCGACTCGTTCCCGGGTCTCACCGCACCGACCGACTCGCTCGGACTCGACTCGCACCGCGCAATGGAGACGTTCCCCGGCCGGGTAAGTACGATGCGCGCCGCGAGCGAGTCCGACCGAGCCGCGCACTCCGGCTCGAAAGAGCAGTCGGAGCCATACTTTGGGGGTCCGTGTCGGACCCCCTGTACGCGTAGCCGCGCGAGTCGCACACAGGGGGACCCATGGGTCCCCCTACCTGTGCGTGTACGGCGCGAGTCGCTTTGCCGCGTACACGCTGTAGGGGCGCCCTTGTCCGCCTCGCACCCATTGAGTCAATGGGAGCCCGCGTACGCGTTGTACGACCGGCTCCCATTGACTTCAATGGGAGTCCGACCGACTCGAGTCCGATGGCATACGTGCGCATCGTACTCGTTCGGTCGGGTTGCTAGGGTCCGATTCGGTCGGAAATCTCTCCGGGTCCGGCTCGGTCGGAGAGATTTCCGGCCCGAATCGGAATCGGCCCCTTAGTGTTAACCATACTATCATTAGTAAAAATATACTAAATAAGCAAGCATTAATACATTTACGTTTAAAACTACAATTTTGATGTCCAGTCTCTGTTGTATTTGCCATTTTCTAATTTAAATTTGTACTAATTCTAAAAAAAACTAAAAACTAAGAAAAAAACCTCAAAAATCTAACTTAGAATCAAAAATATCTAAAAAATCTAATCTATAAAAATATCTATCCAAAAATAATATCTATCGAAAGTAGTGTATCCTCACACTAATGGCTTTTCTTCTTTACCCCCTCTTTTTTTAATTTTTTTTTATATCCTCTTCTTCTTCAAGTCTTTTGAATGATTCAGAATAATTTTCTCAAGTTTGTTGCACCTTATTTTTCACAGTTCTTTTAAGGTGGTTCAAAACTGTCTCCTTCACTCTGCCCTGTACCAGTGTTTTCTTTGATCTGATCTGTGTTTTCAAATACTTCCAACACCACATATGTCCATTCTGGTGCTATGTATTTCTTATTTGGAACCCTTACTCTTTTTGTTGCATGAACTGATTCTTCTTCAGACTCACTTTGCTCAGGCTGATCTGAAACTTCAATTATTGTGTCAGGTGATGTTTGTTTCAGAGTGTATTGCAGTCTTTTCACTCCTTCTGGCCACACATCACCTTTTCTTGCTTTCTTTGCTTGCACAGCTTCCGTTGCTTCGTTGCCAAGTTCGCAAGTTCTTTTATTCAGTCCTTTTCTCTGTTGTACTTGCTCTTGATTCACTTTGCCTTTTTGTTTCTCAACAGCAGTCTTTTGAGACCCAGTAGCTGGTGCCCACTCTATTCGACTTGTTCCTTGTTCAACTTCAGAATCTGTAACTTCAGACTCTACAACTTCACTTTCTCCACTTCTTGCTTCTTCTTGTCTTTCAAGTGGACTTGGGACTCTTCTTGCGTGACTTGCATGTATCCAATTTGGTAAGCCACCACACGTTACTGCTGTAGTTGTCACCAGTATTACTTGGTAAGGGCCATGCCATCTAGGTTCCAAACACGATTTTCTGGCGTGTTTCTTCACCAGGACTCACTCTCCTGGACTTAGATCATGTGCTTGTTCTTGCTGAGTTGCAGTTGCAATTTCTCCAACCTGATGAGACACAGAACGCACTACATCAGCAAATCCTTTGCAATAATCAAGCACCAGATCATCAGTAATATTCATCAATTGATTTGCTGGTACAATCGGCTGTCTCATTGCTCTCCCCATAATTATTTTGTGTGGGGATAATCCAGTCTTTTTTTCAGGAATACTTCTCAGACTCATCAATACCAAGGGTAAAGCATCTGGCCATTTCAGTGCTGTGGATGCACAGACTTTTGACAGTCTTGATTTGATAGTGCCATTAATTTGCTCGACCACTCCTGATGCTTCTGGTCGATAGGCACAATGCAGTTTTTGTTCAATTTGTAACGCTGCACAAATCATTCAAATTATTTCATTATTAAAATGAGTTCCTCTATCCGTTTCTAAAGAGACTGGAAATCCAAATCTAGGAATTAGCTCTATTAACAGCAATTTAGCAACAGTCAAGCTATCGACCTTCTTGTTGGATATGCTTCCACCCAAAGAGAAAACAGACAAACAACAACAAACATATTTTAGTCCATTACAAGGAGTGAATTCTATAAAATCAGCCTGCAACCTTGTAAAAGGTCCTGCAGCTTTTCCAATTCTGCCCCAACTAACAACTGTCTTTCTACCTGGATTTTGCTGCTGGCACACTGTACATCTTTGGCATAGACTCTCTGCAATGACCCTGAACTTTGGATTATACCATGACTGTTTGAAGAGTCTAATCATAGCATCTCTCCCAACATGTGTTAAACCATGGTACATTCTTGCCATCTGTGAGAGTAAACAATCTGGCATTACTGGTCTCTCATCTACATACACCCATACTTCATCATCAGATCTCTTTTTACATCCTGATTTGATCCAAATTTCTTTTTACTCATCACTAGCTTCTTCCTGCAACTGTTTAATTTCATCCCATGTTTTTATTGCAGAGAACATCAAGTGACAATTTGTATTATTTTTCTCTTTTCCTCTGTTTATTGAAATTGAATTTCGTGCACAGAAACGAGCCACTTGGTCTGCGTATCTGTTCCCATTGGTCACTTAATCATTTCCTGACTTATGTGCTGAACATTTGACCACTGCAATCTTTTTAGGCAATTGTAGTGCATTCAGTAAATCCTTTACATGTTTACTATTTCTAATAGGTGATCCTGAAGAAGTCAGAAATCCAAGTTGCATCCACAATTGACCAAAATCATGCACCACCCCGAAACCATATTGACTATCAGTGAATATGGTTACTCTCAAATTTTTGCCAATTATGCAATCAATTCAGAAATTTGTGCTGAATTTTTCCCTCTTAGACAGGATGCTTCAAGAACCATAGCCACTGTACACTCAGCATACGAAGCACTCAATACAACTTTTTCATCTCTCAGGCAAGATCCATCCACAAACATCACACAATCTGACACTTCTAGTGATGTGTATTTTATGTCAGGTCTTGGTTTTGTACACAACTCTGTCACATCCAGACAATCATGATCTGCTTCGTCTTTCACTTCTTCACAACTTGAACTCGGCAACAAAGTTGTTGGATTCAATGTTGTACATCTTGTTACTGTCACATTCTCAGCACCCAGGATCACTCTCTCGTATTTAGTCAAACGACTGTACGTCATGTACTGTGTTCTTGTGCGAGTTAATAGGATCTCAACAGAGTGTGGCAATAATACTTTCACTGGATGTCCCATAACAATTGACTCACTCTGCTCAAGACTCAAACAAGTAGCAGCCACTGCTTTCAAACAACCTGGTAATGCTGCAGCCACTGAGTCCAATGTAGCAGAAAAATATGCCACTGGTCGACATGCCATTCCATGTGTTTGTGTCAAAACTGAAAGCGCACACCCATCTCTCTCGCAACAGAACAATGCTAAATCTTTCGTATAGTCTGGCATTCCCAATGCAGGTGCTCGACAAAGACTATCTCGCAGCTCAATGAATGCTTTCATGCTTTCTTCATCTAATTCAATCGGATAAGTCACATCTTTGTGTGTCAACCTCTGTAGAGGTTTAGCAAACAATGAGAATCCACTAATCCACTGCCTACAATATCCTACCATGCCCAAAAACATTCAAACTTTTTTCTGTGTTTTGGGAGGTTCCATTTGCAAAATCACATTGATTCGATCCTGTAACACTCTCCTAGCTCCTTTTTCAATTTTGTGGCCCAAATATTGAACTTCTTTCTGACAAAATTATAATTTTGCTGGTGACACTTTATGCCCACCTACTGCCAAATGGTTCAGTAGAGCAATTGTATCTGTCACATATGCCTCTCGCGCTTTTGATGCCACCAGTAAGTCATCAATATACTGCACTAACACTGAATTCTTTTGCATAACCAATGACTAGACATTTTTTCAAAATCTGATTAACCCCTTGCATGCGTCGGACGCGCGGGAGCCATCCGACGCATAAGTGCAAATGTGCGTGGGACGGCTCCCGCGCGTCCGACGCCATTGCACAGGCACCAGAGGGATTTCTTTTTCTCCCCCAAAGCCTCGGGAGCTGGGGAAGAGCTTCCCCAGCTCCCGAGGCCCCCCCTGTTTCTGTGAAATGACGATCAGCGCGCACGTCGCGCTGACGTCATTTCACAGAAACCGAAACTGAAATGAGCCTTTAGGCTCATTTCAGTTTCACTTTCTACGTGCTCAGGGGGCTATCTCAGCCCCCTGAGCATGTAGAAAGACGGGAGAGGTATCATTAGAAAGGGGAGATCCCCAAGCAGGGATCCACCAACTAGACACCAGGGAGGGGGGAGCGGCCCCTTGGGCAAGGGTCTTTGCTCCCCCCCCAAAAAATTGGCAAAATTCTGGCATCCATTCTGCCCCCCGGGGTGGCAGAAAGCCCACTAAATGCCAGGGATTTTTTTTGCGCAATTGTTTTTAGGGTGGGGGCTGCCCAAAATGGGCATTCCAATGCCCCCACCCGTCGCCACAATAACAGTCTTTCTGCCCCCCTGGGGGGTATATGGGGGCAGTAGCCCCCAATCTGCCCCCCGGGGGGCAGAAAGCCCACTAGACGGCAGGGATTTTTTGGGGGGAAATTTTAATTAGGGTGGGGGCTGCCCAAAAATGGGCATGCCAATTCCCCCACTCCCGCCACAATTACAGCCTTTCTGCAACCCCTGGGGGGAAGAGGGGGGCAGTAGCCCCCAATCTGCCCCCCCGGGGGGGCAGAAAGCCCACTAGACACCAGGGATTTTTTTGGGGGCAATTTAATTAGAGTGGGGGCTGCCCAAAACAGGCATGCCAATGCCCCCACCACGTGCCACAATTACAGCCTTTCTGCCCCCCCGGGGGGGGCAAAAAGCCAACTAGACGCCAGGGATTTGTTTGGGGGCAATTTGAATTAGGGTGGGGGCTGCAAAATGGGCATGCCAATGCCCCCACTCCCGCAACAATTACAGCCTTTCTGCCCCCCCTGGGGGCAGTAGCCGCCCAATCTGCCTCCCCAGGGGGCATAAAGCTCACTAGACGCCAGGGATTTTTTTGGGGTAATTTGAATTAGGGTGGTGGCTGCCCAAAACGGGCATGCCAATGCCCCCACCCTTCCACAAAAATTACAGTCTTTCTGCCCCCCTGGGAGGCAGATGGGAGCTGTAGCCCCCAATCTGCCCCCCCGGGGGCGCAGAAACCCCACTAGAAACCAGGGATTTTTTTGGGAAATTACAATTAGGGGTGGGGGCTGCCCAAAACAGGCATGCCAATGCCCCCACCCCACAAAAATTACAGCCTTTCTGCCCCCCGGGGGCAAAAAGCCCACTAGATGCCAGGGATTTTTTTGCCAATTTGAATCAGGGGTGGGGGCTCCCCAAAATGGGCATGCCAATGCCCCCACCCCCGCCCACAAAAATTTCAGTCTTTCTGCCCCCTGGGGGGCATTTGGGGGCAGTAGCCCCCAATCTGCCCACCCAGGGGGCAGAAAGCCCACTAGAACCCAGGGATTTTTTTTTTTATTCCAGTAGGGGTGGGGGCTGCCCAAAATTGGCATGACAATACTCCCACCCCGCCCCCCAGAGAATTTCCAGTCTTTCTGCCCCCCCCCGGGGGGGACAGATGGGGGCAGTGGCTCCTGATCTGCCCCCGGGGGGGGCAGAAATCCCACTAGGCGCCAGCGATTACGCTGGCTTTTTTTATACATGGGGGTGGGGGCTGCTCAGAATGGGCATAGCAATGCCCCCACCCCCACAAAAAATAGCCACAGACTTTTTTTTAGCAATGTGCCTACCTGTGGATTTTGGGCCCTAGCACAGCTGGCACATATGGAAACCTAGCAAACCTGTACATTTTTGAAAACTAGACACCAAGGGGAATCCAGGATGGGGTGACTTGTCTGGCTCTCACCAGGTTCTGTTACCCAGAATCCTTGCAAACCTCAAACTTTGTAAAAACAAAACATATTTTCCTCACATTTATGTGGTGAAAAGTTCTGGAATCTGCATGGATCCACAAAATTCCACCCACCCCGCATTCCCCAAAGCCTTCCGAGAAAAATGGTACCTCACTTGTGTGGGTAGGCCTAGTGCCCGTGACAGGAAACGGCCCAAAACGCAACGTGGACACACCACATTTTCACAGTGAAAACTAACCCTTTTTCTGCAAAGTGCCTAGCTGTAGATTTTTAACCCTAGCTCTGCCGGCACCTAGGGAAACCTAGCAAACCTATACATTTTTGAAAACTAGACACCCAGGGGAATCCAAGATGGGGTGACTTGTCTGGCTCTCACCAGGTCTGTTACCCAGAATCCCTTGCAAACCTCAAAATGTGTCCAAAAACACATTTTCCTCACATTTCTGTGGTGGAAAGTACTGGAATCTGTGTGGATCCACAAAATTCCACCTACCTCGCATTCCCCAAAGCTTTCCGAGAAAAATGGTACCTCATTTGTGTGGGTGGGTCAAGTACCCACGACAGGCAAGGGCCCAAAACCTATTGAGGTGGCATCAAAATTACCTATCACAAAACAGCCTGGTTTTGCAAGGGGGGTCCCATGAGTTTTTGGCCCCGGGGTCAGTGGCCATCTAGGGAAACCTACCAAACCCACACATTTCTGAAAACTAGACACCTGGGGGAGCCCAGCAAGGTATGGCTTGCGTGGGTCCCCCAACATTTCCATACCCAGAATCCCCTGCAAACCTCAAATTTAGCTGGAAAAAAAATCACTTTTTTCTAACATTTCTGTGTGGGAAAGTTCTGGAATCTGCGTGGATCCACAAATTTCCTACCACCCAGCGTTCCCCCAAGTCTCCCGATAAAAATTATACCTTATTCGCGTGGGTGGGTCAAGTACCCAGGACAGGCAAGGGCACAAAACGTATTGAGGAGACATCAAAATGACCTATCACAAAACAACCTGGTTTTGCAGGGGGGGGTCACCTGGGTTTTTGGCCCCGGGCTCGGCGGCCATCTTGGGAAAGTACCAAACCCACACATTTCTGAAAACTAGACACCCGGGGGAGTCCAGTGAGGTATGGCTTGCGTGGGTGCCCTAACGTTTTCCTACCCAGAATCCCCTGCAAACCTCTAATTGAGCTGAAAAAAATCACTTTTTTCTCAAATTTCTGTCTGGGAAAGTTCTGGAATCTACGTGGATCCACAAATTGCCCTACCACCCAGCGTTCCCCCAGGTCTCCCAATAAAAAGGATACCTCACTTGTGTGGGTGGGTCAAGTAACCGCGACAGGCAAGGGCCCAAAACGTATTGAGGAGACATCAAAATGACCTATGGGGGTCATCTGGGTTTTTGGCCCCGGGCTCGGCGGCCATCTTGGGAAAGTACCAAACCCACATATTTCTGAAAACTAGATACCAGGGGGAGTCCAGAGAGGTATGGCTTGCGTGGGTCCCCCAACGTTTTCCTACCCAGAATCCCCTGCAAACCTCAAATTTAGCAGAAAAAAATCACTTTTTTCTCAAATTTCTGTCTGGGAAAGTTCTGGAATCTATGTGTATCCACAAATTTCCTACCACCCAGCGTTCCCCCAGGTCTCCCGATAAAAATGATACCTCACTCGCGTGTGTGGGTCAAGTACCCACAACAGGCAAGGGCCCAAAACGTATTGAGGAGACATCAAAATGACCTGTCACAAAACAACCTGGTTTTGCAAGGGGGGTCACCTGGGTTTTTGGCCCCGGGCTCGGCGGCCATCTTGGGAAACTACCAAACTCACACATTTCTGAAAACTAGACACGCAGGGGAGTCCAGCGAGGTATGGTTAGCGTGGATCCCCCAATGTTTCCCTACCCAGAATGCCCTGCAAACCTCAAATTTAGCTAAAAAAACACATTTTCCACATATTTGTGGGTGGAATCACTGTGCCGGCACAAATGTCCTACCCCACAGCGTTCCTCTCAGTCTCCCGGGTAAAATGATACCTCACTTGTGTGGGTGGGGCAAGGGCCTGTGACTGGGAAGAGCCCAAAACATAGGGATTTAGGGTATAGCTCCGACAATTCTAAGCACTACATTTTTTACAAAATTCATTTTTAGCCAATTCTGCATTGGACACCCACACAAGTGAGGTATCATTTTACTCGGGACGCTAAGGAGAATGCTGTGGGGTAGGACATTTGTGCCGGCATGGTGATTCCACACACAAATATGTGGAAAATTTGTTTTTTTCAGACAAATTTGAGGTTTGCAGGGGATTCTGGGTAGGGAAACGTTAGGGGATCCACGCAAGCCATACCTCATTGGACTCCCTCGGGTGTCTAGTTTTCAGAAATGTATGGGTTTGGTAGGTTTCCCTAGATGGCGGCGAGCCCGGGGCCAAAAAACCAGGTGCCCCCAAACCAGGTAGTTTTGTTATAGGTAATTTTGAAGTCTCCCCAGTACGATTTGGGCCATTTCCTGTTGCAGCCACTATGCCTACCCACACATGTGAGGTACCATTTCTATCGGGAGACCTGGAGGAACGCTGGGTAGTAGGAAATTTGTGTCAGCCCGGTGATCTTACAACTTTCTCACACAGAAATGTGAGAAAAAATTAATTTTTTCAACAAAATTTGAGGTTTGCAGGGGATTCTGGGTAGGGAAATGTTGGGAGACCCACGCAAGCAATACCTTGCTGTACTCCCCGGGTGTCTAGTTTTCACAAATGTGTGGGTTTGGTAGGTTTCCCTAGATGGCCGCCGAGCCCGGGGCCAAAAACTCATGGGACCCCCTTGCAAAACGAGGTTGTTTTGTGATAGGTAATTTTGATGTCGCCTCAATAGGTTTTGGGCCCTTGCCTGTCACGGGTACTTGACCTACCCACGTGAGTGAGGTACCATTTTTATCAGGAGACTTGGGGGAACGCTGGGTGGTAGGAAATTTGTGGATCCACGCAGATTCCAGAACTTTCCCACACAGAAATTTGAGAAAAAAGTGATTTTTTCAGCTAAATTTGAGGTATGCAGGGGATTCGGGGTAGGGAAATGTTGGGGGACCCATGCAAGCCATACCTTGCTAGACTGCCCCAGGTGTCTCATTTTCAGAAATGTGTTGGTTTGGTAGGTTTCCCTAGATGGCCGCTGACCCCGGGGCCAAAAACGCATGGGACCCCCCTTGCAAAACCAGGTTGTTTTGTGATAGGTAATTTTGATGTCACCTCAATAGGTTTTGGGCCCTTGCCTGTCGCGGGTACTTGACCCACCCACACAAGTGAGGTACCATTTTTCTCGGAACGCTTTGGGAAATGCGGGGTGGGTGGAATTTTGTGGATCCACACAGATTCCAGAACTATCCACCACAGAAATGTGAGGAAAATGTGTTTTTTTTAACAAATTTTGAGGTTTTCAAGGGATTCTTGGTAACAGAACCTGGTGAGAGCCAGACAAGTCACCCCATCCTGGATTCCCCGGGGTGTCTAGTTTTCAAAAATGTATAGGTTTGCTAGGTTTCCCTATGTGCCGGCAGAGCTAGGGTTCAAAATCTACAGCTAGGCACTTTGCAAAAAAAAAAAGGGTCAATTTTCACTGTGAAAATGTGGTGTGTCCACGTTGCGTTTTGGGCCGTTTCCTGTCGCGGGCACTAGGCCTACCCACACAAGTGAGGTCCCATTTTTCTCGGAAGGCTTTGGGGAATGCGTGGTGGGTGGAATTTTGTGGATCCACACAGATTTCAGTACTTTCCACCACAGAAATGTGAGGAAAATTTGTTTTTTTAACAAATTTTGAGGTTTGCAAGGGATTCTGGGTAACAGAACCTGGTGAGAGCCAGACAAGTCACCGCGTCCTGGAGTCCCCTGGGTGTCTAGTTTTCAAAAATGTATAGGTTTGCTAGGTTTCACTAGGTGCCGGCAGAGCTTGGGTTCAAAATCTACAGCTAGGCACTTTGCAAAAAAGGGTCAGTTTTCACTGTGAAAATGTGGTGTGTACACGTTGCGTTTTAGGCCGTTTCTTGTCGCGGGCACTAGGCCTACCCACACAAGTGAGGTACCATTTTTCTCGGAATACTTTGGGAAACACGGGGTGGGTGAAATTTTGTGGATCCATGTAGATTCCAGAACTTTCCACCACAGAAATGTGAGGAAAATGTGTTTTTTTGAACAACTTTTGAGGTTTGCAAGGGATTCTGGGTAACATAACCTGGTGAGAGCCAGACAATTCACCCTATCATAGATTCCCCTGGGTGTCTAGTTTTCAAAAATGTATAGGTTTGCTAGGTTTCCCTAGGTGCCGGCAGAGCTATGGTTCAAAATCTACAGCTAGGCACTTTGCAAAAAAGGGTCAGTTTTCACTGTGAAAATGTGGTGTGTACACATTGCGTTTTGGGCCGTTTCTTGTCGCGGGCACTAGGCCTACCCACACAAGTGAGGTACCATTATTCTCGGAAGACTTTGGGGAACACGGGGTGTGTGGAATTTTGTGGATCCACGCAGATTCCAGAACTTTCCTCCACAGAAATGTGAGGAAAATGTGGTTTTTTGGACACATTTTGAGGTTTGCAAGGGATTCTGGGTAACAGAACCGGGTGAGAGCCAGACAAGTCACCCCAACCTGGATTACCCTGGGTGTCTAGTTTTCAAAAATGTATAGGTTTGCTAGGTTTCCCTAGGTGCCGGCAGAGCTCGGGTTCAAAATCTACAGCTAGGCACTTTGCAATAAAATCGTCCATTTTCACTGTGAAAATGTGGTGTGTCCACATTGCATTTTGGGCCGTTTCCTGTCGCGGGCACTAGGCCTACCCACACAAGTGAGGTCCCATTTTTCTCTGAAGACTTTGGGGAACGCGGGGTGGGTGGAATTTTGTGGATCCACGCAAATTCCATAACTTTCCACCACAGAAATGTGACGAAAATGTGTTTTTTTTTACACATTTTAAGGTTTGCAAGGGATTCTGGGTAACAGAACCTGGTGAGAGCTAGTCAAGTCACCCCATTCTGGATTTCCCTGGGTGTCTAGGTTTAAAAAATGTATAGGTTTGCTAGGTTTCCCTAGGTGCCGGCAGAGTTAGGGTTCAAAATCTACAGCTAGGCACTATGCAAAAAAAGGGTCAGTTTTCAATGTGAAAATGTGGTGTGTCCACGTTGCGTTTGGGCCGTTTCCTGTCACGGGCACTAGACCTACCCACACAAGTGAGGTACCATTTTCCGCGGAAGACTTTGGGGAACGAGGTAGGTGGAATTTTGTGGATCCACACAGATTCCAGAACTTTCCACCACAGAAATGTGAGGAAAATGTGTTTTTTTGGACAAATTTTTAGGTTTGCAAGGGATTCTGGGTAACAGAACCTGGTGAGAGCCAGTCAAGTCACACCATCCTGGATTCCCCTGGGTGTCTAGTTTTCAAAAATGTATAGGTTTGCTAGGTTTCCCTAGGTGCCGGCAGAGCTAGGGTTCAAAATCTACAGCTAGGCACTTCGCAAAAAAGGGTCAGTTTTCACTGTGAAAATGTGGTATGTCCACGTTGCGTTTTGGGCCGTTTCCTGTCGCGGGCACTAGGCCTACCCACAGAACTGAGGTATCATTTTTCTCGGAACACTTTGGGGAATGCGGGGTGCATAGAATTTTGTGGATCCACGCAGATTCCATAACTTTCCACCACAGAAATGTGAGGAAAATTTGGGTTTTTGACACATTTTTAGGTTTGCAAGGGATTCTGGGTAACAGAACCTGGTGAGAGCCAGTCAAGTCACCCCATCCTGGATTTCCCTGGGTGTCTAGTTTTCAAAACTGTATAGGTTTGCTAGGTTTCCCTAGGTGCCGGCAGAGCTAGGGTTCAAAATCTACAGCTAGGCACTTTGCAAATAAAGGGTCCGTTTTCACTGTGAAAATGTGGTGTGTCCACGTTGCGTTTTGGGCCGTTTCCTGTCGTGGGCACTAGGCCTACCCACACTAGTGAGGTACCATTTGTCTCGGAAGACTTTGGGTAACGCGGGGTGGGTGGAATTTTGTGGATCCACACAGATTCCAGAACTTTCCACCACAGAAATGTGAGGAAAATGTATTTTTTTAAACAAATTTTTAGGTTTGCAAGGAATTCTGGGTAATAGAACCTGGTGAGAGCCAGTCAAGTTACCCCATACTGGATTCCCCTGGGTGTCTAGTTTTCAAAAATGTATAGGTTTGCTAGGTTTTCCTAGGTGCCGTCAGAGCTAGGGTTAAAAATCTACAGCTAGGCACTTTGCAAAAAAAGGGTCAGTTTTCACTGTAAAAGTAAAGTGTGTCCACGTTGCATTTTGAGCCGTTTCCTGTCGCAGGCACGAGGCCTACCCACACAAGTGAGGTACCATTTTTATTGGGAGACTTAGGGTAACACAGAATTGTAGAGCAACTGTTATTACCTATTGACTTTCGATGCATTTCTGCCTTCCAAATGAAAGTCAATGTGTAAGAAAGAAGTCATTTTGAAAAATGACCTATAATTCTCATGCTAGTATGGGTACTCACAATTTCGGAAATGTGCAAATATCTACTGTTTCTAAACTCTATATTTTGTTCCAATTTCAGAAATACATAGGTGTCTTTCATACCGATTTTTCCATGTATATATTTTCCCAAATTAATTGCTATATACCCGGTACATAATAAAAAACCATTGCAAGACACTGCTCAGTTATTGGCTCTGGGTTCGTCGGGTTCTTGGTGAACCTACAAGTCCTATATATCCCCACAACCAGAGAGGTCCACCGGATGTAACGGTATATTTCCTTCAAACAGCTGTCATAATTAGAAGAAGTTACAGGTGAAAATGTTGACAGAAATGGCAGTTTTTTTCAACTAATTTTCAATTTTTCCTATATTCAACTGTTAGTTTCTATAAAGAAACCTTGAAGGATCTACACAAATGACCCTTGCTGAATTCAGAATTTTGCTCTACTTTTCTAAAATGTATAGCTTTCCAGGATCCATTATTGCTTTCATGCCCATTTCTACCATTAACTGGAAGGAGGTTGAAAGCACAAAAAATAGCAAAAATAGGCTATGTCCCAGAAAAATGCCAAAACTGTGTAAAAAAATTTGGTTTTCTGACAAAAGTCTGGGTGTCCCTGAAAGCTGGGAAAATGGTGATTTCAGCCCCACAACCCCTTTGTTGATACCATTTGCAGGGGAAAAAACAGACGCTTTCATCTGTAGCCCTTTTTTCCCATTTTTCCCCAAAAAAACAAAAGTTTGCTATATTTGGCTAATTTCTGGGTCCCCTCCAGGGGAATCCACAAACCCTGGGTACTTTTAAAATCCCCATGATGTTGGAAAAAAAGGACGTAAATTTGGCGTGGATACCTTATGTGGTCAAAAAGTTACAGGGGCATAAGCGTGAACTACCCCAAATAGCCAGAAAAAGGCTTAGCACAGGAGGGTAAAAGGCCTAGCAGCGAAGGGGTTAAAAATTGAAGGACTCTCTGTATACCCTTGAGGAACTCGGCACCATGCCAAAGAACGGTCCCCGAACCGGAAAGCAAATACATTTTGGCTATCCGGATGTAAAGGTATCGAGAAAAATGCTTGACACAAATCAATCACTGTATACCATTCCGCACCACAAGGAATTTGGTAAAGAATCACTGCTAGGTTTGGCACTATTGGACAGCACGGTACCACAATTTTATTTATTTTTCGCAAATCCTGCACTATTCTGTATTTCCCACTTGGTTTCTTAATTCCCATAATAGGTGAATTGCAAGGACTTCCCAATATTTCTTTTAGAATGCCTTGTTCAATCATTTGCTCTATTACAGGAATAACTACTGCTATAGTCTCAGGACTCATCTTATATGGTGGTGTTTTTGGAAACTCTGCACCTTGCTTTACTGTAATTTGAATAGGGTCAACACCTTTCATCAGTCCAATTTCTTTTCCAGTAAAATCCCACACATCTGTTCTTACTGTGTCTCTCAACTCACCGGGCAAATCCTCAAATGTGAGCAATGAATATAGATTATTTACTTCTGTCCCTTGCTTTGCTAACATCATTTTAAAAGCAACATCTTCATCTGGTGTCTGAAAAGCAATACCATCCGGTGTACAATAGATGGTACAATTCATCTTGCAAAGTAAATCCCTACCTAAAAGATTCACTGGACTCGTGTCACATACCACAAAACAATGCATATCTCTGAAATCTCCAATATGAACCTCCATTGATTTGGTCACTGGAGTTCTAATATACTTATTTGAAACTCCTATGACTTGGAAAGTTTCTCCCGAGAGGGGTAGGTTTGGAATTTCTTCTGCTCTTACAGTAGAACGGATAGCACCAGTGTCCACAAGGAATGTAATATTATTACCTTCCACTTTCCCCATCAACAAAAGGACCTGAATGATCTACCACTAGAGATGCGCCAAGCACAAACTCTTCCTCCCCCCTCAGGCACTGTCATTGAGATGAATCTGAATCACTCTCAGGACACTGCAACCAATATTGTTGTACATTTTGATTCTTACCAACTTGTTCACTTGAGTGAAATCCAGCATTCGCACTGTATCTTTGTACCTGAGCATTCACAATATTTGGCATAGGAGCTTGAGGTACTTGTATTTGTTGAACCTGTGGTGTAACTACCTGTTGCTGTTGCATCTGTTGTTGATTCACAACCACTTCATTCTGCATCTGCGGATTGATATTTTGAATCATCCCATTATTTCCTAGCAAGGACTTACACACGTTCTTGCAATGCCCTAACTTTCCGCATGCATGACAAGGATATTTCTTTTTCATTTCTTCTCCATTATTCTTACCTCTACCTTTTCCACTATTTAATACACCATTCATTTTAGGTACCTGACCATTTTGAAAATTCTGATTCTGTCCTTTCATTTGAAAATCTGTTTGAGAACCATTGACATAATTCCCATCTTTCTGTTGTGCCACTTTCACTTGTGCCCACATCATCTTCTCTTTTAATTTCTTATGCCTCGACTCAATATCATCACTACAATACATAAAATATCTCAAAATCTCATCCACTGTCTTACTCTGCCAACAAATCAAATGTTGCTGAATCATATTACTAATCTCAGGCTTTAATCCAAATACAAACCTATACACAAAATGTCACATATCTTTGTCAGTTATACTTTCAAAGCCACTATACTGTTTAAACACCTGTAAAAGCCTCTCATAATATGCATGTACTGATTCTTTTGACTCCTGTGTTGTCCTATCAATTTTAACCCAATCTGTTTCTTTTGGAGAAATTTTACCTTTTAGATAAGTAATTACCTGATTATATTTTGTCATCACCTCTTCTGAAGGTGCTCCTGTTTTAACATCTCTAGGATATTCTTCTTTTGGCCAATCGACTGCAATTTAACACTCAGTCCATAAACCAGCTGGAACTACAATGTCAAATAAGCCATCCAAATCTTTCAGCAAGACCTTTGAAACTTTTACAAACCTCTCTACCTGTTTGTACCACTCGACAGGCTTATCTCTCAATCTGGGGAAATCATTAGTAAAAGACAATATATCCTGTCTTGACCAAGGTATGTGAACATATCCACCACCTGGAACTTCTCTCATCTGACATATCATTTCAACTTGCTCTGCTTCTCTTAATGGAAGTAAAGAAGATGCATTCACATTTCTGTTGGCAATCATTTCTTCCTTCTTTTTTGCCCATCTACCTTTCCATCGTTCCACATCACCCCATCTCTTCAATGTATTAATCAACTCTTTTATTTGCAATCGTTTACCAGACGTATTCAAACTCTCTAAATCCTTTTCAGTAAAGTCCAATCTATATGTTTTCTGCAAAGCCTTAGATTTTCCAATATCCACTCCATATTCCTGTGCAACCTCTACCAATTTCTCAAGTAAATTCTTCGCTCTCCATGTAATATTTTTACACAAAAATAACAACTTTTCATCCTGATATTTACTCAGTCTCTCTGGACTTATTGTACCATTAATCATTTCTTCCAGATCTACACTCAATTTACCTATATCTATACTCAATTGAGACTTATTAGTTTCTATTCCTCTTATCCAATCATCTAACTCCTCTGGCGAAGGTCCCACTGAACCCCCTGATACTGGAGTCATTTCTCTCACATTCTGCACTAGTTTCCTAGGATCTATCTGCACACTTCTTTAAATCACCTTTTCATTAATGGGAAGATCAATTAATAAAGCACTCCTCTCAACTGGTTCCGATCCGCTAGCGTTCCTGACACTATTCATAGGAATTGTCAATGTATGCACTCTCCAAATATTTTGACCATCACTGTACAATGGAACTATAGGACCAATTGTTACTGGTACTGACAATGCTTCAGCATTCAAACTCAACTGACTAATTTTCTGAGTCAACTCCTCTCTTGTTCTGTTTAACATGTCAATCTCTTTTTCCTTTAACTCTCGAGTACCTAATGAAGACTGTGAAGCTACTGGAACATTTGTAACTTGTGAAACTTGTGGAACTTGTGGAACTTCTATTTCAATTAACGGTGCACTCGGAGAAATCCCATCCGGGCTCTCCTGATATGGTGGAGGTCTCTTTAATAGCATCTCATCTAATAATTCATCATCGATTTCATTTGGATCAATGTCTAATTCTGAAGTCTCAACATTATTCTTTTTCTCTTTACATTTTCCTCCAGCCGGATCCTCAGCAACTATTACTGGATATAACCCATCTGCAGTCACTTCTCTTCTCCATCTCTTCATCTGATCGTCCCATCTAGCTTCTGAATATCTCCTCAATGTATTCCTATATCTTTTCCCATTCCTGTCTCTCTCTCTTTTATACGCTTCATGTTCCCATTCTTCAAGCGCGTCATACTGCATAGGTCTGGGATTTGGTTTTAATTCATTCATTTGTCTCCTCAAATTTTCTAATATCCTCACGTTAAAAGTACCATGCTTTGGAAAAGCTAAAACTCCATCATCTTTCGTGTAACCCATCCAATTCTCTAACCATGTACACGTATGATATCCACGCTCCAACATCATGAAAGAAGCAGGTGATCTTGGAGGAGGTACAGGAAGCCCCTCTCTAGTAACTATCGGCTTATCCTTTTTAAAGTAATCTTGTATTCTTTTTACCATCTTCATTTTTAAACTCTCTTTTTCTCGCTAAATAAACCAGAAACAAACAAGGGAAACCTTCCGTAAATCCTCTCACTCTATTCGCTGTATCTCAACCAATACCAGCGCGACTCACACCAACCAACCAATCACGGCTGACTACACACCTACTATCTTGACCAATGCCAGCGCGGCTCACACCAACCAATCAATCATGGCTCACTACGCGCCCACTGTCTCTACCAATACCAGCACAGCTTTTTGTGACGTCAGTATAACTCCTGCTACTGACCCTCCCTTTACAAAATAATACGGCAATGTACTACAAGGTTTTTCTTAACTAAATTCTTGTTAAAAACAACACAAAACAATGCTACTTTGTCTGCTCCACTAAATAAAGAGATAGTTCGATCATTCAAAGAGATTTTCTTTTACTTCTAGTAAAATAACGACCAGCGCTACTCTACTCCCAATCAAGTGAAAAGAGGTCTTGGTACTCTGCTGGGGATACTAGCCAAAGTTTCGGAAGAGGATTTTCGAGTGAAAAAAGTCTTGGTACTCCTTTGGGGATGAAAAGCCAAAATTTCGGAAGCAGACTTTCCACTATTTCACACAACCTTTTCTTAACAGAATAAATCCCTAAAATAACACCAACAGCATCTCACTGTTTGATATTACAACAACAGACAAAGTACTTCTGCAGTGTGATACTTTTTCCACACTATTCCTCTGCCCCCTTAAGGCTAAAATAACATCATCCACATCATCCCGGGATCTTAGGCAACTCCGTACCTGTATTTCCAGACTACATGAAACAAAACGAACACTAACTTTTCATGTTAATAACCAAAAATCAATAATCAATAATCAATAATCATTGCCAAACTAATCAATATTAATCAATAACCATCCTCTGCTACCAAAACTGATCCAGCGCTCAGAGATCAATAAATTTGCAAACAAACAAGGCCCAATTACATTACCCAACAAAGTCCCTTCGCGCTGGGTTCAGTGTAAATGCAAATTTCAGACCTAACTTAGCAATCTCCATCCGAACCTGCATTACTCATAGAAAAATAATGTGTTGATGGCATCTTTATATAGTTGAATAGTTGATGGCAATAATTAATAACACTCTCTAAATAAAGACGAACACAGAATGTATATTTATAATGTTTTATCTAAATAAGGTGAAAATAAATGCTCATCAAGTACCAATACACAGTACAAAACCATGGAAAATCACTGCATAAACAATTAGCAAAGAGAAAATGAACAAATCACATCACATCGACAGTGCATTGAAGGAGTGGAAAGGCGAAGAGAGAAAAGTTTCAGAGACAAAATACATTTGCAAATGATTATGCAAATTCAGGTTTCTATCTATACTAACCCAGAAGGGAAACAGGAAATCTGCTCACTGGCCAGGGGAGCAGTAGGGCCCCTCAAGAAGATTTGTAAGGGCAAAGTCTAAGGGGCCGATTCCGATCTGGGTCGGAAAACTCTCCGACCGAGTCGGATCCGGAGAGATTTCCGACCGAGCCGGACTCCTGCAGTCCGACCGAGCGAGTACGATGCAGCCGCATGCTGCCGGACTCAATTCGGTCGGACTCCCATTGAAGTCAATGGGAGCCGGTCGTACGACGCGTACATGGGCTCCCTTTGACTCAATGGGTACCTCACGAACAAGTGCGCCCCCTACAGCGTGTATGCGTCGGTGCAAGTCGCACCGTACATGCATGTTTAGGGGGGACCCTTGGCTCCCCCCTGTGTGCGACTCGTACGGCTACGGGTGCAGGGGTGTCCGGCACGGACCCCCCAAGTCCGGCTCCGGGAGCTTTTTCGAGCCGGACGCTCCGACTCGATCCGGCTGTCCGACGCGTCCATCGTACTCGCTCGGTCGGAGAACGTCTCCATTGCGTGGTGCGATTCGTTTCCGTACGAGTCGGTCGGAGCGGTTTGGATCCGGAAACGGTTCGGTCGGAACACACGCGTACATTCGCATCGTACTAGCTCGGTCGGACGACTGTACGAATCGGTCGGAAACAAAGCCTCCGACTCTGATCCGGTAAAGCCGAATCCGATTCGGAGCCCTACCGACCGAGATCGGAATCGACCCCAAAGTCAGGAAATCAGGAAGAGGTAGAAACAGGTAGGCCTCTACAGCAAACCGACGACAGCGACGATCACACCTAACGCCATCAGCACCTCTCGGAACAAGAGCAATAACCCCTCCCACCAGGGCACCTCAATGGTACCCTAAAACTTAAAAGTCCAACCCACACTTGTTTCATTTCTGAGTAAATTCTACATTTTGATTGGTTAAGGAAGGGGGTGTACTGTCCCACCACACTCGGCATGTCCATCTTTCTCAATGTTCTATTGTTTTTTCATCATTACAACTACATCATCTCTGGAAATACGAGTATACAATATCAGACTTCAGTTTCCTTCTCTCTCCGGAATTGTGTCAAATTCGGTTACTTCTTGTGCCACTCGTGCGCTTCCAGAGGAAACGTTCATCACTTGTCGATTGTTTTTCGTCTTCACGTTTAACTTTTGGCAGGCACACATAATTTTGAAGGTCGCTCACATTCGCCTTCCCTCCACATTCTCTTTTGCTTTTTCAGTTAATAATTCTTTATTTTGCTTAATCCATGCTTCTATGGAAAATAAAACAAATATAATTAATCATTTTAAAATGATTTTCTTTACGCACCCTCCCAAATGCTACATCTAACCATGCGCAACCCAGGTTAGGTTTGTCTGACATACGTTAATAATCATGCACAAAAAGCAGCATTAGTCTCTTTATCTTCATTAGTCAAGCATTTGCGGCCTAGTTCAGTGCGTTAATATGCGCTTGCGCAGTATTATTTTCCCTCATGTTAGTTATTAAAACCACACGTTTTTCACTGCACACTGTTAGAAAAGTTAGAAAATGTTACTAGGGGTCTCAATCCGAGCAGGTTTTGTTTTCCAAAAACCCTGCTCCATCACTGGCACAAACCTCTGTCCCTTTGTGCATAATAGGTTTGTCTATTGAACTTGAAGCTGTAGTTTCTTCTGTTCAAGTGAAATTCAGAGCTGTTTTTGAACTGGAAATGACTGGCAGAATGGCCTCTTTTCTGCCAGTCCTTGGAAAAACAATCTTGCCCTGCACCTTTCAGAAGAACGACTGCCCCTTATCAATAGTGATGGAGACGTTTACATATTTTAAAATTTCCTTTATAATTTTATCACCAAATAAACGTCCCTGTGCTGAGGAACCAGGCTCAGAAGATGCTATCTGAGTTAACTTTGAGCTGACTTTTATAAATAAATCCTTACCTCATTCTAAGATTATAGCAGAGTTGGCCTTGCGAGTAAAACATATGGCCCTTTGAATCCTGTTAAATGGTCACTTGAATTAATTGTTGTTTTTCCATTTTTGGTCTATTTGACCATCTCAATGGTATTTACCACTAGAAGTTTCTCCTGCCTTGATGACCAGGCACGGTCCAGTCCCATTTTGGGGACTTCACCATAATTGGTGAAGAATGCTCTCAACTGTGTGCAGCTAACACCTGATCAGTTGTAGTTTGATGAGAACTCTCAGGGCCCGGTTAACATAGGTAAAATGAGACGAAAGTTTAACTGTACGACTTTCGGTATTCAGAAAGGGCATTTACTACTTGTAAATGCCCTTTGTGAATACCGAAAGCCGTAAAGTTCAACTTTTGGTACTTACAAAGGGCATTTACGAGTAATAAATTACTTTTGTGAATACCAAAATTCGTAAAGTTAGACTTTTGTCTCTGTTTACCTTTGTGAATCGGTCCCTCAGTTTCGAGTTTAATCTTGACTGGTTTATTTAAAAGCGCTCTTATGTGAGCTCTGATGTAATCCACGACATTAATAAGATTAGTTCATTGCATAGAACAGAAGAGAGAGATCAAACAAAGGTTCCTTTGAAGGATTCAAAATGTCACCAATTATACGTTTACATTAGTAAATTTAGAGGCCCCTTTAATGTTGTGTATTTCTAGATATAAACAATTTAGTCTGTTGAATCCTGACTATCAGAATCAGAGTCTTGAGAATAAACCATTAAGTCAAATTCATCATCAGAAAAATCTTAGCATCTTGAAAGGGCGCTATTAATTGTCGGAGTCGCCACCTCCTCTCAACAGTAGTATGGCAAAAGTCCGGCCTAGTAAAGAAAGTATGTCCATCGTAAGTCCTCTTGGAATCCAGCCTTGCCTTGTCTATGAGCGCCTGTCTGAGAAGAAAGTTGCCCACGTATTTCAGAATGGCTCTTGGTCGCCCGTCTTGCCCGGCACCCCTGTTCTTCTTCTGGGTCAAGGGGAAGCGATGCGCTCTCTGGATTTCAGCCTCCCAGTTCCACTGTGCCAAGTCCGGGAACGCACCCCTTAACAGAGCAACTACAAAAGACATAATGTTCTCCCCTTTGCACTTTTCGGCAATACCCAGCAACCTCACATTATTGCGGCGCTGCCGATTTTTGAAGTCCTCCATCTTCCACATCATGTCTTCAGACATCTTCTTGTGCGCCACCTTAAAGCATTGAAGCCTCCCCACGTCCTCCTCAAGAGCTTCTGTCCTTTGCTCGACATGAACTACTCTTTCCACCATCTCTGAGTGTAGCTTGTTCATTCTCCGTAGACACCCTTGCATTTATTTTTTTGTAGCCAACTGGGCCCGACGGCTCTCTGTTCTAGCTTCCCCTTGCATCTGCTTCAAGGTGGCATATACAAGCTCTAATGAAGGTGTAGGTGTAGGCGTATTCCCAATAGTACCGGTAGAGCCCCCAGTGCACCCCCAGCCTCATCTTGGTAGGTCTGGCTTGTAGCCGAATAATCCCAGACCAGTTTGCGTGCTGTCTCTGTGTCATTCGAGGGGGTACCTCTTTTAGATATACGTTTGGGCAGAAGGGCCTTAGGGCGGAAATCCCCTTGAAATGTAAGTGAATCACCCGAATCTGAGTCTGTGCCATCCACGGAGTTCCCTTCACTGCTGAGTGATAAATCCGTATCGTCGTTCAATGAGAAAAACGTATCCCCTTCAGGGGAACCTAATAACGTTTTCAATTGCGCAGGGTTTGGCCCCAAACCAGCGGTACTCGCTTTCGCCGCACACATATCTGACTCCTTTATACACTGTGGGCCTGATTCACAGAACTAACTTACGTCAAAAACGTAAAGTTAGTACTTTTTGGTATTCACAGAATACACTTACTCATTTTGGTATTCACAGAAGTTAGTAGTCCTAACTTTAGGACTCCTAAATGCCTTCTGTGAATACCGAAAGTCTTAAAGTTAGGATTTTTCTCCGTTTAGGAGTAGTAAAGTTAGGACTCCTAACTTTAGGACTCCTAAATGCCTTCTGTGAATACCGAAAGTCTTAAAGTTAGGATTTTTCTCAGAAAAATCCTAACTTTAAGACTTTCGGTATTCACAGAAGGCATTTAGGAGTCCTAAAGTTAGGACTACTAACTTCTGTGAATACCAAAATGAGTAAGTGTATTCTGTGAATACCAAAAATTACTAACTTTACGTTTTTGACGTAAGTTAGTTCTGTGAATCAGGCCCATAGTCTGTGCATTCGTTATCTCTTGGCCTTGCGTGCGAGAGGCCGGTTGTGAAGCATATTTGCTGTTCCCCTCGCGGCTCAAGGTTATAAGGAATGGGAGGGCTAGAATGTTTTTTTCCGAAGTCAACGCGCAAGAATATTTGGGGAGTTAAAGGAAGCTAAAGGGAAGGTTTGAGGGGGATAGGCTAAGGCTGATGGAAATTCCTTAAAATGCATACCGATTTTGCACTGATGGATATTCCTTTCCCGCGGCTTCCTTGCTGTTCTCTTTATTTAGCTCTATAGCATGTCTCTCACTGCTAGTGGTTATCACAATACACCAAGTAGAATTTAGTGGGAATTATCACGAAAGACGGGTCGCGGGGGGGGGGTCAGGGACTACTCGAGGTGTCAGATGCGGCTTCCACACATAGGTCCGCCTGACCTATTTGCCTGTGTGGGATGGTGGCGGGGGGGGGGCCCAGGGGGATGGGGAAGAGGGAGGGGGGAGGGGGTGCTGGGAAGGTGGGGGTAAGAGCAATGCACAGCTTGGTATGAAACAAAAAATGGGGGCAGACCCAACAAACAATATTGCGCAAAGGAAAGTTCAAGGAAAGCTTAAAAGAAATCAAAAGTTGAATTGGGACGGCAAAATGAATATAGTAAACAAAAATAACACTTGATGAATTTGCATGTTGCATCTCTGAATATATGTGGATTAAATGACCTAACCAAAAGACAGAGAGCCGCTATAATCTTGAAAGCACTGCACATCGATGTGCTTTGCCTTCAGGAAACCCATATAGAAGGCAGCCGCGGTAAGGTTTTGGAACAGCTAGGTTTTGAGCTAGTTGTTAATACCAACCAGGGCACCAAAACAAGAGGGGTGGCTATTATGTCCCGGGGGCAAGGTGTTGTGTTCCGAAGGAAAGCGGCGGATAAGTGGGGTCGGTGGGCTTTGGCTGAAGGTCGGATAAATGGGGATGCCTTCACAATATGCTCTGTCTATGGTTCAACAGGAGATGATCCCGAATTACTAGAATTTTTGGATGTGGAGTGAGCCTCCTGGCCCACCCGGTGATTATGTGCGGAGATTACAATATTAATGGCATGTGTGGTCTTTGGAGGCAAAATGGGGGAGGTTATGGGGGCAGAAAGAAGAGGGTATATAAGGCACTTACTAATCTGGTGCAGAATAACGCACTTAAGGATGTATGGGTATGCCAGCATCCTAAAGACCCGGGTAGTACATACTTTTCGGTGCCCCATCGGGTATTGGTGAGACTGGATTATTTTTTTGTCACATACTCTTTAATACCTAGGTGTAAAATTGAGAAATACCCCCGACTACTCTTGGATCATAACCCGCTAGTGCTTACTGTTAACCTGGGGGGGAAACCTAAGCAAGAGCGGCCGTGGACATTTGAGAGAGGTTTATTAAAGGATCCTGAATATATTAGGCATATAAGCAAATGGATTAAGACATTCTGGGAGATTAATAGGGGGAGCGCTAGCCCTGGGGTAGTATGGGACACCTTTAATGCTGGAGTTAGGGGTGAAACAATGAGTTATAGCCTATTTAGACGTAAGAGGGAAACCCAGAGGGAGAAAGCATTGAATGACAGATTGAAGGAGTTAGAGGAGGATCTGGCTGTGGGGGTTAGTACGAATGACTCTCTGGACAGGATACTGTCCAACTTAGCTTTGACTAAAGCTGAATTGGGAGATTTAGTTACGGCTAAAGCGGCAGAAAGGGTTCTAACTAGAAGGGAGCATTGCTATGAGTATAATGAAAGAATTGGGCATACCCTGACAGTGCGACTGAGGCAAAAGAGCCAAGCGGCTGAGATTAGAGGGGTTTCAGATGCTAATGGGAGAGTAGTAGAAGACCCGCAGGAGATTCGGGAGGTGTTTCGCCTCTACTATGAAAAACTTTACTCCGAGGATAAGAATAAAGAACTGGCTCCCAACCAGGCTCTCAGCCAGAATTATCTAAGTACGGCAGGTTTGCAAGGCACATATGTTAATGATAGAGATGCGCTGGGGAGATCACTAACCCTAGAAGAGACATTTGAGGCACTGCGAAGTCTTCCCTCGGGGAAAGCGGCAGGACCCGATCAGATTCCGGTAGAGTTTTATAAAACCTTCGCTGAAGTAATAGGGCCGGATCTACTGGAAACGATGTGTCAGGCTCAGCAGGGGAGCTCAATTCCTGACTCATGGGGAGGGGCAGATATTATTGTATTTTTAAAAAAGGGGAAACCCCCGGAAGAACCTGGCTCTTACCGGCCGATAACACATGAATAGCGATGCCAAAATCTATTCCAAGGCATTGGCAACCCGGCTAAATAAAATAATAGGGAACTTAGTCCATTCGGATCAGCATGGCTTCATACCTGGCCGGGGGACAACGGAACACATCCGCAAGGTCATTACATTGTTTGACGTAGCCGAGCTCTCAGGAGACCCTATGGCACTGATTTTATTAGATGCCGAAAAAGCATTCGATAGGGTCTCCTGGGACTACCTCTGGGAGGCACTGAATAAGTATGGCTTGGGCACCGGCTTCATTAAGGCAGTGCAGGCCTTGTATAAAGCTCCGATGGCTCGGCTGAGAGTCAATGGGGGATATACACTACCTATGAGAATTAATCGTGGTACACGGCAAGGGTGTCCATGCTCGTCCCTTTTGTTTGCCTTATATATTGACCCCCTGATCAGGAAATTAGAGATTAACACCAGTATTAGACCAATTAGATTTCATGAGTTGGATGCAAAGATAATGGCATATGCAGATGATGTCGCCGTGGTTACTCCAGATCCAGCTGCAGCTTTAGTTAGTATAGAGCGTGAAGCAGAAGCTTTCGGCTCAGTAGCCGGATACGCTTTAAATAGGGCTAAGACCCAAATAGTCTTAAATAAGGGGGTTCAACTTGATGATCCACGGGTGGTTGATTCAGCAATTTATTTAGGCATTAACATAATGCCTGATCTGGGAAAATTAATGGGGGAAAACATCGACCCAATTATTACCAAGGCTAAGAAAGACTTTGATCGAATAAATAATTTGCATATGTCGATTGTGGGCCGCTGCAACGTAGTTAAGATGGTATTTTTGCCTAGAATACTGTATTTGTTTAGAGCAATACCGCTAGAATTCGAGAAACACTGGTTTAGAGTCCTGGAGCATATGGTGAACAGGTTTATTTGGGCGCACGGCAAAACCAGAATGGCCCTGAGATTTATGTCCTTGCCACGAGATAGAGGGGGCTGGGCGGTCCCTGATTTCAGGATGTATTATTGGGCTGTGGCTTTGCAATATATGATTAACTTGGTGGGTGGAAGTAAGGTAGATTGCTGAACTAAAACAGAGCCCCCGGATCCATATCAATATCTGATAGGAAAAGAAGCCAAGAATTGCTTCATGAAATTTAGCGAACCTAGCTACTTTAAAAAGACAAGGTTTAAAACGTTAAACGCCGCATTTAAAATCTGGACTGCATTTAAGAAGAGTCTGGGCCTTGGGAGAATTCACTTCTATACTCAGCTATATAAGAACCCCTCCTTCCCGGGGATTTTTGCAGACGCGACTATGAAGGTATGGGATGAGTGTGGAATACGGATGATAGGTGATTTGCTGGGGCAAGGTGGGATAAGATCATTTAGCGAAGTACAAAGCGAGCACGGTTTAAGTAAGAGGAGTTTTTTAAGTATTTGCAATTAGCTAGCTTCCTAAAAGGGAAAAAAGGGGGATTATATCATTTTGGAAGAATCAGAATCATTGATAATATTCGATCAGGGGAGAATTGTACTATCAATTGGATATATGCGGAATTGACCCAGCTTAAACCAGACGATCTAGATAAGCATGGGGGAATGTGGGTTGAGAAGTTTGATATAGATAGGGATGATTTTCTTGACTCCCTCGAGCTAGGTAACACCATTCTGTGCTCATCGGGACTTCAGGCGCAGCACTACAAGACTGTCTTCTCTCTATATATCACACCCGCTAAAATCGCGCAATGGGGGGGTCAAGAGGGGATCAGATGTTCTCGTTGTTGTAGTTTAGAAGCAGATGCAATACATATGTTCGCGACCTGTCCGCAACTGGAAACCCTGATTAAAGATATAGAAAAATGTATCAACCAAACTCTGAGACTAAGAGGCTCCCTGTCCCCTGCTTTAATGTTACTAGGGGTGAGAAATTCTGGTTTGCGAGATTCAGCGAGTTATTTTTGGTTTATTGCCATGGCTGTTCTACGTATATGTATCTCCTCTGCATGGTTGGATCGGGCAGCCCCTACTTTTCAGCAATGGCTAGCCAAACTACTGTCTATCTATAACCTTGAGAAAGGAATATACGAGAGGAGAGGTAAAAGAGGCAGGAAGCTTGGTAGGACAATATGGGCCCCTATTTATATTTGGAAAGAAGAAATGAGCAACTAATGGCTCTTTATGTGTCTGTATAATTAATTACTTTTTGTTTCAAGCTGTCCTAGTTTATAGAATGAGTTTTGTATGTTATTATGTTACTGCTACAATATGGAATTTATGTTAAGTACTGTATTAACTAAGTGGGTCGACCCCCTAAGTAGCGAACTGTGTAATGAATTTTGATGCTGTGCATTTAAAAACCCCAAAAAATATTTTTAAAAAAAAATCTTAGCAAATCATAATAAGACGTATTTTTCTTGAAAGAAATGTCTATCTCCTTTTCAAAGTGTCAGAATCCAGGCTGGCAGCCTACGTCCTTCCAAAGTAAAGCACTTTCGTTCTTTATACAGGCGGACTCAAAATTACAAAGAGCAGAAGACTTTGCCTGTTCATTAACAGAGTGTTCGGATTTATGGGGCTTTTTGAAAAACCTATTTTCATAGGCTTAGTTGGGAACTGTACAGTGCAGCTTCTCTCTTGACACAATGAGTTCCCATGGTTTCATGCATACCTGCTACTACTTACAGGCTGCATGCTCCCTTTAAATATCTCCTTAGATTCAGCCATATTTAAATTATTGAACTCAATGAACATGTTGTTAAAGGCAGTACTCATTTTGTCAGGACAGGTTTATGGCAAGAACCTTCAGAATTCACCTTATAACTTTCAAAGTCACTTTTTCAGTAAGGTTTCTTGAGAAGAAAAATACATTGAGCTTTCCTAGCTCCTGTGATGGAATAGGAGGTGGTATCATTCAAAGCCTGTTGCATCATCAGGCCCTGAGAGAAAGCAAGTAAAACAAAAGCTTCCAGACCATGTCTGCACTGTGGAGAGGAAAGGTTTCATTTGAGGAAGCACATAGAGTTCTGGAGGCAGAGAGAGAGAGAGAAAGAGAGAGAGAGAGAAAGAACACCGGCTCTTGTACTACCACAAAGTTTGTTAGAGTCACACAGTGCTGAGGAAAAGTCACTTGAACACTCAAGACAGAGGTCTGAAATAAAAGTCAATTTCTGTGTTAGAAACTTGAAAACAATTTTTAAATGACAGAAAATTCTTTAAATTTTAACAGTAAACAGCAAATGACTAAAGATGTGATGGTCACTTTCCTGATTGCCAGCAGCAGCAAGGAAAAGTTAGAACTGCTGGAGAGCAGACATTATATACTCTTATAATGGAACATTTGAAAGGCACGTTGTTGTCCTAGCCCAGTGCCTGCTTGAAATTGAAGTCTTTCTGTCTATAACTGTAATCGTTTTTTTAATCACTTTTGCTTCTTGAAGAATAAGGCCAGAAAGCTGATGCACAATAGAAGTCTCCAGTCTTAACAGAAAAAGTTCTCCACCCACTGCACACTCATAAATCCAACACAGCAGTGATATGACCGCTTGACTGTAAAATAGAAATTTCGAGCGAACCAGAGAGCCTGGCAGGAAGATGGCCACCTCTCTGGTAGGCTTCGCTTGCCGTAGAATTCATCCATGGTGAATGCCTAGAAGCCTCACCCTAATCCTTGACTGATCCTGTTGGAGGACTGCTGTCTGAGGAAGTGAGGCATACCTAGCCTCTTCGTTGGACTGCAGTTGGGCGGCACTCATAGCCGGCTCCCAGAGCTGGGGCTGCAGCCTTGTGGGTGCCAGAGGCCTATGCTCGCTGAGGTACTCTCCCTGCATTGTACCTTTCTGCTCAAATGGCTCTGGGAGTTTGCAGACACCTTGCCAGGTCGGACGGTGGTGGCTCACTGGGAGAAGGTGTAGTGATTTTGACTGACAAATCCTCATCAAGAAATGGTGGGCAGTAGATGGAGGGCTGAACCCCTGTGAAAACCGGGGGAGGGGTGGTCACTGGAACTTGGCGGGACTGAACCACACTGCATCCCACTGCTTCCCTCCATGGGAATATGCCCTGAGATCATACAGGTCCCATGGGCCTGCAGAGATCACTTTCTGAGCAGTGGCATGCTTGGGGAAGGGTGTCCCGGGCAGCTATTGGTATGCTGGCACTGATGGCTCCTGTGGGAGTCTAGGACCCCATCTTATCCGGCTTGCATGTGCATATGTGCCACTGCCCTTTGAGTCTTGCTGCGCCTGATTGTTGCCAATGGCCTTTAATCGACACAGAGGCTGGGTCTACTCATGCCCCCATATGTCCGTTCTGTGGCCCTTGAGAAGGACCTCAAGACCTGGCTCTTTGGATGACCTCAGCACTCAACGGAGCTGCCTCCTCAGTGCCTTATGACCCTCGTGGGTGAGTAGGTGCGCTTTACCAGCCTGTAATTGATTGATTGACTGGGGTGTGGCAGGACCATAGACCTACACAGTGGGGGCCCGAGATGCTTCAGGTGCAACAATCTCTTCATCCTGGGGATTCCCATGTCCACCGCCATGGATAGAATGGAAACCTACACAGAACCTATGCCCTGCTCCTTGTTTGGAAAGGTGCTATTGCCCCTCTTTGTCATTGAGTGCCAATATTGCATGCTTGGACCGCGTCCTCCATCTGGAGCACTGGTAAGCTCTTTTGTGACCCTACTATTTAACTACAGAGAGAGGAAAACCATTCTGAGGCTGGCTAGGTACCTTGGTAACAGTATCTCTGTATCCTGCTTTTACCTAGATAGAGCAGTAAACTAACACAATGAAGCCTGGCTGACATACTGAACAACTAATCTCTAAATTCTCTCCCTGATTCCAGAGGTTGTGTTAAATAAAACACCTTCTGCAGACCAACCACTGGAGCATAAAGTTCAACATTTCATAGCCAATATATAATGAATTTAGTGTCTGGGAGATGCATATGGGGAATAAGACTGGGTCAGATAATAATTGGAATTTGGTCAAAGGAGAGGACCCACTTCAGTAGTTAAATACCATGTACCTCCGTCATGCACGGTGTTGTCATGAAATGCTAATATTGATGTTGATGTATGCAATGTTACGTGTATGTACAAAAATGAAATTAAAACACTGTTGTCAAAATCTCCCGGTTTGACCACTCCATCAACTAGGAGTAAGAAATACGTGGTCTGGCAGGCCCTGCGCCCCAGTCCTGAGCCTACTGATTGACAGATCACAGGTGGGGTGGCATGTAACCAGCAGGACAAACGCGAGAACAGAAAAACCTATATTAGTCCCACAGATAGGCAGTGACACCACAATCGTCCGGAGAGATTAGCCTAAAAAAAATGCACATGGCTGGAGGGGTAAGCGTTCCCAAAACACCATAAAGTTAGATGTCATATGAAGTTAGGAACACTCAGCCAATCAGGACACAGCACACACAACACAAACATTTATTGTGCATTCCCCATGCCAAAAATCTGGATACGTTACACACTGGCCCTCATTGTGTCCACGCAAGGTTGAGACCCACCTGCATTTGTCATCAGGTGGGAGGAATTTATGGCTTCATGACTAAGCCCACATTCCACTCCAAAAACAGGATCCATGAATTGTTTTATGATGCTTCAAGAAATGTATAAAAAGATGTTCAAAATGACTGTACTTTGAGACAGTCCTCAAACACCGACTCTGTAACTGCTGCTGGCTGTAGTGCTTGGCTAAACCAATTGCTGCTGTTTTTAGCAAACATCTCTTGTCTTTGCTTTTAAAGGTAAATTCATATTCAAGCAGCATTTTGGCGAGCTAGCCAGGAGATTGGTGCTTCGAACCAGACTGCAGCTAAAGCAAAGGACAGATGCCGCAATTGATTGAAAGCTCTGCTGAATCCGTAGGGCGGAGGTTCATCCTGAAGCCGCCATCAATTGGGTAACAGACTACATTTGATCCTTAGTCCCTGCATTTTGAGTAGGCCTGGGCGGTAAACTCCTCTCTACTCTTGGAGTTTAAGGAATTCGGGCACTCTTGGATTCCACCTTCCAGGGTGCGGAGCGGGGTGTATTTCTCCGTTCGCGCACTCAAATCTGTCTTGGTGCTCGCGCAACGATAATATCTGGCCACTAGCGAGCTCTCGCGATACTAACCGCTCGCTTGCACAAATTCCTGCTGTGATGGCACCAATGAAGTGCTGATCGCAAACGCACCGCTCGTGCAGCTTTTGTGCTCAAGAAGCAGCTGAGAGACTTTTTGAATGGATTTTCTTTTCCAACGGGCGGTTGGAGTTATTTTTGTGTGTGCAATAAGCCTTTTTTTAAACTTTTTTTCCAACATGAAGGAAGTGTCACATAGACTCCTCTTCCTGTCCAGCAGGCTCCTCCCATTGCTTTGTCCATCTCCTGGTCACTTTTCATTTGGACTTGGAGCAGGAAGGATCACTTTTCTTGTCTGCTGCATATATACCATTGGATTTAAGGACTTTGTATTTGAGATTTCACAAGTAAGTTCACAAACTGTTGTATACAGGTGTTGTTTGTTTGATTGGGGGCATGCACCAAGATTTATTTACACTTCTATTGGATTTTATTCAATTTTTTGTGCTGGGTAGCCTGCAGTTTCAGTAGGGGCCTAGTTTTTTTTGCATGTAATTTTTCTTCTTTTGAAAAAGGAAAAATGTTGCACAGTTTAGTGCATTTTCTCCATGTCGTTTTAATAAATTTGCACTATTCATTTAATTCACTATGTGGCCTAGTCTGCCAGTAGGCCTAGTACTAGTCATGGGTGCATGAAACAACTGTTTCTGTGGTGTCTGTTGTATGAAAAACCATTTAGGCTATGGACAACATTGGATGAAAATACAAAATGTGTTTTTTGGGGGGTATGTCACATTTTTTGTTCTGCAAACAGTGTATAGATGGGATAATATATTTGATGCCTTTGGAGGATGTGTGCTGTTGTAACATTTACTAGCCTCCAGCAGTTTGTGAGCAACTTTGCACAGCGCACTTTAGTTCTATACCGGGCAGGAGCAGGAGCCCTTCAGGGCACAGCGCACTTACCCGTGAAGGGGAACCGTGCTACAACGCCCAGCAGCCTTCGCGCCAGGAGCGCGTTCTGTGCACGTCAGCCGGCGCACTTAAGCATCTGTGGGCTCCCTCAACCGGACGAGGCCGGGCTGGGCCAGGGCCCTTGGCTGTTTAACACGGAGAGAGGAGCGCTTGGAAAGAGCCCCCGGATTGTTGTATTCCGCTTTAGGGGTCCGTATACAGGTTTTCCTGAATCATGTCCTTATGTAGGCACAATTCGCCTTGCCCTTATATAGGCATAGAATCCCTGTCCTTATTTAGGCATTAACCGTGCACTCCAAATACAGGCATGGTCACCGACATCCGTCCACCCTAACTTCACAACGAGTTCTTAGAAACCAGACCCTTAAGCTTCGGGAGTTCCCCTAGCACAGGACTATTGATTTCTCCAAGAACTCATCTATTATGTATGAACCGTTATACCTTAAGGGTTCATTCCTGACGTCTTCCTCTGTCCGACTTCACGTCAATGCTAACATTCCAAGACACCTACCAGGTATAAATATACCTTCCCTTGCCCAAGCAAGTTAGAGGAGACCTCGACTTCAGAGGAGCCCGTATCCCGGCCTGACGCACTGAGAAGATGCTGTCATTCCTGCACGCAGACAAATCCAGCTTCCAGTGTTCTGACTCCCTTCGCGGGGTGTTAGAGTTCCAGATCCGGCAGGAGATTCCCACCTCTCTCATTCTCAAGGTATGGAGCTGACTAGATCCTAGAGGGACTCTTGGCATACTAGATTTGGCATACTAGACTTAACATACTCTCAGTATACCATACTAGAGAATACTCCACCTACTTCTACCTTTCCCTACACCTAGACTAGGTTAGGTACACTGGGGTAGAACTAGCTTAGAGACGCATCGTATGAGTACTCGCATTTTTAGCTCATGTTATTTATGTACGTGAATATATGCTAAAAGATAATGCTAGCGCAGTATTATTTATTTCTACTGCTTACGCTGTACATTATTTATCTTGCATACTGTCTTGTGATCATAACAGCACATATCTCTTACACGAGAAATAAGACTGTTCAATAAAACCCTTTTATTGAAACACCCGTCTTTCCTTTCTGTGTAACTCTGTAGAAACTAAGCATGCACGATTGACTGAGTGAAACTGTTATCTATTGTTTCCACGATTCTGAGACGAGTTCCGATTCTAAAGGGAAACAAAAGTTGTCATGTTTTTCGGTTGCCAGAAATTACTCCCTTCTTGTTCTCAAGGAGATTCTAGTGGCCTCTGAGCTAGCTGGCACAAGTAATTAAGTTTAATATACTCGATAGGGACATACCGACCTTAGTCCTATGTCAAACCTATAGTGTATATTATTCCAATGAGCAGAGCCTATTAGGGAAATAGGAACTACAATACATGGCGCCCAACGTTTGGTAAGGCAGTAATTTAACGCTAGATACTGAGTAATTCAGTCGTGCTTTTTCTCAGAGACCCCTACTCACATAATCCATAAGACGTCTGGAGTGGGTAGGGCTAAATATCCGCCATAACTAAATAGGGAAGTACCCTATATATTAGTTGTTTGGTTTGTTCAACATTGAAGGATACAGTGTTCCAAAATATTGTGCACCTTATCTTTTTGTTTCCTTGAAACTTGTTCTGCATTTTTCAAAAAACAAATGTCCAACAGGGAAAATGCCACCGACACCGGTGGAGCTGCGGCTGACCCAGCCATAGCAACAGTTTTAACTTTACAGGTTTAAATGAACCTGAGGAGGGTGTCATATACATCAATCCAAACTTAAGAAGAGCCATCACTCTAAAACTTATAAAACACGGCCTACCACCGAGAGGCGGTAGAGCAGTTTTCGTGATAGAGGCACACGAATCCTTTCAGACAGAGGTATTCTATTCATGGGTAATATTTCCTGAATCAAATTCAGTAACAAGACTGTTTCACTTCTACAAAGAAGATGAACCACCAGAGGAATATATTCCTTTCGAGGATATTGAAATTCCACTAACATACCAGGAGCATCAGCTCTGGTTTAAAGGCGCCCTAAAACATCACAAAAACATTACCAGGCTCGGTCCACTAGGTAGACCAGGAGCAACTTGGCCGATTCTAGCCGGCTACACACCTCATCTTGACATTGAAGAAATGTCAAACGAGGAATTACTTACTCAACTTACAGAGTTAATAAAAATTTACAGACAATTAGTCCAATATGTCATGCGGACTTTCACAGTCCAACCACCATTAACCATTCCAAATCAAACTCCTCAACAGGGAATACACTAAAAATTACACCACAGACTCTATACGCAGTCATGGGTAAAATGCCCACAAAACGTGAGAAAATTCCATTCTGGATAGCACAAAAAATTACTCAAATCGAAGCAGTATTTCCAAATACTAGCCCTTATGAGAAACACAGAATCCTAACAATCTGTTTACCAATGGGGATCACACCACAACTGGAAGACTGCACCACTTGGGGCTCAGTCTTTGCTGCCATCTATACTAAAACACATGGTATTCCGTCAATTGCAGTAATACCAGATGTCCTGAAACAAATTCAAAATGAATACGGGGCAGAGCCTGCTCTGAATTTAGGTATGAAATTACTGAAAAATTTCGACCAGGTCTCAACAATAATATTATCTAATATTAAAGGGGAGGCAGCAGCAGTGGCGATCCGCCAACGATTAAGGGAATACGATGTTACAGAACATCAAACAGAACTACCCAGAATAATAGAACAATCTTATGCAGAATTAGGCAGAGATAGTTTGGGTGGAAGACCATTGAAGCCAAAACTATCTGAAAGTCCTGAGAAGGACTCTATTAAACAAACTCCTACATCTTCTAAAAAGAAGTGGGAAACTAATAAACATAATTCAAATGAGAAACGTTCTCAATCCCGAGGTAGGTCTCCTCAAAAGGAGCCCTCTGAAAGGAGGTATAACCTCAGGAATAGGGATAATTTTAAAAGCCTGACAGGTATCAAGATACTGATACACGTTCCTCTCGTCCCTTTCAGATCTCATCACAGACTTCGGAAAGAAGAGGACGAACAGAACATAGAGAAGAACGCGTGAAATCGAAAGACGACAAACACGCTCCAAAAACCAAAGTAAAACCTCAATTCTCCAAAAAGAAAGTAGCAGGTCTAAAGATCAGACATGCCGAGAATACTGAGAACACAACTCAAGAATGGAGAATGGGCTCAGACAATGCTGGACAGTGCAGCAGAAGTCACAATAGTTCGCCAGAACCTGAAGGAACTTCTGGAGATAGTGGACTTGAATGAGTACATTACAGTTGAGACTGTAGACACCAGGGTTAGTACTCCACAAAAGTTATATGAGATAACACTCCGGATGGAGGGAGACATACCTAGACAGGTGAAAGCACTCTTCTGGGAAAAACTTCCAAGCGGCTATGACATACTTCTAGCAGAAAAAGACTGGCCACCACAATTTGTCAGGGAGTGCACACATGGCGAGGACATTATTATGCCTGCATTCTCTAACCATATTCCAATTCACCTTAAATATACTTATGCCAGGAACTGGGAAGTTGCCCAGGCCCCAGCATTATACAAAAATCATGTAGGATGGGATGAGGATTCACCTCACCATAAAATACATCTGAAAAGTGAACCTACTGCACAAAGGCAGTACCCAATAAAGCAGAAGCTAAAAAACAGGTCAGGGAGATCTTAGATTAACTTGAATACCAAGGGGTGATTGAAACATGCACCTCTTCAATGAACAATCCTTTGTTTCCTGTCTCCAAACCAGACAACACCTATCATCTAGTTTTGGATTACAGACACTTAAACACTTGTTCAAAAGCATTTGCAGTGCAAAATGCACATAGTACAGCATTAATGAATAACATTGTGCGTAAAAAATATAAAACCACATTGGATATCTCAAATGGTTTCTTTTGTCAAAATATAGCATCTGGAAGCAGGTATTTAACAGCTTTCTCAATAATGGGGACCCAGTGTCAATTTTGTCGACTCCCACAAGGGTTCAAGAACAGCCCGGGGTTATTCTCAGCGAGAGTAACGGAGTTACTACAAATTTATGATAATGAGGCATTGTCATATGTCGATGACATCTATCTGACAGACGATGACCTGGATAGGCACTTGAACAGGGTAAGCACCATTATACTGGGCTTCGCCTCTGAGGGATATAAGTTCAACTTTAAAAAATCCAGAATTGCCCATCTCAATGTCCTCTTTTTAGGATATGAGCTCTCAAGTGAAGGCAAGAGCTTGGCAGCCCACTTTTTAGAAAGGTGTGTGCTGCTCCAACCTCCAAAGACGCTGAAAAATTTACAATCCATCCTGGGTTTCCTAAATTTTGGAAGAACTTACATTCTAAATTACGCAGAAAGGGTTAAACCTCTCTATGCATTAATCAAACCTGATTTTTCAATCAAAAATTGGACACATGAACACACAGAAATCTTGCGTTTACTCCAAGCTAACATGTTGGCAACACATCACTTACACACACGCATAAGTCAACACAATTTAGTGATCCGAATAATTTCGGGTCAATGCGGATTCACCTACTTAACATTTAACGAGGATGAAAAAGTACCAATTGCATACAAATCTCATTTGTATACACAAGCAGAAATGCGCTTCACTTCAACAGAAAACATTCTGACAGCAGTTCAAACCGCTGTAGCAAAAGAAAGAGCTCTAGCCCAAGGGAAATGCATTATTGTCGTAACCCCAGTTCCGGCCTTAGAGGCGGTAACTAAAGCGAGCATTCCAAATGCTAAAGCATTACATCCTAGATGGATACAATGGGTTAATTCTCTTGCTACAACAGATGTTGAATATGTTTTTGATCCTGATTTAAAAGCACAAGCGTTCCTGCAATATGAACCTGAATGTCCTCTGCCTACTGAGATTCTGCCTCTCGATCAGTACGAATTCATAATTTACACTGACGGATCCGCAAAACCTGCAACAGGGAGTAAGCAAGCTTACAGTGCAGCGTGTGCAATCGTTAAAGGTCGCATGCGAGATGGCAACTTCAGACCTATGGTCACAAAAACCCAATCTCTCGGAGATTGCACAGCTCAGCGAGCTGAACTACAAGCATTCAAACTGGCACTTGAAAGTACAGATCGAGAATTCCCCACACTAATAGTGTGCGATTCTTTCTACTGTGTGCAGTCGTATAATGAATATATACAAACTTGGCTTGAAAATGGGTTCAAAGATGCAAAAGGTGGCACAATAAAGCATAAAATGCTTTGGGAACAAGTAGTTCAGTTAAAAAGTGAACTACCAAAGGCTCACGTGATACACACACTGAGTCATCAACGTGATGGCGTTCACGTTGTAGGGAATTCATTGGCTGGCGAAGCCGCAAAGGGGGCTGTTCAGATGGCTTCCGTAGCTGCGATCACTCGTTCAAAAACGAGAATAGACAGTGAGATAATGTTGGCTGTCAATGCTACGAGCAAAGGCAGTGGTGCAGCGTTACCAAAAAGTTTCCACTCAAGTACTGTTATGTAATTGATGCGAACAACGTTCCTTTTGCTCGAATCCCTGGAGTGGGGGATAGGGTAATTCCAAACAAGGAACGCAGATTAGGACTAATACTAGCAGCACACGAAGGGATAGCCTCTGCCCATGCAGGCATTTCTGCAACAGTATCTTTACTGAAACAAAGATATTGGTGGCCTGGCATTAGGAAGCAGACCAAGAACTATGTTCTGGAATGTGAAATATGCCAACAGATAAAAGCCTCCACAGTGAAATGTCCTGCGCAGACACCCTTGTTAATTTCAGACAAACCATTAGCTTGTGTTTACCTGGACCACCGCGGTCCCTTGCAAAGGGACGATAACTATAAATATATCATGGTCGCAGTGTATTCTTGCTCTAGGTTCCTATGGATATGGCCTCAGCGCTCGGCTGACACTCGAACTGTTATAAAAGATTTGCAAGTCTTTATCGGCACATTCGCAATAGGCATGCTACATTCTGACCAGGGCCCTGCTTACAAAGACGCCATGGCCAGTCTGGGCGTTGCATTGCAGTACTCCTCTCCATTTCATCCTGAGGGAAATTCTGTTGTGGAAAGGAAAAACCGGGACATAAAGCAGTCTATAACAGCTAGGGTATTAGGTTCGGGTGATGGGTGGGTCAAACATCTTTATGGGGTCCAACGCTCATTAAACAATTTGTCAAGAAGTTCTCTAGGGGGGGTCACTCCATATGAGGTCCTATTTGGGACAAGAATGTGGATGCCCGATCTGGAATGTAGAAGCACAGTGGAGGAAAATAAACCCTTTGATATCAAAGATCGTTTGGCTGTTTTACAGGACCTAAATGAACTAAGATCGAAACAAAGCAACGTATTCCTGCAGCCAACCACCACTGGGGAAAAACCGGCGGTCCCAGCAAGGCCTGTCTGGATTCCAAAATTTGGGGATCTAGTCAGAGAAAAAATTGCGGACAAGAAGGAATTTGGACCTTCTTACAGACAACCAGTACCTGTCCTAGCCATACACGGAACAAGAACAGTACTTCTGCCGCCCCTTGCTGGAAAAAAGGAGAAAAGATTTGTGTCAATCGACCTCATCAAACCACAGTATGTGGCCAATACTAAATAGTAGGCCTCGTGGACTCCGACCTAGTAGCAGACACACTCCTCTCGCTACTATCCAAGAGGTTCAGACTGAAAGACTGATAACCATCGAGAATTCAGCAGTAACAGATGAATGACTGAGCAACAATACTATGGAACTCATACCTTTTGAAACTCAAGTAACAGTTCGTCCAAATACACCTGTCTACACCAATGTAACAAGTGAGCAACTGGTTCCAGTGATTTCTACAAATCCTGATACAATTCCAACAATTGACAGAACTGCTTCTGGCTATTTCATTAACTTTGATACGTTTTCTGAGGATCTGAGTGAACCTGAGACGTCGCCAGCATCAAAAACTTTTAAACAGCATGTACAAGACTTTTTAAATTTTTTGAAAAAGACCTATTTGGTTTCACCATGGATTGAACTTTGGGTTATTTCTGGAATATTTGTCTTCTTGCTTTGGCTAGCTTTGGTTATGACTATGAGCGTGCTTATATATGGGAGATACATCCATTTGGACATTGAAAGAAAAGAAGTGAACTTACTTTTAAAACCTCACAAATCATCCCATCGTGAAACAAGAGACTTGTCTGCAGTGAACATCACATCCGTTCCTATACAGGATGGTATAGTGTGGGACAAAACTGATTTCAATATTTTTGGCCCGACGGAACATTTGAACATTCCACATTTATTTAAGATTTCACTAAGTGATTTTGTTTCATCCAGTACCTTTTCTGATGATTGGGACTTTAAAACTGTAAATGACATGATGTTTGACCTAGAAAAATCTGCTGCATTTTCTAATAATGAATATTTAGAGGGTTCATCAGACTATGAACAGCTGTATTGCTATAACCACTATGGTCATCATTTTTTCCATAAATCTGCAACACCTAGAAATGTGTTTATGTTTAACCAATGGGAGCATTGTCCTACACCACCAACAGGTAGTTCAAAAACATTTGCTAAAAAGTTTCCATATTTTTCAGGATACAATACATCTGATCCAGAAACATTTTTCTATAAAAATGTAAACAAAACAGGACTGAAAATTATGTTAACAAATACAAAACAGATTTACTCTGCAGCGTTTGTTGCCCAACTGTCTAGACAGGGTTTCGACTTTTGGAAAGACACAATAGACACAAAATCTGTCTGGGGTACTAAAGATTGGCAAGTGCAAGGGATAGAAGCTTTGTTTAGAGCCTGTATCATCCATCAGCAAATAATGTTTTTGAATGACACTGTCCAACAAACGTCTTGCCTTGGGTTAGCCAAGATCAAAGACATGAAAACACCTTCTGTACCAACACCTGCTACTGATAACAATACACAGGCAGCGGTTACAGTTGACACCATACTACAACTCAACAGAACAAATCCTGATTGGTGAAAATGGTTGATCTGGCCCACAGACACAAACAACTGTCAAGACAGATTCCTGAACAGAACACAGGGGTTTACTATTCATAGGCCAGACCCACGATACGTCCAAAGACAGCATCCGGGGGTAGTAACAACATACAGTGTAGGAAAATTATGCCTCGGTTGGCTGCAAAAATCTACACTTAAGGATGTGAAACAACACATATCTTTACTTAAAGAAGACACAGACCTTAGGGAATTATTGCTTGGACCAAGAAAACCGCGTCAAAAACGTTTCATATATGCCGGCATTTATGCTGCTTATAATGAAGCATGGAAGGTGTCACAGATGGAGGCCGCAGAACGAATACGTGAACTTGATCGTATTAACTTAGAGAAAACTCTCTCTGTGGTCGACAATGGGTTAACAACTTTGTCCTCCAGAATTTATTCATTGGACAGTATTGTATCCTCTGCTATAGACATACTGGAACAAGATTTAGCCATGTTACAGCAAGGCCAGTCTCAGTTACGTTCTATTATGTTATTAAGCTGGATGCTGCAATCTTTGCGTGCGGGCTATGTGCCTTGGCGTTTCATCAACACGACAGCTCTGTTTGCCGAATACAATCTAACTGATAAACAGATTGAACTGGCACAAAGGGGAGCAAAGTATACAGTACTGAGCATTGAAAAACTTGACAAATTAACATTCACAGTGGAAGAAAAACCAGCTACAGAATGGCTTATTCATGGCAAAATTAGTCTACCTGTGACTACTTTCCAGTTTCAGTATTGCCTTAAACAGATGCAAGCAGGCAAATATGAAAGGTTGGGTAAAGAATACATTAAGACATCCTGGAATTTACCTTACACCTATAGATGTTGGAGTGGGAATCGTGAAGTGTTTCTAAGCGGTATACACTGTGAAAGTGCACTAAGCAGTTCACTGATTTGTCAGGACATATCTTTACACGGGGCTTGTAATGGTTCTGTGGCAAACTTGTCCTGCCACCAGCAGGGTACACCAGCTGCTGTGATTAATCCAACGTTTGGACAACTTTCTAATGGGAGTTACCTCATGTTGAATGATCAGAGTTGCTGTGGCATGCTGCCAGGCATCCCATATCTAGTAACTGTCAACTCCAGGGTCACTTGCTGTATGCAAGTATTGTTTGCCCCAATAGACACAGTCAGGGAGTCGCGTCTATGGCCTTCGTTGAATGTCTCTTTTATACGATTTGATACTTTAAGCAGAATGAAAGCCATGCTTATACAACAATCAGTGCCTTTGACCTAGGCCAAAGAAACCTATGATCTACAAGTTGCAAGGACTTCGGCTGAGATACAAGCTTTAATTCGTAAAAACTGCCCTATACATTTCATAGAAATGATAGGACGTATCTTCAACATGTCTGATACAAGCGGAATTGTACATGTATTTAAGACCATCTGTTCCGGATTATTAGCACCTTTCCAGGCTGTCCTCGGAATCATCCCAAACTTCGCACATTCGGTGTTTGGTGGTGTGCCGTTATTTCTAGCACTTGTTGCAGGAATTCTGTTTCTATTCCTCATATTACGCTATGGCAAGCCTCTTCGCCAACATCACTCCGAGCGATGTGGAGAGAGCCCTCCTTGAACAGAAATGCCGTGAGCGAATAGTACAGCTTTTGGGCATGCCTCGTCTACGGGAACTTAATACAACATGGTTCCTGTCATTCAGACCAATCTGGCAAGATTGCATCTTACCTGTTCTACGCTGCCTGTTTTGCGGTGAAGAATGCGTGCTTATATACCTGTCTAACACTCCCATCAGTCATGCCAACGGATATCGATACTCTGCTGGACCCGATAACGACCCATGCTGTGTGTTGTCCCCAGAGGCTTCCAATACTGATGGCGGCATTCATTGAGATCTCACAGACGCTTCCGGCTGCTGCTGAGGTACGAGATGGATCAACGGGCACACAGGTAACAATGGAAGCGAACATTGCATCTTCTGCTGAAGGCGATGTTTCTCATCTCTGTGCAATTAACCTTCTAAACGAGGTGTTCCAAATGTCACCAACTTCAGTGGACGATATTTTGGCTACGGACATAGATGATCTAATGTTTACGCCAGACCCATACACTGACTTTGATTCGGCTCACAGTGTACCAGGGTAACAATGAAATTTGGCCTTCATATTTTTCAAACTTGGAACTTTTCCCAGAATTGAACTTTTTTCTTTTTAAATTTTTGAAATGACATGGCAAATGAACAATCTGCTTACAGTAGAACTAGTCTTATAAAACGGACTTCTTTGAATACTTCCAGGGACACATTGCCACCTTACTTGTCTAACATTTCATTTACTTCCATGATATGCAATGGCTTTGATTTTAAGAACTTATCGACCATTTCGTCATATGTATATATTTCTGTTTCATTCGCATTGCATTTTACTTCCGTTACATGCTTAGAATGAAATCAATGCTTTAAATGTACAGTACCAATTGCATTTCAACAGTTTTGAGCTTCTTTTTAAATGGTTTTAGAAATGTTTTTAGCAATATGTGGTACTCAATTTTATGTTTAGCATTTAAATTGTTTAGCATTTAGTATTATTGTTCAATCGAAGATGGAGTGGGTGTTGTATTCCGCTTTAGGGGTCCGTATATAGGTTTTCCTGAATCATGTCCTTATATAGGCACAATTCGCCTTGCCCTTATATAGGCATAGAATCCCTGTCCTTATTTAGGCATTAACCGTGCACTCCAAATACAGGCATGGTCACCGACATCCGTCCACCCTAACGTCACAACGAGTTCTTAGAAACCAGACCCTTAAGCTTCGGGAGTTCCCCAGCACAGGACTATTGATTTCTCCAAGAACTCATCTATTATGTATGAACCGTTATACCTTAAGGGTTCATTCCTGACGTCTTCCTCTGTCCGACTTCACGTCAATGCTAACATTCCAAGACACCTACCAGGTATAAATATACCTTCCCTTGACCAAGCAAGTTAGAGGAGACCTCGACTTCAGAGGAGCCCGTATCCCGGCCTGACGCACTGAGAAGACGCTGTCATTCCTGCACACAGACGAATCCAGCTTCCAGTGTTCTGACTCCCTTCGCAGGGTGTTAGAGTTCCAGATCCGGCAGGAGATTCCCACCTCTCTCATTCTCAAGGTATGGAGCTGACTAGATCCTAGAGGGACTCTTGGCATACTAGATTTGGCATACTAGACTTAACATACTCTCAGTATACCATACTAGAGAATACTCCACCTACTTCTACCTTTCCCTACACCTAGACTAGGTTAGGAACACTGGGGTAGAACTAGCTTAGAGACGCATCGTATGAGTACTCGCATTTTTAGCTCATGTTATTTATGTACGTGAATATATGCTAAAAGATAATGCTAGCGCAGTATTATTTATTTCTACTGCTTACGCTGTACATTATTTATCTTGCATACTGTCTTGTGATCATAACAGCACATATCTCTTACATGAGAAACAAGACTGTTCAATAAAACCCTTTTATTGAAACGCCCGTCTTTCCTTTCTGTGTAACTCTGTAGAAACTAAGCATGCACGGTTGACTGAGTGAAACTGTTATCTATTGTTTCCACGATTCTGAGACGAGTTCCGATTCTAAAGAGAAACAAAAGTTGTCATGTTTTTCGGTTGTCAGAAACTACTCCCTTCTTGTTCTCAAGGAGTTTCTAGTGGCCTCTGAGGTAGCTGGCACAAGTAATTAAGTTTAATATACTCAATAGGGACATACCGACCTTAGTCCTATGTCAAACTTATAGTGTATATTATTCCAATGCGCAGAGCCTATTAGGGAAATAGGAACTACACTACAGGATTAGCTAGTACTTTGGGGAAAGCAAGACTCAAAGGTAAGGAGATGGGGAAACGTAAAACAGTCATGACTACCAAGGCTAGGCCGCTAACCTCATCAATCACTAACATTTTAACAACGGCGATGGGGGCAATAACAAGTGAAATAGAGTCAGTGGAGGAGAGACTGGGGGAAACGCAAAGAGCATTGCAAAATGGCACTGCAACGGAAATTGCAAGTAAGCATGATAAAGCATCGGAAGACATTTTATCTATTAGTTTGGAAGCTAGTGGAGATGAAGTAAACACTGGCACCATTCAGGAGGGGGGATTCATGGATACTCTTTGCCCACCGCCATCTAAAAAATCTAAGGCTTATGGGAAAGCTAAAAAAGACATATTGCCTATAGCGACACGAAAGAAAACCATGACCACACCATGAAAGTCAGTAACAAAGACTCGAGCAATGGGTGCTGTCATGGACCCCACGAACACTGAGCCAATGAGGGATAACGCGTTAATCAAACACTTTATAAGCTCAGTGGAGGTCATTATTAAATCAATCTTAGACCCTTTGGTAGGGGTATTAAACAGCATTGATGTCTCGCTAAAAATATTAATTGGCTCTAGTATATCGAAGGTTACCTCAGGCTCAGAGACTCGGACTAATCCCATCTTGAATGTAAATCTGGACATTTTTCAGGCCCCTCCACCTCCCCAGACACCGACTCCTGTGGCTGGCGTTATCAGTAATATTGAGACCATAACGCATTCATCAAAACAACTCGATAAAGCGCGGCCGGGACCCTCAACAGCAAATGGGGAAAAAAGTGAGTCTAATCGCACTGGTAGAAACTACAATAAACTTTTAGTTGGTACCAATAAAAGTAGCCTGAGAATACTCCACCTACCTCCGGAAGTCACCCCTTATGTTATTGTCCTAAAAAATGTCCCACCTTTGCCTCTCAGTAAGTTAGAAGATTGGAAACAGCTTAAAAACAAAACGGTGCATTGGCTGGCGAAAACTTTGGACTGGTCAGGATGTGACGTTTTAAATGATAATATTAATAATGTAGAACGTGTTTCATGGGTCGGCTCACAGGCCAAAACTGAAATAGGAGACTGCATTGTTGTAAATTTTAGGGACAGGAACTTTGATCATTGGCTTATGGACAGACTCCCTTGGAGTAACAGCTTGGGGGGTCCTATCGAAGCTGTACCACTTGGATATTTCTATAGGCCGTTGTCAAATTTAGGCACTGGTCATGCCCACTCACAACTTAAAACGCTTTCCCCATTGATCATTCCAACCTTTAATCACTCTTCTCCCCTAGATCAAGTGGAATGACTGAACCATCAGTTGCTGAGGGAGTCTGGTGTTGCAAATTCAAATTTAACTTTATTGCATGTTTCTACTGGAGCAGAAAGAGATAGTTACCACGCCCCAATAGTAATTTCCTCTTCACTTTTTAACACTAAAATTTCAAATGATTCTTGTCATCCCAACCAGGATTGTTTATTAGATCCGACATATCCTATAGGGGTCAACGCTGTTAGTTTACTTAATGATGAAGGTGGTATCACAGATACTGGCCGCGTAGAGAACGAGGACACCCCTCACACCAGTGCAATTACACATGGCAGTCTTTTTTGGAACATAGCAGGTCTGTCAAATAAATTAGGCATTAAAGACTGGGTAGAGTTTGTTAGTAAATTTAGTACAGTTTGCTTACAGGAAACTTGGACGCGCGATATAGCTTACATAAATGGCTTTTATTCTGTTCACACACCAGCTAGACCGTCCGCAGGTGGTCATGACAAAGGAGGCCTATTAACTGTGATTTCAACAACATTAAATGGCAGAGTTAGGAAAATGCAGTTGGAATCTCCGCATTTCCAGATTATTAATATTTTGTTTAAGAAAAATTTGACCCTGGTGGTTATTAATTTTTATCATAATAATTTTAATAGCGCAAACACTACTATTGCCCTGGAATTGGAAATTGCACTAATGAAGCATATTGAGGAGATAAAAATGGACTACATAATACTTTGGGGGGTGATTTTAATTGTAAATTGTGCTGACTGTCTAAACGTAAGGCATGTCACTGTCTAGCAAGGGATACGGCGGGTGGTTACCACTTTGAACACAATCCTTGTGGGAACATTTTGAATTCTTTATTGTTCACATTTTCACTCTTTTTAACCTTAGATTTTATTGAGCTCTTGAATTCTGATGTGGTAACATATGTAGGAAGAGGCCAAGGGTCGTTAATTGATTTTATTATTCTGTCTGATTATTTTAACTCTCAAACTGTGATTTTTAATATACCTAAAATACATTTCAGTGATCATTACCTACTAACATTAAAACTAGTGGTTTTATCGGATCCTCTTACTACACCAGTTAAAGTAGTCCCCTTGTCTTATACTAAAAACAAGGGGTTAAATCGGAAATGGTCTACTGTCAATCCAGACTTTGTTTTGGAAGAGATTATAAAGAGCAACCTTGGGCATGTATTGGATTGTCTGGAAGAAAACCTAAACGCCCCATCCATGATTAAATCGTACAAGGCAATAACTGAGACAATAAAGGTACTTCTAACTAAGAACCAGCCTAATAGAATACAGAAAAATAAAAGGTGGTTCAATAGGGAATGTTCTCAACTACATAATAAATTAATTAAGACCCTAAAAATCAAACCACGAGACAAGGTGGAAGTGAGACAGATGCGCATAGATTATAAGCGCGTGCTGGAGAAACGTAAGATGGAGATTAGGCAAGAAGCATGGGGCCAATTACACTTGGCATCAAAGAGTAAAGACTCCAAACTTTTCTGGAAATCTGTCAATGAAGAGTACTTTAGTGATATTAAAAATGGCAACATTGATGCAACAATTATGCCCGAAATGTGGGTAAAACACTTTGCTGGTCTCTACAGTAATAGCACTGAGACACAATGTGGTGCCTACTTTCAACATGTGGCATCTCCCTTGGAACCCCCAACTTTAGATGAGGTAAATAGGGCGCTTTCCCAGACTGTAAAGAACAAGGCTCCTGGGACGGATGGTATACCCGCGGAATTATTTTTAGCAAATATTACCCTGTGGCTATCGTTGCTAACAAACATATTAAGATGTTATGTGGTCCAGGGCCCTCCGGAGTCATGGAGATCAGTTACAATAGTCCCTATATATAAAAAGGGAGATAGGTCGGATCCTAAATGCTATCGACCAATCTCTCTAATCAACAGCTCCTGTAAGATCATGGGACGAGTATTACTGGAGAGACTGGAGACCTGGATAATAGAAAACGGGAAGTTCTCCGCTGTCCAATATGGCTTCAGGAGAGGCCTGGGCACTGTAGAACAGTGCCTTAATCTGCATCTGGTCATTGGCAAATATACCATGGCTAAGTCAGGGTCCTTATACCTTGGGTTTATGGACCTGACGTCTGCCTTTGACTGGGTGCAGAGGGGAAAATTGTGGGAGAAAATGCTGCTCATGGGCATTGACCCATCTATTGCCCATTTTTTAGCTGCAATGCATCAGGGAGTCACAGGAAGAGTACGATATGGAGCAGCTGGCGAGCTTACCCCACCTATAAAGATGGATTGTGGGGTTCGTCAGGGATGTGTACTCGCTCCTTTCCAATTCTGTCTCTACATAAATGATTTAGAAAGCCACATCAGAATTGGAAATGTAGATGCACCAACAATAGGCCGCAGGTCTCTACCAGCCCTGTTTTATGCTGACGACTGCGTCCTAATGTCGAGAACTGGGGTGGGACTACAAAGGCTTTTAACCAGTTTTAACGAATTTATGAGTGATCTTGGGTTAAAAACAAATGTTGCAAAATCACACGTCATGGTAGCAGGTAAATCTCCATCTAAAACGAAAACATTCTATATAAAGAATGAAACACTGTGTCAGGTGCCAACTTTTACCTATTTAGGTATTCTTTTTAATGAAAAAAATTCTTGGTCTCACCTAGTTCACGCAAGGATTGGGGGCTTCAACATAAATGTAGAGGCCATTTTTAGATTTATCAAAAAATTAGGCTCTCGCCCCATAAAAGCAATTATAGACATATATAAAGCACGGACACGCGCCGTCCATTTAAATGGCGCTGGAGTCTGGGGCTGTACTAATATTTCGGGTCTCTAGAGAGCAGAGAATATGATGTTAAAACGTCTGTTGACACTACCTAAAAGCACCCCTGCCATAATGTGTCATAATGAGTTAGGTATAACACCATTATCCTTTTGCACGCAATTAGCACATTTGATGCTTTGGCGTAGCATCTGGGTAAAAGAGGAACCAGCCCTGAATCATGATATCATTTTGGATTGCCTGAAATTGGACTGTGTAAAAAAAATTCCCTGGCTCTCTTATCTGCAAGATCAACTGGAGAAACTGGGATTGCGGGATTGCTTTAATACTCCTGGAAACATATCTGTAATTTCAAAAGCCAAGCTCAAAAGTGACTTCCTCTTATATCTGAAGCATGTAAGAGATAGCCAAGAGATGGTAAAAAAAAAGGGTTGTAGAGCATTCATTGTTAATTAGCTCCCCACGAAGTGAATCTTATCTTTCCTTTTATTTTAACCAATCCAAAATGTTTTACTTGATTAGACTCAGGATGGGTATCGCTCATTTGCTGGTTTCGTACCCACGTGATGTATATTGTAATGCTAAATTAGACTTGTGTCCATGTAATTCAATTTCTGCACAGAGCACTTTGCATTTTATGTTTTTTTGTAATCTTTATCTTAACCCGGGACGCACTTTTTTAAAACCATTACTAAGATTTTTAAACATTAGAAAGTGTCAACCTGCATTATGTCATCTACTTCTTTTAAATGATGAATTCACTTGTCTTATGGTCTATAAGTATATCTCCTCTGCAGTTCGGCTCCGTAATATTGTTGGTAAATGAATTCCTGGGTACCGATTAGGTCGGTTAAAATCTTATCATGTTTATCTTTGTTAAATAATCTTTTTATCTGCTCGTTTATGGCTGCCATTAAGCCGAATAAAGATCTTTGACTGACTATCCCAATAATTTTCATTTTTGGCATTGCTGAATTAATGTTGTTGTCTCCTGTTTTACCAATTACCATTCCTCCTTTCTTTGTCTAGCCAGTGTGTGAGTGTGTTTGCCATAGGCCACCACTTGTCCCTGTTCCCCACGCCATGTGGCCAGGGGCCACTTTTTAGGATAGTGAGTGTTTATAGGTCTGTTTGTGTTCTTTGTTTTCTCTGTCTCCTCCTTGTTGTTGTTTGACCATGTGGTTGGTGGCCATTTTGCCTAGGCAGCCAGTATGATTTTGCCATAGGCTTGCATGTGTTCTTTGTTTTTCATGCCTCCTGCTTGTTGTTTGACCATATGGCTGGTGGCCATTTTGTGCAGCCAACCAGTGTGCTTTTACCATAGCCCTGCATATGTTCTTTGTAGTAGCCATGCCTCCTTGCTGGTTGTTGTTGTTGCAGTGACCATGTGGCTGGCGGCAATTTTGTGTAGCCAGCGAGTGTGCTTTTGCCATAGCCTCCATGTGCACTTTGTTATCCATGCCTCCTGCTTGTTGTTGTGACCATGTGGCTCACGGCCATTTTGTGTAGCCCGCCAATGTGCTTTTGCCATAGGCCTGCATGTCTTCTTTGTTCCCCATGCCTTCTTGCTCAGTGTTGTGGTTTATCATGTGGCACTGGCTGGTAGCCATTTTCTGCATCCAGCCAGTGTGCCTTTGCCATAAACTTGCATGGATGGATAGGATATCAGTTTAATAAAATGCTTGAGGATAATTTCACATATTTAATTTTTTTATTTACATTTTTGTGCTTTAATTGTTTTTTTAATTTCAATTAAAAAACATTTTTTAGTAGTTTTTTTAATGTAAAAAAATGTAAGAGAATGAATTATAATTTTGTCAAGTTTTTCATTTTTTTTTTCATTTTGCCTCGGTCGATCCATCATTCATCCATCCATCCACCATAAGCACACAGCCGCGCAACAGCATTCAGTTTTTTAGGTATATAATTCCATGCCCTCCTGGACACCCTCTCTGCGGTGCACTTTACAGTAGACATATTAGCATCATTCATTTGTGTAATGATGATGATTATTCGATTCCCTCATGGACCACATGTCTTGCCATAGGCACACACTAACCTCCATTTTTTAGAAGATTACTATTCCATTTACCCCACAGGTGTCTCCTTTAGAATATATGGCCATAGAGGAAAGAGCTCTATCAATCTGTATATTGTGTGGTATTCTGATGGGGTATTATGGTATGGTGGTGTGGTTTGACTTGAAAGTGGTTACTTGATTAAACAAATAACCACACTAATATCACCTTTGTCTGTACTATTTAAAACTGCAAACAATGCCATGTTTCACACTAAGGGATAGATTACAATGCGGCCCGGAAAGGCTCTGACCGATGATCGGATCCTACTGGGCAGCATCGTAATCGGCCCCTCGGTTTACTTTCCAACTGCCGCATTCCAATGCTGACGGTCAGAAACTAAACCGGCCGGTCATTTCGACTGGCTTCCAACAGCCAGTTGAAACTGGCTCATAATCTCAAAGGGCAGGCCTTTCCGCCCTTGGGATTATGATGAACGGTTTCTTGCATGGTTTCCATGCCGGCCTGTCCAACATGGAAACCATGTCGGAAATCGTGTTTGGGGCCACCAGCAGGACCCCCTTGTGTGTGCTGCCTCTGGTTGGGGGCCAAGGGAGCACCTATGGTGCCCCCCTGTTGATCCCTGCACCCCGTGGCAGGCACCTTGAGGTGCCCTCTACGGGGTGCAGGGATCAACAGCATCTCCCATTTCCCTATGGGGGCATGTATTTCGTTCGGTTTACAGCCGCAATGCATGCTCCCATAGGGAAACAGAGGAATGCGACCAAACAGTGTTTGGTCGCATCCTAATTAGGTGGTTGGGATGGTGACGGTCCGAGACGGTGTCGGGCAGACTTATGCTCGCCCAACATCGTAACTAGGCCCTTAATGTTTTTCTTGCTTGTTTGCTTTTAGGTGCACAAGAGACATCATCCGCAGTACTGCCAAACAGAAGGCCTGTGCTGTCACACGTCAGTCCTCCGATCTCTTCCGATTGAGCAGCTTAGTGCCACTGCCAACTGAGAGATTTAAGATAGCTCCATAGAAAGATGCTTCCAAGAAAGAGTTCAGTGAAAAGAATCAGCTTCCCACCAGTGGCATGTCACCCCAAACCTTTTATGGACCACCACATCGTGTGCCTGCCTCACCGGCCTCTGGTGATCAAGCTGAGAGCAGCACTTCTGCATCAACAGCACCACCCCAACGTAAGCCCAGGATCATGTCTGTCAATGAGGCAGCCACTGCAATCATGGCAACGCAGACGAATAGTGATGTTGAATTGGATTTATCCCTTTTGCAAAGTAGGACACAGAGCAAAGTGGACAGCAGCTGCAGCCAGCAATAGTACATTTTCCTGATGGAGCGGAACAGGAGGCTGAGCTTCGTTTTGAGCGATAATCTCCTCTTTTAGAATCACTGGCTCCCAGATCTCCAGCAAGGAAAAGGAAGAATACTACTCCGCAATCTTCTTCAAGCAACACTTTTGATGATGATGATAGGTACATGTAGTGGACCCCAGCAGAGTCCAGGAGACAAAAGGAGAGGCAAGGGAAATGAAATGTTCCTGAAAGACTTAGACTTATGGAAGGGGATGATGAGGAGGATGATGATGATGAGGCAGTCATTGTGGAAGGTGACACAGAGGAGTACGACATTGCTATTCAACCTGCTCTGTGGGATATGGCACAGGTAGCACTGCCAGCTCCCATATTTGCAAAGCCCCAGCTGAGACCTGCACCAACCCCTAACTCAGGAGAACAAGAGAGGCAATCAATGACACGCCCACCTACCACCAGCTCTTCTTCAGGCATTGGCAGTGGCACAGTAAAAAAGTACATCCCCTAGTTTGGGACTGTTTTGCGGTTAGCAAAGAGGGGGAGCACATTGCAGTATGCAGCATTTGCCACACAAATGTTCGTCAAGGTAAGCCCGGTACAAATTATGGTACTGGAGGCCAAACACCCCATATAAAAAAACATCACAGAATCAAGTGGGAGGAGCACCTTAAAAAAATTGCTGAACGTGGTCAAGGTGGCGAGGAGAGCCGGGGAAGATCAGGTACAAGTCCTATCACGGTGGTAGGTGATGAGGAAGAAGAGGGTGACATCTTCATGCAAAGCAGCCCTGTCCACAGCTGTACATCAGCAGAATGACCCACCTCAGTGGCTTCACAATGGCACAAGACTCTGTGAGAGATGCAGACACCACGGAATACAGTGACTGCCCCACCATGACATACATTGAGTCTACCACCATCTACTTCCCGAAAGTTGCCTGTGTCAGTGGCCCCAGAAAAGAAGAAAATCCAGGCTACTATTACGGGCATGTTTAGGCAGGAGGGGCCCTACAAGTGAAATCACCCAACCGCATGTTTGTACAATGGGAAGCTGTCAAACATTTTAGCGCTGGACCTCCTCTCTTTTTCATTTGCGAAAAGAGTGGGATTCTTAGAATTTGTGGCAGCCATATGTCTGAAATGGAAGGTTCCAAGTCGTACCTATTTTGCCAGAGTTGCTTTTCCAATGCTGCATCACTATGTGCGGCAGTTGTTTGGGCAAGCTATGCAGCAAAGTGTTGTCCACACTATCCACCTGATGATAGATATGTTAACCAGTTGTCAGGCGACTGATTTTATGTGCATCACTGCAACCGGCATCTCTTTTGAGGGGGTAAAGCAAAAGATATTTTCATGTCTTGGCCCTGAAGAAAGTTTGAAGAGCATTCGTCGGCATGCAACAGTGGCCATGTTCGCCATGGAGAAATCACATACAGCTGTAAACATCTTGGACGAATTTAACAGCAAGATGTATGAATTGCTGTGACCCAGAGGTCTCAGAATTGAATTTTTTACCACGGACAATGGCAGTAACATAGTCAAGGCCATGTCAGACAGTGACTATTTCAGGGCCCTATGTTTGGGCCATTGCATCAACCTGGTGGTGCAAGACTTTCTCAAAGAAAGAAGGCATAGTTACCAATATACTCACCACCTGCAGAAGATTCTCCTTTCATTTCAGCCATTCATTAAAGCCCAGAAGCAGTTGTGGATTATTCAGCTTACTAATAGAACGCGAGTTAAAGCCCTGATACAGGAGGTGCCAACATGTTGGAACTCGACCTATTACATATTGCAACGTCTGTTTGAGCAGTGCAAACAGATCAATAACTATGTCATTCTAACAGGAGGGGATGGGGTTGGGAAAGCTATGATCATGGATGTGGACAAATGGGGCCTAGCCATATGCCTAACACAGATGCTACTCCCTTTTGAGGTTTTCACATGGGAAGTTAGCAAGGAGGACAGTATGATGGGCCAAGCTATCCCGTTGTTGCATCTGCTACAGGATCAGGTAAAGAATGTGTCTGAAAGGTTCACCCCCACGGGTGTGAATAAAAACACAGAAGCGCAAGCCTTGGTCAAGAGCTTAAGCCTTTGCTTGGCTTGTAATACAAGGTTGCAACATGTCATTATTGCGTCCAAAGAACACATCTGCGCCACACTACTTTATCCAAGGTATAAAAAATTCTGCCCACTTTCATTCCTTTTTCTGAAGAGGATGTTTTAAAATACAAGAGGTGGACTGTTGAGCAAGCCGGAGACCTGGAAGAAGAATGGCTGGAACTTAGAGCCCCACCACACAGTTCTGGGGTGCCACCTTCAACTTCCAGAGAAGACAGTCTTGTCTCACAGCAGCCAACAATACCATCAACCAGAACACCAGCAACAACAGCAACGGAAGTACTGGACCCAACCTCTGCATTGAATTTGTTTCAATTGGCAGGTCAGAAGTCCAGTGCAGAGGCGATGGCAAAAGAGGTTGAGCAAGTGGCAGCACCATTGACCATCCACAGGATGTTCTAGGCATATCTGGACGATTCAAAATAGGTCTAGGTGGATCAAAACCCATTGATGTATTGGCATGGGAAGGTGCACCAATGGCAAGAGCTCAGCAGACTGGCAATAAAGTTTCTGGCTTGTCCTATAGCCAGTGTGTCTGCTGAGCAGTGCAGCTGGTGCAATTGTTACAGTGAGAAGTAACAGTCTCTTCCCTTAAAATGTGGAGAGATTGACTATGATCAAAATGAAGCAATATTTCATACCACTGTATTACACCGTTCCTGAAACAGCACAGGAGGAGGATGATTGTTTAGTATCAAGTATGTTAGCTGACCAACTTCTAGTGAACCACCTAGAGTTTGAGGATGAACTCTACTTCCTGGACCTAGTATGCCAGTGCCCTCATAGAATTTTTACATTTTTTCTTGTTTCTATCTTTGCAAAAAAAATAGCTAGTGGAACATTATTATTTGTGTCAGATTTATGCTGCCCACCATTTTTTTGTCACATATATTGCTGGATTGCAGTTGGTCAGACCAGTGTAAATTGAAGAAGCCTCCACAATTTTTGTTTATTCACATAGGAGGGCTGCCCCAGACGATCATTTGATTTACAAGACTGCCAAATTCCAATCTGTTGCTTGCTTGAAAGGGGGAGATAGTCTACCTACCACCGTGCTTGGATTAGAACAGGTAACCATTGCACAGAGTGATCTGATTATCGAGTGATTGTGAGTGATGATTGATGATTCATGTGGTGGCAGACAGTGAGGGAGGGTGTTGAACTGTACTTTGGGAACTTTCTTGAGATGATTTGCAAAGTTTGGGGCCTGAGTGATGGGCGATAATTTTTTCCCTGGAGGTGATTGGCCCTTTCACACTTAGCCAGATTTACTTGCAGGGTACTCTGCTTTTTTCTGGTTCATCAGAGACCTGAACAGCCACTTTAGATAACAAACAAAACCTATGCAAAATACTGCAATTCTGTTTCTCTACTTGTTCGTCAACAGCAGTGTACTACATGTCTATCTTGGTTGGATCATGACTGGTCTGGGACAGAGTTACTCAGAGTCAGGAGGAGGATGGAAGAACTCAGGGTGGGAGCCGTGGGACTACCTCATCAACAACTAGAAGCAAGAAGTTATCGACTTCAAAGGGAAACCATGAGTCTGAGGCCTAGAACTCAGTTATGTGGAATGGAGAGAAGTGCGTTGATTTGTGAAATGCTATGTGTGTGTGTTGCACTGGTGGAAAAAGTGAAACTCTGAGTCCTCCCTCTTATTTTTTTTTACTCTGCCTCTGCATCTTCTTGATACACTCCTCATGAAGCTTACCTTCCTTCTGTGCTTCTCCTTGACTCTAAAATACAGTTTTTGTTTTTCAATCAATAGGCCTTCTAGTCTCCTGCACGAATGAAAGGCAAAAGCTGAGCTCAACACTCCTGCTTACCTACCAGAACAGTTCAGACTGGCACCCAAGAGTGATGGACATTCCCAAGGAGAATGCAGATGCAGCACCTAATTTTGCAATACACTATAATTTTTCTTTTAACAATCATATTTGGAGAACTGGGTTGGTGGGTTCACGCTCAACCTAGAAGACAGAACATTTAGATATCTGATAACATGGGTCTCTGGGGCAGAAAGACTGTTTGCAATGCATTTACTTGTGCTGTGTCCTTCATTTCCTTCTACAACAGATTGATGACGAATGATGTGCTGCTCATTGCCTAGATGTATGTTGTCCTTGTGTAATGATTGTCTTTGTCAAACCTTACCCTCAATTCCCTTTCCCATTCATTCATCAAACCCCTAACCCTCTTCCCCCGGGCTGTGTGATTTATTGAGGTATGGCTTAATTTATACCATCATTGGATCACACACTTGGTGGGGTGGATGTGGTGAAAGCAACACCAACTCACTGCAGGATCTTCTAAGGAATAGCCCACACTGGCCCCATTTACCCGACCACACACATAAAAGGCGATCTATTTTTTAGATTTAGAATGAAGAACATCAGTCGTCAGCATCATCATTCAGGCCTTGTGTTGCGTAACCGTAAATGCCTAAGCTTGTCCACTCCAGACTTTGAGTCCATTTTTTATGACTCAAGGATTTCTTAAGTTACTAGTAGCTCCCCATTGCTCAAGTTACTATTATTGAAATTTGCTGTTATTTTATCACTATCATTAATTCTTGTTGTGTCATCATGTAGAAGTCTGGTGTCAATTCTTTGTATAGCTTTGATATAATCCACTAACTCAGTATTTTTATTTCCATTTAGTTGCCTATGATGGATAATTCTTCTGATTAATCCTACAGTTGGAGCTCACCTGGGTGGAAGTGGGGCCTCCCTTGTGAAGTTGAGATGCCTTCCTTTTTATTGCTTCATCTATATTCAGGTAAGACAACTATAGAGTGAAGTGAACTAGTTAAGTTAGTAAGTACGTAACTAACTGCTACTACAAGTAATTGTTTATCTAGGTTGTTGTGGACAATATAGGTCATGGCAGCATCCCCTCTAATGATCAAGATAGACTCTATAACTAAGCGGTACACACTTACAAGAACTTAAACAGGCTGCATAAAAACCTAAGGCAGCAGTGCAAAGTAAAAGTAAAACAAACTACTTCATGCATGGATTCTGATAAAATATAATAAGTTTCCCCTTTATTTTTTTACAAACAAACCCATCCGCTCAATTCACACTACAGGCCCACTCTTCTCCCCAAACAAACTGATCCAACCCCCAATGTCCAAAAATCAGAAATGTCCTAAGGAAAAAAAACATTTCCAACTCCCTTCCTACCCACTCCTCCCACAATAAGTCCCTCCCACTGAAACAAAAACTTAAAAAAAGGTCTAGAAGAGGGCATTCAAGATTTGGGTCCAGAGGTGGTACATGCTCTGCTCTATCATGCTGAGCCGGCTCTCTATGGCGTGCAGCTGCGGCAAGATGTGCTGCAGCAATGGTCTGATGTTGTCAGTGTGGGAGGGGGTGGCAGCAGTTGATGTCAGCATGTGGTGGCACCAGCGATGGGATGGCCACGAGGCTGGAGGCTCAGGTGGACCGGCTGAACTGGGGCCTGGCTAAGAGGCATTTATTTCCTTCTCCTCTTCCAGGTCCACCAGCTGGATATGTCCTGCCTCGTGGGTTGTACAGCTGGAGCAGCAGGAGTAGCTATATTGAGAAAAACCAAAGAGACAAATTGTAAATAATGCTCTGTGAAAAGAATTGTTTTAAATTAGTGAGTCGCACAGTAGCAGAATGTTGCTGGTCCCCTAGGGCCATTGGAATTTTATGTGATTATGATTAGGAGAGTCACAGGGCCAATGTTGTTTTACCCACACATGCCTTGCATAAAAAGCACTGACTGTGTGGCAGAAAAGTATTAAGGCAGAATAGCATCAGATTAAAAAAACTGTGATTTGATTATTTTTTCTTCTAAAGTCTTTTTAAGTAAGTAGAAACAGACACTATGAGTGGAGAAATAAATTACCTCTCATTAAAGAGTACGGCATCATGCACTATGGAGAATAAGTTGTGTGTTGTGCTAAAATAATGGAGCCATGCTCATTGCTAGCCAGCGCATCAGGTATTTTTTAACCCTGGGCGTAGCGGGCGTAGTGCCTCTACGTGTATTTCCACAAAGTTTAAAAAAAACTCAGTGGAAATACGCTCCGCTCCCTCCCCCTCCCAAAGTCTTTAAAAATGTAAAAAAGAAGCCACTTACCTGTTGTCTGCCGCCTCCCCTGCCTGGCCGCTCTCCGTCCTGCTCCTCGGTCCTCGCGTCCCCTTCTGTAATTAAAAAAACACTACATTGTATGTCTGACGCGCAGGCGCACGCGCGTCAGACGTACAATTGAACACGGAGTAGGCAAATCTCCGCAAACTCCGCTGGCGGAGCGGAGTTACCCGCCCAGGGTTAGTATTTTTGTACTGTCTGCAGCTGGGGCAGCTGTAGTTGACAATTGTCTATTTTTAATTATACGGACCCTGCTCTTCTCCAATTGCATTTCTCTTTCTGCCCTGACTCCAAAGAGACTGATGAATAATAAATAAGATACTATGTCACAACCCTCACGTATGAGGTGAAAATGATGCACTGCGCTACAAGTAAAGGAACGGGCTATATAGATTGCATTTGGCACATTCGTCACCGTGTATTCCATACACCAAATTTGACATCAAACCATGCACTTACTCCCATTTTACTTACTGGCCTCGCCCACCACCACATCTTATTTCCAACAAATTAATTCACTGAGCAGTAATTAAGGAAAGGAAACTTGACTTACTCTACTGCAGGGTAGAGTAGAGGGATTTAGGTGGGTACAGTACAGCTTTTGATATAGAATAGAGGGGTCACTAAAATGATCATCCTTTCATCATCTTTGGCTTAATCAGTCACTGTACTAGTCGACGGATGTCGAAAATGAAAAATATGAACAGGTTTAAAATAAATCTGTTATTGAAAACCATGAAACATATTCTGGAATCGCGTCACTTCACATGGTTATAAAATCAAATGTGGCATATGCCAAGAATGGATTTTCCAATTTTTTGTAGGCTGGGATGGAAAGAATATAGGAGTGAAGAACTAAGAGGTGACTGATTGGGTGAAGGGAAACACACCTTGTGTGTTCAGTTTGCAATGCATTTACAACTTTGTAAATGCTGAATTAACTGAAGCACACTCACATTGCGCAGCCAACACTGCAGTCACAAATCGAACCATACTGCACTTTGGTCATAGGTGGTAAAATGCCATGGGCGGGGAGGGTGGTGAAGAATGAAGGATGGGATGCATCTGGCTTGCTTAACAAATACAGTGAGCCAAGGGAGTAGAACAAAAATTTAAAAAAATACCCCCACTTTGAACCATAGCTTTGATAATCCTACATAAACAAAGTAAGTGAAGTAGTTGAGCAGCATTCCCCTCTCCATGAGAAGAGCTGCCTTGCTTATTCATCCAAGCAATCCAAATATTAATTCATCCTTTCATTCTAATTCACCCATAGCCACAATGATTGAGCTATACTTTCTCGCATCCAGTCTTTCATCAAAATTTCCAATCCCTTTCTTCCAACCATCCTTTTGCCCATCCATCCCTTTCTTCACGGTAGACAGTAGAGTACCAAAAATGTGTTCTTCTTAGTCTTACTCTTACAGTACCACAAGATATATAGGAGAGAGGGAAATATTACCAAGAAAGATAAGTGAACTAGTAGAGACTAGAGACCCAAAAAGTCAGCTACCAAAAAAGAAAAAAATGTAATATAAGGGAAAAAAAGATAATTCAGGGATAACAGGAATGAAACAAAAATTGAATCCATTGTGCTTTGCACAATTGGGTTCGTATCCCATCCTCGTCAACATGTGGAAGGAAGAAGGCAGGTAAGCTTTTTAGAGCAACTTTATTTCTCACCAGCCTCCAGACAGCAACTCCCATCCTGGAACCCAGCACCATCATTCCAATACCCCAAGATTCTACCCTATGCCCACAACAATCTTAAAATCCAACATGAGGGAAATAATAATAATAAATTAAAGGATTTACTGGAGTTAGCAGAGACCTCGGCAGCAGCATTGGTGATTGGCACTTCCTGATGACCAGCTACTCCTGCACCCTCTGCAACATCCCTCTTCTTGCCTTTGGGTGCTGATGTAAGAAGTGAAGAAGATGAAAAAATAGATCAGTGATTTAGTTAATCTCCACAAAATTATTATGACAGGCAAACGCAGTCACATAACTTTACTTCTCTAAAACACATCACCTCATCTATAGCACTAGTTTCGAGTCTATCGACTATTGTTGAGTTGCCCATAATAATCATAAAATCCCTATTCCAAATTTCCTTAACAATAAGTACATTTGGAAAATGTATTGCAGTGAATGATCTTTGATTCTATTCTCATTTCTCAACCCCTTTGATGGACCAACTCTGTCTCCCTTTTTTGCAATGCATAGATGCATACTACACATTGCTGTTAACTTGGAACTGTATGAGCTCCATAAACAAAGTCACAGAGAGAATGCTAACTGATTGCAATCACTGATTCAGTATGGTGACAGGAGGGCAGTCTGCAATGGCTTCCTAATTAATCAGCCAAAGTGAGCGCCAATGATGAGTACGAATAGGTAGCGCTGAGCACCTGCCTAGCAGAAACTAGAAACCGGATCACATAATAATATTCCAATGTAAACTAGGCGTAACTTACCTCTGAGTGTGAGCAGCATGCTATTCGGAAAAATAATGTTAGCATTGTAGAACACAAACACAAAAAATAATTAATACTCACTGAGCCCCAGAGTCTCGACATCTAGCAGGTCGAGCAGGACCTGTTCCCAGTCTAAAGATATCGCCCAGAGGTGCGTAAGCTGCCGGACAGTGCACCGAACCTGGCCGGTGGTCCGCACGCACCGACACACCCTTCGCTAGTGCAGCCGACGCTCCCGCAGGGGGTATCCACTCCTGGGCCTGCCGCCTGCTGTCAGGTGGTGCTGCACAGAAAAAACTAGTGCTAACACCTCCTCCTCAATGAAGATCACCTGGGTCTGCACACCTGGGCGGTGGCGCAGACCGCGAGGTAGACAAACCTCTGTCATGGCGCTGGGTGGGTAAAGAAAGATGAGAGAAGAAGGAAAAGGAAGAAAAAGAAAGAATATATAAGGAAGTAAGAGAAAAAAACTAAATCCAAAAGTCAAGAAAACCTAAAATACACAAAGACAAACACTAATATAAGAAATAAAAATGAGGGGTAGATAAGTTGGATAGGGAGAGAAATAAAGTGATTAAAGAGGGATTGGAGATTAACAGAGAGTAGAAATACAAGATGGTCATGCACATGCGAACCACATGGTGCTGTTCACATGATTTTGAACACAAGTATGCACATGAAAACCGCCTGGTGCCATTCGCTCTCAATTTGGAGTGCATGGACGCACTCCGCATGCACATGGAAACGCGAATAGGCGCCCGGAAAACTCCGCCCACACACGGATCTCTGCAGAGTTTTCTAGCCACTTCATGAAATTTCGCATAGCGCTACTCTGCAAACTCTGCCCGGACCTAGAAATGAGGAAGCTTGGTAACAAAAGAATCTCCCATAATGACCGCCCAAGAAATGTAGCCCAAATGCCACTCCCCAATGTAGCCCAATTATAGATGTTTGCAAAAGTAACTTGAGCAACAAATAATCAAGTGATCAAATGGATAAAAACATACAAATAGCAATTAGTTTCAAAGTCATTATTTGAGAACTCAAAGAATGTAATCTCATTTTAGCTTTCTACAGCACTGGCTAAGCTTGCCACATTTTTCTCTTAAATACAGAATGTTAGTTCTCTAGTAGTTCATTAGATCACTGTGAGAAGAGAGGGGGCGGGTCTTGGGACTTTGACAATGGAGGGAAAGAGAAAGGGGATAGAGTCAGGCGTGAGGTGCAGTGGCAGTACAATGGACCATGCAGGGCAGATAGGAGGGGCAGTGCAGGCCAGTAAACTATAGAGAGATGGAAGGAAGGGATAAGGGCCTAAACTCATATACTCATAGGAGGTGGCAGGGCCAGCAAGCTGACCACACAGGACAGACAACAGGGGTAGTGACAGCATAGTATATCACACAGGGCAGGCAAGAGGGCAGTGGAAGCACAACTGACCATGAAGGGCAGGAGGTTGGGGCAGGGTCATCACACAAAACACAGAGGGCAGGAGCAGGGCAGAGCCAGCAAGCTGACCATGCAGGGCATGTGGAAAGGGCCTTGGCAGCATAACAAATCACGGAGAGCAGGAAGGAGGGGGCATGGGCACACACACAGATGACAGAGAGCAGGGGGCTGCCAGTTCACCACATGGGACAGGCAGAGTCAGCACACTGGACCATGGAGGTCAGGAGGGAGAATGCAGGGGCACACCAACAGACCCTGGAGGGTAGGAGGGAGGGGATGGGGTGTGGACACAGGCAATGGAGTTCAGAGTGGAGGGTGGCAGGGGCAACAAGCTGACCATGCAGGGCAGGTAGGAGGATGAATGGCAGCAGAGCAGACCCTAGACCGGAGGAGTGAGGGGCAGTGGCTGCCAATGCGTCATTGAGGGCAGTAGGGAGGGGTTTTGGAGCATGGACTCGGACAACAGAGAGCAGGGGGAGATGACAGAGGCAGCAAGCTGATCATCCCGGGCAGGCTGGAGGGAAAGGCAGGGCAGTCGAGAGATGCAGTGGCAGCACAACGGACCATTGAGGGCAGGAAAGAGGGAGCAAGAATCCCACCCAGACAATGGAGGGGAGGGTGGCAGGATCAGCAAGGTGACCATGCAGGGCAGGTGGGAGGGGCAGTGAAAGCACAATGCACCATGAAGGGCAGGAGGGAGCTGATGAGGCACACTCATGGACAATAGAGGGAAGGTAGGACACATCAGGGTTATGGGTGGCAAGCTGACCACACAGGGCAAGCAGTGGCCGCACAACGGGCTATGTAGGGTAGGCAGAAGGGGCAGTGACAGCACAATAGTCCATGGAGGGCAAGTGGGAGGGGCAGCACAATGGGCCATGGACATTAGGGGCATGGAGTCAGGCAACGGAAGGCAGCAGTGGAGGGGGCAGGGACAGGGGCAGCAAGCTGACCACGCTGGGCCGGCAGTGGGGCAGTGGCAGCACAATGGACCTCACTGAGTAGGGGGAGAGGCAAAGGCATCTCAATGGACCATGGGGGCAGAAGAGAGGAGGCAGGGGCATATACACAGACAACAGACATAAGGGAGGAGCAGGGCAAGGGCAGCAAGTTAACCACAGAGGGCAAGCGGGATGGGCAATGGCAGCACAACAGACCATGCAGGGCTAACATGAGGGGGAAGGGACATGAAATTGGACTACAGAGAGCAGGGAGAGGGAGGAAAGGGCAGCAAGCTTAGGGAGGGACAGTGGCAGCATATGGGATCACACATATCAGGAGGAGACCAGGGACATGGACTTTGACAACAGAGGGCTGAGAGGAGGGAGGAGGGTCAGTAAGCTAAGCTAAGCACAGAGAGCAAGCAGGATGCAGAGTGGCAGCACAATGGACCAAGCATGGCAGAAAGGAAAGGGAAGGAATGGGGTGGGGCATGGGCATGGGCATGGACAATGGAGCGTATGGTGCAATGGGTCAGGGACACAGACTCGGACAATGGAGGGCAATGGTGCAGGGCCAGGGGCAGCATGCTAACATCAGAGAGCTAGTGCGAGGGACAAAGGCAGCAGACAGGAGGAAGGGGGTGCATGGACCCAGACTAAGGGGCCAATTCCGCTCTCGGTCGGAAGCTCTCCGAACGGGATCCGGCCTAAAAAAGTACGAGCCGTACGCGTTTTTTCTGACCGACTCGTACAGCTGTCCGACCGAGCGAGTACGATGCGAATGTACGCGTGTGTTCCGACCGAACCGTTTCCGGATCCGAACCACTCCGACCGACTCGTACGGAAACTAATCACACCACGCAATGGAGACGTAATCCGACCGAGCGAGTACGATGGACTCGTCGGACAGCCGGATCGAGTCGGAGCATCCGGCTCGAAAAAGCTCCCGGAGCCGGACTTGGGGCATCCGTGCCGGACCCCCCTTCACCCGTAGCCGTACGAGTCAAACACAGGGGGGACCCAAGGGTCCCCCCTAAACATGCATGTATGGTGCGAGTTGCACCGACACGTACACACTGTAGGGGGCGCACTTGTTTGCGACGTACCCATTGAGTCACTGGGAGCCCATGTACGCGTAGTATGACCGGCTCCCATTGACTTCAATGGGAGTCCGACCGAATCGAGTCCGGCAGCATGCGGCCGCATCGTACTCGCTCGGTCGGACTGCAGGAGTCCGGCTCAGTCGGAAATCTCTCAGGATCCGGCTCGGTCGGAAAGTTTTCCGACCCAGTCGGAATCGGCCCCTATGTAGGGCAAACGGACAGCTATAGAGGAAGCAAGCTAACCATGGATGGGAAGAGGAAGGGTCAATGGCAGCACAACAGGCCAAGGAGAGCAGGTGGGAGGAGATAAGAGCATGTAGATGGACAAAGAAAGACAGGAGGAGGTGGGCAGGGGCAGCAATTCGACCACACAGTTGGGAGGGACAGTGGCAACCTAATGGATCACAATTGGCAGGTGGGAAGGTTAGTGGCAACAGAGTGGACCATGAAGGGCTGGAGGAATGGGGCAGTGGCACATGCAATGGACCACTTAGGGCAAGCTGGAGGGGCAGTGCCAGCAAAACAGAGGACAGAGGACAGGGGAGGGGGCAGGAGCACATCCATGGAGAATAGTGGGCAAGGGGACAGGGATAGCAAGCTGATCATGCAGGGCAGGAAGGAGATACAGTGGCAGCAAGCTAACCAGAGAGGGCAAGCGGGAGGGACGGTAGTAGCACAACGAACTGCACAAGGTAGGAGGGAGGGTGCAGGGGAACTGATTCAGACAATGGAAGGCATGGCAGAGGGCAAGTGCAGCAAGCAAACAGAAGGAAAGAGGGAGTGGTCAGTGGCAGCACAACAGACCATGCAGGGCAAGAGGGAGGGGGCAGGAACAGAGAATCGCATGATGCCCCCTCATGGGAGGGCAGGAAGAGGGAGACAGGGCAGGGGCAGCGAGCTAACAATGGAGGGCAAGAGAGCGGGGCAGTGACAGCACAATAGACCATGAAGATAAGGAGGAAAGGAGGGATGGGGTAGAGACACAGAATCAGATAATATAGGGTGAGGAAAGTTGGCCATGATCAAGGACAGCAAATTAACCACATAGGGCTAGTGGGGGAGCAGTGGTACCACAATGGACTACCCACACCTTGACCCCTGAGCTGTAAGTGGTATATGCACTTGGTTATTACATGTTTTCATGTTTCTTCCTCTGCCATCCCATCATATCTTCTCATCCTTTCTTCCAGGCTGGTTCAAGATTCCAGGTGCATTACATACAATATTCTTCATGAACAATGTCTCCCTGTTGTTCATGCATTTTTTTCAGTTTTGGTGAGTTTTTTTTTATCCATCTTTGCTCCTCTCCATTCCATTATTTTGACCAGCATCTTACATATAATTTCTTTTCTTTACTATTACAGTGAGCATTGTAACCTGAGTAAGTGAGTAGCACACACCCCTTTCTTCCTTCACATATGTATGTTGCTATTTACTTTTATCTTTATGATTCCTTTCTCTGTTCTTTTACAGCGTTCAGTCGGGCTCCATATCTGGCCAATTCTTGATGGTGATACTGTATATTTAATAGGATCAATACACCGTTGACTTGCACGCAGCCCCATTGCATTATATAATATAATTCATGGGCTGTGCTGTTCTTTATTGCTTTTATGCACACTTTAATCACCTTTATCACATGTGGGTATCAAACTTCAAAGAGCACCGAGCACATTTGTCACTAGCACCCACTCTGGCATTTATTACATTTTTCCTTTGTTACATTTTATTTGCACATTAAATTACCATTTGGCTTTGATTATAGTTTGCTTGAACTACTACATTATGGACCATTGCCATGCACTAAGGCAATATTCCCCATGGCCCTCGTGACTATAGGGCTTCCCTTGTATGCTTGTAACTACTTATCAATGGTTAAAGCATAGATGTGAATCCGTTGACCTAAATTTCTATGTCAGATTAGATATTTAAGAGGTACATCTCATTAAGGAAAATAATGACCAAACACTCTTTTGAATGGTATTTAAGGTTTAATAAATTGCTAATTACATTAATGTCTACGGAGACAATATGTTTTTATGTACATGAATACCGGTATAAAAAGAGCATAATCATTGCTAAATGTATGTGCTTTCACAGATGTGCTTTATGTTGTGCATGTTGCGAAAGGTTACACCAGTTATCACTAGAGAGGTAATAGAAAATTGGTTCTAGGTGTAGCTCGCTGAATATCTTCCAGTATGAAAAGCATTTATGAAGCTGTCACATTCATTGTTATATTATGGAATAGTTATAAAGTGTGACATTTAGCCGAAGGTGTCTTGGTGCTGCTTCAGCATTAAAGAAAGATGGTTAGTTATTGGAATTGAAGATGCTAGTTGTTGAGAAGCCAAGTTTTTAATGCTATCCTGAAAGGCCAGTGTTCAGGAATAGATTTGATGTGAACTGGAAGGGAGTTCCAAAGATTTGCGTTATTGCATACAAAGTCTCGCCCCCCCCCCCCTTCTAGAAGGCAAGTCTGTAGCTAGGGATTATCAGATTTTTTGCGTTCCTATAGTGCAATTGTCTGAAAGGGCAGGACCATTTGAAGCATTGCTGAAGGTATTCCGGGCCTCTCCCGAATAGAACCTTATGGGTGATGCAAAAGGCCTTATAGGAAATTCTTTGGCGAATCGGGAGCCAGTGGTCCTTGCGGCTACTATTTACGATGTTTGGGGGTCTGGGAGGGTATCATTGTATTGTAATTTTATTTTGTTTACATTTTATACTTTTTTCCATTTTTTTAATTTAATTATTTTTGGTAGTATTCATTTACTTGAATTTTTGGATGTTTGCAGAGCCCTTAGTGGATGTTCCACATATTCATAACTGTACACTAGCAAGATGGTGAGAGGGTAGAACATGGCAGCCAGCTATCAGTGGGCTATGGAAGCACTCTGCCCGAGTTGCGCGTATTGAATTATAGCACAGCAATCAACGTGAAACTTACAGATTGGGGAGAGGAGCCCTTCTTTCCACCTTTGTTTACCTCCTTTTTATGGATTCACCTCTTTTTTCTTCAAAAAGTGTCAGCACAGCCTAAGTTGTGTACGGCAGCCATAGTGGACTCAAAAAAGAGAGAAAGCAGGTCCGAGCGCTGGGTGAGAACCGCGCTCGGGCTCCATAAAGGGCAGAGGGCGGCGGCGAGAATCTCCCTCTGGGCAAGGGGAGGCAGAGACTGCATGGGCAGCAACAAAGGGTGCAGAAGTATGGAAGTGACTGTAATAAGCAAACCGGGAGGCACAGAGCAAGCAGAAGCTAAAGAAGCAACATCGCTTGCAAAGGGAAAGGGACTTGAGCAGTCCAGCAGTCCGGTAAGCAGGTGTGGGACCAAGGGGATTGCGAGTGCCAGTAGAAAGGAGGCTTTAAAAAGAGTACACTTGGAACTGGTTTGGTGATAGGGCAAGGCAGGGCGTCCACATATGCACTAAAAAGCATGGACAAAGCTATAAAGGGAGGTAAATCCCCAGTCCCTGGATTTATTATAAAAAATAGACAAAGAAACAGCGGTGGGAAATTCTGAGGGACAAGGCAATGCATTAAAAGAATATAAGTGAAAAGCCAAGGTTTAGTGATAATTCAAATTTTAACTCTAATATTTCCAAAGACAGGAAGCCCAGAGAACCAGTAAAAAGAATTAAAATGACCCGCCTTGCGGTAGAATTATTTTAAGGTACCACCCAAGACACTCATTTTAAATGAAAGACCTAGAAGTAGGGAGAAGGAGGCCCCCAGAAGAGCACAGGAAGTACATGGTCAATCAACATCCATAGACAGTATGGCATCCGGGGAGTTCTCTAGTTTAACTAGCCCCAATAGATTTCAAGGGCTTGAGGTTGAGAACCAGGAGGAGGGAAGCATGGACAGGCAGCAAAGCTTGACCCTCAACAAAAGTGGGGCTTCCGATGACTAAGGGGTCCGAAGCTGAGACAAGCTTGATGATGCTAGGGGAGGCACAAGAGGAAGCACATTAGTTCATAGATGCCATGATCCGCTCTCTATCAATTGGGATTAGAAACAGATTTGAACCCTCAGAATTTAACCAAAAGGAGATGCAAGGGATGTGCAAAGATACAGGGAAAAATTGGATGAACTGGGAGAAAGGAAAGCACTTTTGGAAGGGGTGGTCAGTGAATTAAAATCTGTAGTTGAAATCAATAAGGAAGAAATCTGCCACCTAAAGGCAAATGAGAAGGGACTCGTGGTGAAGCTCGAGGCGATGGAAAAAAACAAAGGAGGAACAACTTGAGGATTTTAAACATCCCAGCGGGATTAGAGGGGGACAGTTTGAAGGCATTTGTGGTGATATTGATAAAGAAGGGGGTTCAGATAGAAGAATTGAAACAGGCTTTTTTTTAAGGATATCCAGAGGTAACAGAAGTAAACCAAGGAGGATTTTGGGGAATTTCCTTACCTACACTATCAAGGAGCACATTTTGTTGAGTGCATTGAAGCTAAAAAAGTTATGTGTAGATGGGGTTATGTTTGAAATTAGATCAGATGTGTCCTCCTGAATCACCCTTAACAGGTAGTGGGATTTGGGGAAGAGTATAGAGTCATTAATGTATTGGGGGCCACGGTTCATCTAAAATTCCCTGCTAATCTCAGAGTTATATACAATAATAAGATGCACAACTTCAAAGAAATCAAGGAGGTGGATGAATTGATAGAGGATATAAATAGGAGGATCAGAAAGTAAGAAAAGGGTGAATGTGGATGAGTTAAGGCTCTCCTGTTAGCCCTCCAGACATTTTGGTAGTTTTTTACTGAGATTTTTAAAGCCTGACAGAAATTGATTAGGGTTGTGAGTGCTATCTAGCTTTTGTGTTATGCGTTAGTTTGTTTCTCTTTTTTGCTTTAGTATAATGTTGATATGTGCACTCCGGGGGAATTGTTCCCACAGGCATAAGGCCATGAGGAAGACAGGGAGTGTTCTCCAAAGGGAGGTGAAGGAGGGGACTGCGATGGGAGTGAGGGCACTGGGTGGGCCACAAGTGGGAATTTTATTTTTGATAAAAAAGGGTCCTTACTCACTGAATAGATCTTTTTATATCTAGAAAATGGGTACAACAAATGGTCTGCACCAGTCACAACGTGGGAACGGAAGGTGTAGCAATACTGATCAAGAAGTATCAGAAGCTGGCAATTGAAGAGCATGTCGTGAACAAGGCAAGGAGATGGGTCATCACAAAGTTGATAATGTATGATCAAGTGTATACCCTAGCAGGATACTATGGTCCCAGTGTTGACGACATGGAACCCTTAAAGGAAATGTTTTTGAGCTTATTGCATTTCCAGGACCCCATCATTTTGGTGGGCGATTTTAACGTGATTTTGAATAACACCTTAGACAGATCGGCAAAAAGGAAAGCGAGGAAAAATGTAAAAAAAAGCTATCACTGATAAAAACTATGATAAAGCAGTTGGGACTATGTGATGTATGGAGAGAGAGGGAGGGACAAGGACGAGGTTACACTTACAATAGCAAAAAATATGGTCATCAGCCGAGAATTGGTTATTTTTTTAGTCATTCCTAAATTAAGGAAGCAGGTTCAAGATATTCAGGGGCTTATTTAAGAGCCCCTTGCGCCATCGGTGTGTCACGTTGCGTGACGCACCAACTGTGCAACCTGCTGCGTGAAATTTACAAGCACACGTGAAGCCACCTTGCGTGGCTTGACATGTGCTCATAAATATCACCCCATTTCATGCAAAACGTTGCTTGTTAGGGGCATGATGTGGGTGTTGCTGTGGGCGTTCCCAAGCAACACCCACGTCCACTGGTGCATTGCCAGGTTTACGAGCAATCGGAAACCTGGAAATGCGTCAGGACGCTACACTACCCAAGGGGTGGAGTAGCGAGGCGCAACGAGAAGAAATGTTTTCATTTCTCCTAGTTTTCCTCTTTCAATGCGTGCTGCATTCTACAGCACGCATTGGAAGAGGAAATCACCTCAAGTGATTGTTTTTGTGCAGGAAGGTGCCCCTTCCTGCACAAAAACAATCTCCCCACGACGCAGGCATCCTTGCACCATGGTGCAAGGGTGCCTGCACCCGCACATGGCAGCAGTTTGAGCGCCAGCGCAGGGAAATAGCAAAACAACAATGTCTCAACCGGTAACCATTAATAAAGACAGTTACATTAAGTGTATAAATCACTTGAGGAATGGAAAAAAGGGGAAGGAGACCAAGAGTAGTATTGGAAAGGTTGTTATGTTTAGGGAGTTATAACAGCACTACTATACAATTAAATTTACAGTAACCATAGCAACCAAGTGTGCACTGAATGTGCTGGTGTGAGTGAACGGCGCAGTGACACAGAGGTGATAAAACAGCGTGAACGGCGAAAAAACAGTAAAAACAAATAGATCTGGGGTCAATGATACAAAGTAGGTCAATACAAGTAAGGTATTATGATTTAGGCAGGTTTGATTGACCCCGTGGGAGCCGCAATTAGCGCTGCGTAGTCGACGGAGTTTCGACCTGTTCAAATTAAGGTCATCATCAGGACGATGGTTACTAATTCTCAAATAGTGCTGGTGGCACAATGTTGCAGTAATCAAAACTGCACGGTAGATGCATGAAGAAATCAGGAGTGGGGAGTGGCTGGAAGGTATTCAGACTTGGAGGGGGCAGTGGGTGGATCCCGGGTCAGTTCGGATCAGTCTGCAGACGCTTCACTCGTCCTGTTGGAATTCACTTCCTTGTCCTACTTCAAGCACGTACCCCGTGCTTTCAGATGATCTGCCCGTCCGGCTCTTTGGGCTGCGATTTACCCGCTCCCTCCGGATTCATTCTTGCTCCATTCCGGGAAGTACTATCTCAGCGCCCAGGTCAAGTTGATATCCTGGACTGATCTGATCTCACCGGGGATCCACCCACGGCCCCCTCCAAGTCTGAATACCTTCCAGCCACCCCCCACGCCTGATTTCTTCATGCATCTACCGTGCAGTTTTGATTACTGCGACATTGTGCCACCAGCACTATTTGAGAATTAGTAACCATCGTCCTGATGATGACCTTAATTTGAACAGGTCGAAACGTCGTCGACTACGCAGCGCTAATTGCGGCTCCCACAGGGTCAATCAAACCTGCCTAAATCATAATACCTTACTTGTATTGACCTACTTTGTATCATTGACCCCAGATCTATTTGTTTTTACTGTTTTTTCGCCGTTCACGCTGTTTTATCACCTCTGTGTCACTGCGCCGTTCACTCACACCAGCACGTTCGGTGCACACTTGGTTGCTATGGTTACTGTAAATTTAATTGTATCGTAGTGCTGTTATAACTACCTACAATTAACAACCTTTCCAAAACTACTGTTGGTCTCCCTCCCCTTTTTCCCTTCCTCAAGTGATTTATACACTTAATGTAACTGTCTTTATTAATGGTTACCGGTTGAGACATTGCTGTTTTTGCTATACACTTTACCCGGTCTCAACTGGGTCAACGGGTTTACTCCTGTACTTTGTATCCTTGATATAGCGCAGGGAAAGGCATACAGATGCATCATGTTGCTGTAAATATGTCTCATCCCTGTACCTCGAAACTAACGCAGCGTGGCACAGCAAAATAACTTGCGGCACCGCGCTACGTTAGTTTCCCATAAATAAGCCCCTCAACATATAGGGGCCCACCTGTCAGATCATTCTGCAATTTGTCTCAACTTTAAATTAGATACTATGATCGAACAGCAGAGTTGGACGTTGGATCGCACACTCCTGTTGGATGAGGAACCAGTAAGAACGCTTTGGTTAGAAACAGAGGAGTTGTTTCAGATAAATTTGGGTCCACATCTGTGGGCATGGAATGGGACTCCTTTAAGGCATTCTTAAGAGTTAGAATCCCCAGTTTCATCTCTTTTAAGAAAAAGACCTACAATTTGGAGATTAAGGAGTCCAAAGCACGGGAGGCGAAAGGGAAATTGACACAACACAATTTGGACCCGGGAGAGGTAGAATCATTGAAAGAGTCGCTGCAAGTAATAAAGGAGAGGCTGACGGCAGTTGGGAAGGGTAGAGTCAGAAAAAGGTGGGAAGCCAACAAACTAGCCCACTTCGAGTATGGGGAAAACTATTAGCTTGGAAGACAAAATCAGATTTGGTTAGGAACTCTATCAGTGAACTAAAACGTCATAAAATGGAACCATTTTGAGGAGTAGTGAGAACATCCAAAATGCCTTTTGTCTATTCTTCAAAGATCTCTACACAGATGATCTAGAGGTTACTGAGGTGAAGGTGAGGAGTTGGTTCTACAATGAAGATTTAGGGAGTTTAAGCAAGGATCAGAGCATTTTTCTTAATAGCAGTATTTATCACTTTGAGGTTGAAATATTAATTAAGACAAGTAAATCAGGCAAGGCAGCAGGCCCAGATGGTCTTCCTCTCGAATTATACAGGGTTTTTGGAGATAGTGTACTACTAGGTATGACCAGGTTATTCGGGGAGATCTTTGAGGCAGGGAGCGAGTTACCTTCATCTTGGAATGAGGCCATAGTTACATTAATCTTGAAGCGAGGAAAGTGTCAGAGAAGTTGTGATTCTTACAGACCAATCTCACTCTTAAACGCAGACTATAAAATCTTTACAAAGGTTTTGTCAGAAAGGTTGAGTGATGTGATCAGTGGTCTCCTGCATGATGATCAAAATGGTTTTCCTAATGGAAGAACTTTGCATGAGTTGACCCATGGCCTGATTGGCTCAAAAGACCTGTCTACGACTTATAAGGCGCCGCTGGCTGTGATAATGTTGGACACTACAAAAGCGTTTGACAGAGTAAACTGGACCTACCTGCAAACTTTGTTTAAGTTGTTTAACTTGGGAAGGAATTTTTGTAGGACGCTACAAGTGGTATATCAGAACCTGATTGCCAGGGTATTGGTTAATGAAAGTTTGACATCACCTTTCAAGATATCTAGGGGAACAAGGCAGGTGTGTCCGTAATGGCATTTATTGTATAATATGTATATTGAACCACTAGCTTGTAAGATCAGGAAGGAAAATAACATCCCCCCTTACAGGGCAAAAGAAGGTTGCCCTGTACGCATACAACCTTATGGTCTACACATAAGATCTGCAGGGTGCCTTACCAACCCTAGGGAGGCTGATCACTGAATTTGGACAGGTTGCAGGATATGTAGTTAACAATCCAAAGATGGAACCGATGGTCTCGGACATTTCAAATGAAACTGGGATAATTAAAGAAGAGATGAGGTATCTGGAGGGAAGAATTGTACAGTACATCAGTGAGCTGTCAGAAGTGAATTTCATTAAAGCCATGAAGGAGGTGAGTACCCTGATGAAGAGTTAGGAACATCTGCAGCTCACTGTATTAGGTAGAGTTAACCTAGTTAAAATGTGTATGCTACCCAAATGTATGTTAATTTCTAATGCTATCCCTCTGATTTTTTAAGAAGAAGTGGCTAGATAAGTTACAGGGGAGGGTTAATAGCTTTATTTGGGCCTCGGAAGAGGCATGTATTGCCTGGAAAAGACTGCAAAGGAAGAAATAAAAGGGGGGTCTGGCACTTCCGGGTTTCCAATACTATGCATGGGCTTTTTTATTTGAAAATTGGAAACTGCTGTTAACCAGCCAGGAGACTTCAAGGATGCCAATCTTGTTCAAGGCAATGTTGGTCAACATTCAGGGTGGAGATTCAGGCTTCATGTATAAGTTTGGAGATCCTAAATTCTACAAGACGGTGAGGCTCAAGGTGCTGCTGGATAAGGCAGTGCTCTGGAGTTGGTCTGGAAGGATACTCCCCTTCCCACCATCAGTAGATATGCACCAATTTGGGACTTCCCAGGCTCCCCAGACTGGACTAAGGAGAATTTGGCTTTGCCCATCAGAGAGGCGGGCTTTTATAGTTGGTGCCATTTGTTCAAAGACGTGGTATTCTGGACTTGGGACTAGCTCAGGAAATTGGCAGAAGGAAGAATATCAACGTTTAAGTACATTCAAGTGAAAAGCTGGTATCAGATGAGGGGCATCAAGGTAGGGGGCTCAAACGATCTGGAAGAGACTTTAGCCAAGATGAAATCAAAGAAAAAGTAAGTCATGCAATGGTACTGGATGATGGTGGACATTGCAGATGGAGATTTCTTGCTACCAGAGGAGCTGTGGTGAAATAATTGCCAGGATGCAGTTAAGAGATATATGGAAAGTATCTATGAATCTTTTATACAACACTGTTAAGCCAGCCTGTTTAAGGAGAAGTCATCTGTTTTCTCTCCATAGGGTTTATAGGACCCCAGAAAGATGGGGAAAGGCGGAATGGTGATTTGCAAAAAGTGCTGGCTTGAGAAGGTAAATTATATCAATATGTATTTGGAGTGTCCGGGTATTTTTAGTTACTGGAAGGACCTTTGCAAGATATTGTCTGAGGTCCTCAAAGTTAAAATTGAGGTAAGCCCCCCCCCTTGTGATTTTTGGGACTGGTAAGGGCAAGGCTAAGCTAAATAAGGATAAAGAGAAGCTGCTCTTTTATATGATTTTTCTGGCTCGAAGTAAAGTTTGTAGGAGGTGTCTTACTGATCTCCCACCCTGATATATGGACTGGATGGGGTCATCCATATATAACTTAAGGATGGACCCAATAGATTTGAAGAATAGACGTTATAGGTCCTGGTTCCCGCTGGTCAACTGGCTAGGGAAGGGCAGGATGTTAACGAGCACTGGGAATTAGCGTCTCTGTTCGATGATTACTCCTACTCACTGTCTCAACGTTTCAATACTAGGCCGAAGAGTCAGCAAGACACCACCCCTCTGGGGGAGTCTCTACTCTTTAAGATCTGAAATAAGGGTGCACACAGGAAAGAGATCTCAAGTAGGGAAAACTGAGATGAATGAGGACAATTAAAAAAAAGAAAACAAATTATAGTTTGGCATTGAAATGAGTTAAAAACGAATGCTCAAAAAGCAAAAATGACATGTTAAATGAAGACATTTCAAATGACAGCATTGATGACATCACAGATGATATTATTCAATGGCAACCAAGTAAAGCGGTACATAACACTATTCCACATCCCTAATGGAGTATACATTCAATATGCACAATCAAGTATAAATAACCACTCTTGCATACCTCTGATAACATTTAGAACATACACAGTAACAGCCTATAAATATTCACTCTATCAAAAATGTACAAATTAACTTAATATCATAACTCAAATGAAGCAATCCTAAACTACTAAACATAAGTAATTGTAAAATAAAGAAATCTTACCTGATCAAAAGAAACCAGAACCTGTGTCTGCATTCCTTAACATTTACTGGAAATGGACGCTAACAAAGCAGCACGTAATCTCCCCAACCCCCCAAAAATGGGCAGTGCATGATAAATTAAAAAAGACTAAATATGCAAAGTCTTCACTGTAAAAAATATATATAATTAAAAAAATACATAAAAATGCTTTTTTTAATTTAAATTTCTTTAAAAAATAAATAATATGGCTCATTAATAAAGGTAAATGTGTAGATCTCATGTGGAAATTGACACCTATACATAGGTTTAGATGTCTTCATTCATGGAATTCATTGTTTTTATTTGTCGATCGACATCTAGATGCAGACATATGAGTCTCCAACCTACAAATGAGGGGGTGGAGTCTTTGACAACTGGATTTATCATCCTAGCATTACTATCAGTAACATTAGAATTACTCCTATCCACCTGGGCAGAGATCTCTGGATGTAAACGAGTGAGGAAATAGTCTACACCTTTACTAAATCATACACATCTGACATACATTCACACAAGAAGCAGTTAAATACAGCTCACAGCCTAGGCCCAATGCTTTTAACCTTCAATGAGGTACTACCAATACCCCACACTGCATGATGCAGCCAGCGCTACTGGAGAGGAAAAGCAAATTTACTGAGGAGGAGGAAGTACACGGTCTGACTCCATAGAGCCTCAGTGGGGTGGAGAAGACAGTTATGTGGCAGGAAGTTTCAGACTCGGTTAATGCTTTGGGCGAGGAGGCACAACTTGTTGCAGATATTAAAAGAAAGGGCTGGATTCATGTGGCAAAGGGCAGGATTCAGGTGGCAAAGGCAGACATACATCCCATGTCCATTTTACCCACTTGTGGAGCATGCCTGCTCCACCACGTATCTTAACCTGATATATGGCCCACCAAAACCTCAACATGAACATCAGATCAGGTAAAAAATCTACAGCCTTCTATGCCAACTCGTTCCGATTTTTTGCCATTATGCTGTTTTATCCTACCCATCTTACACAAAAAAACAAAAATTAAATATATACTCTCAGACATAGCGCAGAAAATCTGCCTTTTCTACACAGTCTCCCCACATTTTCCACCTTTTCTGGACCCTATTTAGTGACATACTTAGAGCTATGTGCACTGTTACCTCTGCTACCCAGGAGTAATGGGCCTGTGATCCCCATTAAAACATATAAATATTTACTTAATCCTGATTGGTGCAACTAACCTTCCTATAAGGCAATAGTATATGGTAAGGAAATAAACCACTGCCCTGAAAATTAAAATGCCACTTGTAGACTGCAACACCTACTGTGCCATTCACCACAGAAGCAGTGAAAACGTGTCTTCAGGCCTACCCTGTGTAGCCTGACAGCAGCAGTTTGAATCCTGCTGCACCGACCAGTCAAAATCACCGTTGTACTTGATTTTTAATATTAAATACGTCACCCATAAGCACACTTTGCTTCCTGCAAAACAGGGTGCATAATATTTGAAAGGCAGCCATCCTTTTTGTCCTAATCACCCCCATTTTCGGACTGATAACCAGACCCAGGGCCAGTGCTCTATCCTCTAAAAGGCATATGTTAATTGGTATAATTGTAATTGGCAAAGACAACCTGCCTGTAAGTCCCCAGTATATGGTAGGACATGTAGGTTTAGAGTCCCCTGTGGACTTAATGCACTTAAGTGTGTACTGATGTGGTGTCTACTGTCATATTAAAGCCAGACCTGCCTTGCAGGCTGGTTTTAAACTAAACCTCTGTTCAAATTCGACTTTGGAATTAAAAGCACTTCCAAAGTCCAAAACAACCTTTTTAATGCTTTAAAGTCACCCCTAAGGTCTACCCTATGTGTCCTAAGGACAGGGTGCATAGTTATAAAAAGCCGGAACAATTTAAAAGATGTTTTGTATTTCCTGGTAAGGAAATACAGCTTAAAGTAGGTTTTCCCTATTGTAGTGCTGCTAGCCCCATAAGTTAACATGGGAAGGCTTTATTAAACTTAATAAAGTCTAACTTTTGATTGGAGATATTCGCCATATCATTCACAGTATCAAATTAATAGTTACATTAGACTCAACAAATTGCCAAGGTCGGATTTAATATAACTATTACAGGAAAGTTGTTTTAGAACTTTCTGTCCTGAAGTTACCTAAAGCAGGCCTGTAGCAGCCTCTTCTGATTGGCCAGCCTCTGTAAGTCTAAGCCAAGCTGCTCCCTGAGTAGGTGTGAAGAGGCCTGGGGCTGCAACAATTCAGCCATTTGGTGGGGAAATCTCCTTCCTGGAGAAGCCAGCAAGAGAAAGGGGACTGAGTAGATAAGCTGGACTTCAAAGGCAGGATCCTCTTCAGAAAACAGATTTCATAGGACTGAGACCACCCCCACTTCCTTGATCTCTAGCCAGGTGGGAGCCCCTCTGATGAGATTAGGAAAGGTACTCGAAGGGGGAGTAGTCAGTTGTTAGCAACTCCTTTGGGTTGTATTAAGCAGACACACACACCAAGGAGAAGCCTTACAAAGTCTAGTCGCTTATCTGTCAGCTTGAACAGAACCGAAGCGAGTTGATGCAAAGCCTTGCCACACAGCTTTAACAGAACTGATGCAAGTCGAAGCAAAGCCTCGCAAAGCCTCACCTCACAGCTTCATTGAAACCAATGCAGCGCGATGAGACACAACACAGGGCCTCACATCGCAGCCCTTGCAGCTGTTCAGAATCGACGCCAGACGGCTCTAAGCCTAGCAAAGCAACGCCGCGCAAACCATGCACCAAAGACATAAGGTACAATACTCAGTGGGCCTAACTTGATCTTACTCCTGGCTTGTGATTTTGTCCCGGTCAAGCATGACTGGATACCCTCAGTTGGATCTTTGAGCCTTTTGGCACTATTTGTACCTAAAACTTTAGAAATTCATACCTTTGGGTCCCTACATTGGAATTGTTTTCTTTTGGTGTTGTTTTGAAGATAAAAATATTCCCTATACCATAAATTGCTGTTGGAAGTTTATAGTGTTGTGTCTTTTACTTATATACTGTTTCGGTGGCATTAAATGCTTTACACATGCATATCTCCTAAGTTAAGCCTGGCTGCTCGTTTGCCAAGCTACCAAGGGTTGAGCAAGTATTAATTTACTGAACCTTGACTGAACCTATTAGTGATTGTGGTATTATTACTTGCTGATGGTGAACACCCCCATCTACTAATAATCTACTTTTCTACAATATTTAAGCGTGGATATCTGTGACATTAGACCTGTCATGTTCCCCCAGTTATTAGGCCCCAAGTGGCATTGTCACTGATCAAGGTTTAGCTGGCATACAGGAAAGGTTAAAGTACTTTTTACAGGTACCAAGTACAGATTTCCTTCATAGACTTATTTTTGTATTTAATAATGATCAAATCTAATGGTGAATTCAGATGTTTATTAAATATATTGGAAATGTAACTATTAAAAGTTACTTTTACCCTCCCTGTATCTGTTTGAGGCTAATTAGCTACTGCCCAGCATGTACTTAGCCTGAATGAGGTATGAAAGAGGTATGAAAACTACTCCCAGAACAAGGACAATGGCATAGGAGTGGGGAGGTATTTTAATTCCCCTGGCAGGAAGACCAGTTGGGTGGGCCCAGGAACTTAATTACCTTTAAAGGGGCCTGTCCTGTCACAAATAAATATTGGTTGACACCTGGAAAGGCCATAACCTTTGTTGTGCAGGGACCAGACCCAGTGGGAAGAAAGCTACAAAGGAGAGCACTGCTCACTACCCTGGTCACACCTCTGGTGGAGAGCAAAGGCACTGCACAAGGGGAGAAGGATTACCCCATCTTGGAACCATCATGGAACCATGGATTGTTTGTAGTAGGTCAAATAGGAACTGCTTAAAAAGTGGGTCGGGTTGCCTATGGGCACTTTTACTCCATTGGTTAGGTAGTGCCCAGGAGTCACCCACAGCCACTAGTCCTTGCCAGTTAAATTGTAAATGAGACATCCAGAGACACCATCCTCAGAACAGTTTCTGGACATGCGGAAGATCAGAAGTGGACTAGACCTGCTGTCAGTAACATGAGAGGAGCCCTAAAGGACTGGACCTGCTCCCCTTGCACACAGGATAAAGAATTTGACTCCAAGACTTTCCATATGGCTTTAGGGACCTAACAAGCTCCAACAGGCTTTTTCCCTGACGTGTCTAGCTGAACAATGGCAAAAGGACCTTGACTGGACTGTGTAGCTGGCCTCTGTCGGACTCCCTGATAGTCTCTAAGGGCCTTCCCCTGAGGGCCTTAGAAATGAACTAAAGTGGTTGTTTGGGTCCCAGAAGAAAGTTTCGAAACATTCAAAAACTTTACCTCTAGAGCTCCAGTGGTTCCTGCAGAAAAAAATAGCTGACCACTCAAAGCTTCCAGCACCTCCAAAAAAATGGCTAAGTCCCATTCTGTTTTGGGTCTTGCCGAATTTTCTTCTAGAAATCTCAAAACCTCCAGCCGTACTAATCTGCTTTATTTATCTGGCATTCTGTTTAATTGCGGTGGCTACAATTCCAGCAGCTGCCCACTCAGAGAGGATTTTTCTCTTAAAAAAGTGCATTTCTGCATTGGGACTTAGAAGAAATGTCAATGTTTTTCTTTAAAAAAGTGACAAAGTCCCTTTCTGAAGCGGGACTTAGAGACATTTTTTAACTTTTTGACTTCCAGATTTTCACTAGAACCAATCCACTTGATGCTTTCAGCCCGGGATAAATCTTAGGTGGCCTCAATTCACACCTAGAGCCCAATTTATTACTTCCATAGACCACTTTTGGCACTTGGGGCTTTTTGATGCTATTTTTAATTATTCTATTCTATTCCCAAGGATTTCTAAAGTGCATGGCTACCCAGAAGGGCCTCCCAGCGCTAAGCTAGCAACAGGCCTCCTACCATGCTGACAAATTATTATTATTAATTATTATTCTAACAGCCTAATTTTTAACAGTCTTCTGATTTTAATTATGATTCAGTTTGTCTCATCTGTAGCGGAAGAGAGTTACAGAGCTTAGGGGGATATAAGCAAAGGACCGCCCACCAGCTCTGGCTTTCTTTATTCTAGGGACTGTGAGTAACTGCTGGTCGGTATGGAGTAGCAGCCTTGCAGGGTTGTAAGGTGTGAGGAGTCCCTGGATCATCTTGGGACCTTTTTTGTACATCGCTCTGTGCACAAGGCAGAGTGTCTTAAACTGGATTCTTTTAGGTATTGGGAGCTGATGTAGAGCTGATATCGCTGCCCTTACTGACTGATGTTTAGGTATTTTTAATAAAAGGCAGGCTGCAGCATTCTGTATAACCTGCAATCTTTTTAAGACTGATTTGGGGCTCCCTAGATATGAGGAGTTTCCATAATCGAGTCGGGAAATTACTAGGCCATGTACCACCACTCTACATGCTGACTCTGGCAGCCATCTCAATAGTCTTCTCAGTGTTCGAAGCAAGCCAAAGGAGGTGGCTGCTAGTTTCTTGACCTGGATTTCGACTGTCAGTATATTGTCATTCCAGACTCCTAGGCCTTTGGCCTCCCTTTTAGGGATGGAGTTGCGGCCCATATAATCTGGCTAATTAACTTCCATCCACCTAGTGCGATTGTTTCCCACTATCAGCACCTCTGTTTCAACTCCATTACGTTTGAGACTACTGGCTGCCATCCAATCTACTATGTTCTTGAAACAGGAGTTAAGAAGAATGGAGGTGCTAGCTGTTTGACGGGACAGACTAATAATAATCTGTGTATCATCCATGTATGAGATTGAGGAGAAACCATAAAACCTTATGATCTCCTCAAGAGGTGTGACATACAGATTAAACAGAGTTGTGCTTAGAGAAGAGCCCTTTGGTACTCCACATTTGAGGGGATGTATATGTGACTGCCTATCTTCCTCACACACTTGAAGGGTTCAATTATGGAGAAAAGAGGTCAACCCATTTAATGCTGTGCCCCAATGCCTCTTTCCACTAATCTTTTTATCAGTGCTGAGTGAGAGACGATGTCTAAAGCTGCACTTAGATCTAAAAGGATCAAAGCCACACAGCCACCTTTATCCAGAATTGCCCTCAGATCTTCCATAGCTGCTAGTAGGGCAGTTTCTGTACTACTCCCTGATCTAATTTCTAAATCCCATTCGGGAGGGATTCAAGATTCCATTGGACTCCAGGATAGGTTTGAATTTAGAAATTTCTCCAACATTTTATTAAGGCCTGGTGAGAGGGATATTTGGTGATAATTTTCACACAGTGAGGGGTTTGCCATTGGCTTTTTCAAAAGTGGCTTGACCATGGCCTGCTTCCAATATCTAGGAACTCTGCCAGACTTCAAAGAATGGTCGAACATATTGGTCAATGTGGAAATAACTGCCATCCCACCTTTAAACATGATATCAGGGTCCTGAGCGGAACCTGATTTAAGAGATGATAGGATTCCTTTTGTATCTTCTATTTTCATATCTGGGAATGTACTCATTATTCCATCTCCGATTTCCAGAGGTCCGATGGCTTCTGCCTCTCCAACTAGTGTTTGTATGATATTATTAACTTTTTCTAGAAAGAACTTGGCCAGTTGGTTACAATGTGTCTCGTGAGGGTGGGGCAGATTTGTTGCTTGTGGGTTTCATTAGATTGTTCACCAGATTATAAAGTTCTTTTGAGGAGTTCGATGCATTTTGTATCTTTGAGACAAAGTATTTTACTCTAACTTCCCTTATGGTACAGTGATACTTTTGTACAGCTATTTTATAGAAATGTTTACTTGTGGTGTCATAGTTTTTCTGGCCATTTGGAGACTTTTTTTAATGCTTGGAGCTAAGTCGAGAACCATGGCGCTCTCCCTCCGTGGCATGAGGGTTCCTGTTGTTTCATTCTTTCAAAGGCACCAGGAGATTTAAGGCCTTTGAGATCCAAATCTTAAAACTATTATATCTTTTCGTAGTATCGCCTATCATTTCAGAGATAGTGTTAGCTAGCAGGCTTTCACAATTTCCTCTATCCAATTTTGCCCAATCCCGATGGACTCTGGGATTGGCAGATGTTTTAGCCACATTATTGGATTTTGTAAATTGGAAAGGAACTATTTTATTATCTGTCCATAAAATATCTATAGACTTTCCTGTGATTAGGTCGGGTACATATGAAAATATGGGGTGGAGTAAATGCCCCTAATTGTGGGTAGGGCTGTTAACTCATTGTGTTAATTGTACTGCTTCAAGGTCCATTAAAAAATGAGTGACAGTTCAAAACTTTAAAAATTCATATCTCTGGTTCCACTTATTGGATTATTGTCTTTTTCAAATTTGTCTTTTTCAATTTTACTTTATATCTCTAATTTGGTTTCGGATTTTTATTGCTTTGTGTTTTGAATAAATTAAAGTGTTGGTACTGTTTAAATACTTTACACAGCAGTGCCCTATGTTAAGCCTGTTTGCTTTGTGCCATAGCAGGGTATTGAGCTCAGGTTAATTTAGTAACTTTGAGAGTTCTATCTGACAGGCTGTGTTTATATTCCTTGAGATGGGCAGTCACCCACCTCAAGTAATAATCGACTTTCTTACACACAGGCACTAAAATCCTCACTCTTAAGAGAGTAAACTGTTTATATTGATCTCTATGCTTCCTTTCTTTGTCTCACATAGTCCATGTGCTTTGATTCCTACAGCGGGGGCAGGAGGAGTTCCATCTAAATCTGGGCAACACACACGGCCTGTCTCAAAACATGACCATACAACACACGCTGATATATTAATATGCTATAAATCAGTAAAAAACAACATTGCAGTTTAATTTTATTGTTGCTTAAAAAAATAGCAATTCAGATATTCTTTTTGAAATTTAGCTGCTCTTTTATGATTGGTTTAACCATATCTTCCCTCTATACATGTGCTACAACATGTATTTCTCTTATTAATGTTACACAAAGTGGACAACAAAATATGTCATGAGCAAGGAGGTGCACCAGGAAAACAAATCCAGCCTCATAAGTTTTATCATTCTTCAAAATTCTTTTTATAACAAGTGCAATCCAGTCAATGCGTTTCTTTCCAAAAAACACTCCTGGAACTTCGTCAGGGCTTTATATTTAAATAGGCTAATAAGTCTCTAGTATCCTCAATAGTCCAACAACATACGCTAGTTTGTATGGGCATTCTCAAGCCCCATAACTGCCACCACAATAAGTGATCCTTCTCGTGTGCGTGGGGTCTGAGCTGGACAACAAAATATGCTTGTTTTAATGTTTTAATAAAAGGTGTAATGGACAAACTGATAGGCTGCATGTCTCGGTAATCAGGTCAAAATGTGCATCCATACTCTCCTACCATCATGTCAAAGGATATTTTTCTCCTGCCACACATTCTAATGTTCTCATTGTACTTAAGCACTGAAAGTGTTATCTTTTGCTACTGTACCTAACCCTTGGAGATGTCATTGAAATATCAGCACAACATTGTCCTCTTAATCCGAATTGCTATATTGGAGGAGAAACGACTTTGTTGCTGTTGTTCTGTGTATCCAACACATCACTGTACCTTCATAATATTATTGTCTGAACGTCTCTTTACTCTGCATATGCCTGTTACATAAGCTGTATTTTGATAACAGTAGCTTGGGCAGACTTCACATAATTTCCATTGCTGAAATTACTTGAAATGTCCAAAAATGATGCAGATTTATACTTTAGTCCACAAAATACCAGCTTCTGCATTTTGCACTATGTTTTACAGCAAATGTGTCCCTCTGCCTGCCCATTTTTGGTGTGAGGGTGCAGTTCATGCTACAAAGTAGAGCACATTTTCATTCACATTCTTCCCTTGCTCATGTAATAAGGAACATTACAAGAACAGAATTCTAATTCCCCATGTAGTGTAATGGCATAATCTCACGCATTTCGCATAACAGTTGTAATGTGAAATGTTGGGAAATTATGCAAAGTTACACCAGTGTAAATTAAATTTCACTCAGGGATAAATAACAGCCCCTGGTGTCCGGACTGTGAGCAATTCCTCAGATAACAACAAGGGACACCTTGGCAGCAAAATTCAGTCTTCTCCTATTCGCCAATCAGGGAAGTTTATAACTAAGGGCCTGATTACGACTTTGGCACTGTTGCAACGGCTCTCCGCCAGTGAAGCAGCACCAAAGCCGTGCAAAGACCGCCCACCTGATCACAAGTTCAACTCATACAGTCAGGTGGTCTGTTTGCCTTTACCACGGCGGTGCCTGAAAAAGAGGCACAATAATGGGAATGGCAAAAATGTTCTAGCACAGCGTGAAGTCCATGCCGTGCTGAAACTGGGGGTGCAAGCAGACTGGGGGCACATGTTGTGCCCTCTTAATGCATCCCCTGGCCGGGGGGGCATGGGGGCCCTACTTTATTTCCCCACCGTCAGCCTTTTCATGGCAGACTCAAACCCATGAAAAGGCTGGTGGTGGGTAAATTCGTAATATGCTGGGCGGGACTGTGCCAGTCCTGCTCATCATATTGCATTGCCCCTCTGCCATGCCACAGCCAGTGAATGGCGGTTCTCTGCAATCTGAGAGTTGTAATTTGGAGGATGGTGGACAGCCACTGGTGCGTCACCATGAGTGTGGCGGTCGTAAGACCGCCGCACTCGTAATCAGGCCCTAACTTACTTCCACTACTCTTTGCTATCAGCTCTACTTTCTCAGCCTCATTTTGCATTTTTTACCAATGTATACTATTTCACTCTTTAATACTTGTTAATGGAATATGGTACATCTTGCATATGCAGTGGCATCATCTGTTTCAATGATTACTGTTCTCCTCTGTTCTGTGCTCATACAACCTAACTTTCATATTACTATTCTCAGCAGCAACTGGATTAGGGGAAATACTAATAACACCATCTTCAAGGACACTGGTTTAGCAGTTGACCTCATGGGGTTGATCCTTAAAGCAAGTATTGATGGCAGTAGCAGGTGAGTTGTCACTGAATATAAGTATTAATTCAATGTATTAGATCAACCAGTACCTTCATATGTTTAAGTGTGCTGCCGTGTGTTTAAGTTTGTAAGTGACCTTTTTTCAAATCTATTGTGAAACTTGTCTGGTGAAGTAATATGCACAAAGTTTATTGTAGGACATATAGAATTTTTCATCTTCCTAATGCAGATTCTGGGAACCCCAAATCTGACAACAATGCTACACTATTGCTCGAATGACGCTTGACGGATAATCCCAGGAGAAATTCTATCCTCCTTCAAGCAGTAAATTGACAGCCACCACAGCAGAAAGATGAGGAAGAGGAGGCAGGAGAGAAGCAGAAGGATGAGGAGATGGACAAAATTGTTGGGCCCCACTCAGAAACCATAATCAAAGACCACCTCACACCTAGCCATCATTCCTCCAAGGGACCTCCTGAGTACCCAGACAACAGCTAAACAGCCACCAAGGCAGGACTTCACTCTACATAGTCCTAAACCTACAGGTGTCTTCGTTGAAACACCTATGCACTCTTTCCATACAAGAGCAACTCTGGTCTTCTCTCAATCAACTGAGAGATAAGACATCCCTGGCTAGGAGGAAAAGTCCCCTATTCAGAAATCTCCACCAACGCTCTTTCAGATGCATATCAGACAACTTGTTAGATGGCCACATGTGGGGAAGGGGTTTGCATGGCCAAACCGGTTGACCTGGGGTATAGGTTTTTCAGACATCAATCATCAGGGCTCTGGGAGTGACATTGGTATAACTTTGCATGAGATTGTAGACCACCTTAAAATAATCCGCCAGATGTTTGACAAGCAGACCACACACACTGATGTTAATCCATGTGCACCAAACACAAATTCTCATCCTCCACTCCTACTCCATATCCACAAACTCATCCACGGCCACAAGCTCCAATGCATGCCTGGGATGTTAACACCATTTTCCAAATCCATATACTTCTCTAACAGCACCACACTCACTCAAACACACGTTTCGCAGTCATTTTTTAATCACAGTTCAGAAAACATTGTTATTTAAGGGTACATTTGCAGATAAAACTTGATAGCACTTTAAATCCACTTGTGTGTGCTATAATATATGTGTTACTATGCCAGTGCAAGTTATATGTATGAAGGTAATATGTAACAATAGCTATGTACATTGCTGTTTCACACCAATGTTATAAAATTTCATTCAATTATATGCACACCCATGTGCTCATTAAGTAAAATCTACACATCCCAAATTTCTTTCTTTGTATTTGATTTTTTTTTCATTCATATTTAAAAAAATGTATTTTGAGGACAGTGCTTGAGAATGGGTAAAATAAACTAAAATATTATGGGGCCTATCAACTGGTTGGAATTGAAACTGGCCGATCATTTTGGCTGGCTTCGAAACCGGTCCATAATCTAACTGGACAGCGGTTTACGCCGTCCGGATTACGATTCAGGTTTCCGGCAGGGTTTCCATGCCAGCCTTTCCGACATGGAAACCCTGTCTGCAAGCCTGTTTGGAGGCTCCTAGCAGGGCCCCCTTACCTTTGTAGCCTCTGGTTGGTGGCCGAGGGGCCATAGGTGGCCCCTTGTTAATCCCTGTACCCTGTGGCAGGCACCTTGAAGTGCCTGCCACAGGGTGCAGGGATTAACACCACCATACATTTCCCTATGGGAGCATGTACTACAGCCAGTTTACGGCTGTAGCACATGCTCCCATAGGGAAATGTCGGAATGCAAGTGCACCATGTGCGGTCACATCATAAATAGGCGGTCAGGACCGCCGACCGGAGGTCGGTCGGTCCCGTTTCCGAGACGGTGTCGACATTGTAATAGGCCCTAAGTTTCTTTATCTGGGAAAACTGAATTTGGAGGTGTGAGAAAATGGTTTAAACACTTTGGGGACACCAGGAAAGATGCAGTCAAAACAGAATTACATTGACTGTTTTAGAACACAGTTAAAAAAGTCCCACACAAAGCCTCCACCGACAGGCTGAGACCGCCGGTGTTGCTGAGGCCCTCGTATTCCCATAAATGGCGGTGGTGCCTGGTAGGGATTACGAAGGTCCACCCCCGTAAGCCTTTCCATGGCGGCTCAGCCGCCTTGGAAAGGCTGGCGGGATGGACTTTGGGGGCCTGTAGGGGCCCCCCTTTCACCTGGGCACTTTGCTTTTAGGGTTGGGGGCACCTATCGTAATACCACTGTGGGACTGCCGCCTTGTAGGCAGTTTGTCCCACTCCCCGAGACGATGGCGGATGGACTGAAGTCCACCATCGTAATCAGCCCTGGAGTTCTCTATGATGTTAAGAAAGCATCTCTCTGATTGCCCTAATTTTACCAGTTATCTTCCTCACATCGTGAACAATACCTACCTGACCCTCAACTATGTTTCACATGGCCTCCTTGAGAGCAGATATTGTTACCTATTGAAGAGAGTGGGTTGGTTCTACAGATGAGGGCTCATGGGTGCCTGGCACAAATGCCTCCCACAGCTGCTGGTGTTCTCAGCAGGTGCTTAAAGAGGAGGAAGTAGAGCTGGGAAGTAGTGCAGCTAGAGGCTGAAGGCTCTGGAATGATGGCAGGGTGGCTGCAGGCCCTGATGATGTTGGGGCGTGCTCCTTGGAAAACACTGTTAGACCTTCCTCTTGGCCAGGAGGAGCTCTATTCACCACCTCCTCCTGTCTCGTGTGTTCTTTCTTTGACCCCCTCAGTGGACTCTTCATCTTCAACTTTGATTTGATTTGATTGCATAGAGTGTTACTTTTTGAGCAGTTGCCTTCTGGATGCTGGTAGAAGTCTCCTACCGTTTAGTGTTGGAATGTTCCCACCTAGCAACCAAGGATCTTATTCTTCTTTGACCTGGGTCTTGCTCTTGGACTATTTGGCCAGCTCTGTCTTTTGAAAAGAAATATAGACAAAAGAAAGAAATGATGAATGCATGTGTCCTATATTTCATGTACATACAATACCTTTACAGGAACATATTAACATTAAATAAGACATGGATTGACACTTTCAAGAATTCAACTACCCTTTGCATTGATAATATGTAATAAATAAACTTAATTTTTTCACAATGGTTAAGTTGACTAGTAGTTAAAAAAAAAAAACGTCTGCCATGATTTAGAAAACGAAATGCTAGGCCGTAAATGTCGGATGTTTGTATTAGAATTAAGCAACACAGAAAGATGTCGGATGGAACGCTGAACATTGTCAAACATTCATCCCCAGGCACAAATCTGGGTTAAATCCATTGTTTTTTGCTCACCATGCCACCCCAGTTTGGACTCAGCCATATGCAAATCAGTCTTGACCCTGATCCACCTGTGAACAGTCCAGCTCAAACAACCAGGCCAGGTCCTCCCTAGGCTGGAATACAAGCATCCTGGGCCTGGTTTTGGGGTATTACCCGTCATCAGCCAGGCTAGCTTGACTGCAGTGGCATCTAAAGCATGGCAGAATTCTCGTTGTTTTGGTAGTTCAGGCAAAACTCTGTTAACTACCACGTGGCAGAGTTTTTTTCTAATGCGTGACTCACCAATGTTAATTTGTCGAGCGCGAATGAGAATTTCAGTCCCCTAGTGCCAGTGTTTTGTGTGCTAGAACAGCACCTGATGAGATTTTCTCAACATGGGTGGTCGCGACTGCCCGTTTTGAGAAAGCTGCCTCTCGAGTAGAATTTTTTTTAAATCTACTCGAGCAGCCTCAAAGAAGCAGTGCCCTCTGGCACACTACATGGTGCCGTTCGTGCTGATTTTTCTGAAGGGAACGAGCTGCGGGCATTAAAAATCACCGCCAGGGGTGCGACATACCGAATCCGTCCGCTCTCTGAACTCCATGAAATCTCAAAGAGTTTTTTTGTAACTCAGCAAAATTCTGGGGAGTGAAACTCTGGAAGTTCCACCCACCCCTACAAGTTATAGTACCCCCACAAATATTGAAAACATATTTTAGACATGTCAAAACAACATCATTGCATTGGGGATTGAAGGAATAACTTGTGATGTCAGCCTTACAAACAATCATGTTACAAAAAAATATATATTGTACACGAGAGGATATTGAAACGGTGTTCACTGATGGTATGTGTTCTCTTATAGATTTTAGAATATATAGTGATTCAATAATGTAAGTACCTATTTTAAGTTTTGTAATTTATAATGATTCTCTTAAGTTCATTATGTCAGTAAGGTAGAGAAATGTGCACTACAGCATCTGACCTGCTGATGCCATAACTGACAGAGTTGACATATCTTAAAAGTACATTACAAAAGACTGATAAATTTAAATTAAGTCGATATGAAACATTTCACTTCATGAGAATACAATTACTAAAACACACAATTTAGTTATGTCAATGCATCTGGCCTTTGTGCCACTATATTGTTTTTAACAAATGCTTTCACTTTTATATTCCCAAAAAATGTAAGAACAATCATTCACTCCATTCGTTTGAGAAGGCAACAAATGGTACAAGCAAGAAGGACATAAAAAGACAGTAAACTGGGGACGTGACTGGAAAATATTTTCAAAACAGAAACACTGTTTTTTATTCAGATACATATTAGGTTTACCAGCTTTCAGCTGCTCTAATGCTTTCAGCTGAGCATAGAGGGTTTGCCAGGCTCATTGAAGGACCCTCCTTTGATTTTGTCAGTTGGGGTACCGCAAATGTGGATGAGGACACCCCAGCACATCCTGTGCCTTAAGTCTTGCCCAGTGTGCAGGTCTTTCCACTGGTTGCAGCAATCCTTCCATCTATAGGTGTATACATCCACTGCACTGCAAGGTGTGAAAAACTTCCTCCAAATCTGAGCCCATATTGCATTATTCAACAAGGTGTCTGGAACCACATAGAGCTCAAGGTACTTGTGGAGGACTCTTTCACAGATAATCTATAACTCACTTCCTGTTCCACAGCCATTTTGGGGATTCAAAAGTGCAAAGGAGCAGCAGGATGGAGGAGGATGATGTTTTGGTGAAAGGATGGATAATGACTTAGAAAATGGCTGCCTTCCTTTTGATGTATGTCATTTCCTGTTTGCAGCGGTAGGTGAAGATCTCCTCAAGAAGATAGGACTATAGTCCTTGTATAGAGGTCTCTGCCCCACATATGGTGGTATCTGTCCCACATAAAGAGGTCCGTGCCCTTTATGGGGAGGTCTCGATAAACATAGTCGAGGAGGGTAAATGTTAAAGATTGATCTTGATTACGGAGAACAACATTTTAAGGCTAAAACATATATTTGTACATACATGAACAATTCATTTATTGCCAACATATATAAATTTGATAGCATAAGGTAAAAATTAAAGTATAAGTATAATAATAAATTGAGCATTGCATGAAATTCTGCAGTTATAGTTACCTGTGCTAACTATAACTTATGCACCCCCAAATGCACTGCTTATGACCTCACATATTACATCACTCATGACATGGTCAGTGACATCACTGATGACGTTTCAAATGACATCACTGACTACATCACTGATGGCATCAAATATGACATCGTCCAGTGATTGTGGATGTTTTCTAAATGTTTAAGAGTGCTAAACAGATATACTTGGCTACTACATAAGCTAAATTAGTATATGTTGTGTACTACTAATCACTGCTACTATTTCTAACTTATATTATGTGAGTGGCTCTGTGATTGTCTGTATCCGTGAGTGAGTGGGTGTCTGAGTGGCTGTATGGGTGTGTGAGTGGGTACGTGAGAGGCTGTATTGGTGAGAGAGTGGTGTGTGATTGGCTGTATGGGTGAGTGAGTGGGTGTGTGGGTGGGTGAGTGGGTGTGTAAGTGACTGAATGGGTGAGTGGCTTTCTGAGTGGGTGTATGGGTAGGTAAATGGGTGTGTGAGTAGCTGTATTGGAGAATGTGTGTCAGTGGGAGTGGCTGTATGGGTGAGTGAGTGCGCATGTGAGTGGTTATATGGATGAGTGAATGGGTATGTAAGTGGGTGTGCGGGTGAGTGAATGGGTGTATGAGTGGCTGTATGGATGAGTGAGTAGCTCTGTTACTAGCTGTATGGGTGAGTGAGTGGCTGTGTAATTAACTGTTTAAGTGAGTGACTGTGTGAGTAGGTGCATGCATAAGTGAGCGGCTGTGTAAGTGGCTGTATGGTTGAGAGAGTGGGTGTGTGAGTAGCTCTATGGATGAGGAAGTGTGTGTAAGTGGTTGGATAGGTGTGTGAGTGGGTGTATGAGTGGTTGTGTGGGTGTGTGAGTGGGTGTGTGGGTGGGTGTGTGAGTGGTTCTGTGAATGATGTCATCAGTGATGTCATTTAAAATGTCACCAGTGATGTCATCAGGGATGTCACTGACCATGTCATGAGTGATGTAATACGTGAGGTCATAAGCAGTGCATTGTGGGCATGTAAGTTATAGTTAGCGCAGCTAACTATAACTGCTGAATTTCAGTGGTATTCTATGAGTGAGATCTCAGCCTAACTGTAACGTCCCTGTGACCTTTGTTTTTTTTGTGAATATATATATATATATATATATATATATATATATATATATATATATATATTATCTACTGGCGGTCGCCAGTAGATAGTTATAGTTACAACCTATTATCCATAGGAAATCCGCGACATTCTATTTGAAATAACTCTCTTGCCGGTTGACGTATCTTCGCAAAATTTTCAAACTTTGTGGCCCGCTCCGGTCCGCTCCTACCCTGAAAGTCTCTGGGGGATTCATCAAGCGGGGGCCGAGAAAAAGGGGGTCCCAAAACGCGTTTTCCCCATGCAATTTTCCATAGGAAACTTTAGACACGGCTACAGCCCGAACTGCTGAACGGAATTACACCAAATTTGGCAAAGAGGTAGTTCTTGGTTCAGAAAGAACCCTTTTGTTAAATGGTGTAAATCCGTTCAGTAGTTGCTGAGAAAATCAAAAGTAAAAAGATAGTGATATCTATGGCCGAGTAGGGTCCGCGCACCCTCCCGATCACGAGCTGCATGTTAATTGGCTGTCAGCTGGCTGTCAACATTCCGATTCAGGAAATGTTGGCAGCCATTTTGTCCCTCGGTAGAACCGAGGGACAGAAACAAGTGCGCAAAGCGCACAAAGGGGGCAGGGTAGAAACACCCTGACCCCTAGGTTTGCTCAGGGGGTCCCACAAGCAGCCCCTGGGCAAAAAAATAAAAACATTTTTTTGAAAAATCGGCAGGATGCGCTCAGGGTGCGCGAATCCTGCCGAAAAAAAAAAAATCGAAGCGCGGTCTCCCGCGCTTCGATTGCATTTTGCCCCCGGGTGGCCCAAGTCCCGGGGGCATGGGGGGGGTTAATTTTATGTGTGGGGGGCCTCAAGGGCCCCCCAAGCCCGGGGACCGCCACCCCCCGGGGCTTTATATAAAAAATGGTGCGGGAGGGCTCTTCTGCCCTCCTGCAGCCCCGGGGACCGCCACCCCCGGGGCTTCTTTTTTATGTTAAATAAGGTGTGTGGGGGCTCCAGCCCCCACACGCCCCGGGGACCACCACCTCCCCGGGGCACTTATAAAATAAATGTGGGGGTCCATTACGGACCCCCATAGCCCCGGGGACCACCGCCTCCCTGGGGCTGTGCAATTTAAGGGAGGGGGCCGCGCGGCCCCCTCCTGGAGCCCTTGATGGCCCTGGGGACCGCCACCCCCCAGGGCCGGCTCCTGCAGTGTCCCGGGGTGCCTACCCCCGGGACACTGTAGTTTGCTATGGCAGGACGGGAGCCTCGCGGCTCCTGTCCTGTCATTGCAAACTGCTTTGGATATTGGAAGAGAGAGCAGGGAAACCTGCTCTCTCTTCCAATATCCAAGCCGATAGCTTTCCACATGGGGAGCAGCATGTTAGCTGCTCCCCATGTGTAAAAGCAATGCCGGCTCCCAAGGGACGCGGGGAGCCGGCAGGGACTGTGGGGGGATTGGGGACCCCCCACAGTCCCCAACGGAGAGGGCCAGCCCCGGGGGATGGGGTCCCCGGGGCAAGTAGTGGCCCGGGAGGGGGCCACGCGGCCCTCCTCCCCAAAAAATAAAAAAATAATAAAAAAAAATGGAAAGGCCGGCCCCGGGGGATGGGGTCCCCGGGGCCTTAAATGGCCTGAGGAGGGGGGCCACGCAGCCCCCCTCCAAAGAAAAAATAAAAAAGGCCATGCCCCGGGGGATGGGGTCCCCGGGGCCAATACAGGCCCAGGGAAGGGGGGCCACGCGGCCCCCTTCCCGTTTTTGTTTTTCAATTTTATTTACAAAAAAGGGGTAAGGCCCTGGGGGATGGGGTCCCCAGGGCCCAAAAACATGAAAAAGGAAGGGGGCCACACAGCCCCCCTTCAGGGGACAAAAAAAAAAAACGATCGGGCCCGCAGGCCCCGCCCCTTCTTTCACCACTCTGCAAACGCGCCCTGGCGCGTTTGCAGAGGGGAACGAATTCCCATTGAATACTGGGGGTCCCTGGGGGCCAACTAGCCCACCAGGAACCTCCAGTATGCACCAGGGGGCTGCCTTGCAGAGAGGTGTACAGAGGCCACGCCCCTTTTACACCTCTCTGCAACGCAGCTCTGTGGCGCTTTGGAGGTATATGGTGGGCTAGTTGGACTCCGGGGACCCTCAGGATTCAAGGGGACTTAATCCCCCAACTTAAAATGCGCCACGGGGCGTGTTTGCACAGTGGTGAAGGGAGGGGCGGGGCTTCAGGTGACATGTGTGCAAACAGGCCCCGTGGCGTGTTTTAAGATGGGGAATTAAATCCCCTTCAATCCTGAGGGTCCCTGAGGGCCAACTAGCCCACCAGGTACGTCCAGTGAGCGCCACGGAGCTGCGTTGCAGAGTGTTGTAAAAAGGGGTGTGGCCTCTCTACACGTCTCTGCAACGCAGCCCCTGGCGCATACTGGAGGTTCCTGGTGGGCTAGTTGGCCCGTAGGGACCCTCATGATTCAAGGGGACTTAATCCCCCTACTTAAAACGCGCCACGGGGCGCGTTTGCACAGATGTCACCTCAGGCCCCGCCCCTCCCTTCACCATTGTGCAAATATTCCTCTAAAATCAGCCGAAATACAAATTCTGATTTACTCACCTGTTATCAGGAGAGACCTCAGTGCTGCATCTTTCAGCCCAGTACTAATCCTGAAAAGTAATTTTAACCGTACTTACCAGTAACTTGAATTTCCTTCCATAGGCTAACATTGACTGGTTTCACTTGGAAATGTCTTCTAAGTGTGGAGTTTTGGAACTTTAAAATATTCCTCTAAAATCAGCCGAAATACGAATTCCGATTTACTCACCTGTTATCAGGAGAGACCTCAGTGCTGTATCTTTCAGCCCAGTACTGGTCCTGAAAAGTAATTTTAACCGTACTTACCAGTAACTTGAATTTCCTTCCATAGGCTAACATTGACTGGTTTCACTTGGAAATTCTTCTAAGTGTGGAGTTTTGGAACTTTAAAATATTCCTCTAAAATCAGCCGAAATACGAATTCCGATTTACTCACCTGTTATCAGGAGAGACCTCAGTGCTGCATCTTTCAGCCCAGTACTGATCCTCAAAAGTAATTTTAACCATACTTACCAGTAACTTGAATTTCCTTCCATAGTATATACATTGCCTGCTTTTTGCTGAAAAAGTCTTCTAAGTGTTGATTTTTGAAACATACAAATATTCCTCTAAAATCAGCCGAAATACGAATTCCGATTTACTCACCTGTTATAAGGAGAGACCTCAGTGCTGTATCTTTCAGCCCAGTACTGGTCCTGAAAAGTAATTTTAACCGTACTTACCAGTAACTTGAATTTCCTTCCATAGGCTAACATTGACTGGTTTCACTTGGAAATTCTTCTAAGTGTGGAGTTTTGGAACTTTACAAATATTCCTCTAAAATCAGCCGAAATACGAATTCCGATTTACTCACCTGTTATCAGGAGAGACCTCAGTGCTGCATCTTTCAGCCCAGTACTGATCCTCAAAAGTAATTCTAACCGTACTTACCAGTAACTTGAATTTCCTTCCTTAGGATATCATTGCCTGCGTTTTGCTTGAAAAAGTTTCTAAGTGTTGATTTTTGAAACATTACAAATATTCCTCTAAAATCAGCCGAAATACGAATTTCGATTTACTCACCTGTTATCAGGAGAGACCTCAGTGCTGCATCTTTCAGCCCAGTACTGGTCCTGAAAAGTAATTTTAACCGTACTTACCAGTAACTTATATTTTCTTCCATAGGAATCCATTGTCTGGTTTTCAGCAGAAAAGTTTCAAGTGTCGATTTTTACAAACTACAAATATTCCTTAAAAATCGCCTGTATGACTTAAACGCATTCTTTCAACTGTTTACAGGAGATGCACCAGTGCTGGATCCAGGATCCAACACTGAGTAAGAAAAAGTAACGATAACAGTTTTTACCTGCTAAGTGAATTTCCTTCCATAGGATAACATTGGTGATTCTATGAGAAAAAGTTTCTAAGTGTCAACTTTTAAAATACAATAATATTCCTTAAAAATCACGTACTGTAACCAAAACGCTTTTACTCAACTGTTTACAGGAGATGTACCAGGACTGAATCTAGGATCCAGTCCTGTGGTTAGAAAAGTAATCCATAAAGTAACTAATTGCATTTAACTAGAAATTCACATTGAGCTGAATGTTGCATTGTGTTTGAAAATGTGGTGCCCATTGCAACAACTGTAACTACTGTACTTAAAAGTCTATTGCCTATGTGCAAAGTATTTAAACTAAAGTAATTCATTCTGAGAAAGTATTTTTTGTAATGTAATGTATAATGTAATTACAATGTAATTTAAAAAATAAAATATGTAAAAGAAATTGTTGCTAAAAATGTAGTAAATCAGTATGAAAAAAATTAATATAAAAATTAATACATTTAAAAAATGTCATTTAAAAAACCTTTGAAATTCACTGAAAAAACCGTAGGTTTCAGGCACGTTATAGTTACAAATTAGCATTTAAAAAACCTTTGAAATTCACTGAAAAAACCATAGGTTTTAGGGACAGTTATAGTTAGTTGGACATTGCACTCGTACAAAACCCGTGAAATTCCCCGTTATAGTTAGTCCAGCTAACTATAACTCGCGCCCGCAATGCACTGCTGATGACGTCACATATTACATCACTCATGACATGGTCAGTGACATCACTGATGACATCACTGATGACATCTCAAATGACATCACTGATGACATCATCCACGTGATAATCTGATGCACCTCCTCACACCCTAATATAACCTTTGATACACCCACTCTAAATTACAGACTGCCATTCGCAAAACCATAGACACTCCAACACCAATAACTACATACCCACTCACTGATTCTTAGGTCTACGCACACATCCACTCACTCACCCGTACAGTCACTCATACTTACGGTCACTCAGTACAGGACTATCATATGCACTCATACTCCTATATAGACACTCAAACACCGCCACTCATCCATAGAGGTACTCACACACCTAGTCAGTCATGCAAATAATTAAACACACTACCATTTACTCACCTATACAGTTATACACACACCAGCTCACTTACTCATACAAATAGTAGCACATTCTTACGCTCTTATACAATCACTGATACAAGCACACACTCATCCATACAGCCACTATCACAATCACTCACTCTCGCTTATAGCTATTTATATACTCCAACACACATATATACTGCCTTTCACATATGTAGTTACTCACACATGTACCACTGGGACATACATTCACTCACTAACACACTCTTACACACACTTACCCACCCATACAGTCTATCACAGATGCACTCTTGAAACCATCCACCCAGTGAAAATCACCCACTCACACATCTATGCACAGAGTTGCACACACCCCTCCCACACAAACACTCAGGCACCCATACAGATACTCAGACAAGCAATTCAATAACTCATATAGACACTCATGTAGCTATTCACAAACACATGCAGCCACTTACACAGCAACAGACAGACGGATACAGACATTCACCCAGTTTAGTCACTAACCCATGCATTCAGTAAGATACGTTAAATCACTCACTTATAGAGTCAGTCACGCACCTACTAAATCATCCATACAGACACTTACACACCCACTCATTCTTCAATACGTCTTTTCCTATATATATTAAAAATATTTAAACTTTACAGAAACACACAGTCACTGGATGATGTCATCAGTGATGTCATCAGTGATGTCATTTGAGATGTCATCAGTGATGTCATCAGTGATGTCACTGACCATGTCATGAGTTATGTAATATGTGACGTCATCAGCAGTGCATTGCGGGGCACGAGTTATAGTTAGCTGAACTAACTATAACGGGGGAATTTCACGGGTTTTGTACGAGTGCAATGTCCAACTAACTATAACTGTCCCTAAAACCTATGGTTTTTTCAGTGAATTTCAAAGGTTTTTTAAATGCTAATTTGTAACTATAACGTGCCTGAAACCTACGGTTTTTTCAGTGATATATATATATATATATATATATATATATATATATATATATGCAAAACACAGTTCAAAGATGCTGCGCACTCTGGCCGTAATTTAAGATGATTTATTTAATGATTTCAAGCAAACACGATCAACTGACAAAAACGCGTTTCAGCCTCCAGGCCTTCGTCAATGTCAGTTATTCCCTGCATAAACACTCTATTTAACCATAAATGTTCTCATTGGTTAACGGCAGGAACTAAAACATAAACATAAATATAAAAAAGGGACTTATAGATTCAGTCCTTTGTTCATAAAGGTGTCGGCCATCGTAACACTATACAATTTCATTCTATGGGGCTATGTTCATGACTTTCTTATGCTTTCCAAAGTTGGATATTTATACCAATTGATCAAGATAAAGGCAAATTAATCAACATATAATCATAATGAGAGAAAAGTTGGTTTGACATGAAATTCATTAATACCATTACAAATGAATAAATAAGCCAATGTCAGCCCTTACAATAAATGAACAATTCATTAATATTTTACTCATATTTACGTGGGCTTTTTCCCTACTCTCATCTCATTGTTAGATGGAGCCATCAATCATGCTCTGTATGAGCCTACTTTGCCCGTCATGGACACCCCTCTGGTATTCCACCTATGGCCCCTGAATCTACTTTTACAGTCTTACTATTTTCTCACGGTGGTTCACTCTACATTCTGGTCTAATACAGATTTTCCTATCCGAAAAAGGACCACAGTTCCTTTTCCTGATTTAACCCCCATGGTATCCTGGTACGGAGATCTACTATGAGTTTGGCCTCCAGCTGTCTAAGGAGTTTGACTCTATCTCCTCCTCTCTCTACCACTGGGATTTGATCAATGCAGTAGTACGTTAATCTGTCACTCCTGGCCTCATGCAATCTCGAAAAGTGCCTCGCCACAGGATATGTTTTATCCTTATTGGTAATTGCCCTTTTATGTTCAAGAATGCGCTTTTTTGCCAGATGTATTGTACTCCCGATGTACTGCAACCCGCAAGGGCATGTTAAGCAGTACACCACGAAATTGGAGTTACAGTTCAACAGCTTGTTGATAGGCCTCCTCTCCTTCTTCCCTGGCACTACATAGTCTTTCACTTTTTTGCAGTTTTTACATGCCTTGCAAGTTGTGCAGGGGAAAAACCATGTGATCAAGGGCTTTATATGGGGTTTATCCTGGAAGTGACTTCGTACTAGGATATCCTTCAAGGAGGCGCTCTTCCTGAATGTAATATCTGGTCTTCTTAGACAGGAGTTACTAACGCACAGGCAATCTAGCAGCAAGGAAACAGAGGGCGATCAATCTAAAGTGAGGTTGATTATGACCTTCTCGGCAGAGGCACACAAGATCAGAGACCTAATCCAGAAAAACTGGAATATCCTTCAAACGGATGGCGTCATTGGGAAATTGATTCCAAATAGACCAAAATAAGTGGATTTTATTTCCTTTGTTTTGGTTGCCAATTAAAAATAAAGCTGGGTTATATGACCAGTAACCGAAGGTATTGTCAATTATTATTTAGTACAAACGAGAGCTAAAGAGAACTAAAGTTAGGTCTTGCAGCACTTGCTATAGTACAGTTATGAAATGCCATACCCCTGCAGAGATGATTCTCTACGATTTCTGCCATTGTTTTCTATTATTTTCTTTACATCTAGGCAGTGCCATCTCCAGCATATAAAGGTATCCCTAGACAGCATATGTAATAGAAATCTAGACACTTTTGCTTTCAAGAAACTTCTTTTTTCTTCATGCACATAAAGAAATCTGATTCTTCAGTATTATATGTGGCGAAGCACATAGGATTAATGAGTTATTGTAAGGATGCAGTTTACTGAACTCATTAAGAATATTTTTATAAAATGCCATTGACATGAGGGTATTGTGTTGCAGCTCGTTAAAATAAGGAATTAAATGAAACTGTATTAACTTTAAATATGACCTCACTCATTCACTCTGTTAATCTATAATGGCACTATGATGCATTTCATATATTTTTATGCAGCCTAGGAAAGAAAATAACTACAAAAAAACGGCCCTTTTCTTTGCCTATGGCATAGTCTATTTCAGTGACTTTAAGCTTTTCTTCCATTGCGCAAACTATCCTAATGACTTGTATGAAGCATAATTCACAAAGCCAACAGCTCTAGTTCTTGTAGGTAGAAAAGTAATTACTTGTTTTGTATTTTTTTTATTCAATTAAGGATTTGTTTTTGTACCGCTCTGCATATGCTGTCCAATCGCCTCCTCGAAGCTGATGTAGAAGGAGAAAGTAAGCCTGGTAAAAGGAAGTGTGGAACCTTTCACAAAAGAATCGACATCTACACCTGGATATTTACATTGACATCTGGGTGTAGATTTCCTACTTTCTGGAATTCACAAACCCCTGTGAGAAGCCACATGGAAAGCTGTTCCAGGCACAGGTTTCCATGTAGATTCATGCGGAAATCATAATATATTGGTTTTAGTTTTTAAGGAATTCATTTCCTTTGAACAAACTTCTCACTGGGAGAGAACTCAGAAGAGGGGATTGGATTCTCCTGTAGAAATTCATATTTTTTTTTTTTTTTTTTCTCCACGTTGAAGATATTTCCCCCATGGAGGAACCGCTTCTTCTACACTCTCATTATATTTGGGTGTGAATCATATACCTTCCCAGCAATAGGCCGAAATAAATATACAATCAGCCACGGCCGGTGCAGGTAAGAGCGTTGTGGCGGGGGAGAGGGGGGGAGGTCTACATATGACGACGAGCAGCTGTATACAATCCTTTTGAGGCAGGAAAGGAGAATGATAGTAGATTGTGAATGTCCACAAACATACCTATTTGTGACTGTTTTCGAACTTCCAAGGCTAGACATGCCTTGGAATGTCCAGGAATGCCCTCAACCCAGCCCTTAAGTGGTATTTACTGGTTCAGCGATCACACACTTGTGACCTAAATCTCTGCATATGTAAAAGGTCTTAACCTGCCAGGAATCCCTTTGTGAATTGCTGGCAGGTGTAACTGAGCTTTAGATGTTAACCTACATTTATGGACAAATTTGACTTTGTGATTTACGGGTGCGGAGATCTTTGCACTGGTGGCTGAAATCTCCATTCCAATAAAAGTACTTATCCTTGCCAGAAATTCCTTTATGAATTCCTTATATTGATAATGGAGTTAAATTCAGATGAAAATGTAAGTTTATGGCCACATTTATCTTTTTGAAAAGGATCCTGTGAGCTCAATGTGTGGGCATCACTGCTATGCTTACCTTATTGTAAAATTGTTTCTTTCAAGTGGGAATAAATCAGAATAGTTTTGGAGGCATCTATGACACCTAGGGCCAGATTTCTCAAAGTGTTGCATTGCCCTTGTTTCATGCTAGATAATGCAAGAGCAACGCAACACTAAAGTCAGAGTTACGTGCCACGGAAGGCCACCTTGCGTGGCCTTGTGCTGCTTGGTGGATCTGGAGAAGCTCAAGTCACTGCCTTGAGTTCCTCTTCCCCAAGTAGGCGTTCCATGATCGGAGTGTGGGTGCTCCAATGCATCCACCCATGGATTTTGGCACATTCCCAGATTTACCATGAGTGGTAGACCTGGGAATGCATCAAAATGCTACGCCATCTCAGGGGAAGTATAACAAGGAGAAATATATTTATTTCTCTTTGTTTGTTTCTCTTACTATGTGTGCTTCAGCACACAGAATGAGGAAAAAGCCTCAGAGGATTGTTTTTGTGCAAAAAGCTGTCCCTTGCTGCAAAAAATCAATCCTGCCTGCAATGCAGACACCCTTGCACCATGACGCAAGGCTGCCTGCGTTGGTGCAAGGAAGCAAAAGTGCACCAGCACAAGGAGAGTACAGAATTGCACCATATGATGTTAAATATGACTCATTCCTGCCTTCTCCATTTTTTTTAGAGTTTTATATAGCGCAAACTAGACCCCAGAAATCAGGTATCAGTTCGCTTTACATGAGCACCAGTTTCGTTACAGAAGGACACATTCAATTTTGTTAGGCACGGGGAGATTAAGTGATTTGCCCAGAATCACAGGATGTTTAGCGTCGTTGCCGAGACTCAAACCCGGTTCCCCAGCTTTGAGGTCAACCGCTCTAGCTGTAAGGCTACATCCTCTCCATTTCATGCAGCGCAGCAAGGTGTCTTGCAGCGATGCATGAAATATTGATGTCTGACCCCTAGTGATTTGGAGAGAATGTGGCATTACAGCCAGAGCTACTGACTTTGGAACTAGGGAATCAGGTTTGAGTCTCGGCGTCTGCTCAACATTCTGTTGGCAAATCACGTAATCTCCCGAAACCAGAAAAACCCTTAATAACGTGTCCTTGTGTATTGTAACTGGTGCTCATGTAAAGCACTCCAAAGCCTTCAGGTTGAGCTTGTGCTTTACAAAACTTCAAAAACAAAAAACGGGTAGAAGTGGCTATCAGGTTGCAGAAGCGACCTCGTAACTTATTTGTTCTTGGTGGTTGCAAGTAGGTATTAGAGGTCTCAAATGGTTGCTCGAAGGGACAGGATTTGAAGACATTGTTTTATATGAGATTGGAAGGTTCTTGTTAGACCTGTCATCCTTAGGGTGGTCTTTCCCCAGAGTTTTTGCCATTTGCTTCCACATTTTGCTGATTCTTTTTGTTGGTCCTAGAACTCTGAGCACTTTATCACTGCTGATCGGTGGTAAAATGTATGTTCTCCCCTAAACATGATGACATTGGTGTTTACCTGACTGGCATATTTGATGTACTGGTCAGTCCAGTGTAACATGGTATGCCATATACCCAGGGCCTGTCCTTCAAATGCTAATAGTGAGCCTGTAGCACTAATTGTGCCACCCACTTAAGTACCCTTTCCAACCTGCTATGTAAATAAAATGTAGGCCTGTACCTTTCTTTTTTACATGTCCTGGTAGTGACAAACAGCGTATTTCATTTCTCACTACTGTGACACCTACTCCTCTCATAGGCTGGCATTGGGAATTCCTTTAAACACTTTAAAGCTGTAATTCCTGATCAGAGAGTAGTAGCTTTTTCATTATTCATATGTTTAGAATGGTAATGATAAATCCTCCTTACTGGTGAAGTTGGATTTAATGTTACTGTTTTAGAAATGCCACTTTTAGAAAGTGGACATTTCTCTGCACTTACTGCTCTCTGTGCCTTACATCCTGTCGCCAATACACGCCTGGGTTGGGTGACAGCTACACTTTGTGTATTCCCTTTAGACAGCCACAAACTCAGGGAGGTGAGGCTCATGTGTGTTCTGAGCACACATCTGCATTCATCTGGATTCTGATTGGTTTTCCTAGGCATGGATGAATGGGAGAGGGGTGACACTTACAATTCAATAGGTAGTGTCCTGTCCACACATAAAGCACTGATTTACCCCCCACAGATAGCTTTGCAGACAGGACTGGGTTGAAAGGAATCATTGTACACTTCAGAGAGCTGCTTTGAAGTCACCCCCCACATCAAAGGCACTTTAGGAATTAAGTACTGGGTCTCTGACCCCCTAAAATCAGACACGTCTGGATCTTGAACTGAACCTCTGTCAGAAGGACTGCTGTGCTGCTTAAAGGACTCAACTAGACTGGTTTTCTGGAAAGACTACTTTTCTGCTTGCTGCCCTGCTACCTGCCTCTCCCAGACTCTACTGAAGGAGAGCTGGACTCCTCCTTCTCTCCAAGTGTTCTCCAAAGGCTTGCTGGCTTGCCTCCTGTTTTTGAAGTATTATGGACACAAAAGACTTCCCACAATTCTGCTGGTGCAGCTGGACTCTGCCTTCTGTGAGTCCTACCCTTGCTTGAGGTGCCCTCTTCAAATTCTGGGGCTCAGAAGTGGGATCTACAGCTGTTTTGCTACAAAACTGATGCTTAGCCACCTTTGCGCCAATCGGAACGATGCATCACCCTTCGACGCCGACGCAGAGGCTGTTTGACGACAGTGGTTCTACATCCTGTGTGGTCCGACAATGACGCTCTGCGTGGATCTACAATGATGCATTATCTTCATCTCAACAAGGCTCGACGACCACACAGCAACCCGGCTGTGTGCAAAAGATTGCGCATTGTGCTAGCAGCATCAACACTTTGCTCAATCCAAGGTACTTTCTCAGCAGGCCCTGCAGGACTGTAGCCGGCCTGCCCTCTATCGTGGTCAGCCTGAACTTGTATTTGCACTGGTCCGCATGACCTCAAGTAACCTTTTGACCGCTAGTAACTTCTAAGCACTGTTTTTGCATTTACTCTTCAAAAATCCACATCTTGACTTCTACTGTTTGGATTTTTGTTGTTTTGGTCTCTGTTTGCTCAGATAAATATTTTGTAATTTTATTAACCTGTGCGGAGTCTGTTTGTGGTGTATTCATTGTGCTAGTGTGTGTGTGTGTGTGCGCGCGTGTGTGTGTTGCACACATACTTTACACATTGCCTCTTAAGATAAGCCTGACTGCTCTGTGCCAAGCTACCAGAAGGTGAGCACAAGTTTTCTTGTAGTTTGTATCTAGCTTACTCTGACTGGAGTGGTGGTCTCTGCCTGGACTGGGTGCATACCTCAGCCAACCAGGAAACTCATTTTTAACAGTCCTAACCTTAGCCCTATGTAAATGTAAACGGCGTCAAAGAAACTATTTTAATTTTTGTACAGAGTGTATTTTATCAGCAGGTCAATGTACATTTATAATATGGAGTGAAAGGTTAAAATGATTATTAAAATGTGTGAATAAGTGCTATGAACTTTTGTTTTCGTACATTTGCTGTAGCTGCGAGGCAGTTATGCATGCTTGGGGAAATATGGATTTCTCATAAAAGTATGTTTATTTGTGCAGTAGATAGTTGTAAAACAAAAAACCTGTGGGTGTGTTGATTTTCGGATTATATGTAGGCATGGTGGTAAATCAAGTGCCCTATGAAAATTAGTTTATCACAGTAAATGGTTCCATGTAAATAAATGCAGTCATCCGATTATTTATTGTTATATATCTTTGTAAATATCAGCATTAGAACAATTTTAAATGGGACTAGTAAGGAAGGATTCTAAATCCATCAGGTGAGAAGCTTTAGGTTATCTAAGAATTGTCCTCTGTTTCTTTTGCAAATCTGAAGTCATGTGTATACCAGTCTTTCTGCCGAAAACTTTAATATACATGCCCTCTATGATTCCCATCTATGTTTGACTGCTTTCTTTAAAAGGGTTAACCTTTCATAGGCAACCAAAAAATACACAAAACTCAAACACTAAGGGCATCATTATGATGGCGGGCGGACAAAGTCCGCCCGCCATTGTACCGGTAAACGGGACCGACCGCCAGAGGTGCGGCAGTCCCGCTGGGCCCATTAGGATGCGACCGCCACCCTGGCGGTCGCATTCTGCATATTCAACATTGTGGCGGGCGGTGCTGTAAGCAGCACCCGCCACAATGTTGAAAATGCATGTTGTGCATTGGCATGCACAACATGACAGGCACCGCGCGGTGCCTGCCACCTTGTCCATGCCAATGTAGGGGGGAACCATGGGTACCCGCCAAGTGCAGCCCCCCATACCCCCACTCCCCTGGGGGCCCACAACGGGCCCCCAAAGTGAACTCCGCATTCCTTTCCATGGCGGAGTCTCCGCCATGGAAAGGCATTGAAAATGCCACATGCACCGCCACCATATTATGGGCCTTTTCCGCCCGGTAGGCAATCGGGACGATTGCCTACCGGCGGAAAAGCGGCGGACGGTCTTTCCGTCCGCCGCGGTACCCCCCGCCATGCTAATGTGGCGGGGGTAAAAGGCCGTCCGGCGGGGTGTTTTGGCGGGTGGCGGTGGCGATCCGCCCGCCATGCTAATAGGCCCCATAGTAAGCAATGGCAAAGTTGGAGACCGTCATGTAAAGACTCTCGCCTGATGAAGCCATCCATTTAAATCCGTTAAAAGTTTTTTAGGTCTTGCTATAACTTTGCTCAAAGAAGAGAACAGAAAATATTGTTTTATGTAATAGTGCATCAGCTTTAATTGAATTGCCTCACAAAGGCAAACCTCCTGTAGATTGTCACTTTGGTGGATGTCTAAATGCCTCCCTATGATAGTGTGCATTGCGGAGGGTCAGCATCCCGACGAAATCACAAAGCATTGCTGATAAATGCTCCTTTGGTACAAAGCAGTGGGTGACTCCGGTCTCAATTATGTTGTTTAGAAAAGTGAATAGGTGCTCCAAAGCGTGCAGAATAGAAGGGCAGGGCCACTTGGACTCTGTGTATTGCAGAGGCTTAGGGGGATGTTCACAAGAACGTGTGCTAAACATCTCCAAAAAATGTTAACGCAACTCTACACATTGCAGCCGATCGCGGGAAAATAACCCTGTGTTAACCTGGAATTCACAACACGGCGGTACCATGCGATAGTCTGCCGAAAACGCGGCCAATGTCCGCGATACAACCACCTCGACGGAGATAAAAACACAAACCACAACACAACAAAACGTGCGATGAGCCCATTCGCGATGAGGAAAGCAGCGATAAGCACCCCCAGGCCCGTGACACACACACAGCAGGCGGGAATAAGCACAACAAAAGCCTGAAAAAGAAAGACAAACCAAATAGAAAATAACAGCCAAGCACAATGGAGGCAACCGGAGCCAGTATACAACCCTACAAGCCCCATTGGCAACAAAACATTGTACATGGCAGGCCATCGTGGACAAGGTGAATGCAGCCGGAGAGCAGAGGAGGACAATGGAAGAAAACCAGAAAAGTCGGAATGATGCTAAACGCACAAACAAGCAGAAACACGCCAACAACAAGAAGGCAGCAATGCACACCGGAGGTGGGAGTCCAGCGCCACACCAGGAGCTGGATGACATGGAGGAAATGGTGTCCACCACATCAGTCTGGAGATGGTGGCAGGAGTCGGAAACCGGAAACTCCCCAAAACAACAGACACAACAGCAACAGGGAGAGGAACGACCAGGGACTGGGGGGACGGGGGGAGATGGGCACAATGGCACACATGCACAATTAAGCACAGCACAACTGCAGACAAACCATGCCCAAGAGTAACAACACCAACCAAGAGCACAAGTCACACAACCCAGCAATATCACACCAATGAACAAGCACAGAAGTGAAAACCACACTGCCTGAAAGGGAGAAGGGTGAGCCAAATCAGAGCTGAAGGGAAATCTCACACACAATGCAGCACACACACATAGGAAGCAGAGCACCCCAACATCGAACACAATGTGGTACAAACACCAACATTTGCACAACAGAACACAGAACACAAGTGCACCCGCTTGTGGCCGGCAAACGGCCATATGCATCTGGCAAAGCACGAAACAGGGACATGATAATGCACAAGTAAAAACCCACAGCCCTGATGGGGGAGCAACGCACGTATGGCAGGGAGCCAGAGAGTCCGTGACACACACATTGGCATTCAAATCAAGACACAACACAGTTGGAGACAAGTGAAAGTGCGGAAACTTTATCAACAAGTGTGTGTCAGTACGGCCAAGAGAAGTGCCACGATATGCAGACCAATGCAGCAGCATGTCTGAATGAGGAACGTAGGAAAGCGCCCATGTCCACCCCGGGGGAGTCCATCACCAACACAAGTCAGTGCCAACCCGCGTTGGTTGTCCGCGCATGGATCAGGAGTCCAGGCCAATGCAGCCATGTCCACTGTCGTCTTGGTACATGTGACCAGATTCCCAACATGCAACCAGGCGTCGGGACACGTGCAATGGGTCACATCCAGTTGTGGCTGCAGATACCTTGTCACTCGTCCATGAACGGGAGTGCAGCAGCGTAGGCCAACATCTCCAATGAGAGGCCGTTCTCCACCACATCTGACATGTCGTTGACGTAATCCATCAGCTGACCCGGACAGATGTGCTGACTCCAATCCCTGGCCCCAATGTGCACCAAAGCCCAATCGGGTAGTGGCTCAATGTGCTCACTGCACACGACGACTCGTGCAATCTCCCAGGTCCAGTTGCCAGCATGCAGGCCAAACATCCATGCATGCCATAAACAGGCATCAAGGTGACACTCCTGGTCGTGGGCCAACAGGGGGCGCACACACACGTCAAAATCCAGGTCAGCTACAGTCACGTTGGAGAGGCAGACATCCATGGTCCACTCGAATATGCACGAGCGACAATGCAACACAGGCTGAATGCAGGTGACGTTCGCAAGGCGGAAGCTCAGCCGGTAACTGATCCCCCAGTACATGCAGCAGACATGCATGGTACAGGTCCACGTGACTGGAGTCGAGCATGTGTCCGGGATGGTCTGCCATTGTGTCAGTGGCTCTGCTTGAAGCGGCACTGGCTTGCCCTGCGCCAGTCCTGTGGATGAAATGGCACAGCTCGGAGCAATGAGCAGTGTCTGTGTGCAACGGGTGCAGGCCTGGGGTGGGGTGGGTGTACGTGTGAAGGCCATCTCACGCATGCTAACTACGACCAAGGACTTCTGCGTGTGGGATGTGTACACGTTGGTCTCACATCGGGCAGTGCGTAGTGTGGGAGTCACAAGTAAATGCTATCGTATCTGTCAGGGGGTGCTGGCCACATGCAAGTCCCAGCTCGGAGCTGCAGATGTGCCACCGCCTGATAGTACAGACAAAGGACCCTTCATCCCTACAGTAACTTCACCATCTGCATGCATTCAGGAGATGTACAGAGGCCTGTCGTGGGTGTGGTGGGATGACAGCGACCCTGGGAATCATGGATGATATGCCCAGCACGTGGCACATGAGTGGCCTCACTGTGTGTTACGTTGCCTCACAGCTGCTCCACCCTCCCACGAGCCCCCACACTTGTGTGCGCTGCGCAGTTGTATCACGTGCACTCCTATGGCACACCATTGTCATGCCTGTCCGCGCATGTCCAGTGGCATGCCAACAACATAGTGACGCTGGCCTTTGAAGCTGTGCGGCCACGTGAGTGTAGGCCAATGGTCCGGACAGGGCGGACACAGGTGTACAGTCCATGGCTGGCTGTGATCGCGCTGCGAATGAGGCTAGGCAACTGACTCATGCAGCCGCAGGACTCATACACATAACACCTGGCATACATGTGCCAAGACCCTGAGCGGACTTGCGCTCCTACATTTCCCCGTACGTGCGGGCCCGCCCTCCTGGTGCATGCTACATTGCAACATCGACTAGTGTGGCCCTGGTGGCGACAACACCCCAACACAGAGACACACTTACCGCACATCCTGCCCAGGCCAGGTCCGAGCCACGCCCTGCTCCCCCTGCCGAATCAGCACACCACTTCGCTGACCTGACATACGCCGGACCTGGCACACGCCGCTTGTGCATGCACGGGGGGGGTGCGAAGCCTCATGTCCAGGGTCACTGCCAACGCTGAGGTGACATGGTATCGTCCGCTGAAGACAGCACACTGTGATGTTGCAGGGCCCGTGCCCATCATGCTGACACAATGACCACACGGACACACTTGCTCAGATGGTGTGAATGGCTATGGGCATGTGCGCCCGGCCACATTTATTAGCAGGCACACATATCTAGTGACACCTGTGTTGGATGTGTGTGGGGTGTGTGCACACCAGTCGGCAAGGGCTGCCTGGTGCAGTGAGAAATCGACAACAGTGTACATTGTAAAGGACACAACCATTAAGGCCCCATGACTTGTGCTGCACAGAGTTAGTGGCCCTGGATGCACAGCGTCCTGCACGGGCCTACCGCCACAGGCCGCTGACTTGCGGGGCACTGGGGCAGGGTCACAAGAGCAGGGCAGGTTTCCGTAGATGACAAAGGGGCTTGTCGCGGAGTGTCTCGGTGGACAGTGGAAGGTGTACCCCCAGGGCATGATGCAGAGGGCAGAACCACGCTGAAACAGTCACTATGGTGGAGATGAATGGAACAGACACATGTCGGACACCAAGTCCGGTCCAGCCAGATGAAGATGCAGACAACCACCAGGCCATGGACTCAGATGCCACCAAAGTCCAACCAGAAAGTGCCCATGACTCATTGCGCACAGAGTTAGTGGCACCAGTGCTGTTAGGGATGCCGCCTGCGATGAGGCGTGTCCAATGGTGTGGACTCCTCCACATCTTACCCAAGACACAGTTCCACATGTGTGACCTACTGGACCGCAGTGTAGGCCTGAGGCAGCGGTCAGCACGGGCCATTCACCCAGTGTCGCCGGCTTAGGTTGGATGGCCCCACCGGCCTACGTAGTTCAGGTTCAGTGGCACCACAGGACGAGGACTTGCGGTGAACAGGGTTGATGGCACGAGGTCAGTTGTTGATAGTGTTCGATCACCTCCGTTACTCTGATCCGGCTTTCATCCGGACTGAGCCGCATCTTCCTCTTACTCCTCTCCGTGCGTTCACTGGTGTGGACTCTGCCATTCATGATTCACGACTAAGTGCTGGATATGGGACCTACTGCTCCGCAGGGTAGGCCTGAGCCCTCATCCACGTGTCACTGGCTTGCGTTGAACAGGGTTAGTGGCACCACGTATCACCGGCTTGCGTTGAACAGGGTTAGTGGCGCCACGTGTCGCCGGCTTGCATTGAACAGGGTTAGTGGCACCATGTGTCGCCGGCTTGCGTTGAACAGGGTTAGTGGTACCACGTGTCGCTGGCTTGCGTTGAACAGGGTTAGTGGCACCACGTGTCGCAGGCCTGCGATATGGAATTATGCCTCACTGATCGAAGGGAGTCTGGTGCTGTGGCCGCTGCCACGGACTTGGGGTCACTGCCATTCAAGACTCAGGACACAGTTCCATATGTGGGACCTACTGGAGCGCAGTGTAGGCCTGAGCCCTCATCCACGCGTCGCCGGCTTGCGTTGAACAGGGTTAGTGGCACCAAGTGTCGCCGGCTTGCATTGAACAGGGTTAGTGGCACCACGTCTCGCAAGCCTGCGATATGGAATTATGCCTCACTGATCAAAGGGAGTCTGGTGCTGTGGCCACTTCCACGGACTTGGGATCACTGCCATTCAAGACTCAGGACACAGTTCCACATGTTGGACCTACTGGGCCGAAGAGTACGCCAGTGGAGTATGTAAATGAGAAAGGAGTAATGTGGGCCAGCGTCGGGGGGGCCAGCGATGGTCTGCGGAGGCTGCAGAGGTCGTGGGACTGGTGCTTGGAGCATGCACCGGCACGTGGTGGGCCCTCTTTGACACACGCCGGTGTAGGCAGGTGAGCGGAGCCTCGTTGGTGCACTGGGGCAGGCATGACGGGTCTGGGGACCAGCGGCCCCGGGTGCAGCAGGCGCACAGGGTAGCGTCCACTGGCCACTACACTCCAAGCACCAGCAGTTGATCGCCACATGGCCATTTCCGTGGTTTGCACTCTGTGGTCTGTCCGACACCTTCACGCCACACCTGGCATTGGGTAGGTTCACATTCCTTAGTCACTTGCCGCTCTCGCACATGCCTGCTCCAAGCCTCTCCTCACATCCTGCTATTGTGTGTCTGTGGTGTCATGCCGTGGCTGAGTTGTGGGCATGGTAAGGCCAGATTCCCAATGGAGTCATGTTGTCGTGTCTGGTCTGTTGGCATGTTGTGTGTCATGTTGAATGTAGTTGTGCTGTGTGCCCATTGCCAGTGTCGTGAGTTGCGTGACTGTGGGCTGGAGGTGTGTGGTGTGTTCATTTTGGAATTAGCAACGGGCACTGCATTTCCATGGGTGCCATCCTGGGGGCGCTGGGTGATGATGGACTGTCGGGAGATGTGAGAATCATGCACTCTGCCTGGGGAGTTGGCCACGACATTGTTGGGGAGTCCCGGGCTGTCCACTATTGCCTGCACATTCATGATATGCGTGTGCTTTCTGTTGTGGCAGTTGTGTGCAGTGTCTGCAGGGGGCACAAGGGGTACATGTGTGTAGTTGTTTGGCCCTGACCCGTGTGGGAATCCATCTATGGCGTAGGGGCCTTGCTTGATCTCCAGCTGCTCCTGCACAGTGTGGGTGAGGTGGAGGGGCTGGGGTACCAGGCTGATGTTGGCATCCAGGACAGGTGTGATGACCTTGAATGGGGCTGGCTGTGTGACTCCTCCGACTCTGGCAGTTGTGGGTTGGATGGTACCAGAGGCCAACATGTGCTGCGCAGCCGGCAGCTTTGTCTGCAGAGGGATGTTGATTGTCCGCTGGGTTGGTACCGTCAGCAGGTGGGGGATGTGGGTCAGGATGCGGGGGATTGTTGTCCTTTTGGGCCTGTAGTGGGCAATGTCCTCCTCTGGCGTTGGGTCTGGGCGGCAGGTGCGTTTCAGGTGGGTCCACTGTCTTTGTGTACGCTGCCTCTCTGGTGTTCCGTGGGGGGGGGGCGGGACGGGTCCTGGGGGTGGTGGTGGGCCTGGGGTGGGTGGGAGTGGGTGTTGTGGCCCTCATGGGTCTCGGAGCTGCATGATCATTGTCTCCATGGCATCTGTGGGTCTTCAGATGTGGCTCTTGGCTGGGCTCCCTTTCATGCTGCAGGTAGTCGTCCTGCTTAACACCAGCAAAAGGCAGGTGTTAAATCCCTGCTGCTACCGCGGCTTATCGCCTGTTTTTGGTTCGCATCGCAGATCTGGCAGTTCGTTGTGAAAGTGGTGTTGTGGTTTTTTCGTGTGTTTTTGCACGGGAACGCCTACTCTGCATCTCATTAGGATTAGTTGGTGGTGTCCACCGTGGAGATGAATTTTGGGGCAGTTGTTGCGGGAATACTGGCGATGTCTGCAGTTTGCACCCGCTTGTGAATGGGGTGTTAAATCTATCTCAACTTTTGATGGGTTAAGGTGGAGATAAATCGGCGGTAGGTCCTTGTGAATATGCCCCTTAGAGTCACCAGGCTGTAGTGGTTTTGCATCCTTGTGATACATCACTGTACCCTGGTTCATCCTTAAAATGCACTGTGGTGTGGTGGATGACGGTCTCTAAAGTGAACTGCGGTATAGTGGTTTGGTGAATTTAGGAGCAGATTTACAAAGAAGTAGTACAGCATTGCACAGAAGGTAAGGCTATAGTGGTGTGCACTAGCGGGAGAGAGCAGCGCAGAGACAAATTTACTAAATATGGCCTGCTGCTGCTCTCTTCCCCTGAGTTGGTACTTTTTAAAGCAGCCTATTGCCTTGCCCACACCTTTGCGGCACAGTGCAAAGGTGAGTGTGTGCTGTCCAGCATAGGTATTGTACCAGAAGGGTACCCTTCCAGTGCAAAATTATAGGCTTAAATATTTTTGTAAAGATTTGACGCATTGGATGTGTGTTGCAGGGTAAAGCACACATCCAATGTTTCAAATATTGGTAGAAATATTAAAACAATTATTTGACTTTTCACCTGCCTCAAAGATGCTTTATTTTTTTTTACACAAAACTAGGTCTGATAATTTTGTATCTTTCATTTTGCATGGTAGCTTTGGAATGCCCATGTACCACCTCTGGAAAGCCCTCTTGGCGCAGTGTAATGCAAAGAAGTGCAAAACACTATTTTTGCTACAAAAAGGGCAATCTAGTTATGCACTGGAAGTAAATACTTCATTAAGAATTTGCAAAACATCCCGTAGCACCATGTAACATTACTTGAGTGACTGTGGCAGCAGAGAAATCTGCCCCTTAGAGTGCAGTTGAGTGGACTGGAGTCCTAAGGATGCAGCTCAGCAGTATGGGTTCAGTCACAAAGGCACCCAGCACGCATGCCAGACGTTCTTGAAGGCTACCAGTCTCCAAACTCACAGCATCTGCTAGTAAGCCATGCTAGATCCCTTGTGATTAATAAATAGAGCAGGTTTGCTTTTAAATCTATAAATGCATCTATAAATAAATGTTGCAGGTTGAACTCAACAGTCGCGGCCCGTGCAGGCAAGAGCGGTGGGGCGGTGGGGCCAGGTGGGGGGGGATTTTGACAGACGACGACGAGGGAAAATTCATGATTTATTTAATTTTCCCTTGTCGTCATGTTTTGAAATTCCTCCCCCCCCCCGGCAGCCCACCGCTCTTACCTGTATGGGCTGCGGCTGGAACTCAAGACCCTGAAAATGCATGAACCCTGCACAGTTATGACATCAATCACCTCTTCTGATGAGCCTGGTGTAGAGCAGATTAATTGTGTCTTTAAGATATACTGCACTAAGGATGATCATTGTCCCTGAAGTGAAGTGAAGTGAAGTCAAGGAGTAAGTCTCCCATTGATGGGTTGCTGTGTGGTTTGCTTGTGTACCTGCAATGTGTCTAATAAGTTGAGAGACTACATCATAAACCAGTTGTAAGCGACCAAGCGCATTTTCCTGTACAGCCAGATATAGCAAATTTCAATAGTCCAAACGGTACAAGAACATTAATCACAGTAATGTGCAAATGAGGTTCAAAGAAGGAAAGAAACCTTTTTAAGCACCTGACCCGGAAAGCAATCATTGCTAACATTTCATTCCTGCCACCATTAAATCAAACTTAGCACACAAAAAAGTGATGTGCAGAATGCTTGGATTAATCTCGGCCATCAGTAATTATTCTGAGCTGCATTCCTGTCATTGTTCTTTTGCCCACCAGGCCATGCAAGGCAGGAATAAGCCATATGAAACTCTGTCTTGTGCCTGGGACAAATAGACCAGTCCAACCCAAACTGCCAGACAAGGCCCACCCTGAACAGGAACACAAGCATCCACAGGCAGGTTTCAGTCTATTTGGCCCTCTTAAATGGGGTACAGTTTGAATATTGTGGCACAGTGAGAATGTGACCCAAAGCTGGGCATACCGCTCGCACTTAGGGCATTGCACTGTGGAGGACCAAGTCTGACTTGCATATGGGTGGATCCAGATTGAGATGACATGATGGCCAAAAAATGTTATGTTATGTTATGTTATTAATCACTTGTAGCACGCACGGATACTCAAGAGTGTCCCGGCGCGAAAGCCAACAGCAAAATGTAGGAGCTGAGAGGAGCGGTGGGTTAATTAAAAAGCACGGTCTTTGGCTGCTTCTTAAACAGCCTGAGATCTTGAGTATCCCGCAATTCATAGGGTAGGGAATTCCAGGCCTTAGCTGCTTTGAAGGAAAGAGAGCTGCCTCCCGTTCGTATAAGATGAAAACGGGGGAAGACTGCAAGACGAAGTGCAGCAGAACGCAATTGTCTTCGGGGGACATAGAAATCAAAACGACTACTAAGATACGGCGGCCCAGATTTGTAGAGGGCACCATGGGCAAGAGTGAGAGCCTTGAACTGGACGCGTTGCACCACAGGGAGCCAATGCAGGAACCGAAGATGTTGCTTTATGCTAGATCTGCCAGGGATACGAAGCAGCACTCTAGCTGCCGTGTTTTGAATAATTTGCAACTTTTTCAGCTGATATCCAGGCAAGCCAATATACAGTGCGTTGGCATAGTCAATACGCAACAGAATGAGGGCGCGAATCACCATTTCCTTGGCTGGTCTGGGTAACAGTGGCAGGAACTTCCTGAGCGATTTTAATGTGCCAAAGCACACTCCGGCCAATTTCTTTATCTGTGAAGAAACCCGAGGTCCTCACTGAACCAGACCCCCAGATTTTTAACCGGGTTGCCAACAGAGTTAGGCCTGGGATATTCAGAGAGCCAGAGAACCTCCCTGAATTGGGGGGGAAAAGACCCATACAGAAGTACCTCAGACTTGTCCTCATTGCACTTGAGCTGAGCCTTGCAAGCCAGTTAAAAACAGCTGAAAGACAGTTTTTGGCTAGATCCGGGGACAGGTTGTTTTCTTTCCACGTGAAGAGGAGCTGAGTGTCATCTGCGTATGGATGGATGTGGGAGGCGAACCCCAGTGGATAAGATTAATTCAAGCATTCAAGCCATCACTTTTTTGTATTCACAATTACATCAAATTCTTTCCTCGTGGTCAGAGAACAACGTTGAATACATAGGGACTATTGCAGTCCACTTTACTGCAGGCATAGCTTCCACCTCAAATATCGAGTCAACACCACCCCACACACATAATGAAACACTAACTGACCTACAAAGTAGTTCTGAGAAAAATGGAAAACGAAAAATAGTGAAGTAAAACAAGAAGAAAATCCAGCAAATATACTTAAAATACCCAAACAAATACTGAGCTAATCCATGACCTAGGACTACCATAAATATAGGCGGTCACAGGACACACAAACACAGTGATAGTTATGCCTGAATAACGTTTTATTGTGGGATTGTAAATTCAGAGCGATTTGGCCCATCCTCCCCCATTGAGGTACAACTACCAGTGATATCTACAACTCTAGGCGACAGAAATACTCCAGATTATGTGATTTTAGGTAACAATTCTGAAATGTTTTGCTTGGTGTTTCACCCACAGATTTTGGGTTCTTTGAGCGGCAGAAACCCCCAGGTGAAACACCACGTTTCATAATCCTGGTGCGGATTATAACTCATATTTTTCCAGCTCCACTGGGATTTCCAGGGGCACTTGCAATGTGGCTGTTAGTATTCAGAACATGAGACACAGGGGGTCCTTAGTAATCCGGATAGAAATATTTTGACTCTCATGATTATCTTATATCTGTATCTGGCAGTCACTAAAAACAATGTGGAACATTGCATTGTGCTGCGAGTTGTTAACGGGGAAAGACTATCATTATTCATGTAGCAAACTACCAACTAATAATAGAAACCACTTAGCTCTCTTGGAAACTGTGGTGATCATGTGGGAGTCAACAGCAAAACAGAATGGCAGGAAGCACAGAATGAAATGTGGCATCTTTGAAGAAAGCATGATTGCATAATGAATATGTGCAGAGCTAGGACTGGGCTTCTGCATTGCTGGAGAACATGAAGCTCTTGTCGTTGCAGCTGGACTCCAAAGGCAAGGTTGGGTAGACACCTTTGAGGAATGAAGTTATATGTGTTGCACTCCAGACTTAGAAGCACTGAGGCACAGGTCGCTGTTTCTTAAATAAACACCCTAGTCCATCCTGTGCCTTAGGAAGATAGGCGTGAGTGGTCTTGACGGGGTAGAGCAGTGATTAAGTATCATACAAGTAAACCAACAAATGAGGGGATACGTCCTGACTGGTGCTGAGTTCTGGAAGACATCAGGTAGCATTGCTGGTGCTGTGTGTGGATGTTGCATGGATGGGCGCCTACAGGGATTTCATTTTTGGGTGGCATTGATATCAAACTGAAATGAGCAGATAAGCATCGCAACAATATATTCCTAAAAGGGTTCACCTTGATCTCTCTGAGAAGAAGTATTTAATGGAGATTATTGTGTATTTGCTACTCCGCTCTACTCCTGCAGCGACATGCAACTGGAAGCACTACTTCCTTGGGTACATGATTGGGCATTTATATACTGTTTTTCTACTTGTATCATTTGGTATTTACAACGCAAATTCTTTCTCACCATTAAATTAACTATGTTGACTGATGTGGACTGACTTGAGCATGTGTGTGCCCCACTGGATGACGAACATGGCATGGGCAGGTACCCTGATGAATGTGGCCTGAGAATAGACTTGGCAAGCTCACCGCCTCCCCACCCCCCCTCTTGAATTTGGTGGTTTACTCCAGGATGGAGGTCCTACAAACCCCTAGTATCCCACTTTAGCCCTTACCGGAAATGACGATGCTATCCCAGCCAGCCCTATAGCTACTATACGCCAACTAAAAATGCTCTCCTAGAACGTCGCTGGATTATCTAACAAAAAGGATGATCATGATTGGGCTGCACTGGTTTCGAGTCATGATTTGATATTTTTGCAAGAGACTTGTGCTACAGAAGCCATAAGTATGAATGGGTTTGTTGTCCACATGGTCCCAGCAACTCCTTTACCTTCTGGCTGAGCCAAGGGAGGACTGATGGCTTATTTTCGAGTTATTCTGGAGCGCAAAAATTGCCCCATCTGCACTGGGAGTCCTGCAGTACAAGCATTACTTTTTTTGACATGGCCCAGTGACATTCATATGGTTTTTATTATTTTTTATAATGGGTCTTTTGGTGTGGATGCGTGTATCAATATAAACACATTCTTTAACTTCATCTTGGGTCTGGACATTGAATTAGCTCACTTGAATACAGGGTTCCATGTTGGGGCTGGCAGCGACTTTAATATCAAAATTGCTCACACGTCTCAGGAATATGAACCAGCTATCCTTCATAAAGTTTGTAATAGGATGTACCTCAGCAGGGGGACCAGAAAGCCAAGGCTCTTTGAAACTTGGTTAACACGTTTGACCTTTTTAACGCATGTGATGCTGTTGGCCCCCCCTAACCCCTGAATGCCACCTATGTTAGGGGAGATTATGGGTCAATTTCAGTCAGTACAACTTTATTCGTTCATTATTAAATGAGATCATAAAAGTACATAGGCAACAGTAAGTTAAAAAATTATTCTCATAGGCAACATACAGTAACATTTCAGTATATACATACAAAAAAAGCCAAGTAAAATATAGAATAAAATACAGTGTACAAATTAAAACAGTTATTTATACAGGAAGCTAAAGCAAAAAGTGTCAGAGAAAGTTATGGTCCCAGAGACTTTCTTTTTTTCAAACAGGCCCAAAGGAATAATGCTTCTGAAAAGCACACTAGCTGGTCGGGTAACTATTTAAAAAAAATAGTGCGACCCTGCATTGTTCGAAGTTGTGGCTTTTTAGAATCGGTACAATGTACTTTTTCCTTTCCTTATGATAGTGACCACAGAAAAACAGTAGGTGAAGATCTGTTTGGGCGGAAATCATATCACAGGGACAATTAATCAGGTCTGAGTGATTAAACCTTTTTGATGGGAACCCTAACATTAGTGGTATCAAATTTAATCGAAACCGCAATAATATAAATTTGTGTTGCGGTATTGAAACCTCCTCTAAGTAGGGATATGCACCTTCTGAGATAGATAGAAGTGGTTGATAAATCAGGATTGAATGCTTCCTGTAATTCTTCTCTCTACGTGAGTAATGGGCCTTCAGCGTGAATGTTTCCACCAATCTTTGCCTTGACATCAGCCTACAAGCCATTGGATCCTTGAACAAATCTTTCAACCCCAACTCAGTCAATTCTTGCTCGACGTAGTTTATCCATCTAATTCTCTTGTATTTTTCCAATCTAAGACAATCTCTTATTATACTTTGTGTTAGGGGAACAGTATTCCTCCACCAAATGGAAAACCACAAGAGCAGTGGGGCCAATCTAATTACATCCGTAATATATGGTAAACCTAGCTCCAAGTGCAACACATAGTTCGATGTTGACTGCGGGAGAGAAACCAGGGATTTGAAAAATGTGTCCTCAATGAATTGTAGTGATCCAGCATGTGCTGAGCCCCAAACACCCGCTCCGTAGGTGGCCGTGGACTTCGTTTTTGCATGATAGATATGCTTTACAGCGGCTAGAGGTTTTATGCCCATCCTAGACATAAATGCCTTTAGCGCTGCCAAGCTCCTCTCCATGCCTATGGCCCTTGCATCAACTAGGCGCGACCAAGTTTGGTTCTTATCAAAAAGTACCCCAAGATAGGGAAAGGATTCAGCCACCTCAAGTTTCCCTATTTCCGTGTAGAGATGGGATGTTTTACCTCAAACACCTCCCACTGCTATAATTACAAAAGATTTTGACTGCTTAACCTTCATGTCTAAAGAGTCCATGAAGGCCGCATAGGTGGTAATTAGACGTTGCAGCCATATCCCTGTTCTGGCAATAAGGACTGCATCGTCTGCATATGCCAGAATAGGGAGATGGATGGAGTCAGACACAGGGAGATCAGGGGTTACGCCTAATAGGGCCCTACCCACACCGTTCGTGTAGATTGAGAATAGGAACGGCGCGAGGACACAGCCCTGCCTTACACCCCTTAGGATCTTAAAAGTGCGGGTACATTCCCTGTTTTTTCCATATCTGACCAATGGTGAAGCCTCAGTATATAGTTGCCGGATAAAATCAATTATTGGAGGGTCGATCCCCATCTCTTCCATAATATGCCAGAGCTTAGAGTGGGAAACGCAGTCAAATGCTGCTGAAAGATCCATAAAGGCAAGATAGATTTTCCCACCCTTAGCCCTGGTATATTTATCAATAATCTATGAAAGGTTCAGACACTGATCTATAGTGCCTTTGCCGTTGAAACCCATACTGAGACTGCATTAATATTTCCTTGTCAACTACCCAAGCCTCTAGCCTGGATAAAAGCAGTCGACCCATGAGTTTCGCTATGGTGTCTAAAAGGGAGATTGGCCTGTAATTTTTGGGTTACTCTTATCCCCCTTTTTGTGGATAGAAACAATTATACTTGTTTTCCAAGAGGGAGGTGGACCTACTATTACAATATTGTTAAAAACGTTGGTCAGTAAAGGAGCCCAAAGGTCGCAATTATCCTGGAAAAAGTCTATCGGGACCCCATGTGGACTAGGGGCTTTTCCTGCGCTGCATGCCGCTAGCCCCTTCCTAACCTCAATGAGCGAGAATGACAGAGTTGCCCTCATTCTGGGAGGTAGAGCAGATGGTATATCAGCAGGAGTGGAGATGGGGGAAAAGATGTTGACAAAGTGCTCCACCCATTCTTGCTCACCAACATTGGTATCCAACGTGGGATCCCTCTGGGTCTTAAAATAAGTTGAGTTGATTATGCCCCAAAACTCTCTGCTATTTCCTGACGTAGTTGCTTGGGCAAGCCTTTCCCAGATCTCCTCCCTCAGTAATCTCTCCCTTTTTTTCTAACTGATTTATACTGAGTGCGGAGTAGGGAAATCTGTACCTGATCTTGTGGTCATGTTTTAAGAGCTGTGGTAAGGGCTTTTCTGGCCTTGGCACAGGGAGAATCAAACCATCCTTTATGTTTAGTACTCTTTCCATTTCCTTGGCAGGTAAGAGCCGCCTCTATATGCTCTAGAAGGTCCGTAAAGGATAAGACCAGAGTTGTTGGGGCTACAGCTAGGTCTAGACACCTTCCAATACTAGTTTGAGTAGTTTTTATTATTGTAGGAATAAGTTTGAGCTTATCAATTTGAGCCCATTTTAATTGATAGCCATTTTTTCTGGCCAATATAGGGAGGTCAGTTATCAAATGCGAAACCTTCTCTCTACAATTCAAAGTTAGTACACCAGTTAAATTGAGCGTCTGTATTACTGAAACTACCCTCAATAACAGTAGAAACCAATATAAAATCAATCGAAGACTCGTGGGCCTCACATCAAAAGTTTTTCAGGGGAGAATCGTCTAAATTATTCCAGATATTGACTATGGCCAAGTTCCTAATAAACAGAGTCGTATTAAGACTATTGCCATAGGTACTATGGGAGAAGTGAAAGGCGGGGTTGCCCATCAAGTCAACCAGACCACATCGATTGTCCTGAATATGATTACATGGATGGATATTAAAGTCTCCCAACCAGATTAGAGTATGTACCTCACCTCTCTTTTTACATTTTAATGCCTCGTCAATTGACATATTAACCTCGTCTACAACCGTGTGCATCTTTGGACCAAAATTGTTGTTATAAAAATGTATCAAGATCCAAATGCCTACCTTGGGGAACTCAAAAACAAGGAGGTGAAAGAAAGGGCTCCTATCATCAAACTTCCTTATTTTTAATGACAGTGTATTTGATATTAAAGTTAGAAGACCCCCTTCGACCTCCCTGCAGCAGATGGAGAGGCCAGTGTCTTAAAGGAATGGTAGCATTAATAAAAACAGGATCCAAGGCCCAGGTTTCCTGGAAACAGGTAATAACACTTTCCTGCCATACATTTTGCCAGTGTACATTAGCCAATTTCTTCCCAATTCCTGCCAAGTTCCAAGAAGTTATTTTAAATAGGCTATTTTGCCTTTCCTTAATCTCGTTATATTTGTGGGGCAATGGAACGAAGATGGATAAAGAGTGCTCTGGGACAGACTCCTTAGAGGTAGGAGAGGGTAGTCAGTCGCAATGATCTAAGTCAGAAAGTGGGGCATACCTATGTGCAATACAGACTCCTGCCCCTACATAAACCGTATTCCTCTCAATTATAGACCTCACCGGACCACCCATTAAATTCCCTCTGGGATCTTGAAGGCGGAGTTAGGAGGGGTTGTAAAAATAGTCTAGAGCGAGACCCTCAATCTGTGTGTTCCTTGGGGGGTATCTGAGTAGTTGATCTAAAATATATCTCAGTACAAGATGGTTATTGAAATTTATCACTACACAGTCACCCTCCAACGATTTCCTACATGGACCAGCCAACCTACCCTTCTCGCCATAATCATTTGTCTAGCCAATGGAGGACCCCTTTTTTCCTTAATATGGCGTGTCAACCAGTGTAGTGATTTGTCCATTAGTTGACTGGTGGACTCATACTGACCCTCCCTCAGAGTCGGAACATTCCCCAAAACTAATACAAGGGGAAAGGACGCTGGAGGGAGGTGGAGCGTCTGGTATGTGGAACCTGGGGCACCCACATTAGTCTTCTCGTTGGATTCGTGGTGTCTTGTGGGACCATTATTCCCTCTATCACCTCGTGGATTTGCCAGTGGGTTGGTCAATAAAGTATTCATGTTGTTTCTGAGCAATGGCTGCGAGATCTTGTCTACCCCAGGAATAGTCACATAAATATTACGGGTTGTATCGGGGATTTGTGAGAGCATAAAGTCTGAGAAACTCTGATTCGTTTTTAAGTTACTTGAGTTATTCTCTGTAACGCGCTTCTCAAGGGCTGTCACTGTTACAGACCCCTGTCCAACACTCGCACCCTCAATCATTTTGAGTCTCTCCTCAATTTGTGTTAGTTTAAATAAAAGCGGTTCCAGGAGCGTGGCAACCAAAGACTCCAGTCTGTTCCAAGTGTCATCATCAAGCGTCCCTGGGGGCTGTGTTATAGTTGATGTGGTGCTCCCCTTTGGGGTTTGACCAGGCCCAGTGTCTCCAATCCCTCTGGATTTATCTAAACGAGCAGGTTTCAGGGATTTTTGTTTTTGAGATTCTCCAGTTTTCCCCTTTTTCACTGGTGGCTCGCTATTATTAGCAGAGTGGGATTTAGCAGCCTGGCCCCTAGTAATGATATTGGGGCCCGTTATTACTTCCACTAAAGGGGAGAGTGGTACTACAGGTGCAGGAGACAGGGTAGTAGTGGGCAGGATTTGGGAGGTGTTTCAAGGTATCGCCCACCACAGCGATGCTTCCAAGGGAAGAGCGCTTTTGAGAGATAAGGGATCCCAGCGAGAGCTGTCGTTCCACTAACTCTATCTCATGTGTAAGAACGGACTCCGCCCTTGTTAGAAAGGCATCAAATGTCCCTACAGTTCCTCTCCCAGGTCACTGAAGCCCTTCCGTTTTGCCATTTGTTACCCCAGCTGGAAACGGAAAGAGTGGGGAGGGTCCCAAAAGAGAATAAGGACACAGTACCTTATGGTGGAGTCTGCAGCAGATCTCACAGAGGTCTCAAAGTCCAAATCTTAGGGGGTGGCCCAGCCCAGCCTCCTCTGGACTCCGACGGGTGTGGCGGGCCCGCCCTTGGCCCGCCACGCCACGTCAGAGCCCTTGGCCTGGGCTTTGCCCGGGCATGGCCTGGGTGCGTCCCCGTGCGCGGCTTGGCCTGGGTGCGTCCCCGCGCGCGGTTTTATGTAGGCTCAGGTGCAGGGGAAGATGGGGAGTGTAGTCTCCCAGACAGTGTGCCCTCCAGTTTGCTGGCAGAATGCAGGTACTCCTGCCGTGGGCCGGCGTCGGTTTTATGTAGGCTCAGGCGCAGGGGAAGACGGTGGGGAGTGTAGTCCACCACACAGCGTGCTCCTCCAGTTTGCTGGCAGAATGCGTCAGAATGCAGGTACCAGCTATCCTTCATAAAGTTTGTAATAGGGCTGTACCTCAGCAGGGGGACCAGAAAGCCAAGGTTCTTTGAAACTTGGTTAACACGTTTGACCTTTTTAACGCCTGTGATGCTGTTGACCCCCCCTAACCCCTGAATGCCACCTATGTTAGGGGAGATTATGGGTCAATTATTGATTATATCTTTGTGTCTGACGCCCTAATGGAGAATGTCCGAAGGGGTTGCACCATTGTAACTGCTCTGAGTGACCACAGTCCTTTGTGGTTGGGTTTAGACCTCCATAAGGGGGTAAGTAGGGCTTGGGGCAGTCCTGGGTCATCTCTAACTGTGAAGTCAGAGGGGCATCGCCTAACTTGGAGAAATGTTGACTTGGGTGCTGTGATGAATAACCTGTGTGCCAATCACATTCACATATTATTTAACTGTTTAACCCCCCTGGTCGATTCATTGGCTGATGTCAATTGTTTTGCACGATTGGGGCTAGCCATCAGTAATCTCCTTATGAAGCCAATCAATCTGTCACACCAAGGGCAAAGTTGTTTGACTCCTCCTGTAGGAAGGTCTCTGCCAACCTGCTCAGGGCATTGAGGAAGTACCCTAGAGACAGTCAGAAGATCCAAGTGCTTAGAGCTGAGTATAAAGGGACCCTGCGTAGGAGGCGCAAGGAGATAAAAACTGAGTATCGGGGGAGGCTGGTACAGTCTTGTAGAATGAAGGATGCCAAGAAATTCTAGAAGATAGCTAAGGATATTAGTCCCCCAGGCTCCAGTGATCACTCAGTTATCACCACCACCAGCTCAGAGGCATGGTTGACTCAGTTTAGGGCCTTACACCGCTCTGATTCACCTCAGGAAAGCCCAGAGGCTGCAATGGCATTTCCAATTTTCCTGAAATCCACTTTGGAATAGATTTGGGATGCTATCATGAAGCCCCCCTCCAAAAAGGCTCGAGGACCCGAAGAGGCCCCTATGGCATATAAAAATCAGTCCCGGAATCGTGGGCCCCATTATTATGCAATTGTTTTAATGCTTTTACTTGCTTCGGCCGCTTCAAATCATGGCATACTGCCATTATTGTGCCCATTTTTAAAAAGGGCAGTCTCCAAGCTGTTATCGCCCAATTTCCCTGCTGGATTCTGCTATAAAAAATGCAGGGAGGGTCGTGCTGGAGCACCTCCTGTCCTGGGTTAGGGAGATGAACACGCTGTTGGAGGTGCAATATTGTTTCCGGGATGGGCTGTGTATGGTGGAGCAATGCTTAAATCTGCACTTGCTCTTTAGCAAGTATACTATTGCAAAGCATGGCTCTATCTGCCTAGCCTTCATTGATCTGTCGAGCACCTTTGACAGCGTGGTATGATCTAAATTTTGCGCCTTCCAGGAAGATATGGGGGTGGATCCAGGGCTTGTTCAATTTTTGCGGGTCCTGTACTTTGATCTCTTAATGTCCGTGAGATATGGCCCTGCTGGTGAGTGCACCTCCAGCTTCCCGTTAGGGACGGGAGTACACCAGGGCTGTGTTTTGGCCACTATATTATTTTTTCTGTACATCAATGGTCTTGAGGATGCACTCTCTGCCTCTCTGCACTCTCTCCCTGTGCTGCAGATGTTCCACAGGTGGGCAAGAAAAAAGTACTGGCGTTACTCTATGTGGATGATGCTGTTATATTGAGGAGAGCATGCAAGAATCTAAACATCTCTTCCAGGAGTTTGTCAGCTTAATGGAGTCCTTGGGCTTAGTAACAAATCGCTCTAGAACTTACACCATGTGTTGTCTCAAATCTGTGAAGACAAAGAGCGTATACATACAGGGCCACCCTGTTGCTTCCACCCAGGAGTTTTCTTACCTGGAGTGGTTTTTGATGTCAGGGGAAACTGGGATCCCTGGGGTCCCTGTAAGTATGAAGCTTCTCAAAGATTTGCCAATGCTGCTGGCTATATTTACAGCTTAGCCTCATATATTGGCAACCAACCCATGGCCCCCTGAATGGTGGTCTTTAGTAGGAAATGTCTACCTATACTAACATATGGGGCTGGCATCTGGTGATACTCTAACACCATCGCCCTCCAGACAGAAGAGATTAGGTTTCTGCGACGTCTTTTAGGTGTTCCCCCAGCTTGCACCACTTACATTGTCCATCAGGAGCTAGGAGTGGAGTACGTTGAAGATCGCATTAAACTGACCCCTCTGGTGCTGTGGTGTGCTGTTTGGGCAAATCCACATGCAGGCCTTAATAGGAAGGTGATCACTGATTGCCTAGCTTGCAAAAGAGTATTGGCCATGCCCTGGTTGCAATACATTAAGTATGAAATTTCTGTGCTGGGGAGACTGGCTGATCTAACATGGGTCAAAAAAGCATTCCAAACCAGGAAAATGGGGATCAGAGAGGAAGGTGAATATGACAAAACTTCTGTAATGGGAGCTTGAAGTCTACCCACATTATGGAGCCATATTTGTCTTGGGTGGATGCTACCTGGGACAAAGTTCTCTCAACCAGATTCAGATTCTGTATTGTAAGTTGGCACTTGAGCTTCCTTTTGGGACAGTTTGACTCCAGTAATGTGCTAATTTGTCCATGTGATTAGTCGCCACCCCAAAGCTCGCTCCATTTCAGGTCTTTTGCAAATATTACCTGGTATACCCTAAAAGGTTTTTAGTGCCTTTAATTAGAGCATGTGGCATTAGAAAATGTGCTGAGGCCCTGCTGTATCTGCAAGGGCTAAATTCTCCGCACTCTCTCTAGTTGCATTTGCTCATTTTTAAAGTGTGCCATAGCTAAAAGAAAACAAATGGTTTTTTAACAAACTGATGTTGTAAGCCAGACTCGCCCATGCGATGATAGAGGAGCTCTAACCCACATGGCATGATTCCTTTACTTTGCTCCTCGGGACCATTGATTGTTTTTAATGTTTTTATCTTGCTTGTTTTTACTATATAAATTTTATTTGCTGTTTTTAAATTTGCATTTTAATGAGGCCATGAGGAATGTCTTAATCTTGCTTTAACGCTTGTATTTTGCTTTTATGGCTGTGTTTTACTGCCAAAATAATGTATCATCTGATCTGACTATGTTGCTCATGCTCAATCTTGTCTTTTTATATTTTAATAATTGACTGAAAACATGTTTATAGAACATCTGAGTGGCTCGGTTTTCCTTTCAAAAAGAATTTCATTGGCAGCTCAAATTGTTAATTTATTTACGTTTTCCCTCAGTGAGATTTGGAATGCCAATGGTCAGTCGGTTTTCCTTCCAAAAAGAATATGATTGGCAGCTCAAGTTGTTAATTTATTCACAGTTTCTCTCAATGAGATTTGGAAAAACCTTGATCCATCACAAACCTGTTACAGAGTGTCCTGTTTAATAGTAAACATCACCAATCGCTCCTGCAAAATGCCTAGGTTGATCCTATGACTGCAAGGATCAGGGAAAATGCCTGCTGATGGTGCAGAGACAGAATATCGAGTACAAAATATAGAGTTACACTAATATCGAGTCATTAATATCGTGGGTGAGAAATATCGACAGCAAGACTATAGTGGTCAAGAATATCGACTTAAGGTAAGAAATATTGATTTTAAAAATATCTTAGGGGCCCATTACGATACCCGGCGTAAAAAAATCCGCCAGGCATGGAAGCGGCAAAAATCCGCCCGCACACACCGTCTGAACACCGACCACGCCATTACGATTACACAAACCGAAAACCGCCATCGGCGGAAAATCACACAAAATACCGCCCGCCAACGTCCGAGTCGGAGTCAAACCGCCCGCCACGGACGGAAACACGCACGACAACACAAAACCGCCCGCCCTCACGGCCGACACACCGCACGTGAAATTACGATCGCACCGCCATGAGCGCGGGAAAACCACAAATATACCGCCCGCCAGCGCAAACAACGCCGATGAGAATCGACACGGCAGAAGCCATGGCGCCCACGTACCTGCACAGAAACCATCCGCTCACAAAACCAATAGCACACAACATGGCCAACAAGTCCACACAGCAAGGCACGCACAAATACACAAGCACAGTACACATCCCGAAAACACCCCCCGGACAAACAAAAAATACAAAGGCCAGAACCCCAGACACAACACACCTGAAAACAACAGACCATGAGGACACACCCACATAGGTGAGTACAAAAGCAGCACTCCCACAGACCACAACCCCTTGCTACATTGCAAACCAGAGAGGAGAGGAGAGGACACAGTGACACAGCAAGGACAGCAGCACACCACAGAAACGCACACATCACAACCACCACCACCACCACCACCACCACCAAACACCTGCACCACAAACCCCCTGCACATTACACAACACACACCGCACCAGCACCACAAACACCATGGCACCACAAAGAATGCCCAAGTACACGCACATTGAGCTGACGGTCATGGTCGACGAGATCATCAAGGTGTACCCACAAATCTATGGGAACATGGTCCAGCACACACCACTAGCCACCAGAAACAGAATGTGGAACCGGATCGTAGACCAGGTCAATGCAGTCGGGACCCTGCCCAGGAACAGAGGAGAAATAAACAAACGTTGGAATGACGTAAAGAGCCTGGTCAAGAAGAAGGAGGGCAAAAACAGAGAGCTGGCTGCCGTCACTGGCGGAGGGAATCCCGCGCTCTTCAAGACCTTCAAAGCGTGGGAGGAGAAGGTGCGAGTCATAATACATCCGGAGATCCTCGCCGGATTAGCAGGGGGAGTGGAGGCTGGTAAGTACAAACTAATGTATACCAGCACACCGCTATGTACTCACATGCACTACCACCATGCCACAGCTCCCAGGGACAAACACCCCCATGTCCAGCACACAATACACAACACATCACACACACATGCAACAGACACCACCACACACAGCCCAAACCGAACAACTGTAACATACGTGGGGACATGTGTACACTCAGCCAGCCACGTAACCACCAACAGGTCCCCAAATATGCCAGAAGCGCCACAACGAGCACCCACCACACCCATGTGTCCGCCACAGCTGCACTAACCGACAAGTAACAGGTAAGTGGCAGGAACACAAAGTGCAGTGGGTGGGACGGTGGACAGCCCAAGTACAACACACACCAGGCCCCTAGTCCCACAGCACAGCAAGGAGGAGCATCCCCCACACCCCACAGCCACGTGTCAGCCACCGCAGTGCACAACGACAGCCGAAAGGCAGACATCACGGTCCACAGCAATCGGTGTCAGTGGGTGTCCAGCCACCCCACGACCCACAACACCCCCCACCCCCACAGACCTGCAACATGAAGCACCCCCCGCTTAGAGCCATGTGGCATCCAGTACAGTGCACGCACGAACAACTTGCAGGTGGGAAACTGGACAGGGCTGGATTACTGGAGGCATGAGGACCATAACACGACCAACACATGGGACATGTCACGTAGCAGACGAACACGCAGCACCGCCCACCGTCACGAACAAGTGAACAATGTGCACACGGACATGAACAACAGACTCACACCCCACATGACCCATCACAGACATAGCAACACCCAAGGAGCCACGTCTGCATGCACAAGCCACACTGAATATAGTACCACACGGCAGCCACTGTGCAACTCATCACACACAACCGAAACACCATTGAAGTCCTGTCCATGTAGCCCCTACTGCCTGTCAACCACACACCCCACAACTACGCCTATGTAAGACAAACAACACTAGACGCAACAGAGCGGAACAACATAAATGCACACGAACACCACTGAACCCATCAAACACACAGACACACCATGCACATACAACATACCATCCATCCCATCCGTCAGCCCCAGTCTCATGAAAGGCATGTCATCCGCACAGCTGCCACACATACAGCAGTCACGCTAAGATACATGCCCATGACCAACCATGTGCCAGAAGTCAATGAAGCGCACGACACACTGTGAGCAACAACACACAACATGGGCCACACCCCCGAGCACTGCAGTGATGCACATGGCACAGGGCAGCACGCACACCAAGGAGATGGGACAACTGCAATACGTTGGCTGGCACACAACCATCACTCACTCATAACGATGCGTCCAATGCCATGTCCAGTAATCACAACAGACAGCAAATATGCAGGCCATGTCAAGCATGCACACACCTCAAACCATGCACTGTCATGCTGCCACAACACATGTCACGTTCGGCACCCATGGCTCACAGCATGTACCCCAAAAGCATATCCCCTCCCAAATGCGAATCTGGGGCATGGCCCCCATGTTGCCATATGCGTTCCTAAGCGTTCCATTTGAACCCCAAAAGCATATTCCCTCCCAAATGCGAATCTGGGGCATGGCCCCCATGTTGCCATATGCGTTCCTAAGCGTTCCATTTGAACCCCAAAAGCATATTCCCTCCCAAATGCGAATCTGGGGCATGGCCCCCATGTTGCCATATGCGTTCCTAAGCGTTCCATTTGAACCCCAAAAGCATATCCCCTCCCAAATGCGAATCTGGGGCATGGCCCCCATGTTGCCATATGCGTTCCTAAGCTGTTCCATTTGAACCCCAAAAGCATATCCCCTCCCAAATGCGAATCTGGGGCATGGCCCCCATGTTGCCATATGCGTTCCTAAGCGTTCCATTTGAACCCCAAAAGCATATCCCCTCCCAAATGCGAATCTGGGGCATGGCCCCCATGTTGCCATATGCGTTCCTAAGCGTCCCATCTGAACACCAAAAGCAAAGTACAAACCAGACCCAGGATGGGCCAGGAGCCCGCATACACCAGAGTCACAATAAGTAGGGGCACAGCAACACACCCATCGGCATGGCCAATCCGTCCCATGCCACATGTGCGCAGCACACAGTCCCATTGCCAAGCACACACAACTACAGATGCTACAGCCACACACACGCCTCCGGGAAACCCATGTACGAGATTGCACGAACTGTTAATGTCAGACGACAAATACATACTTCGCCAGGTGCAACACAATAACAAATCTCATTCTCTCCACAGGTGACGAACTGCTGGATGCTGGGGATGGAGCCAGCAGCCAGCACAGCCAGCCTACAAGCCCCCAACGAGGACACACGGATCTGGAGGATCTGTCCTCCTCTTCGGACACGGACCACCAAGCAGGCCCATCTGGTGTGGCAGGGCCCAGCCGCTCCCCAGGACCCCTCCTACCCACCAACCCATCATCCAGGGCTGCTGAACATTCCCAGCCCCCTGCTGCCACTGTCGTTGCGGCCACACCCACGGTCATTGTGGCCACTACCACTGCCGCAACCGCCACCATCGCCGCACCGACCACCACCGCCGCCACCACCACCACGTCTTCGCTGGCACCAGCCCCAGCGCAGGTGGTGGCCCGGCCGACTGGATCCACCCTGGGAGCCACAGCGAGGACCGTGGTGAGCAATGTGGCTAGTGGGCAGGCCGGTGGCAGCAGGACTGGTAGGAGGAGCAGGGTCAGGGAAACGCCAGCCTCCCCTGGGAGCCATGCCCTGCCTCAAATGGCCAGAGTCCTTGGGGCCTATGAAGAGGCCCAAGGACAATGGGTCCGGTCTGCTTCAGACACGCGTGAGGTGCTGGGGGTGCTGAGGTCCATGGACGCCCGTATGGGCCAAATCGTGGACCTCATGGGCCAGCTGGTGGTGGCGGTGAGGTCACAGCCAGGGACAGCAGCTCCCCCTCCGCCACCACCTGCCGGGGCGCAGGGTGGAGCAGCAGTGTCCAGTTCCCCTGCGTCCACAGCCAGTGAGCACACCTCAACCACCAGCATGTCGCAAGCAGGCACCCCCCCTCGCAAACGTGGAAGGGGCCGTCCGAAGTGGAAACAGATCTCCCGGGAGGACTTCGCACGCTCCAAACGCAAGTGAGGCAGCCAGCCAGCCTTCCGCCAGCCTTCCTTGACCAGCCACTGCATTGACTTGGACTACAATCCCACTCCACACAGCCATCTGGATGGCATGTGTGTGTTGGACTATGGACATAGAACCAGTGGGTGCACCCTGAGCATCACGCAGCCATGACCGACAGCTCATTGTCACTGCACGCACCACTTTTGTCATCACCTTACACACAATCACATGTCACAGTTTGTAATAAATGCACCTTTTACACTAACTGCTGTTTGTGCCCTGTGTTTTATTTGTACGGAATACAACGGCCACCTTGGGCGGAAAGGCACCTGATGCGTGGCATGACAATTGAATCCGGAGGGCCTGTAGGGACCTAGGGGTGGGAGACAGAACAGGAGCACATTCAATGAGTGTGTCACACACTCATCACACAGTACATGTCAACAACCACAAGCAATGTACACACATCGCACAGAGCAATAGGGCACAATGCCACAGCCACCAACAGTGGCATACTACCCTGGCCATGGAGCGTTGACACACAGCACGCAGTGAACAAACGGCCACCCTGACACAGCACACACACACCTGCACAGATACAGCCACATCAGCCGTCGTACATGGACACTCACCGTCAAGTGAAGTAGCGGGTGATGAGCTGCTGCTGCACATTACCAGCTTCCTCCTCTCCGCTGTCCTCCTCACTCGAGCTGTCCTGGTCTGCGGGCTGGGGCCCTGGTTGATCTCCGTCATCCACGATGAGGGGGATCTGCTTCCGAATGGCCAGATTGTGCAGCATGCAGCACGCCACCACTATCCGGCACACCTTCTGTGGGGAGTACGCCAGCGCACCCTCGGTGCGGTCCAGGCACCTGAACCTGGACTTGAGGAGGCCAAAGGTACGCTCGACCACACGTCTGGTCCTCCCATGTGCCTCATTGTAGCGATCGTCTGCTGGGGTGCGAGGATTCCTCAATGGACTGAGCAGCCATGCCCCATTCGGGTACGCAGAGTCACCTGGGTGTGAGGGACACAGAGAACCGTTGCAATTCCAACTGGACAGGGGACAGCATCGCACAACCAGCACGCTACACCACTCCACATACTCACCGACAATACAGGCACGATCCTGTTGCATATTGGACATAAGTCGTGGCAAGATGCTGTTGCGCATTATGTGTGTGTCATGGGCCGAGCCTGGGAACTTTGCACACACGTGGGTGATCACCATGTCCGCAAGGCACACCACTTGCACATTCAGGGAGTGCGTGTGCTTCCTGTTGCGGTACAGGTGCTCAGTGGCCTGTGGTGGAACAAGGCCGACATGTGTGCAGTCAATGGCTCCAACGACGTGTGGGATTCTGCCAAGGGCATAGAATGCACCCTTCACTGCCGCCAATTCACGAGCCCTGGGGAAGCGGATGTACCTGTTTCGGTACAGCATCATGGCTGCCAGTACATCCCTCAGCACCTTGCTGAACATGGGCTGGGACATCCCTCCTCCAATGCCCACTGTGTGCTGGAATGACCCAGTGGCGAAGAAATGCATGGCGGCCATCACCTTAGCCGTGGGGGTGACAGCAGTCGGATACACCCTGCGGGGACGGAGATGGGGTTCTAACAAGGCACACAGTCGATGCAGGGTTGGCCTGTCCAGCCGAAACTTCCTAATAACCTCTGTATCGTCCATGTCCGCCAGCAATTGGTATGGGCGGTCAATGTTCGGTCTCCGCCTAGGGACAATGGCAGAGGACACATGTCAAAGCAACACGACACATAGCAATTTCGCATACACATCACTGACATGACTGAGCAAGCACATGAGCCACAGCCCAGCTGTCAAGCTGGGACGGCACGGCCACAATACACTTACACAGGTCTCCCAACAATGGCAATGGCTAGTGATACAAACCACTGCCATGTGCATGCACATGGGGATCTAGGCCCCAATGACTTGCGGGGCGTGCTGATGGGGACTGACTGCATATCCATCAAGCGGCAACGCCACGGCAACATGAATGTCTGCTGAGCATGGAACTGCTTCCGCGGCTGGATGAGTATGGCACACGACGACGACGATGTGGGCACAGGCTGAGCGGCCAAAACAAGTGGGACCTGGGCACGAGGGGATATGAGACAGTAGTAGGTGTCAGCACTGCACCCTATGTACAGCACTGTACGGATCACACCTCCCGAAACATTGACAGGTGTCCACATTGACAGCCCCATGCCAAGACGGCTGTGTGCTTGCAGTCACACGTCACAGGTGAGAGGTTACATTGCACGTGCCAGGTGGCAGACGTACATAGTGGGAGCTGGCATGTGTGTGCATGTGTCTCCTGTTCAGGATCCACCAGATGGGCGCTGACTCTGTACTGACCATTGGACACAGCATGTTCCGTGGAAGGCTTGTGTGTGTGGGATGGTGGCACTGGATGTGCCTCCGTTGGGTGGGGGGCCATGCACAGGGCGGGTACGTCGATGATTGCGCATTGTTGGTCACGGTGGGTGCACCAACTGAAGATGTGTTGCCCTGTGTTCAATTCCTATGTCCGCATGATGATGGACTGTAGATGTGGGCAGACTACACATTGGTCGATGTGCTGTCTATATGCATGTGCCTTCACACCAGGCACAGCTGCCCCTGCACATGTGACCCCTGCTGGACTCGCTGCTGGGTCTGTGGAGCTGATGCACCTTCTGCGCGTGGGGCGGACAGCTCTCCTCACTTCCCTCATTGCGCATGTCATGACTTTGCCGCAGGTGACATGGATCATGGAGGGCCCACATGTACGCGTGGGTAGGCTACACATGATTGTACACTGGTCGCCACCCCCAGTCAGTGTTTCGAATGGGAAGGTTGTCGTGCTGGTGGTATGTTCGATGTGGCGGATGGGCGGGCCTAGGTGCGGGCTTACATTCCGGACATGGGGGGTAGTTGGATTGGCGACTAGTTGCAGTACACACGGGACACGTCTCTTCCTTTCCACATCTGGGTCATCCCTTGTACTTACTGACAGTGATACAGTCATCTTCGCCCCAGCCCTCATGTCCTCCCTCGCTCCCCCAATATGCATGCTCACCTGCGAGGCTAGCGCCTGCACAGGCAGCCCCAAGCTCGCACCAGAGAGGGCAAGGAGTGTATGTGTGGGTCCAGTTGCACGAGTGGGCTGTCTCAGGGTATGATGTGTGGCGGGACGCCGTCCACCTGCGTGGTGCCCCAAATGGAGACCCGGCCTGCATGGACTATGCATCACAGTCTTCGCCTTCCGGATCCGCCACCTGCGACACCCAGTGGCTGTGGCTGCCCTTGCGGCCAGGCCGCGTCCGTCTGTGGCTGATGGCCCACACATTCACTCTTTGGCCTCTCTGGGGAGGGCTCGGGGGTGGTGGCGCACGCGCTTGCACTTAGTCGCAATGGCATGTGGCGTGGTTGGTATGATGGGCAATGGATGGGATGGTGCGAGCCACCTCCCGTGACGTCAGTGCTGCTCGTGCTGTGGTGCGTCCCCCTACACTTCCATTTGACTTGTGCCATGCTAGACGTTGAGGTTCTATTGCCTGCGTGATATGACCAGGAGGAGCACGAGGAGACCTCTCACACACCATGCTCCACTGCCATCCCGTGCCCTGTATCGCCTGTGCGGATTGACTATGTTGGGGTTACACCTGGTCGACTGGGGCTGTGTGTGCCTTGTCAAGGGGCATGGCGGGCGCACAACAGGATCCAGCTTGTCCACAGAGGGTGGGCTGAGGTGCGCCTGGTACCGCTTTGTACGTGTGCCCGGCTGCTGTGCACACACGTGTTCACTCCCCCCGACAGGTGTCCTCTCACAATGCCCAGGGAAGCGGTGGTGTACTGTTCATGACCCCTCCCAACACGGCGTGCTCCAACTTGGCATGTGCGCATCTACCCGTCGCACCCACCCACCTGAGCACTGCGTCCATACGACTTCACACGACACATGTGTGTCTTCCACAGTAGTGCTACTCATTTGCGTTGACATCCAATACCAGTGGACTACATGGTCATGTCACGACTGCCGTGTACTTCACATACTCTCATCCTCTCTCATTCGTACTTGTGAAATGAGTCAGCGGAGACAGTTTTGGTTTCAAACATTATATTGAGTCTTCTGTCCTCTGTGATGCAGTATAGTGGACACTACTGGCAGCGGAATACATGTTGAGGATATACTGAGCATGATTGCAAATGGGATAGGGTGTGGGGTTACATGTGATTGGCTGTTGCATGTGGGATGTGGGCTTCAGAGTGACATCTGCTTGGCCAAGGCTGTGCTAATGTACATTTACGTATAGCTGCGGAGCTGCGGACTTTGACACAGACGGTATACATGTAGCCTACCAGACCGCTTGGCATCATGGGCACAGTCCATCTCAGTTCCATGTGACAGGTTTGCTGCGGTTGTTCCTCATGCACGCGTGCATGTGAGATGACATCAGGGCATGTGCTTGCGTGCATGCAGCGGCGTGCCACTTGTTGTTGCACTGTGGTGGTTACTGGACATGTCACAGTCACTGGGGTCGTGTTGTTGTTGTATGCACTTGTCGTCCATGCAAAGGTCCTGGTATGGGATTCCCGGGGCGGGGGTGGGAGGGGTGCAGCACCCACAGACTCCAGGCGACCTATTCATGTCCACTGAGCGGTGTGTGTGTCCATGGGCGCTGGATCCATGTCGTGTCCTTGTTGTTCGTGCAGTTCCGTCCATGTGGGTGTGATACACAGAGCCCATGCCACTGCCTCCCACGATGCATGCGGTGTTCCTGGATGTGATGGGGAACAGTGTGCATGTCCCGGTCATATCCGATGTCATGGCGATGTCGTTGATGGTGTGGTTACAGTTGCCGGTCGTTTGGTATGGCTGTTGTGGTGGTGACTGGCCAGTCCGTGCGGAAGCTAAGCATGGGTGCGGGGTTGGACATCATAGGTCAATCGGGGAACCTGCGTTGTGGTCCGACGAATTTACAGGTTGTCAGGTATGCGATGCCGTCCAGCAGGGCTTCCATGTCATTGGTGGTGTACATGTTTGCCAGCCAATGTAGCGGATGGTGGCTGTCAAGGTGTTGTTCGTAAGTTGTCCCTTGGAGGACCATGATGGGGCATGCTGGGTGACATTCGATGTAGCTGTTCTCGATGATCCGTCGTGTGGAGGCACAGTGGTCCCATTTCAGTGCGGGTGCGATGTTGGCCACATACGCCATGCCCCCATAGGCAGAGCAGGCCCTGTTGTGTGCGTCCAGAGGGAGGAGTAGTGGTAGCAGGTCCGCCTTCAGACATGCCGGGTTGGAGAGGCATATCTCCACGGGATGCTGGTAGGGACACCTCCGACAGTAGAAGACGGGCATGACGCAGCTGAACAATGTGATGCGGTAAGTCAGTCGGTAACTTACGTTCAGCAGGGACAGGAGATCGCATCCCAATGTATGAAACAGGTTGGTTTTGTACAGCTTGAGCTGTTCGGCGTAGTTGGGTAGGTGTGTTGCGGTTGCCATTTCGCAGCGGTGCGTTGTGGTGGCGTGCTCCGGCTGTGTGTGCAGTCTGCAATGTGCACGCTCCGAGGTTGCTGTGAGCTCTGTGTAGTCATAGGGAGACAGGACTTGTGTTCTGTTGGCTTGTTTGGAGGACACGGGCCCTCTTCCCACATGCTTCTCAGACAGTTCAAGGTCAGTGATGTGTGACTCCTTCCAATTAACTTGCATGTGGCCGACATGGGGGAGTGTTTTCTTCTTTCTTCCCCGTCCGTTGTGTGCTTCTGTGATATGCGCTATCTGCCCTGTGGTCGGTCTCCTCGGCATGCCTGTGTTGGTCTATTCTTGGACAATGGCTGTATTCACCGGCTTCTGTCGTAGGGCTGTGGTTTCGGAGTTGGAATGGAAGGTCATTCAGTGCTGTCTGCTCTCCCTTGTGTGGGCGGCAGGCTGCCTTTCCGCTCTGCGTTGGGCCTTGTGTGTGAATGTTATTCTTGGGCCACCTGTTGTCGGTCCCCGGGCTCTTTGGTGTTCCGTTTTATATGTCTTGTTCATATGTGCAGGGTGGTATGGGTGTTTCAGTGTGGTACTGGCGTTCCTCTTCCCGAAGGGGCCCTGCTTCTCCTAGTTGGTGTTGCCGCCGCTGTGTGCTACGCCATGTTTGTTACACTGGGGTGTGTCCTGCTGTTGCGTGTCTTCACTGACATGTGTGCGTCGGTTGTGTGGCGTTGGGTGTTGTCCGTGAATTGGGCGTTGGGGACATGTCTGTGGCAGGCCTGTCACGTGTCATGTGCGTTCGGGGTGGGGCTGATGTGTGTGCTGCTTGGTTGTGTCCCTGTGTCTGTGTGCGACGCATGCATGGCGCTGCGGTTGGCCTCTGCGTTGTGCGCATGTGTGGCGGCGTCATCGGCGCTTTGGGGCCGTGACGGGGTGGTTGGTTCCTAGTCCCAGGTGGTGTGTACACATGTGTTACGCGATGTTACGATTTGGCCTGTGTGTCATATGTGGATGCAATGGTGGATGTGTAGTGTACACGCGCTGGTGGGGGGTTGTCCGCTTTTTCCGCCCTTGCACTGTGTGCGCTGTTTGCGTGCACTTGTTGTGTGTGTGCCTACCTGCGTCTCCGCGGTACGTTGCGTCCTTGGTGGTGCATCAGCAGGAGCATGGGGAGGGCCTGCAGTGCTGGATTCATGCTCGGGGAGCCGCTTCTTCGTTGTCCGTGCTCGGCGTCCGTGTTACCGCTTCGGTTTGTCGTACGGTATCTCTTGGCCGTGGGAGCCGTTTGTTTGCGGCATCGTAATTTATGCGCCGGGCGGGACGTGTTTCGTCGGACGGTGTGTGTCAGTTGTGCTGCGCCGCTACGTGTACGGGCGCACTTTGATGGCGGACGGTGTTGCTGGCTTGCCGGCGGTGTTTGGCCTACTTTTCGCATCGTAATTGGGCGGGCGTGTGGACTGCTGCGTGCCGGCGGTAACTGGTGGTTTTTGCATCCGCCAGCACGGCGGTTGTGCTTCCGCCCTCCATCGTAATGAGCCCCTTAGTGTTTAATATCGTTTGCAAAAATATAGTTGTTAAAAATATCGTTTTTTATTATTATGTATTTTAGTATATATTATATATGTATGTGATGTATGTTTTTTTGTATAAGGATTGTTTGTATTTTTAATATATGTGTTACATTTTAACAGTTATTAATTCTTTTGCATTTGAATTTTGCGCTTTTAGTTCTGTAGCGGGTTGTGGGTTGTGGGTTTATAGGGGAATAGAGTGGGAAGTAATTTATATTAAATCTATTCATTTTTTATTTGAATTTTGCATTTTAAGTTTTGTAGTGGTTTGTGGGTTTATAGGGGAATAGGGTGGGAAGTAATTTAATATTACATTTATTGAGTAATTTTTATTTATTAATATTTGGTTAATTGAGATGTTATAGTGTTAAATGTGTAAAGTCATTTATTATTAATTAATTAATAATTGGTTAATTCATTTTAATTAATTAATTAGTAATTAACAATGGTAATTGTGTAATTAATTTTAGGTGTGTGTTGTGGTGTTTATAGGTATGAAGGGTGTGAAGTAATTTATTTTTAATTGCTGAATTAATAATTGTTTGTTAATTAATTTAAATTAATTAATTGGTTATTAATTTTGGTAATTGTGAAATTAATTTTAGGTGTGTGTTGTGGTGTTTATAGGAGTAAAGGGTGGGAAGTAATTTGTGTTTAATTAATTAATATATAGTTGTTAATTATTGTTAATTATTTGATATTTATTTTGGGTAATTGTTTATTTTACTGTGTGTTGTTTTTAGTTTTAAAGGGGTAAAGGGTGGGTATTAAATACATTTTAATTATTTAATTATCAGTTGTTAATAGTAATAGTTTTTAATTTTAAAATAAGTTTTAATTGTGTTTTTTCTTCGCTATCCAACACTTTCCCTAGTGTTGCATTCACTGGAGTGGGATTAGTAATTTTTACCCTTCCGCTATCCAGCACTTTCCCTACTGTTGCAATCACTGGAGTTGGAATAGTAATTTTTACCCTTCCGCTATCCAGCATTTTCCCTACTGTTGCACTCACGGGAGTGGGAATAGTAATTTTTATCTCTCCGCTACCCTCCACTTTCCCTACTGTTGCACTCACTGGAGTTGGAATAGTAATTTTTACCTCTCCGCTATCCAACACTTTCCCTACTGTTGCACTCAGTGGAGTGGGAATAGTAATTTTTACCCCTCCGCTATCCAACACTTTCCCTACTGTTGCTCTTACTGGAGTGGGAATAGTAATGTTTACCCCTCCGCTATCCAACAATTTCCCTACTGTTGCACTCACTGGAGTGGGAATAGTAATTTTTTCCCCTACGCTATCCAACACTTTCCCTACTGTTGCACTCACTGGAGTGGGAAAAGTAATTTTTACCCCTTCGCTATCCAACACTTTCCCTACTGTTGCACTCTTTAGAGTAGGAACAGTAATTTTTGCCCCTCCGTTATCCAACACTTTCCCTACTGTTGCTCTTGCTTGAGTGGGAATCGTAATTTTTACCGCTCCACTATCCAACACTTTCCCTACTGTTGCACTCACTGGAGTGGGAATAGTAATTTTTTCCCCTCTGCTACCCAACACTTTCCCTACTGTTGCTCTCACTGGAGTGGGAATAGTAATTTTTACCCCTCCACTTTCCAACACTTTCCCTACTATTGCACACTTTGGAGTGGGAATAGGAATTTTTACCCCTCCACTATGCAACACTTTCCCTACTGTTGCACTCACTGGAGTTGAAATAGTAAATTTAATTATTTTGCTATCTAACACTTTTCCTACTGTTGCACTGATTGTATTGGGCAATTTAGGTTTAAATACTTTTTCATAGTTTAATGCTTTAATTTATTCTAGAATTTTTTTTATATTTGAAATTATGTATATATATATTTCTTATTTTTATATAATTTTAAAGTTTTAAAATAAATTAAAGTTGTTAGTTTATTAATTATTTTAAATTATATATATATATTATGTTTGTGTGTTTATTTTTTTTAATTCGTTTTATTTGTAATATTTTGTAAAAATGTATATTAAATTTAATTTATTTTGTTAAAATTAATATTAATATTTAATGTATTTAATATATATTATTTTATTGTATATATATATATATTTAAATCGATAGTTTTTTACATCTATATTTTTTACATCTATATGTTTGTACTTACCTGTGTAGCTATGGGAGTCGATATTTTTGTAGTCTATATTTTATTTTCTATATTTTAAACATCGATATTCTATCAGTGAATCCCTGCTGACAGTGCAAAGGGGTTGTCTTCCACCTTCATAAACATTAGTGAGGAAGGAATTATTTTTCTAATCCTTGCAAAAGGGTGCAAATGTAGAGATGCAAAAATAAGTGGAAGCAGAACGTCATATCAGCATTTTCTATTGCAATTTGCTGCTATGACGACTCTCATTGTTTAAAGGCACAGAGGTACCAATTTCCAAAATGACATAATCTGAAAGGGATATCAGAGGGAGATAGCAACAGCCCTTGGGACCCCTGTCTGCTCCTTGCAATGTCTGCAGGAAACAATCATGCAGTCAGCCGCGGCCCATGCAGGTAAGAGCGGTGGGGTGGTGTGGCCGGGGGGGGGGGGAGGTTTCGACAGACGATGACGAGCAAAAATGTATTATTTATTTAATTTTCCATCGTGGTCGTCTGTCGAAACCCCAACCCCCCATCCCGGCCCCACTGCCCCACCGCTCTTACCTGCACGAGTCGCGGCTGCACGCAGTGGAAGCTGTGTCTGTTGGACAGCTCCCACTTTGCAAGCGGATCAAAATTGCCCTGATCAGTTGTAACTAAAGAATTGCGCTATTACTACTGGAGCAGTCAAAGTGCAAAGATATACATTTGGGCCTGTATCAAAATCCTTTTTTTCGGCAGGTGCAATAAAAACATAAAATACTCTCTTAATTACAAAACTTTCAATTCATAGTTAAAATAATTTACATATACTATAGTTGTGTCATACAATTTATAAAAGCAGTCTTCAGTGTACCAGACACGTAAGGACATGCAGAATGAGATTTTCGTAACCAAACGAAATACTTACTAATAATTTAATCACTGATTTCGTAAACAAGAAGGGGATGCAGATTCAGATCTAACTTTAAAAGAAAAAGGCAAAAGGAATTTCCTGTACCCCCTCATTTCAGCACTTTCATCCTAGTATACCATATCGAGGACAAGTAACCTGATATAGAATAAACAATACAATCATGTACATTGGTCTTGCATAATCTTAGCGCTGTATGACAATCGGTAATACCCAGCCAACGACACAGGGGTATTATCCAGCGAGCACGTTGTTTAGAATATGCTTTATAAAAAAACAGCACATGTTCGTTATTCTCAGTTGCGAGACAGCCCATAGGTCAGGAATTATAAATATTTTCTTTTCTGTTCCATAAGGGAATAAAACCTGCCAAAGGTAAAATCCCCAGTCGGAATTTAACATAAAGTGCACGTGCAGCGGGCTTCATTAAAAAATCCATAAAGGGCTCAAATTCAAATTGACATTTAAAACTCAGATATGAATTTACTAGACTACCAAAGTTAGTCATGGAGATCTTTGCTCCTAACACGTATTTCCAATAAATTCTCTTCACCCGTTCCTTTGCTACTCGAGTTAAAACAGTGGGATTAATCCAATAATCCTTTTGAATCAGTTTAATTAGCCACATTTCTATATGTCATAGCCAGGGTATATTGCCCACTAAATGGCCATCTGTTAGAACTCTCATACCATCCCTGTAGAGGTCCAACTCTTCAGTAGACCACAACCTGATCCAGTATAAAATGGGTTTCAAGGTGGCCACATCCAAAATAGATGTAAGCTTTAGGCCTAATCAACTGACAGCATCGGAGCACTTGTGGGCATTCTCAATGATTTCACAAAGGTATTTTCTGCTTTTTCAAGAGCAGAAGATTTACAATGTCCGCACAGTTCAGCCCCTTACAAAACCGCTCCACAAGCTTGCCTGTTGTATATCTTGATCGTATCGAGGGGATAAGGGGGGGGGTGTCAGGTGGAGATTATATGGGGAAGGTGGATGCCCTAATTGCAAACCTTAAAATAGATCCAGCCCTTTGCTTCAGAGATAATACGCTCTTATCAATCTGGGACTGTCAACTAAGAGATTCACTTATCCTCACACCCAATTACTCTATCTAAAGTCACTCCTTCGAAGCAAACCTTGCCCATGACTTTTCACTTGTGATTAAACACCATGGGGCATATTTACAAGCCCCTTGCGCCACTTGTGCGCCGCCGTTGCGTCACGCATGTGACGCAGCGGCGACGCAAACCATGCGCCGCGTTGCGCTATATTTACAACGTGACGCATCTAGGGAGATGCGTCACGTAGTAAACCCCTGCGCCACATGAAACCTGCGTCAGGTTTCATGTGGGCGTACCGGCGCAGGGGGCGTTCCGGCGCAGGAACGCCTCGGAAAAGTGACGTAGTGAAATCTACAAGATTTCACGCAGTCACTTTTCTCGAGCGCTGTGCGTCAAATCCTTACGCCTGCTTCAAGCAGGCGTAAGGATTGACGCACCATGTTAGGGATAGGGAAGGTTTGAACAGTGCTGGAGTTGCGTCGCGCTTGCGACACAACTTCAGCACTGCACCAACCTTCCGCCGGCAGATGCGTCACGCATCTGCTTATCCTTGCGCCACGATGCGCCGCATTGTAAATGCCGTGCATCGGACGTGGCGCAAGTGTAAACTTGCGTGACGCATTTTCCCTGGCGCATCCCTGCTGATATGCAGGGATGCGCCAGGGAACGTAAATATGCCCCCATATATTTGGTTTTAGGCCATGCTCCTTGCAAAACAAGCTGAACCTGCCCAAGAGCGTGGACAATCCCTTTGCAGTTTTGGAGAGGGGCAAGGTATCATCTGCAAAGAGGAGCCCTGGTGTTTTTTTGTCCCCTCATTCTCGGTGAGTCATTTTAGCAATCAAACAGATAAGGGATGCAACCATTTATGAATAAAAGATATACATGTTTAATAAGGAGGGGGGGGGGCTCTTTCCTGTCTTCTCTGCATTCCAAATCACAAGGACATTGCAGTTTTTGCACTCGCAAAGCTTATCCACATACGTGCAGGAGTTAACTTGGCAAACAAATGTTTACGACATCTGGCCCAGGCTTTAGAACTCAACATCTGCTTCACTGGTAGCCAGTGAAGATATGCCAGTGGTGGTGTCAAGTGACTGGTTCGTTTAAGTCTAAAGATAGGGCAAGCTGCCTAATTTTTTGCTGTTCTGCGTTGTCCTATTATTTTGGCAAGGAAGCCATTTTAAGATGTCAGTCTGAGGCTAGAAAGAGTGTTACAGAGCAACGGATATATTTGTACCATACCATTATGGAATCCTTTTTTATCTTGTATTTGACTGTTTTTTTTCTAAATATTACACAGAAAAGTACTGGTGATGAACTGCATTTTCAGTTTCCTCAAATTTTATTTGAATCGCTCCGTTTTTACTAAATTTAAATACCCAAAATGAGGCCATCATAATCTACTGTATGGCTACTGAGAAGCAGGGGGATTCAAATATATTCAATCATCTCATGCTTGATAAAAAAAAACTTGGCAGCCTACAGAAAGGGACCCTTTAGAGTTTACATAGTCAGTCAATCACAAACGGATGAAAATAGGGACTGAATAAGCCCGGCCAAGAAACACTCACAACAATTATGTTATAGGGTACCGAAAACGGAGGGGGCGCTACCAGAATGTCACCTATCGTGACAGGTGGAATCGACTATGGCGAACAATTTTAAACACACCCCCTATAAAAATCAGAGTTGAGCCACCAGTAAAAACAAGCAGTTTTTGTGGTTAATAAATAGAAAGCTGGCTGCAGTGGTGTAGCAAATGAAAAGGCTCCCAATTTAGCCTCTTTTAAACAGTTTTCTCCAAATAATGCTAGTTCGCCTGATATTCGCTGATAATCACTCTGTCTTAATCTGGTTCGCACCTATTACTTGAATTAATAGCTTTATTGATTCTCTGGTCACCCTTAATTTCACTGACAGTTTCTGTTAATTGCAGTTAGATAGGAAAGGCGACATGTTGCTAAAGAATTATCGAAACAGATGCACCAAACCGCACAAAAGATACACATTGGACATTCCCAAAGGTATGCTACCGTTACAATGCAGGAATAACACTGGTAATTATTTGAGTGCGCTTTTTACAGCAGAAGACATTATATTGCATGTACATTTTCTAGTGTTTTACATCGCAAATATATGTGAGGAAATATGTGCGTAGGCATATATATATTTACATTTTCCACAGCTATTTGACAGCGAGAACGCCCTTTCAAAAAGTCAGGGCTCGTCCGAAGGCGTCACCTCTCATTATTGCACCAGAATACCTCCACCATGCTCTCTGCAAAAGATAGGAGCCACTCATATCTTTTGCCGAGAGCACGGCAGAGGTATTCTGGTGCAATATATAGAGGGCAGCAAAAAAGAGGCAGAGTAAAGGTCAGAAACAAGCAGAAAGAGGCAAGATAAAGGTGAGAAATTAGCAGAAAGAGGCAGAATAAAGGTCAGAAACGAGCAGAAAGAGGGAAAAAAGGTAAGAAACAAGCAGAAAGAGACTGATTAAAGGTCAAAAATGAGCAGAAAGAGGCAGAATAATGGTCAGCAATGAGCAGAAAGAGGCAAGATAAAGGTAAGAAACAACCAGAAAGAAGCAGAATGAAGGTAAAAAATTAGAAGAAAGTGGTAAAATAAATGTGAGAAACGAGCAGAAAGAGGCAGAGCAAAGGTTATAAACGAGCAGAAAAGGCAAAATAAAGGTGAGCAACAAGCAGAAAGAGGCAGAATAAAGGTGAGAAACGAGCAGAAAGAGGCAGAATAAAGGTCAGAAAGGCGCAGAAAGACGCAAAATAAGAGTGAGAAGTTAGCAGAATAAGGCAATAAAAAGGTGAGAAGCAAGCAGAAAGAGGCAAAATAAAGGTCAGCAACGAGCAGAAAGAGGCCAAAAAGGTTAGAAAGGAGCAGAAAGAAGCAGAATAAAGGTAAGAAAGGAGCAGAAAGAAGCTAAATAAAGGTGAGAAATGAGCAGAAAGAGACTAAATAAAGGTGAGAAACAAGCAGAAAGAGGCTGAATAAAGGTGAAAAAAGAGCTGAAAGAGGGAAACTAGAGGTCAGAAATGAGCAGAAAGAGGCAGAATAAAGGTTAGCAATGAGAAGAAAGAGGCAGAATAAAGGTCAGCAACGAACAGAAAAAAGCAAGATAAAGGTGAGAAATGAGCAGAAAGAGGCAGAATAAAAGTCAGAAAAGAGCAGAGAGAGGCAAAATAAAGGTAAGAAACAAGCAGAAAGAGGCAGAATAAAGGTAAGAAGGCAGCAGAAAGAGGCAGAATAAAGGGAAGAAATGAGCAGAAAGATGCAGATTAATGGTCAGCAATGAGCAGAAAGAGGCAAGATAAAGGTGAGAAATGACCAGAAAGAAGCAGAATCAAGGTCAGAAATTAGAATAAAGTGGTAAAATAAATGTGAGAAACAAGCAGAAAGAGGCAGAGCAAAGGTCATAAACAAGCAGAAAGATGCAAATTAGAGGTCATAAACGAGCAGCAAGAGACAAAATAAAGATCAGCAGCAAGCAGAAAGAGGCAAAATGAAGGTGGGAAACAAATGGGAAGGGGAAAAATAATGGTCAGCAACGAGCAGAAAGAGCCAAGATAAAGGTCAGAAAAGAGCAGAAAGAGGCAAAATAATGGTCAGAAACGAGCAGGAAGAGCCAGAATGAAGGTCAGAAAGAGGCAACACAGAGGTCAGAAATGAACAGAAAGAGGCAAAATAAAGGTCAGAAGTGAGGAGACTCACACACCCACTCACAGACTCACTTAGAGACTCCTGCACCCACTTAGAAACGTACCCAGACACTCATGCACCCACTCACTGACCCACTCAGACACTTATGCAGCCACTTACAGGCCCATTCAGAGACACATGCACCCACTCACTGACCCAGTGAGACACTCATGCACGCACTCACAGACCTACTCAGACACTCACGCACCCACTCACACACCCAGTGAGACACTTATGCAGCCACTACCAGACCCAGTGAGACACTCACACACACATTGAGACACTCACGCACTCCCTCACACACCCAGCTGGGACACTCATACACTCACTCACACACTCACTCTCAAAGGTTACAGGTTATATTAGGAAATAAAATTTTAAAAACTTAGAGAATAACTTAAACAAACAAAGGTTACAGGGACTTTATAGTTATGAAACACTATTAACAAATCCTTAGAAATTCACTGAAAGTACCAAAGGTTACAGGGATGTTATAGTTAGGAAATAGAATTAAAAACAACCTTAGAAATTCACAGAAAAAAACATAAGTTACAGGGAAGTTATAGTTAGGCCCAGATTTCACTTGTACAAAAGCATAGAAATTCAGCAGGTATAGTGACCTAAGCTAACTATAACTTACGCCCCCCAAAATGTTTTGCTTTTGACCTCACATATTACATCATATATATGTCCCCAGTCCCTAGCAGGTAGTTATAGAGAGGACCTAGTTTCCATAGAAAAAGTGCTTCTTCATTTGCCTATATTTTTGCCGCCGATTGAGGACTGTTCACAAACTTTTCGGAAAACTTTGACACTTACTTCAGCTTGAGTCTGGAAAGATTCAGGGAGGCCCATCAAGCGGGGGCTGAGAAAAAGAGAGGGTCCCACAATACGGTTTCCCCACGTTAATTCTTTTAGGATTTTTTAACACAACTACAGCCCAAACAGATGGACGGAATTACTCTAAATTTAGCAGAAAGGTAGATTTTGTTCTGCAGATCACGCTTTTTTTTGGTGTAAATCAATTCAGTAGTTTTAGAGATACTAACCAAAAAACACATTTGTATATATAGAGATGCAAACCCTCCACAGATCTTCCCGCAGGGATCCAAACACCAAAGCAAAGTCCTGATTGTCTGGCAGCACCTTCACAGAAAAGTGGCAGTCACCGTTTTGTTTATCAACAAAGGGTCCGCGGGCAGAATACTTCCGTGCATAGTGAATAAAGGAGTCAGGGTAGAGGTACCCTGACCCCATGGGTGTGTTGGAGGGGTCCCAGAGGGACTCATAAAGTCCAATAAATTGCCTTATAACTTTTTTTTCTCAACACTTTGGAATCCATGGTTCCCTTGCAGTGCTCAGCCCAACCTCGTCTCCTGTGGAAACACAAATCCTGATGCAGCTCATGAGTCCCCACCCCCTTTGTCCATCACTCTGCAAACGCGCCTCCTAGCGCACTTTTTGTTGGGGATCAAGTCCCCTTGGATGCTGGGGGCCCTTGGGGCCAAGAATGCCTCCTGTTATCACCAGTATATCCCACACAGCTAGATTGCTGAGACATTGTCTTAGTGGGTGTGCTACTGTGTGTATCCATCTGTGAGTGGTTGTGTGAGTGGGTGTATAGGTGTGTGAGTGAGTGTACTGGTTTATAAGTCAGTGTGTGAGTACCTGTATTGGTGAATAAGTGAGTATGTAAGTAACTGTATGGGTGTGGGAGTGGCTATGTGACTGGCTGTATTGATGAGTGACTGAGTATGTGAGTGGATGTGTGGGTGAGTGAGTGGCTGTATTGATGAGTGAGTGGGTGTCTGAATGGCTGTATTGGTGAGTGAGTGGCTGTATGAGTTGCTTTATGGGTGAGTGAGGGGCTGTGTGAGGGGCTGTATGGGTCTGTGAATGGATATGTGAGTGGCTCTTTTGACATCTAAGTAGCTGTGTGAGTGGCTGTATGGGTGAGTGACTGTGTGTAAGTGGTAGTATGGGTGACTGAGTGGCTGTTTGAGTTTGATTTTGGTCAACTGATTGGTTGTCTGAGTGGCAGTGTTGGAGAGTGAGTGTCTATGGCAGTGCCTGTGTGGGTGAATGAGAGGCTCTGATGAGAGGCTTTATGAGTGAGTGACTGGGTGTGTGAGTGGTTGTATGGGTGAATACGTGGGTGATGTAAGTAGCTGTATGAGTGAGTGAGTGGCTGTGTGAGTGACTGTATGGTTGAGTGAGTTGGCGTGTGGGTGGCTCTATGGATCAGTGAGTGGGTGTGTGCATGGTTTTATGGGGGTGTGAGTGGGTGTATGAGTTGTTGTGTGGGTGCATGAGTGGATGTGTGAGTGGTTCTGTGGATGATGTAATCAGTAATATCACCAGTGACATAATTTGATATGTCATTAGTGATGTCACTGACCATGTTATGAGTGATGTAATATGTGAGGTCATAAGCAGTGCATTGCGGGGGCGTAAGTTATAGTTAGTTGAGGAAACTTTAACTGCTGAACTTCATTGGTTTTGTATGAGGGAAATTTGAGCTTAACTATTACATCCCTGTAACATTTGGTTTTTTCAGTAAAAAAATAAATAAAATATATTTATATGTGTCTATATCTATATCTATACACACACACACACACACGCACACACATATATATGTATATATGTGAACCACAAAGATTACCTACATTACCCTGTAGTTAACCCTTTAGTAGCTTAGAAAAAGCAGTCAGGTAATACTTAGAGGCACTATGTAAAGAATTTATGCAACACACAAATATTAATAAAGTGAAAACACAACACAAGACCAATCCCAAACCAATTTAGAAAAGTTCAATTCACAAGCAGCTGAACTCACCACAGACCTAGCCCATAGACAATACCCTACCAGCAAAATCAACAACGCCCAGAAAAGAGCCCGTAATACCAATAGAGCGGCGCTCCTGGATAAACAACCCAAAACGAGCAACACCCAAATGACCTGTGTAACTACTTTCACCCCAGAATCTAACATGATTAAACAGGTTATCAACAAACATTGGAACATCCTCCATGTAGGGGACCAGACCTTGAGTAGACTGATATTTACATTGAAACGCACCGCAAATCTAAAAGATATCGGGCCATATTAGCAACAAAATGCGATAAATATCGCAGAGCGCGCTTAGCGCGAAATATTTTATCGCCAGCTATCGCTGGAATATATCGCCACGCTAACGCTGTATTAGCAACAATTAGCGCTATGGCGATGATTATTCCAGCGATAGCGGCATAATGCGAGAATATCGCTGGAAAACCAGTGATATTCTCGCATTAACGCTAAGGTGGATTCAGCATTAGAATCCACCTCCTATACCTTAAACAGGTAAGTCATAGTCAGTAGCAGGTGTTAAAATCTAGCGATAAATGCGCTTCGCGCGATTTATTTTATCGCTTCGCCTGCCTTGATAATAGGGGTTAGTGGTGTTAGCGACTGTTTACAGTCGCTTTTAGTGGGGAACGCCTACCTTGCATGTCATTAGCGATAAATATCGCTGACATGCAAGGCGATGTAATTCCCAGCCTCTAACGCCTGAAAGCTGTCGCTAACGCCTGTTAGCGACAGCTTGCTAATAGGGCGTTAAAAATATCGCCGATTTAGCGGCAAAAAGTGCCGCTAAATCGGCGATAAAGCCCTTGATAATATGCCCCTCACTTATTAGCACTAGACCAATGAAAAGATCACAACCACCCCCTAATACCGTATGGAACCTACCACCAGTTACGGGCCATTTTCCTTGTGGCCAATGTGTAGTTTGCCCCCTGACAAAAGCCACAAAAACTATCATGCTTACTGACACTCTGACATGGCATCAATACAAACATACAAATTGCAATACTCGCAACTGCGTGTATCTCATCACCTGCCCTTGCCAGTTACAATACGTAGGCATGACCACCCGCCCAGTAAAAACAAGAATGACAGAACATAGAAGTAACATCAGGTGTAAAAAAACGAATACCAAGATGTATGCACACTTTGTTGAACACAATCACACCACCAATGATCTTACGTGGACCATTCTAGAGGCATTTCTAAACATCTCGAAAGAATCCCTCTTTAGAAAGGAACAGAATTGGGTTTTTAAACTGTCCTCCCACAGACAAGGTCTTAATGATGACATCCCTTGGGCCGAACTAAACCGCCCTTGAATCATTGGCTAGGCTTACTACTGTATACAACCCACCCCCCCCCCCCCCTTTGGAGCGAGGTACCACATCTTCCCAGGGTACTATATCAGCGCCAACAGACACCATCACGCTGTACTCCTTCGAGGAGGACATGGCGCCACCTTGGGCGACAATAGTTCACGTATTCCAATCTCCCAGTTCGAGCACGCCTTAATTGACTACCTTCTCATCACATGGGCCACCATCAGTTTGACATCCCGAGAGTAAGCTACAGCGCTTAACACTCATGCATGTGCACATACAATCACACCCCTTTAGGGCATCCCCCTGGGGGCACTGCTCCAAGGATGCATCATCCGCGTTTACACACTTTTCCACGCTGTACTCTTCTCAGGAGGACGAGCCACTACCTTGGGCCATTCAATCTCCTCGACTGAGCACTTGTTAATTAACTCACCACATGGGTCTCCGGCAGTTTGACATTTAGAGAGTATGGTGCATGGTTTAATACTCACGCGTGCGCAGTAACAGCGATCCTACTGTAGTACACACTTAACATGGCCGCTTCACTCTACGGTCTAGCTCTCTACACAGGCATGCCTCTTAAGCCCCAACCCTGGAAGCAATCAACACGGGGCCCAAAGCAGAGGGTAGGACTGATGCTAGTTGTGCAGCCTCCCGGCATGAGTATAAAACTACTTTCTTTACTCCGGTCATCTGTGCGAACCAAAAGACCACGGTAAGATTGCTACTCTGCTAAGGGGTAAACTATTTCCTTATATTCCCATTTCCTTACAGCATCAGAGCAACGTCATGCTCTGCTTTCCCCGCCAGTTTGTTACCTAGATTTATACGGGTGAGTCCCGCTACTTACATTGGTGCTTTCCAGATCCTTTCAGCCATATGCTATTTCTTGACCATACTAGGGTGTTCCCGTTAGCACTTGTCACTGCAATATTACTACAGGCAGACTACCTCCGGCAGATCGTTCTTACCACATACCGATCTACTACTATCACGGGCACGCCCATCTCCGGCAAGTCATGCTCACTTCACACCACCCCGATATAGATGCTATATTCAGCTAGCACCTCACTGGGTGACACTACACGCGTCCCCACATGCCCAACCTGGAGCATTACTTTAATAACTGACGGACCTACTACTACAGTGGGCTTGCAACCTTACGATGAGCTCATAATCGCACAAGCAGTAAAGGCTATTCTTTTTAACTAAAAAAAAAACCAAAATAGAATCCTTGGGTCTGTTACAGAAGAAGAAAAAGACACTGACTATATCTCACAGACTTAGCTGTGGGATGATCCCTTTTCAGGATGAAATCCCTCACCCACCAAAGGTGACATGCTTCATCATTTGGGATTCTCCTCTCAGAGGAAAACCTAGTTCCTCTGAGGGCTACAACGCCCTCTCTGAGAGGGAGGAGCACAGGGATGTTTTGATGTCTACTCTACATGGATGTTCTAAATCCACCAAATGAGACACACTGGTGTGAGTGAGGGTGCAGCGCAAACAAAGATAGAACGTGAGGGAAGTGATTATAAAACTAGCTAACAAGGACAAGATCAGTGCTTTATTAGTATGTTCTTGCTGCCAGGATTAAAAACAGTGCACCTGCGGTATGGATTTTAAACCGCAAGTGTGTTTTGGAATGTATTGGTCAACATGTTTCAGCCATGATAGCCTAGAAATTAGGCAAGGCTTTCGTCAGGACCTAAAAGATGCTGCTGCTTAAGTGATATGTGAAATAACATAAATTAGAGATAAAATACGGAACCATTGATGCTGTTGGTTCCTCTTCCTGGAAAGGTGACTGTACCTAATAGGAACAGAACCACAAGTGCGTGAGATACAGTCCGTGGTTTGCACCACACAAAATGAACAGAAAACAAAGCAAGTAGGATCAACAGATTCCTCTATTAACGGTAAATGCGTTTTCATACAGTGCAAGAAATAAAGGCAAATTAAATGCATGCTTACCCGCAATTGCTGGGTAGATAGCTTCACCTCAACCTGGCAACAGCTCAGGGAAGGGGGCACCGCTCTATGGAAAGGCAAGTAGGGGTGCCTGTGTCAGTAACACTGTTTACCACACATTCAACAAAGGCTCGACCAAGAACATGAAAGAAAGAAAACCCATTCCCAATGAAACCCAAACAGTTTCAAAACTAAAAGATGGTTCCACAGTAAACTGCAACTGAGAGTGTCAGAGTAAGCTGCTGGACTTGAACAATTCGTAAGAAAAACACATAGCGTGTTCAGAAGGAGGAAATAATGACCGGACCTTGACATATATTGGGAACACTAAAGTGAATAACACACAGGGTTCCACTTGGTCTGGTGATTATATAATTTAACGCTGAAAGCGCTGGAAAGTGCTGACAAAACGGCAAAATAAAGGTGGCTCACCTATACACCTTCCTTAAAGGGACCAGAAAATGGTATGTGCAACCATGCTGCTTGTTGCAACCTAAGTATATTCACATTAAGACAAGCCATCACCCTCGTGTGTAACTGTCGGCAAAATAAAGGACATATTGCAGAGGTTTAACGCCTATGTTACCCGCTACAAAAATAAAGTGGCAAAGGGTATTGAAGGCTCCCGAGACTCTAAAAGACAGCGGGAGACACACACAAGAGTAAGCTGAAAACGGGCCCCCACGCCGCTACACTCACCTCTCCGTCGATACCCCACACTGGAAGAGCCTGTGACCGGAGGTGAGTGTTGCGTGGCTGGATGGCTCTTAAATGCGGCTTAATAATTGAAACACCCTAAACCGGTGTGTCGATTGCTCATAACCTGGCTATAAACGCGCATGCGTCTTGGTTGTTTACTAACCCGTCGCGCTTGCGTACGGCTTAAGGAAGCCTGCCGGGAAATGTAGTATGCGGCAGAAGACGTTCTCAAAGGAATACGTCACTTACCACATTTGCTGCGCGGTTATGCCTGGTATTCAATAAGAGTTATACGGTCTCAAGAGTGGACGTGAGGCCGCTTGACACAAATGTAGTACGATTATGCAGGATGTTCAAAAAATATTTATAAAATCGTATTTGTGCAAAAAAATCAGGACAACACAGTTGTATGATCAAAGGGGGGTGATAAAATATGAATCAAAGGTTGAACGCCAAAGGAGGGTGGGTGCATTGTAATATATTCCGTAATGCCCTGCTGGTTGTTTTTAAATACGGGCATGCAGAAACATGCGCGCATGTATGCGATGTATTAAAAGAAAGGGTAAAGAGTATAAACACTGCAAAGTTCAGTGTGATATTAATGATACATAACGTGGGGTAGGAAAAAAGGCTGTTCTAAGTGTTTTCCTTACTCATAGAGAAACCCACGGAATCTCATCATTCAGACTCACGTTATCACTATTGAGTTTATGTACCCATCTTTGTTCACGCCTGAACAAGAAAGTAGAGATGCCTGTAACATGGGCTGGGATATATGGTTTATCAAGCACCGTCCATTTGAGATCTTCTGGAGAATGATTGACTTCAAGGAAATGATTGGTAAGCTTAGTCGCAGCTTTTCTGCACCGGATGGTGCTTTTGTGTTCTAAGATGCGAATCTTAACCTTCCGAGTGGTCATGCCCACATACCGCAAAGTACAGGGGCAAGTGATCAGATAAATCAGCCTTTCACTGTTGCAATTTGTGTGTTGTGACAATATCCACGGTCTGGTGGTCCCAATATCTATGGAAGTTGTGTGTTCTGTTTGGGAGCATGCAGCACACATCCCGCATGGAAAATGGCCTTTAACAGCAGGTAAATTCCAGAGAGTGTTTTGATTCCCTGCCTTAGTATTGCGTGGACGAGTATGCACTAGCTGATCCTTAATATTCGTGCTACGTTTGAAGGCAAACAGTGGTCGCGGTAGAGGAATGTTCCCAATGTTCAAGATTTTCCAGTTTGACAAATTTTGCCCAATTTTTTCGCAAAATTCGCTTGAATTTCTTCAGAGACAGAATACAAGAAACCACTGAGGAGATTCACACCAACACAGGGCTTAAGAACAAGTCTACCTTCAATCCACCACTACATCAGATTCCCCCGCAAGTTCTGACTTTTGAGAAAGCAGTTATGTCTCAGGTCACGACTATTTGCGAGGGATCAGAGAGACAGTATCAGAACCTCACGAGGAAGGAACAACGGGCTATGAAAACACTGGCATGTGACACTTCCATCACGATCAAGCCGGCAGACAAGGGTGGCGCCATTGTCATAATGGATACTTCGGCTTACCGCACTGAATGTTTGAGACAGCTTGGTAGTGTCCGTTTTTACAAACCTCTGAAAGAAGATCCCACGAGAAGGTTACAGAATGAGATTAAAACACTGGTTGATGAGGCAAGATCCAATGGTTGGATAACTACACAGGAAGCCTCGTTTTTGGTCAAGGCACATCCAGTTATTCCATACTTTTATGCACTGCCCAGAGTGCATAAGGAACAAAGACCACCACCTGGCCATCCCATCATATCCGGGTTGGGTTCCCTTTTGGAACCTCTCTCTACATTTGTAGACCGCTTCCTGAGGCCCTTAGTCATGGAGATGCCGACGTACCTCAAAGACACCAAGGACATCCTGCGTTTGGTGGAAGAGACTCCTTTTGATGTCAGCAGGGATTACTTGGTATCTTTCGATGTGGAGTCGTTATATACGTGTATTCCCCAAGACGAGACACTCACATCCATACAGACTCTTTTGGAGAACAGAGATTTGGATACCATCACTCCAGTACAGTTCATCATGAGCTGTGCCCGTCTGGCCATGAAAGAGAATTTCTTTCAGTATGAGGATCAGCTATTCCTGCAAATATCACGAACTTCTATGGGGAGTGTTTTTGCCCCTAGCCTGGCTAACCTTTATGTACATCTCTTCGAACAAAATCACATATTTTGCAATGAAAATCCATATCGAGACCATATACTTTTATGGAAACGCTACATCGTCGATGTGCTGGTCGTCTGGAGGGGCACATCCATTTCCATCACTGAATTCAAGACATGGTTGAATAGCAGGAATGATTTCCTCAAATTCACTTGCGAATATAGCAACATGAGTTTACCTTTTCTGGACGTCCGTATTTTTCCCTCAGGATGTGGCCTGGGCACTGAACTTTACAGAAAACCCATGGCCAGGAAATCACTTCTGTCGTTCAGAAGCTATCACCCTAAATCTCTCCGGGACAACTTGCCTTTCGGGCAATTTTTACGTATCAGGCGGAATTGTTCCACAGCCTCAAAATACCAAGAACATACCCACAATCTAGCACTCCAACTCGATGCTAAGGACTATCCAAGAAAGTTGGTGAAAAGGTCAATGAAACGTGCAGCCAACAACAACAGAGAAGCACTGATTGAGCCCGGTGTACCAAAAGAAGCCAGCCCCAGACTCACATGTGTGAACACCTTCTGCAGTTTTTCGAACAAAATTAAAAAAAGTATTTTGTCAAACTGGAAAATCTTGAACATTGGGAACATTCCTCTACCGCGACCACTGTTTGCCTTCAAACGTAGCACGAATATTAAGGATCAGCTAGTGCATACTCGTCCATGCAATACTAAGGCAGGGAATCAAAACACTCTCTGGAATTTACCTGCTGTTCAAGGCCATTTTCCATGCAGGATGTGTGCTGCATGCTCCCAAACAGAACACACAACTTCCATAGATATTGGGACCACCAGACCGTGGATATTGTCACAACACACAAATTGCAACAGTGAAAGGCTGATTTATCTGATCACTTGCCCTTGTACTTTGCGGTATGTGGGCATGACCACTCGGAAGGTTAAGATTTGCATCTTAGAACACAAAAGCACCATCCGGTGCAGAAAAGCTGCGACTAAGCTTACCAATCATTTCCTTGAAGTCAATCATTCTCCAGAAGATCTCAAATGGACGGTGCTTGATAAACCATATATCCCAGCCCATGTTACAGACATTTCTACTTTCTTGTTCAGGCGTGAACAAAGATGGGTACATAAACTCAATAGTGATAACATGGGTCTGAATGATGAGATTCCGTGGGTTTCTCTATGAGTAAGGAAAACACTTAGAACAGCCTTTTTTCCTACCCCACGTTATGTATCATTAATATCACACTGAACTTTGCAGTGTTTATAGTCTTTACCCTTTCTTTTAATACATCGCATACATGCGCGCATGTTTCTGCATGCCCATATTTAAAAACAACCAGCAGGGCATTACGGAATATATTTACAATGCACCCACCCTCCTTTGGCGTTCAACCTTTGATTCATATTTTATCACCCCCCCTTTGATCATACAACTGTGTTGTCCTGATTTTTTTGCACAAATACGATTTTATAAATATTTTTTTGAACATCCTGCATAATCGTACTACATTTGTGTCAAGCGGCCTCATGTCCACTCTTGAGACCGTATAACTCTTATTGAATACCAGGCATAACCGCGCAGCAAATGTGGTAAGTGACGTATTCCTTTGAGAACGTCTTCTGCCGCATACTACATTTCCCGGCAGGCTTCCTTAAGCCATACTCACGCGCGACGGGTTAGTAAACAACCAAGACGCATGCACGTTTATAGCCAGATTATGAGCAATCGACACACCGGTTTAGGGTGTTTCAATTATTAAGCCGTATTTAAGAGCCATCCAGCCACGCAACACTCACCTCCGGTCACAGGCTCTTCCGGTGTGGGGTATCGACGGAGAGGTGAGTGTCGCGGCGTGGGGGCCCGTTTTCAGCTTTCTCTTGTGTGTGTCTCCCGCTGTCTTTTAGAGTCTCAGGAGCCTTCAATACCCTTTGCCACTTGGAAAAGGCTATGGCGCCTCCCGCTAGCGCGTAGCCTCAGGTGATGCTCCTCCCCCTCCTATGATGGCATTTGGTGAAGCAGGAGCAAGAGCGGGAACGGACGGACGCTAAGGATTGCCGCGGTTGTTGAACTTCGCCGCGTACACACCCTCGGATGCAGCGGCTGTATTTTCGGCGACTGCATTTCTTGGCGGCTTTGAGGCTTTGCGGCTTTGCGGTTTTCCCGTGGTTAAGTCGGATAACTGCTCCCGCTGACGCTGCCGGCTGGAAATCGATTTATGGGGGACTCAGTTTATTAGTTCAGCTGTTTAGCTGAGACTGGAGGAGAGTAGAGGATCCGGCTATATTCCACTCGATGTAATAGCTGTTGCCAGAGACTCTGTAAGGGGGTTAAAAGCTCAGTATTCAGAAAAACTGAGAACCGGAGCTGCATGGGTTTTCAATTAACTGAAGCCTAAGAATTCTGGAAAGCCTAAAAACTCTGGCAAGTCAGTCAATTGGAGAGAGAGACCGTGACAGAACCTGGGACTGTTGCTGGAGAACGGCAGGAGGGTGAGTCTTGATGTGCTCATAAATTACCTGGCGAGAGGCTTGGGCAGTTTGGCATTGGTGTTCTAAGCGGGGGTGTCTCGATAAGCACCATATAATGAAGAAACAGCTGAGACTCGCTGCTGCTGCAGCGAAAGTGGATGCTGCAATTATAGCCAAGGCTAAAGCACGCACTGCCAAAGGGAAGCTGAATTTGACTGTAACTAAAGTGGGAGGTAAAATGTGTCATGCGGAGTCCTCCTTCAGTTCACAAAGCTCCGAAGCCGATGATCTGTCTCTGAGGGAGATTAGTTTAACAGAGGCTTCAGGAATTAAGCCAAGGGATAATAACTTAGCTAGCTCACCAGGAGGTGGCGCACTTTATAAAAATCAAGAGCAAAAAAATGCCAGAGACTTTCCTCTCTTTTCTAAAAAGATGTTACCTCCTGTTACCTCTCCATGTTCAGATATGCTTAGCCAAACTCTCTTAGCCCAGAACAATCAAGACATATTAGAAGATACGATAACGTCAGCTGCAACACTAGAGCCAGTAACAGCTCTAGGTCCAGCATCCTCCTCTCCTCCAGGGGTCTCTTCTCCGGACACTCAAGGAATACAGGCACAAGTTGAAGATCCGCTTGATTTGGAACAGCTTAAAAATACTGCGTTAACACTGGCAAAGGCTGTTGCGACTCCGCTTCCTCAGTCCCCGCCTTCTCTTCTCTCTTCTCGTGAAATGTCCATCCAAATTCAATCCAATGAAATTATGACAGTTCAACAAGATCAGCAAGGCCAGTTAGATCGGCAAGACCAGTTAGTAGCCTCGGCCTTAGCTTTAAGAAAGTTTAAATCACTGGGTCCTTCGATGCCCGAACATAATAACGAGACTCTATTTGGAATTAAAGAATGTGATCTGGTTCTTGAGGATGAGAATAAGAAGGCTATGTCATATCAGCTGGATGTTAAAAATATGTTAAATATGATTCTCGAAGAAATTCGCGATATGAAAAAAACACAACAAACGGATATCGCAATGATACAGCTACGCTTGGAGAAGATAGAAGAAGCAGTAGCCAGCCTTCCAACTCGAATTCAGGAGGCTGAAGCAAGAATCTCTCTAGTTGAGGACCAAATGAATGGTATTCTGCAGCAAGTAGATTTAGCCTCCCGGGAGAAAATAAGAATGGAAAATAAGATCGAAGAACTTGAAAATTTCTCATGCCGCTCCGGAGCGGATTGAAGGCATGGATATACTTAATTGGGTCGATTCCTTTTTGAAGAAGGTTGTGATTCCAGAGTTTACGGGTGATCTGACTGTAACCAGAGCTCATCGGGTTCCAGCGCATCTTCCCCCTAACCTGAAGTTTCCCCGCACTATACTTGTCAATTTTGCAGACTTTTGTATAAAGGAAAAAATCTTGTCCAAGGCAATTCTGTCCAGACAGTTTGAGATTGAGAATGGCGCAAAATGCAGAATTTTTTCCGACATGTCTGCGGAAGCGGCAAGAAGATGCAAAGAGTTTGTTAAGCTATTGTATCTTTTCAAGGCCCAAGGGGCACAAGCCTCTATTGCTCAACAATCCAAGCTCAAAGTCCTTGTGCAGGGGAAATTTCACTTATTTACACGCATTGAAGAGGCGCAGGAACTTCTTAAAGCTATTTCAGCTGGAAAATAACTTGGGTTTGCTTATCTTTAGTAATGTCTTTTCTTGTTTGAGAAAGCAGAGCCCTATCTAGATCCTGCTACTTCTCTGTAAATTTTTGGCTTTTCACGGTTGTTTTCATGTTTCCTATTTTTTTTTGGGAGGTTTAGGAATTCTTTTTTTTGCTTTAGGAGGGGGGGGGTAGGTCACTTTAGGTGCAACTTCAAGGCACCAATATTAGTTTTTGGGGGGTATGGAGAAGGTGGGCAGCGGGACTAGCCACTTTCTCAAAGGGGAGGGTGTGGGTCACTGGGGTGATAAAGGCTGCATAGCCAGAAAAAGAAGTCCATTTTTTCTAATCTTTATGCATCCATTTTTTAGATCAATGCTTTTTCAATTAATACGTGGGGTGCCGTTTAGGTGGTTAGTTTTTGTTTTTTATTTATTATGTCTAGTAAGGAGATTTTGAAAGTGGTCTCTTTTAACATCAATGGTCTTAATAATAGAAAGAAAATGAGGGCAATTGAAATGTGGATCAAAACAGAAAATCCAGCGGTGATTTTATTACAAGAAACCCACATACCAGCAGTGAAGCTGTTAGACTTTTCCATGTTTAGGTCGTGGGCTACCTATAGGGGATTTTCCTCATCCTCAGCCTCCCTTCGAGGGACGGCAATATTTCTAAGTAAAAAATTTCAGGCAGAAGTCCTCAGCTTTGATAAAGATCAGTATGGTCGTTGGTGTTGGGTTACTTGTATTGCTGGACAGAAACCGATAACTTTTGCCAGTATTTATGCTCCTGTAGAGGACAATCCAAAGATATATGAGGAATTCTTTCAATCTCTAATTCAAACACCCGGGGAACTGATTTTGGGGGAGATTTTAATGTTTTAATGAACCCTAGAATCGATTCCTCAGCGTTGGCTAAAAAACAATTGAAACCCAAAACTTTGAGAACTATACAACATTATGGGGTAACTTTAGATCTACTGGATCCATGGCGGAGGGCTTTCCCAACTAAAATTGTTTATACTTGTCTGTCTGGTAGATTCCACACCTCATCACGCATCGATTTCTTTTGGTTTCTCGGAGTTTAAGTTTCTGCCAGCAAAGATTCCTGCAGAACGGATTCTCTGACCACGCTATGCTGGTACTTGACTTACAACTTGGGGAACGTGCCAGGACCCCTAAAAGATGGATGCTAAATAGGCAATATTTATTAGAGGAGGACTGGGTGGGTTTCATTGAGATTGAGATCAGGGAATTCCTTTTACGAAACCACGATTCTGCTCCCTTAAATGTGATATGGGATACACTTAAGGCCTTTATTCGGGGGCTAATTATCAGAAAAGATGCTGAAATTATAAAGAAAGTTAAGGTAGAAAAGCGAGTTCTGGAGCAGAAGGTACAAAGTTCTTATTCTGCATTTCTTAATAATCCTACTGTTCTTAACCAGTGCCAGTTGGATCAGGCTAAACGAGATCTTAGCGCAAGATATTACACTCAAAGTGAATCTTTTTTTCAACATCATAGACAAAAAATATATGAAGAAAGCAACTTTACTGGTAGGTTCCTGGCCTAGCAGGCAAGGGAGCAGGTTGCTTCTAATCAGATCAACGCATTAAAATGCCCCTTAACTGCTTCCTGCACAGATGATCCAGTGAAAATTAGTGAAATAATGCTACAGCATTATGGGTCTATATATGGTCAACAACAGACTGTCGATATTACATCTTTGAGAGGCTTTCTTCAGAAAAATGGATCTCCGACACTTTCAGAGATTGAGAAATCAACTATGGCAAGACCTTTTACTAAAGATGAGCTGGACGGGGTGATTAAGAATTTACCAAGTGGTAAGGCCTGCGGTCCGGATGGTTTTCCGGCGGAATTTTTTAAGTTTTTTATAATTCCGTGGCGGACTTCTTTTTACAGTTGGTAAACTCAATGTTAGAAGGTGGGGCAATACCAGAGTCTTTTAGACAAGGAAACATAGTCAGTTTTTAAAAAAAGGAAAAGTTAGTGAAGATCCGAATTCTTATCGTCCTATAACGTTATTAAATTCGGATTACAAAATTGTTACTGAAACTTTTAGCTAATCGGTTTAATCAGTATGCCTCACATTTGATTCACCCGGACCAAAATGGTTTTATTGCTGGCAGGCAGCTGGGTACTAATACACATTATTTAACGGAGGCATTGGATTATTTTGAGACCCAGAAGATACCCGCATTAGTCCTTTTTTTAGATGCCGAGAAGGCATTTGACCTTGTTGTCTGGGAGACCCTGTTTATTATCTTGCGAAACATTGGTATATCTTCCAAGATCACGGGGCTGGTCCAAAATCTTTATCTTAATGCTGAAGCTAATGTAATTATTAATACTTCGGTGACCGGCCAGATTAAGGTAAAACGGGGGACCAGACAGAGGTGTCCTCTCTCGCTAGTTTTATTTGCTTTTTTTATTGAGCCATTGGCGATTGCAATTAGGAACAGCGCTGATATCCGTCCTCCAATTCCAACTATGGCGAAATTGAAATTATACGCCGACGATATTATGCTTATTATTAAGCCCGAGATAGAGGTTCAGGTAAAAACCTTTAAGATTTTTGAGGAATTTGAAGCTCTAGGTGGGTATAGAATTAATAAAAAGAAAACTGAAATTATACAGTGTGGTGGAGTGGGCTTGAATTTGCACCCTGATATTCTCTCTTGCTTAAACACCAAACCTAAGAGATATCTGGGGGTCTATTTCTTAGAACGCACAATTGACTTATATCATTTAAATTTTGTCCCGCTTCTACGAAAAATTCAGGATCTGTTTTCACGCTGGAATTCTCTTCCATTATCTATTTTGGGCAGGGTTGCACTGATTAAAATGTCTGTTCTTCCACTTTTTAACTTTCTTTTTCGGCCATTCCATGTATCTTATTAGGTTCTTTTTTTCCCGAATAGAGTCTATGTTTACAACTTTTCTCTGGGGAAAAAACCCCCCCGCGAATTGCACTTAGCACTTTATACGAAGGGTCGGAACAGGGAGGTTTAGCTCTTCCGAATCTCAGGGATTACTATTTTGCGTATTTTGCACAATATATATCCAGATTTAAGCCTCAACAACAATCAAATCTTTTTATTAATAGTTTTATGAATTTAATGTGTAAGGAAAGTCAGATCCACTCCCCTTTATCAATTTTTAAATCTCCTAAATTGGTGCGGTATAAGTGCCTACAATGGTTTTTTAAAAACGTCAGGCCCTCTATAAAAGATATTCCATCCCTGTAATCAATTCTTCAACTTCGTTATCTGGGCCTATGTTATTGTCGGGGATCAGAGAATCCTCAGAACTCACATTAAAGTGGGCTAATGCTGGATTCCGTAAAGTCTCAGATTTTTTGAGGAATGGTAGATGGTTGAGTATGGCGGAAATGTCACAATTGATTATTAACGATTTTCTTCTTTTACAGTCATATATCATTTTCAGCAAATTCCTCAGTGAATTAGACTTAACCCAAATTTGCGATCAACATCATATAGTCCATGAACTCTTAGAGGATACGGTTGTTAAAAAACCTGGGGAATGGAAAAAACGCTTAGCCTTAGTTAAGGGTCTCGATCTTGGGCAGAAGGCAATTGCAAAATGGATGAAACATGAAGGAGTAGAAATCTCAGCCAGTATGTGGTCAGTAATTAATAATCTTAATTTCAGCACGTTAAGAGGAGCAAACTGGCGAAGGATGTTGTTCTTCAGTAAATGGCAACTTTATCGAACTCCTCTTTTCCTTTCCAAAATGTATATTAATCAATCGGCACAGTGCTTCTGCTGTATTAACCATCCCACTGCCAACATGTCACACATTATTTTGCAATGTCCTAGGATTCAGAGGTTTTGGAAAGACATTTTTTGTTATTTGGAATGTGAATGCAGTATTGTGTTAGGATGGAATAATCGGTTAATAATCTTAGGTTTCGATCCAGACCTTCTCCTGCCTGATAAGTTTGTTAAATTTTTATACATTGCAATGGCGGTAGCCAGATCACTTTTGTTGCAAAAATGGCGTACAGATCTCATACCCTCTGTCTATGAATGGGCTCGAAAGATGAAATCAGTTAAAAAGAGTGAACGAACTTACGCTTTACGAGTAGAGGGGCTCAAGAAGTTCGAAAAAATCTGGGCAACCTATTTTGATTAAGATTTTTTGTATCATCCTTTGTGTTATCTAGAGTGGACAATAATTTTTGAGAGTTGCATTGATCTGTTGGCTACACTGATGCTTGGGAGTGGATACTGCTTTATGCTTGCTCAGAGGCTTAATGTGAGGATTTGAGGTTGTTTGTCTTTTTTTCATTGTTCATGACTTCTCAGTATATATTGGTGCTATTTATTGATCTCGTATTTTTAATATCTTTTTTATGGATGTATTTATGGGTTTTAAAATGTTTGTAATCTGGACTTCAATAAGAAAACATAATTAAAAAAAAATACCCTTTGCCACTTGATTTTTGTAGCGGGTAACATAGGCGTTAAACCTCTGCAATACGTCCTTTATTTTGCCGACAGTTACACACGAGGGTGATGGCTTGCCTTAATGTGAATATACTTAGGTTGCAACAAGCAGCATGGTTGCACATACCATTTTCTGGTCACTTTAAGGAAGGTGTATAGGTGAGCCACCTTTATTTTGCCGTTTTGTCAGCACTTTCCAGCGCTTTCAGCATTAAATTATATAATCACCAGACCAAGTGGAACCCTGTGTTTTATTTGCTTTAGTGTTCCCAATATATGTCAAGGTCCGGTCATTATTTCCTCCTTCTGAACACGCTATGTGTTTTTCTTAAGAATTGTTCAAGTCCAGCAGCATACTCTGACACTCTCAGTTGCAGTTTACTGTGGAACCATCTTTTAGTTTTGAAACTGTTTGGGTTTCATTGGGAATGGGTTTTCTTTCTTTCATGCTCTTGGTCGAGCCTTTGTTGAATGTGTGGTAAACAGTGTTACTGACACAGGCACCCCTAATTGCCTTTCCATAGAGCGGTGCCCCCTTCCCTGAGCTGTTGCCAGGTTGAGGTGAAGCTATCTACCCAGCAATTGCGGGTAAGCATGCATTTAATTTGCCTTTGTTTCTTGCACTGTATGAAAACACATTTAACGTTAAAAGAGGAATCTGTTGAACCTACTTGCTTTGTTTTCTGTTCATTTCGTGTGGTGCAAACCACGGACTGTATCTCACGCACTTGTGGTTCTGTTCCTATTAGGTACAGTCACCTTTCCAGGAAGAGGAACCAACAGCATCAATGGTTCCGTATTTTATCTCTAATTTGTGTTATTTCACATATCACTTAAGCAGCAGCATCTTTTAGGTCCTGACGAAAACCTTGCCTAATTTCTAGGTTATCATGGCTGAAACATGTTGACCAATACATTCCATCACACACATGCAGTTTAAAATCCATACCGCAGGTGCACTGTTTTAAATCCTGGCAGCAAGAACATACTAATAAAGCACTGATCTTGTCCTTGTTAGCTAGTTTTATAATCACTTCCCTCACGTTCTATCTTTGTTTGCGCTGCGCCCTCACTCACACCAGTGTGTCTCATTTGGGGGATTTAGAACATCCATGTAGAGTAGACATCAAAACATCCCTGTGCTCCTCCCTCTCAGAGAGGGGGTTGTAGCCCTCAGAGGAACTAGGTTTTCCTCTGAGAGGAGAATCCCAAATGATGAAGCATGCCACCTTTGGTGGGTGAGGGATTTCGTCCTGAAAAGGGATCATCCCACAGCTAAGACTGTGAGATATAGTCAGTGTCTTTTTCTTCTTCTGTAACAGACCCAAGGATTCTATTTTTTTTTTTGTTGTACATGATTGGGGATGTAATCCTTTGCAGGTCTTAAAACTTTCCTTCTGGTATATTTCTGTGTGTAGTATTCTTTTTAACTGACATCGCTCTTTGAATCATCACGATTGTAGCGCCATGATCTAACGCGTATAACCGCAATCTTAACCGTGTTGGACACGGGGGCACCACCACAGTAACACCTAATGGATAATAGCTGTTCGGGTGCCAGTTACGTCAAGTACACCTGTGCTTCCCATGTATTTACTAGCACCGGCCCGCCACCACGAGACCATTAATGCGGGCACGAAATGCGGGCACAAATTGCTGACATGCCCTTACACTGTATTCACAACCATAGGCACCTTCCAACCTGTAACCAGGCGCCTTCCCTACTGCGCATAGATACCGGCGCAAATCGCTCACCACCATTTTGCACCTTGTTTTTAGCCATTTTTGAAACCTAAAGCAGACCTCACTGAGTATTCTTACCAGTACTTGTTGTTTCTAATTAGTCCTTGGTTTCTCCTTTTATTCTCTCCCCCCCTTCCCCTTAGGTCTTACACCCCAGTAGGATCTCACTTGGGGTGCCCTACTGCCACTGGTTTACAGTAACGAATAACTGAACCAGACCTGCGGTAGTGCTCAAAATACAGCTATCTCACTCCTGGTCCTGATGAAGTGCTACCAGACCCGCTATGGGCTAACACGGCACGAAACATGTCGACACATAGCACCACACTAGCTCTATAGGAACATCATATCCAATTGGGGCTCACCATTTTTTAAGAAGGCTAGCGCTACCTGATAATAAAACACATTTAGTTTGGACTGCCCTAGACCTATTTTAACCCACTCTCGCACCGCACTACCCAGTCCACACACCCACACTCACCAAACAGCTTCATCCCAAAAGATCTCCGCTAAAGAGCCCTGTCCGTAGGTGCCCATTGGGCATTGCAGCGCCGGCCCGACGAGGAGCACGCCCAATGATGAAGCATGACATCCTTCGGAGTGTGTGAGGGCACCCTTTAGAAAATAATTTCTTTTCTTTTCCCCTTCCCTCCCTCTCCTTTAGGATCTGCACACCCCAAGCGTTTCACATTACCCTTTGGAGCACGTGTGCAGGACCTGGTTAAAAAATAGCTCCTGGTTCCTCTTGTTTATGACAACGACAATCTTTGTCATCTGACAGGATCTTTGTGCTACAGCGATGACCGTCCGTGATGTCAGGTCTACTCTTCATGCTACAGAAACAATTATCTGGGACGCTCTCCTCGCTCCTCATGGACTCTTTCACCATGAACTGGACTCTTTGCGCCGAACGTTGAGAAGGTATCTTTTCCAGTGGGACTAACCTGGTCCCTTTAGCTAGCCCACACTGCATCGTGCAAGGCCTGAACTTATGACTTTCCCCCAGACTAGCACGACCAGAAGACCGCGTGTGGCGCTGTTAGATTTGGGGGTCTCTAGTTGGCATAGGTAGGTACCTGTGACAAATAGGGACCCTTGCGTCTAGTCAGGGTGAGGGGCTATACTCCTAAAATAACCCCTGCTCACCCCCTTGGTAGCTTGGCACGAGCAGGCAGGCTTATCTCAGAGGCAGTGTGTAAAGCATTTGTGAACACATACAGTAATACAGTGACAACACTACAGATGGACACCACACAGGTTGTATTATAAAAATAGTATTTTTATATAGACTTAACACAAGACCAAACAACAAAAATCCACAATACTGTACTCAAAAATAGACTTTAGAATGTTATAAAATAGTTCAGTTCTCTCAAGTTGTAGATGCAACACTTTACTCTCAATGTACCTTGAATGCGTAACGCAAAGAAAACAAAAGGGTCGCAGGGAAGGTGATGCGTCGGTTCCATACACTCAGGGGAGTGGATGCGTCGGTTCCTTACTGCTGCGCAGGGGAGTTGATGCTCGCTTCCTTACTGTGTGGGGAGTTGATGCGTCGGTTTCTTACTGCTCTCCGGTGCGATGCGACAGATGGCACCTCGATGCGATACTCTTCTCCGGTGTGATGCGATAAAAATGGCGTCTTGGCTGCGATGCAACAACGTTGGTGCGATGCGTACACGCCCGACGGCCGTGCGGCGACTCGATGATCTTGGGAGCTGCGACAGGCCCTGCGACGCGCTTCTCCGGTGATGCAACGATGTCCTCTGTGGCAGCGTCCCGCTTCTCCGGCGATGCGCCGCGCTTCGGCGATGCGATGATGACAGCGGCAGCGGCGTCTCGCTTCCTCGGTGATGCGATGACAGCGGCTGCAGCGGCGACACGCTTCTCATTGTTGCGTCGCGCTTCCAGCTCCCAGCGACATGCAGTCTCTCAGAAGGCCCAGCACAGCAGCAGGCACTTCAATTCCCAGCAAGGGAATTCAGGGGGAGCTGGTTGGTGAAGTCTTGTATCCCTGAGACTTCAGGCAGGAGGCAAGCTCTAGTTCAAGCCCTTGGAGATTCTTCTTCAAGTTGATAGAAAGCACACTCAGTCCTTTTCTCCTTTCTTTGGCAATGAAGAAACCACTGCAGGCCAACCCCCAAACACACAGCACAGGGGTAGTCTCCTCCTTCAGCTTCCTGGTTCTTCTCCTCAGCAAAGGTTCGTCTTGATTCCCAGAAGTGATCTAAAGTTCTTGGGTCTGGGTCCCAATATTTATACTACTTTTCTCTTTGTTCTCTGAAGGCAGAGAGGCCTTTGCCTAGTCCAAAACCAGTTCTGGTCAGTCCTGGAGCACTTTGTTTTTCTGACTCCTTCTTTCCTTTCAGAAGGTGGGGCAAAGTGCTCAGCCGCCCGGCAGGAGGTGGAGCCAGCATTGTGGAAGGCAGGCACAGCCCTATTCAGACCCAGGTGCAACTCCTCCCTCCACTCTGGATGCAGATCTTTCTATTCAGCCCTGCGCTGACTCACCCTGTCTCCTGTAGCCACCCCTAGCCCCTGTCACTCAATCTCCAGACAAGGAATACACAACCTAGCAGAGGCAGGCTTGGATAGTTAGGCAAGAAAATACCTATTTTCTAAAAGTGGTATTTTCAAACACAGAATGCTAAAACCAACTTCACTAAAAGATGTATTTTATCATTCTGAGTTCAGGCGTACTAAACTCGAATTTCTACCTGGTTCCCTGAGTCAGTTAGGATTATAAAATGTAATAATCTAACTGCCCATTCTGGCCTATGGGGAACAGGTAGCCTTGCAATAGTGAAAAACGAAAATGGCTGTAATTCACTATTAGGACATGCCACACACACCAGGGCATGTCCTACCTTTTACCTACAATGCACCCTGCCCTTGGGCCTACCTTAGGGGTGACTAATATGTATAAAAAGGAAGGTTTAGGGACTGGCAAGTGGGTACACCTGCCCAGTCAACATGGCAGTACCAGACTGCCCACAGGCTCTGCAATGGCAGGCCTGAGACACACGTTACAAGCTGTTCCGGTGGGTGGCACAACCAGTGCTGCAAGCCCACCAGCAGCATTTGATTTACAAGCCCTGGGCACACGCAGTGCACTGTACTAGGGTCTGACAGTAAGCCAAACAAGCCAATCATGGAGTCACTAATCCATACATCAATTTACCATAGGGAGCACTTGCACTGTGGCACTGAACAGCAGTGGCACAGTGCCCAAAAGCATCTAAAACCAGCAAAAACATAAGAGTCAACAGCAAAAAATGGAAGGGAGACCCACGCCAATGGTGCCAGGTCTAACACGTGTCCCCTCCAGCTGAAATGTGGGGAGAACTACCCTACCTCCGGGGAGTTCTCATCACTAAGGCGGAAAAATCTGGACAGACCATCAGCATTGGCGTGTTCTGTACCAGGGCGGTGTTCCACCGTAAAGTCCATCCCCTGTAGGGATATGGACCACCTCAACAGCTTTGGATTCTCACCCCTCATCTGGATCAGCCATCTGAGGGGCCTGTGGTCTGTCTGAACCCGGAAGTGAGTCCCAAACAAGTATGGTCTCAACTTCTTCAGTGCCCAGACCACAGCAAATGCCTCACGCTCAATTGCACTCCACCTCTGTTCCTGTGGAAGTAACCTCCTACTGATGAAGGCTACAGGTTGGTCTAGGCCCTCCTCATTAATCTGTGATAGAACAGCCCCCACACCATGCTCTGAAGCGTCTGTTTGCACAATAAACTCTTTTGAGAAGTTGGGTGCCAGGAGCACGGGTGCCGTGCACATGGCAGTCTTCAGGGCATCAAAAGCTCTCTGACAGGTGTCAGTCCAAATCACTCTCTTGGGCTGCTTCCTGGAAGTCAGCTCTGTCAAGGGTGCAACAATGCTGCCATACCCCTTGACAAACCTCCTGTAATACCCAGTGAGTCCTAAAAAGGCTCTCACCTCTGTCTGGGTCTTGGGGGTTCCCAAGTCAGGATGGTCTCAATCTTGGGTTGTAGGGGCGCCACCTGACCGCTCCCAACCTGGTGTCCCAAGTACACCACGGAACCCTGCCCGATCTGGCACTTACTCACCTTGATCGTGAGGCCTGCTCTCCGCAGCGCCATCAACACTTCCCAGAGGTGGCGCAGATGTTCTTCCCAACTGGCGCTGAACACTGCAATGTCATCCAGGTAGGCGGCACTGAACTCTTCCAGTCCAGCCAACACCTGGTTGACCAGCCTCTGAAAGATGGCAGGGGCATTCTTCATCCCAAAGGGCATAACCCGGAATTGGTAGTGCCCATCTGGTGTGGAGAATGCTGACCTCTCTCTTGCCCCATCAGTCAAGGCGATCTGCCAGTACCCAGACATTAAATCAAACGTGCTGAGGTACCGGGCAGCCCCTAACCGATCAATGAGCTCATCAACTCTGGGGATGGGGTACGCGTCAGTCCTGGTGACTGAATTGAGCCCTCGGTAGTCCACACAGAACCGCAGTTCTGGTGAGACACCCGGTGCGGCAGCCTTTGGGACCAAGACCACTGGGCTGGCCCAAGGACTGTTAGAGGACTCAATCACCCCCAACGCAAGCATCTTGGAGACCTCCTCCTTGATGCAAGCTCTCACCCTGTCAGTCACCCTGTAAGTTTTGTGCTTGACAGGAGGACTGTCCCCAGTGTCTACATCATGGACGCACCAATCAGTGACACTGGGAATCAGGGAGAACAGGTCAGAAAACTGTCCAAGCAACTGGTGACAGTCATTCTGCTGCTCAGGGGTCAGGGTGGAAGAGAGGTTCACTCCATCCACTGACCCATCTTGCTCTGTTGCAGACAGGAGGTCAGGAAAAGGTTCAGTCTCCTCCTCCATTCCAGCATCTGTTGCTAGGAGCATGCCCACTTCGGACCTCTCTAAGTGGGGCTTCAGGCGGTTGACATGCAGGACCCGCAAGGGGTTCCTGGGAGACCGCAAGTCCACCAAGTAGGTAACCGGACTCTTGCGCTCCACCACCTCAAATGGTCCGGTCCACTTATCCTGGAGTGCACAGGGCTCCACTGGGGCCATGACCCACACTTTCTGACCAGGCTGAAGCTCAACCAGAGTGGCATTCTGGTCGTACCACCGCTTCATCTCCTCCTGGCTGGCTTCCAGATTCGCCTCAGCGAGTTTTCTGAATCACCTAGTTTGGTTCCTAAAGGCCAGCATGTAGCTATATACATCCTGGGGAGGTTTCCTGGGAGATTGCTCCCAGCCTTCCTTGACCAAACTCAAAGGTCCTCTCACTGGGTGTCCATAGAGAAGCTCAAAGGGACTGAACCCTAGAGATTTCTGTGGCACCTCACGGTAAGCAAAGAGAAGGCACGGTAAGAGGACGTCCCACTTACGCCTCATGGGTTCCTCAAGACCCATAATCATGCCTTTGAGGGTCCGGTTGAATCTCTCAACCAGCCCATTACCTTGGGGGTGGTAAGGAGTGGTGAACTTGTAGGTTACACCACACTCCTGCCACAGGGACTTCATATACTTGGAAATTAAGTTGGTACCTCGGTCTGACACCACCTCTCTGGGAAACCCCACGCGGGAGAAAATCCCCATCAGTGCACGTCCCACCACGGGGGCCGTCACTGTCCTGAGAGGGATGGCTTCCGGGTACCGGGTGGCATGGTCCACCAAGACCAGGATGAACCTGTTGCCCATGGCTGTCTTGGGATCCAGAGGCCCCACAATGTCAATGCCCACCCTTTCAAAGGGGGTGCTGGCCACAGGGAATGGCTGGAGAGGAGCCTTGCGCTTCTTCCCACTCTTTCCACTTGCCTGGCAAGTCTGACAGGTCCTGCAATGAGTGTCTGAACTCTTGCGCATTTGGGGCCAATAAAAATGGGTGACAAGCCTTTCAAAGGTCTTGTCCTGCCCCAAATGTCCTGCTAAAGGCACATCATGAGCCAGCCCCAGTAGGAAGGCTCTGAAGCGCTGGGGTACCACCAGCACACGGGCTGACCCAGGCTCAGCAACCTTAGGCTCACTATACAGGAGACCATTCTCCCAGTAGATCCAATGTGATCCAGACTGATCACCTGCTGCCTGGTTTGCAGCCTGCTGCCGCAAACCCACAAGAGAAGGGCACTTGTTCTGCTCCTCACAGAACTCTTCCCTGGAGGGACCTCCTTCCTGCTGCCAATGGGTCAGCTCAGGCAGGTCTCCCAGTTCAGCAATCTCTTCCCCGGTAGGCTCCAGGGCATCCCCTCAGGGTCCGCCTCCTCCTGGGCCGTGAGAATCTCAGGGGCCGGTTTCCCGCGCCCCTACCTCTTCTCTTTAAGGCAGGCACCTGGGCCATTTTCTCAGGCTCCAGGTCCTCTTGAACACCCTTACTGGCTGCCATAGACCGAGTGGTCACGCAGGCCCACTCAGGCAAACCCAACATCTCTAAATGAGCTCTCCGCTCCACCTTAGCCCAAGGGGAGCTCTCCAAATTGTTACCTAACAGATATTCAACAGGCATGGCTGGCCTCACAGCTACTTGAAGAGTCCCTGAGACCCCCCCCACTCAAAGGGAACCTGTGCCACCTTGCAGTGGCTCTCTGTGTTGTCAGCGGCAACAACTGGGTAAAATGCATTTGGGACTACCTGCTCTTCAGACACCAACCGACAACTGACAGCTGTCACACTGGCTCCGGTGTCTCTAAGAGCTTCCACCCTCTTGCCATTGATGGTCACCCACTGCCTGTATTTTTTAGTGTTATCAGGCAGCTGGGTCCTGGGGACCACCTCACAGTCTCCTAAAGAGACAAGGGACATCTCTGCGGGACCCCACCCACCTTGGGCACCCATCTCCTCCCCCAGGGCTACACTAGCCAACTGCCGGGGTGGTGCACCAGTGGGTGCTGTCTTTCCATACAAGGGACATCTAGCATCATAAGAACAGTGGCCTACAAGACCACACTTAAAACAGGTCTTGGGCCCCTTGTGAACAGGCTTATCTGTCGGGGCCACTGCCTTCTTCTCAGGGGAGGCTGGGAACCCTTCCCTTGGTTCCCTTGGGGATTACTTTGGGGCCCTTTCTGGAACTCCCTCTGTTTACCCTTGTCCCCCCACTGTTCTGCTGGGGACCCTGCCCACCTTTGGCGAAGTCTCCCACATGACCCTTCTGGACCCGGGTGCTCACCCAGCGGTCCGCCTCCTCAGCAAGCTTCCTAGGGTTAGTCAGCTTGCTATCAATAAGATGCTGGCGTAGCTCTGGAAAACAGTTATTTGACAAGTGCTCCCATGCAAGCAAATCATAGAGCGCCTCAAAATTATCCACTTGGCTACCCTTCACCCAACCATCCAATGCTCTGCAAAAGAAAGACACATATTCCACCCAAGTGGTAGACTCCAGTTTTCTGCAATTTCTAAACCTTTGTCTATATAGCTCTGGGGTCAAACCAAATCTGGACATTAGGGCTCCCTTCATGTGGGTATAGGACATCTGCTCCTCTGTAGGCAAATCCAACAAAGTGTCCCTCCCATCACTAACAAAGCGGCCCCACAACCCCGCTCCCCAATCCTTCTCAGGGACCCGGTGGGCCAACATTGCAGCTTCATAAGCCCTAAACCACTGACCAATATCCTCATTCTTGTGGAAATCTTTAACTACATCTTTGGGAATGTAGGTTCTTGCTTCTACATGCACTGGCGGTGTGCTGCCACCAGAGGGAGGAACCTCTAACTTCTTGGCCTTGAGTTCCAATTCCCTCAATCCTCTCTCATGCTCAAAATGCATTCTCTTTTCCTCTAAGGCTAACTTCTTCATTTCTAACTCCATCCCAAGCTCTATTTTCTTGCTCTCTATGTCTTTCTGACCATCCCTTTTGAGCCTAGCTAGCTCCAATTTATGCATCCTCTCCCTTGCTCTGTCCTCCAGCTCTCCTTGGGACAACCCTTTGGAAGAAACACTGCTGCCCGCCCCTGAAGGTGCTTTCCCTCCAGTTGGGCCCACTGGCCCCTCAAGGTGCTCATTTAAATCCCCTGCCTCCATTACTGGCTCCTCAGGATGCTCACTGGCATTCCTAGATTCTACCCAGGCCCTCAGCGCCTTTGGTATTCCTCTTTCCTGGTGAGGCCTTTCACAGAGATTTTAAATTTCTTGCACAAAGCTTTGAGATAAGGCACAGTGTAAGTATCAATTCTCTCTTCTTCCAAAACAATGTCTACAGATACTATAGATGCTGTCTTGCTCATGGTAGCAAAAAGACTGTAAGTTCTCAAGAATCAAAAATAGAAAAGAAGTTCCAAGGAAAAAAAATCTCAAAAAGTATGTGGTTGCGTTATGGTCTGCACTCACTAGTAGTGTACACCAATCACTGTATATGAATCACAAATGCAAGTCCAAATCCTCACCGCTGCCCACCAATGTTAGATTTGGGGGTCTCTAGTTGGCATAGGTAGGTACCTGTGACAAATAGGGACCCTTGCGTCTAGTCAGGGTGAGGGGCTATACTCCTAAAATAACCCCTGCTCACCCCCTTGGTAGCTTGGCACGAGCAGGCAGGCTTATCTCAGAGGCAGTGTGTAAAGCATTTGTGAACACATACAGTAATACAGTGACAACACTACAGATGGACACCACACAGGTTGTATTATAAAAATAGTATTTTTATATAGACTTAACACAAGACCAAACGACAAAAATCTACAATACTGTACTCAAAAATAGACTTTAGAATGTTATAAAATAGTTCAGTTCTCTCAAGTTGTAGATGCAACACTTTACTCTCAATGTACCTTGAATGCGTAACGCAAAGAAAACAAAAGGGTCGAAGGGAAGGTGATGCGTCGGTTCCGTATACTCAGGGGAGTGGATGCGTCGGTTCCTTACTGCTGCGCAGGGAGTTGATGCTCGCTTCCTTACTGTGTGGGGAGTTGATGCGTCGGTTTCTTACTGCTCTCCGGTGCGATGCGACAGATGGCACCTCGATGCGATACTCTTCTCCGGTGCGATAAAAATGGCGTCTTGGCTGCGATGCGACAACATTGGTGTGATGCGTGCACGCCCGACGGCCGTGCGGCGACTCGATGATCTTGGGAGCCGCGACAGGCCCTGCGACGCGCTTCTCCGGTGATGCGACGATGTCCTCTGTGGCAGCGTCCCGCTTCTCCGGCGATGCGCCGCGCTTCGGCGATGCGATGATGACAGCGGCGTCTCACTTCCTCGGCGATGCGATGACAGCGGCTGCAGCGGCGACACGCTTCTCGTTGTTGCGTCGTGCTTCCAGCTCCCAGCGACACGCAGTCTCTCAGAAGGCCCAGCACAGCAGCAGGCACTTCAATTCCCAGCAAGGGAATTCAGGGGGAGCTGGTTGGTGAAGTCTTGTATCCCTGAGACTTCAGGCAGGAGGCAAGCTCTAGTTCAAGCCCTTGGAGATTCTTCTTCAAGTTGATAGAAAGCACACTCAGTCCCTTTCTCCTTTCTTTGGCAATGAAGCAACCACTGCAGGCCAACCCCTAAACACACAGCACATGGGTAGTCTCCTCCTTCAGCTTCCTGGTTCTTCTCCTCAGCAAAGGTTCGTCTTGATTCCCAGAAGTGATCTAAAGTTCTTGGGTCTGGGTCCCAATATTTATATTACTTTTCTCTTTGTTCTCTGAAGGCAGAGAGGCCTTTGCCTAGTCCAAAACCAGTTCTGGTCAGTCCTGGAGCTTTTGTTTTTCTGACTCCTTCTTTCCTTTCAGAATGTGGGGCAGAGTGCTCAGCCGCCCGGCAGGAGGTGGAGCCAGCATTGTGGAAGGCAGGCACAGACCTATTCAGACCCAGGTGCAACTCCTCCCTCCACTCTGGATGCAGATCTTTCTATTCAGCCCTGCGCTGACTCACCCTGTCTCCTGTAGCCACCCCTAGCCCCTGTCACTCAATCTCCAGACAAGGAATACACAACCTAGCAGAGGCAGGCTTGGATAGTTAGGCAAAAAAATACCTACTTTCTAAAAGTGGTATTTTCAAACACAGAATGTTAAAACCAACTTCACTAAAAGATGTATTTTATCATTCTGAGTTCAGGCGTACTAAACTCGAATTTCTACCTGGTTCCCTGAGTCAGTTAGGATTATAAAATGTAATAATCTAACTGCCCATTCTGGCCTATGGGGAACAGGTAGCCTTGCAATAGTGAAAAACGAAAATGGCTGTAATTCACTATTAGGACATGCCACACACACCAGGGCATGTCCTACCTTTTACCTACAATGCACCCTGCCCTTGGGCCTACCTTAGGGGTGACTAATATGTATAAAAGGGAAGGTTTAGGGACTGGCAAGTGGGTACACTTGCCCAGTCAACATGGCAGTACCAGACTGCCCACAGGCTCTGCAATGGCAGGCCTGAGACACACTTTACAAGCTGCTCCGGTGGGTGGAACAACCAGTGCTGCAAGCCCACCAGCAGCATTTGATTTACAAGCCCTGGGCACACGCAGTGCACTGTACTAGGGTCTGACAGTAAGCCAAACAAGCCAATCATGGAGTCACTAATCCATACATTAATTTACCATAGGGAGCACTTGCACTGTGGCACTGAACAGCAGTGGCACAGTGCCCAAAAGCATCTAAAACCAGCAAAAACATAAGAGGCAACAGCAAAAAATGGAAGGGAGACCCACGCCAATGGTGCCAGGTCTAACAGGCGCTTTGTGCTTTTCGGAGCTATATGTACCTAAATCTTCGAAATCGCATATCTCTTGTTCTTCGGATTGGATTTTAGTCATTTTGGTCTCATTTTATTTATTTTCAATGGCAGCTATTTTTCTAAATTGGTGTGGGATTTTTTTATGTGTAGATAAGTGCTTTACACATTGCCTCTGAGTAAATCCTGACTGTGTTTGTGTCTGCGGCAAGCTACCACAGGGTTAAGCACAGGGTAATTTAATGACTTTTGTGGTTCACCCTGACAAGGATTCTACTTTTTGCTTGAGAAGGGTATTTCCCCCTCAATCAAAATAACTGCTTCTAACAGTTTGCCGTTTTCTTTTGGTTCAAGATAGTGGGCCAGATGTACGACCATTTTATTTTGTGCCTCGCAATTTGCGACTAATTGCGAGTCGCAAATTGCGAGGCGCAAAATAAAATGTACAACATTGTTTTCAACACTGTTTGCGGTTCCCAATGGGGTCGCAAATTGCGAGGCTCATTAATGTTAATGAGCCTCTCGCAATTTGCGAACCCATTGGGAATGACAGGCCCTCCCAGGGATGGTGGCCTGCTGGGCTCAGCAGACCACCATGTCTGGGACTACTTTTAAATAAAGCAGTTTCTTTTTTTTAAATGCAGCCCGTTTTCCTTAAAGGAAAATGGGATGCATAAAAAAAAAAAAAAATGAAACGTTTTCGTTTAATTTTTTAAGGGCTGCAATGGTCCCTGGGACCACTGACTGCCCTTAAAAAATATTTTCGCATGCATTTGCAAAGGGGAAAGGGTCCCCTGAGGACCCCTTCCCATTTGCGAATGCATTACCACCTACTTGAAGTAGGTGGTAATTGCGAGTGTTTTGCGACCGCAATTGTGGTCGCAAAACATTAGTACATGGTTTTGAGACTCGCTATTTGGAAGTGAACGCCCCTTCCAAATAGCGAGTCGCAAAACCTATTTAGCGAGTCGCAAATAAATAGCGACTCGCTAAATAGGCTTTGTACATGGCCCATGATGTTTTTGCATGCGCAAACGGGTTCGCAAACCCATTTGCGCATGCAAAAACCTGTCGTACATCTGGCCCAGTGAGCGTTAAAATTGAATTTTTTAAACTGTCTCTTTTTAAGTAAGTAAGCACCTGTGGAGGGAGCTCAGCTGTTAAGTAATTAGCTCTGGAACCATACGTCACATTTTCAATTAGGGGATCATTGGTGACCCTGGAGAGGAAAATAAACTACAAAAAAAAATCAAATAAGGAGCAAGGTGTATCATGACACACATAACAATTATTTATTTTATTAATTTAGCCAATTAAGAGTTGCCTCGTTAGTCATTTTGTTAAATCCTTTGTATGTGTGGGAGTAGCAAACTATACAACTCTACCCAGATATTCCCTCAAGACAATATACTTACAAATTATTTCAATATCTGTGTAAAATTAAACCATTTGGTGCTCCTATTGCAAAAACATACCATCAGACTGCTTCAGATGTACAAAACCTTTTAGCCATCTCGAGTAATTTGGTGACATTGACAACTGCAAGAGACTGGAAATAATGGAATGAGCAACTAACATTTCTATAAAAACTTCTGTTGTCCTTTATTTATTTCATGAAAACCACTACCTAATAGAGTAATACAAGAGCTTAAATTTGAAAGGCATTTCCCTAGAAGTGAAAACACAGATTGCCAAGAAACGTCTTCCAGGGGGAAGGATAAAAGCATTGGCTCCCAGTTGCCTATTGCCAGTTTTCGAATATGAGCATCTGTGGCATTAGTCAGAAATGTTCTGACTAATTCTGCAAAGGAATTCTGTAATATATTTTGCCACATGCCATACAGCTGCATGCATCCAAGACAGAATCCTGAAATACGTGTTGAGACAAGGATCCTTAGACATGAACACCAAGGCCCATATTACATAGGTGCACCTGGGATGGAATGGTCATGTTCGCCCTCTTTCTGTGCCCCCAGGGCACTTTGGTATTACAGGAGGGAAAAAAGACATTTGAGTGGCTCTTTCTGTCAAACAGATATCCTAAAGAGGTTCTCCCTCATTTGCATGGTTTCATAGAAATGATGAAAACACTTTGCCTCTGCTCCCGCATCCATAATACAGCATAAATTTTGCACCACAAAGAGGCAGCACATAGTCAATCCGTGATGACCCTGCAGGTGGGTGCAGTCATTTCCTAGACCCGTCTGCAGGGGGATTTCTGTTCCCCTCTAAAGTGGAGGCTGGCTGACACCTGCACTGTGAAAGACAGAATGGCTACTTCAAATGGCAACTCTGCCTTTCACTAACTCATCTGTTCTTGGGGTTGGGCCCTTTCTTCTATAAGGCACACATTACCTGTCTGCACCCAGAGCACTCTGTTAAAGGTGTAAATAGGATCAGAGTGCCATATCTACGTTACGTCTCGAAGCTGTTACTATAATGAATGAATGTTTGTCTGAAAGTACCTAACTATGTCTGATGACTCATTAATTTTCTCAGTGGAAATCCCCACACAAATGAAATCGAGTCCGATATTTTGCATACTCCAGAAATGAGAAAATCTTAATTTTTCTGAATCTTCATTTAGTTCCATTTTAAGAAGATTCTATTATTCAGAATCCCAAAGGATGGTGAACAGTCAGAAGAAAGCAATTCAGAGTTAAGAATGGAGTATGAAAATGTGAAGAACAGTCTTTAATCTAAATTAAATTTAACAAAGTCTTAAACCTCAGCTATTGTGGACTGTGAAGGATCAATAATAAATATGGCAAATACTGGATATCTCTAGTTCTGACATATATTAAACTAAAATATTGTTAAAACTGTGAATATCTAGAAATGAGTAAACTGTAGAGGAGATGGGAGGGGAGTGGAAGGTAAGGGACGAGAAGGGGAGGGGAGGGGAGAGGAGAGGAGATGTTTTGCCAGGGTCATTGACAAGAAGAAATGGAAATACGGTCACAGAGCTATTAGCAACTACAGGCCACACAAAACAAGTCCCAGGTATTAATTTATCCAACCAAGAGTGGTCTGGTCAGTCATTTCATTGTTTTTTTTTTTAATTCTTTTTATTAACATTGCTCATGTTCAAGTGCATTACACAGCGGTAGTTCATAATATATTCACAGGGATCATAGTTCGTCACATTTTTACATGCATGGAAATGCCGAGAAGTGATTTCAACAGTCCGCTATCCCATCCCATCTTGTACAGCTCGAAACCTTTGCCAGGGACCCCACACCTTCCGCCATTTATTCACAGATCCCCGGGACCTGTAGACCGTTTCCTCTGCCCTCTGACACCAATCCAGGTCACAGAGCCACTGATCCCACGAGGGGGGCGCCTGCGCACCCCAGCACCTGGCAATATTGCGTTTAGCCACCCCTGCTGCCAGCCCCAACCAAATCTCATTATGACGTGTCCAGTCCGTGGCTCCTTTGATCATGAGCAAGAGCCACTTGGGCTCCAGTGGGACCGGGGACCGCACTACCCCCTCCATCGTTTGCGTCACCCTGGTCCAAAACGGAATTATGAGTGGGCAATCCCATAGAATGTGGTAAAAGGAGCCCTCCCCTTGACAGCCCCTCACACACAAGGGTGACAGAGTCCTACCCCAGGAGAACAGGTGGGTGCGGGGATAGTAGACCCTGTGGAGTATTTTTAACTGCACCAGGCGGAATCGTGGCCGGATCGCTACCTCGCGGGGGCTCTGCAGGGCGTCTTGCCAGTCGTCGTCATCTAGTGTTCCAATGTCTCCCTCCCATCTCGCCCGCAGGGGACCCAAGGCGTCCGGCATGTTATTAATCAGTTTTCGGTAAATCGTTGACGTGGGCTTCGTGAGAATGGGGTCGAGAAGGAGCCTGTCCTCCATAGGGGAGTACTCCGGGATGGAAGTGCCAGCACGGATGTGGGCCCGCAATGCATGTATGAGGCGCAGGTAATGGTAATGTTGGGAATCATGAAGTTGATACTCTTTTTCAGAGCCGCAAAGGGAACCGGGGCCCCCCTTCCACACATCACCGAGATACTCAATGCCGATCAGTTTCCACCCCCTATAGCCGGATAGTCCCGTCACCTCCTTTAGCCGATCGCCCGTCCAAAGCGGGGTCTGTCCCGTTAGGGTGTTCGTCCAGCCCAAGAATTTGTTGGCCTCCCTCCAGCAGTGGAGTACCACCCCAGTGTGCGCGGGTAGATCACGACCCCGCCCGCGGGAGTAGAGATATGGCTCACAGGTTCCTCCAACCATCGCGTGCCTATCCATTCTGTAAGCTGGCTCCGAGGTCGGCGCGTAGACCCAGTCATTGACCACCTGCAACTGAGCTGACCAGTAATAGAGTTGCACGTCCGGGAGGGCCAGCCCCCCGTCGTACACCCCCGCGTAAGCTTCTGCAACGCAATTCTCGGGTTGCCGCCGTCCCAAAGTAACGTCCGCAACTCCCGGGAGATACGCTTAAATGTCGCCGTCGGGACCAGGTACGGTGTGTTTTGGAGGATATATAGAAGTCTTGGCAGCGCCAGCATTTTAAAGAGCGCCACGTGCCCCATCAAGGACAAGGGCAGGGACCTCCAATGTCCAATGTCCACCCCCAGCCTCATCAGTTGAGGCTCCAAATTTCGGGCGAAGAACTCCCCCGTGTCTCTGGTGACGTACACTCCCAAATACCTGAATCCAGCAGTCTCCAGCGATGCCGGGCAATCCCGCGGAATGCGAGGAGGTGGACCCGACAGAGGATAAACCACCGATTTGGTCCAATTGATCGAGTAGCCAGAGTAACTACCGAAAAGGGCGAAAAGGTGGAGAGCCCGCGCCATGGACTGGTAGGGTCTGGCCATGTACAGGACAATATCGTCAGCGTATAGAGAAATACGCTCCTCCCATTCATCCGTGAATGCCAGGCCCCAAAAGGCCCTATCTATTCTGATCCAATGAGCGAGCGGCTCCAGGGCGAGGGCAAACAGGAGCGGTGACAGGGGGCAGCCCTGCCTAGTGCCCCTATACAGGGCAAAAGCTCGGGACGTCACCCCATTGACCCTCACCCTTGCCATCGGCTGCGTGTACAGGAGTCTCACCCAGCTACCGAACACGGGGCCCAATCCCAGTCTATTCAGTACCATAAATAGGTATGGCCATTCGATGCTATCGAAGGCCATTGAGGCGTCCAGCGCCATCAATGCCGTCTGCGTATGTCCCACGTCTTTAGTCATGTGCAGAATACCATAGAGCCTCCGCAGGTTGTGCCGAGTGCTCCTGTGGGGCATAAAACCCGACTGGTCTACATGCACGAGGTCGGGCAGTACAGATAGCAGTCTTGTCGCTAAGACCTTGGCCAACACCTTCGCCTCCACGTTCAGGAGGGAGATAGGCCGATAGGATGAGCAACAGTCCGCCGGTTTCCCGGCTTTATGAATAACCACAATTGTGGCCTCTCTCTGGTCTGGCGGAAGCACGCCTACCTCCCGTGCCTCAAGGAACATACGTCGCATGGGCTCCAGTACCACACTCGCCTGTTTCTTATAGATTTCGACCGGGAGTCCGTTGGGTCCCTGCGCCTTGCCGGCCTGGAGGGCGTTAAGGGCTTCTCCCAGCTCTGCTCTTGTGAGGTCTGCATCCAGACACTCAGTTTGTTCCTGGGATAGCATAGGCAACGCAAAGTCTTGCAGGAATTCCTCACAGTCTCTCTCGGTTCTGGTACACACTGGGGTATACACTCCTTCATAGTAGGACGCAAAAGCCTCCGCTATGGCCGCACTCGTGGAGGCCAGGGCACCCGAACCATCCCGCACCTCCGTAACCCAGGAACGCTCCCTGTCCCGACGCTCCAGCCACGCAAGAAGCTTCATACTCTTGTCACCTGCATCATATTTCCGATGTTGCGTGGCAAGGGAGTAGGCACGTGCCTCCCCCTCCGCTAGCGAGCGAAGTTCCCTGTGCTTCAGGGCCAAAGCATGATTGCGCTCCGGCGAGGGCGATGCACCTGCCTCTCGCTCCAGGGACTCGATTTCACGCTCCAGCTGTTGAATCTGCAGCGATTCCTCTTTCTTCTGGGCACCGATCAAAGCCTGGGCCTGTCCCCTCAGGACTGCCTTGTACGCCTCCCACAACGTTAGCTGGGAGGTAACCGACCCCTGATTGTCGGAGAAATAATTCTCGGAGCCCTCCCGAAGCTTATCAGTAGTTGAAGTGTCAGTTAACCGCCACGGATCTATTCGCGGGAATGCGGCCCTGTTCACCACCGTCCCCCGAAGGGTAACACCCACCGGAGAGTGGTCCGATATGCCTCGCGCCATAATACTCGGGTCTACAAAATCTCCCAACTGATCCCCCCGCGTGAAAATATAGTCCAACCTCGAAAAGGAGCCATGTCTGGCCGAATAAAAGGTGTAGAGTCTGCGGGCTGGGAAGCGAGTTCGCCATATGTCGCATAGGCCCATTGCAGTCGTGAAGCCCCGCAGGCCCGCCTCCCCTCCGCTGGCTCGTCTGTCGCCTGACCGGTCTAGTTCGACGTCCATTACCGCGTTGGTGTCGCCCCCAGGATCAAAGTGCCGTTGGGGAGGTTCGCCAAATGTGTCCCCAGTTTCTTGTAAAGTGTAGCATGCAGGCCGGGCGGGATGTAACAGGAGCACAGGAGCACCGTACGCCCTTCCCATCTCACCGCCACCGCCACGAAGCACCCAGCGTCCTCCATCCAGGAATTTAAGACAGTTATTGGCAAACTCCTACGGACCAATATCCCCACCCCCTCGAGCCGGACGTGAATCCGGAGTGGGCTACCATCTTGTACCCGAACCTATCTAAGGCCCTGCAATTATTACCCCGGAGGTGGGTTTCCTGCAGGAGCACCACATCTGGAGAATGGCGTTTGAAGTGCTGCAGTACTAGAGTTCTCTTGATCTTGTTGCCCATCCCATTGACATTCCATGTCCATATTTTAATCTTAGCCTGATCCCCCATCCCCACTGTGAATCCACATCCTCAACGGATTTCCACCCTGCCACTGCGCAGTGCCCTCACAATACCACAGCATTAACATAGATATATTGACATGAGCTAAACTTAAACTTCCCATCAACCCCATCCCACCCCCCAGTCTGTCCCCCCTCCCTGCCTCCCTGCTAAGTGGGCCCCCAACCCCCCACCTTAAAAACTTGCAGAGTGCCTGTCGCCCAAATAGTCCCATTTCAACTAACTGAGGAAACGTAAGCCCACAACTCGCAGAAACTGGCACAACTGACTGTCGGATTTCCACCCCTTTAAACAAGAAATTAGCCCCCACCCTCCCCCCTCTCCCAAACCCCAGCGGGCCAACGCCTAGAGCCCTATGGACGAGCAATCCACGTCAGCCAGCGCGGTCACTCACAGTCACGGAGATGTTCAAAATCTTTGTGCAGCCTGACTAGTGGCCCCCAGCCCATCAGGGCCCAAGAGACGTGCGCCATTGCCCGCCTCCCCCATGTGTAGCCCTCCATGCGGCTTGTGTCCCCATCAGTCCTCCGGTGGCGGACGTTCATGCTCCTGACTCCCTCGGGCTGGTGCTGTAGCCCTCTCGGCCTCACGAGAGGTGTCGTTGGAGGTCCGGCGCCGTGCTGCACCCTGGCGGCCCACGGTCCGCCATCCCTCCATCCAGTCGCTCGCCTCCGCCGGAGAATCGAAAAAGTACACCTTTTCCCCATCCAGGATCTTGAGCCGTGCTGGAAAGAGCATCATGTACCGCACACCCTGGTCCCTAAGGGCTCGCTTGACGCCTTCAAAGGACCTGCGCTGACGCTGGACCTGCAGAGTGAAGTCCGGAAAAAACCGGATCGTTGCGTTCTCCAGTCTTAAGTCTCCGGTGGTACGTGAGGCCTGCAGGATGGCATCCCGGTCCCGGTAGTTCAGGAACCGGGCAATGATGGTGCGCGGAGGGGCCCCAGGCTTGGGCCTCCCCCCATTGCGCGATGGGCCCTTTCGACAGAGAAAAATTTTGAGAGACGCTTGGGCTTAAGGTGTTGCAGTATCAGTTCCTCAACAAAACAATCCATGGACGGCCCTTCCAGTCCCTCCGGCACCCCTACGATGCGGACGTTGTTGCGTCGCGCCCGGCCTTCCTGATCCTCCAGGCGGGCTACGACGTCACCCTGGGCCTTCACCAGCGTGGCGACCTGCTCCTCAAGCTTCTTCGTTCTGCCCTGTAAATTCCCAATGCCACTCTCCGTCTCGGCCACCCTGCCCGACATAGTCCGAAAGTCAGCCCGGAGGAGGTTAACCTCTTCTGTGACCGAGTCCAGTTTGGGCTCCATTGTGCCACGCATGTCTTTGATGGCCTGCATTATGTCTCTGAGTGACGGGTCCGATCCTCCGTCCGCGTCGCCACCCTGTTGTCCCCCATCGCGGAGGCCCTCTCCCTTCCCCATAGCCACTGTGTATTTGTCGATCTGGTTGGCTTGGTTCGGAAGGGGCGGCTTATGCCGACCCATTGCCGTAGATGAGGCCGTGGCGGGAGGGCTCACACGTCTGGCCCCTTGTCCCTGTCGCAATCGTCCAACCGCAGGCCGGAGGAACCGTCCAGTCCACCCCCGGTCCTCCGCCACTTCAGCCGTGAGGGACACCACCGCACTCCCTTGCTCAGGTCGCACGCCGACTGGCTCAGCAGGCCGCCCTGCCAATGGTCACGCAGCAGGCTTCCAGGGGCAGGCAGACGAGTTTTCACCCCCAGCGCCTCTCAGGCCACTCAGTGCTGGTCCAGGTCTCCCACTACAATGGATTAGCCTCAGAGCGCTCGGGCCCCAGACCCCGGAGTTATCCAGACGCGGCGCTCCGGTGGGAGGCAGCAACGCTCAGCAGGCCCAGCTCGCTTCCGCGGGCCCCACCAGTGCGGCCAAGTCTCCAAATCTCGGGCTCACTGCGCCGCCTCCCCGGTCTCCGGGGCTCCGCACTGTCAGTAGCGCACACCCAGCGCGGCTCTCCGCCGCGACAGCGGTTCCGCTCGTGGCTTCTGTGTGCCTGCGTTTCAAGCTCACCTCCGGGCCCCCAGCTGGCCGAGCGACGCTCCCAGGGCACCTCCGCACCCACCTCTGTGTCGGCCGTCGGTCTCCTCAGGCCGCCTCTCAGCCGCTGTGTGCGCACCACTCCCGGGCTCCGCTGCAGTCCGAGCACCTCTCGCTCTCAAGTCCGGCTCCTGCACGCGTCTCGGGACCTGCCGCTCTAGGCCGAGCGCTCGCACTCCATCGGCGCCATTTTCGCCCGCACGGGCGCTGAGTTCCGAGTTTTCGCCCCACCGGGCTGGAAGCCTCCCTTGTCCCTGCTGCCGCCGCGATTGCACCCGCGAGCAGCTCGCCGCCGGTCAGCTCCGCTGTCCGCGTTCCCCTATGGCCGGATTGTGACGGATTTTGGGGTGGTTTTACCCTATCTGCTGTCGCAGCTCACCTAGTATGCGGCCATTTTCCTCGGCTGCAGGCCACGCCCCCCCAGTCATTTCATTGTTGAGAAAAAACCTTTCATTTAACGCAGCCTCTCACTCAGATTTTTTCGATGTGTGCCTTTACATACACTGCCTATTCTAAAAAGAAACATTTTAAAGAGGTTTTTTTGAAAGATCAAATCATTTCCACAAACACTGATACACTTCATCTAGTAGGACGAAACTCCTCCAATACAACAGAAGCAAGAAATCTGCATGCAATCAAGATGCCTTTTTGCACCTTCAACATGACCGCAAGATGGCTGTTTTAGTTGCTATTTTTAATACATCTGAATACAATTATGATGGCTGCTAGTAAGTTGTTGCTCAGTGCTGCATCTGCTGTCATTTGAAAGTCATATGTTTGCATTATGGTATAGCCAACAAAGCCTTCAATTAGTTGGCGGTCAGACATTTGATTAAAATGAAATAATTGACTTATGCAACTTGTGTTTATGGCTCTTAGAACTTACGGGGATTTGTAGTTGTTCAGTGTGAAGGATGGGGGTGATTTGACAGACGGCGGCGAGGGAAAATTAATTATTTATTTAATTTCCCCTCGTCATCGTCTGTCGAATCCCCCCTCTTCACCCCAATGCCTCACCGCTCTTACCTGCATGGGCCGCTCCTGATTCACATCAGCCCCCACACCCTCCCACGACTACTTGTCAGTACACTGAACACTTTAAATTCTCAAATAATGGTTTCTTGTAATGAAGAAGATGAATACATACATTAAACCATTTCCTTTTAAATGTATTCACCATGACATGTTGCTCCTCTAGGTATGTGGTCCGCACTACTGAGTCTGGAAGCTTTACTTGGCTGTCCTCTTCTTGGATACTGAATTGGGTGAATGCAGAGCTTTTTTGTCAGAGTCATTTTGTGACGTTTACCATTTTTAACCTTTGTGAATTCTCCTGATTTACCCTTAACTTCACTCATTCAAAGTTTTCCTCCACATAGAGAGATCATTTCCACCAATCATCAAGATCTTTTTCATTCTAATTGAATCCAATTAAGAGAAAAACTGTACACAGAATTTTAACCTGCAACTTTAACACTATCAGAGCTTTTCTATGTCCAATGTCAAATGTAGGCATCTTTTTTCTCTGCAAAATGACCTTTTGCAGAGCACTTCTCTGCACAGTGGCTTTGCGTAGAACAAGCCTGTTTTGTGCAAAGTTAATCTTCTGCAGAACCACATTGTGAAAGGTAAATACAGTTATGTGTGACATAAATTGCTGCAAAATTCACAACTTTCCCATGGATGTGGCAAATTCAAAACGTTCACAAACTTTGGCAAATTGGGTACATTTCCATAGACTTGCCTAAGTACCTTAAGCAAGTAGCAAAAAACCTGGGCACAAAATTGGATCTCACTCTCTCTATGAAAGAGCGCGAATCAGATATCTGTAAAACCTGATTCGCCACTATGCGATTACTGAAAAAAGCTTTTCTTTGGCTCCGTCCAACTTCCAGAAAAACTCTTGCGCAAGCCTTAATCACAAGTCATTCAGACTGTGACAATGCTTTATTAGCTTCTACAAATGAGACTTTGCTGGCCAGACTACAGGCGGTACAGAACACTGCAGCCAGACTGGTTTGCAACCTCCCACCTAGATCTTCTTCTGCTCCGATTCTAAACTCTTCACACTGGCTACCCAATAAGAAAAGTCTCATTTTTAAGATATGCTATCTTACACATGCCACCAACTGGGAATGCCCATCTTACCTGCAAAACAAGCTCAGACAGAGTAACATTACCAGACTGTTAGGATCTACAGACAAACCCTTATTGCAAATTCCGCAAATTTGCATGGCCAGATATGGCAGGAGATCATTCTCTTATCTCACTCCCTTTCATTGTGACAAACTACCTTTGCATATTTGATCATGCTCGGAATTTGGAAAGTTCAAAAAACTTTTTAAAAAATGGCTATTTTAGTCAATTGGTCTAGCTTAATGGGTGTTGCTTGTCTGTATTAGCCTAGCACCATGATATTACTATGGGGATGAATCGTTTTGCCTGTATCAAATGTGGTTAACATAACATAACATAGGTTGCAAATAAGGACTTTTCAGCTTCCCACATGCTATTGCAGAGCCATTCTAATCATATAATAAATAAACTAGAACAAATGTGGGTTGTATAGAAGGGCGTGGTCTTCCAGCAATCGTGACTTTGTTTAGAAATAGGGCCTGATCTCCATTGGCAGCATGAGTTTCAAACAGATGCAGCAGCATCTAGAATCATGGTGGTCTCGGTATTTTGTACAAGTCAATGCTCGGTCATGACGATGTAGAGGAAATTAGATAAAATCTAATATTGCACATTATTAGTTCAGTTGAAATAATCTAATGCATGCATGAACTCAAGGCTTAGTTTAAAGGTTGGTGCTGAGTGAAAATAATTTTGTGTCCATGTTATACCTGGCCCTTTTTGCAGGTTTATCGCAAACTTTTTGCCTTTTGCCTCCTATTTTTTTCTGATACTGTTTTTGTTGGCTATAGGACTCTGGGAACTTTATCACTGTTGATCAGTGCTAAAGTGCATATGATGTCTGTGTAAATTGTGATTATGATATGTTATCCATGATTGGCATATTTGATTTACTGGTAAGTCCCTAGTAAAGTGCACTGTGTGTGCTAGGGCCTGTAAATCAAATGCTACTAGTGGGCTTGCAGCACTGGTTGAACCACCCGCATGAGTAACCCTGTAAATGTATCTCAGACTTGCCACTGCAGTGTTTGTGTTGGCAGTCGTAAACTGCCATGTTGACCTGGCAGGTGCACCCTCTTGCCAGGCTCTAACCTTCCCTTTTCTTGTACATAAGGCACCCTAAGGTAGGCCCAAGGTACCCCCATGGGCAGGGTGCAGTGTATGTGACAGGTAGGACCTGTACTGGTGTGCTTTACATGCCCTGATAGTGAAATGCTGTGTATTTCGTTTTTCACTATTGAAAGGCTGTCTGTTGCATAGGTTAACATAAGAGCTGCCTTGTAACATCTTACAAGTGTAGCTTGACATTGGGACAAGATGGAGGAATGGAGTTTAGGCTCTCTGAACTCAGAATGCAATAACACACCTTTTAGTAAAGGTGTGTTTTAAATTGTGTGTTTGAAAATGCCTCTTTTAGAAAGTGAAAGGAACAAATGATGGACGGAATGTGGACAATGCAAACATTCGCCCCCAGTCACAAAGATCTGGGTTTAATCCATCGTTCTTTTGCTCACCACGCCACCCCAGTTTGGACCCAGCCTAATGCAAATCAGTCTTGACCCTGTGCCTCATGGGAACAGTCCAGCCCGAACTGCCAAGCCAGGTCCTCTCCGGACCGGAAACAAGCATCCTGAGACTGGTTTGGGGCATCACCCCTCATCAGCAAGGCTAGCTTGAAAACAGTGGTGCAGTGAGCAAGGGACCCACGTCTGGGCATACCCTTCCAACTTAGGGCGACCAAAACAAAAGGAACAAATGATGGACGGAATGCTGAACAATGCAAACATTCACCCCCAGTCACAAAGATCTGGGTTTAATCCATTGTTCTTTTGCTCACCACACCACCCCAGTTTGGACCCAGCCATATGCACATCAGTCTTGACCCTGTGCCTCATGGGAACAGTCCAGCCCGAACTGCCAAGCCAGGTCCTCTCTGGACCGGAAACAAGCATCCTGGAACCGGTTTCAGAGCATCACCCCTCATCAGCCAGGCTAGCTTGAATCCAGTGGCGCAGTGAGCATACCTTTCCCACTTAGGGCAACAAAAGCAAATGGAACAAATGATGGACGGAATGCTGAACAATGCAAACATTCACCCCTAGTCACAAAGATCTGGGTTTAATTCATCGTTCTTTTGCTTAACACGCCACCCCAGTTTGGACCCAGCCATATGCAAATCAGTCTTGACCCTGTGCCTCATGGGAACAGTCCAGCCTGAACTGCCAAGCCAGGTCCTTTCTGGACCGGAAACAAGCATCCCGGGACTGGTTTCGGGGCATCACCCCTCATCAGCAAGGCTAGCTTGAATCCAGGGGCGCAGTGAGCACGTGGCCCACGTATGGGCATACCCTTCCCACTTAGGGCAACAAAAGCAAATGAAACAAATGATGGACGGAATGCTAAACAATGCAAACATTCACCCCAGTCACAAAGATCTGGGTTTAATCCATCGTTCTTTTGCTCACCACGCCTCCCCAGTTTGGACCCAGCCATATGCAAAGCAGTCTTGACCCTGTGCCTCATGGGATCAGTCCAGCCTGAACTGCCATGCCAGGTCCTCTCTGGACCGAAAACAAGCATCCTGGGACCAGTTTTGGGGCATCACCCTCATTAGCCAGGCTAGCTTGAATCCAGCGGCTCAGTGATCATGGAACCCACGTCTGGACAAACCCTTCCCACTTACGGCGACAAAAGCAAAAGGAACAATTGATGGACGGAATGCTGAACAATGCAAACATTCACCCCCAGTCACAAAGATCTGTATTTAATCCATCGTTCTTTTGCTCACCATGCCACCCCAGTTTGGACCCAGCCATATGCAAATCAGTCTTGACCCTGTGCCTCATGGGAACAGTCCAGCCCGAACTGCCAAGCCAGGTCCTCTCTGGACCGGAAACAAGCTTCCTGGGACCGGTTGCAGGTGCATCACCCCTTATCTGCTAGGCTAGATTGAATCCAGTGGCACAGTAAGCATGGGACCCACATCTGGGCATACCCTTCCCACTTAGGGCAACAAAAGCAAAAGGAACAAATGATGGCCGAAATGCTGAACAATGCAAACATTCACCACCAGGCACAAAGATCTGGGTTTAATCCATCGTTCTTTTGCTCACCACACCACCCCAGTTTGGACCCAGCCATATGCAAATCAGTGGCCAAAAAAATGTGGGCATTTTCTTGCTTTACCATTCTATGTCCCTCTGCCTGTTTGTGTATTCATTGTCAAGTTTTGGAGTGACAGGAGCTGGGGATGTGCATTCACTCTAGACAGTCACAAGGGGGATTAAGGTGTGTCCTGCCTTGCCTGGGTGACTCATCTCTAGGCTGAATAGACCTGGTCTGCATTTACAGTAGAGGGAGGAGTTTTGCTGCACCTGAATTGGCTGTGTCTCCTTTGTACAATGCTGTCTCCACCCCCTGTGGCCAAGCTAGACCAGGGAGGACAGAACTGGTTTGGACTGAGCTCAGAGACTCTGAAGCAAAGAGAAGAATGAGAAAATGGGGTATAAGTATTGGACCTAAAACCCCAAGACTTTAGATTACTTCTGGAAACAAAAGGATCCTGCCAAGAAGAAGAGCTGAAAACCTGTGTGAGGAGCACTACCTTTTCTGTGTGAGGGGTGGGTTGGCTTGCATTTGCTGTTTTTGTCTGTGGCGAGGGATAAAGTAAAGTCTGACTCTTTTTGTCCTGCTGTGGTATCCTGCTTGTGAAGAATCTCCAAGGCCTTGCCTCCTCTTGGAAGTCTCAGGGAGATAAAAGGATTCAAGATAGATCCTTGCTGGATCACAAAGTAACCTGCCTGGAAGGAGAGCTGAAGCGTTGTGTGAGGAGCGCTGCCCCTGATGTGTGTGTTGTGGGTTGGCCTGCAGTTGCTGATTATGTCTTGTACAAGACAAGGACTGGACTGTCCTTTATAACTTGGAAAGTTAGCACAGTTTTAAACCAGCGTGTGGTGAAGCGCTGTTCCTGGATCCCTGAGAGCAGTCTGTCAATGAATTCTCCCCTTGTCCTCCCGGACCTCGCACAGCACGGGCTGTGCGCATTTACCATAGTGCCTGTGGAGCTGTGAGGCCGCATGTTATTCTTATGCCTCACTGCTGGATGACCCGGAGGTAGCGTGGCCGAGCTGGAGTAGAGGAACTCCACCAGTGCGTAGTGAGCACTGCAATTGTGCGGCGCATGGGGAGCTCTGGCTTCTTGTTGCCCATGCTGCACTCTCCAGCGAGGGAGAGGCGCCGCGCCGGCATATCACCAGAGGGGAGAGTGACCACTGCACTGTCACAAAGCCCCAAATGCAGCTCAGCTTCCAAAGCGGCCGCACCAGGGGGCAGGGCACATTCCTAAAGCCACAGTCCCGGAAGGAGCCTGAACGCAGCCCCAACAGGTTGACGTAGCAATGAGGGAGCCGCAAGGAAGAAGGAAATCACAGGCGGGAGTCTCCCCACATTGCCGTGCAGCTCCGATGTAACAGAGGCTTGGGCCCAGCCCTTGTAGGAGATCAAAAGGAAGGGAGCAGAGCCAACAGAGATTGTACTCCTTGTCCTGCCGGCAAAGGGAAGGAGTGCGCCGTGTACCTCACCGCATCTGCCTTCACAGGGCCAAGGAACACTGTGGAGACCCGACGGGACAGCAGTGCAATGCCTTCTGTAAACCCTCTGCCGGCTGGGAGGCGTGGCGATCATCATTACGGTACTGCCCGAAGGCCCTTACATTACTTGTGGGCACAGGTGTTCACTGGTGACAATCCTGGGGAGTCCTCGACGGAGGCCACCCTGGTAGGTAGGTTGCCACCTCTCAGGAATCTGCTGCAAATTACAGCAGCCCTTGCAGTAGGCGCACAGGTGTTCCTGCAGCCTACATTCCATGTCTGGCTGATTGGCAGTGAGTCTTTACCATAAAAAGCCTAATAGAGGCTGTCAGAGGTTTGAGGTTCATACAGTGATTCATGCGTGTACCTTGTTCCCAACCTGCCTGGCTTTCTCATACGCCTGTGATGATTCATGTGATTTATTACATTCACCTGCATTTTTATGACCTAATGTTATGACAAAGGTAATTCTAATCCTTGTGAAGACCAGATAACAAATATCATTTTCAGGACTTGCGTAATTTGTACAGTGATGGTGTAGGGTGTGGTTTTCATGATGTTTTATGACATGTGCAACCTATGAGTATTTACATTATTGCACTACCTATAATGTTATACCCATTGCCTAGTGGGAAAGTGATTTATGGTTTATGTGATTGTGGTCTATGTGTTTTATGTACAATATATGAGATATTTTTATATACTACTGTGTGGAGTCTCTCTTGTGGTGTATTTGTTGTGTCACTGGTATGTGTGTGTGTGTGCTGCGCAAACGCTTTACATATTGCCTCTGGGATAAGCCTGACTGCTCTGCCAAGCTACCAAGGGGGTGAGCAGGGGTTATATTGGGTGTGTAACCATCTTACCCTGACTAGAGTGGTGAGTTCTGCCTGGCTTAGGTGTATACCCTAGCCAACCAGAAACCCCATTTCTAACAGTCCATTTTAACACTAACGAGGTTTATGATTTGAACTCTGTTTTTGTGTTGGTTTACTTATTACATGAAGGTGAAACAGTAACATAGATAGATGAGGCAATATCTAGTAATAGTGTGTGCTAAACGAGTAAAAATTCCTTTATATCCATTATGTTATATTTACTGCAAAAAGTGGCAAAGGGGCCAGCACTACCCAGCACCCTTCTGCTTTTACCTTTCCTGCTTGAGAAAAGGACTTGTTTAGTGCTAGATCTGAGCTCTGCCAATGCAGCAGTTCAAGGCGGCTTCCTGGCACGCAGCTGGGCAAGGGTCCCAGGCTGAACTGTGGCAGCCTCCTTACCTGCAGAGCTTGATTGAATGACTAAAACAGGTTCAATTCAAGTACAATCAGCAGCCTCAGCGAGAATGTTTCAGGGAATTCTTTTTTTATCAACATTTGCGGAACCATTACTTTTCACGTTCCTCACACTTTGGAAAGAACAAGGATTCACAACGTCTTTGTGTGCGTTGTTTTAACTCTAAAGCCGGATTGTTGCTCCTCCCTAGAACTGACTGTCATGAAGACTGAGGACACAGAGTTAATGCCCATATTACTTACCTGCACAGCTCATTACGCCTATTACTGCTCTTGAAGAATACAATCCTTGCGCCAAACGCCCCTTAACCCATCTATACCCGCAAATAGGAGATGGGCTTCAGCCCATTCAGGGCCTTGGATATTGCCACGAAGGAGGATACTGTTTAATGCTGCCCACTTATGGAACATGACTCATGAGTGGGGTGGCAGGACCTGAATTTTTTAACATGTTACAGAGATTGATGCATTGTGAATGCGAAAACTCACAATTAAATTATTGGATGAGGAAGAGATGGAGTATGAGTGAGTGACGTGATCACTGGTAATTAATCAGGATTTACAATGACTTGATCTTTAATTTGTGGATAAGGGTTGGAGACTAGAGCCACATCTTAGTGTTTTTTTAATTCTTACATTATGTTTCCTTCCATTGGCTGATCAGCTACATATATCTGAGGTATTACACTAACAGCATATCAGAATCCTTACTTCATGACTACAAATACTGGGTTCAAGTTCTAGAGTGCCATGAAAACGGCTTGAAGTAAGCTATACAAATATTGATTACATAATATAAATTCTAATCATCCCAATTTAATTTGTATCAAGTATTTGTATTCGGTTTCTATATACTAAAAAGTACCATAGAAAGCTTTCGTTATTTTACTTAAACCAGAAATATATCCCTTGTGGAAGCGTTTATTTATACGTAATTTGCTCATAACGGATATGTGTAAACAAAGAGAAAAAATCATATATTTTTCTGTTTTGCTGAAGGTTGACTCCAGCTCTTGATGTAAGAAATCAAACGCAGTCCAATAATTTGGCATTCTCTATTTCTAGACGGTATTGGACAGTGACAGAAAACAATATTGTAACACGCTTGAGAAAATACATTAGACCGTGCAGAGCAAAAAACAAAGATGTGTATCAAGCTATGTATGTTTGTAATAAAATATTGTGTCCACGTTTTTTTTTCAAATCTGTCTTCTAAATCAATACTTGACTATATTCTTTGGGCAAAACATATAGAATAACAATGTATTTTGTTTGGTCTATTGGTCTGTGACTCGGGAATTTCCTTCCATGCTGAACTTTGCAATTAGAGCTGAATGATTTCCAGTCCCCCTACCTTACTTTGATTTGTGGACTGTCACGGTGGAGTCTGTGAAATGTAACAAACTGATTAACTAAAAATGTCAAGCTAACACAACTATTCCCATGCTTCGGTTTTCTGTACAAACCTGAATATTGACTATTTTGTCCATCAGGCTCATGAAGTATGTTCCTCTGCAACTGGTCATGTTTTTATTTCAAAACACATTTTGTTTTGGGGTATTGCAGCACTGTGCACTGTGTTGTCTTGACTAACAAAAATAACAAGCTCGAATATTCCTAATGGTACCGAAGCAAAATAATTGGCTGCAAAGGTGAAAAATAAAATTTCGGTCAATTTACACAACGATTGCCACTGTAAACATGAGAAATGTATTGATAATACACTTTGGGGCAGATTTACGTTGAACTAACGCAGCGGGGTACAGCAAGTAATTTTGCTGCGCCGTGCTGCGTTAGTTTTGAAGCACAGTGATGCGACATATTTACAAGAATATGTCGCATCCTTGTGCTTCCCCCTGCGCTGGTGCACAAACTGCAGACATGCGCCGGCGCAGGCACCCTTGCACCATGGTGCAAGGATGCCTGCGTCGTGGTTTCGATTGTTTTTGTGCAGGAAGGGGAACCTTCCTGTACAAAAACAATCACTACAACCATTTTCCTCTTTCAATGCGTGCTGCTGCAGCACGCATTGAAAGAGAAAAACGAGGAGAAATGAAAACATTTCTCCTCGGTGCGCTCTCGCTACGCCACCTCTAGGGTGGCGTAGCTTTCAGACGCATCTCCAGAGTTACGATTTCTCGTAATTCTGGAGATGTGTCTTGTTCCATTAGTGTTGCGTGGGAACACCCACAGCAACACCCATGGAACGCCCCTTCACCGCAAAGTGCTGCGTGTGAAGGGGCCGTATTTACAAGGAGAGGAAAAGTCACGCAGGGTGGCTTTTCCTCTCCTTGTAAATATGGAGCAGCCCCCTGCGCCACCAGTACGTCACGAAAAGTGACGTACTGGTGGCGCAGGGGGCTCGTAAATCTGCCCCTTTAAGTGCAATTATTAACGGTGAACGTTATTGAGGAGCGCTATATGGATTTAAAAAAATGCCCATTTGTAAATCCGAACTCGTTTTCTTTAGACAATGGCGTAGCAGACGACAGTAAATGATCAGTGTTCATTATGCTCTGAATCACAGCTGCAGGTAAATAAAAAAATGACGTATCTAAAATTCACATTTCTTTATAGCATGTAAAAATATGTCTGAGGACAATCGCATGAATGAATGAATGAATGAAAAGGGATTTATAAAGCTCTTGGCTACTCGAAAGAGTGTCCTGGCTCTCCGCACCACTGCAACATACACATAGAAGGCCTAATCTGTTCAGAGGCAAACGCAGGAAAGTACGTGCTGCTGTATTTTGAACCACCTGCAGTTTGTTGATGAGGTAATTCAGTAGGACCAGATACGAGGCATTGCCATAGTCCAGCCTAGATGACACCAGTGCCTGTATCACTTGTTTCCTGGCCCGGAAGGACAGAACATGTAGAAACTTTCTTAGGTCATGCTGTAATCCAAAGCAGGACACCACAACTGAATTCACCTGTGGTAAAAAAAAGAGGTCATCATCGAATTTGATACCAAAATTCTTCACCAAATTCACTTGACGCCCTGGAAAAGGGAGACTTCAGCAGGCCAGAAAGATTGCTGTTTCCTGGGCCTTCGCTCCAAAAAATACCAGCTCTGTTCTTTCTGCATTCCATTTGAGCTGATGGTATGTTATCCACTGCAAAACAGCTAAAAGACAGGTTCTGATTATTTCCCCTTGGAACCCTTCATTGCAGTCCCATGAAAACTGTAGCTGGGTGTCATCAGTTTATGAGATTATTTTTGCTCCCAAGACCTCTGCAAATAGAGCAAGAGGAGTAAGGTAGATGTTAAATAAAGGTGGGCTCAGAGCCGAGCCCTGGGGTATACCCCAACTTGCAATACACATGGTCCTGACGAAAAAAGAGGGATCCAAACCTCTTGCCTGCGTCCTTCATGAAATGATGCCAACCAATCCAGGGCTTTGCCTCCAATTCCAATAGCTTTGAGATGGGCCAGTAGAGCAGCATGGGGTACTGTATCGAAGGTTGCTGAGAGATCTAACATTATCAGCAGTGCCTCCCCACTCCCAGAGTCTAAAGTACTCCTGATGTAATCTGCCACCTCCACTAGCGCTGTCTCTGTGCTGAAGCATGGGCGAAAGCCAGACTGACTAGGATGTAATACATTGTTGCTTTCCAGGTATTGGGAAAACTGGGAGTTGACATGCTTCTCCAATACTTTTGACAAAGCTGGAAGCAAGGATATGGGTCTGTAGTTAGATAATTCGGCTGGGTCTGCTTGAGATTTTTTCAACAGACACAGGATCTTAGCCTGCTTCCAGGCCTGGGGTACCAGTGCTGATGATAGAGATTCATTCAAGAGTTTATTGGCTAGAGGGTTAGTAATACTTGCGCCAAGCGCCAGCACTTTGGGGGAGCAAGGGTCCGCCGGAGAACCTGATTTGAGGCTTTGAATGGCTTTCTGGGAATCTTCTAGAGAAATGGAATCAAATTTGGAAAAAGACCCTGTGGAATTCTGAGGATAACTTGCATAGACACTGTCTGGAATGGCTCTCTCCAGTAACATGCTGGATGAGAGACTGTCCTGAATGTTCTTGATCTTATCATGGAAGTATTGTGCCACCTGCTCGCACCAATCAGCTGATGGTTCTTGACGTCTGGAGCTTCGACATAAAATTGTGCACAATTAAAAAAAAATTGTGATTTGTTCCCAGCTAGTTCAATTCTATCTTCCAGATAGGCTTTCTTAGCTAATCTGACCTCCCTATAGTATTTCTTTAGAGCAGCTTTATTGTGGGCTTTAGAGATAGGACTGTATACTTTCCCCCATCATCTTTCTAGAGCCTTGCACTAATTCTTGCCTTCATTGAGGGCATCAGTGTACCAAGGACATGAAGGCTTATCTCTATGTGGGACTGATTTGATTTCTGGCGCTAGATCCTTAGCCATATCTCCAATCCAATTATCCAGGATGTGAGTGTCACAATTCATGACACCCAAGAAAGACAGCGTTCTAGCCTCTAGTGTTCTAGAGAAGTCCTCTGGCTGGATTTTACAAAAAGCTCTTGAAGCACAGGAATCTGTCACCACCTCCACAGGAGCTTTCCCTACTCTTGCCCAGTAAAAGTTGATCAGAAAGTGGTCAGATTAAGCTTGTGGGCTGGGAGTAGCCACTTCCAGCGACTCATTAGAAAACATCTGATCCAGCACATGTTCTGCCTGATGCGTAAGGCTAGATACAAAATGTGACAGTGAGGGAGGATATAGTGTCCCATAAGGAAACCACCTCTCTAACCTCCTTTTTTCCATATGGAGGTTAAAATCTCCTAATAGTATGAAGTGGGCCTAACCCAAGGCCAAATGGGCCAAGGCAATGGACAGAGAGTTAAGAAAGCAGCTCCCATGACCCCGGGGGCGATAAATTAAAACTCCGGCTAAAGATTGATGAGGTAATAAAGAAAAGCAGGAACCAAGAGCCTCAGCATCTTCTAAGCCTTGGAAGAGGATTACCATGCAGACGAAAATATCTCTATAAATCAAAGCTACGGCATCTCCTCTACCGCTTAGGCGGTCTTTATTATATATTTTATAACCTTTTGGAATGGCAGAGGTGATAGCAGGGTTAGAAAATTCCTTTAACCATGTTTCAGTCAGAAATAGTAGGTCCGGATTTTCATCAAATAAAAAATAAAAAATATTAGAAGCCTGTTTAGGCAATGACTGTGCATTAATTAATGCTGCAAAGAAACTTGAGTTCGTACTAGGGTGAGGCAAGGGAGACAAATTAGAAGAGATGGGGTGCTGGGTGGAGTTGACTTGAAAACCACACTGTGTACAATGAAGGTCCGACAAACACGTGGGTAATGGGGGCTCTAAAGTGCATTTGCACGTAGGGGCAAGCTTCATCAATTGGCCAGCACTATATTTGAACAGAATATTACCTTTTTAAGTGCCACGGGCATTATGGATGGCACTGGCCACTTCTGAGACGCTGACGGGCGCAGGCGGGCTTGCCTTAGGTGCACCAGCAACACGCCCACAGCACGCATCCACGCCGCGTACTGATTTAAGTACATGAAGAGAGCAGAAACCTAGACACACACTGCCCAAAAATTGCTGCTCTATTTGTCCCATTTTGAAAGAAAGCAGAACAAAGTTTTAGCTGCTCGCACCTTCCTGAGAACACCCCGAGCAGTGCAGATCCCACCTGTGTAAGGTAACTTCAATTTCAAATTCAATTCGGGTTTACAGTCAAATCAAATCAGGATTGCAGATACGCAGATGATTAAAACATTCCCCAACTAAAAGCATTTAAAAACATTAAGATTTCTAATGCTGATACAGCCCTCTAAATGAGTGCTTCAGTGCGACCTCCACTGCGCCATGTACTGATTTAAGTATGTGAACAGAGCAGGAGGCTAGGGCGTGAACTGCCCAAAAGTGGCGGTTCTAGATGTCCCGTTTTGAAGAAAGTGGAACTAAGTTTTAGCTGCTCCCACCTCCCTGAGAACACCCTGAGCAGTGCAGTTCCCGCCCGTATAAAGTTACGTCAATTTCAAATTCAATTCAGATATACAGTCAAATCAAATCAGGATTGCAGATACACAGATGATTAAAACATTCCCCAACTAAAAGCATTTAAAAACATTAAGATTTCTAACGCTGATACAGCCCTCTAAATGAGTGCTTCAGTGCGACCTCCACTGCGCTATGTATTGATTTAAGTATGTGAACAGAGCAGGAAGCTAGGGCGTGAACTGCCCAAAAGTGGCGGTTCTAGATGTCCCGTTTTGAAGAAAGTGGAACTAAGTTTTAGCTGCTCCCACCTCCCTGAGAACACCCTGAGCAGTGCAGTTCCCGCCCGTATAAAGTTACGTCAATTTCAAATTCAATTCAGATATACAGTCTAATCAAATCAGGATTGCAGATACGCAGGCGATTAAAACATTCCCCAACTAAATGCATTTAAAAACATTAGGATTCCTAATGCCGATACAGTCCTCCAAATGGGTGCTTCTGCAAATCAAAAATATGCCTTTTTTAAGCCTTGCGCCCATACTCCGTTGCTTGTGAGACATTTTGTGTAGTAAAAGGAGCTTGGAGACCGCCCAGTGCTTACCGTTCGTTGGCTTCATTGTCACTTCCTCTTCTTGCATTTGTAGGATGGACCAACTATTGATTGCCTACTTTTGATTAGTGTCCTTCCTCTGCTCGCACATGTGATTGAAGTCATATTTTTTTTCTTCTTCCTCTGTCATCATTGTCCTTGTTGCCTCTTCCCTCTTGCCCTCTTTGTTCATGTTGCTTCTTCCTTCCCACCTTCCATGGTTCCTGTTGCTTCTTACCTCCCACCTCCTACCAATATTATTCCCGGCTATCCTTACTTGACGCTTCTACTTTTAGCACTATTTATAAGTCTGTAAGCTTGCCTTTTGTTACTTATTTGAACAAATCTTTTCAATCTTCTATGGTACTCAAGGAGGTACCAAAAGCAAGAAACATTAAGTCAGATGTATGACTAATAACATTTATGTGCTACAGGAGAGCGGATTAGCAATTACAATAATTTGTGTCATTTGATTGTATATTATAATATTATATGTATGATGGAGTGAGTTACTTTTAACATAATGGAGGTCATACGTTCTGTAACAGGTTCATTAACTTGGAGCTGGGAGGCCATGACCCGTGCCAGATTTTGTGAATAACCACTGACTATGTTAAATAGTTCTCTTTATAATTGTATTATTCAAATTAAGTTTATCGTCATCAGGATACAGAGGTGCTACATACAATAATTCTGTGGGACTACCACACATATTATATCTCAGACTGGGTATTGTCAGAGTGAAGAACAGGGTACGTCAAATGTAATAACTTTAGTCTTCTTTGCTTCCATGACATTGCATGAAAAGAACAGATTCCACAGAGAGTTCCATTCAGGAAAGTGAAAGTGTAGCTGAATTCAAATAAAGTTAAGGTAGAAGAATGCATTGTCCACTCCAAAACTTCCTCAGGCAGTTTTGTGGTGGAAAAAATGCAACAAGCTGCAGCAGTAAATGAGCTGTGCGTAGAGCAATGCAGCATCTTGGGCCCTAGGCCCACATGCTGGATGAAATGACCACGCGGACACATTAGTAAGATACTGGAACTGGCCCAGGGCATGTGCACCCGGCCCCTTTTATTTGCAGGGTCACCTGACCGTTGACGCCTGTGATGGGTGGGTGTATAGTGTGGGTTAGCCCTTGTCAAAACACTAGAACATGTCCAGTTGGACACTACATCCCTCCTAAACTTTAATGAAAAAGAAACAAATGAAAAGGCCAACCTATGAAGAAAACAAACAACAATACACAGCACCAATGAGTCTCTTCAGGCCATCTGCTGGGCGGACCTGGAGCTCTGGACCACACGGTCAGGAAGCTTTGGTCCGCCTCGTCGATGAAGTTCAGACCGACCTGGTCTCGCGGTGTTGGAGTCTATTTACTAAGTTCCAATAGCGGTGCATCTGGAGCGGTGGTGGAGTCCACTTTGAAGATCTTCTTGCAGGCGTTCAGGCTTTGGTGGACAGCCAACCTGCAAATACAGAGGATGACCTTGGTGGATGAGGGCTTTCCTTGGAGGCGATGAAACTTTCCAGTTCCCGATAGCCGAGCAGCTTCAGACTTGCCTCTCCTGCCTGGACTCCCCTCTCACCGGAGTCTCCTGGAGGGCCTTCCTGCTGGGCTGCCATGGGACCGTGTGGACTGTGCGGGTCTCTCGTGGGCCGCACGAAGGCGTCGCTGAGGAACTGCCAACAGGACCACAGCCAAATCGCTCATGCAGCCGCAAAGGATGGTGTCTCAGAGTCTGAGTGCTCTCACCGTTAGGATTCAGGTTCACATGCCTCCATTACGGTTGGTCCTCCCACGAAGCTGTCTCCAGTGACGCCCCTGCACCCCCGGTGGCTGGCTTGTGCTGATTAACACCTTCTCCAGTGCTGGTACGAGTCCTCTGTCCTGTCGCTCTTCTCCTTTTCCCTCTTGCTCACCTGTGGTGGTTGTTTGCCCTGTAGCATCATGCCACTCTCCTTTCCTCCTTCGCGGAGTGGCATCCTGCCACGCTCTTCTCCTTCTTCCAACCAGGTTCGTCACTCGGATGTGGCGTCCTGCCACGTCTCATGTTTGTGCCACATAGACATTTCACTGGTCGTGTCCGGTTCTTGGGACGGTCGTTCCTTTGCTGCGGACCTGTTGCAGGTTTGTCCTGTCAGTATGACTTGCTTCTTCTTCTTGAGGACCTTCCACGGGCCCCATCCCCTCCTCAGGGCTTTTTGCTGTGCACCTCTGCCAGCATGGCAGGTTACCTTCTTCGCTCGAGGGCGTTGTGCTCGCGCCTCGAGCCTGCACCGTCGTGGTGCCTGCTCCTGCCTCCGTTCAGGCATGCTTGGCTGGTCGGTCACATCGTGTGATGTGCTCCTTGCTTGCTGTGCATGGTGGCGTCCGGCCACGTGTCGCCTGTCGTTGGAGCACATGTTGCGGTGGCAGCTTGCCACATGGAGTGTGCGACTCTCCTCTTGCCTGTCTTGCGTCACTGGTGACTCCGTTTTGAGGCAGTGTGAGGGAGGACACTCTGCTGTCTTTGGCCCGCTGCAGGCTTTGCTGGTGCAGTGGAGATGTGGAAGCTCTTTGCTGCCTTCAGCATTGCTTCTTTTCTGTGGAGATGTCTCTATCTCCTGGGTGCCTGACCATGCTGTCAGGCTCCCTTCTGGCACTTGGCGTGCCCTTATTCTAGCTTGTGGTGATGTCAGACACCCACTGGGGGTTGTGCGCCCATCGCCCGTTCTCCTTGTGCCTTGTCAGGGCTTTGGGTCCTCTTGCCTTCACTGGACCACCATGGGACATGTGGTGCTGACTTGGCTAGTTTCTCTTTTGTTCGTGATGGTGGTCTACTGCCACTCTGGAGGCGTGTGGTGCACTCAGCACCCTTGTGGGTTTTCCTCTCTTAGGGCTACTATGACTGTATTATGCTTTGCCAGCAGATTCAGGGTTCATGCTGCGCTGGTTGAGGATTGGGTTCATACTGAGATTGGTCCTCTTGCCGGAAGCGTAGAGCCTTTGTCTATGCTTGTTTGTTGCTTGAATCAAGTAGTTATTTACACATGCGTGTGAGCAGGGCTGCTGTTTGAGGAACAAAGTCCCTTCCGTGGGGCACCGGGTGCAGTCTGCTCCTCTGTTGGAGGCACCGGTTCTGCCGGGGTGACTGGCACAAAGCTATGCTCTTTGTGACACTTGCTTAGTGTCAGTAGGAGTGCCTCGACTCTTCTCACTTGGGGTGGTGTCCGATTACCACTGAAGGACATGCACTTCTTTTCCCCTTCTCTGATAGAACAATGACATGGGGCTAAGTAGTAGCAAGCTCTGTTACTTGTGTCGTTCTGCTGCTGGAGCGAGGTGCCTCGAGCAACCGCCAGGTGGTGCCTGCCTTTCCTGCACAGGCCACAGTAGATTTGCCAATTGTGCAGGGCCGTGCCGATCACTCGGGCCCGGCAGAGGGGAAGCCACCCCCGCCACAGCCGGCATCTTCATGAAGTAAGCAGGGGCATTGTGGGCATCACGCTGGGCAGCAAGGCGGCTTTACTTTAGCCTAACAGATGGCCTCGAGTCACTTACATTGCTGGTCCGGTGTCAGGAGTGTCACTGCTCTGACAGTCCTTCTGCCTCTCGGAGCTGCCACTTCAAAACAGGGCAACGGCACTGATTGGCAGTCTCCAGCCACTTGCTACCCTGGGATTTGCAGCACGGAGGCATTCTCCATACGCTGCGTGTTGCACAGGCCTTAGTGAAATGGCCTGAGGTGCCGTCCGGTCATCTTCACAGCGGTGGCAGCACAGAGGCCACACTGCCTCTCAGGGCCTGTCCTCGATGTGCGGGTCATTGCTCCCGTGCAGGATTGGCGCCTCAAGCGTTGAGGACTGCGGCAGCTCCCCCGATGTTGTGGGTCTTTGAGGGGGCAGTAAATTCTTCCAGATCAGTCTCCCTCTTTGCGATAGAGGGCAGCTGACAGGGCAGTGAGGATCGCACTGCGGGTCCGGCAAATAGGCTGTCTCCTCACAATGTCAGCCTTGGCCGGCCAACTCACTTAGTGTGTACGTGGTGCTGGCACTTTAAATACAGGCCACTGCTGACTTTCGAGTGCTAGGGGCCGCGCTTCTCTTGGTGGGTTGTTATCTGCATTGAGGGGGTATCGCTCACACTGGATTCCCCCCAGACTGACCCAGCTTCTCTCTTGTTTCCCCCGGAAGCAGGGCAGTGCAGATATGGTGCGATTGCTGCCTGTCTCCTCCGTCCGCTGCAGGGACTCTGGACTCTGAACATGCCAGTGCGACAGAAATGTTGATGCGACCTCAGGCTCTGTTCACACGGCAGGACGTTTCTCGCCCTAGCCGCAGTACTTCTTCACTGGGGCAGATCGTGGCAATCGGCGCCGCTTACAGGTGCCTGTGCAGATGGGGGGGCAAATCATTTACGGGCCCTGCCCTACCTTGAGGCGGCCTGGGGCACCTTCTCTTGTTGGCACTGACTTCTCCTCATGACACTGCCCACTGATTCATGCAGTCTCTCTGTGGGCAGATGACAGCAGGGGCATCGGGCTGTTGTAGACGGACAGTCTCTTCTCCCATTTTCACGGCGAGGACCCGATGTCCCCGGGCTGTCGTGAGGGTAGCAGGTGCAGGGGTCGCCTCACGCTGTGTCTATTCTTACCCACGAGGAATTGCATGCTGGATGAAATGGCCACACGGACACAGTAGTAAGATACTGGAACTGGCCCAGGGCATGTGCGCCTGGCCCTTTTTATTTGCAGGGTCACCTGTGATGGGTGGGTGTATAGTGTGGGTTAGTACTAGGCAAAACACTAGAATGTGTCCAGCAGGACAGTAGAAGCAAGTTTTGCTTATGTGGGGCCCAAGCTCATGTTATCCTGTAAAGCTTGGTACCTCTTGCATGGCCAGGCCCAGGGGCCCATTAGAAGTTTACAGTTGTTAGGGGATGCTAAGTTTACATTTTTGCCAAGGACCCAGTACCCATTGCGTATGTATACCACTCTTACATTTCTGAAGAATATAAATTGCTAAAATCCTAACTAAAAATTAAAAAGGCTGTCTTTTACTCAGCTCACCAGACAATTTCCAAAGCAGATGTGCATACAGAGTAGTGTGTTTATAGCTTGTAAATTCAGAACAGAATATCCCTTTCCTCTCCTGAATTACTTTGCTCACTCTTGCAGTAGTAAATGAGATCCTTGCATGACACTGAAGTTTTTTTAAAGCAGCAGCGATATCTGAAAAGCGAAAATCCAAGTAAACATGCAAGGTTATGACTGAAATATTTTGGCCCGATTTACTCTGATGAAATCCAATTGATGCACCGAAGTCTTGAATTTAGATATTGGATCACTGTTACCTTTATGAAGTCAATCAATCTGTCAAATTATCTTTTTCGGGCTATACAGCCTTAGAAGCACATAAAAATATCACAGTGAACAGAATACATAAAGTCAATAAAATACAGTGAGATTAAATAATTTATAGGATAATATTTACAATAAAATAAGCAGACACAGGCTGGGGTCCAGAGCTAGATTTAGAGGGTGTCGGCAAGCACAAGTCCTTCAGCAAAGTACCCTTTTCTGACTAAACCTCCACATAACCATAAACATCAGAAATTGTGAAACAGCAAATACAATAAATTGCCTTGGATCACTTCTCAAAATTTTAAACAATGCTCTGAAATCCCTGAGGCCCAGGGTGTGGCACACAGGAAGGATAAACTTCCTTCTGTAGCCATAATAGGTTAACCAGAAGAATATGACACGTTCAGCTGTGTTCCCCACCTGACAGCAAAGGGGACAAGACCCATCTGATTCACTGGAGTCACGCTTACACTTTGCTGTCACAGAGTGGAGTAGCAAAGTCCCCATGCAAAATGTAATATAAAATGTCTTAGCAAATGGAGGCCCAATCCCATCCAAGAAGCCTTGCAGATTATATTTAATGAATAAATTGAGACTTATAAAGTGCACAGCTACTCCATAGAAGGTCCCAGCACTGCGCTCTCAAATGACCGTGATAAGCAAACCCATGATCTATTCATGTTGAAAGAGCCATGTCTTCAACTTTTTCTTGAACACATTGGTGGCAACTGCAGAACGTAGCTCCAGAGGGAGTTTATTCCAAACCACCGATCCAATCCTCGTGAGACAGATCTTGCGAATCCTTGCCAGATGGCCATGGGCAGATCTCAGATTTCTGGAGGGGGCATAAAAGCTCATTCTGGCCCTAAGATAGCTTGCCGCAGAATGATGAAATGCTCTATGTACTAAGACAAGTGTTTTGAATAGCATTCTCTTCTTTATTGGCAGCCAGTGTAGAGCACACAGGTGAAGGGATACATGCTCTTGGGGGTAGGCTAAGGAGAATGCAGGCTGCTGTGTTTTTGACCACTTGAAACTTGTTGATCAGATAGTCGGGGAGTCCTAAATATAGGGCATTACCATAGTCTAGTCTAGATGATATGAGTAACTAGATAACCGTCTTTCTTGCAGAGGAGAAATAGTGTAAAAAGATTTTCAGAGTCCGCAGAAGCCCAAAGCATCTTCCAAACACCAACATGATCTGTCGCTAAAATGATAACGCATAGTAAAACTTGATGCCCAAGTTTTTGACTGATCCCCCCTAAGGCCCGGGAGGTGGGGCATCGCTGCGCCACAGCATCTGCCTGTCTGGTGGATTAGAGCCGAACAATAAGATCTCAGCATTGAATTTTAATTGATGAGAGGACATTCAATGAAAGACAGCAGAGAGGCAGGTTTTTATAGACTCTTCTGCAATCTCCTCACCCTTCCCACAAGTAGACAACAGCTGAGTGTTGTCAGCATATGTTATCACCTTGGCCCCCCAGGGCCTCGACCAGCTGTGCTAGAAGGGTCGGGTATGGATTAAACAAAGTGGGTCTCAAGGCCGACACTTGTTGTCCTTCTACTGTCAATCCAAATGCACCTGAAGAGTATGGGGAATCCACACATCCTGCCCTCTATTCTTCAAAAAGGACACTATTCAGTCCGTAGCCAATCCACCTATACCAATGAATTGGAGATGGTCTAGGAGCATCGAGAGAGGGACCTTATCGAAGGCCACCAAAAGATCTAATAAAATCAAAACGACATTCTCTCTTGCATCCAGGGTACCTCCTATGGGTTCAAAGACTTCAACAAATGCAGTCTCAGGACTAAAGTTTGGCCTAAAGCCAGACTTGCTGGAATGGAAGAGCCTCAAAAAAAGAGAGGTGTCCAACTCACCAAAGGGACAGGACACCAATATGACACTCAGTCTAAAATAAACTCCCTTTGGGATACCTCAATTGCATACCATGATAGTACCACACCACATTCAACATCAAACCATCACCGAATTTGTATCACAGTAGCCAGAAAGTCCAATATGGAAAGATTTATTTGGTTGGTTTAAAAACTTATTTTCTTTTTTATATTTCAAGTCACTTAAAAAATTAAAATACAATTACATCAAAGATCACAATATAAAATCACATATATAGAAAAAAGTGCAAATCGATCAGTACAATTTCAAGGACAATCATAAACAACAATTCAACATTTAATCATATTTGTTATCCTTTCCATATATCCAAAAACAATTCATATGATTTACAAAACTTTCATTTCAAGCAGACGAAGAAGCGACGCGTTTCGGAGGTAATACAGGTCCAACCTCCTTCTTCAGGCTTTATTACTAATGTCTCCCAGCACTTTTGTCTATGTAAGAATATATAAAACAATCATAATATTAAAAAACATGATGTGTTGTTATTATTATTAAAAAAACAACAAAATTATTCACATTTGATCTCAGTCTCTAAGTAGCAAACACATTTGAAAAAATCTATTTACTAGCAAAGACAACCATGTTAGACTAATGGCTCTGTACGGTGATTCTCTACCATCCCACAACACATACACATTCATTCACATCAGGGTAACTATCTATGAAAACTCAAATTCGTAGTTATTTATGTGCCAAAAGGATATATCTTCCCTAGAGGCTCCAGGCTAAAAAACTTAGCTCTGCACAAATCATAATGTATACTTTCTCCAGTTTACACTTAACCATACTATCTCTCTCTCTTATAGTCTTGATAATTTATATGGAGAGTGCAAAGAGACAGAGTACCCACCACAAATTAGACAGATTGGCTGTCATCACGGGGAATATTTTCCTCCCAACACTGTTCTTCATAGGTGTTAAACTACACAAATATATAGAGGGGACAATTCACCACTCTTATGCGATCTACAATTGCAAAGCCAACATGAGCTAGTTAAAAACCATTGTTGGGAATAGCTAATGATTCTCAAAAATACTGAAAAATACTACATACCCAGTATAGTGACAATAAATAAATGTCACAATGTGTTCCTGCACTTCCCTTCACTTCTAAATCATGCGAGGGGATTAGTCCATTGATGACATGCAGAAAGATAGTGTATAAAACCCCCAACGGCGGTGTTCTGAAAGTTAAACAATACAGCACCAAATGAATTTATCCATTTATCACATATCGCTAACACAAGGTGCCATGGGTTCAATCACTTGGAAAAATAAGTATGCACAATTACCTTGATAAGACGATCACACGCAATTTATTCTGTTAAATCAGGTTCGGTGTTTGCGGCCCAAGTCTCTACAATACAAAAACATAGATCACAGTTGTTTTTAGCCTTGGTATTATTGTTAAAAATTCTTACTGTCTATTCTCAAAAGAAATAAACCTCCAGATGCATCCAAAACTGGGCCATTATATTGTTGGAACCCCTAAAAACTTATTTAAGTGTAAACCTTACGGTTAGCCCGGTCCCTAACAGGGTTTACGGAAACACCGCTAATGACTGCTGAATCCCAAGCTGATTTTTATCTATGCCCTCTAATGGAAAGAGAGCTGCATACTGGTATAAACCTAGACCAGATTAATTTATTTTTCTTCAAAGTCTCAGGAGACACTCTAATCGATATTCCGAAAAGAATTAATATAATAACTCCAAAGGCTCACCCCATCACTGGCAGTATAATTAAAGTGCCACGGAGGACCAGAACCACTGAAGTGAACTCCCATATGCCGCCGAAGTGGCCTCCCATATATTATTTACCGCCATGCCTCCATAAAAACCGAGCAATGCTTAGATAGCATTAAGCTAATAATAAAACAACACTCCCCTATATCGCTTACCGGGATTAAGAAATCTCCAAACGTGCTCCGTTCTCCTCATCAGTTGATCTGAGTAGGAGACCCTTTTTAAATCGTCCGTAATTACTTGCAGCGCGCCTAGTTGATGTAATAAACATCAAGATGGTACTCAGGATGTTACCTTACGGCCGCCATCTTAGAGTGGAGGAAAATCATACAGCTGTTACAGCGCGCCAAGTTGATGTAATAAACATCAAGATGGGACTAAGATTGTTACCTTGCGGCCGTCATCTTAGAGTGGAAGAAATGCACACACTGCATATTCACCTTCATACAGCAGAGTTGGTAAAAATACTACTGATCAAAAACCAATAAATCGGGCTCAAAAATAGTTATTGTAGACCCCATCATAAAATGGGCAAAGTCTGTGAGATCTTTCCTAAACTTGCCTCCTAAATCGGTTACCTGATTCGGAAAAACCGAGTGGCAGCTAACTTTCAATTGCGGCCGCCATTTTAGAATAAATATGCACCTCAGCACTACCAATGCGCATAATATATAAAGAGTCTATATTATCAACCTCCCAACTCACTATTCTTTTTGGGGCCAAAGGTTGACTATGTCTATAATCCGGTCACCGTTTTCAGATCAAAAGGTCACCACAGTATTACCAAAATCAGAAACCTAATCAACTTGCTAATAATTCAAATACAGTCTTACTCTAACTACTAATTATCAAGTTCTAAAAATGACTTGACCAGCCTATTTATATCAACCTATTTATTACATTAAAGACTCCTTATAGTTCATAATCCAATAACTAGGGCTTAAATTAAAAGCACCTAAATAATATCTGTCTGTTCAACATGGTAATCATGTAGTTATTTAACCAATTTTTCCCACTCCTCTCTTGAATTGAAACCCTGTCTTATGGTATTGAGGACAGATATATACCACTGTTCTCTTGCTTTTCGCTTTCCTCCATGTTACCGCCTCTTCTGTTTATATTCACCCTTTCCAAAATGAACCACATGAAATCAGTTTCTTTATGTCCACACTCAAGAAAATGAGACACTAATGGAGCACTGAGTTTTTTAGTTTTGATTGCTGATTTATGTTCAGCCAATCTGACCCGGAGTTCATGACAAGTCTCCCCTGCGTATGCTAAGCCACAGGGGCAGCGCAAAAGGTAAATCACATTCTTACTACAGCAGTTGCTTAAAGTGTGGGCCACTATTGTTCTACCATTTTGTGTCACCTCCTTAGCCACAATGCATTGAACACACATCAAGCAGCTGCCACAACGTGTGTTGCCCTTTGCTACAGTATTATCCAGTGTTTTTTGTCTTTTCTTGGGTTCCTCTCTATATGTATGAACCAACTGGTTGCGTAGATTCGTGTTTTTCTTGTAAGCAAACAGTGGTTTTTCTAATTTAATGTTTTCCTCATCATTGAGAATACTCCAGTTTTTATTCACTACATTTTTTATTTTGTTGCTAATGCCATTAAACTGGCTAACAAAAACAACTCTGGACATTTCTTGCTCTTTTTTTGACCTATTAAGCATAGCATCTCAATCGTAAAACCTGGCTCGTTTAAATGAGTGGGATATCAATTTTTGGGTGTATCCTCTGTCTTTTAGCTTTGTTTTCAGTACTTCTGAATGTGCATAAAAATCTTTCAAATCAGTACAGTTTCTCCGTAACCGGAGAAACTGGCTAAAGGGAATATTATCTTTCTGTGATTTAGGGTGGAAGCTGGAATAGTGGAGTAAGGTGTTTTTTGCCATCGGCTTGGTATATAATTCTAAAGTCAATCTCCCTTCTTACGCTTTTATTGTGATATCTAGGTAATCCACCATTTCTTTGCTCTGATGTGCAGTGAATTTCAAATTCTCATCACCTAAATTTAACCAGATGAGAAATTCCGCCAGAAGATCAGTAGGCCCATCCCAAATAAAGAAAACATCATCTATAAAGCGATGCCACTCTAATACATTCTCGTAAAAAGGTGCCAGCTCATTGTATATATGGCGTTCCTCAAACTCACCGACATATATAATCATGCCAGGCTGGGGGCACAGGTCGCCCCCATGCTGGTCCCTTTCTTTTGGCGATATAATTGGTCTTTAAAAAGAAAAATATTATTCTTAAGGACCATCTCAGTACACTGAACTATAAATTCTTTATTTACTCCTTCTAACATTGTGTTCTCAAGCATTCCTTTTATGACCTCAACTGTGGCTTGTTGAGGTATATTTGTGTAGAGAGACTCAATGTCTAGATTGACTAGACACTGAGTCTCCCCCACAAATTGTTTATTTTCCACTATGCTAATGATATGTGAGGAATCCCTAACATAAGATTTCAATTTATTTACCAGACGGTTTAAGAAAAAATCAACATACTTGCTTAAAGGTTCAAGCAATGAACCCAAGCAACTAACGAAGGGCCGCATTGGGGGGTCTATATTATCCTTATGAATTTTAGGTAACCCATATAGGGCTGGAATTTTAGGGTTCTGACTATTTAAAAATCTGAACTCACCCTCACAGATCAAATTATGCTCATTTGCCTCCAGCAAAAGATCACCACATTTTCTAGTCAAAATTGTTAACTCAGTATTGTGTACCTTCTCATAGTGTGCCGACACTTCTAGCAGTTTAAACTTCCTATTTTCATAGTCAGTCGTGTCAAAAACTACCACTCCTCCGCCTTTATCGAGCGGGTTTGATAGTAATAGAGACATCCTCCTTTAAAATGCTAATAGCTATTCTTTGACTCTTACTTAGATTAAAAACTTGGGGATATTCATTTGTAATAATATTGTGAATCCCTATCTCAACTGCCTTTTCGAACGTGTCTACATTTTTCCCCACTTGCGCTATAGAAGGAGTGTATGTCGATTTTGGTTTGAAACCAGTAATGTTGTCAGATTCTCGTAACGGTCTATCTTCAAAGAACCTTTTCAATCTGATTTTCCTAAAAAACATTCTGAGGTCCTTTTCCAATTGGAACCTATTGACCCTAGCTGTGGGAACAAAACTAAAACCTCTCCCTAGTACCTCTATTTCATCTTTGTTGAGAGTTCTACTAGATAAGTTAATGATAGGTATTTTATCTAGCGCCAGTATCTCTGGCTCCTGGTCTGCATGTATTCCTGAGGCGGTTGATTTTGTGCAGGTTGGGCCCTCATTTGGTTCCCATTGTATCGTCCCCTCCTGTTTTTTTGCTCTAAAAAAACTCCATAGTCCTCGTTCAACCCTCTACTGTTTTGTTCCTCTCTCTGCACATGTTCCTCTTCCCCGCTAGAACCTGAGGTGTCAGAAAAGGTAACTTCCTTTCTTCCACCTCGTGTGTACCTTGGTCTTTTGTAAGAATTCCTGTCCCATATCTGATCATTCTTCTGATCATAATAGTTGTCTTTTAGGTAGGGATATGCAAGTTCATAGCTGAATCTGCTTATATCCTTTTTCAGCTTATTGTTTTTTAATTTATTAATTAGTCCCTATAGCCATCGACATCTTTATTGATCTCTTCAAGTTTTAATTTTGCCTCCTCCAAAGCTGATTTATCCTTCAATTCAGCTTCTAGTTTATCTATTGCTTCTTTTTCTAAGATAATTACTTCTTGAGCAGTTTCTATTATTAAAAGCATCCAGTCATGGCTGCAACGATTTGAAATTTGTGACCAAGTTTCAAGAAATCTTTTGTGTTCCACAAAGACATCGGGTTCATTGCGGACTTGTAAACCAATCAGTATCACCCCCGACTTTACATATTCAATTAAAAAGTCAGCATGAGCCTCCGTTCTGATTAATTTCTTTTTTAAGTTTAATAAGGTACCACATTTTTCGCCTTTATTAATGATAACCGTAAATGTATTGCCTTTTCTAGTGTTGATAATTCTGTTAAACTGGTCATCATTAAACCCAAACGTTTTGAACTGATCCATCTGCAATTCCGCTAAGATGGATGCCGCGTCAGATACGCACTAGGGACAAGCCCTAACTCTCCAGTCACAAGGACTGTGCTCAGAATCTCAAAAAAAGAGAGGGGTCCAACTCACCAAAGGGACAGGACACCAAAATGACACTCAATCTAAAATAAACTCCCTTTGGGATACTTCAATTGCATACCATGATAGTACCACACCACATTCAACATCAAACCATCACCGAATTTGTATCACAGTAGCCAGAAAGTCCAATATGGAAATATTTATTTGGTTGGTTTAAAAACGTATTTTCTTTTTTATATTTCAATAGTCACTTAAAAAATTAAAATACAATTACATCAAAGATCACAATATAAAATCACATATATAGAAAAAAGTGCAAATCGATCAGTACAATTTCAAGGACAATCATAAACAACAATTCAACATTTAATCATATTTGTTATCCTTTCCATATATCCAAAAACAATTCATATGATTCACAAAACTTTCATTTCAAGCAGACCAAGAAGTGACGCGTTTCGGAGGTAATACAGGTCCAACCTCCTTCTTCAGGCTTTATTACTAATGTCTCCCAGCATTTTTGTCTATGTAAGAATATATAAAACAATCATAATATTAAAAAAACACGATGTGTTGTTATTATTATTAAAAAACCAACAAAATTATTCACATTTGATCTCAGTCTCTAAGTAGCAAACACATTTGAAAAAATCCATTTACTAGGAAAAACAACCATATTAGACTAATGGCTCTGTACGGTGATTCTCTACCATCCCACAACACATACACATTCATTCACATCAGGGTAACTATCTATGAAAACTCAAATTCGTAGTTATTTATGTGCCAAAAGGACATATCTTCCCTAGAGGCTCCAGGCTAAAAAACCTTAGCTCTGCACAAATCATAATGTATACTATCTCCAGTTCACTCTTAACCATACTATCTCTCTCTCTTATAGTCTTGATAATTTATATGGAGAGTGTAAAGAGACAGAGTACCCACCACAAATTAGACAGATTGACTTTCATCACGGGGAATATTTTCCTCCCAACACTGTTCTTCATAGGTGTTAAACTACAGAAATATATAGAAGGGACAATTCACCACTCTTATGCGATCTACAACGAAAAAGCCATCATGAGCTAGTTAAAAAACATTGTTGGGAATAGCTAATGGTTCTCAAAAATACTGAAAAATACTACATACCCAGTATAGTGACAATAAATAAATGTCACAATGTGTTCCTGCACTTCCCTTCACTTCTAAATCATGCGAGGGGATTAGTCCATTGATGACATGCGGAAAGATAGTGTATAAAACCCCCAACGGCGGTGTTCTGAAAGTTAAACAATACAGCACCAAATGAATTTATCCATTTATCGAATATCGCTAACACAAGGTGCCATGGGTTCAATCACTTGGAAAAATAAGTATGCGCAATTACCTTGATAAGACGATCACACGCAATTTATTCTGTTAAATCAGATCAGCTTTTGAATTCACATAAGTAGATTTTTATATTGTTGCTGCTACACTCGTTTTTCACCAAAGGTTCGGTGTTTGTGGCCCAAGTGTCTACAATACAAAAACATAGACCACAGTTGTTTTTAGCCTTGGTATTATTGTTAAAAATTCTTACTGTCTATTCCCATAAGAAATAAACCTCCAGATGCATCCAAAACTGGGCCATTATATTGTTGGAACCCCTAAAAACTTATTTACGTGTAAACCTTACGGTTAGCCCGGTCCCTAACAGGGTTTACGGAAACACCGCTAACGACTGCTGAATCCCAAGCTGATTTTTATCTATGCCCTCTAATGGAAAGAGAGCTGCATACTGGTATAAACCTAGACCAGATTAATTTATTTTTCTTCAAAGTCTCAGGAGACACTCTAATCGATATTCCGAAAAGAATTAATATAATAACTCCAAAGGCTCACCCCATCACTGGCAGTATAATTAAAGTGCCACGGAGGACCAGAACCGCTGAAGTGAACTCCCCTATGCCGCCGAAGTGGCCTCCCATATATTATTTACCGCCATGCCTCCATAAAAACCAAGCAATGCTTAGATAGCATTAAGCTAATAATAAAACAACATTCCCCTATATCGCTTACCGGGATTAAGAAATCTCCAAACGTGCTCCGTTCTCCTCATCAGTTGATCTGAGTAGGAGACCCTTTTTAAATCGTCCGTAATTACTTGCAGCGCGCCAAGTTGATGTAATAAACATCAAGATGGGACTCAGGATGTTACCTTACGGCCGCCATCTTAGAGTGGAGGAAATTCATACACTTGTTACAGCGCGTCAAGTTGATGTAATAAACATCAAGATGGGACTAAGATTGTTACCTTGCGGCCGTCATCTTAGAGAGGAAGAAATGCACACACTGCATATTCACCTTCATACAACAGAGTTGGTAAAAATACTACTGATCAAAAAACAATAAATCGGGCTCAAAAATAGTTATTGTAGACCCCATCATAAAATGGGCAAAGTCTGTGAGATCTTTCCTAAACTTGCCTCCTAAATCGGTTACCTGATTCGGAAAAACTGAGAGGCAGCTAACTTTCAATTGCGGCCGCCATTTTAGAATAAATATGCACCTCAGCACTACCAATGCGCATAATATATAAAGAGTCTATATTATCAACCTCCCAACTCATCTTTATTGATCTCTTCAAGTTTTAATTTTGCCTCCTCCAAAGCTGATTTATCCTTCAATTCAGCTTCTAGTTTATCTATTGCTTCTTTTTCTAAGATAATTACTTCTTGAGCAGTTTCTATTATTAAAAGCATCCAGTCACGGCTGCAACGATTTGAAATTTGTGACCAAGTTTAAAGAAATCTTTTGTGTTCCACAAAGACACCGGGTTCAGTGTGGACTTGTAAACCAATCGGTATCACCCCCGACTTTACATATTCAATTAAAAAGTCAGCATGAGCCTCCGTTCTGATTAATTTCTTTTTTAAGTTTAATAAGGTATCCCATTATTCGCCTTTATTAGTGATAACCACAAATGTATTGCCTTTTCTAGTGTTGAGGGCATAGATAAAAACCAGCTTGGGATTCAGCAGTCGTTAGCGGTGTTTCCGTAAACCCTGTTAGGGACCGTAAACCCGTAAACCCTGTTAGGGACCGGGCTAACTGTAAGGTTTACAGTTCAATACGTTTTTTTGGGTTCCAACAATATAATGGCCCAGTTTTGGATGCATCTGGAGGTTTATTTCTTATGAGAATAGACAGTAAGAATTTTTAACAATAATACCAAGGCTAAAAACAACTGTGGTCTATGTTTTTGTATTGTAGACACTTGGGCCACAAACACCGAACCTTTGGTGAAAAACGAGTGTAGCAGCAACGATATTAAAATCTACTTATGTGAATTAAAAAGGCTGATCTGATTTAACAGAATAAATTGCGTGTGATTGTCTTATCAAGCTAATTGTGCATACTTAATTTTCCAAGTGATTGAACCCATGGCACCTTGTGTTAGCGATATTCGATAAATGTATAAATTCATTTGGTGCTGTATTGTTTAACTTTCAGAACACCGCCGTTGGGGGTTTTATACACTATCTTTCCGCATGGCATCAATGGACTAATCCCCTCGCATGATTTAGAAGTGAAGGGAAGTGCAGGAACACATTGTGACATTTATTTATTGTCACTATACTGGGTTTGTAGTATTTTTCAGTATTTTTGAGAACCATTAGCTATTCCCAACAATGGTTTTTAACTAGCTCATGATGGCTTTGTCGTTGTATATCGCATAAGAGTGGTGAATTGTCCCCTCTAAATATTTCTGCAGTTTAACACCTATGTAGGACAGTGTCGGGAGGAAAATATTCCCCGTGATGACAGCCAATCTGTCTAATTTGTGGTGGGTACTCTGTCTCTTTACACTCTCCATATAAATTATCAAGACTATAAGAGAGAGAGATAGTATGTTTAAGTGTAAACTGGAGATAGTATACATTATGATTTGTGCAGAGCTAAGTTTTTTAGCCTGGAGCCTCTAGGGAAGATATGTCCTTTTGGCACATAAATAACTACGAATTTGAGTTTTCATAGATAGTTACCCTGATGTGAATGAATGTGTATGTGTTGTGGGATGGTAGAGAATCACCGTACAGAGCCATTAGTCTAATATGTTTGTCTTTGCTAGTAAATGGATTTTTTCAAATGTGTTTGCTACTTAGAGACTGAGATCAAATGTGAATAATTTTGTTGTTTTTTTAATAATAATAACAACACATCATGTTTTTTAATATTATGATTGTTTTATATATTCTTACATAGACAAAAGTGCTGGGAGACATTAGTAATAAAGCCTGAAGAAGGAGGTTGGACCTGTATTACCTCCGAAACGCGTCGCTTCTTGGTCTGCTTGAAATGAAAGTTTTGTGAATCATATGAATTGTTTTTGGATATATGGAAAGGATAACAAATATGATTAAATGTTGAATTGTTGTTTATGATTGTCCTTGAAATTGTACTGATCGATTTGCACTTTTTCTATATATGTGATTTTATATTGTGATCTTTGATGTAATTGTATTTTAATTTTTTTATATGACTATTGAAATATAAAAAGAAAATAAGTTTTTAAATCAACCAAATAAATATTTCCATATTGGACTTTCTGGCTACTGTGATACAAATTCAGTGATGGTTTGATGTTGAATGTGGTGTGGTACTATCATGGTATGCAATTGAAGTATCCCAAGGGAGTTTATTTTAGACTGAGTGGAATGGAAGAGCTCATTAGTTTCCAGATACTGAGACAGTTGATGGTTTTTCTAGTACCTTGGAAAATGCTGGCAATAGGGAGATTGGCCTGTAATTAAATTGCTCCATGGGATCAGCAGGGGGCTTTTTTAGGCGGGACAAGATTTTAGCCTGCTTTCATGCCACAGGGACAATACCCGAAAATAAAGACATATTCAGCACCCTATTCGCCATTAGATTGATGACAGCTGAACCCATCGCCAATAAGCTAGGAGGGCAGGGGTCAGCAGACGAGCCTGATTTAAGGGCATGTAAAACCGTCAGGTATTCTTCCTTAGCAATGGGCTGAAAATTTAACAGTGTGGCCTAAGTGGGAGGGGTTGAGTTGGAGCAAACTGTCTCCAGCTGAGTCTCCTTCCCATTGGTCCATAACGCTAAGCTGGCTTGAATAGTTGTAATTTTGTCACGAAGATAAACAGCAAGCTCATTGTACCATTTCACCAAAGGTTGGTGTGCTCGAGCGCAGGCTTCAGGGGACAACATATTTTTGACCACTCTGAAGATTTCCATGTATTTAATACCTGCCTCCTCTATCCTCTTCAAAAAGTACACTTTTTTTGCTGCTCTGATCTCCACATTGTATTTTTTTAGGGCTGCTTTGTAGATGACGTTGTCATTGTTCTTGTAGTTTCTGCCAAGCGGGATCTGGTGGCTTAGTACACTAATGCATCCAGTGCAGGGGCCTGTGTTCGACCTCATGGTCACAGTGAACCTGGCGGGTCCACTAAGCCTCTAATCCTTTCTGAGGTTGATAAAATGAGTACCATTGAGTTGGGTAACAATAAACGTCTGTTATTCAGCACCAAGATTCCCCATTAGGGGTGAAGGTGCACTTTACAAATACACATGTTATGTTCTGCACCAGTGCCTTTCTAAGGTTTTACATTGTTTCTTCATATAAGAGTCTTTATACTCTCGAAAGGAGGCTGTTAGAGTGCCTACCTTTGCAGGGTTGAGCTTTAGTCAATCAATGTAATGCCAGCAGGTGCCCTTTACCATTGTTTTCGATAGCCCAATGGTTTCTGCAGGGGTAGACCAAAGGTTCTCATACCTGATCTGATGCAGTCGTAGCCTAATAGACCGAAGCCAGGAGATCTTATGGGACTCAGGCTGCCCAAATACATCCTGAAGAGCCCTTCAATACTGTAGATTCTCAGGACCCACCCAAAGCCTCCGCCAGTATGAGTGATTTGAGACCCACTAGTTCGACAAAAGATCTGAAGCCGTAGTTCAGCCGTAAGGGTAAAAGTGGGATACTGACAGGGAGGTTATTAAGGTTGCAAATAAAATGGTTTTCAACAAGCTCCAGGGAGCTGGTGTCATTATTGCCACAGAGTTCCCCACCATATAAGGTCGACACTAGGGCTTGGCATGTATATATTTCAAGAGCTGGTGATATAGGGTGAAAAAAAGATCCGCGTTTCGACCTCACAATGCCCCTGGAATATTGTTCTAAATTGAGTTTGCACTTCTAACCATGAGGGGATCAATAGAAATGCTCTGTGAGAGTGACCCCAAGATTATCAAACAGCTGAACTCTCTACAGCGGTATGCTATTAGGAGTCAGATTAGAATAGGTTGTTCGACATGGATTGAGTACCATGTACTTGGTTTTGCCAAGGTTGATCTCCAGGCCCCTCTGCTTGCAGAAAAACCCAACCTGATCCAGTTGTTTCTGAATCCCTATTGGAGATTTTGAGATCAGGAGGGTATCATCTGCAAACAGAAGGGCCAGGACCTTTTCTCCAGCTAGGCTCATGTCATTATTCCCATATTTCTCTAACTGTGACAACAGGTCTTTAATATAAAGAAGAAAAAGTGTTGGCCAACACACACCCTTGTCTCATTTAACTGGAATGGGGGCTGTCAGTTCACCATGGGACCGAAACTGACCTGGGCACAATTATTAGTGTGCAACCTAACTAAGACACTCAGGAGGTTTGGTGGAAACCCCATTTCCGCCAGCACGTTCCACAGGGACTCCCTGGGCATGATGTCAAAAGTAAACAGAAGGTCCACAAAGATCACATAGAGTCTAACTACCCCCAGGGTAAAGTGCTTTCAGTAGAGAAGCTGAAGGCGGAACACCTGCTCAATGGTTCCAATACCATTCCTGAAGCTGACTTGTAGTGTTGTCAGCACACACAAATCAGTTACCCACTCATACAACCTATTTAGAATAATCCGACTGAATAATTTTTGTGAGCTATCAATGAGACTGACGGGCCTATAATTGGAGGGTAAGGACCTGGAATTCTTTTTCAAAATTGGGACGATCTCAGCCCCTGCCCAAGTAGAGGGCATAGGGGAACTAGTCATTATAGCATTAAAAAACAGAGTGAAGTAGGGGCACCATGCATCCATATGCCCCTAAGATGATGAGTATGTTCCAGTACATCAGCCCCCAATATAAGATGGGAAAATGATCGACCCAGTCAGCAGCAGAAATACTATTAGCCAGCAGAGCGTGGTCGTCAGAGCCACCACTAGCAAGGATACACCAAAAGGAGCAGGATTCTTTACCTTTAATATCACCCAGCATGGAATCCTATTTTGCGCACTCCCAAGCTCATTTGGCACTAAGATTCGCTGCTTCATAGGATATCCTGGCTTCCTGAATCACATTTCTATTCCCAGATTTTATGGCTTTAGAAAGGGCATGCCTGGCTATTCTTGAAGGGTTTAGAGTACTAGGAGGCCTCATTCTTCCTTTTATAGATAGTCCTGGTTTCTACCAAGAAATGATTCCTTAGGCAAGCACACATGGAATTCTGAATAAAACTAAATCTCAACAAGGAATCTGTTTGCACCAGAGAAGTCCTTTCAGCCAGCACAGAATCAAGACCCATGAACACCACTTCATATATCTTACTCAAAGCTACCTTAGGTTCAATGAGAGAGCTCCATTTAATCCTGTGATGGTTATTGATAGTTAGGAGCCTTCTGTCAAATAATTTGTTAGAGGTCTTTGAAAGAGAAGTGCCCAGAGCCCCCAGCATAAAGACCAGGGCATTGTGGTAACTGTCTTGGTGGGAAGTCACAGTCATATCAATCATAGAGGGCCACAATCTAATATCCAACAGGATGTAGTCAATAAGACTAGAACAGTATAAATGATTAAATGCGTGTCTCCCCTCTTTGTCAGAATTAGATCTTTCGTTACAGGCGCGAAGACCATTGAGTGTAAAAGTATTTAGTTGTAACACAGCAGCAGCCCATTTCTTAATGGGCGGATAAGATAAGATAAGATACATTTTATTTCCCAATTACTTAAAATCATTGTAATTCTTACCAAAAGATGTTAAAATCAATTTTTATTATCTATTAAAAAAAAGGTTTGTGACTGGCGTGGCTTAATGAGTGGAAGTGTGGGACTGGGAACTGACCAGACTTGATCCTCTTCACCATTAAGGACCTCAAAGGACGTGCTCAGAGGCTCAAATTTACAATAAAAATCACCTACAATGATATTAAAATAATCTACGGGTAGGACTACCATATGTGATCCAAACAGATCTATGACCTGCAACTCGGCTCCCTTGCTCCCAGGCCTGCAATAGACATTGTATATAAAATAGCAGGTGAAAATGTCCAACTAACACACTGTATATCAGGACAGCCCAAGTCTTTCACTTTGGGAACACAAAGCAGAGTGTTTTTTATCCAGATTGTCAACCCCCCGATGGTTTGCCTTTGCCCATAGAAATTGCAACCTGAGAAAAATTAAGAAAACCTGAACGAAACTGTGGGAAAAGAGACCAAGTCTCCCAGTATAGACACATGTCAAATATGTCAATGAACTGTCTCAGTAGTGGAGTCTATCGGTGGAATAAGTACATCCCATCCTCAGGGCTGTCATCTACAATTAACGCTGGGCATCAATCTATACCATCCAGGCTTGACAGGGAGAGGAATCTATTAGAGGTAGTGATGGACTAACCATCTGGTGCATCTGCCCTGGCTAGTGAAGGCCCAGGCCCCATCCCTTGCCTGGGATGCATATGTTTGTAGAAGAGGTCTAGGGGGAAGATATTGATAACAGCTCTCAGCATGTGAACCCGATCACTACATATAACTAGACGATGAGCCAACCTTTAACTTTCACAATTAATAACCACACAATCCCCACTGATGTTTTTGGGCAAGGGGCCTACCCACCCAACCCTCCTTACAAACAAAATGTCCTCATATACTGAGATTCTGAAATCCGTGTGCCGAATCGGCCAATTGCACACCTTATTTTTGAGCTGTGCTGTTGATTCTGCCCAGATCATTTTGGGGGCATTATTCCTGTCAGGATTTTTATGTAGGGGCAGAACTCAGGGAGAAGGTTCCGGCAGTACTGGGGGGGGGGGGGGATTTGGGCCTGGGAGTTATTTCCACGGGTAAACGGGCTATTCATTGCTTCGGGACCATCCTGATGGCCCTGGGAGCCTCCTTCTCCTCTGACAGACTCCAAAGGACACGGGCACCTGTGACTGACAGGGGTGGGGCCAGCCTTCATTATCAGATGTCCCTAAGTAGGGCAATTGGAGGATGTCACTACGAGCCACGCTTGTGGTCAAGGGCTGGACAACTCTGGCAGTCGATGGATGAGCAGGGGCTACTGGACTAATGGACTATTCCCAAATTAAATTAACTGGTTAATGGTGTTTTCTAGAGAACAAATCTTATCAACCAAAGGGGTAATACAAGCATTTACCAACAACTTAAATTTGTCCAAAATACAGTCCCAGTCGATAACAAGAAGCGCACTGTCACCTTCGTCGGCCTCAGATCGACACTGGCCAGGATGTAGCAGAGAAGGTTCTGCATTTTTCATGGGTCCAGAAGTGGGCCTGTGTCTTGTGGAAACTTCAGAGCAAGCCCCCTGTTTGGCTTTGCACTTCCTTTTGGCAATGGGCTCACTGTCACTACAATTCATGACATCAGGGTTTGCAAGCCACAGAAGTAACGGGCGAAGGGTTGTTGTGCACTGCAGCCACATCGGGAAGCAGGCCTCAATTACCTGGTGGGACTTCACTGGTTAAACCTGGATGCAGCCCCACTGGAATCACAAAAGGGATGCTGGGGCCTGCCCCAAGTCCAAGGGAAGGCACCTCTCTGCTAGATCTATTTCTTATAACACCAACTGTGCGCACCAATAAGGAGTCAAACGTTGTGCCTCTAGACAATTTATGGGTGACGGTGTCTTGATCCCCTGGTAACTTCCATTTGCCCATGGTTCCCCCAGGCACTCAAGAGGGGTCAAGGAAGAAAAGGAGAGACAAACTCACCAAGTTTGCGACCAAGAGCGGTGGCCCAGCACAGCCTCATCCAGCCATGGACAGGTGCAGATTGGCCCACCCTGGACCCGGGGTTTGCCGGGGCACGTCCCGCCATGCTGGAGAGCTGGGCACGTTTTTAGTGCAGTGTCAATGGACAGCCCCTCTCCCTTCACTAACCGTTGCAGTGCCTCCTGGTACTGAGGATTGTGGTGCTGGAAGTCCTGTTCCAGGGGACTAGAAGTACTTATGGAGGTCTGTGCCTAGTCTCCTGCTACAAACAATGTCCTGTGCTGTGGGAGAGTCGGGGCACGCTTTTAGCGCGGTGTAAATGGGCGGCTCCGCCCCTTCATGAACCTTACTAGCACTTCCGGTGCTGAGGATTGTGGCGCTGGAAGTACTGTTCTAGGGGACTAGAAGCACTTATGGAGGTCTGGCCCCCTTCCTGCTACAATGTCACATTTATAAAGAGCTTTATGCACCTGATGGAGAGCCGAAGTGCATTAGCAGACTGTAAACAAGCTACACAATAGAAGTACTGGATTGGAACAATGTTGAGTTGTCGTGTGGCGTATTTGGAAGTGTTTTGGTCTTGTGGCTGAAGATCAGAGTGGTGTTCCTGTTCTGTCATTGATGGTTGCTTAATCGAACAGTGAGTGCATCAAGGCGATGTAAGAGGTTTAACCCTTCGGATTTATATTAATTTATTTTGTGTTTAATTGGAAGAGTGTAGGCTATGAGTGTGGCCTATTTGTGCAGAATTTTGGTGCTTTGTGTGAAGAGTGGAGGAATGCTCGCCTAGTGTAACTTTAATTCCAGTGCTATACTTCTGTTTTTACTGAAATCCAGTGAGAGCTGGATTCGATTTCCTCAATAGACGTACAATGTTGTGCTTTGATTTTCGTGGAATATTAATATCTTCAGAGCTACGTTTTCACATTACTTAATGGGTGGAAAACTGAAAAACCCAAGTGTAAGCTTTAAATAAACAATATCGCTGAATATTAAATCACATTTTAATTGCAGCTTTTCTCCATAGTTTTGGAAGTTTAAACTTGAAATGACTATTTAATTACATCACTGGTGAACTGAGTAGGCTTTGGGGCTGTGAGACTTTGCACAAAAAGGTTTCACTTGTCAGCATTTTTCTGATTTTAATTATAATATTTTAGGTCTTAAAGAGAGTACTGAATCATTAGCATGTTGCCTTTTTGTACATTTTAATTTATGGTTGGTGAGCTTCACTAGATCTTTGGGGCATATTACTAAGGGCCTTATCGCCGCTTTAGCGGCACTTTTTGCCGCAAAAGAGGCGATTTTTTTTCTCGCCCTATTAGCAAGCTGTCGCTAACAGCTGTTAGCGACAGCTTTTAGGCGATAGCGACCGGGTTGGGTGCCACTTTGCATGCCAGCGATATTTATCGCTAATGACATGCAAAGTAGGCGTTCCCAACCTGGCAGCGACTGGAAATAGTCGCTAACATCGCTATCGCCTATTAGGGAGGCCAGCAAGGCGATAAAGAAACCAGCGCTAAACACTATTAGCGCTTGTTTTTTTACACCTGGTCCAAACCTGACTTAGCCATGTAATCCAATGGGAGGTGGATTACATGGATAAATCCCCCTTGCCCTATCAGCAAGCTATCGCCGGTCACAGTGCGATTATCGCTGGATTTCCAGCGATAATCGCACTGTTTTCCAGCGACAGCAGGGCTTTCTATCGCATTGGAGATAAGCGTTGCTGATAGCACGCTATCTCCTCGATAGAAACCGGCGATAGCCGGCGATAATTATCCTAGCGCTAAGTGCGCTTAGCGATAATTATCGCCGGTTATTGCTAATAGGCCCCTGAATTTTATCGGAACCTTTCTTAATTTTGTATGAAAGTGCCGAACCTTTCGTTTTTCTGTGTGCAAAGGGGGGAAGGCTGTGAACCAAACATAAGATATCATGGGACAAGCACACAAAACACAAAAATCTAATATATCATTGGGCTCAAAGACACATCCAAGACATGCATTTTGCATAAAGTAGCTGTACGTTGCAGAAACTCTTACACAAATTGAAAATTCCACTAAAAACCTAAAATGCAACACATTGCTATTTGTCTTAAAGCCAACTTTTTTTTTTATTAGACAAAAACAGTTACTTCAAAAGAAATGACTACTCTGGCCATGCTCAGATGCTGCAACACTGACACTGTATTTCTTGATTGACCGAATCTTTTGCACAACTCCTGCCTTGTACATCATCAATCACCCAACCGTATTGCACCGACCTCAACATCAATCAATCCTGTCAAGCGGACGGGCACCTGCCACCTTGCAATAGCCTTTTTCCCATATTTGACTTTTGGCTAGTTCATTCCTCCCGAACTATTTTTTTGCATATCAGAAAATGAATGCAGTTATTTTTGTCGTCATAAATGGATTAATTTGTGATATGTTAACACCTATCTGTGTTACTTGTGTTGCTGCTGCTTCACATAAGCATCAACCAGGTCACCAGACGCCGCGTCAGGCTGGTGCCTTGTTGAAGAAAAACTGTGTTTACAAGTGGTAGAGTGAGTGACGGACACGAGCGAAGATTGTAGGCAGAACGGCGCGTGCCTGCGATGTGCCAGGCGGGAAGATGGATGGCAATCTGGATTGCCAGCGACACCCACTATTGACGTGCTCGGAAAAAACAGAAGGTGCTCAATGAATAGCTGCGAAGTAGGGACAGCATTTATAATAATGCAGACATGCCAGTAATCTGACTATTGGCGTCCGACTATTCCATTTAGTTGTAAGATTTGAAATTAATAAAAACGCATTTGCTGTAGCAGGAGTCCTTGTGAAATAGGTAGACAATGTTCTATAATTTCACGCACACGTACAAAAATGTACGACAACGGCTAGGAATTTGACAACTTCTGGTGAGTTTTTAGAACACAGATTCGTCAAGCATTTCAGAGGCTAAATAAATACTACTCACCTATGTAGGAAGGTGGAATCTGACTATATGGTTGCCCCCACTTTTTGTCTGGTGTTTTGCTGGTTTTTGACTTAGTTGGACTGGGACCCTGCTATTCAGGGCCCCAGTTTATCTGCTTTCTCTTTAAAATGGTTTCCATGTACCTTAGGTACATCTTTGATTGGAATCTGGAGTGCCCTTATAAGTCCCTAGTATATGGTATCCTATGTACCCAGGGCATAGGTACCCCAGAGGCCTGCCAGGGGCTGAAGCATGTATTATGCCACCCCTGGAAGGCCAGCCAAACTGACACCACAGGTCTGCTACTGCAGCCTGGGTAAGGTGGTGCATGCACCCCTTACTGTGGTATAGGCTACCTATATCACTACCATTGCACACATATATAAACCTATAAGTCACTCCTATGGCAGGCCTTACCAATCCTGAAGGCAGAGTGCTTGGTTTTTATGTGAGAGGGTGCCCCTGCATGAGCAGAGCCCCTCTGCAGCGTTTGGAGTCCCTCCTCTGATGCTGTTTGTGGTACAGCCTGACCAAATACTCTTAAGTGCATTATATCCTCGCGGTACAATGCTAACTTTGGACTAGCTGCACCAAAACATGTCGTGTTTGGTGTCAAACATCTTGGAATACTACCCCCCCCCGCCAGTCCTGGCGGCGGGGGTAGCATTCCACCCTTCTAGAGGGAGAGACATGTACATACCGGGCTACCGGTAACTTCTTTCCAGAGCCCTGGCATCACAAAATGGATGCCGCTGCCACAGACACGGGTCTGGCCTCCTGCTGCTGACTGAAACTCCGGCAGGGGAGGCCAGGACAATAGGTTTCCTGTCGAAAGGGGGTGTAACCACCTCCCCAGACAGGATAGTGTGTATTGGGGCTGGGCGGGAGCACTCTCTGGTGCTTTGAAGTCCTGCACTGGGGGCACATTTGGTGTCCCTGTGCATATGCCAGTTCAAACCGGTTGCAGGGGCTACCTGCCCCTGCTCTGGTGCGAAACTGGACAAAGGGAATGGGTGTAACCACCCCTCTTCCCTGACCCTCCCATAGGTGGGTCCCCAGAGTATGTCCAACCCCATAACTTTGTATAAGTATGGGACCCCAGTCCTTAGGACTTTAGATTACCCTGGACGAAACTCTGAAACCGAATCCTGGACCTTCGACGCTCTACTTCAAGATTAGAGGACTGAAGAATCTCCCTTGGGGTCAAGGAGTGACTCCCCTGCTTGGCAGGCACCAAAGAAGCAACTGTCCGGTCTGCAACGCTGAAGCTCCTGCCAGACGCCGAAGTCTTTGCATCACCATAGGTAAATTTCCAGACTTCCCCGAGGCTGCCCTGAGTCCCCAGCGAAGCTGAGGCCCGTAGCTGTCGGGGGTAATGTGGAACTGTGACCCCTGGACACCAAGAACTTTTGCAAGTGCATCCTCTTTCTGGTCTTCCCCGAAGTTGTGCTTTGGGCTCCGAGTAGCCTTTACCTCCAGCACCAACTGCACCAAAGATCACTGGCCTCCACTCCACGAGTGTCCTGTGAGCCAGCTCCAAGTGCGTCCACTGGAGGCTCCTTTGCAGTCACTAGTCCGTTGGCTAGTGGGCCCTCCCGAAGGCAACTCTTCTTCTGCTTGGGCTTTCCTTGTTGCTCCAGACGTGCCCTGACTTATCCTTGCTGAGTGAGTCCCCCAGACCTTGCTGGTCTGCATCACCGTCCTTTCTTCATTTCCACAAGACTTGCCGTTGCCAAGGCTTGTTCGGTCCAATCCGGTCGCCGACACCTCAGCAAGTGACAAACGTTGTGGGACAGCTCGAATCCAGCTCCTGGTTGTCGTCGACACCTCCTGGACCTCGTGGCTGAAGAGTCAAGACGACCGTCAACCTACCTGAAGCACCCGACATCGGTGGGCATCTGCTCATCGCCTTCCTGGTCACTGGCTAGTGACCCAGACTCTGTCCCCTCTGCTTTCAGGTTCTTCAGATCTTCGATCCTCCCGAACACTTTCGACTTGGTCGCCAGCAGCACTTTGCAGCAGATCGCCATTGAAAACGACGACGAAACCCGACCCCGAAAGACACCTATGCACCCGGCTTCCCTGGGTGAGGTAACTCGAGTACTCCGGTGCTCCCGTGGGTACTGACTCTAGAACAGCCATAGTTCTAAAGGGGTTTGCTCCAAGTCCTCCTCTAAGTGTCCTTTTTCTTTAAAACTCCAACCGCGACATTCCCCATAGAAGTCAACGGCGGCTCGCAGCTGTGTTCTCCCACTGCACGCGTCCCCCGTGGGTCCCCTGTGTCACTACCTTGGGTGGTTCCTTGAGGGCCAAGCACTTCTACAGGCTCTAGGCCTTGTGTCTAGCTCAGTCGTGGTTCTTATACCACTTTATTGGTATATGGTTTGGTACGCCCCTAGGGCTCAAACGTGTATTTGTGCTATTACTGTTGATATTCGACTTGTAACTTATGTACTTCGAACTCTAGCCTCATAAAGAGACTAGAGGGGTGTGTTTAAGACTAAATACATATATTTTAAATATATACCTGGTGTGGTCCTCTTTCATTTGGTCACTCAAGAGATTATAGACTGGTAAAACAAGCTGCTTTACATTCCTTCAAGACTTAGCCTGAAGGCTGCTCTCCATAGCTACCACTAGGATAGCTTTCAATAAAGGTTGTCTTTAACCTATCTCCAATAAGGGGTTGTTTGGACTGGTGCAAGGTGCCCACTATAATTAGTGGACAGCATATACCAGGCCAACTTCTCACAACCAAGACACAATGTTTAGTTGTTGCTTTTCCATGCTTTTTGTGTATTTTCCTTACTGTTCTGTCAATGGCATGTGGCAAAGCAACACTGTAGTGGTCTGTAGCCATGTTGTGAATCACAAACAACAAAATATTAGGGGGCAGATTTACAAGCCCCTTGCGCCACTTTTGAGCCACTTTTCCCATGTTAAAAGTGACGCAAAAGTGGCTCAAGGGGCTTGTAAATCTGCCCCTAGGAGTCTATAGAAAACAACAAAAAATAAATTCATACATGAATTGCAGAGGGCAGAGCAGAGATTACCTCTCTCTCTTTCCAGCTTGTGCTGTCTAAAGTTCATACATTAATCGGAGAATTTCTGAGTTATATCTATGAACTTTAGACACCACTTTAAACACCAAGGGGCTTATTTACAAGGCCCTTGCGCCACTTTTGCGTCATTTTTAACATGGGAAAAGTGATGCAAAAGTGGCGCAAGGGCTTGTAAATCTGCCCCCAAAAATCAAGCACAGGGCCCTGAGCTGAGCCAGCGCATCTCTTCGTGATACGGAAGCATCGCTATCCTCATTAAAGCTGGTGGAGGAAAGCAGGTACAAAGGCTAACATATGTGATGAACACGATCCAACCATTTGAGCCGGAAATATGAATCAATGAATTATTCCTATTGACTTCCCTCCAGATCCATTTCTGTGGTCATAGACTCTGCACAGTGTAAGCACGTTATCATCACCTTGATTCTGAAGACCTCCACTGCTCACTCTTGGATAATGATCGGCATCTGTGATCCTCGAATCTTCCACACTCCAGCGCAATCTTGAGGTGGCCCCCCAAATGCAGCAGTGCATGCAACACCCCACACTTGTCTGCTTTCTGTGGTACAAACAGTCTGTTTCTCAGCCATTTGATAGCATCTCATTTAGGACTGAGATCTGGGAAGCAACATAAAGCACAAAGACAAACACAAAGGGAGAGCTTGTCTGCGCCCTTCAAGAAGGCCCCTAATATTCACGAAACTTCTACCCCTCTGTCGCCAAGAGCACTGTATGGCATGATATCCCATTGAAATGTCGCAGAAAGTGGATGAGGATTTCAATGCTGACCCTAAATATGCATAAGACCTACCTTCCAGAACTTTAGCCAACAAATAGTAATTTGGTCAGTCAAATTCTCCATGTTCATGGAGTCGTATGGTGGGCCACACTTCAGTTAACTCTTACTTTAGCTGTTTAGCATTTTTTACCTTTGTAAGTTGTGGAACTGTCTTTATTTACGCTTGTATGCTGAGGCTACACAAATCCCCCTCCACTGGGCCAAAGAACTGGGGAACTAGGACAACATAAACATTGATTGCCAAAACTGACACCCACTAAAGGGCACTTAGCAATCCTGGACAAGCAGCAGTTCAAGAACACCCAAGGTTAGAAGGTAGGTAAAAGGGGACCATGTCTTGTGTGCATGGTCCACGATTCAGAGATACTTGAAGGCCAACACTTGTGCAGACCCAATCTATAGCGGTTACGTTAAAATTCCTACAAATGCGAGAACTGTGCAGTGCATGCAAGACGAATTACCACTGCTACACTGCAGTACTGCAGCAACAGTTCCTCTGACAGCAATGCAGCTGTTGGTAGATTTCTTGCTTCCTTCAGGAGTCAAGAGATGTTTAATTTCTGCAAAGGTCTACATGAATTCCTTACTTTGCTTCAATAAGGCTCGGTCATGTGACCGTTCAAACAAACCTTTGACTAAAATGGACATCGTAGGATGCAGTTATCACCAAACACTGGGTGCGCGGGCCTTTTATATCAAGGTTTGTCTCTAACTACGCTAAAGGGTGCATGCAATCTCAGAACACAGGTTTATGAGATGGGTGGACAGAGAATTTAATCAGCAACTTTCTTCAACCTTCAGCATGCACTCCGCCCCATCTCCACGAGCTAATTATAGCGCTTTACCCCTTACTGTCAGATACCTATTTAATGCCAGTGCCTAACATCAATAACTACAATCTAACAAAATGCAAACACTTATTTTCCCTCAAGGTAACATATTTATGTCTTCATCAAACCCCATAAATATAGTGATGACTGTGCTACAGAGATGATATGACGGGTTCACGTGCATAAAGTCTTTCTGTGCATGTGTCGTACTCACACAAGAAATACTCAAACTCTATAAAAACTGAAGGGCAATTCACAGACCCATTTGTGCATTGCGATGTGTTATCTGCTAAGTTGGAAATTCGGACATATTGGTGGATTTTTGGCATTGACTGAATGACTGTCTGACTGCACTTGTAAAGTGCGCACTTCTATAACATAATATAGAGGTCAAAAGTATTGCAATCCCAAAAATATTGTGCCAAAAATATTGACTTCACGTACTCGCTATGTAAAGTACAAATATATCAACTACACAAATATAGTGAACAAAATATCGATATTACATAAGTAAGCAAACATATTTTAAAATATTTAATGTTAAGTTAACAAATATAAGTTTACTTTAACAATATTAAATGATGTTTAATACAGAAAATGTAATGATACATTTAATAATTTTAAATAGGAACTTTAAACTAAACATCGACAACAAATTTATACCAAATGAATACGGAAATATAGAAAATGTTACATCAAAAAACAAAAATGCAATACAAATAATAATTTATGTTATATTACATATATACATATATATATATATATATATATATATATATATATATATATATATATATATATATATATATTTTTTTTTTTTTTTTTTTTTTTTAAACAAGGACGCGGCACTCAAAGCTTGGATTAAGCTTACTTTATTTCAAGTTTGGTTCAGCACTCAGACCAACGTGTTTCAGCCTTCACGGCCTTGATCACGGTTAGTGAGTCTTTCTTTGTTTCTACTATTTATCCCATATTTGCCTCAATGTGGCATTATGGGAGTTGTAGTATATACACTTTCAATTGACTTTATTTACATTTATACAAAAAAAGGCATTTTTTTCAGGTCTTTCATATTTGATTAAGGCGATCTGCCTTGTCTAGATTCTGATCCTAAATTCAGATATATCAATGGTATAGTACCAGACAACTTAATCATTCATTTCCATTTGATTTGTACAATTAGTGCACTCTTACTTTGAATTTTAGGTAACCATTTTCAATGATATACTACCATATCTGTTAAAAAAACAACCTTACCATTTATGTGTTATACATTTTTGTCATCACTAAATTCAAGTGCATATGATCTGTCAATTGGTGCACTTGAATTTAGTGATGACAAAAATGTATAACACATATGGTACTATATCATTGAAAATGGTTACCTAAAATTCAAAGTAAGAGTGCACTAATTGTACAAATCAAATGGAAATGAATGATTAAGTTATACCATTGATATATCTGAATTTAGGATCAGAATCTAGACAAGGCAAAATGCAAAAAGGGGGCAGGGTAGAAACACCCTGACCCCCTAGGCCTGCTCAGGGGGTCCCACAAGGACCCCTAGTGCCAAAAAAAGCATTTTTTTTTTTTTTAAATCGGCGGGATGCGCTTAGGGTGCGCGGATCCCGCTGTGAAAAAAAAAAAGCGAAGCGCGGGCTCCCGCGCTTCGTTGTTATTTGGCCCCCGGGTGGGCCAAGTCCCGGGGGCATGCGGGGGTTTGTATAAATTATGTATGGGGGGCCTCTAAGGCCCCCCCAAGCCCCGGGGACCGCCACCCCCCGGGCCTTTGAATTAAGAATGGTGCGGGAGGGCACTCGGCCCTCCCGCAGCCCCGGGGACCGCCACCCCCGGGGTTTCTTTTATTTTAAATAATAGTACCTGTGTGGGGGGGCTCGACCCCCCACATGCCCCGGGGACCACCACCTCCCCGGGGCTTTGAACATGTTGGGAGGGGGGCCGCGTGGCCCCCCTCCTGGAGCCTGTGATGGCCCTGGGGACCATCACCCCCTAGGGCCGGCTCCTGCAGTGTCCCGGGGTACCTACCCCCGGGACACTGCTGTTTGCAATGGCAGGACGGGAGCCGCGCGACTCCCGTCCTGTCATTGCAAACTTGCTTTGCTTCATTGAAGCGAGAGCAGGGAAACCTGCTCTCGCTTCAATGAAGCAAAGCAGATTGCTTTTCCATAAGGGAGCTGCATGTCAGCAGCTCCCCTTATGGAAAAGCAATGCCGGCTCCCGCAGGACGCGGGGAGCCGGCGGGACCGTGCAGGGATTGGGGACCCCCCCACGGTCCCCAACGAATGGCCAGGCCCGTGGGATGGGGTCCCCGGGGCCATTAGTGGCCCGGGAGGGGGGCCACGCAGCCCCCCTCCCCAAAAAGAAATTTAAAAAAAAACGTAAAGGCCGGCCCCGGGGGATGGGGTCCCCGGGGCCTTAAATGGCCTGAGGAGGGGGGGCCACGCAGCCCCCCTCCAAATATTTTTTTATTTAAAAAAAGAGGGCATGGCCCGGGGGATGGGGTCCCCGGGGCCAATAGAGGCCCAGGGAAGGGCGGCCACGCGGCCCCCTTCCCATTTCTTTAAAAAAAAAAAAAAATCCTCAGGCCCCAGGGGATGGGGTCCCCGGGGCCAAAAGTGGCCGAGGGAAGTGGGGCCACGCAGCCCCCCTCCCATAAAATAAAAAAGGAAAGTAACAAAAAAAAAGACCGGCATCGTGCCGGAGGCCCCTCCCCCTCCCTGCAGCTGTCTGCAAACGCACCCCCTGGCGCGTTGTAAGAAGGGGAAGTAATTCCCCTTGAATACTGGGGGTCCCTGGGGGGACTATCAGTGATGTCATCAGTGATGTCACTGACCATGTCATGAGTGATGTAATATGTGACGTCATCAGCAGTGCATTGCGGGGGCGCAAGTTTTAGTTAGCTGAACTAACTATAACGGTGGAATTTCACGGGTTTTGTACGAGTGCAATGTCCAACTAACTATAACTTTCCCTAAAACCTATGGTTTTTTCAGTGAATTTCTAAGGTTTTTTAAATGCTAATTTCTAACTATAACGTGCCTGAAACCTATGGTTTTTTCAGTGAATTTCAAAGGTTTTTTAAATGCTAAATTCTAACTATAACGTGCCTGAAACCATGGTTTTTCAGTGAATATATATATATATATATATATATATATATTTACTGATAGAATGGGGTCTCTCGTTGGCAGTAGTTTGCACACTGACCAAGTATGGACCCTCACTCTAGTCAGGGTAAGGGAGTCACACTGCTAAGAAAACCCCTGCTCACCCCTTTGGTAGCTTGGCACAAACATTCAGGCTTATCTTAGAGGCAATGTGCAAACCATTTGTACATACACACAAAGTAACACGGTGAAAAAACTACAAAAGGACACCACGCCAGTTTAGAAAAATAGGCAATATTTATCTGAATAAAACAAGACCAAAATGACAAAAATCCAACATACACAAATCGAGATATCACTTTTAAAAAGATTACTGTAAAATTATAGCACCTAGAAAACAATAGCTCCAGTCGGGGCTATCTCGACGTCATGACAGGTACTAATCCAAATGTTCGGCGCTGACCACAAGAAGCGCAGGCCAGCTACAGAGTCAAACGGACCCACGGTAACAGTACCTTGAAAACGTTGTAAACAAAGACGTTGCATGGCGTCGGGGAGGTGAGGCGTCGCTGAGCTGGTGCGGCTTCGGTTCCTTGCTGCCACAGAGGAGGTGATGCGTTGGGTCCTTACTGTTGCCGGGAGGTGAGGTGGCCATGCATCGGTTCCTTGCGACAGTGCGATATCAATGAGTACAGGAGGTCACCCACGTCGGTTATTTGTATTTTGTATTTTAGAGTATTTATAGAGCACAACATTCATCCCGGGGGACATCACGGCGCTAGGACAGAATGCAATGCAGTGCAGGTTGATCTTTGGTAGGATCAGTATCTGGGGAACAGGATGGTTTTCAGTTTTTTTTTGAACAGCAGATAGTCGTCTGTCAGGCGGAGATCAAGAGGGAGGTTGTTCCAAAGGACCGCAGCTGATTTGGAGAAGGATCGGTCGCCCATCCTGGCCTTGGACGTGCGTTTGACTGAGGCGTAAGCTTGGTGACGCGATCTCAAGTTGCACGAAGGAACATGGAATTGTAGTTTATCTCGCAAAATGTGTGGTCCTTTTTTATGCAGGGTTCTATGAGCAAAGCAAAAGAGCTTGAAACTGGCTCTTTGACGCACTGGCAGCCAGTGTAATTCCTTCAAACAATGAGATGCTGAACTGTATTTATTTTTATTGCAAATTAGTTTAGCAGCGGCGTTCTGGACCACCTAGAGTCGAGAGAAAAGATCTACTCTTCTGTCGTGTAGTTCCTATAAACCTATAAAGGATCTGCGCGTTTAGACAACATAGACTGTGGGATTGGTGTCCAGACTGATTCCAGACACCCCCACTGGGTATGTTCATCTGTATACCAGCTAGCTCACAGTGCCACTGTAAACTCCTCTTACCAAGGAGAGAATAGTTCTTGGCAACTATCGAACATGACAACTCTGTCCCATCAGGGATCGTGGAAACAGTACAGCACTTTTCGCTCAGTCACTCGTGCTCACTTTGTCTTAGAGATATGCATAGAATACACGGTGGGGACGTTTTCAATAAGCATTTATTGAACCAGCGTCATTCTAGTGTAAAATAGGTGTGCTGAAACAACCATAAGACAGAAACAGATATAAATGATTATAAGCACCAACAGAGTAAAAGGATGGTAGAATCCTACCATAGTGCTAAAACAATGAATACAGGAAGGTATAATGCGTACTCCTACGATGCAAACCTTAACTAGATGTACCTAAGTGTACCTAGCATGTATGTAGGTGTAGAGCCAAGAAGTCCTCTAGGATAAAGTCAACCCCATTACCTGAAGTGAGAGACTGTGGGACCACGTCTTAGTCTTGAGATAGACACCCCGCGAGGGATGTCGGACCACTGCGAGCTGGAGTGTCTGCGTGCAGGAACCTCAGCGTCTTGCGTCAGTGTGTCAGCATGGAAGTATTTTTTCTCCTCTCCATGCCTCAGCAAATAAATGGTGTTTATATACCCACAGTGGTACCCTCAGGGGACCTACATTGCTGTGTCATGTCGGACTAGGATGACGGAAGGAATGACCCTTATACATAGCTATTATGAGGGAGATGGTAGTCCTGCTGAGATTCCAAGAATCCTCATGCATAATGAATGAGGCTAGTTTTCGGAGAAAACCCCACGTCATTTAAGCAGGACCGTAACTAGGTAAAAGGTCAGTACCAAGAACCGTTCTGTAGTGTAATGACAGGGGAAATATAGGTGAAAGGTCAGGTTACTACCTGAGTCTATATCGGCGTACCTGCATGAAACATAACACACACTCCTCATCATACTGGACGACATACTAAAAGACTAAATGTACTTCTAAAATATGCGGACAAAAAAAGAGTTCCTAAAAATGCTTTAAAAAATGCTAAAATTCTAGCATAAGCTGTAGAAGTCTATCAAAATATATACGGGCCCGAATAACTATGAGTGCCTGAAAGCCATGCTGTTCAGCAAAAAGGCATAAGAAGGAGCATATTATTTTTTTTTTTTTGAAAATTCCAAGTTCGGTTGTTTTTGAAAAAGGCCAAATTTTTCCCAGCACACGATGAGCCGAATGTTTATGTGTCTCGGTTGGCAGATGCAACATCACTTCTGCTTGCCATTGCAGATGACGGTCCCTGCAACACCTCACAGATCAGGTCAATCGAGCACAGATGATCTTCTGCATTGCCCACAGCCGATGCTGGGGGAGCCTGTATGATATCCGAGGCCTGGATGCCTGTAGAAGAGCCATTTTTCGTTCCAACAGGAGCTGAAGCGTCCTGTGGTGGCTCTAAGAATGCAGACATCAACATGAGAATACGCTGGGGACACAGCAGTACATGGGCCGTTATCGGGTCCAGTAAAGTATCCACATCCGGTGACGCAACCAATGGAAGTGTTAGACAGAGATCCAACACGCATTCTTGTCCGTAGAACAGGCATCGTAGAACAGGCAAGATACAGTCGATCCAGAATGGTCGGAACGATTGGAACCAAGACTCGCTCAGTTCCCGAAGGTGAGGTGTGCCCAGATGGAGTACCATGCGATCACGGTATCGGCGCTCCAAGAGCGTTTTTTCCATTTCCTTGCTGACTTGGGCATCCATTGCATAGCAGAAAAATTACAATCAGGATACCTGCTATTAGTAACAGGATTAGCGGAAGTGCTCCAAAAATGCTTCAGAATACGGAGTGTATGAAGGTTGGAATCACTCCGAAGACTGTCTCTAAGGTGCTTAAAGGTCCAGAACCTATGGTCTTAAATAGGTATACTATACCCTTCGTATCAGACATGTTAAAGATACGTTGTACCATTTCTGTGAAATGGAAAGGGCAGTTTGTCCTTACAAGTGCCTGTATCTCAGCTGAGGACCTTGCAAACTGAAGATCAAAAGTCTCTCGGGCGGAGGTTAAAGGCACAGTTTTCTGTAACAGCATGGCTTTCATTCGGCTCAGAGTATCAAACCACATAAAGGAAATATTCAACTAAGCCATAACAGTGCCTCCCTGACTGTGTGGGTCGGTGGAAACAATACTTGCATACAACAAGCAACCCGGGAGCCCACAGTGACAAGATATGTAATGCCCGGAAGCATCCCACAGCAACCTTGATCATTCAGAATCAAGTAACTCCCATTCGAGAGCAACTTGAACACCGGATTAATCATGGCATCTGGGGAACCTTTCAAATGACAAGATACGTTTTCAACTGAACCGTTACAGGCCCTGTGAAGCATGAGGCAGATGAGAGATCCACTCAAAGAGTTCTCGCAGTCTGTACCGCTGAGAAAAACTTCCATGTCCCCATTCCTGCATCGAAATCTATACGGCAATTCCCAAGATTCCTTGATGAATTCCTTACCCATTGCTTCATATCTGCCTGCCTGTTGTTGTTCTAGGCAATACTGATGCTGGAAAGACGTGACCGGTATCGTTATATGGCCATGGATTAACCGTTCTGTGGATGGTGATTCTGCCACAGTGAAAGGTAATTGGTCCAGTTGTTTCAAAATGCAGCATTGTATATTTCGCTTCTCTTTGTGCCATCGTTATCTGCTTCTTAGTTAGATTATATGCAGAGAACAGGGACGTACTGTTGATAAATCGCCAAGGCACATAACCAGAACGCAATGATTGCAGCGTCCAGCTTCACAATACAATAGAACGTAACTGAGATTGTCCGTGTTGTAGTATGGACAGATCCTGTTCCATTATATCTATAGCAGAAGATACAATTTTGCCCAGAGAATACATTCTGGATGTTAAAGTGGTCATGCCATTGTCGACCACAGCCAAAGCCTTTTCTAAGTTAATTCTGTCAATTTCACAAAGTCTCTCCGTAGCTTCCTGTTGAGAGATTTTCCAAATTTCATTGTAAACAGCGTATAAGAAAGGTTTCTGACGTGGCTTTCGGGGGCCCATTAAAAAGTCCTTAAATACATTTCTTTTGATAGTCTGATAGTATGGATATGTGCTGTTTCACCTGGGACAGTGTCTAGGTTTTTAGCCAATCGAGGCATAACTTCCCAACACTGTATAATGTCACTACCCCCGGATGTTCTCGTTCTACATAGTGTTGGTCCTGCCTATGGATACTAAACCCTTCGGTGGTACCCCTGAATCTTGTTTGACATTTATTTGTGTCTGTAGACCAAATTAACCATTCCTTCCAATTGGGGTCTGATGAATTGTATGAAACTGTATGTAAGATGTCATCTACTGTATCCCCACCATGTGTTGTAAAGTTTTGCCACCCTTCAAAGTGTAAAGGTGAGGGAATCCGAGGTGTGTTCAAATCTTTATTCTTGGCTAGTCCAAGACAGGAAGTCTGTTGCAAAGTGTAGTTATTATTTATTTGATTTATTTATTTTATTTAAGGAGTTTTATATAGCGCTAGCTGGACCCGAGGGTATCAGAGCGCTTCACAGCAAGTAATTTATGTGCAAATAGGCAGTACAGAGAATATAGAAGAACATAGGGGTTCGTGCCGGATAAGGATCGAACAAAGGGGTGATCGAGCAGAAGGAGCAGGTCAAACAAGCATTGCATGCACATATAAACCACAAATGTTACATGAACATATAAGCAACAAATACAATAGAGATATCAGTAAAAATGCTCCTATACCGTCAGAGCATATTACAGTTCTGTCATATTACACAAGAAAATATATGCAGAGTGTCCTGGGAAGTGACTTGGTTATGAAAATAATAATCCACAATCCTTAAGTCGAGTATCCGAAAGGTTTTCTTGATCCAGCAATGCGAGTATCCAAAAAGTTTTCTTGATCAGAGTCAGTGTCACCGGTCACATAGTTGAAGTTAGGTGGAATGCCGGCTAAGGTACTTCCTTGGCTCCTATCGGTTTGCTCGAGAGCGGTCAAGGAGGAGGACTTTGAGCAGGTTTTTGAATTTTGGAAACGAGGGGATCGTTCTGATGTGGGGGGGATGGAGTTCCAGATTTTGGGGGCGTTTCCAGCAAACGATTTGGCCGCAGGTTTTTGTTTGCGAGTTTTCAGCGGGATGAGTAGCAGAGTGTTGGAGCTCCTGAGGTTCCTGGACTGGCCGGCCCTTTTGAGTTTGGCGGCTAGGTATTCGGTTTGCCTGTGTGCAGGGGCTTTGTGCGTGAGGCAGGCTGTTCTGAAGCTGGCTCGCAACTCAAGTGGGAGCCATTTAAGTTCTCTGAGTGCATTGGAGATGTGTTCGAATTTCTTAGTACCGGTGACCATTCTGGCTGCTGCATTAAAGGTTGTTTTCAGGGGGGCGAGGTGGGATTTTGCTGTACCAGTCAGGGCTGCAATCCCATAATCGATTCTGGAGAGCACCAGTGCTTGGGTGGCTTGTTGCAGGTCCTTGGGCGGGAGGAAGGGTTTTATTTTGTACAGTAATTTCAAGTTGAGATAGGAACTTCTAGCGGATCTTGTAATGTGTTTTTTCATGTCCAGTTTCGGGTCTAGGGTGATACCTAGAGATTTTACCGAATCCGCCAGGATGAGGTTACCCTTGAGGGCGTCAATAGCTTTGAGCCATTCTGCAATTTGGGGGTTTTCGTCTTTGTTGGAAATGAGGAGTATTTCCGTTTTCTCTTGATTGAATTTCAGGTGGTTACTTGAAAGCCAATGTTGAACCTCTCTAAGCGTGACGTTGAGTCTCTGGATGTCGTCAATGGAGGAGGTTTCCAGATATAGCTGCGTGTCATCAGCATATAAGTGGAAAGGGAAGTTGGATTTCCTGAGTAGGGTGGTAAGGGGTTCTATGTAAATGTTGAAAAGCTGAGGGGAGGGCACTGACCCTTGTGGAACACCCCTGTTAACGGGGTGGATGTCGGACTCAACATTTTTAATTTTTATTCTTTGTGAGCGGTTGTGGAGAAAGGAAGAGAACCATTGGAGGACCGTCTCTTCAAGACCAGCCCTTTCTTGTAGAACCTTGATGAGAAGCTTGTGATCGACTGTATCGAATGCAGCCGATAGGTCCAGGAGGATGAGAAGGCAGCATTGGTCCGAGTCGAGTGACTTGTGTAGGTCGTCAATGACATTGAGGATTGCTGTTTCAGTGCTGCAGCCTTTTCTGAAGCCCGATTGATGGGGATCTAGCAGGTTGATGTTGTCCAAGTGTTGGTCAGTTGAGGAAGTACACATCTTTCCAGGATTTTGGACAGAAGCGGTAAGTTCGAGATAGGTCTAAAGTTATTCAGATCCTCAGTGTCTAGTCCTGGCTTTTTCAGCAGTGGTGTGATTTGACCAACTGTGATGCAGTCTGGTACGACTCCTGATCTCAGTGAGCTGTTAATGATCTTGCACCATAGCGGGGCTAGGACGAGCTTCAAGTCCTTGGTCAGTTGAGGGGGTAGCTGATCAAGGGCGTGGGATGAGGGTTTAGCGTTGGAGATTAGTTTGACTATTTCTGCTTCCTGAATGGGAATGAAGGAAGACCAGTGTTTTGGGGGGTTCAAGGAATCGCTATCGTTGGTTTCAGATGCCTGGATCTCGGTGGAGGGGATGAGATTGGAGCCAAGTGAGAGATCGATCTTGGCGATTTTGTCGTTGAAAAAGATGGCGAGGTTGTCGCATCGTTCTTTAGATGCCTGAGTTGAGGAGGTCACTGGCTTAGAGGTTTGTTTCCTGATGATATTGAAGAGCTCTTTGGGTCTGTTTTTTGCGTTGTCTAGCGCAGAGCAGAAGAAAGAAGTCTTTTTGTTCTTAATGTGCTTTTTGTAGTTCCTGCGGGCTGCTTGGAGTTGATCGCGATGGATGGCGGTGGGATTGTTCCTCCAGATTCTTTCTGAGGCTCTTAGATGTCTTCTTTCTTCGTTGGTGTCAGTGGTGAACCATGTTCTGGATGGAATGCTCCTGGGTTTTTTTAGTTTCAGAGGGGCAAGTTGGTCCAGGGTGAGCGTCATATTCGAGTTGTAGAGAGAGGTGAGTTCGATAGTAGGGAGGTGATCAGTGATGTTGGGGAGGAGCGCGCTTATTCTTTCTTCTAGATCCGCTCGAGGGATCTGAGCTGTGATCCTAATCCATTTGGGGGGGTCCTGCATGGGGTGTTGAGTTAGGACCGCTTGGTTGATGTGAAAAAGGATGATGTGATGGTCGGACCAGTCTACGGGAAGGATGTGGTCGATGGTGATTGAATTGCTTTCGGCAATAATTGCGTTGAGGGTTGCTCCTCTGTGGTGTGTTTCTTCTGAGCAGTGTTGGGTAAGGTTGTTTTCTAGTAGGAGGTTGTTTAGGGTTTGAATAAGCGGGTTTTTGTTTCATTCCATCTTAGATTAAGGTCGCCAAGAACTATGTTATTTGAGTTTCCGAGTGAGCAATGAGCAATCAAGTCAGAGAGGTGTTCCCTGAATTTGGAGGAGTTGCCTGGGGGTGATACAGGAGGTGGCAGAGAGATGGCCTGTTATCGCTTGTCTTGATGTTGACTGAGAGACATTCAAAGGAGCTATACAGGCAGGAGGCAGTTTCCGTGATGGAAATGCTATTCTTGTGAATGATTGCTATGCCCCCTCCTCTTTGCACTTTCCTATCTTTGTTGATAAGAAATATTATCTGCTGTGGAATGAGGCACGCTCAAAATAGTGCTTCTGTTCCCTGAACTTGCCATTCCTTTGAACCGCAGACTGATTTTATGTCTATAGTGTCCTTCCATAAGTCGAAGCCCTGTTCAGACAGTTGGGAAATAAAGGATGCAGAGTAAATCTGTTTGGTGTTTGTTAGCATATTTTTCTGTGTGGTTGTCGGTGCGACCTTATAGTAATATGAGGTCGGGTCAGAAGTGTTAAAGCCTGAAAAATAAGAACATTTCTGTGCGAACGATCGTGAACTACCTTTGGGTGGTGTTGGGCAATGTTCCCATTGGTGGTATGTAAAAACATTACGTGGGATACTGGATTTATGTAAAAAGTGATGACCATAATGTTGCTAACAGTACATTCTGTTGTAATCAGTTGGGTCCTCTAACATTTCAATGCTTGAAAATGCAGCGGATTGTTCTAAATCAAACAACATATTATTTACAGTATCAAAATCCCAATCGTCAGAAAATGTAGTGGAGGCAATGATATCATTTAAAGAGATTTTAAATACATGTTGTATTTTCAAAAGTTCAGGAGGACCAAATACATCATATGAAACTCTGTCTCAAACTATACCATCAGGAATTAGAACAGCCGTAATGTTCACGAAGGACAGGTCTCTTTGTTCATGATGAAATGTCGTATGAGGTTTCAGGACCAAGTTCACATCTGATACTGCAGAGCGTTCTAGGAGATAGTTTCCATTCATGAGTAAGCAAAAGACAGTCACTAAGCCAATCCAGAATAGAAAAAACAGGATTCCAGTTATTATCCAGAGCTGTAGCCATGGTGAGACTAGGTAAGTCTTTTTCAGAAAAATGTACAAATTATGAAGTTGTTGTTCACGGTAAACTGGAGCTGGCGTTGTTTCAGGTTCACTGGGATCCAGAGAGAAGGCATCAAAATCGATGAGGTTTTGTTGAACTCGCAGATGTCTCTTGTAGAGACATATGTATGTAGATATCGGTGGTCAGCCGAATTGATATTTGTCTTTCATTTGTGTGTTGATGTTCTATTTCAATATGAACGAGTTCCATTTCATTGTTGGAAAGTCCATTATTTTGTATTGGTGACTCTTCAAATGTTATGAGTCTTTCTGTCTGAACTTCCTGTATCGTAGCGAGAGGAGAGCGTCGGCTACGCAGGAGCCCACAAGGCCTACTATTCAGTATCGGCCACATAGTGTGGTTTGATCAGATAGATGGAGACAAATCTCTTTTCTTTTTTGCCGGCAAGAGGCGGAAGAAGTACTGTTCTTGTTCCTTCAACAGCCAGGGCAGGTACAGGCTTTCTGTATGATGGCCCAAATTCTTTCTTGTCCACTACTTTTCTCTGACCAGATCCCCGACTTTTAGGATCCAGGCAGGTCTTGCCGAGACTGATTTGACTTCCCCAGTGGCGGTGCGTTTTACTTGCACGTTGCTTTGTAGTGCCCGGAATTCATTGAGATCCTGTAAAACAGCCACACGTTTATTGATGTCAAATGTTTTTTCATCCGCCACTGTGCTTTCATAATCAAGATCAGGTACCCACAGTCTCGTTCCAAATAGGACTTCGTAAGGAGTGACACCTCCTAGGGAACTTCTTGGCATATTGTTGAGTGCCCTCTGGACTCCATATAGGTGATTGACCCAACTACCACCATTACCAAATACCCTTGCTGTTAAAGATTGCTTTAAGTCCTGGTTTCTCCTCACCACGACCAAATTTCCCTTGGGATGGTGCGGAGAGGAGTACTGCAGTGCAACACCCAAACTTCCCATGGCTTCCTTGTAAGCCCTAAAGCTAAACGCGGGGCCACAGTCAGAATGTAATGTGCCAACTGCGTATGTCCCAATAAAGACTCGCAAATCTTTTATAACAGTTTGAGCATCAGCCGAGCGCTGAGGTCAAACCCACAGGAATCTAGAGCATGAATCCACTGCCACCAAGATGTACTTGTAAGCCCCATCTGATTGTAAGGGGCCGCAGTGGTCCAAATAGACACAAGCGAGTGGTCTGTCTGATATTATTAATGGTGTCTGCGCTGGACGTGCCACAGTGGAACCCTTCACCTGCTGACAGATGTCGCACTTTAAGACAAAATTCAAAAGGATTGAGGGGGAGGAGCGACCACGATGGCCGCTTGGAGTTGAAGCTCCGCGGTGAACCCGTGCCCAAAAATCCGGAGCGGCGCCTCGCCGCACTTAAAACTCACCAGAAGCACAAATTCCGCTATCGGAATGTCTGCGGCTATCGCAGAACACAACATCGCTTCCCTTAATCATTGGTGAGCCGAGCAATGAGACGAAACGCTCCTCAGCAACCGTGAACCAAGATGGCGCTTGGAGGATACCGAGCTGTACCCGGGGGGTCGTAAGATGGGAGCCGCGATACCGCTGCATCGAGCTTTGGCGATCTGCGGAGCCCCCCCCTGCCGTCCCCACCCCAAGGTACAGCACTGCCGGTCTAACCCCCTGTAGGGAAAGACTGCCATCGAGGTTGTCCTGCCTGCCCGCAACATCGGTACGAGGCAGACACAGCCGGTGGGGGAGGGGCCTGCGCACTGGTTTACGGCCTCTCCGCTGTCGGGACTGTCTTTTTGACGACTATTCCTCTTGGATCTTCTCCCTCCTCTGACCTTTTTTTACTCACCTGGGATTTCTGTGGATAACGATCCCTTGACTCTCCGATTCCTGTGATTTGACTTGTGGCAACTGAGGAACAGTGAATTTTCTTCCGACCACGGAGCCTGAAAAACTTGGCCGATGCCCGGTGGAGCTGCCATTGCAGCTATAGGGGAGACTGACTGTGGTTCACACCCGCCACCTACCCAGCCGAACATTGGGCACAGTTCTCCTCGCCTCTCCACTGTGTCTCCCCCCCTCCGTCTTACTCATCGTGGACCTGCCGATGGCTGAACCATCTCAGCGTGGTTGTTGGCTGGGGTTCACCCCTTTTTCTCTCTCCGGGGTTGCTACTTTGGCCCTTGAATCCGATTGCCCCCACCACCTTTCCGATGAACTCTGTAATATTCTACGATGGCGGAGTTTCCTGCAACATTACCGATGCCCGGAGGAGCAGCCTTGGTTGCTATTGAGGAGATGGACTGCGGATCCTCCCTCGGACGTCACCTACCCTCTGGACACTGGCACTGTTTCTCCTCTCCCCGCATCGTCTTCTTTCTCCTTCCGATCTGCGCGCCCTCCTGTCCCCGCTCCTTCCTTTCCTCTTTCCTCTTCCGATGCACTTTCCTCCCTGGCCATTCGGACTTGTTTTCTGATGCTATTTAATGATCTAGCAATGGATGTAACTATGTAACGCTGTTTTTCTCTATACCATGTTTCTTCCTTGTAATCTGATGCTAACTTTGTAAAAATGTTGACCTTATGTAAAGCGCTCTGATACCTCCGGGTCTAGCCAGCGCTATATAAAACTCTTAAAATAAATAAATAAATAAATACATTTGTCTGTTTAGTTAGTCCTGGCCACCAAAAGCGTTGTTTCAGTAAAGAAACCGTCACAGTAACTCCTGCGTGTGCAGAACCCAGACCCTCGTGTGCAGCTAGTATTAAGCCTAATCTGCAATCCATGTTTGGTATTACTCTATCCCCCACTCCTGGAATTTGAGCATACAGAATATTTTTTGCATCTAACTTGTAGGAGTACTGTCGAAGGAGAGTCTAGATACGCATCAGTTAATGACTGCTGTATTCCTCTGAACCGTACGAGTTTGATGTTATAATCATATTTGTAACAGGACTTGCACGCCATTGAATTCTGTTCTTGTAAAGACTCAACATATGATATGAATAAAAAATTTAATCAGTAATGACAGTAAAGGAAACAAAACCCAATAAAGTTTGTTTTAAAAAAAAAAAAAAACTTGTAGGAGTACTTGAGTGGGAATTTCTTTGGTATGACTGAGCTGTTTTTGCGTGAAGCAATGACAGCTACCATTATGTCTCCATCTATTCTTGTGCTAGAACGAGTGATTGCAGCTACGGCAGCAGTTCGTACTGCCCCTTTTGCGGCTTCATCAGCCAATGAATTCCCTTCAATGTGAATGCCATCACGTTGATGGCTCAGTGTGTGTATCACGTGAGCTCTTGGCAAATCTTTTTTCAACTCTGCCACTTCTTCCCAAAGCATTTTGTGCTTTATTGTGCAACCTTTTGAGTCTTTAAACTCATTTTGAACCCAGTAGTGAAGATATTCATTGTATGACTGGACACAGTAAAATGAATCGCACACAATCAGTGTGGGGAATTCTCGATCCGTATTTATCAGTGCCAGTAACAGTGCTTTTAATTCTGCCAGCTGTGCCCTGCAGTCTCCTACAGACTGTGTCTTCGTACTGCTAGGATGGAACTTGCCTTCCTGCATACGACCCTTCACTATTACACATGCGGCGCTGTATTGTTGTTTACTTCCTATGGCCGGCTGAGCAGATCCATCAGTGTAAATAATATATTCATAATGATCTAGAGGCATTATTTCATTCGGGAGAGGATATTCTTGTTTGTATTGCAGGAATGCTTGCGTTTTTAGTGTAGAATCAAATTTGTAGTCTACAACTGTTGCAGTGAGAGAATGAGCCCATTGTATCCATCTTGGATGTAAAACTTTAGCATTTGGAACGCTTGCCTTTGTCACAGCCTCTAAGGCCGGTACTGGAGTTACGACAATTATTCGTTTCCCCTGAGCCAGTGCTCTTTCTCTGACTAAAGCAGTCTGTACTGCTGTCAGGATTTTCTCTGTAGTAGCAAAATGCATTTCAGCGTTTGTGTGCTAGTGTGATTTATATGCTATAGGTACCATTTCACTTTCATTGAAGGTTAGGTAAGTGTACCCAGATTGACCCGCTATTACACGGATTACCAAATTTGTGGTGTTTACACGTGTGCAGGTGTTTTGAAGCTATCATGTCAGCTTGTAGGGAACAAAGGATATCTGTGTGATCCTGAGTCCAGTGCCTAACTGAAAAATCAGGTTTTATGAGGTCGTAGAAAGGTTTCACTTTTTCTGTGTAATCTAAAATGTAAGTTCTGCTAAAATTCAAGAAACCTAATATGGATTGTAAGTTTTTCAATGATTTAGGAGGTTGGAGCAGCACACACTTTTCTAAAAAGTTAGCTGCCAGGCTTTTACCTTCACTTGAAAGCTCATATCTCAAAAATAGGACATTGAGGTGAGCTATTTTTGATTTTTTAAAGTTGAATTTGTAGCCCTCAGAGGCGAAACCCAAAATGATGTTGTTCACCCTGGTCAAGTGATCCATTAAATCATCATCCATCAGATAAATATCATCTACATTGGACACTGCCTCTTCATCCACATTCTGAAGTAACTGTGTTACCCTACCTGAGAACAACCCAGGGCTATTCTTATACCCTTGGGGGAGTCGACAGAATTGATTCTGAGAACCGAGCGCAGAGAATGCTGTCAAATATCTGCTTTCAAGCGCTATATTCTGGCAGAAAAAAACATTTGAGATATCTAGTGTTGTTTTGTATTTTTTCCGCACAATGTTATTCATTAATGCTGCACTTTGTGCATTCTGTAATGCAAATATTTTAGTGCTTGTGTTAAGATGTCTGTAGTCTAAAACTAGACAATATGAATTATCGGGTTTCATTACAGGAAACAAAGGATTATTTATTGAAGAGGTGCAAGTTTCTATTACACCCTTGTATTCAAGTTGATCTAAGATCTCCATGACCTGGTTTTTTGCATCTTGTTTTATTGGGTACTGTCTCTGTGGAGTTGGAGTAGTTTTTACTGGGATTACATGGTGAGGTGACTCAGCATCCCACCCAACATGGTTGCGATACAACGCTGGAGCAAGTGCTCCCGCCCACTCCTGCACATATGAATGTTTTAAGTATACTTGAATGAGGTCAGAAAAGGCCAGTAAAATTACCGTCTCTCCCTTTGGGCACTCCATAACAATTTCAGGCATCCAAGCTTTTTCAGACAAGAGGATGTCATATCCATAAGTCAAGTTCTCCCAAAAGAGACCTTTAATTTTTCTGGGTTTGTCCCCCTCCATTTGGAGTGTTATCTCATGTAACTTATGCGGGACACTTACCCTCGTATCAGGTGACTCCACCGTAATATGTTCATTCAACTCCACTGTCACCAGAAATTCCATCAGGTTCTGGTGAGCTATTGTTACTTCTGCTGCGCTGTCTAGCATCGTCAGAGCCCAGTCCCCGTTCAGAAGTTGAGTCCTCAGAATTCAGGGCATGTCTAAATTTAAGACCCGGTACCTTCTTCTTTTTAAATTGAGGTTTTGATTTTTGTTTCTCTTCTGTTTTGGAAGTATAATCTAAAGCGTGTTGCATGTCTCTGGACTTTGTGCACTCTTCTAGTCTGAGTTCTGACCGTCCTTCCCTCTCAGAGTTTTTTGAAGAACCCTGAAAGGAATGAGAGGAGCATGTATCAGTATCCTGATACCTGTCAGGTTTTTTTAATGTTATCTCTATTCCTAAGGTTGTACCTCCTTTCGAAGGGCTCCTGTTTAGGAGATCCACCCCTGGAATGTGACCTGTTAGAAATGGGGGTCTCTAGTTGGCAGAGTTAGGTACCTTTGTCGAAATAGGGACCCTTGCTTCTAGTCAGGGTAAGGGGGATACACTTCTAAAGTAACCCCTGCTCATCACCTTGGTGGCTTGGCACAAGCAGACAGGCTTATCTCAGAGGCAGTGTGTAAAGCATTTCTGAACACATACAGTAATACAGTGAAAACACTACAAATGGACACCACACCAGTTTAGAAAAATAGGAAATCTTTATCTAAACCAACAAGACCAAATACGATAAAAATCCCACATACAATACCCTTGAAAAATAGTACTTGTGCAAAATAACCTTTAAATTGCAGGAAAATCAATAAAACACAGTTCTTCTGACGCAGTAGCTCCTCCTGGGGATTCCCTCGATACTGAATGTGACAGAGTCTAACAATTCCAGCCGACCACGTTGATACGGGCCAGCTAAAGTGTCAACAGACTCGTACAAGGTACCTTTCTTGTTGCGACCAAAACATCGGTGCGAGTCGGTCGGGGCAAATGTCGTGGTCGCGTTGTGAAGCAGAGCGTTGCGGCGGGCGGTGTCCTCACGATGCGATGCAGGCAGCGGCTCGTTGTTGTAGTCGGTGAGACTAGGGCATGCATTGAAGGGTGAGACGGTGCTCGCTGCAGTGCTGCAGGTCACGGTGCGGCGACGGAGCCGGTCGATGTTCTGGTCTGGCAGCGACGGAGTCGGTGACATCCATGCAGCGTGTAGCGAAGCGTTGCGGAGTGCGGTGCCCTCAGGATGCGGTGCAAGCAGCGGCTCGTTGACGGAGTCGGTGAGACCAGGGTTGCGTTGCGAAGCGAGGCGTTGCTCTCGGCGGTGCTTTCAGGACACGGAATCCTGCGACGGACTCGATGACAGAGTCGGTTACCCTTTTCTTCAGTGGAAATGATCAGAGACGGTGCCCACAGACACGGTGAGGTCTTTGCTGGTCCTGAGACCTCTAGAACAGGGGGAAAACTCAGTTCAAGCCTTTGGAGATCTTCTCTTCAAGCAGGGGGGACAAAGCAAGCAGCAAAGTCCTTTCTCATTTCCTTGGCAGCAAGTAGCCACTGCAGGCAAACCCCAAACAGCAAACAGCACAGGGGCAGTATTCCTCCTCAGCTTCTCCTGCTCTTCTCCTTGGGAAAGGTTCCTCTTTATTTCCCAGAAGTGATCTAAAAGTCTGGGGTCTGGGCCCTCTTTTTATACACAAAAACCCTTTGTTCTCTGAAGGCAGAGAGTGTCTGTACCCAGCCAAAACCAGTTCTGTGGGGCACTTTGCAAGTGCACAACAACCTCCATTGTCAGTGTGAGCCTTGGCTCCAGACACACCACAGGGGGGCGGAGCAATTATTGTGGAAGGCAGGCACAGCCCTATTCAGGTGCAGGTGCTACTCCTCCCACCACTCCAAATGCAGCCCAGGCCTATTCAGCCCAGCCCTGACTCATCAGACTTCTGGAGCCACTGCCCTTCTCCAGCCCCTGTCATCCAAAAGCCAGACATGCAATACACAAACATAGCAGAGGCACACTGGATGGTTAGGCAAGAAAATACCTACTTTCTAAAAGTGGTATTTTCAAACACAGAATGTAAAAATCACTCTCACTAAAAGATGTATTTTAACATTCTGAGTTCAGGCATACTAAACTTTATTTTTCTACCTTGTTCCTAGGGCCAGTTATGTTTATAAGATGTTATAAACAAACTCCCCATTCTGTCCTATGGGAACAGGTAGCCTTGCAATAGTGAAAAACGAAATTGTCAGTATTTCACTATCAGGACATGCCACACACATCAGGGCATGTCCTACCTTTCACATACAATGCACCCTGCCCACAGGGGTACCTTGGCCTACCTTAGGGGTGACTAATATGTAGAAAAGGGAAGGTTTAGGGACTGGCAAGTGTGTGCACTTGCCAAGTCGACATGGCAGTCCCAGACTGCACACAGGCTCTGCAATGGCAGGCCAGAGTTACATTTTACCGGCTGCTTCTGTGGGTGGCACAATCAGTGCTGCAGCCCACTAGCAGCATTTGATTTACAGGCCCTGGGCACACAGAGTGCACTATCCTAGGGTCTGACAAGTAAGTCAAATATGCCAATCATGGAATCACTAATCCATAACAACAATTTACAAAGGGAGCACTTGCACTTTGGGAATGAACAGCAGTGGCAAAGTGCCCAAAGCATCTAGACCAGCAAAACGGAGTCCAACATACAGCAAAAACACGGGAGGCAAAGGCAAAAAATGCAGGGGAGACCCACGCCAATGGTGCCAGGTCTAACACGTGTCCCCTCCAACTGAAATGTGGGTAGAACTACACACCCTCTTGGGAGTTCTCTTCACTAAGGTGGAAAAATCTGGACAGACCATCAGCATTGGCATGTTCTGTACCAGTGTTCCACCGTAAAGTCCATCCCCTGTAGGGAAATGGACCACCTCAACAGCTTTGGATTCTCACCCCTCATTTGCATCAACCATCTGAGGGGTCTGTGTTCTGTCTGAACCCGGAAGTGAGTCCCAAACAAGTATGGCCTCAGCTTCTTCAGCGCCCAGACCACAGCAAATGCCTCACGCTCAATCGCACTCCACCTCTGTTCCCGTGGAAGTAACCTCCTACTAATGAAGGCTACAGGTTGGTCTAGCCCTCTTCATTCAGCTGCGAGAGCACAGCCCCCACACCATGCTCCGAAGCATCTGTGTGCACAATGAACTCTTCTGAGAAGTTGGGTGCCTTAAGCACGGGCACTGTGCACATGGCAGATTTCAGGACATCAAAAGCCTTCTGGCAGGTGTCAGTCCAATTCACTTTCTTGGGCTGCTTCCTGGAAGTCAGCTCTGTCAAGGGGCAACAATGGTGCCATACCCCTTGACAAATCTCCTGTATTACCCGGAGAGTCCTAAAAAGGCTCTCACCTCTGTCTGAGTCTTGGGGGGTTCCCAAGCCAGAATGGTATCAATCTTGGGCTGTAGGGGTGCCACCTGGCCGCTTCCCACCTGGTGTCCGAAGTACACCACTGAACCCTGCCCGATCTGGCACTTGCTTGCCTTGATCATGAGGCCTGCCCTCCGCAGCGCCTTCAACACTTCCCAGAGGTGGTGCAGATGTTCCTCCCAAGTGACACTGAACACTGCAATATCGTCCAGGTAGGCGGCACTGAAATCCTCCAGCCCAACCAACACCTGGTTGACCAACCTCTGAAAGGTGGCAGGGGCATTCTTCATCCCAAAGGGCATCACTCAGAATTGGTAGTGCCCATCTGGTGTGGAGAATGCTGACCTCGCTCTTGCCCCATCAGTTAAGGCGATCTGGCAGTACCCAGATGTTAAGTCAAACATACTGAGGTACCAGGCAGCCCCCAACCGATCGACATCTTGGAGACCTCCTCCTTGATGCAAGCTTTGACCCTGTCAGTCACTCTGTAAATCTTATGTTTTACTGGAGGACTGTCCCCAGTGTCCACATCATGGACGAACCACTGAGTGATGCCGGGGGTCAGGAAAAACAGATCAGAAAACTGTCCCAACAGTTGGTGGCAGTCACTCTGCTGTTCAGGGGTCAGGGCGGGAGAGAGGTTCACACCGTCCACCGACCCATCTTGCTCCTTTGCAGACAGAAGGTCAGGAAGAGGCTCAGTCGTCTCCTCCATTCCAGCATCTGTCGATAGGAGCATGCCCACTTCGGACCTCTCCAAGTGGGGCTTCAGGCGGTTCACATGTAGGAACCGCAAAGGGTTCCTAGGAGACTGCAAGTCCACCAAGTAGGTGGCATTACTCTTGCGCTCCACCACCTCAAATGGTCCGGTCCACTTATCCTGGAGCACACAAGGCTCCACTGGGGCCATGACCCATACTTTCTGTCCAGGCTGAAACTCGATAAGAGTGGCATTCTGATCATACCAACGTTTCATCTCCTCCTGACTGGCTTCCAGATTCGCCTGAGCGAGTTGCCTGAAGCACTTAGTCTGGTTTCTGAAGGCCAGCATGAAGCCATATACATCCTGGGGAGGTTTACTGGGAGCTTTTTCCCAGCCTTCTTTCACCAGACTCAGAGGTCCTCTTGCAGGATGGCCGTGCAGTAGCTCAAAGGGACTGAACCCTAAGGACTTCTGGGGCACCTCTCTGTAAGTAAACAAAAGGCATGGTAATAGGACGTCCCCCTTATGCCTCATGAGTTCACAAAGACCCATAATCATGCCCTTCAGGGTCCAGTTGAATCTCTCAACTAGCCCATTACCTTGGGGGTGGTAAGGAGTGGTGAACTTGTATGTAACACCGCACTCCTGCCACAGGGACTTCATATACTTGGATATGAAGTTGGTACCACGGTTGGACACCACCTCTCTGGGGAACCCCACAAGGGAGAAAATCCCCATCAATGCACGACCCACCATGGGGGCCGTCACAGTCCGGAGAGGGATGGCTTCCGGGTACCGGGTGGCATAGTCCACCAAGACCAGGATGAACCTGTTGCCCATGGCTGTCTTGGGATCCAGAGGCCCCACAATATCAATACCCACCCTCTCAAAGGGGGTGCTGACTACAGGGAAAGGTTGGAGAGGAGCCTTGCACTTCCTCCCACTCTTAGCACTTGCCTGGCAAGTCTGGCAAGACCTACAGTGAGCATCTGAATGCTTGCGCATCTGGGGCCAGGAAAAGTGGGTGACAAGCCTCTCAAAGGTCTTGTCTTGCCCCAAATGCCCTACCAAAGGCACATCATGAGCCAGACCCAATAGGAAGGCTCTGAAGTGCTAGGGTACCATCAGCACACGGGCTGACCCAGGCTCAGCAATCTTAGGCTCACTATACAGGAGACCATTCTCCCAGTATATCCAATATGACGCGGACTGATCACCTGCTGCCTGGTTTGCAGCCTACTGCCCAAACCAATGAGAGAAGGACACGTCTGCTGCTCCTGGCAGAACTACTCCCTGGTGGGCCCTCCTTCTTGCTGCCAATGGGTCAGCTCAGGCAGGTCCCCCAGTTCAGCCACTTGTTCCCCTGTAGGCTCCAGGGCATCCCCCGCAAGGTTTGCCTCCGACTGGACTGTGGGAACCTTGGGGGCCGGTTTACCTCTTCTCTTTCTGACAGGAACCTGGGCCACTCTTTCAGGCTCCAGGTCCTCTTCAATGCCCTTACCGGCTGCCATTGACCGAGTGGTCACACACGCCCACTCAGGCAGACCCAACATCTCTAAATGAGATCTCCACTCCACCTTCGCCCAAGGAGAGCTCTCCAAATCATTGCCTAGCAGACAGTCAACAGGCATGGCTGGCCTCACAGCTACCTTCAAGGTACCTGAGACCTGTATTTTTTAGTGTTATCAGGCAGATGAGCCCTTGGGACCATCTCACTGTCTCCTAAAGAGATCAGGGACATCTCTGCGGGACCCCACCCATCTTGGGCACCCGACTCCTCCCCCAAGGCTACACTAGCCATCTGCTGGGGCAGTGCACCAGTGGGTGCGGTGGTAACCGGTTTGGGGCACTTAGTATCCCCCCGGAAGTAGCCCACCTGACCACAACTGAAACAGGTCTTGGGACCCCTCTGAACAGGCTTACCTGTTGGGACCCATGGTTTCTTCTCAGTGGGAGGCTGGGAACACTTACCTTGGTTCCCTTGGGGATTACTTTGGGGCCCATTTTGGAACTCCTTCTGTTTACCCTTGTCCCCTCACTCTTCTGCTGGGGACCCTGCACACCTTTGACGGTGTTTCCCACATGACCCTTTTGGACCCTGGTGCTGACCCAGCGGTCCGCCTCCACAGCAAGCTTTCTGGAATCAGTCAGCTTACTGTCAATCAGGTGCTGGCGTAGCTCTGGAAAACAATTATCTGAAAAGTGCTCCAATGCAACCAAACATAGAGCCCCTGCAAATCATTCACCTTGCTACCCTTCACCCAACCATCCAGTGCTCTGCAAAAATAGGAAACATACTCCACCCAGGTACTTGACTCCAGCTTCCTACAGTTTCTAAATTTCTGCCTATAAAGCTCTAGGGTCAACCCATACCTGGCTATCAAGGCTTCCTTTATGGGGGGATAGGACATCTGATCCTCAGTGGGCAAAGCTAGCAATGTCTCCCTTTCTTCACTGATGAAGCGGCCCCACAACCCCGATCCCCAATCTCTCTCAGGGACCCGGTGGGACCTCATCGCTACTTCATAGGCCTTAAATCACTGCCCAATGTCCTCATGCTTCATGAAATCTTTGATAACATCTTTGGGAATGTATACCTTTCCTTCCCCAGGCACTGATGGTGTGCTGCCACCAGAGGGATTGATCTCTAAACTCTTTGCTTTCAGATCCAACTCCCTCAACCCTCTCTCATGCTCTAAAAGCATCCTCTTTTCCTCCATGGCCAATTTCTGCTTTTCCAACTCCAACTTCTTATTTTCTATGTCACCCTCCTTCCCCAGCCTGAGCTTAGCAAGCTCCTTCTCATGCACCCTATCTCTCTCTCTGTCCTCCAACTCCTCTGGAGACAGACCCCTTTGAGAAACACTGCTGCCATCCACGTAAGGTACCCTCCCTCCTGGCAGATTCAATTGCCCCTCCTGTTTCTCATCCACATTCTCTGCCTCCACCAGAGGTTCCTCATCCTGCTCACTGGCATTTCTGGATTCCAACCAGGCCCTCAGCACCTTTTGGTATTCATCCTTCCTAGTGAGGCTTTTCACAGAGACTTTAAACTTCTTGCAGATAGCTTTCAGTTGAGACACAGTGTAGGTTTCCACCCTATCTTCCTCAAATTCGATATCAATGGATGCAATAGATGCGGGCTTGGTCATGATGACAAAATTGCCAGTACTTTACTTTGCAGAAAAAAAACAATCCAAGGGAAAAAGTTCAGTAAAAGTTTATGGTCACGTAATGGTCTGCACTATGCTAGTAGTGTACACCAATCACTGTGTGTAAATCACAAATGCAAGTCCAGGATCCTCACCGCTGACCACCAATGTTAGAAATGGGGGTCTCTAGTTGGCAGAGGTAGGTACCTTTACCCAAATAGGGACCCTTGCTTCTCATCAGGGTAAGGGGGATACACTTCTAAAATTACCCCTGCTCACCCCCTTGGTAGCTTGGCACAAGCAGATAGGCTTATTTCAGAGGCAGTGTGTAAAGCATTTGTGAACACATACAGTAATACAGGGAAAACACTACAAATGGACACCACACCAGTTTAGAAAAATAGGAAATCTTTATCTAAACCAACAAGACCAAATAGAATAAAAATCCCACATGCAATACTCTTGAAAAATATTACTTGTGCAAAATAACCTTTAAGTTGCAGGAAAATCAATAAAACACAGTTCTTCCGACTCGGTAGCTCCTCCTGGGGCTACCGCGATACTGAATACGACAGAGTCTAACAATTCCAGCCGACCGTTTTGATACGGGCTAGCTAAAGCGTCAACAGACTCGGACACAGTACCTTTCTTGTTGCGACAACATGTCGGTGAGAGTCGGTCGGGGCAAACGTCGCGGTCGCGTTATGAAGCGGAGCGTTGCGGCAGGCGGTGTCCTCGTGATTCGGTGCAGGCAGCGGCTCGTTGACGGAGTCGGTGAGACCAGGGCAAGTGTTGAAGGGTGAGACGGTGCTCGCTGCAGTGCTGCAGGTCATGGTGCAGCGACGGAGCCCGTCGATGTTCGGGTCGGGCAGCGACGGAGTCGGTGACGTCCTTGCAGCATGTAGCGAAGCGTTGCGGAGTGCAGTGCTCTCAGGACGCGGTGCAAGCAGCGGCTCGTTGACGGAGTTAGTGAGACCAGGGTTGCATTGCGAAGCGAGGCGTTGCTCTCGGCGGTGCTTTCAGGTCACGGAATCCTGCGACGGACTCGATGACAGAGTGGGTTATCCTTTTCTTCTGCGGAGATGATCATAGACAGTGCCCACAGACGCGGTGAGGTCTTTGCTGTTCCTGAGACTTTTAGAACAGGGGGCAAGCTCAGTTCAAGCCCTTGGAGATCTTCTCTTCAAGCAGGGGGGACAAAGCAAGCAGCAAAGTCCTTTCTCCTTTCCTTGGCAGCAAGTAGCCACTGCAGGCCAACCCCAGACAGCAAACAGCACAGGGGCAGTATACCTCCTCAGCTTCTCCGGCTCTTCTCCTTGGCAAAGGTTCCTCTTGATTTCCCAGAAGTGATCTAAAAGTCTGGGGTCTGGGCCCCTCTTTTTATACACAAAAAATCCTTTGTTCTCTGAAGGCAGAGAGTGTCTGTACCCAGCCAAAACAAGTTCTGTGGGGCACTTTGCAAGTGCACAACAACCTCCATTGTCAGTGTGAGCCCTGGCTCCAGACACACCACAGGGGGGCGGAGCCATTATTGTGGAAGGCAGGCACAGCCCTATTCAGGTGCAGGTGCTACTCCTCCCACCACTCCAAATCCAAATGCAGTCCAGGCCTATTCAGCCCAGCCCTGACTCATCAGACTTCTGGAGCCACTGCCCCTCTCCAGCCGCTGTCATCCAAAAGCCAGACATGCAATACACAAACCTAGCAGAGGCACACTGGATGGTCAGGCAAGAAAATACCTAAATTCTAAAAGTGGTATTTTCAAACACAGAATGTAAAAATCACCCTCACTAAAAGATGTATTTTAACATTCTGAGTTCAGGCATACTAAACTTTATTTTTCTACCTTGTTCCTAGGGCCAGTTATGTTTATAAGATGTTATAAACAAACTCCCATTCTGTCGTATGGGAACAGGTAGCCTTGCAATAGTGAAAAACGAAATTGGCAGTATTTCACTCACAGGACATGCCACACACATCAGGGCATGTCCTACCTTTCACATACAATGCACCCTGCCCACAGGGGTACCTTGGGCCTACCTTAGGGGTGACTAATATGTAGAAAAGGGAAGGTTTAGGGACTGGCAAGTGTGTGCACTTGCCAAGTCGACATGGCAGTCCCAGACTGCGCACAGGCTCTGCAATGGCAGGCCAGAGTTACATTTTACCAGCTGCTTCTGTGGGTGGCACAATCAGTGCTGCAGCCCACTAGCAGCATTTGATTTAGAGGCCCTGGGCACACACAGTGCACTATACTAGGGTCTGACAAGTAAATCAAATATGCCAATCATGGAATCACTAATCCATAACAACAATTTACAAAGGGAGCACTTGCACTTTGGCACTGAACAGCAGTGGCAAAGTCCTCAAAGCATCTAGACCAACAAAACGGAGTCCAACATACAGCACAAACACAGGAGGCAAAGGCAAAAAATGCAGGGGAGACCCACCCCAATGGTGCCAGGTCTAACATGACCTATTTTCTCTATTCTTTTGTTTTTTATTATCCCATTTCTTCTTGGAAGAATCAGGTGCTTGCTTGGTGTTATCTTTTTCAGGACCCCCAAGAGGTGAGGTTTTGTTGCTCTAGCTCCCAAACTATCTCTACCTAATTCGGCATAGGTATCTTCGATAATTTTAGGTAATTCACGTTCCTTTTGTAAAAGAGTGAGATCCCTAAGGTGTTGGCGTATTGCCACTGCCTCCCCTTTTATGTTTTCTAATATAATAGTTGATACCTGGGCAAAATTTCCTAACAATTTCATCCCTAAGTTCAGAGCAGGTTCTGCTCCATACTCATTCTGTATTTGTCTTAATACATCTGGCATTACTGCTATTGAAGGGATACCATGAGTTCTGGTATATATGGCAGCGAAAACTGTGCCCCATGATGTACAATCCTCTATCTGGGGAGCTATCCCCATTGGCAAGCAGATTGTTAGCATCCTGTGTTTTTCTTGAGGGTTTGTGTGTGGAAACACTGCCTTTAACTGTGTTATTTTCTGAGCTATCCAGAATGCATTTGCTCACGTTTATTGGGCATTTTACCCATAACAGCGTGTAGCGTTTGTGGAGTTATTTTAGATGTAGATCCCTGAATTTGTCCTGTAGGTGCAGCCCTTGTTGGCTGAAGTGTGAGTGTTCTCATCACGAACTGTGTCAGGTTTCTGTAAAGTTTTATTATTTCTTTATGAAGTGGACGTAAGTTTGCTACTGGCATTGTGTCAATGTCTGGATGCGGTGTGTAAGCCGCTAGGACTGGCCAAGTTGCTCCATCTTTTCCGAGCGGACCGAGTCTCACTTTTTCTTTTGTGTGTGGGAGGGCACCTTTAAACCAGTTTATGTGCTCCTGATAGGTGAGCGGAACTTCAATGTCCTCATACGGACATTATTCATCTAGTGTTTCATCTTCTGTGCAAAAATGAAATGTATTTGTGCATGCATCCGCTGGTGGGAATTTAACCCATGAATAGAATACCTTTGTTCTATATGAATTGTATGCATCAATCACGAATGTTATGTCCCACCCCTAGCTGTGACTCCATAGTCTGCTAATTTTAAAGTAAAGGCAGTTCTGACATTTTCTGAAATGTTAATTTCGCCTTCTTGTTCTCTTTCCTCTACTACGTTCGCATGTTGTGCTGGCGCAGCGGCGTCTTCCTCAGCCATTATTGGAGAGAGAGATGAAATTTATTTTTCAAGGAAACTGAGATAAGGTTTTATGCACAATAGGGAACCATTTGTCCTTCAAGCTTGATAAACCTACAGCCAATACATAGGATATGCCTACTCAGCTGTGGCGAATGGTTCCCTTCCCACCCCAGACCTCTCTGGGTAAATGTGAGTAGGGGTCTCTGAGAGCAGCACGACTGAACTACTCAGATTTGACCGTTATATAAGTACCAAACCAAGGTTGGCGGCGCCATGTCATGTAGTTCCTATAAACCTATATAGGATCTGTGCTTTTAGACAAAATAGATTGTGGGATTGGTGTCCAGACTGATTCCAGACACCCCCGCTGGGTATGTTCATCTGTATACCAGCTAGCTCACAGTGCCACTGTAAACTCCTCTTACCAAGGAGAGAATAGTTCTTGGCAACTATCGAACATGACAACTCTGTCCCATCAGGGATCATGGAAACAGTACAGCACTTTTCGCTCAGTCACTAGTGCTCACTTTGTCTTAGAGATCTGTACAGAATACACGGTGGGGACGTTTTCAATAAGCATTTATTGAACCAGCGTCATTCTAGTGTAAAATAGGTGTGCTGAAACAACCTTAAGACAGAAACAGATATAAATGATTATAAGCACCAACAGAGTAAAAGGATGGTAGAATCCTACCATAGTGCTAAAACAATGAATACAGGAAGGTATAATGCGTACTCCTACGATGCAACCCTAACTAGATGTACCTAAGTTTACCTAGCATGTATGTAGGTGTAGAGCCAAGAAGTCCTCTAGGATAAAGTCAACCCCATTACCTGAAGTGAGAGACTGTGGGACCACGTCTTGGTCTCGAGATAGACACCCCACGAGGGATGTCAGACCACTGCGAGCTGGAGTGTCTGCGTGCACGAACCTCAGCGTCTTGCGTCAGTGTGTCAGCATGGAAGTCTTTTTTCTCCTCTCCCTGCCTCAGCAAATAAATGGTGTTTATATACCCACAGTAGTACCCTCAGGGGATCTACATTGCTGTGTCATGTCGGACTAGGATGACGGATGGAATGACCCTTATACATAGGTATTATGCAGGAGATGGTAGTCCTGCTGAGATTCCAAGAATCCTGATGCATAATGAATGAGGCTAGTTTTCGGAGAGAACCCCACGTCATTTAAGCAGTATCATAACTATGTAAAAGGTCAGTACCAATAACCATTATGTAGTGTAATGGCAGGGGAAATATAGGTCAAAGGTCAGGTTACTACCTGAGCCTATATCGGGGTACCTGTATGAAACATAACACTGCGATGATGCAGTTGAGGCGCTGGTGTCGACAGGTGTCAGGGCTGCGGTGTAAGTTGGGTGGAGGGTCGTGCTCTTCAAGAGTTGCACCCTTGTCTCTGGTGCATGCAGCAGTGCAGTGTCATTGTGCAGCTCTGTCGTCGGAGAGGTCGGGCTGTGGTGCCAGTCGGAGCTGTGCAATGTGCACTTCATGAGCGGTGCCCTAGGCCCCAGTACAGGCAGCGGCCTCGATTATGAAGTCAGTGTCGATAAGTTGCTGCAGTCGGCAAAACCAGGGCTGCAGTGGAAGTCAGGGCAGTGCGTCATGCTCTCACAAGCGGTGCCCTTGGCTCCGGTGCAGGCAGTGGCATCACTGATGGCATCGATGTTGCATTTCTTGAGTTGCAGCACCAGCTACATGATTGCAAGGGCCCAGGAACTGGAGTCGGCACCACTTAGCAATCAGGACTCCAAGAAGAAGTCCATGTGCTGTTAGCAAGATGCAGGTGAAGTCTTTGATGGCCCTAAGACTTCTTAACAGGAGGCAAGCATGCACAAGCCCTTGGAGAACCTTGGAAGCAGGATTCAGAAAGCAAAGACCAGTCCTTTCACTCCGAGGACAGAAACAGCAGCAGTAGACCAGCACAGCACAGCATCCAGCAAAGTTGCAATATCTCCTGACAGCAATTCAGTTCTTCTTCCTGGCAGAATGTCCTCAGTCCATAAGTGCTCTGATTTTGGGGTGTCGGAGGTCCATTACTAATTACCCTTTCTGTCTTTGAGGTAGGTAAACTTCAAAGGAAAGTCCTTTTGGTGCACAAGACCCTGCCTTTCCTTGATCTGGCTCCAGAGACACTACAGGGGGGTGGAGACAGCTTTGTGTGAGGACAGGCACAACCCTATTCAGGTGTCAGTGACAACTCCTCCCACCACTCTAGCTCCGGAAGGCCCAGCATCCTGGTGGAGACTTGTCAAGATATTTAAGGCACACCTGAGCTCCCTTTGGGTGACTGTTTAGAGTGAATGCACAAGTGCCCAACTGTCAGCCAACCCAGATGTGGATTATACAGACAGGCAGAGGCAGAAAAAAGTTAAGCAAGAAAATGCCCACTTTCTAAAAGGCTGTCCGACTTCGAATCGTGTGGCTGTGATTAAAGGAAGGATTAGGTTCTTTAACCCAATTCAAGAATGCAAAGCAATTAGAACAAGACGGAAATAATATCTACTCGGGAGTCAAGCACCCGCTCTGATAAATTGACAATCCCTTGAAGATTCGGCTCGCACGGCCTGTGTTAACAACATTTCACTTGTGCAGGGTAGGAAATTCACCTCAAGATCCCCTGTGAGCGGTTAGACTTGTGAGACCAGCTCCCACCAGATTATGCCAACATTTGACAAACCTGAAGCCCTGATGAGAGCCCCAGTACTTCTTGCCTGGGATTCGAAACGTGTTGGCATTTAGCAACACCGAGGAGCTGTGAATTAACATTAATTTAATTAGAGGGAAATGAAATGAAAAGTATTTCCCCCTGTTTGTAGTAATTGTTCCCAGTGTTTAGCATTCCTTTGAGGCAGACTGAGTGGTAGCCTCAAGGTTTTGCTTTGTTTAGAAATATGATATGGTGCATTGTAATGTTAGCCATTTGTTTTATGTAGTGATGTCACATGTTTTAATGTTTGTTGTTTATGAATATTGTTGAATCTTTGAATGTTTTTGTAAATTGTTCATGTCTTTTAAATGAACAAGTGTTATTCTTTTCATTTATTTGAATTACTGTGAAAAAAGCATAAAATACTAATGAATGATAAGCGTAAATAAATAACCAGATCAAACTAAAAGGGTTGTTGTTTGACCGTTGCTATAAAGAGACAGCACAGAAGTTAAGCAGGTGTCAGGTTCCCCCCCTTTTGTTATGAACACTTTCTAAAAGTGGCATTTTCAAACACTCAATTTAAAAACCAACTTCACCAAAATATGTATTTTTAAATTGTGAGTTCAGAGACCCCAAACTCCCAATATATACCTGCTCCCAATAGGAAATTACACTTAAAAGATATTTCAAGGCAATCCCCATGTCACCCTATGGGAGAGACAGTCCTTGCAGTAGTGAAAAATGAAATTAGCAGTATTTCACCATTAGGACATGCAAAACACACCAGTACATGTCCTACCTTTTAAATACACTTCACCCTGCTGTTTTGGGCCTACTTTAGTGGTGACCTATATATAGTAAAAGGGAAGGTTTGGGCCTGGCAAGTGGGTGCACTTGTCAGGTCGAAATGACGGTTTAAAACTGCACACACAGACACTGCAGTGGCAGGTCTGCGACATGTTTGCAGGGCTACTCATGTGGGTGGCACAATCAGTGCTGTAGGTCCACTAGTAGCATTTGATTTACATGTCCTGGGCACACCTGGTGCACTTTACTAGGGACTTACTAGCAAAGCAAATATGCCAATCATGGATGAACCAATCACCAATACAATTTAGACAGGAACCACTTGCACTTTAGCACTGGTTAGCAGTGGTAAAGTGCACAGAGTCATAAAACCAGCAAAAATTAGATGCAGCAGACAGTTAGAAACAGGAGGTCTGAAGCAAAAAAAGACCGGGGAAAACACGCCAAAGATGCCAGGTCTAACAATTACCTACTGGCGGTCACCAGTAGGTAGCTATACTTAGGACCTAGTTTCCATAGGAAAAGCGGTTTTTGACTTGTTTATAACTTTAGTGCCGTTTGATAAATCTTGATGACATTTTCCCAAAAAAGTGAAATCGTATGTCTAGTTTTGCATGGAAAGATTTGGGGTGATCAGGCAAATGGGGGCCGAGAAAAAGGGATCAACAAAAGTGCGTTTCCTATGCAATTTCCCATAGGGATTTTGATTACAACTACAGCCGAACTGCTGAACGGAATTACACTAGATTTTGCAGAGAGGTAGCTGCTGGTCCAGAAAGAGCCCATTTTGCGATTTGGTGTAAATCTGTTCAGTAGTTGCAGAGTTATTAAAGAAATAAGAAATATAGATATCTAGGGACGTGAAACTTAAGCGGATCCCGTCCGGGGAATCTGCGGTGCCAGGTGTCAACACCAACGACGTGATTGGCTCCCCACAACCTGATTAGGAGGCTGTGGCCACCATTTTAAGTATCAGAGAATGGTTCCAGTGGCAAGTGATTAAAGGGGTCAGGCTAGAGGTACCCTGTCCCGATGGGTGCGGTAGAGGAGTGTCAGAGGAACCTATATTGGGTACGAAATTGAGTCACAGTGGTTTTCTTTTTCACTTCAGGAATTCATGGAACCCCTGCGAGTCCCAGCCTGGCCCCCCATGTACATCTGTGACAGACCAGCAAACCTTGATATATTTTGGAGAAAAAAAAACTTTCAGACACCCACACAGATACTCTAACACCAATTTACAGACCCACCCAGGCAGTCACACACCCACTCACAGATCTACATAGACATTCAGACACCCACTCACAGATCCACTCAGATTCTCACACACTCTCTGTTAGAAATTGGGGGCTCCAGTTGTCAAGGGTTTGCACCTTTGTCCAAGTAGGGACCCTTCCTTCTAGTCAGGATAAGGGAGTTACACTCCTAAAATAACCCCTGCTCACCGCCTTGGTAGCTTGGCACGAGCAGTCAGGCTTATCTTAGAGGCGGTGTGTAAAGCATTTGCACATAACCAACAGTAATACAGTGTAAACACTACAAAAGGACAACACAACAGTTTAGAAAAATAGCCAATATTTAAATATACTTAAGACAAGACCAAGAACAATAAAAATCCACAATACAGTACTTAGAAATCTTCAGCTATCAAAATAACCTTGAAAAACAGTTCCTTGAAGTCGATAGCTCCCTCTGGGGCTATCATGGCGTCGAGAACAAATAACTCCAAACAGTTCTGGCTGACCGCAGCATCGAGGGCCAGCTGCGGTGTCGGGAAGACCTGTAAAACAGTACCTTTAGAAATGCAGGGCGTCGGCAACCTCTCGTTGAGCTTCCGAAAGCACGGTGTCTGCAGGCGTCGGTTCCGGAGGTCGGTGCAGGAGTTGTCGGGCCCTCGAAGTCACACGTGTTGCAGATCGAACTCCTCGTGGTTGAAGTCAGGAGCGCTGGCGTCGGCAGGTGTCGAATGCTGCGGTGCCCTCAGGTCGCCGTGCGAACAGCAGCTCGTGGTGGCGTAAGATGGCATCGTCGGTGAGACCAGGGTCTCAGTGCGAAGTGATGCGGTGCTCATCGCTGTGCTGGCAGGTCACGGTGCAAGCAGTGGCGGCGTCGTGGCTGAAGCGCTGTCGTCGGCTGGCGAACTGGAGTCGATGGCGCCGGTGTCGGTAGCCAAGGCTGCGGTGCGGGATGAGGGCGGTGGGTCGTGTAAACTTACGAGCGGTGCCCACGAACCACGGTGCAAGCAGCAACGTCGATTTTGTCATGGAGCGTCGTCGTCGGGGATACCAAGGCGGTGTCGTGAAACGAGGCGGTGCGGAGTGCGGTGCCCACAGGTCACGGTGCGAGCAGCGGCTCGGTGGCGGCATCAGCAGACATCGTCGGTGAGGCCAGTGTCACGGTACGGCGTTGCGGCGGTGCCCTCTGCGGTGCCTTCAGGACACGGAGTCGGCAGCGGCATCGTAGACGGCGTCGGGTTGCTTTTTCTTCTGTTGCAGCACAAAACACACAGTCCCCAGTGCTGAGGGCAGAAGAACTTGAAGTCTTTGCTGTTCCTGAGACTTCTTGAACAGGGGGCAAGCTCTACCTCAAGCCTTTGGAGATACTCAAAGAAAGAAGTTGCAGAAAGTTCAGTCCAGTACATTCACTGCCCAAGACAGAAGCAGCCACTGCAGGCCAACACAGCAAAGCACTCAGCAAAGTGGTAGTTCCTCCTCACAGCTTCTCCAGCTCTTCTTCTTGGCAGTCTTCTTGGTCCAAAAGAGTTCTAAAGTTCAGGGGTTTGGGCCCCAATATTTATACCACGAAATCCTTTGTTCTCTGAAGGCAGAGAGTGTCGGTACCCAGCCAAGACCAGTTCTGTCCTCACTGGTGCAGCTTCCTGGCAGGGGGTGGAGACGGCATTGTGCAAGGCAGACCAGGCCCATTCAGGTGCAAGGAAATCTCCTTCCACTACTCTAAATGCAACCCAGGTCTATTCAGCCCAGCCCTGACCCATCAGACTTCTGGAGCCGCTGCCCCTCTCCAGCCCCTGTCATCCAAAAGCCAGACATGCAATACACAAACCTAGCAGAGGCACACTGGATGGTTAGGCAAGAAAATACCTACTTTCTAAAAGTGGTATTTTCAAACACAGAATGTAAAATTCACCTTCACTAAAAGATGCATCTTTAAATTCTGAGTTCAGGCATGCTAAACTTTATCTTTTTACCTTGTTCCTAGGGCCAGTTATGTTTATAAGATGTTATAAACAAACTTCCCATTCTGTCCTATGGGAACAGGTAGCCTTGAAATAGTGAAAAACGAAATTGGCAGTAATTCACTATCAGGACATGCCACACACACCAGGGCATGTCCTACCTTTCACATACACAGCACCCTGCCCAAAGGGGTACCATGGGCCTACCTTAGGGGTGACTGACATGCAAGAAAAGGGAAGGTAAGGGCCTGGCAAGTGGGTACACTTGCCAAGTCGACATGGCAGTCCCAGACTGCCCACAGGCTCTGCAATGTCAGGCCAGAGTTACATTTACAAGCTGTTTGTGTGGGTGGCACAATCCAGTGCTGCAGCCCACTAACAGCATTTAATTTACATGCCCTGGCACACTCAGTGCACTTTACTAGGGACTGACAAGTAAATCAAATATGCCAATCATTGAAACACCAATCCATAACACAGTTTACAACAGGAGCACTTGCACTTTAACACTGAACAGCAGTGAGAAAGTGCGCAGAGACACTAAGCCGGCAAAAACAGAGTCAAAACCGGGAGGTCAGAAAGCAAAAACTCAGGAGGAAACATGCCAAAAGATGCCACATACATGTCCCCTCCAGCTGAAAGTAGGGAGAACTACCCAACCTCCTGGGAGTTCTCTTCACTAAGGTGGAAGAACCTGGACAGACCATCTGCGTTGGCGTGTTCTTTGCCAGGGCGCTGTTCCACTGTAAAGTCCATTCCTTTTAGGGAGATGGACCACCTCAGCAGTTTTGGATTCTCACCCATCATTTCCATCAACCATCTGAGGGGCCTGTGGTCTGTCTGAACTCGGAAGTGAGTCCCAAACAGGTATGGACTCAGCTTCTTCAGCGCCCAGACCACAGCAAAAGCTTTCCTTTGTATGGCACTCCACCTCTGTTCCCTGGGGAGTAGTCTCCTGCTAAGGAAGACTACAGGCTGGTCTAGGCCCTCTTCGTTCAGTTGTGAGAGCACTGCTCCCACACCATGCTCTGAAGCGTCGGTCTGCACGACAAATTCCTTGGAGAAGTCGGGTGCCTTGAGCACGGGCGCCGTGCACATGGCGAGCCTTCAGGGCATCAAAAGCCTTCTGTCAGGACTCCAGTCCGGATCACCTTCTTGGGCTGCTTCCTGGAAGTCAGCTCTGTTAAGGGGGCAACAATGGTGCCATAGACCTTAACAAACCTCCTGTAGTAACCGGTGAGACCTAAAAAGGCTTTCACCTCTGTCTGGGTCTTGCGGGGTTCCCAAGCCAGAATGGTGTCAATCTTGGGCTGTAGGGGCGCCACCTGGCCGCTTCCTACTTGGTGTCCCAAGTACACCACAGAACCCTGCCCGATCTGGCACTTACTGGCCTTGATCGTGAGGCCTGCCCTCTGCAGAGCCCTCAACACTTCACCAAGGTGCTGCAAGTGTTCTTCCCAGCTGGAACCGAACACTGCAATGTCATCCAGGTAGGCGGCACTGAAATCCTCCAGTCCAACCAACACCTGGTTGACCAACCTCTGAAAGGTGGCAGGGGCATTCTTCAACCCAAAGGGCATCACCTGGAACTGGTAATGTCCTTCTGGGGTTGAGAATGCTGACCTCTCCTTGGCCCCATCGGTTAAGGCAATCTGCCAGTACCCAGATGTTAAATCAAACGTGCTGAGCAACTTGGCAGCTCCCAACCGATCAATGAGCTCGTCAGCTCTGGGGATGGGGTGCGTGTCAGTCCTGGTGACGGCATTGAGCCCACGGTAGTCCACACAAAACCGCAGTTCTGGAGTGGCACCGGGTGCAGCAGCCTTTGGGACCAAGACCACTGGGCTGGCCCAAGGACTGTTGGAGGGCTCGATCACCCCTAACGCCAATATCTTAGAGACCTCCTCTTTGATGCTGGCCCTGACCCGGTCAGTCAACCTGTATATCTTGTGTTTTACAGGAGGGCTGTCACCAGTGTCCACGTCGTGGGTACACCAGTGAGTAACACCTGGGGTCAGAGAGAACAGTGGGGCAAACTGTCCCAACAACTGGTGACAGTCGTTCTGCTACTCTGGGGTCAGTGTAGGGGAGAGGATCACACCTTCCACTGACCCATCGTGCTCCTTGGTGGACAGGAGGTCAGGGAGAGGTTCACTCTCCTCTTCCACCCCATCATCTGTCGCCAAGAGCATGCTCACTTCGGACCTCTGGAAGTGGGGTTTGAGGCGGTTCATGTGCAGGACCCTCAAAGGGTTCCTTGTAGTCCGCAAATCCACCAGGTAGGTGACATCACTTTTGCGCTCCACCACCTCAAACGGCCCAGACCACTTGTCCTGCAAGGCACAAGGTTCCACTGGGGCCATGACCTACACTTTTTGCCCAGGTTGAAATTCGACCAGAGTGGCATTCTGGTCATACCACTTCTTCATTTCTTCCTGGCTTGCTTCTAGGTTCGCCTGAGCGAGTTTCCTGAAGCGGGCAGTTTGGTTTCTGAAGGCCAGCATGTAACTAAACACATCCTGGTGAGCGTGTTCCTGGGAGCTGCCTCCCAGCCTTCCTTCACCAAACTCAGAGGTCCTCTCACAGGATGACCATACAGAAGCTCAAAGGGACTGAACCCAAGAGACTCCTGTGGCACCTCCCTGTATGCAAAGAGAAGGCATGGCAAGAGGACGTCCCACTTACGCCTCATGGGTTCTGTTAGACCCTTAATCATGCCCTTCAAGGCCTGGTTGAATCTCTCCACCAGACCGTTACCTTGGGGGTGGTAAGGAGTGATGAACTTGTAGGTTATACCACACTCCTTCCACAGGGTTGTCATATACTTAGATATGAAATTGGTCCCCCTGTTAGAAACCACCTCTCTGGGGAACCCCACCCGGGAAAAGATCCCCATTAACGCCTGGCCCACCACTGACACTGTCGTTGTCCTGAGAGGGATTGCCTCCAGGTACCGGGTGGCATGGTCCACCAGGACCAGGATGTACCTGTTGCCCATGGCTGTCTTGGGATCCAGTGGCCCCACAATGTCCATCCCTACCCTTTCAAAGGGTGTTCCAACAACTTGAAAAGGTTGGAGAGGAGCTTTGACCTTCTTCCCACTCTTACCACTTGCCTGGCAAGTTTGGCAAGACCTACAATGTCCATCCGACTGCCTTCGCATTTGGGGCCAGAAGTAGTGGGTGACAAGCCTGTCAAAGGTCTTGTCCCACCCCAAATGTCCTGCCAAAGGCACGTCATGAGCCAGACCCAGTAGGAAGGTCCTGAAGCGCTGGGGTACCACCAGCACACGGGCTGACCCAGGCTCAGCAACCTTAGGCTCACTATACAGGAGACCATTCTCCCAGTAGATCCAATGTGATCCAGACCGATCACCAGCTGCCTGGTCTGCAGCCTGCCACCGCAGACCCTCCAGAGAAGGGTACTCTTTCTGCTCCCTGCAGAATTCTTCCCTGGTGGGACCCCTCCTTGCTGCCAATGGGTCAGCTCAGAGATGTCACCCAGTTCAGGTACCTGCTCCCCTGTAGGCCCCGGGCCGTCCCCCTCAAGGTCAGCCTCCTCCTAGTCCGTGGTAACTTCAGGGGCCGGTTTCCCGTGCCCCCTGCCCTTTTTCTTGGCAGGGACCTGACCCACTGTTTCAGGCTCCAGGTCCTTCTGATTACCCTTTCTGGCCGCCATTGACCGAGTGGACACACATGCCCACTCTGGCAACCCAAGCATCTCCAAGTGAGACCTGAGCTCAACATCCTTCCACAAGGACTGCTCCAGGTCGTTACCTAGCAGACAATCTACAGGCATGGTAGGGCTCACAAACACCCTCAAGGGACCTGAGACCCACCCCCATTCAAAAGGAACCTGCGCCACCATACACTGGTGCTCTGAGTTGTCCACAGCAACTACTTGGTGGAATGCCCCTGGGACTACCTGCTCTTCAGAGACCAGGTGACACCGGACTGAGGTCGCACTGGCTCCAGTATCTCTGAGAGCCTCTACCCTTTTCCCATTGATGGTCACCCAGGTGCTGTATTTCTTTGTGTTAGGGGGCACCTTGGTTCCTGGGACCATCTCACTGTCCCCTAGTGAGACGAGGGTCATTTCTGCTGGATCCCCACCCTCCTGTGGGCACCCCTCCTCCCCAAGCGCTGACACTAGCCAACACCTTGGACTGCCCACCGCTGGGTGGCTGTGCCCTCTTGGGACACTTGGGGTCCCCCTTCCAGTGACCCACCTGGTCACATGCAAAACACTTGCGGGGCCGGTCTTAGCAGGCTTTCCTGAAGAGACCACTGCTTTCTTATCTCCTGGGGGTTGGGCACCTTTACCCTGGGTGTTAGTTTGGGGCCCTTTAGAGAACTCCTGTGCTTTACCCTTGTCCCCCCCACTTTTCTGCTGGGGACCCTGCCCACCTTTACCTGAATCCACCAAACGCTTTCTTGTGGACCCGGGTACTCACCCAGCGGTCTGCCTCCATAGCAAGCTTCCTGGGGTCAGTTAGCTTACTATCAACCAAGTGCTGGCACAGATCTGCAAAATATAGACTAGACAAGTGCTCCCATGCAATCAAACTGTAGAGCCCCTGAAAATATGTTACATTACTGCCCTGGGCCTTCACCCAGCCATCCAGTGACCTGCAAAACGAATCTACACATTCCAACCATGTGTTGGCATCAGACATCTTACTGGACCTAAACTGATCCCTGTACTTTTCAGGAGTGAGACCATACCTGGTGAGAAGGGCCTCCTTCATGTCAACATAGGTGAGGTTATACCCCTTACCCAAAGCTATCAAAGTATCCCTTGCTTCTTCTGGGAAAAGAGGCCACAATCCTGACCCCCCAATTATTCTCAGGGACCCCATTCATGTGTATGAGATGCCTCATAACACTGAAACCACCTTTGTATGTCATCCCCCTTCTTGAACTCCTTGCCTACATTCTTGGGGATGTGCACAATTCGATCTGACTGCACTGATGAGTTGCTGCCACCATCTGAGCTGTGCCTACTCCTTAGCTCCAGCTCCTTAAGACTACGTTCATGATCTAAGTTCATCTTTCTTTCCTCCATGGCTATTCTCTTCTCTTCCCTCTCACTCTCCATCCTGAGTTTTTACAACTCGAACTTCCTTGCTTCCCGCCTGTCCTCCAGCTCCTCTGGGGACAGGCCCCTGCTGCCTGGCCTGGAGGGTTCTTCCCCTCCCAAAAGCACATCCACCCTAGGAATAGACTCCTCCGCCTCTCCACTGAGATTTCCAGATTGCTCACTGGCATGTCTGGCTGCTACCCAGGCCCTCAGCGCCTTTTGTAGCTCCTCCTTCCTGGTGAGGCCTCTGACTTGGACTTTTAGGTTTTTGTAATGGCCTTCAGCTCTTTCACGTTGTAGGATTCCAACCTATCCTCCTCAAAGGCAACTTCCAAGGATGCACTTGATGATGCTCTTGATTCAGGCATGATGAAGTAGCAAGTTCAAAACTGGCAAGGTCAAAAATAGGCCAAAAAGAAAAAGAACCACATGTGGCACGTAATGGTCTGCGATATGGTAGTAGTGCACACCAATCACTGTAAGTCAAGTGCAAACACAAGTCCTATCCCACCGCTGCCAATGTTAGAAATGGGGCTCTCTAGTTGGCAAGGGTTTGCACCTTTGTCCAAGTAGGGACCCTTCTTTCTAGTCAGGATAAGGGAGTTACACTCCTAAAATAACCCCTGCTCACCCCCTTGGTAGCTTGGCACGAGCAGTCAGGCTTATCTTAGAAGCAGTGTGTAAAGCATTTGCACATAACCAACAGTAATATAGTGTAAGCACTACAAAAGGACACCACACCAGTTTAGAAAAATATCCAATATTTTTATATACTCAAGACAAGACCAAAAACGATAAAGAATCCACAATACAGTACTTAGAAATAGATCATTTATCAAGATGTCTTCTAAAACAGTGCAGAAGTCATAGCTCCTCTAAGACTATCACGGAGTTCGTGAACAAACGAGTCTAGGTAGCTCCGTCCGGGTCGCGTACCGCGATGCTGGAAAACAACAGAGTCCTAACAGTTCCAGCCGACCGTCGGCGACCTCTCGGGCCAGCAAAGCATGGCGTCAACATGACTCGGTAACGGAGTACCGTTCGAGTCGTTGCGGCCTTGAAGTCACGGAGGTGCGAGCCGAGCTCACGTGGTTGAACTCAGGAGCGCTGGTTGGCAGGTATGCAGAAGCTGCGAAGCGGTGCAGTGTGCGGCGTGTGATCCTCTCAGATGCGGTGCAGGCAGCGGCTCGGTGACGATCGTCCAGACGGCGTCGCGTGAGACCAAGGCTTACGGTGCAGAGGCGGTGACGGTGCTCGATCGCGGTGCTGGCCAGGTTCGCGGTGCAGGCGACAGAGCGCGGCTGAGCGTGGAGCTGGCGTCGGGTCGGCCCAGGACGGCTGTGTGGGACGAGGTGGTGCATCGTGAAACCTTACGAGCGGTGCCCCCAACCATGATGCGGTCAGCGGGTGTCGAGTCCAGCAGCAGCGACAGCGTCGGTGAGACCAGGATGGCGAAGTGAAGCGAGGCGGTGCGGACTGCGGTGCCCACAGGTCACGGTGCAAGCAGCGGCTCAGTGGCGGTATCGCGGCGTCTCGGTGAGACCAGGGTTGCGGTGCGGCGATGCGGACGGTGCGGTCTGCGGTACCGTCAGGACACAGAGCCAGCGACGGAGTCGGTAGACTGAGTCGGGTTGCTGTTCCCTTCTCTGTGGCAACTGAAACAGCGGTTCCAGAAGCGGTACCCAGAGGCTGATGAAGTCTTTGCAGTCCCTGAGACTTCTAGAACAGGAGGCCAGCTCAACTTCAGGCCCTTGGAGATACTCAAGCATAAGTAACAGAAAGTTCAGTCCAGTCCTTTCACTGCCCAAGGCAGAAGCAGCAACTGCAGGCCAACCCAACAAAGCAACAACACGGCAAAGGGGCAGTACTCCTCCTGGCAGCTCTTCCAGCTCTTCTTCTTGGCAGGTCTCCTTGATTCCAGCGAGTTCTAAAATTCTGGGGTCTGGGCCCCAATATTTATACCACCAAATCCTTTGTTCTCTGAAGGCAGAGAGTGTCTGTACCCAGCCAAAACCAGGTCTGTCCTCACTGGTGCAGCTTCCTGGCAGGGGGTGGAGACAGCCTTGCGCAAGACAGACCAGGCCCATTCAGGTGCAAGGAAATCTCCTCCCACTACTCTAAATGCAACCCAGGTCTATTCAGCCCAGCCCTTACCCATCAGACTTCTGGAGCCACTGCCCCTCTCCAGCCCCTGTCATCCAAAAGTCAGACATGCAATACACAAACCTAGCAGAGGCACACTGGATGGTTAGGCAAGAGAATACCTACTTTCTAAAAGTGGTATTTTCAAACACAGAATGTAAAAATCACCTTCACTAAAAGATGCATCTTTAGATTCTGAGTTCCGGCATACTAAACTTTATTTTTCTACCTTGTTTCTAGGGCCAGTTATGTTTATAAGATGTTATAAACAAACGTCCCATTATGTCCTATGGGAACAGGTAGCCTTGCAATAGTGACAAAGGAAATTGGCAGCTAATTCACTATCATGACATGCCACACACACCAGGGCATGTCCTACCTTTCACATACACTGCACCCTGCCCACATGGGTACCTTGAACCTACCTTAGGGGTGACTGACATGCAAGAAAAGGGAAGGTAAGGGCCTGGCAAGTGGGCACACTTGCCTGAGTCGACATGGCAGTCCCAGACTGCCCACAGGCTCTGCAATTGCAGGCCAGAGTTACATTTACAAGTTGTTAGTGTGGGTGGCACAATACAGTGCTGCAGCCCACTAACAGCATTTGATTTACATGCCCTGGCACACTCAGTACACTTTACTAGGGACTGACAAGTAAATGAAATAGGCCAATCATGGAAACACCAATCCATAACACAGTTTACAACAGGAGCACTTGCACTTTAACACTGAACAGCAGTGAGAAAGTGCGCAGAGACACTAAAGCACCAAAAACAGAGTCAAACCCGGGAGGTCAGAAAGCAAAAAGACAGGTGAAACACGCCAAAAGATGCCAAGTCTAACACCCTCTCACATACCCATATAGGAAATCAAACATCCACTCACAGACCCGCACAGGTACTCACATACACACTCACAGACCAACACTGACACCTACATACCCACTCACAGACCTACATAAACACTCACACACCCAGTGGCAGGTGCACAAAGACGCTCACACACTGATGCACAGAACAACACAGATACTCAGACACCCACTCACAGACCCACTCAGACACTCATACCCACTCACAGACCCACTCAGACAGTCACACACTCATTGACAAACCCATTCAGACACTCATACACCAAGTGACCGGCCCACACAGGAACTCACACACCCACTCACAGACCCACTCAGACACTCACATACCCACTCACAGACCCACTCAGACACTCACACAGGCACTCACAGACCCAAACAGACACTGAGACACCCACTCACAGACCCTCTGACACTCACACACCCATTCACAGACCCACTCAGACACTCTCCCACCTACTCAGAGACCCTCTCAGTCACCCACTCACAGATCCACTCAGATACTCACACACCTACTCACAGACCCATTCAGATACACTAACACCCACTCACAGACTCACACAGACAGTTACACACCCACTCACAGACTCACTCTGACACTCACATACACAGTGACAGACCCACACAGACATTGAGACACCCACTCACAGACCCTCTGACACTCACACACCCATTCACAGACCCACTCAGACACTCTCCCACCCACTCAGAGACCCTCTCAGTCACCCACTCACAGATCCACTCAGATACTCACACACCCACTCACAGACCCATTCAGATACACTAACACCCACTCACAGACTCACACAGACAGGTACACACCCAGTCACAGACTCACACAGATACTCACACATCCACTCAAAGATGGACACAGGCACTTACACAGCCACTCACATACTCAAACACCCAGTCACAGACCAACAGAGACTCACACACCCACCCACCCACTCACTAGCCCACAGAGACACTCACATATGCACACAGACACTCATACACCCCTTCACGGACCCACTCAGACACTCAAACACCCACTCACAGAGCCACTCAGACACACTCACACCCACTCAGAGATTCACACAGACAGTCACACACCCAGTCACAGACTCACACAGACACTCACACATCCACTGAAAGATCGACACAGGCACTTACACAGCCACTCACATACTCAAACACCCAGTCACAGACCAACATAGACTCACACACCCACCCACTCACTAACCCACAGAGATACTCACATACACACACAGACACTCAAACACCCACTCACAGAGCCACTCAGACACTCTCACGGCCACTCACAGGCCCACTCAGACAATCACATACCCATTCACACATCCACTCAGACACTCTCACACTGACTCACAGACCCACTCAGACACTCTCATACCCACTCACTGACCCTCTCAGACACTCTAACACCCACTCGCAGACCCACCCACATGCCCAATCACAGACTCACTCAGACACTCACATACCCACTCACAGACCCACACAGACACTCACACACCCACTGAGGGATCCAGATACACAGTCATACATCCACTCACAGACCTGTACAAGTGAATCCTAAATGTGCTGCTTTGGATTGAACTTGTGCTTTTGATTTGTTCAACCGCAAAGGATCCACAGAGTCGAGTAAAAATTTCAAAAGAAGGATTTAAAAAGACAATGAACAAGAGCTTGTGATAAAGGGTGGCGCTAAAAAGAGACTTTGTGTTCATGGTGTGTAGATGATAACTACACATAAACCAAACATGATGCAGTCCTTCAAGTTGTTAAGGAACACCCTGTTGCCTTTCTCTGTGAAATTAACTCCATCATTTATATATATACCATCTATATCAAAGCGTAAATTGATGTGGTATCTGGAGCCCATGTTGTGGTCTCTGAGGAATGGAGAAACAGTTTTATTGACATGTTTCCTCGATTTGTTTATCTGTGGACAGAATTCATTTGACCACTTCTATTTCTGCCTTTGGCAAATGTTGGAGAACACCAAGGTAGAGTGTGGGAAAAGTGACATTAATATACAAAAGGTGTCCTTCATTAGGATTACCAGACCATCCACAAAAAGTGTACCTAGGTCATTGCCACCACAGTGCACAATTATGAGGTCTGGATGTTGGCAATCAACAATGTTTTCAACTAAAGGCAGCAATTGTTGCCACTTGCGAAACCAAGTAATGTCTACATTAGGTAAACCCAAGTCCCTGACAATGCCACTTTTTCTAGCACTCTCTCTGACCCAAAACACAAAACTGTGGCCCACAATCCACACTAACAATTTTGGAGGCAAACTGGAGGAGCACACAGGAGAAGGCTGTAGCTGAATGAGATAGTTCTGAAAATGAAAGGCAGTTAAAATGGAGGGTAACTTCTAAATTAAAAATGAACATGTTTGATTAGATGCTGTTAATATACAAGTAGCTTAAAGCAGGTAGTGATTTTGGGAAAAAAAGTAATTACTTCTGTGATTGGCTCTGGAAAAAAAAGTTATGCTGTTTGGGATACACTTATAATTCTAAACAGTCAACCACACCTGCTACCGTTCAATTTGAATGTAGTATGGTGTTCAGAGAAAGAGTTATAAACTTTCGACCTAGTGCTAGCAGTCAGTGTTCTAAACATGGTTGCCATGGAAATGGAGCCAAAAGTGCTGGGGAGAGGGGATGAAAGAGAGTAGATTGTATATCTGAGAAGCAGAGTGGTATGGAAATATTGCTTATTAGGGAGCGTTTGGGGTATAAATGCCTTGCTTTAACAGTTGATTGTTAAAAGGGATTATGGGCTCTAGTGCAGAATCTGGATCCACCACCATGTTACACCGGGGGGTCGTGCTGAGCGCTGCAGCTGATTCTCAAAATCGCTCACATTCACTACCAAATTGGGTGTCTCAACAGCAGTCTAACAAAGGGTTAAAAAAATAGTGACCATTCAGAAGTTTAACAAAAGTAAAATAGAAAAGGAAGGTTGTGATTTGCTTCACCTTCAGTATCACTGAAAGCAGAGTGAGAAGGGTTGACATTAATATATTCAGTGAAAAAACAAAGGTTACAAGGACGTTATAGTTAGGAAATATAGAATTTAAGAAAACTTGAAATTCACTGAAAAAAACAAAGGTTACAGGGTAGTTGTAGTTAGGCTCAGATTTCACATGCACAAAACCATAGAAATTCAGCAGTTATAGTTACCTGAGCTAAATATATCTTACACCCCTGCAATGCACTGTTTATGACCTCACATATTTCCTCACTCATGACATGGTCAATGACATCACTGATGCATGCTGACATTCAGTGAATGGATGGCAAAATATTGTTTGAAATTAAACTCCGGGAAAACAGAGGTCATTCTGTTTGGTAACCAAACCTCCCTCTGTTCCTTAACCTGGTCGCCTTAGGAGTTGAGTACCCTTCCTAACCCAGTAAGAAAAGCACACAACCTGGGAGTTCTAGCTGATGACCAGCTTACTTATGGCGCTCAGGTAAATGAGGTCACATCAGCTTCTTTTTATACCTTGAGGAACTCGAAAAAGATCTTGCCCTAAATTACTTCTGAGCTTCAGAAAACAATAGTTACATCCATGGTCCTTACAAAATCGACTACTGTGATGCTCTCCATATCAATATGCAACAGCAGCACATGAATAAGCTAGAGATCCTGCAGAATGCAGCAGCGTGACTGCTGTTAGGAATATCAAAATCAAAGAGGGGGGAGGTAGAAGAAGCTGTGATTCATTCGGCTTCCTTGTAGTCAACAAATATCAATGGGGAATAGATCACTTGTACCTGTGTAACCAGGGTTAGGTATAATTGCCGTCTTTTCTTAAAAACCCTCATTCACGTACATAGGCCGTCAGGCGGTATATCTTGATTCTCCTCCTTAATAAAAACGTGACAGCATCATCATTGGGTTTCTTTGATATGCTATCCTCCACCTGGAGGAAAACCACTGGTTATAGCAGTAGTGATCAGCGACAAAAAGTGGGGGTGCTCAAGTGAGGTGAATTAAAAGTTCCTTGCATTGCCTGAACTGTAACTTTATTCAGTTCAGAATGGAGGAAAATTAAAAACAGTGTTGTGCGTGAGTAGACAAGTTACTAGTCTTACGCACTCAATCGTCCATGTAAGCGGTCGACATGTTTCAGCCCCATAAACTGCCCAAGCGGGTCGGGGGCCTTCTTCAGGACCTAGAGTAGACAGTTTTGAGGCTGAGTAGTATCACAGCCAAGGTGAGTATTTATTATCTCACTTAATAATGAGTCATGGGTCAGTAGGTACCCAGAGCTGTTGAAAGAAAAGAAACAAAAGGAGAGAAAAAGGTTTTTGGTGGTGCTATACATACAAATCTCATAATGATGTGTGCTGTCTAATTAATTTTTTATAAAACACTTATATTTAAAAAACACTTATATTAAAAAGGTCATGAGCAAAAAGCAAACAAGAAAATGGCAATTCTTTAACCCAGTAAATTTACATATAATGCAGAGAATGTCACGGAGTTCACAACCCTGCATAGTACAGTGTAGTTAGAGAAAGTGATTAAAGGGGAATACGTGCACTCTGCATAAGTGTGCCACCTAGTAGTTAGAAAGTAACCATGCGAGTAAGCCAAGTCTCGGGTTCACACGGTAACAATCGAGTGCGTTAATAAAGAAACGCGCTAGTTCAGAGTTGTTAAATGTGGTGGCGAAGCGCGTAGGTCTTAGTGCGTTTACCTACCAGGTAGTACTCCCCAATTGTAAAGCTGATGTGTGGGCGGCTCGAGTACCATTATGTCCTGGATCTACAAATTATTATTTGGTAACGCGCATAAATAAAGAAAGCAGTCATGTCCCGCTATATCAATAATCAAACAGTTAGTTCGCGGGATGCAAAAGTGAAGCGCGTGTGTATTCGAAGGGTTAACGCGCATCTATTCTGATGATAGAAAACCAAAAAAAGCCAAAAGAGAAGATAAGTGGCGCACAGTTTGGTTACAGGGGCACTTCGTAGGGTTAGTTATTGTGCCACAGAGTTGAGCGCGCATTGAGGGTGAGTGCGAGTGTTTAAGAGCATACTTTGCATACCTTGGATTCCCTAATTGCGGGCTTCCTCGGGGCGCTGGCTGGCAAATTAGCCTGCTGAAAGAGTGGGAAAATAAGAGGTTGAAGAGTAATAAGAGTAAAAAGGAGGGTAATACGATACGTGTCGATTGAAGACAAATGGCTTTCTCCGTGTCAATTCCTCGTTGTACCTGGCGTGGTAGGCAATTACGACTTGTGCTTGCTCTCACTGCAGTGCCCCGGGGGACGCGGGTACGCTGAGAGCGGCCTTTATGTATTGGTTTTTCAACGGCCATGGTAGATAGACTATGGCGTATGCATGTCTACCTGGTGAGGAGTTTACCATGGTGCAGATATGTAATTGGAGTAAAATAAATGATGATAGAAAAATAAAATAAATGATATAATGTTCATTCACAATGCGGTGATAATGTAGACATCGTGCTAATATAGATTTAGGCGGTGGTTTCTTAGGTTCGTTGCATTAGTGGGAGACGTGGCATTATGTCTGATTCACAATGATGAAACAAGTCCTTATTTTTGTGTTTGTGCCACATAAGAATCATTCTCAGCCATCGTGGCATTGTGTTAGGTCGTGATTCAGTTCCTTATTTTCGTTTTAAAGCCACTTAATGATTGTCCTCAGTAAAAATGTCAGAATGTACGATTGGTGATTATGGTGTGTGTCGTCATTTGGTATTCCAAAACCACTCTTTGGTCGTAATGAGTCATGTGTCTTTCATTTACGGTCACCTTTCATATGGGCGTATTGTCTTAGAGTGTGAATCCTTGCCGGTGATACATAAAGATCATCTTAATAGGGGTTAGTAACTGTTGGCTAGATTCGTGATAGATCATGTCAGGCTCAGCCAAGGGATATTGTCATTCAATCCTGTGGCATTTGTCTTAAGGCGGTGTACCCATCTTTGTTCCTTCTCGAAGAGTACTCTTTCAGCATCCTGATTCTTTTTGTCTCGAGGACCCCCCAATTTAAATCATTAACAGTATGTTGTAATTCGATGTAGTGATTACTCATATTGGTTGTTCCTCTCTTACACTTCACATTGCTTCTGTGCTCACAGGTTCTTTGCTTTACCTTACGGCAGGTCATTCCAATGTACCTTAAATTGCAAGGACACGTGATCATGTAGATCACGTGTGTTGAATTACAGTTCGTGTGATGCCTAATGGTCCACTTGAGTTCTGGTATGAGTTGGAGGGTTTTAGTGGATGTGGTCAGTTTGCATACTGAGCATGAACCACAAGGGTGATGTCCAGTTACAGGCGGCATGTTCCACAATGTGGTAGTTGTTTCATTCCTTGTCTGTCCTGGTGGTCTTGTGTGGACTAGGATGTCTTTGAAGTTTTTAGTTCTCCTGTTAGCGAACCTCGGTTTGGGCCATTTAAGTGAGCCTGATGTAAGTATTCGCCAATTCTTATTTACAATCTTCTTGACTGCATTGCTAGCTATGCTGTACATGGTAACACAGGTCAGAACGTCTTGTTCGGTTTCCCTAGGTACTATTTCTAACAGGTTTTCTCTGGGTTGGTTTCTTGCCCTCTTCTTACATTTCTTTATCGTTTTTGCTGGGTAATCCCGTTTAGATAGCTTCTCACAGAGGTCGTCTGCTTGGATCTTGTATTCCTCTAGTTCGCTGCAGTTACGCTTAAGGCGCAGGAACTGGCTATATAGGGTAGGTTATCCCTGAGAGGGCGAGGATGGAAGCTTTTGTAAGAGAGCAAACTGTTCTTTGAAGTTGGTTTGAAGAATGTCCTGGTTTTGATTGCGTTGTTTTGTATATAGATGGGTAGATCTAGGAAGTCAAGTTTCTTGTTGTCCGCAGTGTAGGTGAATTTTAGACACTGGTCCTGTGTATTGATCCAGTCGTGGAATCCTTTTAGACTTTCTTGAGTGCCTTCCCAGATCACGATGACATTGTCTATATAACGTTTCCAAAATCGAATTTTGGAGAGAAATGGGTTGCTGTCATTTTGTATGAAGGTATTCTCAAAACTGCTCACGTAGAGCCCTGCTACGCTGGGAGCGAATGTGCTACCCATTGATGTTCCGTGGCATTGTTGGTACATCGTGCCACTATATTCAAAATAGTCCGACTAGGAGCATCGGTATTGGTTCAGTTCTAGAGCCACTCTCACAATTTGCTGACCAGTACCTGAGACCCATGGTACAAAAAACACCAACATAGCTAAAGGACTCTCGAGACCTACTGAACCTCTTGCAGGAACAGACCTTTGCGGACGACACAATGCTCCTAGTCGGACTAGACGTCGAGAGTTTTTATACAAATCTACCTCAACAGAAAACCTTGGAAACCCTGGAGGAACTACTCTTTGATGAACAATGGGATTTCCAAACACCGAGACACTTCATTCTTGAATGCTGCAGATTAGCCCTTACAGAGAACTATTTTGAATATAGTGGCACGATGTACCAACAATTCCACGGAACATCAATGGGTAGCACATTCGCTCCCAGCGTAGCAGGGCTCTACGTGAGCAGTTTTGAGAATACCTTCATACAAAATGACAGCAACCCATTTCTCTCCAAAATTCGATTTTGGAAACGTTATATAGACGATGTCATCGTGATCTGGGAAGGCACTCAAGAAAGTCTATCAATACACAGGACCAGTGTCTAAAATTCACCTACACTGCAGACAACAAGAAACTTGACTTCCTAGATCTACCCATCTATATAGAAAACAACGCAATCAAAACCAGGACATTCTTCAAACCAACTTCAAAGAACAGTTTGCTCTCTTACAAAAGCTTCCATCCTCGCCCTCTCAGGGATAACCTACCGTATAGCCAGTTCCTGCGCCTTAAGCGTAACTGCAGCGAACTAGAGGAGTACAAGATCCAAGCAGACGACCTCTGTGAGAAGCTATCTAAACGGGATTACCCAGCAAAAACGATAAAGAAATGTAAGAAGAGGGCAAGAAACCAACCCAGAGAGAACCTGTTAGAAATAGTACCTAGGGAAACCGAACAAGACGTTCTGACCTGTGTTACCACGTACAGCATAGCTAGCAATGCAGTCAAGAAGATTGTAAATAAGAATTGGCGAATACTTACATCAGGCTCACTTAAATGGCCCAAACCGAGGTTCGCTAACAGGAGAACTAAAAACTTCAGACATCCTAGTCCACACAAGACCATCAGGACAGACAAGGAATGAAACAACTACCACATTGTGGAACATGCCGCCTGTAACTGGACATCACCCTTGTGGTTCATGCTAAGTATGCAAACTGACCACAACCACTAAAACCCTCCAACTCACGCCAGAACTCAAGTGTACCATTAGGCCTCACACGAACTGTAATTCAACACACGTGATCTACATGATCACGTGTCCTTGCAATTTAGGGTATATTGGAATGACCTGCCGTAAGGTAAAGCAAAGAATCTGTGAGGACAGAAGCAATGTGAAGTGTAAGAGAGGAGCAACCAAGATGAGTAATCACAACATCGAATTACAACATACTGTTAATGATCTAAATTGGGTGGTCCTCGAGACCCTTGACAAAAAGAATCAGGATGCTGATAGAGTACTCTTTGAGAAGGAACAAAGATGGGTACACCGCCTTAAGACAAATGCCACAGGATTGAATGACAATATCCCTATGCTGAGCCTGACATGATCTATCACGAATCTAGCCAACAGTTACTAACCCCTATTAAGATGATCTTTATGTATCACCTGCAAGGATTCACACTCTAAGACAATACGCCCATATGAAAGGTGACCGTAAATGAAAGACACATGACTCATTACGACCAAAGAGTGGTTTTGGAATACCAAATGACGACACACACCATAATTACCAATCGTACATTCTGCCATTTTTACTGAGGACAATCATTAAGTGGCTTTAAAACGAAAATAAGGAACTGAATCACGACCTAACACAATGTCACGATGGCTGAGAACGATTCTTATGTGGCACAAACACGAAAATAAGGACTTGTTTCATCATTGTAAATCAGACATAATGCCATGTCTCCCACTAATGCAACAAACCTAAGAAACCCCCGCCTAAATCTATATGAGCACGATGTCTACATTATCACCGCATTGTGAATGAACATTATATCATTTATTTTATTTTTCTATCATCATTTATTTTTCTCCAGTTACATATCTGCACCATGGTAAACTCCTCACCGGGTAGACATGCATAGGCCATAGTCTATCTACCAAGGCCGTTGAAAAACCAATACATAAAGGCCGCTCTCAGCGTGCCCGCGTCACCCGGGGCACTGCAGTGAGAGCGAGCACAAGTCGTAATTGCCTACCACGCCAGGTACAATGAGGAACTGACACAGAGACAGCCATTTGTCTTCAATCGACACGTATCGTATTACCCTCCTTTTTACTCTTATTACTCTTCAACCTCTTATTTTCCCACTCTTTCAGCAGGCTAATTTGCCCGCCAGCGCCCCGAGGAAGCCCGCAATTAGGGAATCCAAGGTATGCGAAGTATGCTCTTAAACGCTCGCACTCACCCTCAATGCGCGCTGAACTCTGTGGCACAATAACTAACCCTACGAAGTGCCCCTATAACCAAACTGTGCGGCACTTATCTTCTCTTTTGGCTATTTTTGGTTTTATATCATCAGAATAGATGTGCGTTAACCCTTTGAATACAAACGCGCTTCACTTTTGCATCCCGCGAACTAACTGTTTGATTATTGATATAGCGGGACATGACTGCTTTCTTAATTTATGCGTGTTACCAAATAATAATTTGTAGATCCAGGACATAATGGTACTTGAGCCACCCACGCCCACACATCAGCTTTACAATTGAGGAGTACTACCTGGTAGGTAAACGCACTAAGACCTACGCGCTTCGCCACCACATTTAACAACTCTGAACTAGCGCGTTTCTTTATTAACGCACTTGATTGTTACCGTGTGAACCCGAGACTTGGCTTACTCGCTTGATTACTTTCTAACTACTAGGTGGCACACTTACGCAGAGTGCACAAATTCCCCTTTAATCACTTTCTCTAACTACACAGTACTATGCAGGGTTGTGAACTCCGTGACATTCTCTGCATTATACGAAAATTTACGGGGTTAAAGAATTGCCATTTTCTTGTTTGCTTTTTGCTCATGACCATTTTAATATAAGTGTTTTATAAAAAATTAATTAGACAGCACACATCATTATGAGAGTTGTATCTATAGCACCACCACAAACCTTTTTCTCTCCTTTTGTTTCTTTTCTTTCAACAGCTCTGGGTACCTACTGACCCATGACTCATTATTAAGTGAGATAATAAATACTCACCTTGGCTGTGATACTACTCAGCCTCAACACTGTCTACTCTAGGTCCTGAAGAAGGCCCCCTGACCCGCTTGGGCAGTTTATGGGGCTGAAACATGTCGACCGCTTACATGGATGATTGAGTGCGTAAGACTAGTAACTTGTCTACTCACGCACAACAATGTTTTTAATTTTCCTCCGTTCAGAACTGAATAAAGTTACAGTTCAGGCAATGCAAGGAACTTTTAATTCACCTCACTTGAGCACCCCCACTTTTTGTCGCTGATCACTACTACTATAACCAGTGGTTTTCCTCCAGGTGGAGGATAGCATATCAAAGAAACCCAAGGATGATGCTTTCATGTTTTTATTAAGGCGGAGAATCAAGATATACCGCCTGACGGCCTATGTACGTCAATGAGGGTTTTTAAGAAAGGACGGCAATTATACCTAACCCTGGTTACACAGGTACAAGTGATCTATTCCCCATTGATATTTGCTGTTAGGAATACCCAATTTTCAATCTGCCTCATTGGCACTAAACCAGTTGCACTGGCTACCTGTCAGACAGAGAATTGCCTTAAAGGCCCTCTGCATTACTTTTAAAGCACTACACGGAATAAGAACGGACTACTTGAAAAAGAAATTCAATTGGTATTTACCACTGAGAACATTGCGTTCTTCAGTAGCCAAAAATGCCTTGGTTTTGAGATTTTAATGTGTCTCTTGGTGTGGAAGACGTTTTGTGAACTGTGCTTCCAAGACTTGGCACACCCTGCCTCTTCATATTAAAGCTATAAACACTCTGCTCCCTCTTTCTATTTACGGCTCAGTGAGCATTATGCATGCAGGTTTCAGTTTGAGAAAACGCCAAGACACCTTTGGGTATACGTGAGTTCTAGAAATTAATTTAACATAACATATTGGAAACCCAGGGCCTTGGAGAGACCATATGGAAGTCGAGGAGCCATCCCAGACAGACTTGTGGATTGCCTGCATTCCTGAGGGCTTGGTGGGTTAAACACACTGGAGGACGGGATATCTAGGCTCTCTTGTGCACTTCAAAAGGGCTCTTTGATTCTGGAAAGTTCACCGGTCAGTGAGGCCTGGGCATATTGTCAGAGAGGTGATGGGGCTGATAAAGTAACCACTGCAGAGACATGGAATCATAAAGAGCAGGGCTTGGGCCTTTGTAACATTTTGATAGGCATATAGCAGTGAGGTTGAGACCCAGCTGTGATACTATTTTCAATCCCAAATCCTGTCTTGTCGGGCTGTGTTGTGTTGCTATCAAGATTGGAGTCTTTTCCCTGTAGAAGATTGATTCCTGGACAATGGACAAGCCAGGGGAGTGGGTGCCTGAAAGTGGGCAAGATCCACAGCACAAAATTCAAAGACTGAGACAATGAATCACATCTGTGTCTTGAAATGGATTATAAAAGGGGAGCGTCAGCCCCTCAAAATTGTCAAGTGTCAGACAGTCAGCTGTGCTAGTCGCCTGTGCGGAGAAGCTCAGTACGACATCTGCCTGTTGTGATCAGGACTGGGGACCAAGGTCTCTGGTCTTCCTCCGTGGTGAGGGTACAGCGCCCTAGAGAATTAATACCACTTGCCCTGGAGCACCAGCATCTACCTGCAGCTGAGACCAAAGGACCCTGTGAAGATGAGAAGAGTGCCTGAAGGGAGCGAGGTCCATTGGAGATCCTGTAGAGTGAACCCCTTGAAGCGAAGTGTGCAATTCTGGTCCAGTTGGGATCACCACACTGATGGGTCATCTGCCCATGTGCTGCTGTTTTCAGCCCCTGTATGCAAAGTGTGGGCTGCAGCGACTGAAGAGGACTGTTGTCCTGTGCAGTGCTGTGGTGCGGAGGGGCCGTCCTCATGAGAACCATATGCCAGGTGGGGGCTGCAGGGAAAATTAAGGGCAGTTGCCCAATGTGCCACTGTTCTCGACCCCCATATGTCATGTGGGGGCCTCTTTGAAAACAGAGGACCACACCCTGGTGCATTGTTGTGACCAAAGTTGGCCATCGCCCTATGCAGTGCTGTAACCCAGAGGGCCCGTCACCCCAAGTGCCACTGTTCGTAACCCTTGTACGTATGCAGGGTGGGGGCTGTTGTGAAAAAAGAGGTTCATAGTCCTTGAGCAGCATGCAAACGTCAAGTGTAGTGGCTTGTGACCAGTGTAAGGAGAGCATCGACTTAACCACCAGAACCCAGAAGCTCATCTGCTGCTGGACTCAGGAAGACTTACTGCACAAGCATAGGAGAACTGTGGCTGCCTGCCACCTCAGCTGCAGCATCTAGACTACTGCTCCTCGCCGGGCTGCAGATATGCACTCAGACTCTCTGTATCCCAACACCTGCAAGAGCGGGTAAGACTGGTCACCCGGCCCCAGAGCCTCTGGGAGAACGTGCTCTAATTGTAGCACTACAGCACTGAAGAAATTTGACTTTTAAAAAGCCATCATGGATTGTCTAAAACCTGTACTCACTTGCTACATCTTCATGAAACTTTCTAAAAAAAAGTCCTCCTCCTCAGCTCTTTCTTCAAAGATTTTTAGTAACCCCTAAAGCCAGGCCAAGAAAAAAGGGGATCCAAATACTGAATTCCCTATGCAATTTCCAAAGAGAATTTGAGATACTGCTATAGCCAAAATGGCTGAACAGAATTACACCAAATTGGGCAGAAAGCTATATCTTAAACCAGAAAGCATGCTTTTTTATAATTTGGTGTAAGGCTTTTCAGTAGTTTTGAGAAATTAGGGTTCAAAATATCTAAAAATCAGGTTGGTTGAGTTTGCAGGTCTCTTACAGTGGTCCTGCGGGCAGGCAATTTAAAATAACAGAGCAATCTCATTGGCCTAGGGGGCTTTTTTTTGTCTGCCACCTCACTCTCGCAGGTGCAAGATGCTCCCTCAAGTCCCGCAGGATGTTGCATTCTAATTGACTGGCCGCAGCATGAAGAGAAATGTTGCAGCCACCAATCCAGGACATAGGGACTTGGTCCACTTGTCCTGATAATTTCAAAATATAAGGTGTTGATCCTTGTGACCCCCTGTAAAAAAAAATTTAAAAAAGAGCGGATGTGAGTGTCTGTAGTGGATTTGAAGCTATGGGCTGTTGGCCCTGAGGCAAACCTACACAGCACATAGCCACTAGCCGTCACTTTAACCTTTTCTTCAGTGAATTTCTAGTTTTTCAAAATTTAAAAAAATGACACTCTATTAAATATTTTAATATATACATTCTAAAGTACTGTCCCCCCTTCTCCACTACAAATCCAACAACTCACCAACAAATCAAAAAATAAAAATATATAATCCTTAAATATGTTACTGAACCAAAAAATGCTAAAAAAAAATAAAAATACTTAATAATAAACTAATAGCTTATAACACTGAAACTAATAAAAGATTTAAGACAAATCCCAATATGACAGCTTATACAACAACAATAAATTAATCAATATCAAATACCTCAATAATATTAATCAAATAAAAAATACCAATTTCCTACTATACTGTCGATTACATTATATTTTTGCAACAATATTAAAGAAGGTCAATATTTTTTTTAATGATATTTAGGTCTAACACGTGCACTTACATTAAAAACAGTCTCTTGATGCAGGTCATTTTAAAGACTATCTTAAAGCAAGTGTACCTTTGGAGCTTTTTGAATACAGGGAAGATGGCAAATGATTGACCGGCATAAAGAAGGAATTTGGGAAGAAAAGTCAGTCTTTTCTTTTAAATTGAGGTTGAAGAAGGAAAAGTAATGTGATAAGTGTGTTTATGTCTTGTGCTATTTCTGGGTAGATAAAAATTGTCCAGAATAGAAAGGTAGTAGGGGTTGGGATTGTTAGGACACATAAAACCCATTCCTCACATTAATCCCATGGCAAAATCTGCCACATTTCACCTTTAGTGTCTCAAGCAGATTTTGAAACACAAAGTCTCACCCGCCCACTCGAGAAGAACTGTTCATTCCTTTGTGATGTCTCATTTGTAGATTGTAATGCAAACTGACAGGAGTCCCACAATCTTCAGCAGCTCATCTTAAGTATGTTCTGCATTCTATGGCCAGACTCTTGTCGCACGCAGGAAGGTTTCTCCACATCTCTTCTATTTTTGACCACCTACATTGGTTGCCAGTTGAAGTCAGAATCACAATAAAATTCACTTACTTGGGTATAAAGTTATTCATCAAAAACAACCAGACTACTTAGCCAGTTTACTCATCAAACAAGGTGGTCTAAGAGGTTTGAATCAGAAGCACCATGAATCAAATCCCTGCTGCCAAAGTTCCATACCAGTCTTTTTAGTGGTGTTGCACCTGACGTCAGGAAACTCACCTTAAAAACTCACCTTTTCCTCCATTTTATGTGGTTTGGGAGCATTCAAATGTGGTGTGAATGAAATTAGTTCATGTAATCCTCATTAAATGCCAAATTTGTGAGACAATATTCTATGTATTTAAAATGTCAGAATGCTTACATTATTTAAATGCCACAGATCAGAAAAACACTTTCATTGGTGCATGCAGGAAACATTTTTACCAATATAACATATAAAGTTGCATGGTATGTAATATTTATATAATGCAAGCTTAGCCTTACGGCAATAAAATGATGTGTAGTGTCTAAGACAAAGACACATTCAGTGTGTGATTAGAGGTGCAGGCCTTTCTAAGAGTAGTTACTGAATGATGTAGTGTTCTTTAAAGATGTGTATCTCCAGCTCTTTTGCAAATTGGGGCAAGGTTGGAGCACCTCTCATGGATATGGATGTATTGTTCTAGAACCTCGGTGCTTAGATGGAGAAGATATTCTTTGGCCTTTTGGTGGCCAAGTAGATGCTGGCTTTCTTCTTTTTTAAGGATCATAGACCACAAGACAAGCAGAAAACCGTGGAATGGTGTACTAAATGGTGTTTAACCACCCTTTCGTGCACCACATTACATATGAACTTAAATTGAAAGGCAGTGGATAGTGATAAGCATAGAGACTTCGTCCTGAAGAAAGGTCTAAACCCTGTTTAGAGCTTTTTAGTGGCTGAATATGTTGACTGTACTTTGACCATAAATGGATACCAGGAAATAATGTCTACCCTAAGTGTCCTACAGTTTTTAAGCTTAGCATAGGGAGACTATAGTAAAAGGTTATTTGTCTACCACTAGACCATTTAATTACATAAGGACTCCCCCACAATCTCTTGTCAGCAATAGCTGGAGTTATACTTCAACTGGACTTTGGCAGGCAGCTCGCTCTCTTCTCAGGGTGGTCGAGGTTATAATCTCTGCCATCACATCAGATGACCACCCATCATATTTGATAATCTCCACCTATATGGTGGAGATCACTGTGTCTTCCCAAAGTGGGAGTTTGTTTTTGAAAAACAAAATATTAATGCCCCTATCAATATGGGAATTATCTCCCAGGATGTGGAGGTCATTTTAATTTTTGCCTTTTCAGGACCACCAGGGTTTTCGTGGAAGTCCTGAACAGGAACAAAATTACATCAGAACATCTGCCCTAAATTTGGGAATACAGACTACAGTACTTAGACTGACAGCCTGATATAAATGGTGACATCAGTCTAAGGTTTTCGCTGGCTATTTTATGTTGAACCTGGCTCCAAAAAAGCAGATGAAACTACATTTTGGTGCACAGGGTATTCCACTGCATTTGTGCCAACTCTCAAACAAACAAACAAAGAAATAAACGTTGCTTTTTAAATGCAGTTCAATTCCTGAAAGCAAAGAGGGCTGATTTTTTTTTAAAAGTTGACTTTATTAAAACTGCAATTACAGTCATGGAGGTCTGCTGACCTTAGCAAGCCACCATCCCTGTCATGGTTCCAATTGTTTACTGAAACACCTAAAAACATGGATGGAAGATAAACAACTGATACCAAAATTCCAGACAGGATTCAGAGCGGGAATAGGGACATTGACCAAACTTACAGCCTTAACTTTGCTTTTAGAGAAGGCGAAACAGCAAAAAACTTGTTTGTTTGCATGTTTTATCGATCTCAAATCTGCCTTCAACCTTGTGCCTAGAGGTTGATTATGGAAAAAACTGGAGGAATGGAGAATTCCGGAAGACTTATTAAGGGCAATCGTGGAATTATATACGCAAACATGGGCCCAAGTCAAAAAAGGGGACGGAAGTCGCGTAACATCCAAAATCAGGACAAATATAGGTCTCTAACAAGGATGTGTTCTGGCCCCAAGCCTGTTTAATTTATACCTATCAGATCTTGCCGACACTTTGGATTTAGAAAATAATCATCCACCAATTCTTGCGGAAGAGAAGTTAGGCTGTCTACAATATGCGGATGATATAGTCCTATTAAGTAAAACACCAATAGGTCTACAACGGAGTATGAATGCCCTAAATAAATGTATCAAACACAAGGAGATGATGGACGGAGTGCTGAAACTTTTCAAACACCCTCAGTCACAGATCTTGGTTGAAGCTATCATCGTTCTTTAGCTCACTTCGCCACCCCAGTTCAGACACAGCTATATGCAAATCAGTCTTGACCCTGTGCCTCATGGGAACAGTCCAGCCCGAACTGCCAAGCCATGTCTTCCCTGGAACGGAAACAAGCATCCTGGGACCGGTTTCTGGGTAATACCCCTCATCAGCCAGGCTAGCTTGAATGCAGTGGCAAAGTGAGCAAGGGACCCACGTCTGGGCATACCCTGCCAAATTAGGGCGAACAAAGCAAACACAAGGAGATGATGGACGGAGTGCAGAAACTTTTCAAACACTCACCCCCAGTCACAGATCTGGGTTGAATCCATCATCGTTCTTTAGCTCACTTCGCCACCCCAGTTCAGACACAGCTTTGTGCAAATCAGTCTTGACCCTGTGCCTCATGGGAACAGTCCAGCCCGAACTGCCAAGCCATGTCTTCCCTGGACCGTAAACAAGCATCCTGGGACTGGTTTTGGGGTAACACCCCTCATCAGCCAGGCTAGCTTGAATCCAGTGGCAAAGTGAGCAAGGGACCCACGTCTGGGCATACCCTGCCAACTTAGGGTGAACAAAGCAAGCACAAGGAGATGATGGACGGAGTGCTGAAACTTTTCAAACACTCACCCGAGTCGCAAATCTGGATTGAATCCATCATCGTTCTTTAGCTCACTTCGCCACTACAGTTCACACACAGCTTTATGCAAATCAGTCTTGACCCTGTGCCTCATGGGAACAGTCCAGCCCAAACTGCCAAGCCAGGTCTCCCCTGGACCGGAAACAAACATCCTGGGGCTGGTTTCGGGGTAACACCCCTCATCAGCCAGGCTAGCTTGAATCCAGTGATCCAGTGGCAAAGTGAGCAAGGGACCCATGTCTGGGCATATCCTGCGAACTTATGGTGAACAAAGCAAACACAAGGAGATGATGGACAGAGTGCTGAAACTTTTCAGACACTCACCCCCAGTCACAGATCTGGGTTGAATCCATCATCGTTCTTTAGCTCACTTCACCACCCCAGTTCAGACCCAGCCATATGCAAATCAGTTGTGACCCTGTCCCTCATGGGGACTGTCCAGCCCAAACTGCCAAGCCAGGTCTGAACTGGACAAGAAACAAGCATCCTGCGACCAGTTTCGGGGTCACACCCTTCATCAGCCAGGCTAGCTTAAATCCAGTGGCCTCACAGGACACACCTTTTGCCATATGTGGGACTGCTACAGAGATAACATTCAACATACCATTGGAAGTATGATTGGCTTGAACGTAACAAAGCTAGTGATTCACATATCAAAATCTCTTCAGAAGTAACCAACTATCTACACTGTTAATGTGTCACAGGTGCAATAGGGTTGTACAATGCACGCATTGTTTACGGAAAAGTGACAACAGACCTGTAGAAGTAAGGGGCCTATCATATGTAAATAACACACATTGACAATGTGGGTCAATGGAAAGAAGTATCAGGTCATGGGGTTACCTCAGTCTCCATTCCAAATGTAGATCATATGAAAGCAATTAGGGTTATTATTGTTTCACATTACAACTCATTTTGGGAACATCCAAGGATCTGCAGGTCCACAGGGAGATTACTCCGTGCATCAGTTGTTTTGCCACAGTAAATCTGTCTCAGCCTGGTCCATGGCCCATAATGGGCACAACCCATTGTCAGGCCTTCCTCTCTGCAGGCTGAGCATACTGATCCCACATGAACGTCACATTTTCACCAATTCAATGCATAAAACTTAATTTTCTGGCCATCAAATACGTGTCCTCAAGGTTGTGTGGCACTCTGAAGGGGTCTGTGAGGTTTAGCTAGCTCCCAGACAACAGCTTGGGGAAGCATAATGTGGACTGGGTGATATGTGGGATTGTACACATAGCTAACATCATCCTCAACTGCTTCTTAAAGGATACAGACACAGCTCATGCTGTAAAGCCTATACATTTATTTGCACATATACCATGATCTGATTAGCAAATATATCATAGGTACCATGAAATGTATATGTGCATAGATATATGCATGCAAATCAAGTAGGATATATGGCTTATCACACATTACAAGGGTGATGTTAATTCCACAAAGAACAGTGCTCCAAAATCCATGACATGATTGTGCTACGTAGGGACCACACAATTTCACAAAAAATAATCTGTTTTCACTCTGGGACTCAGAGGCACATTGGAATTGAAAGGATGAAGTTAAACAGAGTAAAACATGTCTTTGAGATAGCTACCTGTTCCTCTGGTGAGTCATAGAGCTTGTCATACAGGGAAAGGACCTCTCCAGCCAGGGTCTCCAGCTCCTCTGGAGAGAAGGGATGGGCCCTCTCACCTCCTTGGCATGGCATGATTGCTCCCAGAGGTGGCAAACAGCCACTAAAGTGGACGAGGTGTTGAGCAGCAGTGTCAGGAGGCAAGTGAGTTGTTTTTCAAACCACGGCGTACATGTACACCACGTGCGTGGCCATCAGCATAGATGCACACAGCTATTGTACCGCAGCCATCACAATCGCCAATGTTAGCCCATGGTTGTGTCCGCCGTGGATGCAAATGCCCACGAGCAGTCGACTTCCGCCGACGGTGGTCATTCCAAACATCCTTTATGCGAGCTCTGCAGTTCGCCATTTTAGCAGTTGGAACTAGAGTATTGGTGACTGTTAAGTGTGTCACCATCACTGCAAATGAGGGCTAACATGTTTACATTTGAAATACTCCATTCCCAAGTAATTTCCAGTACAAAAGCCATCTTTGTAAGAGTGCTGTGCATTACTGTGAATAAAGGCATAATGTGAGCAGTGCACTGTACATCGCGGTTGACATTTTCTCACCTAAAATTTAATGAAATCATCATTATTGTGCAAATTTTAGATTTCTGAATGGATGATGGGCACATATCTGTTACAGACACATGTGAAAGCCACAATGGAGATTATTGGTGGATGTTGACCAGTAGATAATGATTATGTGAATTATGTGCAATGCTTTATGAAGCAGTCATGTTTTGTCACATGACTTTTGGGCTTACTATTCATATATGTTACTCTGGACACTGTGGCCAATGTTCAATATTGTTTTTACTCCTCACATAGGTACCCTGGGAGAGGGAGGACACAACAGCCTCCAGTGTACCTGCCATTTCCAGACCTTCAGACCATGGAAGAAAGAGATGTTATCAAGAGGTTTCGTTTGAATTAGCAAATAATACAGGATTTATGTAATCAGTTGTGGCCTGACCTCTTTCCTCAAATCACTTAACCTACACGTATCACACCAATTGTGAAACTTGTGTCAGTATTGCATTTTCTGGCCACAGGTTCCTTTCAATACACTGTGGCTATACGTCACAATCAATGTTCAGTGGTGTACTACGAGATGTGCTTTCAGCAATGATGAGACACATGGACAGCTACATCCAGTTCCTCAGACGTGAGGATTTAGCAACTGTAAAGGGTGATTTCTATAGATTTTGTCACATCCCACATGTGGTTGGATCCATTGATGGCACCCATATTACCTTAGTACCACTGCTAGCCAGGGGACAAGTTTAACCTAACAGGAAGCACTTCCATTCTATCAAGGTGCAAGTTGTCTGCTTACCGGATTTGTATATCTCAAAGATCTGTGCCTGGTTCCCAGGATCTGCACATGATTCCTTCATACTGTGGCACAGCACCATACCCCAGCTGATGTCACAACTACTACCAGAGAGGGCCTGGCTTGTTGGTAAGTTTCATCTGTCCTAACTTTGTATGGATAATGTCAGGTAGTATAATCTGAAAGTGTGTAACTTATTGTTGCACTTCTGTCTGTCTTCCATCTAGGAGACTCAGCTTATCCCAATAAATCCATGGGTGTTGGCACCGCTGAGGAACCCAACTACGCCAGGGAAGTCCTGTTCAATGTGGCCCATGGAAGAACACGGCGGCCAGTAGAGTGGGCTTTTGGGCTTCTGAAGGCCAGATTCAGATGTCTGGACAAGACTGGGGGAGCCCTCCTCAACTCACCTGGGAAAGTTTGTCAAATCACTGTGGCCTGCTGCATGCTCCAAAACATTCCCCTGTGACGGAACATCCCTTATTTCACCGAGGATGAAGACCATGATGAGCCATCAGGTGAGGATCCTGAAATTCCAAATTATGATGATAGTGGTAAAGAGGAAGGAGCAGACTTGAATCAAGATCTCATTAACAACTTCTTCTCATGAGTGTAAGTATGTTCTGAGATGTCATGACTGACTATTAAAGCAACTCTTGTTGTGATGATGTGAGGAGTATGTTGATGGAAAATACTAGGAAGATATATAGCTCTGGAAAAATCTGGTGAAAGTTGTTTGTTTTCTTAGTGTTGCTTTGTTTAGCTTAGAATTTTGTCTTGGACTGTGTTCTCTAGAAGTTGACTATGTGGATTGTGCAATATGTATGGTGTCATAGCTAATCTCTTTGTTTTGGTCTGTTTTCAATACCTTTACCATGGCATCTTCATTTGAACATTTCAGAGTTGTTACATTAGCAGGTATATGATGCTGTTCGGACTTACGAAGTGGACATTGATTGTTCCTGGGAATGTCTGTCACAGACTTTGGGTGTAAAAAACCTGTACAAAGACAGCTTGTACATCAATTGGATGTTACATGTGCGCCATCATGTGCTCCATCACAATGTTGTGTTGGGCCCAATTCATGCTATTCTGCCTTCACATTGGCTAAATCCTCATTGTGTATGAACTGTATGTAGCTGTTGATGTGTCTCCTCAATGTAGGCCAAAGTGCTTGTGGCACATCACTGACATCTGTTTGTGACATTCCATCAGATGCAGCAAAACTGTATCGGAATGACCCTGAGATCAGAAACTGTTGTACTGCCATGTGTCTGTTTATTGGTTTAAATGATGGGGGATTCTTTTTGTGAGGTAGTTGATATGGCTCCAGCTGATGATATAGACCTATTTTTATGCTGCCTATTCTATATGAAATTGTTTGATTTGTCCCCTCCTTCCCTGTTGTTAAGGTCTGCACCTGAAAATGTGATCACAGAAAAAATTATTTGAGTCATGTCTGAATTGCTATGTGTTTGCTGGTTGGAGCAATGGAATAAAGATGTTATAAGACCAGACACTTGTATGCATGTGTTGATGTGACATGGTTGTGATCTTGAGTTAAACATTGTTTACATTCAACATAACCGTGAGGTACACATGTAGCTTGTTTTGGCATTGTAAAGTTCACTTGGGAGTGTATATATATATACATATATATATATTCACTGAAACAACCATAGGTTTCAGGGACGTTATAGTTAGAAATTAGCATTTAAAAAACCTTAGAAATTTACTAAAAAACTATAGGTTTCAGGGACGTTATAGTTAGAAATTAGCATTTAAAAAACCTTGAAAATTCACTGAAAAAACAGGTTTCAGGGACGTTATAGTTAGTTGGACATTTCACTCGTACAAAACCATAGAAATTCCCCCGTTATAGTTAGTTGAGCTAACTATAACTCGCGCCCCCGCAATGCACTGCTGATGACGTCACATATTACATAATTCATGACATGGTCAGTGACATCACTGATGACATCACTGATGACATCTCAAATGACATCACATCACTCTGCAAACGCACCTCCTGGCACGTTCTGGGTTGGGGGATTAGGCCCCCTTGAATCCTGAGGGTCCCTGGGGGCCAACTAGCCCACCAGGTACCTCCAGTAAGCCCCACACAGCTGCATTGCTGAGAGTGGTCTGAGGCCACACCCCCTTTTTACACCACTCTGCAAACGCGCCTTCTGGCGCACTGCTGCTTTACTGCTGCTTTACTCCTGAGGTCCTCAGGTCACAAGAGGACGTCTTTGCCCCACCAGCAATGCACCAAGAGGCGCGTTTGCAGAGTGGTGTAAAAAGGGGTGTGGCCTCAGACCACAAAGCAAAGCAGTGTTTGCAATGACAGGGCGGGAGCCTTGCTCCCACCCTGTTATTGCAAACTGCAATGTCCCGGGGGTAGGCACACCGAGACATTGCTGGAGCCGGCCCTGGGGGGTGGCGGTCCCCAGGGCCATCTAGGGCTCCAGGAGGGGGGCCGCACAGCCCCCCTCCATCTTATTTAAAGCCCGGGGGAGGTGGTGTTCCCTGGGGCCGGAAGTCCGCAACGGACTCCCGTATTTAAATAATTAGTGCCCTGGGGAGGTGGTGGTCCCTGGGGCAGTGTGGGGGGGCTCGAGCCCCCTGCATTTAATAATTATCACCCCAGGGAGGTGGCAGTCCCTGGGGCTGCGTGGTGGGGGCAGGAGGCCCCCCACGCAATTTTAAAAAAAAAATAAAGCCCGGGGGAGGTGGCAGTCCCCGGGGCTGCGGGGGGCCGTGTGACCCCAGCACATTAATAATAAAGCCCTGGGGAGGTCCCTGACCAGGCCTAGGGGGTCAGGGTGTTTCTACCCTGCCCCCTTTTCTTTTTTTCCACCTTTTTTCTTGTAACTTGGTTCTACCGAGTCACAAGATGGCTGCCAACACTTCTTAGTTTGAAGAGAGTACCTGACCCATCACTCCTTGGGAGTCCTGATCGGCTCCCAAGACTTGGTCGATGGTGGCCTGGGTGTGAGCGGCTACAGTGAGCTCACTCAGCAGGCACACAGTTACCCTCCTACTAACCCTACCCCCACAGGCCTGTGCCCTTGGCCCAGGCTGCACCCTCCAACTGGTTCCTCAGTGATTGGGTTGGTGATTGCCACCTCAGAATCCAGGAGTGGGGGGCACAAGATGTTACTAACTGTGCTAGGTACACAGGTTGGGGGGCAGTATTTGGCTGTGGTTTTGCAATTGGGGTGAGACGTGTTGTTGTGGGCACAGTGAGACCCACTGTTGCGGTCTGCCCAGGCTGACCAGATGTGCCAGGAAGGTCACCCACAACGCCAGGAGTATTGTCATCACTGAGGGCTTGATCCTGGGGTGGAGTGGGAGTCTGTTCAGTGGACAAGCTCTGGCCAGGCGCTCTGCCAGATAGACCTTTTGAGAAATAGAAAATATTGTTATTGGTGGAAGTGTGGTATCTACGTTCACATTGTTTTGTCACAGTAAGTAGAGACCTAGAAAGAAACAAAATTGGTAGAGATTACTATTGTGGTCTATTTCCATGGTATTGAACTTGTTTACAAGACATTTGGAGACATTCAATACACGTCGTAGACTTGAGCAGCTCATTAGATGTGCTGATATGTTGCATTTTGGAATAACAAGTTAACATGACATCTCCCAAACATTTAAGCTAACACAGTGTAAAAGTAATGTGTATGTCTGACTATACCAAGCCCTAGTTTTGTGGAACACATGCGAAGACACAACCTGGTTGCATTTTTACATTAGTCATAATGTGAGCAGTGCAGAGTCAATGGGTCACCTGCCATGTCAAATCAACTAAGTTACCTTCATGCCTTGGTATGGTGTCATTGATGCCATCAATAGTTTCAGTTAAGGAGATAAGGACAACATCAAGCAAAGTAGTCAGACGTGTCTCTGAGTAGACTATTGTATGTACATTGCACAGTCCATGAGAGCAGAACATCAGTTGTAACATGGCAGACAAGTGAGAAGGGGCAAGAACACTATTGCATCTTGTTTTCTGTTACAGAAATAGGGTCTCACGGTAGTTGTAGTCATTTCAATCTCGACTAACCAAAATTTGACACATGATTACATACATGATAAGTGCACATCAGTTGTAACATGGCAGACAAGTGAGAATGGGCAGGATCACTATTGCATCTTGTTTTCTGTTATCTTGTTTTCACTTATAAAGTCAGTCACACACCCACTGGATCATATCCATACAGGCACTCGTACACCCACTGATTCACCAATACACCTTGGTGTGTATATATATTTAACACTCATAAACTTTTTAAAAACACTCACAGTCACTACCCTATCTTACACCAGCTTGGGTGATGATAACGTCTTAATATGAATTTATATATTCCCGATTCTTTCACTTCCTTATTGTGGACAGTTGTATACACTTTTGCCCTTTTAAAAACACTTTTGGTTTTACAACTTAGGAATCCCAATACTTGACACCATGGGTGCGGTGATGGTAGAGCAATTATCAGCATGTTCTGAGTACTGCAGCAAAATAAATTTACATTTGTTGTTGTAGCCCTGAGGAAGACATTGGTTAATGTACCTATATGACGAAACACATGTTGGCTATAGAACTGATAAAGATTGCTAGATATATAAGAAGATAAAATAAAGAAATTTGAAAAAGGACACTTGAAATTATTTGGACTTGGCACTATCACTATGGAGCTCAGGAATATTTCTCATATAATAGAAGGCTGTTGCAATCTGTGTTTTTTAAATATTTGGTTCTAGAGAGGTTCCCATCATTGATGGTGATGCACGGATCCCAGAAAGGCACGTTCATGTGCGAGATGGATTGTGTAAAACTTAAATATAGATTAAGAGAGTTGATCCATTTTGTGAAATCCTCACAGATGGTAGAATCCCCTTGCCATAATATGAGGATGTCATTAATGTAGCAACGCCAAACTAAGATGTTTTTGGTATAGGGGTTGTCATTACAGAGGGTAAACTCCTTCTCAAAATGAGACATGTACACGCCAGACTTGGCAACAAAGTACTACCCATGGAAGTCCTCGGGGTATGGCGGTATAGGGTGTCCTCAAACTGATCAAAGTTCACTTTAAGAGCAATGGTGGCACATTCAATATTTAAATGTACTGGTGTTGGGGATGACCAGGTTTCAGAATGCAGATTATGTGGATTTAAAATAGTTGCCCATCTCATTACTCATATATGCATCTCCAACTAAACAACACTAAGGGCTTATCGAAGGTCTTCTCTCTATGTGTGAATAAAAACTTCAGCAACAATTGGAGAATGACTCTGTGTTTAAAATGTGCAAGCTTACTATGGCCTGTATCTCACTTACATAAACAAGTTATGCCAGCATGAGTAAGCAACTCCTCAAATGGTCTTCAAGGTGCTCTTGCTCAGGTCCCTTCACTAATAAAGTCTGGTAAATCCAATAACAAGGGGAGCTGTTCAAACTACTTACTTTGACAGGTAGAAGACTTATGCACCGATGCACCCTCTCATTTTAGAATGGTAGGATCCATATTAAATCATTAATTGCTTTCAGCCTTATGTTTGAACCTTATATTCCCTGCATTTACCAAGCAAACCGTAATCATAATTGGTTTTCTTTACAAAAAAATAAATTGAGATTTTATGATGAATCTACAACATATAATGGTTACAACTTTATAAGGATTACAGAGAACAAACAAGGACTTGGAAAAAGAAAGAGAGAGAGCAAGAGGGGAACAGGTATAGGAAGAGGTAAATATAAAAGAGATAAAAGAGAAACATAATATTGTACGAAACAAAGAGAAAAGGGGTAGACAAAGAGTTAAAGACTAGAAAATGAAAAGCTGAGTTTAACTACCTAAATAACGCAGTTTAGCAGTTTAAATATAAATGCTGTGTTTATTGTGATCTTGTAATTAGTAATTTGTTCATTAGTAAAACACAACTATGCGGCAGTCTGCAATGTTGGCGATGTATACTCCATCGCTATCAGGGTTGCGGCTTCCCTTCGAGCCGATTACATCAAACCCAGTTTTACTTGCGATCCCCTTGCGGCGGACCCCCAGCAGCGGTAGACGACCACGGTATGCTCGCAGCAAAGCACCACAACAGTGCCCATTGGATGGATTATTAAACTACACAGCTGATGTCCATTGGCCAAGTGGACACACCTGCAAATCACACTATAAAACACACTCCCTCCCTAACCATAATCCTTTGCTTCTCAACCGCAGCACTGTAAGAGGGCCACCACTGTTTTGTGTTTTTGAGATAAGGCAGCCCATTTTTTATCATCCTAACACGCTCCACACCCTTTTTTGTTCTTTCTTTTATTCTCTAATATCCCTTGGTGTTCTCTTTTTCATTGCCACTTACTTTAATTTGCAGTTATGCCTTGCCCCAAAAATCCACATTTTAAGAGTAGAGCCAAAATTGCTTGGAGCCCAGGTCCAACATACTCCTCTAAGTAGGAAAATGTAAATGTGGAACAGGATAGTCGACAAAGTGCATGCTGTTGCTATCACCCTGCACACACAGCAGGAAATTAGGAAGAGGTGGACCGACCTGAGGGCGAAGGTGCATTCCCTAGCCTCCAAGCATCTCCTGGAGGCCCAGAGGACTGGTGGTGGTCTTCCCAGCACCCCATTGCAACTCTTTCCCTGGGAGGAGATGGTCTTGACCATCCTGCATTCTGAGGGCTTGACAGGAATAGCTGGGGAAATGGAGTCTTGTAAGTTACAATTCACTAACTGTCACAATACCTCAAGGTCCTGTCTGCTTTCAACTCTGCTTTTGATATGGTGTTGTTCTATCTACTTTCCTAACATGCAGTCCTCAAAGTATCAGAGATGTTGGTTTGTCAGTGTTAATGTGTATTGTTGCATATAAGATCACAGGTATCAATCTCCATTACATGTCACATGTTGGAATGGTGTCTGTAAGTGTATTACTATACAAATATCATCCTAGGACCCATGATATGTGTTAATATGTAAATGTATAGTCCATCTCAAATTCATGTTGCCAACAGGTATGTTATACTAACCATTTGTCAAGTGTTGGGAAGTCAATGTTGAAATGCCTTCAACTACTTTCAACTTACAAGAGGTACCAGGAGGGCTTCTTGGCCCCCAAGGTCCCTTTGGAATAAAGTGGACTTCATCCTCCAACCAGTGCACTACGAGCCACATTTGCAGAGTGGTGGAGAAATGGGGCATGGCCTCCAAAGACCTCTTAGTAATCCCACTGTGTGGGGCTTACTGGCGGTAACAGGAGTTCTTGTTGTCCCCTAAGGACTCGCAGCTGCCAAGAGGACTTCATCCCCAACCAGCAGTGCACCAGGAGGTGCATTTGCAGAGTCTATTTTTTAGGAAGGAGTGCCACGTGACCCCCCTCCCATGGACCATTTCGTGCCCCGGGGACCCCATCCCCCAGGGACTGACCTTTTTTAAAAAAATGTACTCAAAGAAGGGAGGGGGCCCCCTCCTGGGCCAATTTCAGTCCCGGGGACCCCTTCTCCTTGGGCCAGGCCTTTTATATAATTGAAAGGGAGGGGGGACAAGTGGCCACCCCAGGCCTTTTCGGCCCCAGGGACAACATCCCTCTCGGCCTGGGCTGTAGTCTGGGTAACCTGGTCCCATCCAGGGCACCCACATTTTCAAAGTTGTGGACCACGGGTGGAGCCTGAAGGCCCCGCGGTCCCAGTCGGCTCTCCATCTCCTGCAGAAGCCATCATTGCTTTGAGACCCAGGGAGCTAACATGCAGCTCCCTAGATCTCAAAGCAATGTGTCTATTTCCCTGCTTGCTTGACAGTTGGCAGTGAAACAGGCATGCTCCGCTTTCAGCAAGTGAGAGCATTTTCTGCTCTCACTTGCTGAAAGTGGAGCAGGTTTGCTAAGGCTTGGCAGGAGCAAGCCATAACAAACTGCAGTGTCACAGGGTGGGCACCCCAGGACATTGCTGGTCAGGGTATTCATACTGTGCCCCCTTTTTCTTATTTTCACTTTTTTTCTTTGGACTCAATGAAGCCAAGTCCCAAGATGGCTCCCAATCCTTCCTGGTTGAAGTGTTAGCAGCCAATCAGAGCTGTGCTTTTCCCTGCATGCGCTCATCTTTTTTTGTGAAGGCATCACAACCAAATATATCATTATCTTTTTCTTCTTTACTTTCTCAACAACTATTGAATGGTTTTGCACCAAATAACAAAAAGCACAATCTGCATAACAACACCTACCTTGCTACCAAAATTGATGTAATTCCATTCAGTGGTTCTGGCTGTAGTCACGTTGACATGAGAACTAACATTGCAAACAAACCCTTTTTCTACCCCATTTTTCTCAGCCCCTGCTTCACGAATCCCCACAAAATGTAATATGTGCAACAAGAATCACCGGAGCACTTTTTTTGAAACATTTCGTGAAGATTTGTCTAATGGCGCCAAAGTTATAGGCAAATCAAAAACGTTGTTCCTATGGAAACAGGGTCCTAACTACAACTACCTACTGGCGACCGCCAGTAGGTAATACATCTATACGCTCCACAGGTTCCACCAAGCTGCCAAACTCATAATGGCGGGTGCTCCGCTCGTGAGGGTGGGCTCATGAATAAATACAACCTCTCCGTCAAAGACAACTGCGGGCACTCACGGGATCAGGTATAAAGACTTTATTCATCCTGCAAGCAAACTTGTTTCAGCATAGTTGCTTTTCTCAATGCTGGCATTGTTAAAAACACACAATACAAATCATGTTATTTAAATCTGACATGCTGCGCTTCCATTGGGCAAGAACATATAGATACAGAGGAAGGGTTGTACCATCCAAGTAAATCACTTAATCTTCGGCTGCCATATTAGCATGTCCAGTGTCTCATTCAGCCAATTGGTAGTATTAGCATTTTGTAGATAATAGCAAACGTATATGCCAAATTACACAATCTTACCACTCATAAGCATATGTTGAAAAACTTAAAAAGTACTCGCTAATGTCTGCATTTCAATAGAAATGATGCAGTCCTTTCCTGCAAATAACTCCCAATGTGGGCTGTCATGTATTTGTCCCGGGAAAGGTTTTAAGTCACACCTGTGTGTGTCTTTCACTCCTGTGTGCCCGTTATAGTGTTGTGTGTCTCCTTACAGGGGTGATGTTAAATGATCCTTATGTTACCCCATCGCCAGCAACAGATGCATTTCCATGAAATCCTTCAGCTCACAGTTGTAGAATTTTGGTTCAGTGACCGCATATTCTCGGATTTTGTAAACCCCGGCTGTTGACTGCATAAGTTTTCGCTGTCAGCCCCTGCCAAGCAAAAGCAAACAGCTATGTCCCAGGGAGTGGGCACCCCTGGGACATAGCAGGAGGTGTCCCTGGCGGGTGGCAGTCCCCAGTGCCATATATGGCTCCAGGAGGGGAGTCATGCAGCCCCCCTCCTTTGCCTTGCACAGACTGGCTCTGGGGAGGTGGTGGTCCCCGGGCCATATATGGCCCAGGAGGGGGGGCCACGTGGCACCCCTCCTACTTCAAAATCTGTTTTTGACCCTGGGGAGGTGGTGGTCCCCTGGGAGTGGGGGTCCGTGTGGCCCCCTGCACTACTGTTACTTTAGCCCTGGGGAGGTTGCAGTTCTGGGGGCATGGGGAGGTCTGGGTGTCCCCCCTATATTATTTAATAATTTTAGCCCTGGAGAGAAGGTGGTCCTCAGGGTGTTTGGGGCCTGTGCATCCCCCTGCAGCATTATTATATTAGCCCCGGGGATTGTCCCATGATTAGGTCAGTGTGGCCCCCCTCCTTTCATTAATTAAAGCCCTGGGGAGGTGGTGGTCCACGGGCCCCCCCTTGTTATGTAAAATAATACCCAGGGAGGTGCTGGTCTCCAGAGCTCAATGGCCCTCAGGAGTGGGGCCCTGTACGCACCCTCGTTTTTAAATAACATGCCCCCGAGAGCTGGCCCACCCGGGGGCCATTTTCAAAACAAGCGCAGGAGCCCGCATTTGTTATTTTTTTAAATTCTTGCTGCAAATTCACGAATTGTGTGGCAATTTTTTTTTAAAAGATGCTTTTTTTGCTTGCCACGGTTTCTCTGGGACCCCAAGACCAAGTTTAGGCATCAGGGTATTCCTACCCTGCCCCCTTTTCTATTTTTTTGCATTTTTTTGGTGGGACTCGACTGAAGCCGAGTCCTGAGATGGCTGCCAACACTTCCTGGTTATAATGATGGGATACAATCAGAGCTCTGCAGATCTCTGCACAAGCTCGTCATTATTCATGAATTATTCGAGGTCGTAGATATACAAATTTGGATTTCCTTTAATATCTCGTAAAATACTGAACGGATTTGCATCACATAACAAAAAGCACAATCTGCGGACCAAAAGTGTTCAGTGATGTCATCAGTGGTCTTTTGAGTTGTCATCAGTGATGCTATCAGTGATGTCATTGACAATGTCATGAGTGAAGTAATATGTGACGTTATAAGCAGTACATTGGGGGTGTAAGTTATAATTAGCTCAGCTAACTACGATTACTGAATATCTCTGGTTTATATGACTGAAATCTGAGCCTAACTTTAACTAACTTTGGGTTTTTCTGTGATTTTCTAAGGTCTTTTAAAATCTAATTCCTAACTATAACGTCTCTGTAACCTTTGCTTTTAAATGGTGAATTTCAATGTTTTTTAACATTTTAATTCCTAACTGTAACCTGCTGAGGTTTAATTTCTGTGAAATTAGCATTGTGCCAGAATGAATTCTGTCCTGCGTATTTATCCAAGAAGAGGCCACCATTTTGTGCAACACATCTACCCAAATAAAGTACTTTCTACTGGCTAATTAGTATGTGCTACCTCATTAGGTAAATGTATAGTGCATCTCCTACATAGGGCTGGGCGGGAAACTCCACTCTGCTGGCGAAGGTAGTGGAGTTTTACTGACTCCGATTGGAGTGCGGAGTTCAGTAAAAACTCCACCAACTGTTGGCGGAGCGGAGTTTACCGGCGCCCTTAGCTGCTCACCCCTACTTATAAACTCATCTTTCACAATAAGTGCAGCTACGTGAGCAGCAAAATTGCTATAATTGGTGTAATATTGGCTACGAGCCTGGGGAATAATCTTGAAAGGGACAAAGTTGCTCTTGGACCGAGAGAGCGGAGTTCGCATGCCGGTTTCTAAGCATCACAAAATCACGTAATTGTCACCAAACTCTGTGGCTCGGTGGCAATTCTGAGTCAGCAAGTCATAAGGGCACACATGGCCTGAGGTTGATGGGGTGTTCTGCATCTGATATCTTCCTGCCTTGGAGGTCAGGCCAGTGTCAACCGGACAGGGTCACCCACCGTTCGTACATTCACCATTGAGAGAATATAAAGGCTCTCTGTGGAGGGCACCACTCTTGACTAGATAAATATACTCTCCTTGTACCGCCGAGCGCCGGTCCTGCTCTACAAACAGTCCTGGTATTTTATGTCCTTATCGCACAATCTGGAACCCAGCAGACTTGTTTTCCATGTATAAATGCAGGAGGACAGAAACTAGAAACTAAATAAACTGCACTATTTTTGGTAAAGGGGGTCCTTACACCTGAAATGGGACATCGCTGTTAACGATACCAGTCGCCCCTTATCCACACCTTTTTTGGCATGCAAAATATTGTAAAACTTGTGGTGTCCTAAATTTAATGAACATTTTGATATATCTTCTTTGAATCTGTTAAACCTGGTATTTAGTTCGCATTCACACTAATAATTCGTTATTATGTGGCTTAAAAATGTAACACAAGTTGTGCTGATGGACAACTTTGGGAATAACATTTTTGGAAGTGTTTTGTTCTTGCTTTTACAATGGAATTATCAGTTTTGGATGTTTGGTTTTTAGAAACAAATTTTAAGATTTCTACTGGAGTTCAGATAGATACTTGACTAATTGTTGAGTAATGTTTTCTGCCAGCTAGACGTGCAGTTGAGTGACAAGGAAGGCCAGGGCCTGGCTCGGATCAGGGGTCTCACCTACTCCACTGGCAAGCTCAGCCTTGTGCCCTGGATACTGTCCCTCTCCCTTCTTTAGGGCCATACAAAAGGTTGAACACTACAGGTATGAACTGAGGCCATCTGTATATGTCCCAAGTGCCATCATTGACAATGACATCACAGTTTCAATGCAGAAGAAACGAGCGAGGCTGTATCTGTAGATAAGGTGAACAGAAGACCTCCACTTTGTTAACACGCTGCAGGTAACCTCTGACCTCATTGTCTTTCTTGTTGATGTATTTCTGCCTATAAAAAACTTCTCTTTAATTTTGGCTTGGCCAGTGAAAGCCCGGTGCTCACGCTTATTCTCAAATCATTGTGTTTTTACTGTGGGCCATTTTCTGGACCGCTTTATATGTTCATTCTCCTGATCCTCTTTGTGGCTGTACCGTGGCTGGTTTGAGGGACTTCTTGGACAGTGTCAGTGGTTTGTCATGTTAAAAGTGTGTGTTGCATTGTCCCATGTACTGACGGCAGTGACTGATTTAGCTCTTGAAAGACCTGGAAGTACAAAACATTGTTCTGTGCAGAGCTTGAGCGAGGCAGAGAAAATGCAAGCTCTCTCAGTTGCAAGTAGTACTGCTATTCCAGCACAGTTCACCCTCCGGTCAGCAGAGGGCAGTGCTTGTGAGCTACGACTGTGAGTGAGTGTACAAGGAAGGGGAAGGAGGCATGCCCAAGAGAGTGGCGGCGAGGTACACGTGGCAGTGAGATATTACTGACACCCCACAGACATGGCTGTAAAGTCAACAAGAATGGTGTGGTCCCGCAGATGACATACGCATGTACTGAATGAGAAGAGCAGGACTGACTGGTGAGTGTGCACTCACATGTGTTTCTACTGAAGCTTTGCCCATGCACTTTACTTTAAAACCCATCCTCCACCCCTGCTGTCTCACACCCCATGCTGTCTCCTTTACCCTCGCACAATTCCTACAGTGTCTATGATTTGTTCCCCCTTACCCTCCAATTGCTTTCCTCTGACCTCACCTATGCCCAAATGCTCTTGCCTCCCTTGTATTTGCTCCACATCACTGATGCAGTCTGTGATCCCTCCTGCCAAGTTCCAACATGCTTGACCCGGACATACATCTGTAGGGTCAGCCCTTCAGGGATTAAGAGTCACAGCAACGCTCCTGCAGCCAGGTAGGAAAGTCATGTTTAATGATACTTTGTCAAGAAACATGTACAAATTTAATTAAAACATCTCTTCCACTATCTGAATGGAACTAAATGAGTGCATTAATATTCCGACTCAGTACTCCGTAGGCTTGTGGAACTCTGCGGAATTTGGCGGAGTTTTTCTTTAACTCCCTGGAATTCCACAGAGTGAATCTCCGCGAGCTCCACCCAAGGTCTACTCCCACAGTACAACTGTGTAAAGGACGCTGAGAAAATGTCTTGAGTGACCTTGTGTGTCTGTAACTTTGCCAATGTCATTGTTCCTTGAGCGTCTTCACCAAATATCTTTACAATGTGGAACTACAAAGAAAACAAACTTGAATGATTTCTACTTTACGAGGGTAAGTACTTCTTTGTTTTGTGGAGATGCAATCGTATTCCTAGGCATGAGGAAAGCATCTGCAAAAAGGGTGGGAAAGGCACTGGGGGATTCTTTTAGTAAGCTGTCAATCATCTTGGGAAAGGGGCGGAAAGACGTTGCATACCATTAATGTATATGAGACGGGATATGTAAGCAAGTTTACGTACCTCTAACTTTTAAAAGTTTAGAACACAATCTCTGGTCTCAGCAGCAAATGACAACAAAGAAAGCACTCAGGGAAGGGGGGCCCGCGGCGTCCCTCCCCAGGCCAATATTGGCCCTGAGGATTTCATCTCCCAGAGCCCAGCCTTTTTTTAAAGTAATTTTTAATAGGGGTGGTGTGGGCACGTGGCCCCCTCCCAGGCCGATTTTGGCCCCATGGAATCCATACCCGGTACCCGGCCATCATACTATAGGCAGGCCCTCCTACCTGGGCCAATTTCAGCCCTAGGGACCCCATCCCCTGGGGCCCGGTTACTTTATCCATGATGCCCCAAGGGCACCTAGCGAGCTCTGTTAGGGACCGTGGGGAAGCCTCAAGACACCTGTGGTCCCTGCTGGCTCCCCTCCACCTACCAGAGCCGGCATTGCTCTGACAGACAGGGGTCTGCTGAAAGGTAGCACCCTGCCTGTCGGAGCAATGTTTTCATCTGTTTCTCTGCACGCATATTTGTATGCAGAGAAACAGATGAAACCTCCAATTTCTGCAAGCCGGAGCTGTCAGCCGGAGCTATTTGACACCTCCTGCTTGCAGAAAGCGAAGTTATGTGTATGTCGGCTCCCATCAAGCAAAAGCAAAAAGCTACCTCCTGAGGGTGTGCACTTCAGGACGTAATAGAAGCCCGCCCTGGGGGGTGGCAGCCCCCAGAGCCATAAATGGCTCTAAAAGAGGTCCCCCCTCTGTAGAATTTAGCCCTGGGGAGGTGGTGGTCCCCGGGCCAGGGAGCTGCGGCAGACCCCTTACACTAATTTATTTAAGCCCCGTGGAGGTGGCGGTCTCCAGGACTGTGGGGGGCCCGCATAGATAGCCCCCCTTAAATTCAATGAATTGCCCTGGGGAGGTGTCAGACCCCGGGGCTGTAGAGGGCCCCTGCAGGCCCTCACATTAATTTTATATTTTTCCCCGGGGAGATAGCATATATTTTTTCATTCTGCCTCGGGAGGTGGAGGTCCCTCGGGCTGCGGGGGCCTCACGGGTCCCCCAGCATTGAGTTAACTTCACTTGCCCCAGGGAGGTGGCATTCCTAGCAGAACAGAACACCATGATTAATAGATTCAGAGAGAGAAGGTATCTGGAGTGGGTTCTGAAGAAAGTGGGTACCCGCGTAGGTACCATGCAGTGGGACCAGTTACTTTTTAGCAACACTGTAAGAGTGAACGAAGAACCCACTCCACAGCTCATGCTAACATATAACAACAGTTCCAGGAGGGTGAGACAAATCTTAATGAAAATCTGGTCCATTTTGACAAATGATCCTGAGCCTGATTCACAAAAGTAATCTGAGACAAAATCCTAACTTTGCTACTCCTAAATGCCTTTTGTGAATACCAAAGTTGTAAATTTAGGATTCTGTCTCAGTTTAGGAGTAGTAAAGTTAGGAATCTTAGCTTTATTACTCATAAATGCCTTTTGTGAATACTGAAAGTCGTAAAGTTATGATTTTGTCTCAGATTACTTTTGTGAATCGGGCCCCCTGTGACTGGCAGGGATGTAGGACACCATCCCAGCATAACTTTCCGCAAAGCCAAATCATTTGGAGACACTTTAGTCAAGAGTGATATCACTCTAACCAGAGGGATTAATCAACATAACCTTAAGGGCTTCTACCATGCGGCCAGTGCAAACATGTAAAGGCAGTAGCATTACCAAGACCTACACCACCTTCAATGGCAACATACGCAACATCCACAAATTCCACCCTTGTAGCACAAACCATATGATTTATGCCTTGGTGTGTTCGTGTAACATGAGATACATTGGTAGCACCATGTTTGCAGCCAAAAAGAGGTTTTTGGAACATCTGAGGGCCATTGAGCATAATCACCACCAATCCCCAGTGGCAAGACATTTTCACACAAACATTAAGGTGACCGCAAATTACTGTCCTTTTTCTTCATTGAACAAGTCCCTATTTTCCCCGGAGGGGGGGATAGAGTTCTGAGGATGAGGAAGAGGGAATCACAACTCATTATAGAACTCAATACACTCCACCCAGAAGGGCTCATTTTGGACAAGGAATTGAGTATTCACCTGTACAATGATAAATAAGGGTGTTGCACTATCCAGGTTTCCATTGTTTTTAATGTAGTTTTAAGGACTTTTCCACGTGTTTTCTTCATATATACTTATTTTCATTTGGTTATACAGCCTCTTGTGAATTTGTTCTGCAGGGTGAGCATCTGTATCTCTCTGTACTAATCGCAGTCTATGTGTATTTTTTACAGAAGGAAAGGAAGGGGCACTTGAAGACATGACACCCACTCTCACCTATTGTGTCCCCTAACCTTTTCTTAAAATACTGTCACAGGTTCTTTCACGGCTCAGATAAGACTTGGTTGCACATTTTCCCACTGTTTTTATGTGCCCGTTTTCTATTGATGTTGCATGATCATGTTGCACCAGTACATCATGACCCAAGGGCATAACGAGGGTCATGGCCTCACATTGTCATCAATTTGACTTTGACAGCCACTTCTGCCCACAGACCACATTGTCCCCACCCATGCCACTGTGTGGGATGTCATTTGTGAATCATACTAATTTTTCGCTGTTTATGAACTTGCCCATGCCCCATCCTCCCTGCTTCCCACCAGGGCCACTCTCAACCCTAGGAACATTGCCACACTGGGTGACTCCCCATTCTGCTCAACAGGTCTGGTGCTGCATGCCCTTTTCCTGTTGCCACTTTTCTCCTTCATACCAATGTTTCATCCTGTGCTGCCCATATCCAACTAGCGGCACTGGGTCTACACTGCAACCCCATTGTCAGTGCATATCCTGATGCACAAGGGTTAGACTACATTGACAACAACGCCTTGCAATAGGTAGCGGTTGCTCTGCACCACACCTCCAGAATCACAAGGCCACACCCACTCTACTGATGGGACCAGCACAGGGATATCACGGGGTTTGGAGGCAAGGTGTGTCTCACTTTTACCAAGTGACCCAGTACAGTATTGCTTTCATGACACAGGCATACATAGTTGTGACCATTTAAATCCATTTCTGTTGCACAGCAGCAGGTTTTACGGCAATCTGCCATTGATATTGCTGTACATTCACAGTGCATTGCAAGAAAGTTAGAAAGCGATAGTTGTATGATATTTGAATGATGTCCCGGTGTAGGCATGTACGATTGAACATGATTATTGGACACAATGAATTACCAACATATTTTATGTTATATTGTTGATATTGTGATTGTGTGCTTTCATCGTTTTGTCACTTGCCTTTAACCATATGACACAGACCTGCTTATTAAGATGGCTTTACTTACAAAACAGTGCTTAATACATCATCTTTGTCTTTTGGTGTAGTCCACTGTCTATGTTCACTTGAATTTCAACAAATCAGCATATTTAAGCAGTGTGATTCACTAAGCATGTACATTTGATAAAGGCCACTGCATTCGCCGCAACGCGTCTTGCTGGTAGTAAAGCAATTTTCTACTTGCACTCTGAGTGAGCGTCTTCTTGAGGCTTTTCGAATTATATATATATATAAATTATTTGTTCTTATTTTCCTCGATGTATCATGATTTTACAGCAATACTGCCTATAGCCAACATGTGTTTCGTGCACAAACGCGCTTCTTCAGGGCTTAAAGTTCCTGTTCCTTTCATATTTCAAGTGACTAGACTCTGTGTATGTTATATCCTCCAAATTCTACCAACATACTTTTTTACTAGATGATAGTTTTTAAAACTTTTCAGTCGTAAGTCTGCATGTCTACTCAGCTCCTCTCGTCTGATTGTGTTCACAGTGGAAGTATCTGTATTGTCTGTAGTTTCCTTGTATTCTACCTTATTTTGGTGCTTCTATCTTCGTTATCCAATGATGATCAACTCCCTTTAAACCTGCTCTTATTATCACTCCCCTTGATATGGGATATGCAGAAGTATTCCAGCACGGCCGTTCAATCCTGACCTTACTGACGAATGGACATGTTGGAATTCTTCTGCGTATCCCGTATCAAGGGTATGATATTGGTTACATTGCCTGCATGGTTAAAGACATTCCTGTGTACTTATTATGGATACATACAATGTACTGGCAGGTTACATTTTAACAGTCCAACAGATGCCACTCTGCCTGCCGAACTCTTTGATGACGGGTGCCTCCAGCATGCATGTGGCCTGCACGAAGTAATTGAACAACAAAGTCCCTTCCACTAGAAACCAACCAGAGCACTCCACGGGATAAACAGCTTTTACCCCGTGGAGTGCTCCTGTTCATTCCTACTGGAAGGGACTTTGTTGTTCACAATATATATATATATATATATATATATATATATATATATATATATATTCACTGATAAAACCATAGGTTTCAGGGACGTTATAGTTAGAAATTAGCATTTAAAAAACCTTAGAAGTTCACTAAGAAACCATAGGTTTCAGGGGCGTTATAGTTAGGAATTAGCATTTAAAAAACCTTGAAAATTCACTGAAAAAACAACAGGTTTCAGGGACGTTATAGTTAGTTGGACATTTCACTCATACAAAACCAGAGAAATTCAGCCGTTATAGTTAGTTGAGCTAACTATAACTTGTGCCCCGCATTGCACTGCTGATGACGTCACATATTACATCACTCATGACATGGTCAGTGACATCACTGATGACATCTCAAATGACTTCACTGATGACATCACTGATGACATCATCCACTTAATATCTGATGCACTTCCTCACACCCTAATATAACCTTTCATACACCCACTCTAAAATACAGACTACCATTCTCGAAACCAGAGACACATCAATACCAGTTAGTACATACCCACTCACTGATTCATAGGTCTACAAACATCCACTCACTCACCGATACAGTCACTCATACACGCAGTCACTCATCAATACAGCCTCTGATATATGTACTCATACACCCATACAGACACTCACATACTGCCACTCATCCACAGAGATACTCACACACCTAGTCAGTCACCCAAAGACTCAATCACACTGCCATTTACTCACCAATACAGTTATACACACACCACCTCACTTATTCATACAGATACTAACACATACTTACTCTCTTATACAATCACTGACACAAGCACACACTCATCCATACAGCCACTCTCACAATCACTCACTCTCACATATAGTCATGTATATACTCCAACATTCACATATACTGCCTTTCACATATGTAGTTACTTACACATATACCACTGAGATATCCATTCGCTCACCAACACAGCCATATGCATACTCACTCACCCATACAGCCCCTCGCAGACGTACTCGTGAACCCATACACCCACTGAATCACCCACTCACACATCCATGGAGGGAGTCACACACCCCCCCACCCACCCACACAGACACTCAGGCACCCATACAGGTAATCAGACAACCAATCATTAATCCATATAGACACTCATGTAGGTACTCACCAACCCATGCAGCCACTTACACACCAACTGATAAACTGATACAGACATTCACATAGACTAGTCATTCACCCATGCATTCACTAAGACACGTTTAATCTCTCACTTAAACAGTCAGTCACGCACCCACTAAATCATCCATTCAGACACTCATACACCCACTCATTCTTCAATACACCTTTGCGTATCTATAATTAACATTCTTAACCTTTTTTAAAGCACCCAGTCTGTGGATGATGCATCAGTGATGTCATTTGAGATGTCATCAGTGATGGCACTGACCATGTCATGAGTGATGTAATATGTGACGTCATCAGCAGTGCATTGCCGGGGCGCGAGTTATGGTTAGCTCAACTACCTATAATGGCCAAATTTCTCTGGTTTTGTACAAGTGAAATGTCCAACTAACTATAACGTCCCTGAAACCTGTGGTTTTTTTCAGTGAATTTCTAAGGTTTTTAAATGCTAATTTCTAACTATAACGTCCCTGAAACCTATGGTTTTTTCAGTGAATTTCTAAGGTTTTTTAAATGCTAATTTCTAATTATAACATCCCTGAAACCTATGGTTTTTTCAGTGAATTTCCAAGGTTTTTTAAATGCTAATTTCTAACCATGATGTCCCTGAAACCTATGGTTTTTTTCAGTGAATTTCTAAGGTTTTTTAAATGCTAATTTCTAACTATAACATAGTAGTCGCCTGGGCCTCTGACCAGCGCTCAGTAATTCTGCTGCGTAGAACTTACAGGAGGTACCAGGAGGGCTACTTGGCCGCCAAAGTCCCTCAGGAGTAAAGTGGACTTCATCCCCCAACCAGTACTATGCCAGGAGGCACGTTTGCAGAGTGGTGGAGAAAGGTGAGCGTGGCCTCCGAAGACCCCTTAGCAATCCCACTGTGCGGGATTTACTGGAGGTAACAGGAGGGGAAGTTAGCCCCCAAGGTCAACCTTGGGGGCCAACTACCCCTCCTATTACCTCCAGTAAGTCCCACATAGCAGGATTGCTAAGTTCTCATACCAGGCCACGCCCTCTTTCCCCACCACTCTGCAAACGCACTTCCTGGCGTGCTCTTGGATGGGGATTAAAGTCCCCTTCGCTGTTAGGGGTCCTTAGCGGCCAACTACCCTACCTGATACCTCCAGTATGCCCCAGATAGTGGGATAGCTGACAGGTGGACACAGGCCATGCCCCCTTTCTCTACCACTCTGCAAGCACGCCTCCTGGCGCATTCTGGGTTGGGGGATTAAGTCCCCTTGAATTCTGAGGGTCCATGGGGGCCAACTAGCCCACCAGGTACCTCCAGTAAGCCCCACACAGCTGGATTTCTGAGAGTGGTCCAAGGCCACGCCCCTTTTTTACACCACTCTGCTGCGTGGCCCCCATCCTGAGGCCAATTATGGCCCCGGGGACCCCATTCTCCGGGGCCTGGCCTTACTTTGGGGACTGCGGGGGGAGCCACAATGCCTCCGTGGTCCCAGCCGGCTCCCCGCCTTCTGTAGGAGCCGGCATTGCTTTTGGACAAGGGGAGGTGCTGACATGCAGCTCCTCTTGTCCAAAAGCAATTCTGCTTCCCTTCATGGAAGCGAGAGCAGGTTTCCTGCTCTTGCTTCCACGAAGCGAAGCAGAGTTTGCAATGACAGGGCGGGAGCCGTGCTCCCGCCCTGTCATTGCAAACTGCAATGTCCCGGGGCTAGGCACCCCGGGACATTGCTGGAGCTGGCCCTGGGGGGTGTCGGTCCCCAGGGCCATGGAGGGCTCCAGAAGGGGGGCCGCACGGTCCCCATCCCAACTGTTGTGAAACCCGGGGAGGTGGTGGTCCCCGGGGGTCTGCAATTGACTCCCATATTTAAATAATTAGTGCCCCGGGGAGGTGTTGGTCCCCGGTGCAGTGTGGGGGGGCGCGAGTTTTAAAAAGTAGCCCCGGGGAGGTGGCAGTCCCCGGGGATTGGGGGGCTGCGAGGCCCTCACACCCTATTTAATTTCAAGCCCCGGGGAGGTGGCGGTCCCCGGGGCAACGTGGTGGGAAGCAGCACCCACAGTTTAACTATGTCTTTTGAAGCCATTTCGAATATTACTGATAACCGAGCAGATACTCGGACTTACACTCCATCTCAAGCTAGCGATATATACGCATCAATTCGTGAAACAACTACATTTAATATACATGGAGGCTCGTTATCACAGCAATTGAAACAATTGGAATTCATCACTAGGAGAGCATTAAGTCAACGTTTGCAAGCTTCAACTCCAATACAGTACCATAAGGTTCAAAGAATCCCACGAGGATTAAGACTGCCAATCAAACCTTTGTTATACAGGTTTCAATTCAACAAGCTCTTCTTGGAGAAGTGGCAGGCTGTATTAAATAAGTGCTCATTAGACCTAATTCTCTGACGATTCGGGATTTAGAAGAAGAAGCAGAAATTATTAAATCGGATTTGGCTTCGAGGTGTGAATCTGAGCATTGGAAAAAAACTCTTGATGATTTGAACTTCAAATTGGACACATGTTCGGGAAGGAAATTTAAGAACGCACGCTTAGGAAATTTCGCCGGGATACTATTGATTATAAATTGAATGAGGTGCACACTTGGGCTGAGGTGTACGCCCGTAGAAGAACATCACAAAAACCAGTTTCATCTTCTCAGGAAGGCATCGTTTCGGATCACGAGTTGGAAGCTAGCAGAACTCCGCTGAGTATAGGTCAACAACTAGATGTCATAACACTACAATTAGGAGGCACATCTACTCTAGAGACCCAACCATCATCTTCTTCCATGGCTCCTTTTTTAGCCAGTGGCCCAGTAACCGGACGACCCCAGACCAAAGTGCCCAAAAAAAATACGCAGAGGGCAAAGAAAAAGAAAAAGATGGATGGAATCTGCGGAGCAAAACCAAGATCTGATAATAAACATTTAATTGAGAACTTTAACACCATTACAGAGACGCACATTAAACAAAGGACATCATTCGTACCTACGTATGACACCAACTCTTTAGAAACTGAGATATCAATTTTCAAATTCATGAGAAATCTCCGATTGCGACACTTCTTTACCAACGTGTTGCCTTTGTCTGATTCGACGGAGTCCATTTCATCTACTCAAATTGAGACACCATACAAAGAGTTTAAACCTCAGAGTGCGTACATGGCACCGACGTTGCATAAACTTTTGGATACGTTTGAAACAATGGTCAAACAAGACATTTCCAAATTGAACTTGCAACCTAAAACCAGATCCAATTTATCTAGGCATGAGGAACGGATATTGCAGCAAATAGCCAATGAACAGCATCTAACGTTTCAATCAGCAGATAAAGGTGGTGCGCTAGTCGTGATGGACACTAAATTCGATGAACAAAAAGTTGCTGAGCATCTCCAGGATACAAATACATGCGCTAAATTAGAGAGAGACCATACCCATGAAATCATGGCAACCTTAGACCAGATCCTAGACAAAGCTCAAGACATGAACTGGATTTCAACTCACACCTATAATTTCTTAAAGGTTCGACATCCCAGACGCCCTCGCCTATATATGCGGCCGAAAGTTCATAAAAATTTACATGATCCTCCATTCAGACCTATCGTATCTGGGACAATACATTGACTACTTTTTGCAATCGTTTGTGCAGAATTGGAAAACATACATCAAGGAAACTACCCACTTTCTTCAACTTCTCAACAATCTGGACCTCCAAGGGTATGAACAATGGTTGCTGTGTTCCATCGAAGTAACATCTCTGTATACATCCATACCACTGCAAGAGGGCATGGACGCATGTGAGTGGGCCCTTCTTCAGCTCCCTGCGATTGAAGCTAACAAAGTGTTTATTCTTGAACTTTTACAATTTTGTCTACAACATAGTTACCTTGCCTGGAAAGAACAGTTTTACTTACAAGTAAGCGGATCATCCATGGGCTATCTCAACATCAGAGCAATCATTTTGTTTCATGCTGCTTTTTAGGTACATATGTTGAGTGATGTCGCACAGTCACTTTTTATGAACTGTATTCATCTCACTATGTTATCATCTGTGCAATCATGTTGTTTCATGCACTATAGCCTCACTAGGTCGGCTTTTGCCCATGTATTATTGCAGTATTGTGCCTGTTTGATGCTAGTGTATTGGTACAGCAATTTTGAACACATATGTACAAATTCATGGCAACACTATTCATCCAAGTATGTTTTCGGTGCATGATTTCCGGTAAAGTACATGTTGATGCCACAGTTGACATGGGATATCTTGGTATTTTACACTGTTTTATTCGCTTTTTTGGCATCACAGCATCTCTGTTTGTGGTGCCCCAGGCAGCTTTTCCATCACTTTAAGTGGATGCTTCTACCGATGCATTATCTTGATATTGAAGATTTGTCGCTTCCGATGTCCGTTTTTCGGCATTGAGGCTAGGGGTTAGACGGTGAGATACACGACGAGGCAGGTAGGCTTCATACACTCCATCAGACGATACATCCAGTTGCCAAAGATTTGGCACTTCGTCAATTCACTCGCCACATTTCCATTTATTTATTTCCTAGAACACGAATATCTATATTTCAACTTCACGGCCAATGTGCCGGGAACCCATCTAGACTGTTTGTTACAGTGAAACAGGTATGTGTGCACAGATACTTTTCGAATATCACTTTAACAGGACATTATAAATATAGGACTGACCTTCACTTTTTCTCTACATTAGGCACTTGGGTTATCAGATTCCCCTGGCAATGGCGTTGTTCCTTGGTTGAGTACACAGTGTATTACTCACGTGGCTCTACATTTAACGAGGTATTGACAACGGGCTTCCTGGAGCGTTTGTATTTTCATGGTAACAAGACTGCGCATTGACAACTTGGTGATACTTTGTTTATCATAGAGATTCAAGACAGTAATCGCGCACATCTTTGACGTTACAGTTATCACCAGAAAGTGGTTGACATCCAGTAAACTTGATATTTTTCACTATTGACCAGCTTCTCAGTGGTACGAGGAGTTAGGGTGTATCTCCGGGCACATCATAGTTTTTCGCACATGGTTTCTACACGTTGGTGGTTCTTTGTGTCTCCCACTATGGTTGCATGATGATGGCATTTCGCCGCTTTCACTGCAGTTTTCTCAACAGTTTTGGACGCACGAGTTTTACTTACTTCTCTCTGTTGGTGGTACTCACTTCACTAGGTTGTGTTTCAATCTTGCCATGTCTTTGCGCATCTTTGGTAAGCAGGCAGCTATCCCTGTATATCAATATTTTCATTTCATCATGTTTTTCTGACAGCATTTCATTATTGGTTTCCCTCATAGGACCCTGAAGAAGGGATTGAATATCCCGAAATGCATTGGGCAATATTGACTATTGGATGTTGAAGAATTTTGTAATGAAGAACAGTGATTTGTTTATGTTATTTGTATTTTCTGAAACACATTGAAATATGTTAATTATTGTTTAATTTTGATCGGTTTAATTGTGTGAAATTAATGTCTTAGGACATTAAACAATGACCTATTTGTAATAGTAACAAATGTTGTGATGCACTATTTTTCTCTATGCATGACTTTGAATATGTGAATAGTTAAATCCACGCTGTGCAACCAGACACCGAGTGAAGAGTCACTCGTCTACATTTCGTATTTCAAGGGGCAGGCAACCTCTCTCTGGTTGGCATGTATATGAGTTAAGTTTGTCTAAACAATTCAGTAATGAATTTTATATAGGTGTGAGCTACTACATTCACTTAGAGAAGAAGCCCCCCCACGCATTTTAATAAGAAAGCCCCGGGGATGTGCTGGTCCCTGGGGCTGCGGGGAGGCTGCGTGCCTCCCGCACATTATCAGAAATGCCCCGGGGAGGTGGCGATCCCCGGGGCTGCCGGGGCCCCCGCTGGCCCCCGCACTGCAATTAAACATTGCCCCCGGGACCTGGCCCACCCGGGGGCTTAAAAAAAATGAAGCACGGGAGCCCGCGCTTTGTTTTCTTAAAAATTTTCTGCCAGATTCGTGAACCTGACGCGATTCCGGACGAAAATTTTAAAAATGCTTTTTTTGGCCCTGGTGGTCCCTGTGGGACCCCCTGACCAGGCCTAGGGGGTCAGGGAGTTTCTACTCTGCCCCCTTTTCTTTTTTTTTTTACCATTTTCAATCCTTTTTTCTTGTGATTTGGTTTTACCGAGTCACAAGATGGCTGCCAACACTTCTTGCTTTGGAGTGTTGGCAGCCAATCCTAAAATGAAGCTCGTGATCGGGAGGGTTCGCGGATCCACCGCGGTCACCAGATATCGATATTTTTTATTTTTAAATTTCTCAAAAACTACTGATCGGATTTACACCATTTAAAGCAAAGAGTGCACTCTGAACCAAGAGCTACCTCTCTGCCATTGGTGCAATTCCGTTCAGCAGTTCGGGCTGTAGCCGCGACAAAAGTTCCTATGGAACATGGAGAAAACGTGTTTTGGGACCCCCCCTTTTCTCTCGGCCCCCACTTGACGAATCACCCCGAAACTTTCAAGACGGGAGCTGACATGAGCGCCCCATTAGTTTAGAAAATTTCGCGAAGATTCGTTAAACGGCGCCACAGATATTGGCAAATAAAAAAACGCTTTTCTTATGGATACTAGGTCCTAACTATAACTACCTACTGGCGACCGCCAGTAGGTAATATATATATATATCTAAACAAGCCTCCGAACAGGGAGCCCCCGACCCAGCAGGGCAGCTTTAACAGAAAGGCGGGCACGGAGCAACCCGCTGTATTGCCATCGCAAGAAACCAAAATGTCGAAGCACACCTTGAAATTGAGAATGCTTTATTTGCTCAAGGGCGGGAACAGAAATGCACTCTGACGCGTTTCGGCCATGTCGGCCTTAATCATAGATTAGCACTGGTGTGTTAAAGTATCCTCAATTGTTGTTAATGGGCTCACGTTATTCACAGTTCCCAAAGGCCTCCTTTGCCCAGAAAGCACCATAAATAAAACATAAATCATTGTTTTCATCTCCTTTGCATAGTCTCAAATAAAAGTCCAATGCTTACTTTTTGTGCACAGTACTTTGCAGTTCTTTTGCAGTTCTTTTAAATCATGGTGCAGTACATCCACCTTCGATATTCCACATGCTGCATCTTACTGTGGCCGCCATCCTTCGTAATATATGCATCCTCATTCCAAGTTCGCAAAAGGTGGTCAAAATACCTCTCGCATCCCTTGCTCTCCTCCACTCTTTGAATATAATATATTATCAGGGTAAATCCTCGGGGGAGAGCGGGTCATGCTCCCAAAATCAAATGTCTAAACAAGCCTCTGAACAGGGAGCCCCCGACCCAGCAGGGCAGCTTCAACGGAAAGGAATGCACGGAGCAACCCGCTGTATTGCCATCGCAAGAAACCAAAATGTCGAAGCACACCTTGAAATTGAGAATGCTTTATTTGCTCAAGGTCGGGAACAGAAATGCACTCTGACGCGTTTCGGCCAGGTCGGCCTTAATCATAGATTAGCACAAATTTTGCTCCCTACATATCTGCCAGATAGCAAAGAACACAACAAAAATAAAATTGGCAAATAATAAAATATGGAAAATCACGGAACTGATCACATGCAAGAGCTAATTTGTTGTTTAAGTCTTCTAATGCCCATGGTCTTTGAAATATGTAGGGAGCACAATTTGTGAGTTGAAAAAATGAATTCTAGAACATGTTTGTGCAACAATCAATAAAGACCGCAGTAATGCAGTGGCAAAACATATGGAGTCATACCAGGGAGGAAATTGGAAACTCTTGCAATTCTATGCAATTGAAACAGTAGCGCGTAATGATCGAGGTGGCAATAGGGAGAGAAAGCTACACCAAAGAGAATCACAACAGATTCTTAATTTACAGACTTTCACCCCGTATGGGTTGAACCAAAGTGAAGAACTGTATGTACATTTATTAATCATTATGTTTGCTTCCCAGAATCAATTTTAAATCACCACTTCACTTTTTTCACATCATGGACACTAAAAGATTCTTTTAAATCTGTATATAATTGCCAACTGAGAGGAAAAAAGTTGCATTGAATCTGAAATGTAGCCCAATAGAGGGCAGGATTTGTGTAAAAGTCAGCATTGAACATATGTAAATCATATTGAATTTGAAATGTGGCCCACTAGAGGGCATGTTTTGTGTAAAAGTCAGTATTGAATCCATCGAAATCACACATGAATTGTTTAACAAATGAAGGACAATGCAACATTGATCAGAATTAGGGCAAACAAAACACCAAAAAGTATCTATTTATTATTGTTTATTCACTGTCTGTACACATAGCACTTTGTGTCACTTATAACACTATGTGAAGTTATATCTCTGCAAGAGGAAACTACATCTCCCAAAATGCTTTGCGATGTTTAAAAACAGGAAATGACCAAACTGCAATTACAATGTATATAAGTGGTTAAGATAAACATCGCGAGCATCATCGTGAACAAGGTCTCGTGGAGACCGAAACGCGTCAGTGTTGCTTTCACCCTTGAAACAGAAATAAAATAATGGAATAAGGAATTATCCAAAAGCTGCCGTGAGTGCGACCCATTTCCTTTGTTGGGAGAATCTGTGGATATTTATATATATATATATATATAAATTTACAAGACCAATCGCAAGCCGAAGAAATGCAGGCAATCCCAGTACCATATAGAAATTATCTTTTATTCAGTGGATTTCAACCACACTGACTCATTTTGGCTTGAACAAGCCTTTCTCAAAGTGAATGAGCCCCACCACCTTACAGAAATACATATACAGTGGTCTCCATGGACATAGAAGACATACTTCACTGTCCTGTGTCTCTGTGTAACAGAAGAGCAGACTAATCAATACATAAACATTAAATGTCCACAGAGATTTTAAAAAAATTCAAGAGTCATTTTTTCAGAAAGACAATCAAAATAGGTCTGAATCAAAATCATAATTAATACGATACATTCCTGAATAAATTAATTTATTAGAAAAAAAATCATAATAATATCAAATCAGAAATGCTGAATACTTTACAAATTCATTGTATCCTCGACCATTTGATTGGCATCCCACCTGCATTACCATATGCAAGAATATTTTTAGAGAAAAAATGTTATCATCGGAACTCCACCGGTGAGGCTGGAGGCTATTCATTATCATTGGATCAGCTGCTATATTGCCAATGGTAGTTACCCCACTTCAGTCAATTACGGGAAGTGGCAATAAATTGTATGGCTCTATTCATTTTGTAAAGGGGCCACAAAAAGCCCAACTGTTGCCACCAAATTGGGGTAATGTGTTGATTCCTATGCATAGGTGTATACCTGGCCAGTGCCCACCTAATGCTGCAGAATAACCATTGCACCTCTCAATAATACCTCTAAACCCTGTGATATAAAAACAGAGGTAATCCATGTACTGGGCCAGTGCCCTATAACACATTCACTGCCTGTTGACAATGTAAACCTGTAACACCAAAAGTCGTAGTATCATGGAACAAGCCATACATAACAAGCATGTAACATAAACATGTAACCTAGACAGAACCATCTGCAACCAGGGGGACCTATGAGGATAGAAGACAGTGTGCACCACCTGAACTGTTTAGCCCACATGTACCTCCATTTTCTCATCCTTATTAAACCCTGCTGAGGATTTTGTGTGCAGGTACAAGATGTACCTGGACTCCAGGCATCGTAATTGCCTCACCCTGTTGCCACCTGTCAAATGATTTGGAATTCTATCTTTTGCGAAGAATGACAGCTTGGCCACATCACTATTATGTTGCTCATGAGAGTGTCTTGCAATGGGGTATGTGAATTCTGTGTTTCTGATCGCACGTTGGTGCTCCAGAGTGGAAAGATAGTACTGCCCCTGTACATAAGTGGACAGAGACATACTAAAATGTATATGCAGTGGTCGGAGTTACAGTTGTAAAAGCAACCTGTCTTTCTCTTATGTACACCAGATGTAACATACCCTATAGTGTTGGAGATGAATCTACATGCTTTGCAATGCCAGCATTTGTAAAACCCCTTGGGTTTTGTCAACCAAGTATTCATCTTTCGGGCCCCAGTATAGTAACTATGTGTCCGTTCATCCCCCAGCGAACTTCCTCTGCAATAGGTAATAGAGGGTTTTGAAAGCAGTTCTGGACCAATTACAATATTGTTTTTCAGGATAGTCCAATGTTTGCACATCAGATTCCTGACTTGATAAAAGAGAGAGTTATAGGGCATGATAAGCAGTATACTCTCCCCCTTGAGGTTCTTCTTGGTGTTTGTATAAAGTAACTGATCCCTGGTGAGGGGTTCCGCTTTCTTAGCAGCTGTACTTAAGACCTTAGGCATGTAGCCCCTTCTTCTAAATATTTCCCTCATTTGAGATGATTCTTTGGCAAATTCCATATTGTTACTACAAATTGTCTTTAGTCTCAATGTCCCTCCATAGGAGATACGCTCAATTAAGTTTTTCAGGTGCTGGCTGTTGTAGTGCAATGTGCTATTCACTGCCATTGCTTTACACTGAACAGAAGTATGTACTCCCCTCCTGTACCCACAATTGGACATCTAGGAAGGAGATCTCCTGAGAGCTCATTGTTGCTGTGCGTCTCAAATTAAAAGGTTTGTCATTTAGTCTTGCGAGATACTCACATGCCTTTTTCCTTAAACCATTCTACATAAAAAACAAATCATCAATATAACAGGTCCAAATCAAAACGTATTGCATATAATTCTGGTTCTCATCCGCCCAACCCCTCTACTTCTGCCACCAGCGCATTATGAGGTTTGCAAAGCTGAGGGTGATTCAGGTGCTCATCGCGGTCCCAACTCTCGAACGATAAAAAACGCATTTTGTTGTTTTCCCAAAAACATGGCAGCTTTGTTTTCAAGAAATGCTCACACCCACTAACTACAAACGCATAATCTATACACATATAGAAAGAAACCACATCCATCGTGATCATGTGAAAAGACCCTGACGTCTCCATATTATGAATTTTGGACAGAAAATCTACACTGTCCTCTCAATACACCAAGAGAGGTGCCACAAATTGAAAAAAGAATGAATCAATGTATATGGCAGTATTTTTCAGAAAGCTTTCATTTCAGGAGACAATCTGTCTCCCTGGGGATTTGCAATGGTTTTATGCACTTTGGGCAGTACATAAAAAGATGGAACTCTGGGGTAATCTGACCTCATATGAAACGTAATCTAAGATCCCTCTCTCCTGCCACTCCATCAGATGATCCTGAAACTCATGTACAGAGGCCTTGTTCATATCAACAGTAATTACTTCATATATATATATAAATGTATGTATGTATGTGTTTGTATATATATACACACACACACACCCACACACACACACATATATTCACTGAAAAAAACAACAGTTACAGGGACGTTATAGTCAAGCTCACATTTCACTCGTACAAAAGCAGTGAAATTCAGCAGTTATAGTTCGCTGAGCTAGCTATAACTTATGCTTCCATAATGCACTGCTTATGACCTCACATATTACGTCACTCATGACATGGTCAGTGACATCACTGATGACATCATCCAATTAGTGTGTTTTCTAAAGGTTTATGAGTGTTAAACAGTATGCTAAGCTACTACAAAAGTTAACTGTGTATACTTTGTGTACTAGTGATGAGTGATACTATTTCTAACATATAGTGTGTGGGTGGTTGTGTGACTGTGTGTATCAATGTGTGAGTGGTTGTTTGAGTGCCTTTATGGGTGTGTGAGTGGGTATTTGAGTTGCTGTATAGGTGTAAACGTAGGTGTGTGAGTAGCTGTGTTGGTGAGTCAGTGACTGTGTGATTTCCTTTATGGGTGGGTAAATGGGTATTTAAGTGACTGTATGTGTGGGTGAGTGGTTGTCTGAATGGCTGTATGAGTGAGTGACTGTTGTGTAAGTGGCTGTATACTTATAGATGAGTGAGAGGATGTTTGAGTGGGTGTTTGGTTAAGTGAGTTGGTGTGTGAGTGGCTGTATAGTAGAGTAGGTATCTGTATGGATGTATATGTGAGAGTATGGGAATGTGTGAGTGCTTGTATGGATGTGTGAATGGGTATGTAAGTGGTTGTGTGGGTGTATAAGTAAGTGCTTACATGGGTGAGCGAGTGGCTGAGTTGAGAGGCTGTATGGGTGAGTAAGTGGATACGTGAGTGGCTGTATAGGTGAATAAGTAGGAGTGTGAGTAGCTGTATGGGTGAGTGTGTGGCTGTGTGAGTGGCTGTATGGGTAAGTGACTGGTTGTATGAGTAGCTGTATGGGTGAGTGAGTGGCTGTGTGAGTAGTTATATGAGTGAGTGAATGGGTATGTGAGGGGCTCTATTGATGAGTGAGTAGTTGTGTGAGTACTTATATAGGTCTGTGAATGGGTAGGTGATTGGTTGTGTGGGTGTGTAAGTTGGTGTATGAGAGGTTGTATAGAGATGTGAGTGGGTGTGTGAGTGCTTCTGTGGATGATGTAATCAGTGATGTCACTGACCATTTCATGACTGATGTAATATGTAAGGTAATGGGCAGTGCATTGCAGGGGCATAAGTTATAGTTTGCTCAGCTAACTATAACTACTGATTTTCACTGGTTTTGTATGAGTGAAATGCGAGCCTTTACAGAAGTGAAGCTTCAACAGGGGCATCTGCTGTGTTTATATTTGTAAGTGCTTCCTGCTGAAGTTTGATTTCTGTGAAATGAGTATCAGGGGCAGAATGGGCCCATCCCTACCCGGGCCGATTTCAGCTTGGGGGACCCCATCTCCTGGGACCGGCTGAAATTTAATGGGGGAAGCCAAGTCCCAAGATGGCTGCCAACACTTCCTAGTTCAAGTGTTGGCAGTCAATATGAAATCTGTAGATCTCTGCATGATCTTGTTAATATTCGCGAAGGCTTCGCAGTCAAAACCTAAAGAGAATGAATGCCAAGGCGCCCTGGCACTAACGTCCTAAGAACAGGCGATAAAGGATCTATTTCAGACATGAGGAGAAAAGCAAGGTTTTTAGTGATGTCCTAAAAAGACCTCTGTTGGGTTGCGATCTCAGAGAGGAAGGCATGGTATTCCAAAGATGGCCTGCTAAGTATGCAGTGCTTCTGCCTCCCCACTTGGCTTTCTTTATTTTTGGGCTGACCACTAGTTTGTAAGGTGGGAGCCAGGATCCCCCAAAAATGGCCACAGCCTGCGCCATACAAGGAAAGTAAATGTCGATTGCATGGGCAGCTCAAAGGACACTGTCGTAGAGTGGAATAAAAATGGAGAACTTCTACTACTAAACAGAGGTTAAATGGAAAATAAAGATAGGGCAGGAAGGCACATGCAACTACATGGGCACACCTACAAAAGAGAAAGCCAGTTACACCTTCATCTTATCAGTATTATAGCCCAAACATGCTCAGATCTACCCCAACCAAGCCTTAATGTAAGTCACACATGGCCACTCACTGGTACTTCAGAGAAATCACATAGAAATCAATGGGAACATGGAATAACAATGCCAGTGCAATGAGAAAAATAGGAAAAAAGAAAGAATAATTTCAGATATTGAAACAAATATATCAACATCATTTTATTAGTCATATCTTGAAGATTATTTCTATATATGTTTAATTGGTGAATGTATTTGCTACATTGACCCTCATGTTGAGAATCAATTACCTGACAAGGAGATACAGGATACTCAGTCAGTAGATCAACCTCTTTGATATGTTCAGGTAAACAGTAGTGCCAAAATACCACTTATTTCCAGATGTGATTCTTGGAGACTGTTCAACAGACTCTTGTTTCACCTAGAGCCCACTGCCAGGCCACTCTTGCATATGTCAAAATACTGGCTGCAGTCCACTTCCTGGCCATTTGATCTTTCGAGAGAGTCACTGGACATGTTGTGGATATTTCATCGGTAAGCCACTCTTGGTGTCTGTACCAGGTCCTGAGATGCATCACAAGTGTGTATTCCTATGTATTGCCAAAAGCAGTGGTAGAAAGGTAACGGTTGGTGAGAAAATGCTATGTAATTTCCCACTTCCATCACCACACTACCCTCGAGGCAATTTAGCCCCACGACCAAAGGCAACACCTTTTCTACTACAGACATTGGTGACACTGCATAAACGTGCAAGTTGTCTGCCTTGCCAGGGGCTGCTTCTTTGATGTATAAGAAGTCTTTTCTGAGTGCACACTTGATGGCTACATTTTTAGCCAATTTTCCATTGCACATTATTTAATTGCTATAAATTTCAGTAACGTGGTTTATAGGCAAGTTAACCTAACTTGTAGTGGAACTCCATATCTACCTGAGGAATGGTCAACTTCCTCCTGCGCATGGCCAAAGGCCATGCATAATGGAACTTGCCCCCCAGTGGAGTGATGGGTGTAGGGCCTGGTCAGAGTCCAGTCCAAGTGGTCAACCCCAGTAGGCACAGCCAAAGGCCAGGCACTGCAGGTGTTGGCCGCCTACTGAGAGTTGAGCACAGATGCTGGCTGGAGGCCAGAGCCTGCAGCCAAATTGCCCGCTGCTCATGGTCATAGGAAATGCATTACTGAGATTGGCCACCTATGGACAGTTTCGTGCAGAGCCTGGCCAGTGGCCATTTCCTGTGACCAACCCCACAGTCCATGCCCAGGGCAGAAGGCTATTCAGTGTGGCAGTTGTCTGTCTGTTTAGTGTTGGATGCAGGGTCTGGCCTGAGGCCAGGTTCTGCTGCCAACTTCTGCTGTACCTGGCTGATGGCCGTGCAGTATGGGAGCTGGTTGCCCTTGATGATTTGAGCACAGAGGCTGACCGGAAGCCAGCGATGTGGCAGATTACACTGCACAAAGCCCAAGCTGAGCCCAATAGTATTTGGTCACCAGCAGAGGGCTGAGCAGGTGTTTGGATACTAATAAGTAAAATCCTTTGAAGCAAAATATCATGGACAGATACATCGCGGGCAAGAATATCATTTTAAGTGTTGTTTTTGATATTGTTGTAAAAAATAAATTTTTCTAAATTATTGTTGTATATAATATACATTTTATTTATTAATTTTAGTGTGTAGAAAATGTACATTATTTAAAATGTTCTATATTATTATTATTATGTTGTAGAAAAACTTGATTACACAATGTTCTTGTGTAATTATAGGTTCAGTGTTTTTTTCAATAGCATATGAAAACAATAATTTATGTAATTAATGGTTTTGTATAAATGTATTTTTTTATTTAAGTTGGTCGTATTTTGTTTATATATTTAGTTTTTCATTGTGCTTTAAAGTACTGTTTTTTAAAAATGTGTGATGCAAAATGATTATATATTAATAACATTGAATAAATCTTAATTTGTGTTTTGTTATTACATAATTTATTATGAATGCATAATTTTTTTATAGAATTTTTTTTGTTCATAGAAATATTTTTGTTTATTAATTATGTTTTGTATTAATATTAATATAATTTTTGGGGGAGTGTTAAATATGTATGGGCTTATTTCGATGTCGGGCGGACTTGAGTCCGCCTGAAACTGTCACAGAGTTGGAACTGACCGACCTCCGGTCGGTGGTCCCGACCGCCTAATGACGATGCGACTGCACATGGTACGGTCGCATATTGCCATTTCTCCATGAGAGCTTGTGTTGCGGCCGTAAACCGGCCGTAACACAAGCTCCCATTTGAATGGGAGTCTGTGTTCATCCCTGCACCTCGTGGCAGGCACCTCAAGGTGCCTGCCACAAGGTGCAGGGATCAATAAGGGGGTTCCTATGGTGCCCCCTCAGCCCCCAACCGGAGGCCGAATACAGAAGGTGGCCCTGCTAGGGGCCCCCAAACACGCTTTCCAACAGGGTTTCCATGACGGAAAGGCCGGCATGGAAACCCTGCCGGAAACCATGCATCGTAATCCAGAAGGCGGAAACGCCTTCCATTTGGATTACTGTTTCAATTCCGACTGGCTGTATCAAAATCAGCCGGTCAGAATTGAAACCGATGATGAGTGTCGGAAAGCCTCCGACCTAAGGTTGGAAGCTTTCCAATACTCATCATAATCGGCCCCATAGTGTGCTATTTTTAGTGTTAAATACCTTAAAAAATAATTTACATTGTACTGGGAATAGGTCATGTGACCACTTTAGTGTCCTAAACCTTCCCCTAAATAGTTTATATTGGAGTGGGAATAGTAAATGTAAATACCTCAGTTTCCAACATTCCTTAGTGTCCCCTACATGGCCTAGATTGCAGTCGGGAAAGTAAATGTTGTTGTGTGTTTCTCATCTGGCCCATTGATGTTTTCCCTATGTTAGCCTAATCATGCACGTTGCAGGCCGCTTTGGTTTTTGCACACATTGCTAAATATCATGCTTGCCTTTGTGCCACATTTTATTTTCACCCGGAACCAGAATATGTTTTTGTATTTCATTCTTTGCCTGGGATTTAGTCTGAACAACCTAGGCAAGGTCAAATAACATTGTCCCTTGTTATTCTTTCTGGTCAGACACTAGAACCTAGACATAATAGAGGAATGCAGCTGCTGGTTTTGAATACACATATCTTGTCATATAAGTGAGGACAGGGGTTCTGGAAAAACATACACACAAAGCAAAGGTCCTGGGATTAGAGTGCAGCATCAGCTGGTATGTAGAAAATCCACCTATGCATGCTAAGGTACGGGGTCTGCCACCAAACCCAGAGATCTATACTATATAACCAATTTGCTTCAGTAGTACGGGACGGGTTAGGCAGGTCTGTCAGATAACATGACAGGACTTTTGATGGTATACGGTTTATTAACCATGCTGATGGTATTATTGATATGTATTTGTTTTCAAATTATGGCACAATTATTGCATCTTAGAGCACGATAGTTTAAATAAACATTGTAAACTTCCTTTGTGTCTCTTCCTTATTTTATTGTGGACAATTCCAAGTGAGAGAGCGAAAGGGTGTGTCCTGTTATCGCGATCCCTCAGAGGGTCGAGAGTTTTGTGTTCTGGGGTGTCAAATCACTTGTCTCTCTGGAAAGGTTAGGAGGGCAAGTGAGGCACCATAGCTAGTCGGACTCAGGCTAATAGATACTGATGTGGTGTGGTGACGTAGTCCCATACATACTAATGTTCTATGGTCCCAAGCATACTTCTGTTCCTGAGCAGAATCCCTGCAACAATGTCCCCCCTTAGATTGGTATCGGAATAGTAAATGTCACCCCTTTAGTGAAAAACACCTTCCCCTTAATGGCTTAGTTTGGAGAGGGAATAGTAAATTTCAGCCCTTTAGTGTCCAACGCCTTCCCCTAAATAGCTTAGATCGGAGTGAAAATAGTAATTGTCACTCCTTTAGTGTCCAAAACCTTCCATTAAATAACATAGATTGGAGTGGGAATAGTGATCGGCACCCGTTTAGTGTCAAACACCTTCCCCTAAATAGCTTAGATTGGATTGGAAATAGTAAATGTGGCCCCTTAAGTGTACAATAACAATCAATCAATAAATCAATCAATCAGTACTTGTAAAGGACAGCTTATCACGTGAGGGCATCCAGGTGCTGGCTTGCTGGGCTTAGTCAAAAAACCAGGTCTTTAGTCTCTTCCTGAAGTCAGTCAGCAAGTGCAATGTCTGGAGGTGGAGGGGGAGGGCATTCCAGGACTTGGCGGTGAGGTGGGAGAAGGAGCGTCCCCCACTGTAGCTTCAGCATGTGCACCGTGGCTATGTGAGGACGAGGGAGGTACAGTGGAGGTTTCTGGATGATTGAGGCAGTGGTTCATGTATGCTAGTCCTTCTTCATGGAGGGGTTTGTAGGCGTGTGTTATTAGCTTGAATTGGAATCTTTCCTGGACGGGGAGCCAGTGGACATTTCTCAGGTGTTGGGTGATGTGGTCCAGTTGGGCAGGTTGAGGATCAGTCTGGTCACTGAGTTCTGTATCGTTTGGAGCCTCTCCATGAGTTCGGTGGTGGTTTCTGCGTACAGTGCATTGCTGTAGTCCTGCCTGCTGGTGATTAAGGCTTGCTGGACTGTTTTCCTCATGCTGATGTGGAGCCATTTAAAGATTCTTCAGAGCAATCAGAGAATGTGGAAGCAGGTGGAGGACATAGTGCTGATCTGTCATTTGTTTCATAGTGAGTTTACTGTCCAGGATGATGCTGAGGATGCGTGCATGTTCTGAGGGATAAACCTTGAGGTATGCCACAGATGGTGCTCGTGGGGTCCAAGGTGAAGAGAGGTAGGAGGATTCTCTGCACTCATCCAGTAAGGAATGATGCGATCCACTTGAGTGCATTTCCCTTGATCCCTTGTGCAGTCTCTTGATGCACTTGTGATAGGATACAGTGTCGAAGGCTGCAGAGAGGTTGAGGAATATCAGGGCCACTGATTCTCCTTTGTCGAGTTGGGTGTGGATGTCGTCTGTGGCGGCAACCAGGGCGGTCTTAGTGCTGTGGTTGATGTGGAAACCCGATTGGGAGGCATCTAGCAGGATGTTTCTTTCCAGGTGTTCGGTGAGATGCCTGTTGATGGCCTTCCCCAGGACTTTAGAAGGGAAAGGGAGCACTGAGATGAGGTGGCAGTTCTGGAGTTTACTTAGGTAGACAGAGGGATTCTTGAGGAGGGGTCAGACTTCTGATAGTTTCCATACTTCAGGAAAAGTGGCTGTGGTGATGGATTCATTAAGGACTGTGGTGAGTTGCAGGTTGATCTTGTTGCTTCCTATGTTTAAGAGGCTGTGGGGGCAGGGGTCTGTGGGTGCTTCTGAGTGGATGGAATTCATGATGGCTGTGGTGTCCGGTTTGGTGAGCTGTTCCCATGTGGAGAGGTGCTAGTCGGGGGGATTCCGTTGTAGTGAGTAGGCTAAGGAGGTCAATGGGTTGGGGCTCAAAGATCCTGTAGATGGTGGATAACTTGTTGTGAAAGTGCTTAGCTAGAGTGTTGCAGAGATCCTGTGAGGTAGGAATTGTGTTCTCGGTGGCTGTGGGGCAGTAGACCTTCCTGACGATGGTCAAGAGTTCATTGTTGTGATTGATGCTTGCCTTAATGCAGTTTGACAATGTGTCCTTTTTCATGTTTTTGAGTTGTTGGTGGTATTCGTTTAGGGCTGACTTGATGGTGGCTTGTTCTATGATGTCTCTGCTGGAGCGCCATCTTCTATCCAGTTGATTGCAGCTTCACTTCATTATACTTGTACCTCCCCGGCATGAACTGTAAAGTCCATGCCGTGCAAGAAAGGGGGTGACTGCACACAGGGGGGCACAGCATGCCCCTGCAGACAAACCATGGCCCTGAGGTAACAGGGCCCCTTTTGTGTCCTCGTCACCACAGTTTTCATGGCGGCCTCACTGCCATCAAAACTGTGGCAGTCAGGAAACTCCTAATATGCTCTGCAGTGCCGCAGAGGCACCACCAGCCTATTAGAGCCTCTTACCACCATGCCCCCGTCACTGGATCCGTGATCCCGGTGGTTGTGGTAGGCCTGTGGCGATCCCACCGCCGCATTCGTAATGCGGAGGGTGGACTGCCAGTCTGGTGGTCCAAGGACTGTTATCAGGCCCTTAGATTGGAGTAGGAATAATTAATGTGACTTAGTTACAAACACCTAAATGGCTTAGATTGGAGTGGGAATGGGAAATGTCACCCCTTTAGAGTCAAACTCCTTCTCCTAAATGGTTTAGATTGGAGTGGGACTAGTGCTTGTCACCTCTTTAGTGCCCAGAACCTTCCATTAAATGACTTAGATAATAAATAATAAATGTGACCACTTTAGTGGCAAACACTTTTTCCTAAATGACTTAGATTGGAGGGGGAATAGTAAATGTTACGCTTTTCGTGTCAAACATCTTCCCCTAAATAGCTTAGTTTGGAGTGGGAATAGTAAATGTGACCACTTTAGTTTTCAACACCTTCCCCTAAATGGCTTTGTTTGGAGTGGGAATAGTAATTGTTATCCCTGTAGTGCACAATTTAACCCCCAAAATGGCTTAAATAAAAGTGGAAATAGTAAATGTAACTGCTTTAGTGTATTTCATGTTTTTTCTAATATGTTATATTGCAGTGTCAGTATTAGATGTAAAACTTTCAGTATTCATTAGTAGTGACTTTTTCTAAAAGGACATTAATTGAAACAGTTTATGATTTTATATATTCTTTATTTGTTTTTTATATTTTATTAATGTATATTTTTTAAACACATTTTTAAAACATGAAAGTAAAAGCTTTTATAGTGTTTTACCACATTGTTTATATTTTTTTAAAATACAAAACATATATATTTTGTTTGAACATTTTATATACTGGTATTTTTTAACATTTTTGGTATTATTGTACCATTTTTTAATTCAATTTCATTGGTTATTCATACATTTTTGTAAACGATTTTATATCCTTTTTATGTGTATTATAAATAGTACTGTATTATTTTATTTGTTGTTTTTATAGTACTATTTATTTTATACTTTATATAATTATTCATATTTTATTCATACATTTATTGACAAGTTTACACATTTCATAACAATGGTACATATTTTTTAAACATTTCAAAAAAATGTTGGTTGAAGACCCACTGTTTTCAAGTTTTCTTTAGGGCAATAGTATTTTTTTTGTTTTCATTTAACGGGCATTTTTTTACCACTAAGTGTACCTTTGTAGTGTAGTGTCTTTTATCGTCTGATTTCCTGAAAGTGACCTATGGTTAATTTCTGCAAATGGGTGGATAAGGTAAGACTTTCTTTATTTTTTTCCATAGGGTTTTGAGGGTAGGGTGGATGTGGCTAGAACTCGTTAATGGTTGCTATAGTGTTTTTATTCTGAAAGTTATTTAGTCATAGTTTGTGTTCTCTTGTTTAGTAGTGTTGTGCATTAGGTCTACTTAGAGTTTGGTAGTAGTCTCTTTTTTAGATATTGTCATGTTATAATTTGTGTTTATTATAGTTGTAATGTGTATGTTGCCTTTGAAAATAGTGTTTTTTATTGGTAGTATTTTATGCTTTTTTACAGGGTCATGGATTGAAAGTCATCCCATGGACCTGTGGTTTTAGCTTTTGTTTTGTATGGAAATTATTTTGGATTCTAGTAAACCAATATTATTATTTTCTATTTGCTTTGATTTGTTGTGGTTCCTGAAGCATTTCTTTTTTTCTGATTTTTGGGGTTTTTTTATGGTTATTTACAACTTTGGATTACCTTTGATTGGACATTTTCATTTTTATATTTTTTTGCTGGGTTTTTTGGATTTCACTTTTGGTTAATTATATTTGGACAAAATGGGTATAAATGAACACCTACAGCTAAAGAACTGTAAGTTAAAATTTAGTTATTTATTTGTGGGTGGGAAATTTCATATTTTATTATGTATTTGAATTTGTTTTAATTGCAATGTGTTATTTTACATTTCTATGTGTTGAATTAGTTGGTTCTATTTTGTGTTTATTTCTAATGTTCTTTGTGGTTGTGGGTGTGCTGATTTTTATTTAATTATTAAACATATATTAATTTATCAATTTTCTTTTCTATGTAATTTATTATGATTGACTATATAAAAATATGTTTGTTTAGTATTTAGTTAATAATCGTTCAGTTATGGTGGTGCGTACCTTTGTTAAGGTTTGCTGATTAGTGTGTAAGTAGCTAGGTGTTTTACAATAGGGGTTTCACAATTGATTCTAAGCAGTGTACTTCTTTGGTGTTAATAAAGATTCTAACTTTACATTGTAGCATTGATTTATATTCTACTGGTGTGCTTATTTTATTTAGGTTTAACTTGGGTTACTGATTGCTTGATTTGTAGTTGTTGGTAGCTTTTTGTAGGTCTTCAATGAATTTGTAGAGTGCGGGTTGCACTCTCCATTTTATGGCTTGGAAGAAATTGTGCCATTCTTCTACTGCATTGTTTGTTTTGGCTTCTTGAGCCATGGTGCTTTCGTAGACACTCTATGGTATTTTGAATTTGGATTGGTGTTTGTATCCAGAGGGATGCAGTGTGCCAATCCAAGTGTCTTCACAGTAGTTCATTAGGTGACCTTGGTTTGTGTTAGTTTTGTTGGTAAAATGGACTTTCAATAAGGAAGATGTAGTAGTTAGCTACCTCTGTTACAGGGGCATATCCTAGCAAAGTTATTTTTTTTTATTTCAAAGGCAAGCTGGCCTTATCTACACTTAGTGCATTTTGTTGGTGATGTCTTCAAATGCTTTGATTAAAATGGTAGTAGAAAACTTGAAAGGCTGTGTGTGGGCAGTGTTTAAGTATTGTTTGTATTATGGCTTGTTCAAAGTTGATTATTTTTTTATGTGAGGAGTAATTGTGTTTTAATTTTAATGTGATTTAGTAGTTCGTAGTAAGTGATACTTTGTTTATTAGTTAGCAAGGTGTATTTGAGGGGTATATTAGTGCTTTGATAATCACCATGTATGGTTTAGGGCACATTTAGAATGCTCTTTCCATCATCCAGGTTCAACATTGGATTAGTTTTATTAAATTATCTGCTGTTGCACATAAAATAATGTGTTTGTCATTATTAATATTGTCATGTAGGAGGAAGGGTTCATTATTATGTGCGGTGGTTAAGTTTTCAGGACATTTTATGCCTTGGTATTTTCCAGGGGCACCAGGAGTATCACTGGTAGATTTATAAGTTTGTGCTCTTTAGCTTTTAAAGTGGATACAGTTGATAGCTAACGTGATATGTTCAGGTAATTTAAGGAGTATATCTTTTAGAATGTTAGTAGTGGGCGTTTGGGAGCTAATGCTTGCCTCTGTGCCATTTGGTTGTGGTTGTGTTCTATTACTTTAACAGCAACAACATTTTAAATATTAGCCCTCTCATAACAAGCATGAGAGTAGTAATTTGCACATTTCCAATTAACATTCTTGATGCACGTGCTTTTTTGGCTGTACGCATGAATAATTGTTTGTTTGCCTCTTTGTGATTGCATCTAGTCCTCTCTGTCATTCTGTCTGAAAATAGTTTAATAATATAGTTAAATAAATTGTAACAATTTTACTTTTGCTTTGCAAATCTACATAAAATATTACAACAATCATTTTACATTTTGTACTGCATTTTGTATTGTTGATTTTAATTGCAGTTCGTTTTTTCAGATTTCTGTTGTTCCTATGTGGATCAGGTGGTTGGTTTTCTGTTGGGGGGGAGCGTTAAATTAGTTATATTTTAAATGTTTATTTGTGGGTAGTTTGTATGGGTTGCGTTCTTTTTATGTGCCTTTCTACAGGTGTTTGATTTTTCACTTTTATTGATGGTTCTGTAGTTTGTAGATTCTGGTATATTTTTCCTGTAGTATCTAAGGTTTGGTAGATAAAAATAGAGAGTTTGGTTAGTTATTTGTATTTTTATGTTTTTTAAATAAGTTACTTTCAACTATGCTAAAATAAATGTTTAACTTAAGGCCCGATTACGATGTCGGTATGAAACTGTCCTGAACAAATTGGTTCCGGAATAGTTTTCAAACGAATCGGGTCCTGTGAGACCGGACAACCGATTACGATGCTTCCCAACATCATTAGTTTGGACTCGCATTGACTTCAATGGGAGTCTTTGTTCCAAACGAGAACAAAGGCTCCCATTGAAAAAAGGGGTGGTTGGGGAAAACCTTGCACCCTGTGGCAGGCACCCCATGGTGCCTGCCACATTGTGCATGGTTGGGAAGAGGGGTCCCTTGGGTACCCCCACGGGCTACATTCGTACGTCTCCATATGAATGGGGGCCCGCAACGGGCCCCCAAAGACAGATTCCGGCAGCCGTTTCGTTTTGGGCAAACTGAATTGGAACGGCTGTTCGAATTTGTCATCGTAATCGCCCGTCCGGAAACGGTGTCCATAGAGCTGTACGAATCGGCTCTGAAAGACTCGGGCTGTCCGGATGCCTTTCGGAACCGATTCGGTCTGCTCAAGTGGTTACCGGGCATCGTAATCGATCGTAGGGAAATCTGTATGATTCGGTAGGAAACAAGGACTCCAAATCGGATTCTGCAATATCGAATCCCATCCGGAGCCTTTCCTTACGACATCGTAATTGGGCCCTTAATTGTGAAGGCAGTTGTATCTTTTCCTCCAGTTTTCTTTTTTGGTTTTTGCTTGGCAATCTGGCAGAGTGTAGTTGTCTTGCAGTTTTAGTGTTATTTTAGTGTGGTAAGTTTTGCAATTTTCTGCTACTTTTATATTACAAATTTTAAATAATGAATATTTTTATTGATTAATTTGTTTTATGGTTGTTTTTATTGGTTTATTTTTTGTTTAATTGTAAAAAAATTCACCAATTAACTTCTATGGGTGGTGCTAATTAGTGTTTCTTTTTTAATGTTTAATATATATTTATATTTGTGTTATTTTGGATGTATGTTTTATATTTGATTTTTTAGTTAGACAATTTATTAATTTATGTAGAGTTTAATTATATTGGTTGTTTGAAGTCAAATAGAGTTATGATCTTATTTTATCATATTTTGCTATATTTTTTGCTATATTTGTGTAATCGATAGTGTGTGTTTGATATTTTTGACATTTTATATATTTATTTAAAGGTGTTGTGTGGTTTTGATATTGGTATAAATTGATATTTTTCATAGCAATATTTTGGTCATCAATATTTGTGTTTGTTTAATTAAGTATATTTTTGCAAACAATATTTTGTTTGCGATATTTTTGTGAATCAATATTGTTTTCAACACCTCTGCACACAGCCTTCAGTTATGCGCAGTGTGGATTGGCTCCCACGGGGTGTTGGTTGGCTAGGCTTTCTGGCTAATCCTCACTGTGCATGGCCAAAAGGTGGTGCTTTGCTGGTGTTGGCCACCCACAGAAGGTTGGGCATGGCCTCACTGGAAGCCAATCCCTTCAGCCATCCCCCGCTACAAAGATAAAGGCCTAATGCAGCTGGGGTTGGGATTAGGTGCAGGGGACTCTTGACTGTTGTCCATGATCAAAACACCCCAGAAGTGCACCGAACAAAAAAAGTTGAAGTGAAGTTACAGTTTTTGTCAGTTATTACATCCCAGTGTGTATTTTGAACAAACTGACAATTTGACCTAAAAAACACACAAATAATGTGCATTTTTGGTAACATCTCAAAATTGAAAAATTAAAACACCAAAATTTGCAAACTATGGTTAGGAGCACAATCCATAAAGGACAGCCCAGTTCACACACTGTTGGTATGTAATCAGTTTACCATTTGCATATATATCTATGTATAGATGGATCATCAACGCCCAACTCTCTGAGTTCGTCGACAGAAACAACATCCTGGACCTTTTCCTATTTGACTTCAGAAGCAACCACAGCACTGAAACAGCTCTCCTCACCGCTTCAGACAACAACCGCACCCTCCGCGACCGAGGCGAGACTGCAGCCCTCATCCTCCTGGACCTTTTGGTCGCTTTCGACACCATCTCCCACCACACCCTCTGTGCAAGACTCCACGATGCCGGCATCTGCGACAAAGCCCTAAAATGGATCCGACCCTTCCTAACCAGACTAATGCAGAGAGTCAGACTTCCACCGTTCAAATCAGAACCCACAGAGATCAGCTGTAGAGTGCCTCAGGGACCCTCCCTGAGCCCCATCCTCTTCAACATCTACATGGCCCCACTTGCAGCCATCGTCAGAAGCCACAAACTCAACATCATCTCCTACGCCGATGACACCTAGCTAATTCTCTCACAGGTGAACCCAAAGGCACCAAGAACAACTTTCACGACGGGATGAATGCAGTTGCCACCTGGATGAAGAACAGCTGCCACAAGCTTAACTCAGACAAGACCAAAGTCCTCATCCTGGGACGACTCTTGGTGGCCGAGCACTCAGAATCCCCCCACTCCCACAGACCACACACAAAACCCCGGCATCATCCTGCACTCCTCACTCTTAATGAACCACCAAATCAACGCCGTCTCATCTTCCTGCTTCCACACGCTCTGCCTCCTTCATAAGATCTTCAAGTGGATCCCCACTGAGTCCAGGAAAACGGTCACCCATGCACTCGTCAGCAGCAGACTCAACTACGGCAACGCACTCTATGCTGGTCCCACCCAGAAACTCCCCAAAAAACTGCAGACCGTCCAGAACCCCTCCGCCAGACTCATCCTGAACATCCCATAGTGCAACCACATCACCGGCCACCTGAGAGACCTTCACTGGCTACCGGTCAACAAGAGAATCACCTTCAAACTTCCCGCACATGCCTACAAAGCCCTCCACAACACCAGACCTGCGTACCACAACCACCACCTCTCCTTCTACACTCGTACCAGACATCTCAGCTCCACCCAACTGGCCCTGGGCACCGCAAGACCACGGTTGCAGGAAGATCCTTTTCTTACATCGCTGCAAAGGCCTGGAACTTCCTGCCTCTGCACCTCAGGCAATCACCATCACTGCCGCAATTCAGGAAGGACCTTAAGACCTGGCTCTTCAACTGAACCGCAGACACAGACCCACCCCCGTGCCTTGAGAGCCTCACGGGTAAGTAGTCACGCTTTATAAGACTTTGATTGATAGATTACTTATAGATTACTTATATTACATTTGATTTATCAGATATTGTTATCATCCAGAACTCTGAGTTTAGTGCCATAACACCAAATACACATTTTAAAGTTAAAAGAAGAAATGTATACTGCACACATACTCAAAACGGTATAAATTATATAAAAAAAGAATTTTTTTCAAAACACCAATCCCAAAGGCACCCATAATCGACGCAGCTCTTTATTGAAGACAATACTCAGGTATGTCTCCATGCATGAATTGATCGTGCTATAACGCCTACACAATTCACTTCCCCCACGTCTTCCTCTGCATTTCATTTTAAAGACACAAACTCTAATAGATGAGACGGGACTGTGACAAAGGGAGGTGCAGTAGACATTGCAGACGATGCTGACAATTCTTCTCTGAGCATAATACATGTTCAGAAACATGTCAGCAGGAGCATAAAATAATCATGTAGCAATATACCACCTTGGTGCGTTGTCTACAGTGCACCATGCAAGGACTTCCAGAACATTCTGAGTCGAACATTTATCATACGGTAGTTTACCAAATGAAATCTGTCTGGGCATTTTAGAGACTAACGAATGAAAAAAGAAAAGTCTGTCCTGCACTTATCCGCCAGACTCCCACCAACAGGTACATTTATTTGAAAAGCATCTGCGACATCACATGCACTTTAGTCTAAATGCCTGTAGCGACGTCTCCAAAGCACAATGAAAGTAGAATCAAATGCTTTGAAAAATAGACTAGAATCTACTTGACACAAGCTGTTAATTAAGCTTGAAGCACAGACATGTTATGTCAGTGCATCTTCAAATTGTACAAACTTTGAAGCACAGCTCTTTAGCAGCCGTTATTATAGTGTTTTTTCTATAAATAAAACATGCATTGCTTTGTGTCAAGGGATGTTCAGTCGCTTCCGTTTTTCTTTGCAGTAAATTCTTTCTGGTGTACAGTGTGTGTTGTAGAACGAGGAGGACACCCTGGTTTATGTAAACTCGAAGAAAAAACAACGTAATAAGGAGTGGAAGAAATCCATCTTGGCTAAACATGTATTATCATTAGTTGCATGGCTAATCAAATGCATTGCTGATGAAGTCGTAGTTGTGGCCACTATAAAGTGATTGGCAGTAACACAGTTATCGGCCCAAGACCATTTTGGCACAGCCAAACTTTTTAGTCCGCCTCGCCTGGCCTTTCGTAATTGATGATTGGGGACAAAGAACCTAATTTAGCGTTCGGTGAAGTGGGAACCTGATTGTGGTGCGGATTGCCATCCTTGATCGCCTTGACTATTGCACCTCTATGTATCTAGGGGCTTCGACCAATGTGCGGAAGAAGCTCCAGCAAATCCAGAATGTGGAGGCCAATGTAGCTCTTGGATTACCAAGGTCCTCTTCAGCTTCCTTTACTCTCGATTCTCAGCACTGGCTTCTAGGGCTTAAAGGATAATCACTTTGTATAGTCCATAAGGCTCTCCATCAATCTGGTCCACTATATTTGAGAAACAAATTTAAGATATATGGTTCAGATGTACAAAGCGATTTTGTGTTCGCAACCAGGCTAATACGCAGAATCGGCCCGTTTGTGAACGCAAAAAGGCTTTTTCAAATGTACAAATCCCTATTTGTGATTCGGTAATATTACCGAATCACAAATTGGGTTTGCGAGTTGGTTTTAGGAAGGGGCATGTTTAAGGCATCCCTTACAAATAACGAGTCGCAGTAGTATGTAAGAATGTTTTGCAACAGAAATGTGGTTGCAAAACACTCGCATATTACCATCTACTTCAAGTAGGTGGTAACCCATTTGCAAATGGGGTGGGGTCCCCAAGGGATCACTTCCCCTTTGTGAATGTTTGTGAAAACATTTTTAAGAGCATGCCATAGTCCCACGGACCACTGCCTACTCTTCAAAAATTAAAAGAGGCATTTTCATTTTTTTTTTAAATGCATCCTGTTTTCCTTTAAGAAAAAAAGAATGCATTTAAAAAAAAAAAGATTGCTTTATTGAAAAGCAATCACAGGCATGGTCATCTGCTGATCCCTGCAGGCCACCATCCCTGTGATTTTTGAGATTCCCAGTGGGTCGCAAACCAAGACCTACATCATTAATATTCATGAGGTAGGTCTATTTGCAACCCACAGGCAATCGCACACACATTTGTACATGGGTGTTTGCGATTACCAAATAGCGAATCATGAAAATCTGCTATTTGTTAATCACAAATGATTACCTACGTACATCTGGCCCTATGTTTCTGGCTATCTTTCTTCTTAGGATTCTTTCCTTCTATCTATTCCTAGAGTTATCCAAGAGCAGTCTGGTAGTAATGCCTTCTCTGTGGCTACCTCCAAATTGTGGAATTCTATGCCTCTATTTTTATGTAGGATGCCAGCTCTGATTAAATTCAGAAAAGCTTTGGAGACCGGGCTAAATGCACATTATTCTTGATCCTCTGGTTTTTCTGTCTTTCAGGATGTGATTGTTTCCCTTTTTTCACAGCACTGGGACATTTGTGTTTAGTCTCCTATGCCAGGACACCTTCATGGTAAGTGCACACTCAATGAAACTATAACATGACATAACATGACATAACATCACACCACACCACATCACATCACATCTCACATCACATAGCATAACATAGTATAACTTAGCATAACATACATTACATAACATAACATAAAATATAGGGGTCAGGGTACATACCCTGGGCCCTGAATATTAGTGCCCCAATGTTCAGAGTCAGTAAGCCAGCACTATATCTAGCAGAAAGCGTGGTCAAATAATTGGGGGTGATCCTGCAAAAAGGGCCTTTCCTCACAGTAACCAATGGCAGTGCCGCAGCAGAGTCTGCTGTTGGAAACCTATGACCCAACAATTAATGCATCAGAGGTCTATTGTGGCTATTGGGTCAATGCATCAGAAGGGCTTCCTGCTAGTGAGGGTCATTGATTTTTTTCTGTTTCAGAAACAAGCTCCCCTTTAGGGGGTTTATTTTAGGGGGGTGTAACTCACGTGTTTCAATGTAGTGGAATTACCTAAGAATTCAGCAAGATTACACATCATTTTCTGTGAAAAGTAGTAATTCTGCGTTTAGTGCTATATTTTAGCACACAAGTGCCTTCTCACATATGAAATGGATGCAAGAATGGATTGTGCACTAAGAAATAGTGTTAAATGCAATAGAACATGGATAGCAGGCACAAGCAGCCACTCATGCTCTGTAAGGGTCTGATTACGAGTCTGGTGGTCTGAGGACCAACAGACTCGCGGGGCGTGGCAGTGGAAATTCAACCATCGCCGCACCGGTGGTCCGACCACCCCAATATGAGTTGGGCGGTCAGACCGCCCTGGGACCACCGACGCTGCCAGGGAACAGCCATTCTCTGGCAGTTTTGCGGCAGTCAGAGGCTGCACGATCACGAGTTTCCTCCCCGCCCGGGGATGTCATGGAGGTTCCTCCTCCATAAACACCATGACGGAGAGGAAACTGCCTCCTTCACATGTGGATGCACACAGGGGGCATAACATGTGCCCCCCTGTGGGCATGCACACCAATTCCTGCATGGCTCGGAGGTGTGAGTCTTTAGCGTGCAGGAACCTTGTTGTGCGATCCCATTGCGGTACCTTTTTCAAAGGCACTGCCACCTTTGAAAGAGGCACTGGCCACTTTTAAGTCTTAATTTGGCGGGTGGGCAGCAGCATGTCTCAGCGGTGCAGGGCCCGGCCATGGTGTACCGACCACTCCTGCACCGTCAAAAATTGTAATCGGGCCTTTAATGTGCTCTTGGGCTAGGATTTTCCCCCAGCTTACTACTGGCCTTTAGTGCTATCTTCTTAGCGCAAAATGTCCCCCAGTTTCCAAAATGGGTTGAAAAATGCATTTTGCACTAAGAAATAGTGCTAAATATGCTCTTGGGGTAGCATTTTCCCCAACTTAAATCCCGCATTGAATGCTACTTACTTAGCGCAAAATGCACCCTCACGACCAAAATGGATGCGAGAATGAATTTTGCACTAAGAAATAGCAATAAATGCAATAGAACAGGAATAGCCGGCATTCGCCCCTGCTCGCACTTGACAAATGTGCTCTCACTGTAGGATTCCTCCTCCAAATTACTCATAATTATGCAAGCAGGAGTAATCACATAATTATCGGTAATTCCACATCAAAGAGTAATGCAGAATTAAAAAAATACTACAATTACTCCCACGTAATTAGAATTCTGCCCTGGTCTATTTTATTTCTGAATGAGAAAACAATGCTACTATAATTTTTACTAAATGCTCCTGTCAGCGTAGCACTTTCACCAAAATGATTCCTGCCTAGCTAACCCTAGAGAACTCTAAATTCAAGCAATGGTCTCCTTCCAGGAAGTCATCCACCACACTGACCAGCGGGCAAACTGCCCACAGAATGTTAAATGATGCTGAACTTCAAAAACGTTATTGTTTGGTTGTCTATGATATGTCCCTTGAGTCCTACACTTTTCTGATTATTGGAAGCAATTTATAAAAAATTCTGACAGCTTCTTAGCATCATGCCCTTTGGTCCCATTTATGACAGAGACTATTAACATAGCCTCCTTGAAGGATTCAGTGAGCACATTTTTAGGTTGTGGGATTGTGAAAGATTGGAGGTGTTCACTAACATCCCTTACATTATAAGGGGGGTCATTTCCAAGAACAACCAACTGAACTAGCTCTTTACATCTAGCCAAGATTCTTAGTAGCTCCCGTTCTACTGAGAATGTTATTAGCTTAATTCCCACCTGAAATTTCAATTTGTGTCACATGAGGCACTCTCTGTGCTGGATTCTACTCTGGATTGGGTTTGGTCTAATGTATTCTTTACGTCGCATTACGTTTTATAAATTGATTTAAATGTGCATTGGAGAGATTCTTTTTTTATTGCCCCTTTTTTGTTTATATCCAGAAAAGTATCTAGTATATACTTTTCATTTGATAGGGTTATGCTGACTATAAAAGGGGGTTATAATAGAGTCCTGACATTCCCTTATACTGGTTATCATGATACACAATACATGGGGCTCCTGTAGAGGTGCTTTTTCAGTTGAGGACTGTGTTCTAGTCCAATATTAACCCACAAAAATGTATGGGCTGTGGCACATGGTACAAGGGTCTTGATGTTATGGTGCCTATATACTCCTTTTTATCTCTGTGCTCCAAGTCCCATTTTCAAGATTGGCCCTTCTTGGAGTTGCACCAACTGGGTCCTGCTAGGAGATTTTGTCAATGACCATTACCACATTCAGCTTTGGACCTTGCCCCCTGGGTGTCTTTGACCTCCAGACAAAAAGACTTAGGGCCATATTTATGTCTCAGTTTGCAATGTGCGGTAAGAGCAACGCAAACCTCCACAAACATTTCCAGAAAAGTGCTACTTTTTGACTAGTTTACCCATGGAAAATTACGGGGTGATCCATCAAGGAGGGGCTGAGAAAAAGGGGGTCTCAAAATGCATTTTTCACATTCATTGTTCCATAAGAACTTTAAACACAGCTACAGCTCAAACCGCTTAACGGATTTACACCAAATTTGGCAGAAAGCTTGATCTTGGTCCAGAAAGAGTGCTTTTCTGTTTTGGCGATAAACCATTCTGAAGTTTTGGAGAAATTAAGGTTGAAAAAAAAACTTGTATATCTCACACCACGGAGAATCGGCAAAGCCGACAGATTTAAAACTGAGATCCGATTGGCTGTCACCACCTCAACTAGGAAGTGGTGGCATCCATCTTAGGACCGAAGGCTCAGTCCTGAGTCCTAACAAAAAAGGTTAAAAAAAACATGAGGGCGCAGGGTAGGGATACTTTGACTCCCTTGACCTGGTGGTGGGGTCCCATATGTCCCCCTCCCCAAGACGGTTTTGCCCCTGGGAACTGAAGCATCTATTAAGGGGGGGTGCATGGTATCCCTCTTCAGGCCATTTATGCAGCCCCATGGACCCCATCACCCGGGTCCCAATCTAATGTATTTGGGGAAGGGGGAGCATGACTGCCCTCTCCAGCCCATTGTCAGCCATGGGGACCCCATACTCGGGTGCCCAAAGTATCTCTTAAGGGAGGAGGGAACATCGCCCCCTCCCCAGGCTGTATTCGGCTCCAGGGACCCCATTCCCCAAGGTCCTAAATATACTTTAAAGAGGAGGGGGCCAGGTGGTCTCTGTCCCAGAGCCTTTAAAAGGCCCTGGGGACCCCATCCACCAGGGCCGTTACTCAATTAAAAGGGAGTGGGGCAGTGCATCCCCCCTTCCAGAGCCATTTATCACCCTGGAGACTCCATCCCCTGAGGCCTGTCCCAGGGAGGCCAACCGCAGGACACAGTGGGTTCCCTTCCCACTTGTGTTTGCTTCTGCCTGCCAAATGGGAGCAAACACAAAGGGGCCGATTCCGATGCGGTTTGGAAGGTCTCCTAATGTCATTTGCTCCGTCCGAATCGGATCGGGAACGTGTCTTTCCAACCGAATCGGAAAGGTTTCCAACAGACCGATTATGATGCGAGTTAGGCATTAGGAATATCCTAATCTGAACCCGATGGCATTCGGAATGACCGAGCCGTACGGCGCAGACTTGTACACTTCTATGGCTGCGTTTCCGAACGACCGATTACGATGCTGGATTCGGACAGCCATTCCGAATCATGCCATCCGACTCGAATCGGCAGTCGGAATTAGACTTTGGGGGCCCATAGCAGGCCCACCTGCACCCAGAGCCTTCCCAATCGGGCCCATGGGGGTACCCATGGGTCCCCCCTTATAAGCAATGCACAGTGTGGCAGGCACTAGGGGGTGCACGCCACAGGGTGCCCAATTTTTCCTAGCCACCCCTTTCTTCAATGAGAGCCTAGGTATTCGGTCGGAACATAGGCTCCCATTGAAGTCAATGGGAGCCCGACCGAATCCTATCTGGAAGCATCCGGATGCATCATAATCGTTTGGTTTGACTCTCCCGATGCGAGTCGGATGAAAACCATTCCCAAAACGATTCAGTCGGAATGATTTCCAAACCGCATCGGAATCAGGCCCAAAGTCTGATCCCAGTGGGTGGGAGCTTTAAAAAGTTTCCCGCCAGCTGGGAGCAGACTTGAGATCTGTTTCTCTATCCCCACTGAGGCAGGAAAGGAAACAGATCAAGATATTGCTCCTGTCCACATGTAGAAGCAGAAATAGCTGCTCTCTTTGGGCGGTAGCAATGCTGTCTACATCATACCATGGTTTAGATGACAAAGGCTTCGAGTGGGAAAAATGCAAATTTCGCACCCACTGAAGTCTTCATCAGATACATTTTGCATCTTCGCCAGGTCAAACTTTTTACCTTTCGACTTAGAGCCTGATTTAGACTTTGGCGGGGACACCACTAGCCCGCAACTGCAGTTGTCGGGAGAATGCTGTCAAGCCGGCAGCATCCCAACCGCCTCATTACAATGTTGCCACAGGGCTGGCAGTGTGCCAGCGGCGGTTTTGCAGTAGCGGCATGCTTCGGCTCACAGAGAGAGCCTGAAGGCAATGGCACTGCACTGCAGAGCCTGCACTGTCATGCACTCACTGTTGCCATGCACCATGTCGTGCATGGAATACAGTGCACGCACAACAGTGCAGGCATTGTGACATGTACCCCCAGTGCCCAATGGGTTAGAACACCCAGGGGCCCTGTTTGGGGCCCCTTCCATTGCGTCCCCATAATGAAAAGGTCGGCGGAAAGGCAGGTCATAATGGACATGGGTGATGTCGCTGCTGGCGGTCTGATGGCTGGCTCACCGCTGGGTGATCTGCCAGTCGCAGTGCCAGGTACGTGGGTCGTTGGACTGCCAAAAAGCATTACCGGTCCCAGGACTGCCAAAGTTTAAATTAGGCCCTTAGTTTCAGTTTGGAACTCAAAATCATCCAACAGGACAAGCTTGAAGATGTATACAATTAAGTGCCTTTGTCACAAGTTCCTGCTGAAGCTCTAAAGGTCTGTGATTTTCAAAAGGTTTTTTAAGTGCTAAAATTTCAGCTTTTTAGGACCTGGTCCTCTTTGTGTCTTCTAAGGTTACCAAGACCTCAGAAAAACACTGAGGCACCAGGACCCACTCCTGCAGAGGCCACCAACAAAGTCCAGTCAGGATTCAGTTGCTACTGGTCACTCCAGGAAAATCTCCTCTTGCACTTGGTTCTGTCCCTGCAGCCACACAGGAGGTCAGCAAACTAACAATCGGAATCCAGTTCTCAATCATGGGTGTGAGAGAAGGTCCAGGCCTTCAGGTCTCCAAACAGGTTACAGACAGCAGGTCCAGTCCTCTTCTGTTCATCCACAAGCCCAAATGTGTTCTGATGAGCTGGGGGTGAGGTGCTAGTTTTGTAGGAATCATTAACACCTGGGCGGGGTATAGTGTGGACTCTCCCTAACCAATGGGCACGAAGTTCCCAGGGGCACATCTTCCTCTTCAGCAGTCATTCCTGCATGCCTTAAAACAAACTACCACAAGGTACATTATTCTTAGGTTAATCCATCCTGGCGGTTCTGCCCCTGGAAGATGCTGGTGGCCCAGGCAGGAGTGTATCTATGGAAACGAGCATTTCCCTTCTCTTGAATAACAGCGAACTGGTTCTGGGACCATCCCCTGATGCGGTCAGCATGGCTACACTGTGCCCTGCGATCAAAGGACCTGTCATTCCTTATGTCTCACTTTACATTTTACAATGAATGGACTGATCTCACCCTGGCCCCTTTAAAGTTAATTTAGTTACTTGAGGGTGAACATAGTGTGATATTCCATATAGGTACCCCAATATAGGTCCGGGTAACATCCCAACCTTTCACCTATATTCGTCCCTACAATACATACATAACGGGCTGCTAGGACCGACCCTTCACCTAGTTACAGTACTGCCTACAGAATGTGGGGTTTTCCCTGAACAATAGCCTCATACATTATGCATGAGGATCCTTGGATTCTTTGAAACTCAGCAGGACTACCATCTCCTGCATAATAACTATGTACAAGGTTAATTCCCAACATCATCCTAAGTCCGACAGTGGCACAGCAAGGTAGAACCCCTGGGGATACCTTCGGGTATATAAACATCACATCTTGCTGAGATAATCAGAGGAGATCACGACTTCTATGCCGACACACTGACGCGAGACGCTGGGGTACCTGCATGCAGATACTCCACCTCGCAGTGGTCTGAACATCCCTTGCGGGGTGCCCAACTCGAGACCAAGACAGGGTCCCACAGTCTCTGACTTCAGGTAATGGGGTTGACTTTATCCTAGAGGGACTCTTGGCTTAACACCTACACACATGCTAGGTACACTTAGGTACATCTAGTTAGGTAGGCATCGTAGGAGTACGCATTTTATTGTCATGCATTTTATATACTTGCCTGTATTCATGATTATAGGAAAATGGTAGAAATCTACCATCCTTTTACTTTCCTAGTGCTTCTAATCATTTATATCTGTTACTGTCTGATGATTGTTACTGCACACCTATTTTACACTAGAATGACGAATGTTCAATAAATGATTATTGAAAAACGTCCATATTGTTTGTTCTGTGTATCTCTCTGAGACGAAGTGAGCACGAGTGACTGAGCGAAAAGTATTACACTGTTTCCGCGATTCTGAGGGATCAGGGTTGTCATGTTCGATAGTTGCCAAGAACTATTCTCTCCCTGATAAGAGGAGTTTCTAGTGGCACTGTGAGCTAGCTGGCATATAGGCCAACATACCCGGTGGGGGTGACTGGAATCAGTTCAGACACCAAGCCTGCAGTGTATGTTGTCTAAACCCGCAGATCTTATATAGATTTATAAGAACTACACAACATAGCGCCGCCAACGTTGGTTGGGTACTTATTTAATGGTCAAATATGAGTAGTTCAGTCGTGCTATTTTCAGAGACCCCTACTCACATTTTCCCAGAGACCTCTGGAGTGGGAGGGAACAAAAATCTGCCGCAGCTGAGTAGGCAAAAATCCTATGTATTGGCTGTTGGTATAATCAAGCATGAACGATACATTGTTCCTATTGTGCATAACACCTTATCTCAGTTCCCTTGAAGAGCTCTTCTTACTAAAAACAATGACTGAGCAGGGAGACGTAGTACATGAACTAAATGTCTCAGGCGAAGAAGAAGATGCGGACGCAATACACATTGCGGAAAATGTTAGAAATGCCATCACCCTAAAACTAGTAGCATACAGTGATACACCTAGGGGTGGGCAAGTAACTTTCCTGATTGAGGCACATGAATCATTTAGAACAGAGGTATTCTATTCATGGGTTAGATTCCCACAGGCAAATGCACTAACAAAAACATTTCATTACTATGTCGAAGATGACATACCGAATGAATATTGTCCATATGAGGACACAGAAATTCACTGACTTACCAGGAACATTTATACTGGTTTAAAGGCGCCCTCCCCCATACAAGAAATAGAGTAAGACTCGGTCCGCTCAGAAGAGACGGAGCAACATGGCCGGTACTAGCGACTGATGGAGCATGGTTTCGCCAAAATGAAACCTGCTCGAATTAACACCCCCATAATACGTACTAACAGTGTGCAGTGATAGTTTAACATACACATTGCATGAACACGAGGGAAACCGCTAGACGCATGTGTGTACTAATGTAAACAAATGCATGAAAGAGCTAGGCCGCATACTAAAATGCGTTTAGAAAGAAACAGAATTAATGTATGTTTAAGCTGCATTTTATATTTCGCATCTTGCATCTTGCTTTAAAAATAATGAATAATGCTGCTTTTACCTTAAGCTTCTACTAGGAAAACATGTAACAGGGGATAGTGCAAAGGTGGGTGGTAAACATTGAAAAGTGTATTTCTATGTAATTAATGAATGCTTATGTTTTATTTGCCGTAGTGAGCTGAAATGTTCCTCCATTATTCTTAAGTTAGCCGGATAGAGGAGGGGCTGGAGTGAGAGCTAAAATGTCATGACAGAGCAGCCAGAAGTGCTGAGTGCTGTAAAGAAGGGACAAGAAGCTCAAGGATAACCAGCACTGAATGCATTGTTTATCTGCCAAAAGGATGTGACTGACCGTGGGACTAAAGACTGCTCTGCGGACATTGTTGAAAAAAGATGTGCAAAATTGTTGAAATGTATCATATAATAAATCGTGTGAACGAGTCAGTTATTAGGTAATGGGAAAGAATGTAGAATTATATTCACGAACAACTAATGAATGAAATCACAGTGGTGTGACAAACCACCTCCAAAGTCCACCAATGAACTGTCGAGTTTCGTGAAATGTTTCAACTGATGTGGGACGGACATGTAGGTTTTAGGGTATAACTGGGGTGCCTTTGGGGGTGTGGTTTGAGAGAGAAGGTACGTGCGCTCTTGGTTCCTAGTTTATCGAGAGGGGTCATGCGTCGCTGTCCATCGGTTTGCAGAGAGGCCTAGCTGTTCCTGTCCCTGTTCCATTCCTGTCTCTGAAATCTTTGTTCCCTGGCCCTTGCTCGGGGAACTCCCACTGTCCCCTTGGCCAAGGGGGTGGTATTTCACAGATCCTTTGGGTTTGTATTATTCTGACTCGTACTTTGCATAATTATTTGCAAATGTATTCTTGTCTCTGAAATCTTATGTCTCTTCATCTATCCACTCCGTCATATGTATATTGTTTCGCATTGTTTTGCTGAAACTTATGTCTCTTCATCTATCCACTCCGTCATATGTATATTGTTTTGCATTATTTTGCTGAAACTTATGTCTCTTCATCTATCCACTCCCTCATATGCATATTGTTAATTATTGATGAGGTCTGACACTGTTTGCATTGCTGATTATTTTTCTCTCCCTCTTGTGAAATTTCATTTGTTTGCAATTGTGACTGTGTGCATTTGAGCATTAATGATTTACTTCAATTTGAGATAAACTTTATTAATCTTACCAAGAGTCTGTGATTATTTAGCTGACTAGATAGTTAGTTAGATAAGTGCTATCACTACCATCAACTACTCAACTAATTGGTCTATCGACAGAGAGGAAAGAGAGTTGATATACAGGTCTATTTATGTATTTAGACTTGTTAAACATGAATCTGTGAAGGAACCAAAATTCACGTCATTAAAACTTGAACCCCAGCGCATCAGGGACTTGGGTGAATGTGTATGGGCCATTGTATGAATTATTGATGAGTATCAATCCCTGATTAGGTGTCGCGATGGATCAGTTTTCTGGTAGCAGAGGACGGTTTAATTATTGATTAGTTTGGTAATGATTATTGATTATTGATTATATGTTCTTAACATGAAAAGTTAGTGTCCTGTTCTATGTTGTCTAGAAGTACAGGTATGGAGTTACCTGAGGAATAAGAATTAGCCTGGAATAGGCAGAAGAAGAGTGTGGATAAAGAAATCACACTGCAGAAGTACTTTGTCTGTTGTTATAATACCGAGGCTACGGAGGGCTGTAGGTGTTATAGTTAGGGATGATTTCGTACGTGAGAAGAGTGTCTGAAATAGTGAAAGGTCCACTTCTGAAACTCTGGCCTTATCCCCAGAGGGGTACCAAGACCTCTTTTTACACCAAAAAGTCCTCTTGCGAAACTTTGGCCTTATCCCTAGAGGAGTAATAAGTCCACCTGTAGTTTGTTTGAAAGGTAAAATAGCACTGGTCGTGGTTTTGCCTGAAGTGAAAGAACTTCTCTTCGGAAAGTGAAAACTATCTCTTTATTTAGCGGAGCAGACACAGTAGCATTGTTTTGTGTTGTTACTAACAGAATTTTTTGATTAAGAAAACTTAAAAAATATTGCTGTATTCTTTTGTAAAGGGAGGGTCAGTAGAAGGAGTAATACTGATGTCAGAAAAAGCAGCGCTGGCATTGGTCAGGCAGCGGGCGTGTACTGAGCTGTGATTGGTTAGTTGGTGTGAGCCGCGCTGACATTGGTTGAGAAAAACAGATACGTAGAGAGCCGTGATTGGACGGTTTGTGTGAGTCGCGCTGGTATTGGACGAGAACTAGCAAATAGAATAAGAAGAATTACAGAAAGGTTTCTTTGTGTGTTCTGTTGTGATACATTTGCGTAAAGAGTCAGAAAAAATGAAGTTGTTAAAAAAAATAATTTCTTTAAGAAAGATAAACCAATAGTGACTAGGGAGGGAGTTCTTGTTCCACCTCCAGGAACGCCAGCCGCTTATAAGATGTTGGAGCGAGGATACCATACGTGTACTTGGTTAGAGAATTGAGTGGAATATACAAAGGATGATGGTGTTATAGCTTTCCCACAGCATGGTTCATTTAATATGAGGATTTTGCAGAATTTGAGGATTCGAATGAGTTCATTAGAGCCAAATCCCAGACCTACACAGTATGAAGCGTTAGAGGAATGGGAGGTAGAAGCATACGAAAGAGAGAGATATCGAGGTGGTAGGAGATACAGAGGTTTTGGACCTAGATATCCTTTTGAGAGAAGAGAGGATACAATGAAAAGATGGAGGAAAGCTGTGGTAACTGAAGGTTTGTACCCAGTTTTAGTTGCTGACGATCAGACAGGAGGTAAATGTAAAGAGAAAAAGAAAAATATAGAGACTTCAAGTTTAAGAGATGATCTGAACGATTCTGATGATGAGTTGTTGGAGGACATTATGACCAAAAGACCTCCGCCATACCAAGAAAGTCCAAGTGAGGTATCTCCAAGTGCGCCACAATTGGGAACCCCATTACCTCCACAAGTCACTGAAATAGCTAGAGTAGTACGAAAAATGAAATAAGTTTGTTAAATAAGGCAAGGCTAGAGCAGGTCCAGAAATTAAATCAGTTAAGTCTGAATGCAGAACCATTAACGGTACCGGTAACAATTGGTCCCGTTGTCCCATTGTACGGAGAAAAACAGAATGTATCAAAAGCACATACGTTATCAGTTCCAAGGAGTAGCATCAGGAGTGGAATGGTGACGGTAGCGGATGAGGATGAACAGGCTGACATGAATAATACTTTGTTAGATCTTCCGGTTTGTGAGATGATGACTGAAACCCCTAGAAGAAGTGTACAAATAGATCCAAGGAGAATAGGACCGAGTGTCACTCCAATGGCAGGGAGTTCAGCAGGTCCTTCGCCAGAGGAATTGAATGATTGGATAAAAGAAATGGTAAAGCCAAAACCGCAACCACAGAGTATAAATGTGAGCCAATTGAAAGTAGATTTGGAAGAGATGATCATTGGTACAGTAAGTCCAGACAGATTAGGGACTTACCGAGATGATGAACTGTTGTTTTTGTGTAAAAGCATTACTTGGAGAGTGAGGAATCTACATGAGAAAATATCAGAGGCTGCTAGTGAGTATGGTATAGACATAGAAAAATCGAAGGTGTTGCAGAAATCATACAGATTGGCTTTCACTGATAAGGATTTAGAGAGTTTGAATGCGTCTGGAAAAAGGTTACAGATAAAAGAGTTGATGAATATTTTGAAGAAATGGGGAGATGTGGAACGATGGAAAGGTAGATGGACAAGAAAGAAAGAAGAAGCAGCTGGTAAAGAGTGTCTATGTTTCCGTTAAAAGAAACATAACAAGTTAAAAGGGCGTGTCCGATGAGAGAGGTTCCAGGTGGTGGATATGTTCATGTTCCATGGTCAAGACAGGATATATTATCTTTTACGAATGATTTCCTAGGTTAAGGGAGAAACCAGTTGAGTGGTACAAACAAGTGGCGAGGTTTGTGAAAGTTTCAAAGGTTTTGTTAAAGGATCTAGATGGATTGTTTGAGATTGTCGTTCCAGCAGATTTGTGGACAGAGTGTAAGATCACTGTTGATTGGCCAAAAGAAGAATACCCTAGAGATCCTAAAACAGGTGCACCATCCGATGAGGTGATGAAAAAATACAATCAGGTGATCACTTTCTTGAAAGGGAAAATTTCCCCTAAATAAACAGATTGTGTTAAGATAGACCGAACGACCCAAGAACCAAAAGAGTCAGTGCATGCTTATAATGAAAGGTTGTTGCAGGTATTTAAACAGTACAGCTGGTTTGAGAACATTGGAGACAAAGACATGGGACATTTTGTGTATCATTTTGTGTTTGGATTGAAACCGGATATTAGTAATATGATTCAGCAGCATTTGATTTGTTGGCAGAGCAAAACAATTGACGAAATCTTAAGGTATGCAAAATATTGTAGTGATGACATTGAATCAAGACATAAAAAGTTAAAAGAGAAAATGATGTGGGCACAAGTGAAGGTAGCAGAGCAGCAAGAAGTAAATAATAATTCTCAAACAGGTTACCAAATGAATGGTCAGAATCAAATTGGTCAAATACCCAATGGAGGTAGAGGTAGAGGTAAAATGAGTAAAGAAGAGGCTAGGAAGAAATTTCCTTGTCATGCGTACGGAAAGATTGGACATTGGAAGAACGAGTGTAGATCTGCTCAAAAGAATAATGGGGTAAATCAAAATTTAAATCCACAGATGCAGAATGAGGTGGTTGTGAACCAACAGCAGCAGCAGCAGGTAGTTACTCCACAGTTACAGGTGCCAGAAGCTCCCATGCCAAATAATGTGAATGCTCAGGTGCAGAGGTACAGTGCGAACATTGGATTTCATGGAGGTGACCAAGTTCGTAAGAATCAAAGTGTGCAAATGGTTCCGCAATACTGGTTGCAGTGCAATGAGAGTGATTCAGACTCATCTCATTGACGGTGCCTGAGGGGGGAGGAAGAGTGCGTACTTGGCGCATCTTTGGCGGTAGATCAGTCAGGTCATTTGCTGAAGGAAAAATGGAAGGTAATGATATTACATTCCTAGTGGACACTGGTGCTACCCGTTCTACTGCGAGAGCAGCAGAAATCCCAAACCTACCCCTCTGGGGAGAAACTATCCAAGTTGTAGGAGTCTCGAATAAGCATATTAGAACGCAAGTCACAAATCCAATAGAAGTTCATATTGGAAATTTCAGAGACATGCATCGTTTTGTGGTATGTGACTCAAGCCAAGTAAATCTCTTAGGTAGAGATTTATTGTGTAAAATGAATTGCACCATCTATTGTACAGCAGATGGTATTGCATTTCAGACACCTGATGAGGATGTCGAATTTAAGATGATGCTAGCGAAGCAAGGGACAGAAGTGGATGAGTTGTTTTCACTTTTCACAGAAGAAAATCTGCCTGAAGAATTAAAGAGTGCAGTAAGGTCGGATGTATGGGATTTTACAGGAAAAGAGATTGGTCTAATGACAGATGTAGGCCCGATTCAGGTTACAGTGAAAGAGGGTGCTGTATATCCAAACACACCTCAATACAAAATGAGTCCAGAAGTGATTGCAGGAATCACACCTGTAATTGATCAAATGATTGAACAGGGAATACTGAAAGAAATACTGAGCAGTCCTTGTAATTTGCCTATTATCGGTATTAAAAAGCCCAGTGGGAAATACAGAGTTGTGCAGGATTTAAGGAAAATAAATAAGATTGTAGTGCCCTGTTGTCCCGTAGTGCCAAATCCAGCAGTAATCCTTTATCAGATTCCCTGTGATGCTGAATGGTACACAGTGATTGATTTGTGCCAAGCATTTTTCTCGATCCCTTTGCATCCAAAAGCCAATATCTTTTTGCGTTCCGGTTCGGAGACCGTGTTTTGGCATGGTGCTGAGTTCCTCAAGGGTAAACAGAGAGTCCCTCAATCTTTAATCAGATCTTGAAAAAATGTCTGGAGACTTTAGTCATGCCAGGTAATTCAGTTTTGGTTCAGTACATTGATGACCTGTTAGTGGCATCAAAGACACTGTAGTGTAGCTCCTATTTCCCTAATAGGCTCTGCACATTAGAATAATATCCCCTATAGGTTTGACATAGGACTAAGGTCAGTATGTCCCTATCGAGTATATTAAACTTAATTACTTGTGCCAGCTAGCTCAGAGGCCACTAGAAACTCCTTGGATGACAAGAAGGGAGTAGTTTCTGTCAGCCGCAAAACATGACAAATTTGTTTCCCTTTAGAATCAGAATGTGTCCCAGAGTCGTGGAAACAATAGATAACCGTTTCACTCAGCTCAATCGTGCATGCTTAGTTTTCCTTAAAGTTACACAGAAAGAATAGACGGGCGTTTCAATAAAAGGATTTATTGAACAGTCTTGTTTCTCGTGTAAGTAATATGTGCTGTTACGATCACAAGACAGTATGCAAGATAAATAATGTACAGCGTAAGCAGTAGAAATAAATAATACTGCGCTAGCATTATCTTTTAGCGTATATTCACATACATAAATAACATGAGCTAAAAATGCGAGTACTCATACGATGCGTCTCTAAGCTAGTTCTACCCCAGTGTACCTAACCTAACCTAGGTGTAGGGAGAGGTATGAAGTAGGTGAAGTATTCCTTACTATGGTATACTAAGAGTATGTTACGCCTAGTATGCCAAGAGTCTAGTATGCCAAGAGTCTAGTATGCCAAGAGTCCCTCTAGGTTCTAGTCAGCTCCATACCTTTAAGAATGAGAGAGGTGGGACTCTCTTGCCAGTCTCGAACTCCAACACCCCGCATGGGAAGTCAGATCACTGGAAGCTGGACTCTCTGCATGCAGGGATGACAGCATCTTCTCAGTGCGTCAGGCCGGGAAACTGGCTCCTCTGAAGTCGAGGTCTCCTCTGGTTTTACAAGGGCTAGGGAAGGTATATTTATACCTGAGAGGTACCTCATAATGTTAGCATTGACGTGAATCGGACAGCGGAAGACGTCATGAATGAACCCCTAAGGTATAACGGTTCATGCATAATAGATGAGTCCTTGAAGAAATCAATATTCCTGTGCTAGGGAAACTCCCGAAGCCGAAGGGTCTGTTCTTCAAGAACTCGTTGTGACGTTAGGGTGGACGGATGTCGGAGACCATGCCTGTATTTGGAGTGCACGGTTTAATGCCTAAATAAGGCCTGGGATTTTATGCCTATATAAGGGTAGGTCGAATTGTGCCTATATAAGGACATGATACAGGAAAGCCCGCGTATGGACACCCTTAGAGGAATACAACACCCACTCCACTTTCGTGTGTACGATAATATTAAAATGCTAAACATTAAAATGCTAAACATTAAAATCGAGTACCGCATATTTTCTAAAACATTTCATAAAACCATATAAAAGGCTGTTTAAAACATTTTTTAGAATGCAAAAGGTACTTTACATATGAAGCATTGCTTTTCATTTCAGGCATATAGATAAAATAAAATACAATATGAATGAAATTTAGCAGTAATATTTACATTTGATAGAAAAACCAAAGTTATTTCATATCATAAAAAATGAACGAACTTTTTAGACAAATAAGATGTTAAAGTGTCTGTGGAAGTTCCGCTAAGTCTGTACTATAAGGCTAGTTCTACTTTAAGCAGATTGAAGTGCCATTTCAGTTCGAAAAATGGGAGAAAAAAAATCAATTTTGGTAAAAGTTCCAAGTTTTTGTAGAATGAAGGCCAAATTGTCACTGTATCACTGGAATACTGTGGACTGAATCAGAGTCAGTTTACGGGTCTGGTGTAAACATGAGATCATCTATTTCTATAGACAAAACATCATCCACCGAAGTTGGTGTTAGTTGGAACACCTCGTGTAGTAGATTAATCGCACAGAGATGTGAAGCATCGCTTTCAGCATTGGTCGCCGCAGCAATGTTCGCGTCCGTTGTTACCTGTGTGCCTGTAGATCTTTCTCGTACCTCAGCAGCAGCCGGAAGCGTCTTTGAGATCTCAATGAATGCTGACATCAGGATTGGCATCCTCTGGGGACAACACAGAGCATGGGCCGTTATCGGGTCCAGCAGAGTATCGATATCCGTTGGCGTATCCGATGGATATGTTAGACATGTGTCCAACACGCATTCTACACCGCATAGCAGGCATCGTAGAACAGGTAAGATGCAATCTTGCCAGATTGGTCTGAATGACAGGAACCATGTGGTATTAAGGTCCCGTAGACGAGTTATGCCCAAAAGCTGTACTATTTGCTCACGGCACTTTCGTTCAAAGAGAGCTTTCTCCATTTCGCTCGGAGTGATGTCTGCGAATAGGCTGGCCATAGCCTAATAGCAGGAAGAGAAATAGAATTCCGGCAACAAGTGCTAGAATTAATGGTATGCCACCAAACACCGAATGTGCAAAGTTCGGGATGATTCCGAGTATTGCCTGGAAAGGTGCTAACAGACCGTTACAGATGCACTTAAATACATGTACAATTCCTGTTGTATCAGACATTAAAGATACGTCCTATCATTTCCACGAAATGTATAGGGCAGTTTGTACGTATTAAAGTTTGTATCTCAGCCGAAGTCCTTGCAATTTGTAGATCATAGGTTTCTTTGGCCGAGGTCAAAGGCACTGTTTGTTGTAAAAGCATGGCTTTCATTCTGCTCAAAGTATCAAATCTTATAAAAGAGACGTTCAGCGAAGGCCATAGAGGCGACTCCCTGACTGTGTCTATTGGGGCAAACAATACTTGCATACAGCAAGTGACCCTGGAGTTGACCGTTACTAGATATGGGATGCCTGGCAGCATGCCGCAGCAACTTTGATCATTCAACATGAGGTAACTCCCATTAGAAAGTTGTCCAAACGTTGGATTAATCACAGCAGCTGGTGTACCCTGCTGATGGCAAGACAAATTTGCCACAGAACCATTACAAGCCCCGTGTAAGGAAATGTCCTGACATATAAGCGAACCGCTTAGTGCACGTTTACAGTTTGTACCGCTCAAGAACACTTCACGATCCCCACTCCAACATCTATATGTATACGGTAAATCCCAAGATGTCTTAATGTATTCCTTACCCAACCTTTCATATTTGCCTGCTTGCATTTGTTTGAGGCAATACTGAAACTGAAAAGTAGTCACAGGTAGTGTGATTTTGCCATGAATAAGCCATTCTGTAGCTGGTTTTTCTGCCACTGTGAATGGTAACTTTTCCAGTTTTTCAATGCCCAGCACTGTATACCTCGCTCCTCTTTGTGCCAGTTCGATCTGTTTATCAGTGAGATTGTATTCTGCAAACAGAGCCGTTGTGTTGATAAAACGCCAAAGCACATAGCCCGCTCGCAAAGATTGCAGCGTCCAGCTTAATAACACAATAGAACGTAATTGAGATTGACCTTGTTGTAACATCGCCAAATCTTGTTCCAGTATGTCGATAGCAGAGGATACAATGCCGTCCAGTGAATATATTCTGGAGGACAAAGTTGTTAACCCATTGTCGACCACAGAGAGTGTTTTTTCTAAATTAATACGATCAAGTTCACGTATTCGTTCTGCGGCCTCTATCTGTGACACCTTCCATGCTTCATTATAAGCAGCATAAATGCCGGCATATATGAAACGTTTTTGACGCGGTTTTCTTGGTCCAAGCAAGAATTCCCTAAGGTCTGCGTCTTCTTTAAGTAAGGTTAAGTGTTGTTTCACATCCTGTAGTGTAGATTTCTGCAGCCAATTGAGGCATAATTTCCCTACACTGTATGTTGTTACTACCCCCGGATGTTGTCTTTGGACATATCTTGGGTCTGGCCTATGAATAGTAAAGCCCTGAGTTTTATTCAGGAATCTTTCCTGACAGTTGTTCGTGTCTGTGGGCCAGATCAACCATTTTTTCCAATCAGGATTAGATCTGTTGAGTTGTAGTATATTGTCAACTGTAACCGCTGCCTGTGCATTGTTATCACTTGCAGGTGTTGGTACAGAAGGATTTTTCATCTCTTTGATCTTGGCTAATCCAAGACAAGACTTTTGTTGGACAGTTTCATTCAAAAACATTATTTGTTCAGGGATCATACATGCTCTAAATAAAGCTTCTATCCCCTGCACTTGCCATTCTTTTGTACCCCAGACAGTTTTTGTGTCTATCGTGTCTTTCCATAAGTCGAAACCCTGTCTAGACAGTTGGGCAATAAACGTTGCAGAATAAATCTGTTTTGTATTTGTTAACATAATTTTCAGTCCTGTTTTGTTTACATTTTTATAGTAAAATGTTTCTGGATCAGATGTATTATATCCTGAAAAATATGGAAACTTGTTAGCAAATGTTTTTGAACTACTGTGTGGTGGTGTAGGACAATGCTCCCATTGGTTAAACATATACACATTTCTAGGGTATGCAGATTTATGCAAATAATGATGACCATAGTGGTTATAGCAATACAGCTTTTCATAGTCTGATGAACCCTCTAAATATTAATTTCTAGAAAATGCAGCAGATCTTTCTAGGTCAAACATTATATCGTTAACAGTCTCAAAGTCCCAATCATCAGAGTAGGCACTGGACGAAATGAGATCACTTAGTGAAATTTTAAACAAATGTGGAATGTTCAATTGTTCCGTCGGACCGAATATATCAAAATCTGTTTTGTCCCACACTATACCATCCTGTATAGGAACAGCTGTGATGTTCACTGTTGACAAGTCTCTTGCTTTACGATGGGAAGATTTATGAGGTTTCAAAAGTAAGACCACGTCTTTTCCTTCAGTGTTCACATGGATGTATCTGCCACTTATAAGCAGCTCACAGTTGTAACCAAAGCTAGCCAGAGCAGGAAAACAAAAAATCCAGATGTAACCCAGAGTTCAATCCATGGAGAAACCAAATAAGTCTTTTTCAGAAAGCGAAGAAAGTCTTGTACTTGCTGTTTGAATTTCAACTATGCTGGCGTCGTTTCAGGTTCACTCGGATCTTCTGAGAACGTATCAAAGTTAATGAAATAGCCAGAAGCAGTTCTGTCAATTGATGGAATTGCATCAGGATTTGTAGAAATCGCTGGAACCAGTTGATCACGTGCTACGTTGGTGTAGACAGGTGTATTTGGACGAACTGTTACTTGAGTTTCAAGAGGTATGAGTTCCATAGCATTGTTGCTCAGTCCTTCATTTCTTACTGCTGAATTTTCGATTGTTATCAGTCTTTCAGTCTGAACCTCTTGGATAGTAGCGAGAGGAGTGCGTCTGCTACTAGGTCGGAGTCCACGAGGCCTACTATTTAGTATTGGCCACATACTGTGGTTTGATGAGGTCGATGGACACAAATCTTTTCTCCTTTTTTCCAGCAAGGGGCGGCAGAAGTATTGTTCTTGTTCCTTGAACTGCTAGGACAGGTACTGGTTGTCTGTAAGAAGGTCCAAATTCCTTCTTGTCCGCAATTTTTTCTCTGACTAGATCCCCAACTTTTGGAATCCAGACAGGCCTTGCTGGGACTGCCGGTTTTTCCCCAGTGGTGGTTGGCTGTAGGAATACGTTGCCTTGTTTCGTTCTTAACTCATTCAGTTCCTGTAAAACAGCCAAACGATCTTTGATATCAAATGTTTTATTTTCCACCACTGTGCCTACGTCATCGAGATCTGGTACCCACATTCTTGTCCCAAATAGGACCTCATATGGAGTGACCCCCCTAGAGAACTTCTTGGCAGGTTGTTCAATGAGCGTTGGACCCCATTAAGATGTTTGACCCACCCATCACCCGAACCTAATACCCTAGCTGTTATAGACTGCTTTATGTCCCGGTTTTTCCTTTCCACAACCGAATTTCCCTCAGGATGGAATGGAGAGGAGTACTGCAATGCAACGCCCAGACTGGCCATGGCTTCTTTGTAAGCCCGAGAGCTAAACGCAGGGCCCTGGTCAGAATGTAGTGTGCCTATTGCGTATGTGCCGATAAAGACTCGCAAATCTTTTATAACAGTTCGAGCGTCAGCCGAGCGCTGAGGCCATATCCATAGGAACCTTGATTCAGTATTTGTGGGATTGCATTTGTCCAGAAGGACGCATGCGCGTAGATAGTCTAATGCTGTCTAACAGTGGTGTCTGTACTGGGCAGTTACATGTGTAGCATGGTGTCTGGTGGTTTTCTCGCTGTAATTTACAGTCTAAGCAGTTATTGATGAATATGTGAATTTCTGTATTCATTCCAGGCCACCAGTACATCTCTTTTAACGCCAAAATTGTTTTAGAGATCCCTTGATGTGACAGACCCTCCCCCAAATGTGTTTCATATATCAAAGCCGCTCTACGTTCCATGTTTGGAATTACCCAGGGATTCGAGCAAAAGGAACGTTGTTTGCATCAATTACATAAGAGTACTTGAGTGGAAACTTTTTTGGTAACGCTGCACCACTGCCTTTGCTTGTAGCATTGACAGCCAACATTATCTCACTGTCTATTTTTGTTTTTGAACGAGTGATCGCAGCTACGGAAGCCGTCTGAACAGCCCCCTTTGCGGCTTTTACTTTGGTAGTTCGTTTTTTAACTGAACTACTTGTTCCCAAAGCGTTTTGTGCTTTATTGTGCCACCTTTTGCATCTTTGAACCTGTTTTCAAGCCAATTTTGTATATATTCATTATACGACTGCACACAGTAAAAAGAATCGCACACGATTAGTGTGGGGAATTCGCGATCTGTACTTTCAAGTGCTAGTTTAAATGCTTGTAGTTCAGCTCTCTGAGCTGTACAATCTCCTAGAGATTGTGTTTTTGTGACCATAGGTCTGAAGATGCCATCTCGCATGCGACCTTTAACAATTGCACACGCTGCACTGTAAGCTTGCTTACCCCCTTTTGCGGGTTGTGCAGATCCGTCAGTGTAAATTATGGACATTTTTGTTCATATTGCAGGAATGCTTGTGTTTTTAAGTCTGGATCAAAAACATATTCAACATCCATTGCAGCAAGAGAATTAACCCATTGTATCCATCTTGGATGTAATGCTTTAGCATTTGGAATGCTTGCTTTTGTGACTGCTTCTAAAGCTGGTACTGGGGTTACGACAATAATGCGTTTCCCTTGTGCTAGGGCTTTTTCTTTTGCTACTGCAGTTTGAACTGCTGTCAGAATTTTTTCAGTTGAACTGAAGCGCATTTCCGCTTGTGTGTACAAATGAGATTTGTATGCAATTGGTATTTTCTCACCCTCATTGAAGGTTAAGTATGTGAATCCGCATTGACCCGAAATTATTCGGATCACCAAATTGCATTGACTTACGCTTGTTTGTAAGTGATTTGTTGCTAACATGTTAGCCTGTATTGATCGCAAGATTTCACTGTGTTCTTGTGTCCAATTTTTGATTGAAAAATCAGGTTTGATTAATGCGTAGAGAGGTTTAACCCTTTCTGCGTAGTTTAGAATATAAGTTCTACCAAAATTTAGGAAACCCAGGATAGATTGTAAGTTTTTTAGCGTTTTTGGAGGTTGGAGCAGCGCATACTTTTCTAAAAGTTAGCTGCCAAGCTCTTGCCTTCACTTGAAAGCTCATATCCTAGGAAAAGGACATTGAGATGGGCAATTCTGGACTTTTTAAAGTTGAACTTGTAGCCCTCAGAGGCGAAGCCCAATATAATGGTGCTCACCCTGTTCAAGTGTTTGTCCAGGTCATCGTCTGTCAGATAGATTTCATCTACATAGGACAATGCCTCATTGTCATAAATTTGTAGTAACTCCGTTACCCTCGCTGAGAATACACCTGGGCTATTCTTGAACCCTTGTGGGAGTCGACAAAAGTGACGCTGGGTCCCCATTATGGAGAATGCTGTTAAGTACCTGCTTTCAGGTGCTATGTTTTGACAAAAGAAACCATTTGAGATATCTAATGTGGTTTTATATTTTTTACGCACAATGTTATTAATTAATGCTGTACTATGTGCATTTTGAACTGCAAATGTTTTACAACAAGTGTTTAAGTGTCTGTATTCCAAAACTAGACGATAGGTATTGTCTGGTTTGGAGACAGGAAACAAAGGATTGTTCATTGAGGAGGTGCATGTTTCAATCACCCCTTGGTATTCAAGTTGATCTAAGATCTCCCTGACTTGTTTTTTAGCTTCTTGCTTTATTGGGTACTGCCTTTGTGCAGTTGGTTCATGTTTCAGATGTATTTTATGGTGAGGTGAGTCCTCATCCCATCCTACATGATTTTTATATAATGCTGGGGCCTGGGCTACTGCCCATTTCCTGGCATATGTATATTTTAGATGAATTGGAATCTGGTTGGAGAAGGCAGGCATAATAATGTCCTCGCCGTGTGGGCATTATCTGACAAACTGTGGTGGCCAGTCTTTTTCTGCTAGAAGTATGTCATAGCCCCTTGAAAGTTTTTCCCAAAAGAGTGCTTTTACCTGTCTAGGTTTGTCTCCCTCCATACGGAGTGTTATTTCATATAACTTTTGTGGAGTACTAACCCTGGTGTCTACAGTCTCAACTGTAATGTACTCATTCAAGTCCACTATCTCCAGAAGTTCCTTCAGGTTCTGGCGAGCTATTGTGACTTCTGCTGCACTGTCCAGCATTGTCTGAGCCCATTCTCCGTTCTTGAGTTGTGTTCTCAGTATTCTTGGCATGTCTGATTTTTAGACCTGCTACTTTCTTTTTGGAGAATTGAGGTTTTGTGTTATTTTTTGGAGCGTGTTTATCTTCTTTGGACTTCACGCGTTCTTCTCTATGTTCTGTCCGTCCTCTTCTTTCCGAAGTCTGTGATGAGATCTGAAAGGGACGAGAGGAACGTGTATCAGTATCTTGATACCTGTCAGGTTTTCTCAAATTATCCCTATTCCTGAGGTTATACCTCCTTTCAGAGGGCTCCTTTTGAGGAGACCTGCCTCGGGATTGAGAACGTTTCTCGTTTGAATTTTGTTTATTAGTTTCCCACTTCTTTTTAGAAGACGTAGGAGTCTGTTTATTAGAGACCTTTTCAGGATCTTCAGATAGTTTTGGCTTCACTGGTTTTCCACCCAAACTATCTCTGCCTAATTCTGCATAGGATTGTTCAATTATTCTGGGTAGTTCAGTTTGATGTTCTGTGACATCGAATTCCCTTAATCGTTGGCGGATCGCCACTGCTGCTGCCTCCCCTTTAATATTAGATAATATTATTGTTGAGACCTGGTTTTTCAGTAATTTCATACCTAAATTCAGAGCAGGCTCTGCCCCGTATTCATTTTGAATTTGTTTCAGGACATCAGGTATTACTGCAATTGATGGAGTACCATGTGTTTTAGTATAGATGGCAGCAAAGACTGAGCCCCAAGTAGTGCAGTCTTCCAGTTGTGGTGTGATCCCCATTGGTAAACTGATTGTTAGGATTCTGTGTTTCTCATACGGGCTAGTATTTGGAAATACTGCTTCGATTTGAGTACATTTTTGAGCTATCCAGAACGGAATTTGCTCACGTTTTGTGGGCATTTTACCCATGACTGCGTAAAGAGTCTGTGGTGTAATTTTTAGTGTATTCCCCTGTTGAGGAGTTTGATTTGGAAGTGTCAATGGTTGTTGGACTGTGAAAGTCCGCATGACATATTGGACCAATTGTCTGTATATTTTTATTATTTCTTGTAGTTGAACAAGTAGTTCCTCGTCTGACATTTCTTCAATGTCAGGATGAGGTGTATAGCCGGCTAAAATAGGCCATGTTGCTCCTGGTCTACCTAGTGGACCGAGCCTGGTAATGTTTCTGTGATGTTTTAGGGCGCCTTTAAACCAGAGCTGATGCTCCTGGTATGTTAATGGAATTTCAATATCCTTGAAAGGAATATATTCCTCTGGTGGATCATCTTCTTTGTAGAAGTGAAACGTGTGTGTTACTGGATTGGATTCAGGAAATATAATCCATGAATAGAATACCTCTGTCTGAAAGGATTCGTGTGCCTCTATCACGAAAACAGCTCTACCGCCTCTTGGTGGTAGACCGTGTTTTATAAGTTTTAGAGTTATGGCTCTTCTTAAGTTTTGAGGGATGTTTGTAACACCCTCCTCGGTTTCAATAAAACCTGTGATATTATAAGCTGTTGTAGCTGGCTGATCCGCAACACCACCGTTTCCGGTCTCAGTGTCGGAGCCAGGCATTTTGTTTTTGAAAAATGTAGAACAAGTTACAAGGAAACAAAAGATAAGGTGCACAATATTTTGGAACACTGTATCCTTCAACGTTGAGCAAACCAAACAGCTAATATATAGGGTGTTTTCCTATGTCGCTGTGGTGGATACTTAACCCTGCCCACTCCAGACGTCTTTTGGAGTATATGGGTAGGGGTCTCTGAGAGAAAAAGCACAGCTGAGTTACTCCGTATCTAGCGTTAAATTACCGCCTTACCAAACCATTGGGCGCCATGTAGTGTAGCTCCTATTTCCCTAATAGGCTCTGCGCATTGGAATAATATCCCCTATAGGTTTGACATAGGACTAAGGTCAGTATGTCCCTATCGAGTAAATTAAACTTAATTACTTGTGCCAGCTAGCTCAGAGGCCACTAGAAACTCCTTGGATAACAAGAAGGGAGTAGTTTCTGGCAGCCGCAAAACATGACAACTTTGTTTCCCTTTAGAATCAGAATGTGTCCCAGAGTCGTGGAAACAATAGAAAACCGTTTCACTCAGCTCAATCGTGCATGCTTAGTTTTCCTCAAAGTTACACAGAAAGAATAGACGGGCGTTTCAATAAAAGGATTTATTGAACAGTCTTGTTTCTCGTGTAAGTAATATGTGCTGTTACGATCACAAGACAGTATGCAAGATAAATAATGTACAGCGTAAGCAGTAGAAATAAATAATACTGCGCTAGCATTATCTTTTAGCGTATATTCACATACATAAATAACATGAGCTAAAAATGCGAGTACTCATACGATGCGTCTCTAAGCTAGTTCTACCCCAGTGTACCTAACCTAACCTAGGTGTAGGGAGAGGTATGAAGTAGGTGAAGTATTCCTTACTATGGTATACTAAGAGTATGTTACGCCTAGTATGCCTAGTATGCCAAGAGTCTAGTATGCCAAGAGTCTAGTATGCCAAGAGTCCCTCTAGGTTCTAGTCAGATCCATACCTTTAAGAATGAGAGAGGTGGGAATCTCTTGCCAGACTCGAACTCCAACACCCCGCAAGGGAAGTCAGATCACTGGAAGCTGGACTCTCTGCGTGCAGGGATGACAGCGTCTTCTCAGTGCGTCAGGCCGGGAAACGGGCTCCTCTGAAGTCGAGGTCTCCTCTGGTTTTACAAGGGCTAGGGAAGGTATATTTATACCTGAGAGGTACCTCATAATGTTGGCATTGACGTGAATCGGACAGCAGAAGACGTCATGAATGAACCCCTAAGGTATAACGGTTCATGCATAATAGATGAGTCCTTGAAGAAATCAATAGTCCTGTGCTAGGGAAACTCCCGAAGCCTAAGGGTCTGTTCTTCAAGAACTCGTTGTGACGTTAGGGTGGACGGATGTCGGAGACCATGCCTGTATTTGGAGTGCACGGTTTAATGCCTAAATAAGGCCTGGGATTTTATGCCTATATAAGGGTAGGTCGAATTGTGCCTATATAAGGACATGATACAGGAAAGCCCGTGTATGGACACCCTAAGAGGAATACAACAACACGAGAGGCATGTGTAACAGATACCATTGCCTTACTGAACCATTTGGCAGAAGGAGGACACAAAGTGTCACCAGCAAAATTGCAATTTTGTAAACAGGAAGTCCAATACCTAGGACACAAAATAGAAAAGGGAGTCAGAAAGGTGACACCAGAAAGAATTAGTGTGATTAAACAGATGAGCCCACCTACCACTCAGAAAGAAGTCCGAATGTTTTTGGGAATGATTGGATACTGTAGGCAGTGGATCAGTGGCTTCTCACTGATTGCAAAACCTTTACAAAGGTTGACACGAAAAGATGTGAAAGATCCGATTGTGTTGGATGATGAAAGTATGGAAGCTTTTATTAAACTGCGAAACAGTCTTTGTCGAGCACCTGCATTGGGAATGCCAGATTATGCAAAGGATTTTGCATTGTACTGTTGTGAAAGAGATGGGTGTGCACTTTCAGTCTTAACTCAGAAACATGGAATGGCACGACGTCCAGCAGCATATTTTTCTGCTACTTTGGATTCAGTGGCCGCAGCATTACCAGGCTGTTTGAAAGCAGTAGCTGCCACTTGCGTGAGTCTGGAACAGAGTGAAGCAATTGTGATGGGATATCCAGTCAAGGTGTACATGCCACATTCAGTTGAGATTCTTTTAACCCGCACCAGAACACAGTACATGACCTCTGGTCGGCTGACTAAGTATGAAAGAGTGATCTTGGGTGCTGAAAATGTGACCGTGGTAAGGTGCACTACAGTAAATCCGGCAACTCTTTTGCCGAATTCATATTGTGAGGAATTGAGAGAAGAGGCGGATCATGATTGTTTGGATGTGACAGAGTTGTGCACAAAACCCAGGCCCGATATTGAGGACGTCCCATTAGAGGAATCAGACTGTGAGATGTTTGTGGATGGATCATGTTTTAAGAAATGAAAAGGGAGAATTGTGTACTGCCTATGCTGTTTGTACCATAGCGAGAGGTCTAGAAGCATCCTGTCTAAAAGGGGTAAACTCTGCTCAAATTGCTGAATTAATAGCTCTGATTAGAGAATGCAAAATTCCTAAAAGCCTGGAGGTAACCCTATTTACTGATAGTCAATATGGGTTCGGAGTTGTCCATGATTTTGGGCAGCTATGGATGCAAAGGGGATTTCTGACATCTTCAGGTTCCCCTATAAGAAACAGCAAAACTGTAAAAGATTTATTGGATGCTTTACAATTGCCCAAAAGAATTGCAGTGGTCAAATGTTCCGCACATAAGTCAGGAGATGACTATGTGACGAAGGGCAACAGATACGCGGATGAAGTAGCGCGTTTCTGTGCACGAAATGTAATTGCCCTAAACAGAGGGACTGAAAAAGAAAATACCAATTGCCATCCTTTGTTTTCTTCTTCTTTTGAAACTTGGGATGAGATTAGGCAGTTACAGGAAGAGGCAAGTGATGAGGAAAAATTCAGGCTGCAGGAAGAGAGCTGAGGACAAAGTGTGGATTTATATAGACGAAAGACCAGTCATGCCAGACAGTTTACTATCTCACATGGCCAGGGTGTACCATGGAATTGCGCATGTTGGAAGAGATGCATTGATCAGACTCTTCAAGCAATCATGGTATAGCCCCAAGTTCAGGGTCATTGCAGAGAGTTTTTGCCAGAGGTGCGTCACCTGCCAGCAACAGAATCCAGGCAGGAAGACAATTGTTAGTTGGGGACGAATTGGAAAAGCAGCAGGTCCATTCACCCGGCTTCAGTTAGACTTCATAGAGCTCCCCCTTGTAACGAGCTGAAGTATGTGTTGGTTGTTGTCTGCTTGTTTTCTTGCTGGGTGGAAGCCTATCCAACGACAAGGAATGACAGTCTAACTGTCGCAAAGCTGCTCCTAAGAGAGCTAATACCTAGATTTGGATTTCCAGTCACTTTAGAAACAGATAGAGGAACTCATTTTAATAATGAGATAATTCGGATGATCTGTGCAGCATTACAGATTGAGCAGAAGCTGCACTGTGCCTATCGACCCGAAGCATCTGGAGTGGTTGAACAGATTAATGGCACTATAAAATCTAGGTTAGGAAAGGAGTGTGCATCCACAACACTGAGATGGCCTGATGCTTTACCCCTTGTATTGATGAGTCTTAGAAGCATTCCTGACAAAAAGACGAGTTTGAGTCCACATGAAGTCCTGATGGGAAGAGCAATGAGACAAGCATTTATACCAGCGAACAAACTGATGAAAATATCTGATGATCTAGTGCTTGATTATTGCAGAGGATTGGCTGATCTGGTGCATTCTGTGTCTCGCCAGGTTGGAGAAGATGCCAATACGACACAGCTGAATCAAGCTCATGATCTGAGTCCTGGTGAGTGGGTTCTCATCAAAAAGCACGTGAGGAAGTCGTGTTTAGAACCCAGGTGGAACGGACCTTACCAGGTGATTTTGGTGACGACAACAGCGGTGAAGTGTGGTGGTTTGCCAAATTGGATCCATGCCAGCCATACCAGACGAGTCCCAAGTCCACTTGAAAGACAAGAAGAGCAGCAACTGGTAACCAAAAGCCAAAGACCAGAGGCTGAAGTGTGTGAAGCGGAAGAATCTAGAATAACAGATTCTGAAGAACAAACAGATGATGAACAGCCAAGCACAAGTCAAGTAGAGTGGGCACCAGATACTGGGTCTCATGAGACTGCTGTTGAACCAGAAGAAAGAGAAATTACTGGAAATCAAGAAGAAGAGCAGGTAGAAGGAAGGCCAAATAAAAGAACCTGTGAACCAGATGGAGAAGGTGAAAAAGTAGTCCAAGTCAAAAGGCCAAGAAAGGGTGACAATTGGCCAAATGCAGTGAAAAGACTTAAATACACTCTTGTAAGGAGGAGAAAGTCAAAGAGAAGACCAGAGCAAATAAATAATGTCACAAGTCAAACAGAACAAGAAGAGTCAGAAGAAGAGTCAGTACGAAAAACAAAGAGAGTAAGAATTCCAAGCAGAAAATATTCAGCACCAGAATGGACTTACGTTATCTTGGAAGAAATTGAAAGTTCAGATCCGAGTAAAGAAAAAGACAGTGCTGACACTGAGCAAGTGGATGAAAACAAATTGAAACCACCTTAAAAGAACTATGAAGAGTTAAGAGCAAACTTGCCAGATGAAATGAATTAAAAGGACTAAGAAGATATAAAGAAAAGAAAGGGGTAAAGAAGAAAGCCATGAAGTGTAGGATTACACTATTTTTCAGAAAATAATTTTTAAGTAAGTTAAGAGTTTCTATAGAGTTAGATTTTATATATTTTTCTAGTAGAATACAAAAATGGCTGAAGCAAAAGTGACTGAACATCCGAAGTCTAATCTAAAACGTAGATTTATTAAAGCTTGCTTATGTAGTGTCTTGTTATTAAGATTTATGTGGATATTATTAACTGTCATTGTACCTATTCTAATGGTAACTAATAATAGAAACAGTACTAATGATGTAATAAGTGAAAGAATGAGTGATGTTACTAAAGAAACCCCTAATACTAACATAGAACAAATGGATGGAAGCATTCTCCATCATGATAAATCAATTCGTGATTTCTCGTTAAATGTCTTTAATAAATTGTTGTATGAATATATTGATACAATGAATGTGAGTGATTGTTACGTGTGTATGCAATTATCTTCATCTGTCTCAGAGGGGGTGACATATCATCACCTATCTTTAACATATGGTGTGTCTTGTAGTGTCTTATCCAGCCTCTTCTACGTGACGGGGAAGCTCGAACATCATTATTCTAATATAGATTTAGTATTTTCAGAGATACCAATTATAGAGGAGCTGAATAAGGTTTTAAGTAGTAAAAATGCACTTTATATGGGAGAGTTCTTCCATATTGCCAAGACTTTAGATATAGAGTATGCTTATAAAAATAATCTAACATGTAGTTTACAGGTTGAAGAGAAAGTATTTATAGAAATGGTAGAAAGTAGAAGGGAACATTTCCAAAGAAAAGCTGCTGAACAGAAATCACAGGTATCACCGTGGGCTTTCAGAGAGGGAAATTATGAGAAAGGCGAGACATACGCTGCAATGTCCCTGGACTGGCATCAAAAGGGAAAAATATGTTTGCTTAGAATGAAAACTAACTATAACAATTATTTCATTGGTACTAGTGAATGTGAGCATACTTTCCAAATTACTGGAGGTTGGGGATTGAAGGGTGGAACTGATCCTGTTTTCCCGGGAGTTTATTATGTGTGTGGTAAGAAAGCCTATTACAGGTTGCCTGCACATTGGTATGATAGTTGTTATTTTGCAATCATCTTTCCAAAGGTCTACCATGTAGACAGAGACAGCAATAGTATCCATGAAATAAAACAAGGACTAACACATAACAAAAGAGCGAGTGTTTCAGCAATAGTAGGTGATATTTTTGGTGCACTGATACCCTCAGTTCGAGTCGTTCTGAATTCACATAAAATTCGAAAATTGTCCACAGTGGTTGATCGTTTATCAACAGATACTGCTGGTGGGTTCTTGATGATTGACACAGAAATGGTTGCAATCAGATCAATGGTTTTGCAGAATGGACTTGCCCTTGATATCCTACTGGCAAAAGAGGGTGGGGTCTGTGGCATGTTGAAAATCCAACACTGCTGTACCTATATTCCTGATAAAAGTAAAGGTATTGAAGGATATATTAAAAATATTACAAAATTACATGAAGATTTGACCCAACTGGAGATTGATGGTGTCTGGGAGAAACTTGGTAAGAGTTTCTCTTCTGTAGGTAAATGGTTTTCTACTTTTGGAAGTAGCTTATTAGGGAAGATAATAATGCCAGTCATTTCAGTAGCCATAGAAGCCATAATAATAATAACAAGTTATAAGTGCTGTAAGTATAAGAGTGGAAGAAAAGAAATGACAGAATCAAAAGACAAACGAAAAGCAAGAAAAAGAAAAAGAGATGAGATAGAACTAGAGGAGATGAAAGGAGATTACTATGATAAGATGAAAGATTTAGACGAAAACTTAATAAAAAGAGAAAAGATTACTGAATTTTAGATAGATGAAGATGGCACTTGGTATGGTAGGTATTTTATGATGGCTCCAGTAAGCCATCAGAGGGGGGATTAATGGAGCAGGGTTTCGCAAAAATGAAACCTGCTTGAATTAACACCCCCATAATACGTACTAACAGTGTGCAGTGATAATTTAACATACACATTACATGAGCACGAGGGAAACCGCTATACGCATGTGTGTACTAATGTAAACAAATGCATGAATGAACTAGGCCGCATACTAAAATGTGTTTCAAAAGAAAATTAATTAATCCATGTTTAAGCTGCATTTTATATTTCGCATCTTGCTTTAAAAATAATGAATAATGCCGCTTTTGCCTTAAGCTTCTGCTAGGAAAACATGTAACAGGGGATAGTGCAAAGGTGGGTGGTAAACAGTGAAAAGTGCATTTCTATGTAATTAATAAATGCTTATGTTTTATTTGTCGTAGTGAGCTGAAATGAGCCTCCATTATTCTTAAGTTAGCCCGATAGAGGAGGGGCTGGAGTGCGAACGAAAATGTCATGACAGAGCAGCCAGAAGTGCTGAGTGCTGTAAAGAAGGGACAAGAAGCTCAATGATACCCAGCACTGAATGCATTGTTCCTCTGCCAAAAGGATGTGACTGACTGTGGAACTAAAGACTGCTCAGCGGACATTGTTGAAAAAAGATGTGCAAAATTGTTGAAATGTATCATATAATAAATCGTGTGAACGAGTCAGTTATTAGGTAATGGGAAAGGATGTAGAATTATATTCACGAACAACTAATGAATGAAATCACAGTGGTGTGACAAACCACCTCCAAAGTCCACCAATGAACTGTCGAGTTTCGTGAAATGTTTCAACTGATGTGGGACTGACATGTAGGTTTTAGGGTATAACTGGGGTGCCTTTGGGGTGTGGTTTGAGAGAGAAGGTGCGTGCCCTCTTGGTTCCTAGCTTATCGAGAGAGGTGATGCGTCGCTGTCCGTCGATTTGCAGAGAGGCCTAGCTGTTCCTGTCCCTGTTCCGTTCCTGTCTCTGAAATCTTTGTTCCCTGGCCCTAGCTCGGGGAACCCCCACTGTCCCCTCGGACAAGGGGGTGGTATTTCACAGATCCTTTGGGTTTGTATTATTCTGACTCGTACTTTGCATAATTATTTGCAAATGTATTCTTGTCTCTGAAATCTTATGTCTCTTCATCTATCCACTCCGTCATATGTATATTGTTTCGCATTGTTTTGCCGAAACTTATGTCTCTTCATCTATCCACTCCATCATATGTATATTGTTTCGCATTATTTTGCTGAAACTTATGTCTCTTCATCTATCCACTCCCTCATATGCATATTGTTAATTGTTGATGAGGTCTCACACTGTTTGCATTGCTGATTATTTTTCTCTCCCTCTTGTGAAATTTCATTTGTTTGCACTTGTTACTGTATGCATTTGAGCATTGATGATTTACTTCAATCTGAGATAAACTTTATTAATCTTACCAAGAGTCTGTGATTATTTAGCTGACTAGATAGTTAGTTAGATAAGTGTTATCATTACCATGAACTACTCAACTAATTGGTCTATCGACCGAGAGGAAAGAGAGTTGATATACAGGTCTAGTTATGTATTTAGACTTGTTAAACATGAATCTGTGAAGGAACCAAAATTCACGTCATTAAAACTTGACCCCCAGCGCATCAGGGACTTGGGTGAATGTGTATGGGCCATTGTATGAATTATTGATGAGTATCGATCCCTGATTAGGTGTCGTGCTGGATCACGACCTACACACCACATCCTGACATTGACACAATGCCAGCAGGAGACTTACTTACACTGCATAAAGAACTAATAAGACTTTACAGAAACATGACACAGTTTGTAATGAGAACACTCACACTTCAGCCAACACCGGCTACACAACCAGGACCAGTCCAAACTTCTACAACTAAAATTACACCACAAACGTTACACGCAGTGATGGGTAAAATGCCCACTAAACGTGAATAAATGCCTTTCTGGATAGCTCAAAAAAGAACACAGCTAGAGGCAGTATTCCTACACACTGGTCCACAGGAAAATCATAGAATACTAACAATTTGCTTGCCAATGGGGATAGCTCCCCCGATAGAGGATTGTACTTCTTGGGGTACAGTCTGCAATATACACCAGAACCCATGGTATCCCTTTGTTAGCAGTAATACCAGATGTATTAAGACAAATACAGAACGAGTATGGAGCAGAACCTGCTCTGAACTTAGGGATGAAGTTACTAAACAACTTTGTCAAGGTATCAGCTATAATATTAGCAAACATTAAAGGGAAGCAGCATCAGTGGCAATACGCCAACGTTTGAGAGATTTCACTCCTTTACAACAGGAGGCAGAATTACCTAAAATTATTGAAACTGCTTATGCAGAATTAGGTAGAGATAGTCTGGGAGCTAGACCAGTAAAACCTCAACTAATGGGAGGTCCAGAAAAAGAACAGGCAAAGCAAACACCAGTTTCTTCAAAGAAGAAATGGGACAATAACAAACAACAAAAGAATAGATCTCAATCCAGGGGCAGGTCTCCTCAGCCGGAGCCCCCCGAAAGGATGTATAACCTTAGGAATAGAGATAACATTAAAAAACCTGACAGGTATCAGGACACTGATACACGTTCCTCTCGTTCCTTTCAGGGTTCATCAAAAAACTCCAAGAGGGAGGGACGGTCAGAACACAGACAAGAAGAGCGTACAAAGTCCAAAGACACACAACGCACTTCAGACTACACTTCCAAAAAAGAAGAAAAGCTAAAGCAAAACCTCAATTCAAAAAGAAAAAAGTAGCAGGTCTCAAAGTAAGACATGCCCAAAATTCAGAGTACTCAACTACTGAACGGGGAATGGGCTCTGACGATGCTAGACAGCGCAGCAGAAGTAACACTAGCTTGCCAGAACCTGATGAAATTTCTGATGACAGTGGACTTGAGTGAGTATATCACGGTGGAAACACCTGATACTAGGGTAAGCATCCCAGATAGGTTAATGAAATAATACTCCAATTGGAGGGCGACAAGCCCAGAAAAATTAAAAGTCTCTTTTGGGAGAACCTGACATTTGGATATGACATTCTCTTAGCTGAGAAAGATTGGCCGCTTGCTATTGTTATGGATTGCCCAAAGGGAGAGACAGTAATTATGCCAGCGTTTTCCGACCTCGTTCCCCAATACTTAAAACACACATACGCACGGGAGTGGGCGGTAGCCCTTGCTCCTGCACTATATCGCAACCATGTTGGGTGGGATGAAGAGTCAGCTCACCACGTGATACCACTAAAATCTACTCCTACTCCACAGAGACAGTATCCAATAAAACAGGAAGTGAAAAAACAGGTCAGGGAGATCTTAGATCAACTTGAATACCAAGGTGTGATTGAAACATGCACCTCTTCAATGATTAATCCTTTGTTTCCCTAATGAAACCCGATAATTCATATTGTCTAGTTTTAGATTACAGACATCTGAACTCATGTACAAAGACATTTGCACTACAGAACGCACACAGTGCCGCATTGATGAATAACATTGTGCGGAAAAAATACAAAACTTCACTAGATATCTCAAATGGATTTTTCTGCCAAAATATAGCGCCTGAGAGCAGGTATTTGACAGCATTCTCAGCGCTGGGGTCACAGGGTCAATTTTGTCGACTCCCCCAAGGGTATAAGAACAGCCCGGGGTTCTTTCCCACCAGGGTAACTGAGCTGCTTCAGAATCTGGACGAAGAAGCATTGTCCTATGTAGATGATATTTATCTGATGGATGATGACCTGGAGGAACACTTGACCATGGTGAGCACCATAATTTTGCGATTCGCCTCTGAAGGCTACAAGTTTAACTTTAGGAAATCAAAAATAGCCCACCTCAATGTCCTATTTTTGGGATATGAGCTATTAAATGAAGGGAAAAGTCTGGCAGCCAATTTTTTTGAAAAATGTGCGCTGCTCCGACTTCCAAGATCATTACAAAATTTACAATCCATACTGGGATTCCTAAATTTCAGCAGAACATACATTTTGGACTACGCAGAAAGGGTTAAACCTTTCTACGACCTCATAAGACCTAATTTTTCAGTTAGGCAATGGACACAGGAGCACACAGATTTCCTTCGTTCTCTACAAGCAGACATGATAGCGTCCAAACACTTACAGACACGCGTACATATTCGCAATCTAGTGATCCGTATAGTTGCGGGTCAATCTGGGTACACCTACTTAACATACAATGAAGGTGAAACTGCACCAATAGCTTACAAATCACACTTGTACACAAACGCTGAGATGCGTTTTGCATCCACAGAAAAAAATCTGACAGCAGTACAGACTGCTGTAGTGAGGGAAAGAGCACTGGCTCAGGGGAAACAAATTATTGTCGAGACTCCAGTACCGGCCTTAGAGGCTGCTACAAAGGCAAGCGTTGCAAATGCTAAAGCTTTACATCCGCAATGGATACAATGGGCTAATTCTCTCACTGCATCAGATGTAGAATACAGAGTCGACCCAAGTCTAAAAACACAAGCATTCCTACAATACAAACAAGAATATCCTCTCCCGAATGAAATTATGCCTCTAGATCAGTATGAATTCATAATTTACACTGACGGATCTGCTCAACCGGCCATAGGGAGTAAACAACAATACAGCGCAGCGTATGCGATTGTTAAAGGTCGGATGCAGGGGGGCCTGGCTTGCGCGCTTGGGCAAGGTGGCGGCGGTGCGCTGAGCTCCGTTACCACACGGAGCTCGGGAAGGAACTTTCGCCACTTGGAGCCTTCGCCTTTCGCTCACCAGGCGGGATATGTCTTTTGAAGTATGGCGGCTCGTTTTTCTTGGCAGCCGGTAAGTTTGTGACTTGCTGTTCCACTTCATTTCGGTGATGTCGTCTCCGTGAGGAAAACAGCCATCATTTAGTTTTTTCCTCGTTTTTCAGTTGTGGGCGCCGCTGTGACCAGGCTTCCCTTATACAACTGAAGGAATGATTTTTAGATGCTACTGCTCTTGTTATTTTCCTTGGCATCCTTTTTCTTTTTTCTGTGACCATTAGACTTATTTTGCTGCATGTCTGGACCAACTACTGCTCTCTTACAGTCCTGGCACCCATTATATACGATGCCTATCACTTCTGCTGAATGAACTATCAGTTCGTTATAGAATATATAACTGGAGAGCACTCAATATTGTTGTTTTTCTCGAGCACTATATAAATTATATGCCACAATTGTTTTGAGTTAGAGCTTGGCTAAGGTCTTCGTGAGGGTCATTGCATCTCAGGAATTTCTAGAAGGTTATCCCTCATTAGTGCTAGCCTACTCATTCTGTCAATTGTGCATTTTGAATGATACACGGGGTCATATTAACAGGTTATATATATATATACCTGTATGCTCTGTATTACGACCCTGTTGACCATCTGTGGTGCTGCTGAGTGTGACATTTCTTTATCCAATTGGTACCTTCACATGTCTTGTGGCCCACAGTCATGCTTTCAAGGCCCATATGGATGGCTTTTATCGATACCATAATGTCATTGATGAAACGGTATCTTTCTTGAATTGAGTTCAATGAGGTTGTTACCATAGTTGCCTCTACATTTTGCTTATTGTTCTCCTGCAAGTCTGCGGATAACTCGAGTAATCTCTGTGGTGTAGTTTGCCACTCTGACATAACCTTATCCTCACTGAAACTTGTGCCATCGATCATTTGTTCTATGGGCAGGACTTTCACCATTAAAAAACCTACTCAACGACAAGTGCAATTTATTAAGATGGCTAGTGATTCTCCTTCTCTTGTGAAAACTTCTTCATCTGGCACTAAACAGAAAAGAGCCAAAAATGACCCCCCATCACCGGTCCACTCATCCTCAAATCTGGTCTTGGACTCAATCCTAGATGAACTACGAGCTCTGAAACCATTTATGAATGCTACTAATGAAAAATTACAGCTGATAGAGGACAGGTGGATCATCATGGAGGGTAAACTGTTTGTCATGGAAAAACATATAAGTGACTTACAGGATGTAGCCATTAAAGTACCCTTGCTGGAACAGGAAATTCACAAACTTAAACTTCACACCGAAGATCTTGAAAATTGCAATAGAAGGAACAATGTTCGTCTGTATGGTTTGCCTGAAAATATTGAGGGTCCAGATCTTCTTACCTTTTTAAAGAAATTTTTGTCTGACCTTCTTGACCTCCAGTCTTCAACACCTCTTAATATCCAGCGGGCACATCGTCTGGGTCGACTCCAACCTCACTCTAGCAGACCACGTGGTATCATAATGCTCCTTCTGGAATTTACTGACTTGATGCACGTATTAAAAGTTGCCAGAGAAAAACATTGTCTTGTATGGTCTGGTCATAACATCTACATATCTCAGGATCTCTCCAATGCAACCAATGCCAGGCGCAAGGAATTCTTAGCTCTTCATCCTCATTTGAGATCCTTGAACATCCGCTATAGCATACTACAACCTTGTCTCTGTAAAATTACACATGAAGGCGTCGCCCGCTCTTTTGCAGACCCATCTAAGGTAAAACAGTTCTTGCAATCCATCATTAGAGCACCCATGGACACTAACACTTAATACTTTTAATTGTTAACTGTTATTGCATCTGGTCTCCTAATTTCTTGTTATGGTTTTGACGTTTTGTTCTAGGTTTATGCGGCCTATTTATCCTTTTGTCCATTTATCTTTTTACCTTACCACTTCCATATTTTTATCTATACTTCTTTCTCTCTTGTTCGTTCCTCCTCTCTCCGTTGTCGTTCTTGCTTCCAGGTGTAAACATGCCCGGCTCATGTCTCAATCAATCAATCAGGTGTTTGTTAAGCGCGACTACTGAAGATTACTTCAGATCTGACTTTTTGTCCTTGATCTGTCTTTATCTCTCTGTATTGTTTTTGCTTTCTTTCCACTCACTTTCTCTCTTTACTCTCTCTCTTTTACTTTCCTTTTTCTTTTTTCTATTATGTTCCTTATCCTTATATTTACAAGAATGCTTATTTGTTTTACCTCCTTACGTGCTTGCTAATTCCATCATGTTATCCACCTTTTGTTGACTGGTTCCCTTTTGTCCCCATTGTATTCCCACAGTTCGTCAATATTGTACCTATATTCCTGTCTCCTAAATAGCAACATGTTTAATGTTGTATCGTGGAACGTTCGTGGACTGGGTCATCCTGTCAAGCGTCAGAAGGTACTCCCCAATTTATCCAAACTTAATTGTCAGATTGCTTTTTTGCAAGAAACCCATTGTAATGATGTCGAATCTCTCAAAATCAAACACCAATGGGTAAGTCAGATTGTTTTTTCTCCTGCTGTTAATCGTAGGGGTGGTGTAGCCATCCTCTGTCATAAATCTTTAAAATTGCAAATTATATCTACTGAAAATGATACGAGTGGACGAGAGGTAATTCTTAATGCTACAGTTCATAATAAGCAGATCACCTTCTTTAATATTTATGGACCAGTTAAATTTGATCTGGACTTTTGGAATACCATTAAATTCAAAATATCTTCCATTACTAACCCCAATATTATTGTCGCTGGTGATTTTAATAATTGGATGAACCCCTTTTCCGACAGAAAATCTGATTGTAAATTCAAACTTGATAAAACACATAAAGCATTCCAAGCTGCTATTACCTCTCGTCCACTCTATGATGCTTGGAAAACTAGTAATCCTGACACTCAAGAATGTACATACTTTTCAAATATTCATCACACCATTTCACGCATTGATTATATTTTGATTTCAAAACCCTTACTCCCCACACTCCAAACTTCTGAAATTGGCTCCATTTTTATTTCTGGTCATGCCCCTGTTTCAGTCTCCCTTGACTTATCTCTTGCTATGCCTAACACAGTAGATGGAAATTCAATAATTCCCTATTATCAGACCAAACATATATCTCATATGCTACCTCTTTTATAAAAGAATTTTTTCTTATTAACAAACCAAGTGATACCTCTGTTCATAATAATTGGTATGCCTTTAAGGCCTCTTTTAGAGCCTTCACCATTGCATATACTGCCAGAAACAAAAAGCGATTAAACTCCCAATACCTTTCTACTCTATAACATATTAAAACCCTCGAACATGCTTACTACACCTCCAAGTCCCCTGCTCACCTTAGAGATCTCATCAAAGCTAAATCTGACTTAAACAAATTAGCTACAACTGATGTCTGTAACATTCTACTCAAAATAAAATCCCAATATCATGGGAGTCAAAATAAAGTGGGTAAAATAATGGCCAATTATCTAAAAATCAATTCGGAGAGGAAAACCATTGGACCTATTCACAATACATGTACCAATACTCTACTACACTCTGACTCAGATATTGTTAATGCTTTTCAGTCCTACTATCATTCATTATATTTGGAAGACACTCACCCTACTGAAAATAATACCCAAATGTTCTTTGATCATCTCCCTCCCCCTCGTTCTATACCTGATGCTATGACCCTCTTGGAAAAAGATATAACCCTTCAGGAGATTCTAGACGCAATTAAATCTCTTAAGAGAGCTAAAGCCCCTGGCCCTGACGGTTTTTCTATCAAACTCATCTTTTCCTTTTCATCTGTCGTTGCCCCACATTTACACAAATTATTTACTTCTTTATTAATACATTCTAAACCTGGAGGCTCCTTTCTTGATGCTCTCATTGTAGTCATCCCCAAACCCGATAAAGATCACTCTTTATCAAAATTACCGTCCAATCTCTTTAATCAACTATGATTGTAAAATGTTTGCCAAAATTCTTGCATCTAGATTAGAAGATGTTATACCCTTACTCGTCAAACCTGATCCATCTGGCTTTGTCAAGGGTAGGCTTACCTCAGACAATGCTAGAATGTTTTCCAATATCCTCACAATGACAAAACGATTCCCTGATCCCCTAGCTGCATTATCCCTTGACGCTGAAAAAGCTTTTGACCGTATAAATTGGAAATTTATGTTCAAAACTCTTCACTGGTTTGGTTTCGGCCCTAAATTTATCTCTTTTATCAAACTTTTGTACTCAGAACCCCGTGCATGCGCTTCTGTTAATGGTTATCTATCCCCTTATTTTAATTTACATAGAGGTTCTAGACAAGGTTGCCCCCATTCTCCCCTTCTATTCCTTTTATGTATTGAACCTTTTCTTGAACGCATTCGTTGCAATTCTTCGATAACTGGGTTCCAATATAAATTTCATGAAATTAAATTATCTGCCTATGCAGACGATATTTTGATTTACCTTTGAAAACCCTTAACTTCCTTGCCTTTTTTCTTTACAGGAAATTGACTTATATTCTAAAATATCTGGTTATAAACTGAACTTCACCAAAACTGAGATTTTACCCTTAAACTCCTTATGTTACCAATTTATGTTTTCAGATACCAATTTTAAATGGTGTCCCTCTAAAATTAAATATTTAGGTATTTGGTTTTCCTCTACTATTTCTCAAACTCTCTTTCTCAATTTCACTACTTTAAAAACCAAATTCAAAACTTATTTTCTTCCTGGTCCCCCCTATACCTTTCTTGGTGGGGTAGACTGGATACTATTAAAATGATGATTGTACCACTTATTCAATTCTTACTTTCCATACTACCCTTCAAAATCCCCAATTATTATTTTAATCAAATCAACTCCATTTGTACTGAATTTCTTTGGAACAACAATCCTGCATTGCTCTATCTAAATTAATTAAATCAAAAGATGAAGGGGGCGTACGATTCCTAATTTTAAATTATATCATTCTGCTTTTTTAATACGACAAATCTACGCTTTGAACAAACAATATAATGATGAGCCAATAACTAGTTGGATTGCTTTTGAACGGTCTTTATTACATGAATTTTCTTGCTACGACACTTGCTTTATGTCCAATTGTACTTTTATTTCCAGACACCCCGTTTTAAAATACTCCCAACATCTGATACATTCACTCTTCACGGATGGCTCTGATTTTTATCAAGCTTTTCTTGCTTCCTCTATTTGGTACAATAACTTTATTAATTTTCGCCACAAATCTTTCTATTTCAAACACTGGAAGGAGAAGAATATTATATATGTTCACCAACTTGTATCTCATAATTCTGTCCTACCTTTTACTACATTACAAGGTTCTTATGATTTACCCTCCCATTTTCTAGCCCAATACTCCCAATTATCACAGGCACTTCAATCATTTCTAACGACTAGAAATTTCCCTCCCAACACTACTCGATTTATTCTGTATAATATTTCACCTGATTTTAACCCGAAAGCCTCTCTTATATATAAATTTCTATCTACCCCTATTTCTGAGAGACCTAAATCATCAACTGAGTTATTATGGGAATTAGATCTTTCTATGTCTCTTTCAACTCAAAAATGGAACAAACTACGGCACAAAGTTTTCACTACCTTTAAAGCTGCCAATATCACTCAATCGTTATTTTTCTTATATAATAGGGCAGTTCGGACACCTATATTTATGCATAAAATCAACCCTTCCTCTTCTCCTCTTTGCTGGTCATGTCTTTCCGCTGATGGCACATTGACTCATTTGTTATACCATTGCCCTAATGTTTTCAAGTTTTGGGATTCCATCTGGACTAAATGTTCAAAGATATTTCTTTTCTGTACTCCATTGTCACTTCATAATGTTTTCCTTGGCTCTATGTCTGCTGATTTTCATGATTTTCATGATTCCTCATTGAAGTTTAAATTACTTGACCTTTTTATTGCTCTTGCTTTTAAAGTTATTCTTTCTGGCTGGAAAGACAATTCTAAAATATGTATGCTAACATGGTGGAATTTTATTTGCAATGAACATAGAATTTCTACTGTTTCATCTTTAACATTGTCTCAAAAAATTAAATCTGACTTATTATGGTTACCTTTTACTACTTTCCTATCTGCACATTCTTCCTTACAATAATAACTTTTTGATCACTTTTCTTCTTTATATCTCACCTCTTTCTTTCTTTATTTTATCTTTTTCCTTCTCTACTCTCTTGCCTCTCTCTCCTTATCTTCTATCTCAAAATAATTGTTTAACCAATTTATTATTAGGTACCATAATATTTTCTAATTTATCTTTTAAATAAGGTTGTATTGTTTATCTGCTTGTATTTATTACCATGTTATTTATCTTGTTTATACAACATTTATCCTTTATTTTCTATTCAATAAAAACTATTTAAAAGAAAAAAAAAAAAAGGTCGGATGCAGGATGGCAAGTTCTATCCGAGCTGTACAAAGACTTAGGGGCCGATTCCAATCTCGGCCGGTAATGCTCCGAATCGGATTCGGATTTACCGGATCCAATTCGGAGCCCTGTTTCCCGACCGAATCGTACGCGGGTCCGGCCGAGCGAGTACGATGCAAGCACCCGCGAAATCGCCGACCGACTCGTACGCGGCTTCAACACGCTCCGACCGACTCGCATGGATACAACTCGCATCGCGCTATGGAGACGTTTCCCGGCCGGGTAAGTACGATGCGCGCCGCGAGCAGTCCGACCGACTCGCGCCGTCCGGCTCGAAAAAGCTGTTGGAGCCGGACTTTGGGGGTCCGCGTCGGACCCCCATGTACGCGTAGGCGCACGAGTCGCACACAGGGGGGACCCATGGGTCCCCCCTACCTGTGCATGTATGCCGCGATGCGCATGGACGCGTACCCGCTGTAGGGGGCGCCCTTGTTCGCCTCGCACCCATTGAGTCAATGGGAGCCCGCGTACGCGTTGTACGACCGGCTCCCATTGACTTCAATGGGAGTCCGACCGAATCGAGTCCGATTGCATGCGAACGCATCGTACTCGTTCGGTCGGACTGCTAGGGTCCGATTCGGTCGGAATTCTCTCCGGGTCCGGCTCGGTCGGAGAGTTTTCCGGCCGGAATCGGAATCGGCCCCACAGTCTCTAGGAGACTGCACAGCTCAGCTAGCAGAACTAAGAGCTCTTTTACTGGCACTGATTAATACGGATCGAGAATTCCCCACACTAATTGTGTGCAATTCCTTTTACTGTGTCCAGTCATACAGTAAATATCTTCACTATTGGGGACAAAATGGGTTTAAAGACTCAAAAGATGGCACAATAAAGCACAAAATGCTATGGGAACAGGTAGCGGAGTTGAAAACGAGCTACCAAGAGCTCACGTGATACACATGCTGAGTCATCAACCTGATGGCGTTCACGTTGAAGGGAATTCATTGGCTGATGAAGCCGCAAAGGGGGCAGTACGAACTGCGTCCGTAGCTGCAATCACTCGTTCAAAGACAAAAATAGACGGACAGATAATGGTAGCTGTCATTGCTTCACGCAAACACAACAAAGCACTTCCGAAAGGTTTTCCACTCAAGTACTCCTACAAGTTAGATGCAAACAACGTTCCATTTGCTCAGATTCCAGGAGTGGGGGATAGAGTAATACCAAACATGGATCGCAGATTAGGCTTAATTTTAGCTGCACAAGAGGGACTTGGTTCTGCGACAGTTTCTTTACTGAAACAACGGTATTGGTGGTCAGGGTTAACAAAGCAGACCAAAGATTAGGTCTTAAAGTGCTACATCTGTCAAAAGATGAAGGGCTCAACCATAACACGTCCACCGCAGACACCATTATTAATATCAGACAGACCACTCGCTTGTGTCTATTTGGACCACTGCGGCCCGTTGCAATCTGATGGGGCTTACAAGTACATCATGGTTGCAGTGGATTCCTGCTCGAGATTCCTATGGGTATGGCCTCAGCGCTCGGCTGACACTCAAACTGTTATCAAAGATTTGCGAGTCTTTATAGGGACATACACAGTTGGCACATTACATTCTGACTGTGGCCCCGCGTTTAGCTCTAGGGCTTAAAAGGAAGCCATGAGAGGTTTGGGTGTAGCATTGCGGTACTCCTCTCCGTACCATCCAGAGGGAAATTCGGTTGTGGAGAGGAAAAACCGGGACTTAAAGCAATCTTTAACAGCTAGAATATTAGGTTCGGGTGGTAGTTGGGTCAATCACTTATATGGGGTACAGCGGGCCCTCAACAATATACCAAGAAGTTCTCTAGGGGGTGTCACTCCTTATGAGGTCCTATTTGGGACGAGAATGTGGGTACCTGATCTCGAGTGTGAAGGCACAGTGGCAGATTAAAAACCTTTTGACATCAATAAACGTTTGGCTGTTTTACAGGATCTGAATGAATCCAGGGCACTACAGAGCAATGTGCAGGTAAAGCGGACCGCCACTGGGGAAGTCAAGTCAGTCACGTCAAGACCTGTCTTGATCCCTAGAGTCGGGGATCTGGTCAGAGAAAAGATAACTTACAAAAAAGAATTTGGACCTGTACCTGCCTGGCCATTGAAGGAACAAGAACTGTACTTCTGCCGCCTCTTGCCGGAAAAAGGAGAAAAGATTTATCTCCATTGATCTGATAAAACCACACTATGTGGTTGATACTGAATAGTAGGCCTAGTGGGCTCCTGGGTAGCCGACGCCCTCCTCTCGCTACTATACAGGAAGTTCAGACGGAAAGACTCATCACGTTTGAAGAGTCACCCTTACAAAGCACTGGAATAAACATCAATGCCATGGAACTCGTTCCTCTTAAAACAGAAATTCAAAATCAAAATGAAAGACAAATTTCAATTCGACCTAACACTGATGTCTACATAAACATGCCTCAACAACAGCAATCTACAAGTTCAACAAAACCTGCTGAGCTACCAAAAATAGATCGAACTGCATCTGGCTATTTCATCGACTTTGATACCTTTTCATTGGATCCAAGTGAACCTGAAACGACGCCAGCCTCAAAAACCCATCAACAACAAATCGAAGACTTCTTCACTTTTCTTAAAAAGACTTACCTGGTGTCACCTTGGGTAGAACTTTGGATAATCACCGGGATACTTTTCTTTCTTTTCTGGATAGGCCTAGTGACTACTTTTCACTTACTAATTAATGGAACTTATCTTCGCCAAAGCTCTGCAGCATCAAAAGTGAACTTGATGCTGAATGTTTCATCACATCGTGAACAAAGAGACTAGTCATCAGTGAACATTACAGCAGTTCCTATACCTAATGGTATAGTATGGGACAAGGTTAATTATGATATATTTGGCCCGACCGAACTTTTTAAAATACCACATTTATTTAAAATTTCCTTAAATGATATCATTACCTCCAGTACATTTTCCCATGATTGGGATTTTGAAACTGTGAATAACATGTTGTCTGATTTAGAACAAAGCAAACACAAGGAGATGATGGACGGAGCACTGAAACTTTTCAGACTCACCCCCCGCCACAGATCTCGGTTGAATGCATCATCATTTTTTAGCTCACTTTGCCACCTCAGTTCAGACCCAGCTATATGCAAATCAGTCTTGACCCTGTGCCCCATGGGAACAGTCCAGCCCGAACTGCCAAGCCAGGTCTTCCCTGAACCGGAAACAAGCATCCTGGGACCAGTTTCTGGGTAACACCCTACATTAGCCAGGCTAGCTTGAATCCAGTGGCAAAGTGAGCAAGGGACCCACGTCTGGGCATACCCTGCCAACTTAGGGCGAACAAAGAAAACACAAAGAGATGATGGACGGAGCGCTGAAACTTTTCAGACACTCACCCCAGTCACAGATCTGGGTTGAATCCATCATCATTCTTTAGCTCACTTCGCCACCTCAGTTCAGACCCAGCTATATGCAAATCAGTTTTGACTCTGTGCTTCATGGGAACAGTCCAGCCTGAACTGCCAAGCCAGGTCTTCCCTGAACCGGAAACAAGCATCCTGGGACCGGTTTCTGGGTAACACCCTTCACCAGCCAGGCTAGCTTGAATCCAGTGGCAAAGTGAGCAAGGGACCGACGTCTGGGCATAACCTGCCAACTTAGGGCGAACAAAGCAAACAAAAGGAGATGATGGACGGAGCACTGAAACTTTTCAGACACTCACCCCCAGTCACAGATCTGGGTTGAATCCATCATCATTCTTTAGCTTACTTCGCCACCTCAGTTCAGACCCAGCTATATGCAAATCAGTCTTGACCCTGTGCCTCATGGGAATAGTCCAGCCCGAACTGCCAAGACAAGTCTTCCCTGAACCAGAAACAAACATCCTGGGACCGGTTTCTGGGTAATACCCTTCATCAGCCAGGCTAGCTTGAATCCAGTGGCAAAGTGAGCAAGGGACCCACGTCTGGGCATACCCTGCCAAATTAGGGTGAACATAGCAAACACAAGGAGATGATGGACAGAACGCTGAAGCTATTCAGACACTCACCCCCAGCCACAGATCTGGGTTGAATCCATCATCATTCTTTAGCTCACTTCGCCACCTTAGTTCAGACCCAGCTATATGCAAATCAGTCTTGGCCCTGTGCCTCATGGGAATAGTCCAGCCCTAACTGCCAAGCCAGGTCTTCCCTGTACCGAAAACAGGCATCCTGGGACCGGTTTCTGGGTAACACCCTTCATCAGCCAGGCTAGCTTGAATCCAGTGGCAAAGTGAGCAAGGGACCCACGTCTGGGCATACCCTGCCAACTTAGGGCGAACAAAGCAAACACAAGGAGTTGATGGACGGAACGCTGAAGCTATTCAGACACTCACCCCCAGCCACAGATCTGGGTTGAATCCATCATCATTTTTTTGCTCACTTTGCCACCTCAGTTCAGACCCATCCATATGCAAATCAGTCTTGACCCTGTGCCTCATGGGAACAGTCCAGCCCGAACTGCCAAGCCAGGTCTTCCCTGAACCGGAAACAAGCATCCTGGGACCGGTTTCTGGGTAACACCCTTCATCAGCCAGGCTAGCTTGAATCCAGTGGCAAAGTGAGCAAGGGACCCACGTCTGGGCATAACCTGCCAACTTAGGGCGAACAAAGCAAACACAAGGAGATGATGGACGGAGCGCTGAAACTTTTCAGACACTCACCCCCAGTCACAGATCTAGGTTGAATCCATCATCATTCTTTAGCTCACTTCGCCATCTCAGTTCAGACCCAGCTATATGCAAATCAGTCTTGACCCTGTGTCTCATGGGAACAGTCCAGCCCCAACTGCCAAGCCAGGTCTTCCCTGAACCAGATACAAGCATCCTGGGACCGGTTTCTGGGTAACACCCTTCATCAGCCAGGCTAGCTTGAATCCAGTGGCAAAGTGAGCAAGGGACCCACGTCTGGATATACCCTGCCAACTTAGGGCAAACAAAGCAAACACAAGGAGATGGTGGCCGGAGCGCTGAAACTTTTCAGACACTCACCCCCAGCCACAGATCTGGGTTGAATCCTTCATCATTCTTTAGCTCACTTCGCCACCTCAGTTCAGACCCAGCTATATGCAAATCAGTCTTGACCCTGTGCCTCATGGGAATAGTCCAGCCCGAACTGCCAAGCCAGATCTTCCCTGAACCGGAAACAAGCATCCTGGGACTGGTTTCTGGGTAATACCCTTCATTAGCCAGGATAGCTTGAATCCAGTGGCAAAGTGAGCAAGGGACCCACGTCTGGGCATACCCTGCCAACTTAGGGCGAACAAAGCAAACACAAGGAGATGATGGACGGAGCGCTGAAACTTTTCAGACACTCACCCACAGTCACAGATCTGGGTTGAATCCATCATCATTCTTTAGCTCACTTCGCCACCTCAGTTCAGACCCAGCTATATGCAAATCAGTCTTGACCCTGTGCCTCATGGGAACAGTCCAGCCCGAACTGCCAAGCCAGTTCTTCCCTGAACCGGAAACAAGCATCCTGGGACCGGTTTCTGGGTAACACCCTTCATCAGCCAGTCTAGCTTGAATCCAGTGGCAAAGTGAGCAAGGGACCCACGTCTGGGTATACCCTGCCAACTTAGGGCAAACAAAGCAAACACAAGGAGATGATGGACAGAGCGCTGAAACTTTTCAGACACTCACCCCCAGTCACAGATCTGGGTAGAATCCATCATCATTCTTTAGCTCACTTCGCCACCTCAGTTCAGACCCAGCTATATGCAAATCAGTCTTGACCCTGTGCCTCATGGGAATAGTCCAGCCCGAACTGCCAAGCCAGCTCTTCCCTGAACTGGAAACAAGCATTCTGGGACCGGTTTCTGGGTAACACCCTTCATCAGCCAGGCTAGCTTGAATCCAGTGGCAAGGTGAGCAAGGGACCCACGTCTGGGCATACCCTGCCAACTTAGGGCAAACAAAGCAAACACAAGGAGCTGATGGACGGAGCACTGAAACGTTTTAGACACTCACCCCCAGTCACAGATCTGGGTTGAATCCATCATCATTCTTTAGCTCACTTCGCCACCTCAGTTCAGACCCAGCTATATGCAAATCAGTCTTGACCCTGTGCCTCATGGGAACAGTCCAGCCTGAACTGCCAAGCCAGGTCTTCCCTGAACCGGAAACAAGCATCCTGGGACCGGTTTCTGGGTAACACCCTACATCAGGGTTTAGAACAATCTGCCGCATTTTCTAGCGATAAAAGTTTGGAAGACACATCAGATTTTAACACTATGTATTGTTATCAACATTATGGTCATCATTTTCTACACAAATCCAGTAGCCCTAGGAATGTTTTCACTTTTCACCAATGGGAACATTGCCCTACACCACCGAAAAGTAGTTCAAAAACGTTTGCACAGAGGTTTTCATATTTTTCAGGATTTAACGTTTCAGATCCGACCTCTTAATACTATAAGGTTGCACCGACACCTGCACAGAAAAATATGCGCGCACTGCATCGCATTTGGCGATGTAGCGCTCACAACGAAATTAGTTTTATTTATTTAAATGTTTACTTACCTGTATTCGGCCGTAATCCGTGGTTTACTACCCCCCACCCTGCCCCTCCCCCACCCCACGTCACCGCCCGGCCAGCACTCCTACCACGGACCGCTACTGGTTTCCACCGACACATACAGTCAGGGAGGCGTCGCTAAGGCCTTCATTGAATGTTTCTCTTATACAGTTTGATACTCTGAGCAGAATGAAAGCCATGCTTTTACAGAAAACCGTGTCCTTAACCTCCGCCAGGGAGACTTTTGATCTCCAGATCGCAAGGTCCTCGGCTGAGATACAGGCACTAATACGTACGAACTGCCCTTTCCATTTCGCAGAAATGGTAAATCGTATCTTTAACATGTCTGATAAGACGGGTATAGTCAACCTATTTAAGACCATAGGTTCGGGACTTTTAAGCACCTTTAAGACGGTCCTCGGAGTAATACCAAACTTTATACACTCCGTATTCGGAAGCATTTTTGGAGGACTTCCGCTGATCCTGTTTCTAATAGCAAGTATCCTGATTGTACATTTTCTGCTATGCAATGGACGTCCCAGTCACCAAGGAGATGCAAAAAGCACTCCTGGAGCGCAAATACCATGATCGCATGGTACAACATCTGGGCACACCTGGCCTGCGGGAACTAAGTGCATCTTGGGTCCTGTCATTTAGACCAGTCTGGATGGACTGCATCTTACCTGTTCTCCGATGCCTGTTCTGCGGAGAAAAATACAATCTCTGTCTGACACTTCCATCAGTTGCGCAACCCGATGTTGATGCATTACTGGACACGATAACGGCCCATGTTCTGCAATGTCCCCAGCGTATTCCTATGTTGATGGTGGCATTCTTGGAGCCACCACAGCAACTATCTGCTCCTGTTGGAATGGACACTGACTCCACCACTAACACCCAGGCTTTGGATGGCGCACAGGCTACCCCAGCATCGGCTGCAGGCAGTACGGAAGATCATCTGCGCTCAGTTGACTTAATCTGCGAGGTGTTACAGGGATCGTCATCTGCGAAGGCAGGCAACAGCGATGTTGCGTCTACCAGCCAGGACACATAAACATTTGGCTCGTCGTGTGCTGGGAAAAATTCGGCCTTTTTTTTAACAGACTCCACATTGGAACTCATAAACAAATTGAAACTTTTTATGACCTGCATGGCTTTCCGATGCCTGTAGTCGTTCGAACTATATATACGGACACAGTAGAGCTATTGCTTGAGTGACAATTCTTCTGTTTTAGCACTTTTGAGAGTTTTTAACATTTTTTTTAGCAGAACTATGGTTTTTACTACATATGTTTGTGTACCAGTACCTAGACAGGTAGTACGTTAGAAATTTGATTATGTCATCCAGTCGGATGAGGAGTGGGTGTTATATTCCATATAGGTACCCCAATATAGGTCCGGGTAACATCCCAACCTTTCACCTATATTCGTCCCTACACTTCATACATAACGGGCTGCTAGGACTGACCCTTCACCTAGTTACAGTACTGCCTACAGAACGTGGAGTTTTCCCTGAACAATAACCTCATACATTATGCATGAGGATCCTTGGATTCTTGGAAACTCAGCAGGACTACCATCTCCTGTATAATAACTATGTACAAGGTTCATTCCCAACGTCATCCTAAGTCTGACAGTTGCACAGCAAGGTAGAACCCCTGGGGATACCTTCGGGTATATAAACATCACATCTTGCTGAGATAGTCAGAGGAGATCACGACTTCCATGCCAACACACTGAGGCGAGACGCTGCGGTTCCTGCATGCAGCTACTTCAGCTCGCAGTGGTCTGAACATCCCTTGCGGGGTGTCCAACTCGAAACCAAGATGGGGTCCCACAGTCTCTAACTTCAGGTAATGGGGTTGACTTTATCCTAGAGGGATTCTTGGCTTAACACCTACACACATACTAGGTACACTTCGGTACATCTAGTTAGGGTTGCATTGTAGGAGTATGCATTTTATTGTCATGCATTTTATATACTTGCCTGTATTCATGATTATAGCAAAATGGTAGAAATCTACCATCCTTTTACTTTCCTAGTGCTTCTAATCATTTATATCTGTTACTGTCTGATGATTGTTTCAGCACACCTATTTTACACTAGAATAACGAATGTTCAATAAATGATTATTGAAAAACGTCCATATCGTTTGTTCTGTGTATCTCTCTGAGACGAAGTGAGCACGAGTGACTGAGCGAAAAGTATTACACTGTTTTCACGATTCTGAGGGATCAGGGTTGTCATGTTCGATAGTTGCCAAGAACAATTCTCTCCCTGATAAGAGGAGTTTCTAGTGGCACTGTGAGCTAGCTGGAATACAGGCCAACATACCCGGTGGGGCTGGCTGGAATCAGTTCAGACACCAAGCCCGCAGTTTATGTTATCTAAACGTGCAGCTCTTATATAGATGTATAAGAACTACACGACAATAGCTTATTGGAGCCATTCCCTGTAGGAACATTATAACATGATTTTTTTACACGTACCACATTAAAATACTAAGCACCCAACCTGTGAGCTACAAGCCCTAGTTAGTGGTGACTTATTTAAATTTTCAAAGTAGGGGGTTCTTTCATTTCAAAAAGAATTATTTTCACAGGTGTGCCTGTAGGGTTAAAGGCTCCAGCAGTTAGGCTACACGTAGATCTGAAGCCATGTCTTTCCTTGTGCACCTAGTTGTGCTTAAGTCCACAGGTGATATTTAATGTTCCATGCCACTGGTGTATTTTCCTACACCGTGTACCATGGCATTACATGGAAATGAAATATACCAACTGGGGATTAGCCAATTTAGCCATGTTTTAGAAGTCAGAGCACCTACACTAGGGACTGGACACGAGTACCTCAGTGCAGAGTTTAAGAACCAGCAATGCCAGTCAGCAAAAAATGGGGGTAACCATGAAAAAAGCGACATTTTCTACCACACATAATTTGTGCATCAAGACAAGGCAATGCATGGGCTAGTATTTTCAAAGCAGGGCAATGCTACTTTGCTTGTTAATGCTCTTTACTTGGTGGTCTGCTTTCAAAAGATACGTTACCAGCATGATCACAACCTCTCATTTTAACCCATACACTTGCACCTTGACAACAGCTAATCTCCTCTAGGCTATCTATTCACCCCGCATTTGCATGAACTCACATACCCCCCACTAATGATAACACCTATTTCATATAAATCTAATCTTCCACAACGAAACAGAAGTGAAAGCATGGAACGATTTCTTAAACGTTCAATGTAAATTATAATAACTAACTATAATCAATATCGCTAACCCTCTAATATGGCATTTCAAAGTAGCATGCTATCCACTTCAATGCCTCGTCAGGGGTAACAAGCGCTATATAATTGCAATTACGTTACAATGTAAAATACAAGCTTAGAGCGTGCCCTTCTTGAAGTGGGCTACTGTCTGATAGCACTTGTTTTATAATAATCCCCCAAAAATATTGTTAGGTGACACAGAGGGGCATATTCTCAAGGAGCCATCGCCGATTTATCTGCACTTTAGCGCCACAAAAGTGGCGATAGACTCATCGCCCCATTCAAAAGCTGGTGCAAACTGCCGACATTGCCAGTTTCCCTGCGATAGCTGCCGCAAAACACATCGCCACGGATGAGAGCGACAACTAACGCTAATGATATGCAGAGTAGGCGTTCCCGTGCAAAAACACACGAAAACACCACTTCGCGATATTCTCAACGACCAGCCAGATCTGCGATGCCGGACAAAAACAGGCGATAAGGCGCGTTAGCAGCAGGGACCTAACACCTGCTCATTACTGGTCTTAAGTAGGACGAAAACCTGCAGTACAGAGGGAGTCCAGGCCAGAGCCACATCTGAAGACCAACAGATGCCATGGAGCTACTAATCATGCAGCTTGGAGACCCAAGAGGGCCACAACACCCACCGCCACCACCCCCAGGACCACCCCCAGGACCACCCCACCCGGACCACCACCGAGGCAGCGCAGAACAAGACAGCGGACCTTCCGAAAACAAATCAGGCTCACAGACTTAACGCCAGAGGATGTCATTGCCCACTACAGGCTCAAAAGGACAACCATCCTCCGCATCATGACCCACATTGCCCACAGGCTGACGGTACCAACACAGCGGACAACCAACATCCCTCCGCAGACAAAGCTGCTGGATGTGCTGCACCTGTTGGCTTCTGGTACCTTCCAACCAACAACTGCCAGAGTCGGAGGAGTCTCACAGCCAGCCCTATCAAAGGCCATCACACCTGTCCTGGATGCCATCATCAGTTTCATACCCCAGCACCTTCACTTCCCCCACACTGTGCAGGAACAGCTGGAGACCAAGCAAGGCTTCTACGCCATAGCCGGATTCCCGCACGTGTTGGGGGCAATCAACTGCACACATGTCCTACTTGTGCCCCCTGCCGACACTGCACACAATTACCACAACAGGAAGCACACGCATTCCATCAATGTGCAGGCAATAGTGGACCACCAGGGACTGTTCACCAATGTCGTCGCCAACTACCCAGGCAGTGTGCATGACTCATACATCTTCCGACAGTCCATCATCAACCAGCGCTTTCAGGATGGCACCTATGGAAATGGACTGCTCGTTGGTAAGTACCAACGGAACACACCACACACCTCAATTCCAAAATCACACAACGCACAACTGTGGGAATGGACATGTAACAAAATCACATCCAACATGCCAAACAACATGCACACCTGCCAGACATGACAACACAAGTAACCGTGGTAAGAGGGGCCAGAAATGTGGACAAACCATACACTAAGGCATAGCCCCTCTTCCACACATATGCAGAATGTGGGGAGAGGTGGGAACCACGATTGTGCGAAGGAGGCAATGGACCTATGAATAACAATGTACACAATGCCAAGTGTGGCGGTGATGTGCTGGACAGTCTTGAGTATGCAGAGCACAGACATGTCCATGTGGACACATACTGCTGGAGTCTGTAGTGTCGTGGACAGTGGACGCAACTATGTCATCACAGGCAGTGGGGAACACCTTGGACATGTAGCCATGTCGGCCCCCCTGTAAGCGTAAGCGTAGTGGGCAGGGCCGGCGCACGCCAGTCCAGCGTAGGGGAGTGACTAAATAGGCCGGGGCTCAGGAAGTGGTTCACTTCCGGGATGGCCACCGAAGTAACTACTGCGTGTGGCTCTGTGTCTGCCATATCCTGACCATAGGCCTACACACACGTGGCCGACCACCTACAACGGGCAAACTCACACCGGCGACGAGGTGGCTACGTCCCACGCCACCCGGCGCACATCTCATCACCGCCTGCAGTGGCATGTCTGCCAGGGCCGCGTCCCTCACCCTGCCACGAGGCCGCCGTCGTGACTGGTGGTGCCTGTGCGATTCTGTGCCCCTGCCGCACCCCAGCCCGCTGATCCACAGACCCGACCTGCGTCCAGCAGTGAATGCCCGCCCCGGCGCACCCAGGCCTCACTGCTCACCTGCCGCCACCGGAGTCTCCCCAAGAGGGCCCACCACGTGCCGGTGCAATCTCCAAGGCCGGGCTCCGCGAGCTTGGCAGCCTCCTCAGCCTATCGCTGGCTTCTGCGCAACAGGCCCCCAGCACACCCAGCGGCAACGCACCGCGGAGTTGCGAGTTGGCAACTGCTGCCGTCTGACCACACTGCGGTACAGCAAGTAACATACACATCCTTTCCAGTCCGCCCCTCCAGGCCTGCTGCATCATCGCAGGCTGCACACCCGCTCAGCTCTTCCGGTGGGCCGAACTCAGTGCACCGCAAGTCATCGCCACGTGGCGGTTGGCCCGTGCCGGACGCAGGGCCTCAGGTGCCACTAACTCAGTGCACCACAAGTCACCGTCCAGCCACCAGGCCTGCTGCATCATCGCAGGCTGCACACCCGCTCTGCTCTTCCGGTGGGCCGAACTCAGTGCACCACAAGTCACCGTCCAGCCTCCAGCATTATAGCATGATGCACACCCGCTCAGCTCTTCCGGTGGTCCGAACTCAGTGCACCGCAAGTCATTGTCCTGAGGGGCTACCCCACAAGTCCGCCTCCAGTAGTCAACAGCATGTCTTCGGTAACGCCACTGGAGCCCTTCACAGTCACGGGGCCAACCCTGTCCCAGGCAGGCCACCGGTAAGCCTGGGCAGATCGTCTGGAGATGTACTCAGAAGCGCGCAACATCCCAGCACCGCGGCGGCGGTGCACGCGTGTGAGGAGTGCAGAGAAATGGCCCGGGGCTCTGGGCGTGGTTCAGTTCTGGGCTCTGGGCTCTGGGCGTGGTCCAGTTCCGGCCTGGCCACAAACGTGACTATGGCGTGTGTCTCCATAGTAGTGTCTGCGCCACCCGGCCTGTAGTCGACAATGTTGCAATGTAGCATGCACCAGGAGGGCGGCCTCGCCCAAATGGATTAATAAAGGAGCGCGAGACCGCTCGGGGTCTCGGCTCATACATGCCAACTGTTGTGTGTGTATCTACATTGCCGCAGCCTGAACCGAAGGCCTAGCCTCAATATCGGCGCGAGTTCAGCCAGGCCAGAGCTCCACATCTGTGTCCGCCCTATCCTTACCATAGGCCTACACACACGTGGCAGCCCACCTTCAACGGCCAACATTACAGTCTTGCTGTCAGTCCTGCGGACATGCGCAGACAGGCATGACAATGGTGTGCCGTAGGAGTGCAAGTGATGCAACCACGCAGCACACACAAGTAAATAGGCTCGGTGGGAGGGAGGAGCAGCGGTGAGGCTACGTAATACACATTGTCCTACCACATTTGCCAGCAGCAATACATGGCTAACATGAATCCCAAGGTTGCACAAATCACACACCACGAAACTTGTATGTCTGCCAACACACCATGCAGAACCACCAGTTGACACTGACCTCACTTACCTCTCACAGGTGATCAAGGATATGCACTCTGCCCGTAGATGATGACACCCCTCTGAGACCCGAACACCCCGGCCCAGAGGCAGTACAATGTGGCCCACAAACGCACCAGGGGCATTGTTGAACACACGTTTGGCGTGTTGAAATCACGTTTCAGGTGCCTGGACATCACCGGTGGAAGACTCTTGTACAGCCCAGAAATAGTGTGCAAGATGATCACTGCATGTTGTGTATTGCACAACCTATGTGTACGCACCAATGCCCCATGGATCCAAGTCCCAGAAGCACCGGACGATGATGAGGAAGATGATGCAGGTGGACCACACCCCACTGCAGCCGCAGCAGGAATTGCCCGAAGGAACACAATAATCAACAATTTCTTCGCCTGAGCACGTCACATTGTGACTGTCCACAGAAATCATGGCACAGTACAAGATGACCACATGACCAGCATGTGCAAATAAAATCTTAGCAACACACATTCCCCGTGTGCATGTCAGTCCTCTGCATTAGCACATTACTCTGACGGGTGTAAGTGCAACATTGAGTGCTTACATTCGCATATGTTGCAAGAAGAGATGGTGTGTAGGTCCTCTTCATCATCGGTGATGAGGAGTACGGTCTGCTCTGCAGGAGGTGATGATTCTCCCTCTGCAATGTGAGGGGGAGATGCAGTTTGACATTGTGTTCACATGTATGTTGACGCATTGGCCAAGTTTACCAACAGACTGCATGTCAATGTACATTGTGACTGTTTGTGTGGAGATGCCTATTTAATGCTGGACAGTTGACATTTCGCCACCATCACAGATGTGAGGTTTTATTTGTCCATTATCATCTCACAGTTTCCTGCTATGCCAAATGCGAATGGCCATTTTCTACACACAAGCGGCAGCAGTTGTGTCCTCTGTTCTGTTGTGAAAGTGTTGCAGCTTGGTTGTAAATGTTGAGGTCCTCTGAATGTTATGTGTGTGTGCTGCATTGTGTGTGATTTGCCCCTTCAGCTCTGATTTGGCTGGCCCTTATACCTTTCAGGAGGTGTGCCTTTCACTTCTGTGCTTATACAGTGCTGAGCTGTTGCAGACTTGGGTAAATTGGGCTGTTGGTCGGAGTTGTGACTCGTGGGCATGGTTTGTCTGCAGATGTGCTGTACTTACTTGTGCATGTGTGGCATTGTGCCCACCTCCCCCCGTCCCCCCAGTCCCTGGTGGTTACTCACCCTGTTGCTGTTGTGTCAGGTCATGTTGAGCAGTGTCCGGTCCTCCGACTCCTGCCACCGTCTCCTCCCTGATGACTGTGGACACCATTTCCTCCATCTCATCCAGCTACTCCTGTGGCGCAGGACTCACACCCCCAGTCTGCATTGCTGCTTTGCGATTGTTGGTGAGTTTCAGCTTGGTTTTGTGCTTCACATCATTCCAGCGCCTCTTGACCTCTTCCATTGTCCTCCTCAGCACTCCGACTGCATTCTCCTTGTCCACGATGGACTGCCATATTCCATTTTTTGTTGCCAATGACACAGTGGAGGTGACGGACAGTTGTTGATGGTGTTCTGTCACCTCCGTAATCAGGATCCTGTTTTCCTGCGGACTGAACCGCGTCTTCCTCTTCTTCTTCTCCTTGCCCTTCCCTGACCCCGAGGTCCTAGGCTGGTCCTCCGTGGGGCTTGTGGGGTTCAGGTTGTCCTCTGTGCTTGCTCTGGCTACCTCCATGGTGCTTCGCAGTTGTTTGTGTTTTATTTGTGTTTTATTTTTTCCGCTTTTATGGTGATTGTTCCCGCCTTACTTGTGGGACTTGCGGGCCTGGCGCTGCTTTTCGCTGGATTTTTATCGCAGTTGGGCCCATCGCAGCTTTTTTCATGTTCGGGTTTCCTTTTTTATCGCCGTCGCGGTAGTTGTATCGCGGACATTTGTGGCGTTCTCTGGATACTATCGCATGTTACCGCCGTGCTGGGAATACGACGTTGACACTGAGTTATTTTCCCACGATGGATGGCGATATGGGAAATTGCGTTAGCCTATTTTGGCGATGTTTATCGCACGTTCTTGTAAATATCCCCCAGAGTGTATTGTTTTATTGTGAATATTATAGACTTTGTGTCGAAACGATAAAATTTCCTTTGCTCTTGCTTTCTACTTGATTGTTCGAGTAGTACCGAGACATGATTCTTCTCCTGCGTGGCTTATATATTAAGTGAAATTCACATACATTTGGTATATTTCGCCAGCTGAAATTACTTGCTCTTAATTGGATGTTTTAAAAAAACATATATTTTGGAAGTATTGATTACAAATGCTATCCTGTGAGTTTTCCAAACCTCACGTAGGCTTTACCCAAATATTAAAATCACATTATGGTTGTTTAGAATGTAGTATTAGATTGAAACTGTTTGGCAATCAGTCCAAATAATGTGTAATTTAGCAAGGCAAGTTTAGTTTAAATTAAAAAAATGAAAAAACGGATTTGTTGCGTAATCAAGATTCCCGCTGTTCACAAAAATATAAATAGAGTCACTGTCTCTACTCGAACTTTTCCCTCAACGAATCTTTGACCGTTGAATGGTGACAGTTAATTATAAAGTATGAAGCTACAATCTAGGCAGAGCAGTGTCAGATGGATCTATATTACTGAGCAATCAACACAGCACGCGAAATAAAAAACGCAGTTTGCTGCTAAATGCTTTCAGTTACTAGGTTGTAATGTTTCTCTCAGGCACTGTTGTTGCAAACGTTCATTGGAAAACGACTAAATAAAGGTTCTCTTTACCCCCAAAAAATCCTTAAATAAGCCAATTCCCAATTTTGTTGAAAGGAAAAAGAGAGAAAGAAACTCATGAATTGGTAGGAAACCTTTAGCGCCTGGGTTAAATGGGTTCAGCCAGAAGTTCATTTGAACTTTTCGGTGCGGGGACACTTTGTCCCCGGATGGGTCGTGATTTAAAAGATTGTGCTAATTTTGCCGAAAAAACAATTGCTTAGCACTGCCTGTCTGTACGCACTGTGCTAAGGTACAAAGATGCCGGCTGTCAAGGGAAAAACACAGACACCAAAACATGCTGCACGGGTATTTGAGATTGACCAGGGAGGCCTACATGGCAATACCATGATAGAGGGGCTAGAGAGTCCATACAGATAGGGACAAGGGTGCACAGGAATCGGCATGGGAATTCTGGAAAGTTGTTTTACCAGGGCTGGGCAGGATTTCACAGAGTTACATTGAAACTCTGCTAGATTCCGTGGAGTTCACCAACAGGCAGAAAATATGCACATCATGCTATAATTTAGCAGGAGAAGCACTGAAAAATCAGCACGAACAGCACCATGTGGTGCCCTATTGTGTGGGTCCATTAGCGTTGATTTTGCTGCCGCTCAAGTAGAATATCTGCTCGAGTAGCAGCCTTCTGACTACCCACATTAGAAAATAATGCTAGGGGAGGTCAAATCTCGCTCACTGTGACATTTCTGGAGCCTTGCAGGAAAAATTCTGACACGCTGGCGGAATTTGGGCAGAATTCAGCATCACAATAATAACGCGGAGTTGCCAAATTACACCAATTCTGTGGACGGAATGAAACATTCCGCCCACCCCTACAAAGTTTCCTGGGTCAGACACGCAACGCTCATTGGGCTAAAAGGGTCCCCTCCCCGCCCAGTCCTTCGTGTGCCTCATCCCAGGCTGTTGAGCTTCCAGGACACAGAAAATTATTCTGCTGATGTGCTAGAAATGGGACCTTAGTAACACCCTTGTACAAAGTATCAAGCTGAAGTGCATAAAACATATCTAGGAGCTACCTTATCGTAATTGGTGTAGAAATGCATTCTTTTATGATGTGAATGATTAGTAGGCTTACGCGATCATTGCACATGTCTTTGTGTGTAAACAGAGAGTCACAGATTTGGTGCGGTGGGTAAAAGTGACATGTATTTATAGTGCTGTCCCATCCTGCGACTGAAAGCACTGTGAATATGCAAGTCATTACTTAAAAATAGTTTTACACACAGAAAACCTCCAATAAAATGTACAAATAGATTTAATGTTCCACATAAAACAAGTCTGTTAAAAGCGCGTTGGGCAGTTACTAACTTCTAACTTTTTACACAGTGAAGCAATCAAAGTTTCTGTGCTGCATGAAAGAGAGAGTGCCATATCTACTAAGATATGGTGTTGTTTTCCTCTCTGCATGCGCTAGTGCACTTTAGGCTGCCATGCCAGTTCGCACCCACGCACTACAGTGCAAGTGTGTGTGCGTTCTGTCAAGCATAGGTTTTGTACTGGAAGGGGACCATTCTAGTTCAAAAACTATACTTTCATACTTTTTCCACTTTGTATGTGCTGTACAGTAGAGCCCACATGCAAATTTAGAAAAAATGTGGGCACTTAAAAGTTGCTTTACTGTTACGCCCGCCTCTAAGAGGCATAAGTCTGTGACGCTAATTCCTGTCTACCAATGTTAGTAGATAGGTATTTGCTACAAAACTCATGGGTGGGTGCATTGGAATGCTCATATGCCACGCATGGTATGCCCACATGGCACCAAGTAGCATAAATCAGTGAGCAGCTTTACTTTGCCCCATTTTAGGCAACTTTCCAATGCAAATCATGATTTGCATTGGAAAGTAAATCCCACAACCGTTTACATTTGGTTTGTGTCACTTTTTTGACACAAACCGGACGCAAAGTGTTAGCAAACCTAACATATTCTTTAAGTAACAAACCACCAGACAGTCCCTAGAGCAAATCTCTATTTGTATATTTCCATTAGAGTGATGCATTCCAGAACTCAGATTATGACACCTTTATAGTCCTCCCAAAAACATTAAGGGCTTGATTACGAGTATGGCAGTCCACAGGACCGCCGTACTCATGGTGGCGATCCGACCACCGCCATACTGTGGGTTCACCTGCAGTATTTTGAGTGTGACTGTTGGACAGCCACAAGACCGCTGGCTCCGCTGGGATCAAGGATCCCATGCGGTGGAGGAGGTGCTCACAGGGGCAGCAAATATGCCGGCGGTGCCACTACAGCACCGCTGAGCAAATTTCAAGTTGCCTGGACACCGCCCATTTCATGGCAGTGAGCGCACCATGAAAAGAGTGGCATAGAGGCAACTAAGGGGGCTCTAACAGGGCTCCCTGATGCTCCTGGGCCTGATGGGAAATGTGGAGGGAAACATGTAGTGCCCCCCTGGATTCGCACCCAGAGTTCCTGCATGGTATGGCATGTATGCCACACCGTGCAGGAAGGTAAAGTCGTGCTCTGATGGCGGTGGTCTGCATGTTAGGCTCTTCTATGAGCCAGACTGCAGCTGCCTTCAGACTCCTGCAGGACCACCCGCCAGACCAGGATTTAACTGCTAATCTAGCAGGTGATTGCACCATGACTTTGGTGGTCCTACAGCAGATGGCATATTGCCACCCCCGCTGTAATACAGCCAAAGTCATAATCAGGTCTTAAATCTTTGTCACTTTGAAGACCTCTGTACTAGAGGTATATTTTGACATAAGGGTCACTAATGGTATATGGATGACAGTATTAGGGAAATTCTGGGACTAGCATATTGTATATTTTTGTCAGAAGGGGGCACACATGACAAAATGTTGACTGTGGCACAATGGAAGTATCTTTTTACATCTAGGGGCACCCATTCTATCAAAAAAAGAGTCAACCCTTGCGGACCATCAGGCTTAATTGGCTTAGCACACCATGAAAGCATTTGTATATTTAAGAGTGCCCTTTCACAGCCCAGGCCTTTTTAGCAAGTTTCTGTGAAATATTAATTTAAAACGAACTATTTGATGTCTTTTTTCAAACGTTTTGTTGGGGAATTCCCCTAACCTCCCAGGAACAGTTCTGGCTCACTTGGTACAATTTTGGTCAAGTATTGCAGTATGCCCACAACTTTCAAAGAGCTAATATATGTATCTGGAATTAACATTTGTGTTGTGTCATTATATTAATCGCACAGTCATTACGGAGCTTCAGAAATGTAAATGATTGTGATGTCATTCTGTAAGGCCAAGTGACATTACTTCCTAGGAAGATTCAGGGTCAAAGGTCATATGGTGCGATTTCCTTTGATGCCATGCAGGTCGAAGGATGTGTGATGTCATCTCTGCTCCCCCTGACATTTTGGTAAATCAACTTTATGGCCCCCCACCAGCCAATATTCTCCACCTCCCTTATTCTTCATAATCCCTTCCACCCACACCTGCTATACAACAGTTCCTGCACAATTTTAGCACAGCCCCTACACACTTATACCACCTGCACAGAGAGGTGGTATATGTGTGTGTTAAACCCCATGGAAAAGGGAATACTATGGAAAGTACCTCCTGGTAAATCTGAGTCTGTACAGTGAGTCCCCTTTCTGTGGGGTTAAATTTGTAATTGCGTGGTACTAATGGGTTGTTACCACACTATACTGGTAATTACTGGTACAGATATAACACCCTACTAGTACAGTACCACTTGTTACCGGGGCTATTGTGGGCTACTTAAAGTGCCTTGAGTTAGATCAACAGAGATGAAAGCGCAGATATGGGAGAAATATTGGTTTGCTATAGTTTCTCAATGCCATAACTACCAAAGGAGGGAGTGGAGAGAGTGTGTCCGGATGGACACAGGGAGTGGATTCGTCCTCCCCAAGCTATAATTAATAAACAAATTGAATCCACCCACAAGAGATTGGTGATAGAAGACAGATGGTCTTGGGTTGGATGTGTTTCCTACATGGGTGGGAAGCACATTATGTTCTTTAAATACCCTCACACACCAAAAGGGCCCTTGGTGTCATGCTTCATCATAGGGGTCTTCGCGCCCCTCTACGGAACGCGGCGTGCTACTAACCAGCGAAAACGCGGGAGCACTGATGTAACCACTATGTGTAATGTGCGAGGGGGTGAGTGGTAGGGTCAGGAAAGGATAAATAAGTGAGTGTTAAAAATACCTAGCATGTGAGGAATAAAAAGAATTTTAATAGGCCTCCGTGCCGGTATTGTTAAAAGGTGAGGTGGAGGTGTGATGTATTAATGTACAAAACCTCCTGCGTGTGTCAACATGTTTCAAAGCGTGCTGCTTCTTCTTCAGGACGGGTACACAGATCCCTACCCTACTCACATGGACAGTATAATACCGTCTATACACAGGACATATTATGTGTAGAAATAATGAATTAATGTTGCAAAATATGCCTATTATGATCAGTTGTACTGCGACAAGGTAATGCCTTTATATCAATCTGAACAGAGATGAAAGCGCAGATATGGGAGAAATATTGGTTTGCTATAGTTTCTTAATGCTCTGAATTCATTCACAGCATCAGGTACCATTTAAACAGAAACTGAATGAAAAAATATATATTTTGTCATCAGGATTAAGCATTGACTCTAATGTATGACACAGCCTTCCAACATCTGTCCACTTTCCTGATTCCAGTTATTTTATTGCTTTAAGCAAAGATTATTGTGGGTGCAGTAGTCCCTCGTGCTGTGAAGTTCATGTGCATTGTTCCTTCCACAGACACTGTTTCTAGGGTTTATTGGATGCACTTTTGGCCTTGCAACTGCCTGAATCCAATAGTGTGTACCTCTCAAGTGTAGGTTTCTTTATCTCTGTGTACTTTCTTAGCTCTGTATTCTATGTGGTCCAAATTGAATATTCGCAGACCACTTCAAAAATGGAAGGTATTTGTTTGTGCTACTACGTCTATCCTCACATGTCTCGCCTACACCCAGGAGTAATCACAGCTATACGCTTATGTCACAATAGGCACAACTTTCTTTTGTCAGCAGTCACTAAAACTGATGAGAAGTTCTGGCTCTGTGGCTTTCTAAACATCTTGAAGAGCACCAGTTACTAGATGCTAGCCAGATGAGTTTAAGATCTATTTTAGGCACAAAGATGGCCCCTGCTGCTGTATTAGATTACCTCAGACAATATTACAATGATGGCATTTGCACCTGCCTCATTCTATTGTCACAGTTGTATTGTCTTGTTACTTCCAAATGAGGATCTTGAAGGAAAGCATTTTTTTTCTGTGACACTTGATATTATGTATTGTTAATGCCATAATTTCTAGTTTGAACAATGCCAGTACTTGCTACATTAGTCTTTATGAGTCGGCTATTTACAAGCTTCAAGGCGGTCAGAATATGGCAGCATGAATTGTCATGAAGTTGTTTCTCTTTTCTTGTTTTTTCTGTTTGAAACTCCTTCTTCAAATGTGCAAAATAGAAGAACATTCTCTGTTTAGGAAGGCTCTGAACATACATCTATTTTAGTGATTATCTCGATATCTTTTCTGATTTTATTAGTTCAACACCAAGATGTCTTGGTGCAGTTGTTGCATTTTTAAGTAGCGAATCTAATCATCTCTTGTCTGTATAGGTTTTCATTATATTTACACACAGGTCCGTAGCAATTTTAGAAGAAGTCTAGCAGAATTAATGGGGTGTGGACCATTGTTTTCTGAGGGATAGCTCAGCTATGTGAAGCCTGAACACATAATTTTTGTCTAACCAGATGCATACCTCTTCCACCGAAAGCAAACATCCGTATGACCACTTCCTCTTTGTTCATTTTAAGACAAATGCAGAATTTGCTTTAATGTATGCCTTGTGTGGCTTTTCTCTGGGATGGTGTCTCTGCAGGGGGAGTACACCAGCACTCCCTTGTTTAGATTCACCCCTGTTTCTTGCCTCTTAAATCTAATGCACTTTGCAGCAAATGCTTGAAAAACCCAAGTCTACTGTCAAACTAAGTTGAGGTCTGTGAAAAGCAGCACAACTGATTGTGTGTATGATAGATTACCTATGCAAATGCTATGAGCAACGAAAACACTAATTTGTGCACTATTTGTTCCAGTGTTACAATGACAAACTGGTAATGTCTGCCTAGGGTCTCTCTTGGGGACCATTCAGAACTGTCCCTTTCTCTACCCAGCCCAGGCTAATTGCAGTAATTAGAATAGTTAGTAAAGACATTTATGAACAATAAAAAATATGGTAATCCTCCTCAAAGGAATTTTGGAGAAATTCTTAACACATTTTTCATTTTATAATGCATGTTGCCTCCACAAGATTTAAAAAAACATTAAGAATTTCGTGAATTTGACACTTTTATATGCTAGGGGCTTAAGAACAGGACTAAAAGCATGCTTTTTTTTTATTATAGCATGCTATGAAGAGGTATGATTTTGGTTTCTGTTAAAGTGACCTTTTTATGGACATTGCCCCTCAACCACTCATTGCATGTGTTCTTGAGCTTGAAGGAATACTTGTATTCTTTGCATGCTAGACAATATTTACTGCAAAGATATTTCAACTACCTTTTTTGCCAGTTATGTAGGATTGTTGGCTCCATGTCTGTAGCTCAGTCATCTCATTTAGTAGCTGCTCAATGTGGGGTACTAACAACAACTATTTTATTTTGATTTAGGATAGTACAGATTCCTGGCAGAATAATTAACAGGAGGTTAATATTTCCGAACGGATTGGCACTCCAGTTTCAGTTTTTAAATTATTTTGATACAGAACTCATATGGAGGTCCACATAATATGACAAAGCATTAAAACAATGATACTTAGTACATATTAAAATCAGTATGAATCTCCAATCTGATACATGCATCATATGAAAACATGAATTGCTATCCTTTATAATGTGACGAGATGCATGTGAGAAGTTGGCCTGGTATATGCTGTCCACTAATTATAGTGGGCACCTTGCACCAGTCCAAACAACCCCTTATTGGAGATAGGTTAAAGACAACCTTATTGAAAGCTATCCTAGTGGTAGCTATGGAGAGCAGCCTTAAGGCTAAGTCTTGAAGGAATGTAAAGCAGCTTGTTTTACCAGTCTATAATCTCTTGAGTGACCAAATGAAAGAGCACCACACCGGGTATATATTCAAAATATATGTATTTATTGCTAAACACACCCCTCTAGTCTCTTTATGAGGCTAGAGTTCGAAGTACATAAGTTAGAAGTTATTTAAACACAGTAATAGCACAAATACACGTTTGGGCCCTAGGGGCGTACCAAACCATATACCAATAAAGTGGTATAAGAACCACGACTGAACTAAACAATAGGCCTAGAGCCTCTAGAAGTGCTTGGACCACAAGGAACCACCCAAGGTAGTGACACAGGGGACCCACGGGGGACGCGTGCAGTGTAAATACACAACCGCAATACGCCGTTGACTTCTATGGAGAAAGTCGCGATCAGGAAATTAAAGAAAAGGGACACTTAAAGGAGGACTTGGAGCAAACCCTTTGAGAACTAGTACTTTGAAGAGTCTCTACCCATGGGAGCACCGGAGTACTCGTGTTACCTCACCCAGGGAAGCCGGGTGCATAGGTGTCTTTCGGGGTCGGGTTTCGTCGTCGATTTGAATGGCGATCTGCTGCAAAGTGCTGCTGGCGACCAAGTGGAAAGTGTCCGGGTGGATCCAAGAGTGGATCGGAGATCTGAAGAACCTGAAAGCAGAGGGGACAGAGTCTGGGTCACTAGCCAGTGACCAGGATGGCGATGAGCGGATGCCCACCGATGTCGAGTGCTTCAGGTGCGTTGATGGTCGTGTTGACTCTTCAGCCACGAGGTCCAGGTGGCGTTGTCGGCGACCAGGAGCAGGATTCGGACTGGTACACAATGTCTGTCGAGTGCTGAGGTATCGGCGACCGGATTGGACCCAACAAGCCTTGGCAACGGCAAGTATTGGTGAAGATGTAGATCGTCGATGGTGCAGACCAGCAAGGTCTGAGGAACTCACCCAGCAAAGGTAAGTGAGGGCAGGCCTGGAGCAACCAGGATGCCCAAGAAGAAAAACATTGGCCTTCGCGAAGGGCTACTAGCCAACGGGCTAGCGACCGCAAAGGAGCCTTGAGACGTCGCACGTGGATCTGGCTCACAGGACACTCGTGGAGTGGAGGCCAGTGATCTTCAGTGCAGTTGGTGCTGGAGGCTAGGGCTACTCGGATCCCAAAGCACGACTTCGTAGGAGACACAGAAGAGGATGCACTTGCAAATGTGCTCGGTGTCCAGGGGTCACGGTCTCACGTTACCCACGATAGCTACGGGCCTCAGCTTTGCTGGGGACTCAGGGTAGCCTCGGGGAAGTCTGAGAATCCACCTCTGGTGATGCGAAGACTTCGGCGTCCGACGGGAGCTTCAGAAATGCAGACCGGACAGATGCGTCTTTGGTGCCTGCCAAGCAGGGGAGTCACTCCTTGACCCCAAGGGAGATTCTTCTGTCCTCTAATCTTGAGTAGAGCGTCGAAGGTCCAGGATTCTGTTTCAGAGTTTCGTCCAGGGATAATCTAAAGTCCTAAGGACTGGGTTCCTATACTTATACTAAGTATAGGGGTTGGACTACTCTGTGGCCCCACCTATGGGTGGGTCAGGGCAGAGGGGTGGCTACACCCCTTTCCCTTTGTCCAGTTCGCGCCAAAGCAGGGGCTGCAAGCCCCTGATCCGGTTTGAACTGGGGTATGCACAGGGACACCAAATGTGCCCCCAGTGCAGGACTTCAAAGCACCCGAAAGTGCTCCCGCCCAGCCCCAATACACATTATCCTGTCTGGGGAGGTGGTCACACCTCCCTGGGACAGGAAACCTATTGTCCAGGCCTCCCCTGCCGGAGTTTCGTCCAGCAGCAGGAGGCCAGACTCGTGTCTGTGGCAGCAGCATCCATTTTGTGATGCCAGGGCTTTAGGAAGAAGTTACCGGGCTAGCCAGAGTTAACATGTCTTTCCCTCTAGAAGGGTGGAATGCTACCCCCGCCGCCAGAATTGGCGGGGGGTAGTATTCCAAGATGTTTGACACCAAACACGACATGTTTAGGTGCAGCCATTCCAAAGTTAGCATTTAACGCGAGGTTATAATGCGCTTAAGAGTATATGGTCAGGCTGCACTACAAACAGCATCAGAGAAGGGTCTCCGAACGCTGCAGAGGGGCCCTGCTCATGCAGGGGCACCCTCTCACATAGGAACCATGCACTCTGCCTTTAGGATTGATAAGGCCTGCCTTAGGAGTGACTTATAGGTTTATATGTGTGTAGGTATTTAGTGATATAGGTAACCTATATCACAGTAAGGGGTGCATGCACCACCTTACCCAGGCTGCAGTAGCAGACCTGTGGTGTCAGTTTGGATGGCCTTCCAGGGGTGGCATAATACATGCTGCAGCCCCTGGTAGGCCTCTGAGGTACCTATGCCCTTGGTACATAGTATACCATATACTAGGGACTTATAAGGGCACTCCAGATTCCAATCAGTGATGTGCCTAAGGCACATGGAAACCATTTTAGAGAGGAAGCAGCTAGGCTGGGGTTCTGATTAGCAGGGCCCCAGCCAGACTAATGTCGAAAAACAGTGAAGCATCAGCAAAAAGTGGGGGTACCCATGGGAAGCAGATCCTACTCTCCTACACAACCACCCCCCAAACGTAGGGACATTAAACTAACCTTGCCCAGTTAAGTCTTCATGTTCTAAGTGGAAGTACCTAGAGAGTCCATCTGCATTGGCATGGTTACTCCCAGGTCTATGTTCCACTGTAAAGTCCATCCCCTGTAGGGAAATGGACCACCTAAGCAGTTTGGGGTTTTCACCCTTCATTTGTTTTAGCCATAAGACGGGCTTATGGTCTGTCTGAACCAGGAAGTGTGTACCAAACAAGTATGGCCTCAACTTCTTCAGAGCCCAGACCACAGCAAAGGCCTCCTCTCTATGGCTGACCAACGTTTCTCTCTAGGGGTCAGCCTTCTGCTAATGAAAGCTACTGGCTGATCCTGACCTTCTTCATTCAATTGTGACAGTACAGCCCCTACCCCCAATTCAGATGCATCAGTTTGAACAATGAACTTCTTGGAGTAATCAGGACTCTGTAGAATGGGAGCAGTGCACATGGCCTGCTTCAGGTCATCAAATGCCTTTTGACAGCTAACTGTCCACTGAACCTTTTGGGCATTCTCTTACAAGTTAAGTCATTCAGGGGTGTCACTATTGATCCATACCCCTTGACAAATCTCCTATAGTACCCAGTCAGGCCTAAGAAGGCTCTCACCTGAGTCTGGGTAGTGGGAGCAGTCCAGTCCATGATAGTCTGGATCTTGCTCTGCAAAGGTTGAACCTGGCCTCCACCCACAAGGTGGCCCAGGTACACAACCTGACTCTGCCCTATCTGGCACTTAGTGGCCTTGATAGTCAGGCCTGCCTTTTGCAGGGCCTGTAAAACATTCCTGAGGTGGACCAGGTGATCCTCCCAGGTGGAGCTAAAGACAGCAATATCATCTAGATATGCTGCACTATAGGCTTCCAGACCTGTGAGAACTGTATTCACCAGCCTCTGGAAAGTGGCAGGTGCATTCTTCAGACCAAAGGGCATCACCACAAATTGATAATGCCCACTAGGGGTTGAGAATGCTGTTTTGGGCTTTGCAGTATCAGCTAGTCTGATCTGCCAGTAGCCAGCTGTCAAGTCAAATGTGCTGAGATATTTGGCTGAGGTCAAAGTATCTATGAGCTCATCTGCCCTTGGTATTGGGTGGGCATCAGTCCTAGTGACTGCATTGAGACCCCTGTAGTCCACACAAAACCTCATCTCTCTTTTTCCACCACTGGTGTGAGGTTTTGGCACAAGGACCACTGGACTAGCCCAAGGGCTATCTGAGGGTTCAATAACTCCCAACTCCAACATTTTCTGGACTTCAGTCCTGATACAGTCCCTGACATGGTCATGTTGCCTATAAATCTTATTTTTAATAGGCAGACTGTCCCCAGTGTCCACTTCATGAGTGCACCAGGTGGTCTGACTGGGTGTCAGTGAAAACATATGTCTAAACTGATTGAGCACCTGTCTACAATCAGTTTGCTGCTGGGTAGTGAGGCTGCCTGCCAAGGCTACACCATCAACTGACCCATCGTCAGGGTTCTGTGAGAGCAGGTCAGGGAGTGGGTCACTCTCTTCCTCCTGCCCTTCATCAGTAGCCATGAGCAAGCCCATGTCTGCCCTGTCCACATATGGTTTTAACCTGTTGACATGGAGAACCCTGTGGGGACTCCTGGGTGTTCCTAGGTCTACTAAGTAGGTAACCTCACCCTTCTGCTCAACAATAGTGTGGGGTCCACTCCATTTGTCTTGGAGAGCTGCTGGGGCCACTGGCTCCAACACCCACACCTTCTGTCCTGGCTGGTAAACAGTCAGAACAGCCTTTTGGTCATGCCAGGCCTTTTGAAGTTCCTGGCTAGCCTCAAGGTTTTTGGTTGCCTTTTTCATATACTCAGCCATCCGGGAGTGGAGACCAAGTACATAGTCCACTATGTCTTGCTTTGGGGGCTTGAGAGGTAACTCCCATCCTTCCTTCACCAAGCACAGTGGACGCCTCACAGGGTGGCCAAACAGAAGTTCAAAAGGGCTGTAAGCAACCCCCTTCTGAGGCACCTCCCTATATGCAAATAAAAGGCAGGGCAAGAGTATGTCCCATCTTCGCCTAAGCTTTTCTGGGAGCCCTTTAATCATGCCCTTCAAGGTTTTGTTGAATCTCTCAACTAAACCATTGCATTGTGGGTGATAGGGTGTGGTGAACTTATAAGTCACTCCACACTCCTTCCACATTGCTTTTAAGTACCCAGACATGAAGTTAGCACCCTGTCTTATACTACCTCCTTAGGAAAGCCCACTCTTGAGAAAATTCCCAGGAGGGCCCTTGCCACCACAGGTGCTGTAGTGGTCCTGAGGGGAATAGCTTCTGGGTACCTGGTGGCATGAACCACTACCACCAGGATAAACCTGTGCCCAGATGCTGTTTGGGGATCCATGGGACCAACAATGTCAATCCCTACCCTTTCAGAGGGCACCCCCACCACAGGTAGTGGTATCAGGGGGCCTTTGTAGTGCCACCTGCCTTGCCACTGGCCTGGCAGGTTACACAGGAGCGACAAAACTCCTTGGTGTCTTCAGACATGTGGGGCCAGTGAAAGTGAGGGACAATTCTGTCCCAAGTCTTGTTCTGGCCCAGGTGACCTGCCAAGGGAATATCATGGGCTAGGGTCAATAGGAAGCCCCTGAACTTCAGAGGTATAACCAACCTCCTGGTAGCACCAGGCTTGGGGTCTCTACTCTCTGAGTACAGGAGTCCATCATCCCAATACACTGTATGGGGACCACTAGCTTTCCCAGCAGCCTCAGCAGCAGCTTGCTGTCTGAGGGGTTCAAGGAGGGGCAGCTTTGCTGCTCCTGGCTCAGATCTGCCCTAGAAGGTCCCCCTGTCCCCAAGAACTCAACCTGGTCAGGTTCAAGTTCCTCTGGGACAGTTCCTTCTTCAGGACTGAGATCATCCCCCTCAAGGGACTGATCTTCCTCCTGAGCCAAGGGGAAGGCACTGCCTTAACCCTACTACTCCTCCTCTTGGAAGGCACTTGGTCCATTATTCCAGAATCTAAGGCCTGTTCAGTGCTAGACATTTTGGCTTGTGACCTGGTCACAGCAAACACATCTGCAGGGATCCCCAGCATTTCTGCATGGGTCCTGAGCTCCACTTCTGCCCAAGCAGAAGTCTCTAAGTCATTGCCAAGCAAGCATTCGACTGGTAGGTTTGCACTTACCACAACCTTCTTAACGCCAGTTACCCCTCCCCAGGAGAAGTTAACAACTGCCAGAGTATGGTCTGTTCTGACATTGCTAGCATTGGTCACTTGGTACATTTCACCAAGTATAACTTGCCCAGGATGCACAAGGTCTTGTGTCACCATTGTGACACTTGCCCCTGTGTCCCTAAATGCCAAAGCCTCTCGTCCATTGATTAAAGGCTGTTGTCTGTACTTGCCCAGATTACTGGGACTCACAGAGGAGGTCACATCCATGCCTCCATCACAGACTAACACAGCCTGAGTCAGTTCTCTGACTAGGTCAGAGCCCAACTCAGTACCCAGGGTGAACCCTACTAAACCCCTGGCTGGAGCACTCCCACCAACTGTAACTGTACTAGGGGGAACAGGTGCCTTAGGGGCATTGGTGGGTGCTGGACTTGAGTCTTTGGACTTGGTGCAATCACTGGTCCAGTGGGTCTTTTGCTTACAGACCTTGCACCATGGTTTTCTTTGGCCTTTCCCTTTTGTAGAATGTGAATCCCCACCTGAAGAAGATTTTTGGGGGCCTGATGAAGACTTTTGATCTTTACCCTTCTCCCCACCCTTTTCAGAGTTCTTAGCATCTTGTTTCTTGGTTTCCCCACCTTGGTTCTGTACCTTCTGCTTCACCCTGGTTCTGACCCATTTGTCTGCCTTCTTTCCCAATTCTTGGGGAGAGGTCAGATCAGAGTCTACCAGGTATTGATGCAACAGCTGATTTTGACAGTTATTAAGAATCTGCTCCCTCATTATCAGATTGTACAATCCTGAGAAGTCACACACCTTGCTGCCCATCAACCAGCCTTCCAGAGCCTTGGCAGAACAATCCACATAGTCTACCCAGTCTTGAGTCTGTGCTTTTTGGGTATCTCTGAACTTCAACCTGTACTGTTCCGTGGTTAGGCCAAACCCATCAATAAGAGCACTCTTCAAGACCTTGTAATTATCAGCATCCTCCTCTCTAACAGTGAGGAGCTTATCTCTACCTTTGTCAGCAAAGGAGAGCCACAAGATTGCTGCCCACTACTCCTGAGGGACCCTCTGTACTTTTCAGGCCCTCTCTAGAGCAGTCATCCATTTGTGGATGTCATCCCCACTCTGGTAGGGAGGGACAATCTTACTCAGGTTCCTATGGTCATAGGACCTATCCCTATCTCTAGGGACATGGCTGCCACCATGGGACTCTAGTCCCAACTTTCTTTTCTCTCTAAAGAGATCTAGGGACTCCCTGTCTAAGGCTACTTGCTTCCTTCTGAGTTCAAGCTGAGCTTCCTCATATTGAATCAGCCTCTTTCTTCTCTCATGAGAGGATTCCCTCCTATGAGATGAGACAGAGCTCCCTATGGAGGTGCCAGAGTGGTTAGACTCCTGAGAAGGAGATCTAGACTTTCTGGGCACACTCATAATCCTTCCTGGGGGACAAAGAGGGCATCATCCTGATCATCCTCTTCATCTTCCTCAGGAGGGATTGGGTTATCCAGGTCAGGGTCATTGTCACCCTCCTGGCCAGTTTCAGAGGGGGGGCTGGGGGTATTGCTACCCCTGGCACCACCCTCATCTTCTGCCCCACCCTCAGCTCCTACCCCTTCAGTCCCCAAGGGCTTACTAAGGTCATAAGCCACCAACAACTCTTTAAGGTGTTGGGTGGTGTGACTTTGGGCTGTCCTTAATTTCCTCAAGTTACATAATGCTCTCAATTCCAAGAATGGGAGTGTATCATACTTGGAGGGTGGAAGCTCAGTGGCTTCCTGCAAGGATTCTTTAGATCCTACCCTTAAAGACATTACTAGTGTGGTGTGGTGTATGCACTACCTACTCTAGTGTGGCCTACTAAACTCTCTTGAGTTGTAGAAAGGGTTGTGCTATCCCTTAACACACAACTCTAAGTTCAGTAGAACTTACTGTATTCTATTCAATTGAGATTATCTGGTAAAACAATAGCAAGCTGGAATCCCACACGCTGCACACCAATGTGAGAAGTTGGCCTGGTATATGCTGTCCACTAATTATAGTGGGCACCTTGCACCAGTCCAAACAACCCCTTATTGGAGATAGGTTAAAGACAACCTTATTGAAAGCTATCCTAGTGGTAGCTATGGAGAGCAGCCTTCAGGCTAAGTCTTGAAGGAATGTAAAGCAGCTTGTTTTACCAGTCTATAATCTCTTGAGTGACCAAATGAAAGAGCACCACACCGGGTATATATTCAAAATATATGTATTTATTGCTAAACACACCCTCTAGTCTCTTTATGAGGCTAGAGTTCGAAGTACATAAGTTAGAAGTTATTTAAACACAGTAATAGCACAAATACACGTTTGGGCCCTAGGGGCGTACCAAACTATATACCAATAAAGTGGTATAAGAACCACGACTGAACTAGACACTAGGCCTAGAGCCTCTAGAAGTGCTTGGACCACAAGGAACCACCCAAGGTGGTGACACAGGGGACCCACGGGGGATGCGTGCAGTGTAAATACACAACCGCGATACGCCGTTGACTTCTATGGAGAAAGTCGCGAACAGGAAATTAAAGAAAAGGGACACTTAAAGGAGGACTTGGAGCAAACCCTTTGAGAACTAGTACTTTGAAGAGTCTCTACCCACGGGAGCACCGGAGTACTCGTGTTACCTCACCCAGGGAAGCCGGGTGCATAGGTGTCTTTCGGGGTCGGGTTTTGTCGTCGATTTGAATGGCGATCTGCTGCAAAGTGCTGCTGGCGACCAAGTGGAAAGTGTCCGGGTGGATCCAAGAGTGGATCGGAGATCTGAAGAACCTGAAAGCAGAGGGGACAGAGTCTGGGTCACTAGCCAGTGACCAGGATGGCGATGAGCGGATGCCCACCGATGTCGAGTGCTTCAGGTGCATTGACAGTCGTGTTGACTCTTCAGCCACGAGGTCCAGGAGGCGTTGTCGGTGACCAGGAGCAGGACTCGGGCTGGTACACAATGTCTGTCGAGTGCTGAGGTTTCAGCGACCAGATTGGACCCAACAAGCCTTGGCAACGGCAAGTCTTGGTGAAGATGTAGATCGTCGATGGTGCAGACCAGCAAGGTCTGAGGAACTCACCCAGCAAAGGTAAGTGAGGGCAGGCCTGGAGCAACCAGGATGCCCAAGAAGAAAAAGATTGGCCTTCGTGAAGGGCTACTAGCCAATGGGCTAGCGACCGCGAAGGAGCCTCGAGACGTCGCACGTGGATTTGGCTCACAGGACACTCGTGGAGCGGAGGCCAGTGATCTTCGGTGCAGTTGGTGCTGGAGGCTAGGGCTACTCGGAGGCCAAAGCACGACTTCGTGGGAGACCCAGAAGAGGATGCACTTGCAAATGTGCTTGGTGTCCAGGGGTCACGGTCTCATGTTACCCACGATAGCTACGGGCCTCAGCTTTGCTGGGGACTCAGGGTAGCCTCGGGGAAGTCTGAGAATCCACCTCTGGTGATGCGAAGACTTCGGCGTCCGACGGGAGCTTCAGAAATGCAGACCGGACAGATGCGTCTTTGGTGCCTGCCAAGCAGGGGAGTCACTCCTTGACCCCAAGGGAGATTCTTCTGTCCTCTAATCTTGAGTAGAGCGTCGAAGGTCCAGGATTCTGTTTCAGAGTTTCGTCCAGGGATAATCTAAAGTCCTAAGGACTGGGTTCCTATACTTATACTAAGTATAGGGGTTGGACTACTCTGTGGCCCCACCTATGGGTGGGTCAGGGCAGAGGGGTGGCTACACCCCTTTCCCTTTGTCCAGTTTGCACCAAAGCAGGGGCTGCAAGCCCCTGATCCGGTTTGAACTGGGGTATGCACAGGGACACCAAATGTGCCCCCAGTGCAGGACTTCAAAGCACCCGAAAGTGCTCCCGCCCAGCCCCATACACATTATCCTGTCTGGGGAGGTGGTCACACCTCCCTGGGACAGGAAACCTATTGTCCAGGCCTCCCCTGCCGGAGTTTCGTCCAGCAGCAGGAGGCCAGACTCGTGTCTGTGGCAGCAGCATCCATTTTGTGATGCCAGGGCTTTAGGAAGAAGTTACCGGGCTAGCCAGAGTTAACATGTCTTTCCCTCTAGAAGCGTGGAATGCTACCCCCGCCGCCAGAATTGGCAGGGGGTAGTATTCCAAGATGTTTGACACCAAACACGACATGTTTAGGTGCAGCCATTCCAAAGTTAGCATTTAACGCGAGGTTATAATGCGCTTAAGAGTGTATGGTCAGGCTGCACTACAAACAGCATCAGAGAAGGGTCTCCGAACGCTGCAGAGGGGCCCTGCTCATGCAGGGCACCCTCTCACATAGGAACCATGCACTCTGCCTTTAGGATTGATAAGGCCTGCCTTAGGAGTGACTTATAGGTTTATATGTGTGTAGGTATTTAGTGATATAGGTAACCTATATCACAGTAAGGGGTGCATGCACCACCTTACCCAGGCTGCAGTAGCAGACCTGTGGTGTCAGTTTGGATGGCCTTCCAGGGGTGGCATAATACATGCTGCAGCCCCTGGTAGGCCTCTGAGGTACCTATGCCCTTGGTACATAGTATACCATATACTAGGGACTTATAAGGGCACTCCAGATTCCAATCAGTGATGTGCCTAAGGCACATGGAAACCATTTTAGAGAGGAAGCAGCTAGGCTGGGGTTCTGATTAGCAGGGCCCCAGCCAGACTAATGTCGAAAAACAGTGAAGCATCAGCAAAAAGTGGGGGTACCCATGGGAAGCAGATCCTACTCTCCTACAATGCATATCACCATATATAGTTTATGTTAAATAACTGCAATTCTAAAAGTGCAGTTCTATAAGTGCAACCTTTAAACAAATGCATAAACATCATATAACAATGTACTAGACCCTAAAACACTTTATACTATATACTATGTCAACTGACTTTAAATGCATTACTTGTGCCCAGGTTCAAAAGGGAGAATTGAGCACCTTAAAAAAATGAAAAATGAAACAGTGCAAGAATGAAAATAAAACGTGATCAATACTTTCATTATCGTGTCCACAAAAGTGCAACATGCGTGGTACAACATACAAACTGCAAATAATGCAAAATACAATTATCTGGAAGCAACCTTAAAAAATAAAAATTGCATTGATTTTTGGCCACCCACCAGTAATACACCAAGGCACTAATAGATGTTCAAAAGGGATCTAAAAAATGAATATATCTTATTACATATCATTTCATTTACTGGAAACAATACAAATGTAAGTGCCTCCAGGGTGGAATGGATGTTATATTTAATAAATAAAGGCCTTAAAAGCTGGCGGCAAGCATTTTGTAGCACAGGACACACAAATAATATCGGATCTTGAATATGTGACTAGCACAGCTCACATCTTCTGACCTTTTTCGGGATTTTGCCCCAAATGCCAATAACCACACATAGGGGGAAATAAAACCAACCTTCTAATTCCATGGGTCAGATTCCATCTTTAAATAAGGCTGAGGCTTGTTCCCCAAATTTCTCTCCTGAAACACCATGTTATGCTGCTTTGACTGACTTAGGGCAATATCTCTGGCCTAACTTATTTTAAGCACTGAACCCTTTATTAAGCTCTTCATAGTGGACTTGGACATAAAGGAGACTACATTCAGATCGAACGAAAAAATGTCCTTTGTCCGCTCAAAAGTTGTGTAAAAGGAACTCCATTCTTTCTAAAGGGAGAAAATCTCAGATTTTAGAGCTGCCCACAGTGTTCCCTTTTCACCACCTAGTAGATAATTTCCCACTGCAATACAGTAGCCAGGGAAAAGGAATAGGAAGATAACAGGCTGAGCTCCAAGCGCAGGATATGTGGGGCAGCAAGTGTTTTTAAGTTACACATCTGAAGAAAGTTTTAACCTTCAATCCCCTCAAAAGAGTGCCAGTAGCTCATATCTAACACTTTGCACGCATAAATCAGAGAGGGGAAAATTTTGGCCCTATAAACTGATAGGACATGCCCAAAATGACGCCTCCCACAAGTTTGATCAAATCTATACAAAGCATTAGCTTAAGAAAGGGCCCTGCTCGAACACAACCTCATGTGATGAGTATCCCACCCAGTCTTAAAAAAAACCTTACCAAGATAAGCATATGAGTCCACGGTTTCCAATTTGTCAGTACCCAGATACCAGTTAAAATTCCTCTTTATTCTTGATCCATTCATACGAAAGATCAAGACTTTGCTTTTAGAGATATTAATCTTCAGAAAATGGGCTTCTGTGTAATTAAACAATGCTTCAAGACAATGCTGCAGGCCAATAGAGGAAGATCCATAATGGCTACATCATCAGCATACAATAAGGAGCCAATGGAAATCACCCCAATTCTTGGAGGACCACCCCTCACTTGATTTGAGGTACTTGGGAGGTTGTAGATATATAAAGAAAACAAACAAGGAGCCAACATGCATCCTTGCTTAGGACCATTTGGGGTTTTAACCTTATGAGATAGATCCTTTATCCCACCCATCAGAACAATTATCTGTGTGTAATTCCATGATAAGAGCCAGAAGATGGTGCAGAACACCCAGCAGGAGAATCTTTCCCCACATTGCTGATGATCAACTCTGTCAAACACTGTAGAGAAATAAATAAACCCTGTTAGAAATGGGGATCTCTAGTTGGCAGAGGTAGGTACCTTTGTCCAAATAGGGACCCTTGCTTCTAGTCAGGGTAAGGGGACTACACTCCTAAAATAACCCCTGCTCCCTCCCTTGGTAGCTTGGCACGAGCAGACAGGCTTATCTCAGAGGCAGTGTGTAAAGCATTTCTGAACACATACAGTAACACAGTAAAACACTACAAATGGACACCACACCAGTTTAGAAAAATAAGTAATCTTTATCTAAACCAAAACAAGACCAAACGACAAAAATCCACAATACAGTATCAAAAATATATCCTTAAAAATAGGTTATTCACTTAAATCAAGTTCCTAGCAACAAATAACTCCAACTGGAGTTATTACGACGTCGTGACAGGTGAAAATCCCAAAGTACGGCGCCGACCGCGAGGTGCGCGGTGTCTGGCCTCGAGTCAAGCAGACCCACAAAGAACTGTACCTGGAATTGATGAAAGCAAAGACGGTGCACCGCATCGAGGAGGTGATGCTTCGTTGGCGCCTGCAGCGTTGGTTCCTTACGACCCCAGGGGAGGTGATGCCTCTGTTCCTTACTGCAGCGCAGGGGAGGTGAGACATCGGTTCCTTACTGTGTCGGGAGGTGACGTCACGAATGGCGGCGAGGCGGCGGTTCCTTACGACGGTGCGATGTCGATGGATTCGGGAGTCACCCACGTCGAGAATCGTCTCCATGTTGATGAACCACCGGCGTCGATGAAGTCGGGGCTGCAGTGCGTCGTGAATGACATGAGCGGTGTCCTCAGCTCCGGTGCAGGCAGCGGCCTCGATGACAGCTTCGGAGTCGATGCGGCACGGCGTCAGCAGGCGTCGGGCCTACGGTGCAAGTCGTGGCGGTGCGTCGTGCTCTTAACGAGCGGTGCCCACAGCTTCGATGCAGGTTACGGCGTTGCTCACCGGCATCGGTGTTGCAATTTCCTTCTGTAGCAGCTGAAACAGCAGTTCCAGATGCAGCGATGAAGTCTTTGTTTTCCTGAGACTTCAGAACAGGAGGCAAGCTCAGTTTCAAGCCCTTGGAAATCTTCTTCTTCAAGTAGGTGGCAAAGCAAACAGCAAAGTCCTTTTCTCCTTTCCTTGGCAGCAAGTAGCCACTGCAGGCCAACCCCAAACAGCAACCAGCACAGGGGCAGTATTCCTCCTCAGCTTATCCGGCTCTTCTCCTTGGCAAAGGTTCCTCTTGATTTCCCAGAAGTGGTCTAAAAGTCTGGGGTCTGGGCCCCTCTTTTTATACACCAAAATCCTTTGTTCTCTGAAGGCAGAGAGTGTCTGTACCCAGCCAAAACCAGTTCTGTCCTCACTGGTGCAACTTCCTGGCAGGAGGTGGAGACAGCATTGTTGAAGGCAGACCAGGCCCATTCAGGTGAAAAGGAAATCTCCTCCCCCTACTCTAAATGCAGCCCAGGTCTATTCAGCCCAGCCCTGACTCATCAGCCTTCTAGAGCCACTGCCCTTCTCCAGCCCCTGTCATCCAAAAGCCAGACGTGCAATACACAAACTAGCAGAGGCACACTGGATGGCTAGGCAAGAAAATATCCACTTTCTAAAAGTGGTATTTTCAAACACAGAATGTAAAAATCACCCTCACTAAAAGATGCATTTTAACATTCTGAGTTCAGGCATACTGAACTTTACTTTTCCATCTTGTTCCTAGGGTCAGTCATGTTTATAAGATGTTATAAACAAACTCCCCATTCTTGCCTTTGGGAACAGATAGCCTTGCAATAGTGAAAAACGAAATTGGAAGTATTTCACTATCAGGACATGCCAGACACATCAGGGCATGTCCCACCTTTCACATACAATGCACCCTGCCCACAGGGGTACCTTGGGCCTACCTTAGGGGTGACTAACATGTAAAAAAGGGAAGGTTTAGGGACTGGCAAGTGTGTGCACTTGCCAAGTTGACATGGCAGTCCCAGACTGCACACAGGCTCTGCAATGGCAGGCCTGAGTCACATTTTACAAGCTGCCTCTGTGGGTGGCACAATCAGTGCTGCAAGCCGACCAGCAGCATTTGATTTACAGGCCCTGGGCACACATAGTGCACTGTACTAGGGTCTGACAAGTAAACCAAATAAGCCAATCATGGAATCACTAATCCATAACAATACTTTACAAAGGGAGCACTTGCACTTTGGCACTGAACAGCAGTGGGAAAGTGCCCAAAGCATCTAGACCAGCAAAAATGGAGTCCAACACACAGCAAAACACAGGAGGTAAAGGCAAAAAAAATTGAAGGGAGACCCACGCCAATGGTGCCAGGTCTAACACGTGTCCCCTCCAGCTGAAATGTGGGGAGAACTACCCACCCTCCTGGGAGTTCTCTTCACTAGGGCGGAAAAATCTGGACAGACCATCAGCATTGCCGTGTTCTGTACCAGGGGGGTGTTCCACCGTAAAGTCCATCCCCTGTAGGGAAATGGACCACCTAAACAGCTTTGGATTCTCACCCCTCATTTGCATCAACCATCTGAGGGGCCTGTGGTCTGTCTGAACTCTGAAGTGAGTCCCAAACAAGTATGGTCTCAGCTTCTTCAGTGCCCAGACCACAGCAAATGCCTCACGCTCAATCGCACTCTACCTCTGTTCCTGTGGAAGTAACCTCCTACTAATGAAGGCTACAGGTTGGTCTAGGCCCTCCTCATTTACCTGTGAGAGCACAGCCCCCACACCATGCTCTGAAGCATCTGTCTGCACAATGAATTCTCTTGAGAAGTTGGGTGCCTTAAGCACGGGCGCTGTGCACAAGGCAGATTTCAGGGCATCAAAAGCCTTCTGGCAGGCATCAGTTCAGTTCACTTTCCTGGGCTGCTTCCTGGAAGTCAGCTCTGTCAAGGGGGCAACAATGGTGCCATACCCCTTGACAAATCTCCTGTAATACCCTGTGAGTCCTAAAAAGGCTCTCACCTCTGTCTGAGTCTTGGGGGGTTCCCAAGCCAGAATGGTATCGATCTTTGGCTGTAGGGGCGCCACCTGGCCACTCCCTACCTGGTGTCCCAAGTACACCACTGAACCCTGCCTGATCTGGCACTGAATTGAGCCCTCGATAGTCCACACAGAACCGGAGTTCTGGCGTGGCACCGGGTGCTGCAGCCTTTGGGACCAAGACCACTGGGCTGGCCCAAGGGCTGTCTGAGGACTCAATCACCCCTAACGCTAACATCTTGGAGACCTCCTCCTTGATGCAAGGTATGACCCTGTCAGCCACTCTGTAAATCTTATGTTTTACTGGAGGACTGTCTCCAGTGTCCACATCATGGACGCACCACTGATTGACACCGTGCGTCAGGGAGAACAGGTCAGAAAACTGTCCAAACAGTTGGCGACAGTCACTCTGCTGCTCAGGGGTCAGGGCAGGAGAGAGGTTCACACCGTCCACTGACCCATCTTGCTCCTTTGCAGACAGGAGGTCAGGAAGAGGCCCAGTCTCCTCTTCCATCCCAGCATCTGTTGCTAGGAGCATACCCACTTCGGACCTCTCCAAGTGGGGCTTGAGGCGGTTCACATGCAGAACCCGCAAAGGGTTCCTAGGAGACTGCAAGTCCACCAAGTAGGTGACGTTGCTCTTGCGCTCCACCACCTCAAATGCTTCGGTCCACTTATCCTGGAGCACACAAGGCTCCACTGGGGCCATGGCCCAAACCTTTTGTCCAGGCTGAAACTCGATCGGAGTGGCATTCTAATCATACCAGCGTTTCATTTCCTCCTGGCTGGCTTCCAGGTTCGCCTGAGCGAGTTGCCTGAAGCGCTTAGTCTGGTTTCTGAGGGCCAGCATGTAGCTATATACATCCTGGGAGGTTTACTGGGAGATTTCTCCCAGCCTTCTTTCACCAGACTCAAAGGTCCTCTTACAGGATGGCTGTACAGCAGCTCAAAGGGACTGAACCCTAAGGACTTCTGGGGCACCTCTCTGTAAGCAAACAGCAGGCATGGTAAGAAGACGTCCCACTTACGCCTCATGGGTTCACCAAGACCCATAATCATGCCTTTCAGTGTCCGGTTGAATCTCTCAACCAGCCCATTACCTTGGGGGTGGTAAGGAGTGGTGAACTTATAAGTTACACTGCACTCCTGCCACCAGGACTTCATATACTTCGACATGAAGTTGGTACCATGGTCGAACACCACCTCTCTGGGGAACCCCACATGGGAGAAAATCCCCATCAACGCACGATTTACCACGGGGGCCGTCACAGTCCGGAGAGGGATAGCTTCCGGGTACCGGGTGGCATGGTCCACCAAGACCAGGATAAACCTGTTGCCCATGGCTGTCTTGGGATCCATAGGCCCCACAATGTCAATGCCCACCCTCTCAAAGGGGGTGCTGACCACAGGGAAAGGTTGCAGAGGAGCCTTACACTTCTTCCCACTCTTACCACTTGCCTGGCAAGTCTGGCAAGACCTACAGTGAGCATAAGAATGGTTGCGCATTTGGGGCCAGTAAAAGTGGGTGACAAGCCTTTCAAAGGTATTGTCTTGCCCCAAATGCCCTGCCAAAGGCACATCATGAGCCAGACCCAGTAGGAAGGCTCTGAAGCGCTGGGGTACCACCAGCACACGGGCTGACCCAGGATCAGCAACCTTAGGCTCGCTATACAGGAGACCATTCTCCCAGTATATCCAATGTGATCCGGACTGATCACCTGCTGCCTGGTTTGCAGCCTGCTGCCGCAAACCAATGAGAGAAGGGCACGTCTGCTGCTCCTGGCAGAACTCTTCCCTGGTGGGCCCTCCTTCTTGCTGCCAATGGGTCAGCTCAGGCAGGTCCCCCAGTTCAGCCACTTGTTCCCCTGTAGGCTCCAGGGCATCCCCCTTAAGGTCTACCTCCTCCTGGACCGTGGGAACTTTGGGGGCCAGTTTCCCATGCCCCCTGCCTCTTCTCTTCCTGGCAGGCACCTGGGCCACTCTTTCAGGCTCCAGGTCCTCTTGAATGCCCTTACTGGCTGCCATTGACCGAGTGGTCACACATGCCCACTCAGGCAGACCCAACATCTCCAAATGAGACCTCTGCTCCACCTTCGCCCAAGGGGAGCTCTCCAAATCATTGCCCAGCAGACAGTCAATAGGCATGGCTGGCCTCACAACTACTCTATAGGTACCTGAGACCCCCCCCACTCAAAGGGAACATGTGCCACTTTGCAGAGGCACTCTGAATTGTCAGCTGCAACTACTGGGTAGAATGTGTTGGGGACCACCTGCTCTTCAGACACCAGCCGACAACTGACAGCTGTCACACTGGCTCCAGTGTCTCTCAGAGCCTCCACACCATGGCCATTGATGGTCACCCACTGCCTGTACTTTTTAGTGTTATCAGGCAGATGAGTCGTTGGGACCATCTCACTGTCTCCTAAAGAGACCAGGGACATCTCTGCAGGACCCCACCCACCTTGGGCACCCGACTCCTCCCCCAAGGCTACACTAGCCAGTTCCTGGGGCGGTGCACCAGTGGGTGTGGTGGTAACCGTTTTGGGACACTTAGGATCCCCCCGGAAGTGGCCCACCTGACCACAACTAAAACAGGTCTCGGGACCCTTCTGCACAGGCTTACCTGGTGGGTCCCATGGTTTCTTTTCAGTGGGATGCTGGGAACCCTTACCTTGGTTCCCTTGGGGATTACTTTGGGGCCCTTTTTGGAACTCCTTTTGTTTACCTTTGTCCCCCCCCACTCTTCTGCTGGGGACCCTGCCCATCCTTGGCGGAGTCTCCCACACGACCTTTGTGGACCCTGGTCCTGACCCAGCGGTCCGCCTCCACAGCAAGCTTCCTGGGATCAGTCAGCTTACTATCAATCAGGTGCTGGGTTAGCTCTGGAAAACAAATACTGGACAAGTGCTCCCATGCAACCAAATCATAGAGCCCCTGCAAGTCAGTTACCTTGCTACCCTTCACCCATCCATCCAGTGCTCTGCAAAAGTAAGATACATACTCCACTCAAGTACTTGACTCAGCTTCTTGCAGTTCCTAAATTTCTGACAATAAAGCTCTGGGGTCAACCCATACCTGGCTATCAAGGCTTCCTACATGGGGGCATAGGACATCTGATCCTCAGTGGGCAAAGCTAGTAAGGTTTCCCTCCCTTCACCTATGAAGCGGCCCCACAACCCCACTCCCCAATCTCACTCAGGGCCCCGTGGGACTTCATCACTATTTCATAGGCCTTAAACCACTGCCTTATGTCCTCATGCTTCATGAAATCTTTGATCACACCTTTGGGGAAGTATACTTTTCCTTCCCCAGGCACTGATGGTGTGCTGCCACCAGTGGGAGTGATCTCTAGGCTTTTCGCTTTCAGCTCCAGCTCCCTCAACACTCTCTCATGCTCTAAAAGCATCTTCTTTTCCTCCATGGCCAATTTCTTGCTCTCCAACTCCAACCTCTTATTCTCTAAGTCACCCTGGCTCCCCAGCTTGAGCTTAGCAAGCTCCATTTCATACACTCTGCTTTTCTTCCTGTCCTCCAACTCCTTTGGAGACAGACCCCTTGAAGACACACTGCTGCCTTCCCTGGGAGGCACTCCCCCCAATTAGGGCCACTAGCCCATCCTGCTGCCCTTCTAAATTCTCCCCCTCACCATAGGCTCCTCGGTCTGCCCACTGGCATTCCTTGCTTCCAACCAGGCCCTCAGCGCCTTTTGGACCTCCTCCTTCCTGGTGAGGCCTCTCATGGAGATTTTAAATTTTTTGCAGATGGTTTTAAGTTGTGGCACAGTGTAGGTATCAACCCTCTCCTCTTCAAATTCAATATCCACAGATGCAATGGATGCTGGTTTACTCATGGTGAAAATTGGCAGTTCTCAAGATGCAAAAAATTCCAAGGAAAAACTCTACCAAAATGTATGTGGTTGTGTAATGGTCTGCACTCACTAGTAGTGTACACCAATCACTGTATGTGTAAATCACAAATGCAAGTCCAGGATCCTCACCGCTGACCACCAATGTTAGAAATGGGGGTCTCTAGTTTGCAGAGGTAGGTACCTTTGTACAAATAGGGATCCTTGCTTCTAGTCAGGTTAAGGCTCGCCCCTTAGTAGCTTGGCATGAGCAGACAGGCTTATCTCAGAGGCAGTATGTAAAGCATTTGTGAACACATACAGTAACACAGTGAAAACACTACAAATGGACACCACACCAGTTTAGAAAAATAAGTAATCCTTATCTAAACCAAAACAAGACCAAACGACAAAAATCCACAATACAGTATCAAAAATATATCCTTAAAAATAGGTTATTCACTTAAATCAAGTTCCCAGCAACAAATAACTCCAACTGGAGTTATTACGACTTCGTGACAGGTGAAAATCCCAAAGTACGGCACCGACCGCGAGGTGCGCGGCATCGGGCCCGGAGTCAAGCAGACCCACAAAGAACAGTACCTGAAATTGATGAAAGCAAAGACGGTGCACAGCGTCGGGGAGGTGATGCTTCGTTGGTGCCTGCGGGGTCGGTTCCTTACGACCCCAGGGGAGGTGATGCCTCTGTTCCTTACTGCAGCACAGGGGAGGTGAGACGTCGGTTCCTTACTGTGTCGGGGAGGTGACGTCACGAATGGCAGTGAGGCGTCGGTTCCTTATGACGGTGCGATGTCGATGGATTCGGGAGTCACCCACGTCGAGAATCGGCTCCGAGTTGATGAAGCACCGGCGTCGATGAAGTCGGGGCTGCGGTGCGAGTTGGGACAGTGCGTTGTGAACGTCACGAGCGGTGTCCTCGGCTCCGGTGCAGGCAGCAGCCTCAATGACGGCTTCGGAGTCGATGCGGCACAGCATCAAAAGGCGTCGGGCCTACGGTGCAAGTCGGGGCGGTGCGTTGTGCTCTTCACGAGCGGTGCCCATGGCTTCGATGCAGGTTACGGCGTCGCTCGCCGGCGTCGGTGTTGCAATTTCCTTCTGTAGCAGCTGAAACAGCAGTTCCAGATGCAGAGAGAGAGAAGGGATGAAGTCTTTGTGTTCCTGAGACTTCAGAACAGGAGGCAAGCTCAGTTTCAAGCCTTTGGAGATCTTCTTCAAGTAGGTGGCAAAGCAAACAGCAAAGTCCTTTTCTACTTTCCTTGGCAGCAAGTAGCCACTGCAGGCCAACCCCAAACAGCACAGGGGCAGTATTCCTCCTTAGCTTATCCGGCTCTTCTCCTTGGCAAAGGTTCCTCTTGATTTCCCAGAAGTTATCTAAAAGTCTAGGGTCTGGGCGCCTCTTTTTATACACCAAAATCCTTTGTTCTCTGAAGGCAGAGAGTGTCCGTACCCAGCCAAAACCAGTTCTGTCCTCACTGGTGCAACTTCCTGGCAGGAGGTGGAGACAGCATTGTTAAAGGCAGACCAGGCCCATTCAGGTGAAAAGGAAATCTCCTCCCCCTACTCTAAATGCAGCCCAGTTCTATTCAGCCCATACCTGACTCATCAGACTTCTGGAGCCACTGGCCTTCTCCAGCCCCTGTCATCCAAAAGCCAGACATGCAATACACAACCTAGCAGAGGCACACTGGATGGTTAGGCAAGAAAATACCTACTTTCTAAAAGTGGTATTTTCAAACACAGAATGTAAAAATCACCCTCACTAAAAGATGCATTTTAACATTCTGAGTTCAGGCATACTGAACTTTACTTTTCAATCTTGTTCCTAGGGTCAGTTATGTTTATAAGATGTTATAAACAAACTCCCCATTCTGGCCTATGGGAACAGATAGCCTTGCAATAGTGAAAAATGAAATTGGCAGTATTTCACTATCAGGACATGCCACACACACCAGGGCATGTCCTACCTTTCACATACAATGCACCCTGCCCACATGGGTACCTTGGGCCTATCTTAGGGGTGACTAACATGTAGAAAAGGGAAGGTTTAGGGACTGGCAAGTCGACATGGCAGTCCCAGACTGCACACAGGCTCTGCAATGGCAGGCCTGAGTTACATTTTACAAGCTGCCTCTGTGGGTGGCACAATCAGTGCTGCAAGCCCACCAGCAGCATTTGATTTACAGGCCCTGGGCATGCATAGTGCACTGTACTAGGGTCTGACAAGTAAACCAAATAAGCCAATCATGGAATCACTAATCCATTACAATACTTTACAAAGGGAGCACTTGCACTTTGGCACTGAACAGCAGTGCCCAAAGCATCTAGACCAGCAAAAATGGAGTCCAACACACAGCAAAACACAGGAGGTAAAGGCAAAAAAATTGAAGGGAGACCCACGCCAATGGTGCCAGGTCTAACAAACACCATATATATACAGGCATACCTCGGGAAATAGTGTATTTTCAAACTATCATTTGAAGGATCGCGATATTATCCAATGTGGTATGATTCTGCCTAAAACCAGCTTTTTCCGGGGAATGATCTTCTGATCTTCAGCGCACTACTGTAAGTGACAAAGCACACTCCACATCCAGCAATGCTACCTGTCTGAAACTTGCTGGGGAGGATTTGGGCCCTTCTTATACAGCTTTACAATGATGCTACCATTCCATGATTGAGGGATTTTCCCAGAACAGTAGCAATGATTTATTAATGGGGCAAGGAAAGATCCTCAAACTGCAGCCTCCTTTTTAATGACCTCAATGGAAACTTCATCAGGCCCCAAAGCGCCAAAAGTTCTGGCGTTTTTATAAACCCCAAATTCTCATCAACAATGGGAACATCATTCTCCGAAAAGAACATCTCATCCACACAAAGAGACTCGGGGATATCAAACTCAGAATTACCTGCATACAACTGGAAGATACACTCCACCCAAGCATTTTCATAAATAAGAAATTGCCTGCTCTTTCACCCTGGAATCACAATATTCTATGATCAAACGTCAGTACTTCATAGAATCTTTAGCGGGTCCAGCCTCCCTTAAACTGATCCATTTTAGATCACATTCCCTCCTACTTCCATGGAGTTTGCGACGAGTTGTTAACTGCTTAAGGCAGTCAATTTCATGCTGTCAAACCAAAGAACCAAAGAGCAAATGCTGTTTTCATATTAGGAAGTTTATTTCCTGATGTACTACCTTAAATTAGGATTTACACTTTTTCGACAGCTGAGGACCATCTGGCCTTGTACTTAATTTGTGGCACTCTTCCATGTGGGACTCAAAAAAGGAAGCAGGGTCACCATTAATGGGCCCCCCAGGGTCTGCTAGATCTCCCTTGATCTTATCACTTACAGCAGCCATATTCTTAACTGTCCCGAAAGAGCAACCATTAGACTTGTTAAAACCCATCATACCCAACTGAGGGTTCCCAGAATCTAACTCCCGGAGACCAACAGCCACAGATGTACCAACTAGGCAATGATCACTCATATAGGTTAAACGGACAGTGAGTTTCTCACAAACCCCAAACCTTTCATAGGAGACTATAACATAATAAAGTAGACTCTTTGTAGAGGATGCATGGAAAGAACACAAAGCAGCTTCACCCGCAAGAGACCTCCCATTTAATACAATCAAATCAAAGTTTCTAAGAGTCTCAAGTAGTAGAAACCCACACTTATCTGTTCTGATTTTTATCAGGGAACAGAATCTCCTGAATAGACCATGTCTCTTCTTTATCGACACTGGCAAAGGTTGCAGAGGCAGAATTAGACACCTTTGTATTTAAGTCTCCCATGATTATGACCCAACGGCAATCTTCACCAATACATATATCATAATCAAGAGCAAAAAGTGAGCTCACCAAGAATTCAAATGGTTTCCCAGGTGTGATATAGATATTCACTACTAAAAAGAAAGATGGACAACCATTAACCATTCATGGACACCTGGAAGGCCAACTTCAAGCATATGCACAAATTCTAGGGATGTATATAAACTACATGATTCCAACTAACCATTTTCTTCAACAGGATTGCTACCCTTCCCCTGCTGTAGTGCCACCTTTCCAAACACCATGGCTTACAGGGGAATACAAAATAACCACTAGTCAAACTCTGTACATGACCACGTTTCCTGTAAACACACAATTAATGAGGTAAATGATTTCCAAATGTGTTACTTTACCTCATCTTGACCTAATCCAGACATGTTCCATGGCAGTAGTAACCCACCCAGGATACCTTAAAGGCTCATGGGCCTGAATAGAGGGCTGGCATAATTCAAAGCACCCCTCACCCAACTCCACTGCGAGTGGTCGTCCTTCAAGTCAGAGGCTCGAGGATGGATAACGGGCCCGTCCACCACTTTAACTACTCGACATCCATGCCCTAGTGATATAACTATATTGTTGGGGCTCCTATATATAAAAACAGAGTCAGGCCCCACTGCATCTATCACCATCAACTGATACTCTTTTGAACCATTAGATTGATTTATAGAAGATTCCAAGTACTCCGCAATGGGGTCAACATCTATCCCTCGCTTTTGAAAAAACTCACAATTCATAACCACCAGATTTGCAATAACCAGGGATCCAAAGGTGACTGTAGAATAAGAGGAAGAACCAGATGAATGGTCACAGTTATAATGTCACCACTTTTCACCCACTTTCAGGCGTCAATCCCTATAAAGGAGTTTTAGATGGGACTTCTGTTTACTGTGGGAGACTTGTTATCAAATAACAGAATAAAATCTAAAACGGAAGACATATCACTCTGCTTCACACAAGTCCTTTGTGATGGGCCTATCAAGGGTATTCATTTGGATTCGTGCAAAACATTTTTCCCCATAGTTAAGCGGGGGACAGGAGTGTGAGGCAGAAGCTGCAATAGTGTCATGCTTGTCATTTCTCATACTTTGTGGATAAGGCACCTGGTGCTCCCTATTAGACCCTCCTACATGGGCACTTTCCCCTCTAGACCATCCAACTGGATTGCTAACATCCGTGGAACTTGTCTCCAGCAAGGGAAGAGAAAACCTACTTAAGATTCCCCCTCCCACTTCCTGAGACTCAGCTGAAGCATTCAATGTGAGGATCAAGGCCCCGTTGGGGCAGGAAAAGGACGAGGCAGGACCGGCCAACAATGCTCTAGTTGTAGCATCTACCCCAACAGAATTGTATGTATTCTGCATAATAGAAACAGTTGAGGCACTACCTTCGAGGGGGCATTTCATCAACACCCCCACCCTCGGACTCTTCTTATCATATTCCTTTTATAAAAGCAATGTTTTTGTTTCCTGTTTAGGGATTCTTTTAATTTTTTTATGTTTCTTTGCCTTAATCACAACCTTTTGAGTCCACGCAGATGACACCCTTGCCCTCCATTGGAAACCTACTTGGCATACCATTGGTCTGAGGCTCAATACTGTGCAATACGGTCAATGTTCTAGCCTTTGCCATTTCCTCTTCCAACACAACACCCAACTGCAATGCTGGTCTATTTACCTTTGCAGTTTTTTAGTACTTCTTTTTTGGCCCCTTTTTAACTATTGGAAAAATTTCTTATTTAGCTGTGCCCAAAGAGGTGCACTGAACTGGGTCCACAAACAATGTACTTAAACATAGCTCTTCATTGTCGTTTTTTGAGAACACCACTTAGTGAAGTTATGTACCAACCTGGACAGTAGCATCTTTTACCACTCCCTATGGCACAACCATGTTAGACTTTTGTTTCACAATGTTATCCTTAAAAGGATTTACAACTGACTTTGATAAAGAAGAACCAAACTTATTTGCATTTTGTATTTCCAACAATATTGCGGATGTGATCAGAACTTACCATAGTTTTTTCCAATAAAGACAATATAGAAAATACGATCTTTTCTATACAAAATAAAATGTCAAATGAAACAACCTCTCCTCCACTTTCAGTGTTCAATTGGGAACTCAGGAGAAAGACACCATGGTCTAGTTCTAAAAGGGACCCCCCCCCAAGAGACAAGAGCTACAGTACAGTGGAGGGAGTGATGGTCGCTTAGAGCAAGAGGGGGAAGTTGAGTTCAACTAACCCCTTCATCCAGCATGTTCCAGGGAAGATGTTCGATGGGGGAACCCCCCCAAACTTCTTGGGCGAATCAATGTCAGTATCAGGAAGAGTAAAATCTTCAATTGGCACCATCTCTTTGCAAACAGCTGAAGCAGCTTCATTGCAAAATTAATTTCTCTGTAAGATATCAGAAGCTATGCATAGCCCTGTGCACTGGCCACCCTCCTGGGATACATGGGAAATTATCGTACGATAATCTTTTTTACTAACATCAGAAGGGATAAAGACTGAAAGCTGGATGTCCCCAGATGACTCAGTTAAAGACAAAGATGGGGTCAAGTGCACCAGACCCTCATGTACCTCACCAGCCAGCAAAGTCCCATTATCATCACTGACCCTTATCGAACATCTGTGGGCCAAGGAGTAGGACGTAGCCATAAGTGGAGACTCGGAAGGGCAAGAGCTAGAAATATCTGCTACTGCCTCATAGGCTACTTTAGGCATTTTTTGGGATGAAATTTATAAACAAGGTACTGGATGCTTCTAGTACCACAAGTAAATTTCTTTACTCTTGGATTTTGACTCTGGGAGCTAAAATTACTCACCCAGAACGCAATGTCTTCAATGTCATAGCGTTTCTCACAAAACTACCAATGCCCGGACAGGTATGACTTGTAGGAAGTTGGAATAGCAGGTCATGTATCTACATCTTGTGACTGAAGTGAGTTGACAGAGCTGCTTAAAATGCTCATGTACTGGAAACCTAGGTCAGTTTCACAGAGGATTAGCAGAGCTGATTGTTAGGACTACTTTTGTGGAGTAGTTGGGGGCAGGGTTCAACTTAGAAGCAGGAATAAAGTACAGTAGCAGAACTGCTTGTGGGAGGTTCATGCTCTGGAATAGCAGCTAAACCACAGGTCAGGATTTAAACAATATACCCTGCCTGCCCTTGGCGATGCTAGACTCTCACCAGCTGAGGACCAGGATACCCTCTCAGGTGATAGTGTGCTATTACAGGTACAAACAACATTACAACAATAACGTAACAATCCTCTTTTTAAAAATCTTTTTCAGTAGCCTATAAACATTTTTATCCACTAAAATAAGTTTATTGTAATTGTATCGGGTTTGACCAGTATGTTTAAAAAGCTATAACTATTTTCTTGTATTAAGGATAGCTCTGCCACATTGTTTGAAGTGTTAGCTCCACCTCCATTGGTTGACCTGTTGATGCCCTCTGAAACTTGGGTATAGTTGCACCCCTGCCCAGGGTTCACATGCTCTCTCCATGCCGGGAATACATGGTACAAATCCATAGCAGCTTGCGTCTCTGGAACTCGCATGTCCCCCTCTTCAAAGTTGACAGTCAGCTGAGCTAACCTCCAGTTTCTAGGTGTATGATGGGCAGGGCGAGAGTGGGATTGGTAGAGGAAGGGGAAGTGTACAGCTTGATGAAGACGAGGGAAGAGAATAATATTGTAATTATTCTACCTGGGCATCTATAGATATCTTGTAGGCATTCCCTGTCTCTGTGCCCCTCAAATTGTCTCCTTAGCAGCACTCACACAAGCATGACTTTGCAATTGCTATATTCTGTTTGGCACCCGCTCATTTGTTGACATTTTAAATGGACTTTAAAAACTGCAAGAGCAATAAATGTTTTCTATATGAAAATCAGCTAACAATATTAGGTAACAATATTATCCCAATGGAATGAAGCTGGGACTCGTACTCGCAATTCATCTTGGCTTTGCCTCTGGTGATTTTCCTACTTCCTGAGCCTCAGAATATCAAGCAGAAGTTTCTCTCTCAGTTCCTATCCCTGTAGTTTTACATAGGTTCGGCAAGCTGGTTGAGGCACTTCATCATAGCTGCAGCAGTGGTGGCTCTAAAGCCAGGCACCACCACAGAGCCCTCCATCAGACAAAAGCTTGCCATACTTTTCATCCCAGGCAGTCATTTCTGAGGTGGCTTCTAAAATAGAGCAGGGCACTGCCAAATGATTGCAAATTTCTGTTGTCTATCGTGCGTAGTGTGGGAGAGACAATTCACCCCGTTCCCACCTGACTTACTGCTTTAAAACTCACCCCAATGCAAACACACACCACCACCAGCCTTCAAATTCAACTGCACTTTTTGCCATGAAAAGTTGAACATGAAACTGTGCACTATTTAATTTTATTAGGTTTGCAAATAATTACTAGGCTTTTGGTTAGTTATAGTGATGGTTTATCAGCAGGGTTGTATGCTGCAACAATGCATTCCTTTGCCACTCAGTCTTTACAACACATATACCTTTACCAAACATTCCTTTACAATGCATACATTTACCACAAGCATACCTAGCATTACAGTAAAGTTACCATTACCACGAACACTTTTACCACACACTCATTTACCATGCAATTTTTTTGATGGAAAAAATACAAATAAATATGAAACAAAAATTAAAATGATATTTACATATGCAATTTAATTACAGTGTACCATATTATATTTTTGGCAATATTTGTATATAAAAGTTCTACTGCAAAGCGCATCTGTATGCAGCAGAACATAACACAACCGAATACATCGCAACTCAACCAATACATTGCAACACTACACAAATGTTTTCAACATCATATCACTATGCAACACAATGCAACACAATGCAACACTATGCAAATGTGTTTAGGACATCCATGTATCACAACACAGCTCAAGACATCGCAACATTACGCAATTGTTTCAACATGAAAATATCATAAAGCAACACAACGCAACACATTGCATCACAACACAAATATTTTAAACAATATTATAGCACAACACAGATATAAAAGTTCAATCATTTGCATTAGAACACAACCTATGACTCTGTCCCAAACCAAGGTAGCATACAAACTGTCCGAGGAAGGTCAAAAACGTGATAAAATTCACCAGCAAAATAATTATAAATTTTACTTCAGAAGAAAACACAGATTACAGTTAATTTAATGAAAATCATAGTTAAACGTTAAAAAACACACAAATTTATGTTTCCACCATTTTGTAATCAGTGGTACACTGGCTTTTGAAAAACCTGCATGCACAGAAGGGAGGAGGAGTGTTTGAGAGACACAGTTTGAAATACTGCCATCTATCTATCAATGTAAGTCTAAAATTCACAGATCATATGTGTACAAATTGTAGGGTGTATGATGAAGACAGAAATGTATTATTTTTTTCACATTATCAGACATTTATTCTGTGGATTATCAAAATGCCAAAAACATTTCAATTGCAAATATTCACAAATTTGATATTAATGTAATTTAAAATACATGTGTATTTTTCATTTTTTTACATTTAATAGCAACATTTCCTGAATGGTGACTATGTTCAAATTTTAAAATTAATTAACAAATTGGTGTCTACTTCGGGCAGGTTCTAGATAGTGAGTGGGGGGCAGATTTACTATTCCAACTCTGCAAAGTACCTAGTCAAAGAAGGTGCTGGACAGTGGCAAGGGGTCAGATTTAATTATAATTTTCTTTTCTTTTACGATATTACAAAAGCCAATCATAATGAAATTTGAAAACCATCACAGTACAAAGTGAAGAACTAAAAACACCACACCAAACCAAAGCAAAGTCACCACAAATAGGATAAGATTATTAAGAAATTCTAAGAAGATAGCTAGAGCAGGCATAAATACAATCATGAATGAGGAACTCAACAATGTGATATGCATGTCTTTTTCCCCAGAAATGCATCAAACAAGGAAAAACAAATCAGCTAATTGAATCAACTCAACAGAATAAAATCCACAAAAGCCTAACTACAAAGGCAGTATCTTCAATTCAAAAGGTAAATCTATTCCCACTAATTAAAAAATAAATGTAATAATTACATTTTACTTCCTAAACAGGAAAATACATTTTAGTTTTTTCCACAGATCAACAGTATAAAATAAATTTCACATTTCGACAGATGACATGAAATAACATTTCATATTTATCTCTGTATAGGAACAAACCATTAAATGGAAAAATATACAATATCATCTCATGTTCACATTTTTTCTGCCCTTTTTCAGATTTTTCAAGAATGGCACATTCAAGACAGGCATCTTATATTCAATCCGAGTGTAGAAATAGACTTCTAAAATATGCTGTGTACATTTAGTGTAGGGAAAGATTAACTGGGCCCAGGAGTTGTTGGAGGTGTGTTGAATATTTCTCATCCCATTGCAAAGGCAGAGCTGTTACTCTTAATGACACAGTGGAAATAAACACAGAGCATAACCACTGTGCCTCTGCAATGGACATTGAAGTAAGGGACAATATTAAAAAACTAAAGTCACTTGCGGCCATATTCAATGAGCTTTGTCGCTCAGTCTTGAGCGAGGTAGCCCAGAACATCTCCATGTATGTTGCCAGTAATATGCCCACAATCACAAATTTACGACGAGTAGTAAAATGATAAAAACACATGAGTAATCCCCCAAAGAGTAAATCCTCAACCTACTCTAATATTAACATCCGCCCTGAACTATTGTATCTTTTAATCGTGAACCTATTCTATCCTATGATAATGAGAACCCGCTGAAACACATACTGATCTTTAGTGAAGTGCAGAATATAATAACCCTAGAGAACAGTGAAATTGTGATGATGGGTGAAACTTTTAAATCTACTCCCCATCCATTCACCCAAATGTATACTATTCATGCAAACATTAACAACACTACTGTACCACTGGTTTACAGTTTAGGGGTCGATTACAATGTCGTCCAGAGAGGCTCCAGATTCAGATTCAGCTAATCCGATTCGGAACCTATGTTGACGACCGAATCGGACACCTTTCTGGACGACCGATTACGATGCAAGGAAACCATTCAGGCTGTCCGAATCGATTCCGAACGGCATTCGGACAGCCTGCGTCGTCCGGAGCCGATTCGTACAGCTCTATGGACACGGTTTCCGAACGAGTGATTACAATGACCGATTCAGACAGCCGTTCCGATTCGGTCTGTCAGACCCAAAACGGCTGTCAGAATCTGATGTTGGGGGCCCGTAGCAGGTCCCCCTTCACCCTGAGGTCTCCGGTTGGGATCGGTGGGGGTACCCAAGGGACCCTCGCTGTTAAACCATGCACAGTGTGGCAGGCACCTTGGGGTGCCCATCACAGGGTGCATGGTTTTCCCAAACAACCCCTTTTTTTCAATGGGAGCCTGTGTTCTCATTCGGAACACAGGCTCCCATTGAAGTCAATGCAAGTCTGACCGAACGATGTACGGAAGCATCGTAATCGGTCAGTCGGACTCGCAGAACCCGAGTCGGTCGGAAACGATTCTGAAACCGATTCGTTCAGAAGAGTTTCTGAACAACTTCGTAATCAGCCCCTTGCTGTCAGCCAAACTATTTTTAATATACACTAAATTTTTATTTGTTATAAAATCTAAAACATTAAATAAAAGTCCTAGGAAAATCAAAATTTACTTTGAATTACAAATGATTAATGCAATAACTAAAATTTATCGTAACACCTAAATTCAAGGATGTTGTTTTTTTCCCATTCATATTGGTGAAAAATTCTGAAAACATTTGGCCTCATTAGGATGGCGGTCGGACATTTGCCCGACTGCCATCCATTTGGAAAATGGACCGCCCGACTACAAGTCAGTGATCCCGTAGTCCGAATAACGATGCAACCGCCATCAAGGCGGTCACAATGTCTATTTTATGTATTGTGGTGGGTGCTGCAGGCTGCAGCACCTGCCACAGTGCATAAAATATGCCTGATACATATCAAGTGGAAAGGGCGGGTATGTGGAAGGACACAACTATGCTGAAAAGAAAAAGTGGTGTGGGGAGAGAGGGGAATTCCCTTTTAAGGACGGTTTCCCTCACACACCAGAGGTGTCATGCTTCATCATAGGGATATCTCCTCGCGTCATGAACCTAGTCGTGACGTGGGCTACAACCCCCTCGCTGTGAGGGAGGAGCTCAGGGATGTTTTATAGAGGGTATTCATAAAACCCAATGAGAGCATAACGTGTGGTGTTGGGAGTGCAGTGCTCAACAAAGGTGGTTTAAAACTAGCTATGAGGTTTGCCAAACCTAATTTATTATTGCTACCAGGTGCTAGGATTAAAAACAGATGATGTGTAGTGTAACTGTCGACATTAGAGGCAGATGCACTAGGAAGTGATCGACATGTTTCAGCCTCTTGACCTAAATAAGTGTCACGGCTTTCATCAGGACCTCTTACTGCCTACTGCAAATTGTGAAAGGATGCAAAATTGTGAAAAACAAGAAAACAAAAGAAAAGAGAGCGTCGGTGTGTAATACTGAACCAGTGATCCAGCAGTTCAGCTGGTTCACCGGAAAAACCTGCAAAAGTCAGGTATTTTACCTCCTCTGTCCTGGGCAATGAGCCTAAGGTACATACGCCAATCCAACCGCTCAGTTGGTGCGTTGAGACCTGTGCAGTTTGTCCGTCGGACAGGGAGGGAAATTAGGCATTATGCAGTGCCTGCCACAAGGTGCAGGGATATTTAGGGGGGCACCATAGGTGTCCCCAAAACCCAAAACTGGGGGCCAGAGGGGCAAGAGGGGCCCACTACGGGCCCCCAATGCCCCTTTCTGCCTGCCTTTTCATGGCGGGTTTACCGCCATGAAAGGGCCAGCAGAAAGGGACACTGTAATGTTTACGGCAGTGCCTGGCAGGCACCGCCACCATTGTAGGCATTACTCCACCTCCGACAGACTGACGGGTAAAAAAAATGATTGCGATGGCAGAGGGAGCGCAACCGACGGGCTGTCGGTGGCGGTCCCACCGTCATCGTAATCGGGCCCATTGTTAGCTGAGGATTATATGTCACATAGTATACTTCAATATGAACTAAAAAATAATTTGCATTGTGTTGTGTATCTCCTGAGTGTGTATGACTTCTACACTTCAATTGTACAATTGGAATATTTTTCAAAAAACAAGTAAAATTGGCCCCACTTCCAAATTGCTTCGCACACACATAGATTAGCCATCTAAGCATGTTGGGTCACAGAAGGAAACCAGGGCTTTATTTTGCATGGTGGAAGTGTTATTCAACCTGCTTAGAACGAAGTGCAAAAATCATAATGTAATCGAGGGGTGGCATAATTCCTTTAACAACTCTATTAGAAAAGTGACCCCAACCTCTGTCAATTCCTGGACATTTTTTTAAAAAAAGAACAGATTTTCCAAGAAATGAGAATGACCCAATCATTGTCAGGTAGTCTGGATCCTTAAATAACTAAAAAAAAAAAAAATAGATGTTGGAAAGACGAGTGGCAAAAGTTCATCAATTTCCATTAATGAGAGCTTCAGACTACCTGGACTACCTGGACAATATTACATAGTCTTACACTACTAACACCATCTAATACCTTCTAAAATGTTCTCTACTGTTTGGACTGTACAACTTAGAACTATTGGCATTTTTTTAATTATTGTTTAAATTAAATAAAATGTGCAATTTCTACCTGCAGTTGTCTTCATGTTTCAGCTCTAGGTGATATTCTCAAAACCTTTCTCCATGAGTAACGGATAATCCAACAATCCATAAAGTAAAAAAAAAAACACACACGGCCCAAACAAAAAAACGCAATCAAATTTTCTTGTTGCTTTTATCAAAACTTCCAAAATGTTGAAATTCACAAAACCATTCTGCTCGAAAAAATTAAAACTTTTAAAAATTAAAAATCAGAAAACAATCCCAAAACAACTTTGATTCAAAGATGTACAAAAAATTAAAGAGACTGAGGGCCTTATGGACCGCCAAACCTGTGATCGTGGTCCGACCACCATCGCACTGCGGGACCACCCACAGTTTTTCGACCGCGGCCGTCAGCCCACCATGATACCACCGGTACTGCTGGTATCAAGGATCCCGTACGGCAGAGGCGGTGTGTGTTGAGCCAGCAATATGCAGGCGGTGGCGCTGCAACACCGCCGAGCATATTACGAGTTGCCTCGCCACTACTCTTTTAATGGCGGTAAGCCCACCATGAAAAGGGTGACGCTGAAGAAACTAAGGGGCCCTAATAGAGCCCCCTGCTGCGTCTGGGCCCAAAGGTGTGCATGTAGGGGGGCATATGTAGTACCCCCTGTGTTTGCACCCCCAGTTCCTGCATGGTGTGGCAGGTATGCCACACTGTGCGGGAAGATGTAGTCAGCGCTCTGAGAGCAGCGGTCTGCATGTCAGGCTCTTCAATGAGCCTGACAGAGTGCCACAGGACCACTTGGCAGACCAGGAATAAACTCCTGATCTGGCGTGCGGTCACCTGCAGCAGATGGCACGTTGCACCGTTCGCTGTAGGATTGCCAAACTCGTAAGCAGACCAAGAATTTTTTCCCTATGGAAGCCATTGTCTTTTTCTTCCAAAATTGGTCAACGCAAAAAACACACCAAAAATTAAAATGTTGGTTTAATTTAATTTGTTTTGTAAAGGAATATATAATTTTTTTTAAACTGGTTAAAATACAAAATACATATTTATTTTTACTTTTAACATCTATGTACATCCCTCCATTTCACATTGCAATATATTGTCTAAACAGTTAGAAAAGTAAATTAGATTGTTCTACCTGACCGCATCTCCACCTTGCTTCTGATCTTGACCCCAACAATCATTAAAAATAAGAGAAAAACAAGGGGGATTGTAATCAAATGTTAAATAAATTGTTATATCTAATAATTAATTTAGTTTTTTATTTTTAAAAAATGTATTGTATTTTGTTAGATTTGTTAAGAAAATTATAATTTTCATTTTATTAAATAAAAATATAGATTGCAATTTAATTTGCTGTACTTTTTCAATGCATGCTTTATATCTATTACATTTTTGTAATTTTTTATTTTTTGGATCTCAAATTCCTATTGCAGTTTTTTTTTTTTCATTTCTCTTTTGAATGAGTTATTCAATATGTTTTATAAATATGCATAGTTAAATATGTTTATGATTGTTCTGTAAAATAATACTCAGGTATCATAGTTGTTACCAGAGTACTAATAAACTTCCTCACCCATTACTCCTATATTCCTTACATTCTGCTCCTGAAACTTTATTTACATACTTTTTGAATTATTTGAATACCTTATTTTAATATTATTAAATATGTTAAATGAAATTACATATTGAGTACTCAGGTATCATCTATTATACCTGAGTATTAATACACTTCCCCTCACATTATCCCTATAGCTCTTACTTCCTGTTCCTCAAACTTTATTTACAATTTATTAAAATATTTTGTGTAAATTATTTAGTAATATTAAATTAAATTACATATCTATTTTGAGGTATCATAGTTTATACCTGAATATTATACACCTCTCCACATATTACCCCCATATCCCTTACATCCTTTTCCTAATGTTTACCAATTATTAAAATATTGTGCATACATTATTTTAATAATATTGAATAATATTAAATCATTTAAAATTATATTACAAATGTAATACTCAGGAATCAAAATACACTTCCATACCCATTACCCTTATACTTCTTACACCCTGCACCTGAAACTTAATTTAAATATTTTAAAATGTTTTGCATACTTTAAAAAAAAAAATCATAAATCATTATAATTAAATTACATATTTAATACTAAGGTATCATCATTGATTGCTGAGAAATAATACACATCCCTACCCCTTTATCGCTTACATGATGCCCCTAAAACTTTATGTACACATTTTAAAAACAATTTGTGTAAATTATTTTAGAATCATTTTAGAATCATAAATCGATTTAAATTTTTATTAATACACGTTCCCACCCTTTACCCCTATATCTCTTACATTCCGTACCTAAACCTAACATAATTTTAAATAACTGGTAAAAATTATTTTAAAAATGATACTTTAAAAAAAATTCTGTTTCATATTTAATGCTCAGTTATCATGGATGATAGCTCAGCATTACCATACTTCCTCACCCATTACCCCTATATTCCTTACATCTCCTCCTAATACTTTATTTACCTATTTTTAAAATAATTTGCATAAATTATTTTAATAATATTAAATAATTTAAAATTATATTAAATATGTAATACTCGGGTGTCATATTTGATTCCTGAGTATTAATACACTTTCCCACTTATTACCTCATTTCCCTTACATCCTGACCTCAAAACTTTATGCGCATATTTTGAAAATAATTTGCATAAATTATTTAAACGTCATTTTAAATTACACATTTTATAATTGCTGGAGAAACAATAAATAGTGACTGATTTATTTATGATCTTCACTTTTAGGTTGCAACCTTTATTAGTCCTGATGAAGACCCTAATGAAATTGGTGTAAGGGTTCAAATTGCTGATGATTTGTCCTGTTGACTGTCATTCAATGTGGAACAAGAAAACTGAACTCACAATAATGAAGTTTCATTTGATTTGTATGAATTTGCCAAGCAGTCAATAGTATATCATATGGTGGTTTTAACATCACAAAGCATACCAATAATCATGTTAGTCACTATTTCACATGCACGGCCCCATTCCTTGGAGCACCTTACTTGTTCTAGGCACAGGTTCTCCGGCGTTATTATTAGGCCTGGGTGGAAGCATTCACTCTGCTCGTAGAGGTTGCTGAATTTGGGAGCTCTGTGATACGTGTGGAACTTGGATTTCCTGCTAAATTCCACCATCCAGCACGTGGCAAATTTTTTGGGATATTGCCACATGCAAGACTTGCTTTGTGACGCACTGGTGAGTGCCACAAGACTTGCCAGCCGCTAGGAACCCTGCACGAGATTTAGCACCCGCTAGCGTTGGTTCTGCCCGTGACGGCGCCTTTTGTGGCGCTGGCTATCACAAGTGAGCACGGCTGCACCTTGAGCAGATTCTCTACTTGAGAAGCAGCTAAATCTTCTCGAAAATATATTTTTGAGTTAAAATTCTACTCCAACGGTCCGTTCAAGTTGTTTTTTAATGCAAGAAGCCTTTTTTTTTGTCTTTTTATTTCAACAAGAAGGAAATGCCCTAGAGACTCCAGCTTACCTTACCTGTCCAGAAGGCTCTTCTCAGTGCTTTGTCCATCTCCTGGTTACTTTTTGTTTGGATTTGAATCTGGAAGGATCCCTATCTTTGTCTGCTGCATCTATGCCCAGTGGCGGCTCGCATAGGGTGTGCTGCGGGGTGGTGGGGCGGGGCGGGGGAGGGGCAGGGTGGGGGGGTAGTAAACTCAGACATACGACGGAACAGAGGAACATAATTATTACTTTCCTCCATTTTGTCGTATGTCCGAGTTTACTACCCCCCCACCCTACCCCTCCCCCGCCCCGCCCCACCACCCCACAGCAGGCCCTATGCGAGCCGCCACTGTCTATGCCATTGGATTTAAGGACTTTGAGGCGGATTATAAGTCTGGCGGTCTGACTGCCGGACCGCTGTTGCGGCGGTCGGGAGAATGCTTCCAAACCTGCGGCATCCCGACCACCACATTATGAGTTAACCTTTGGGCTGGTGGTGTGCCAGAGGCGGTCTTGAGAAAGCGCCATGCTTTGGCTCAGAAAGTGAGCCTGAAGGCAATGCTGCCGCACTTCAGCGCCTGCACTGTCGTGTGCGCACTGTTGCCAGGCACCATTTCGTGCACAGCCCACAGTGCACACAACATTGCAGGCAGAGGGGGCACAATATGTGCCCTGAGCCACAATGCCATATGGGCAAAAGCAGCCAGGGATCCTGTTTGGGGCCCTTTCCCTGCCTTTCTGTCGACCTTTTCATGGCGGGGTCTCTGCCATGAAAAGGTCTGCAGAAATCCAACTCCTAATTGGCACGGAGGTGCTGCCATCGCCACCGCCTCAAATCCCCCCACCTTCCCCACTGCCGTGGGATCCAGGTTTTTGTGGCAGTCTGACCGCCATGTTCATAATCGGGTGGTCTGACTGCCGGACTCATAAACAGACCCTTTTTTAATGATATTACAAGTAAGTTCAAAAACTGTTGCTTGAGGGTGTTGTTTGTTTGATAGCACAATTATTTATTTGTACTTTTATTTGGTTTTTAAAACTTACTGTTGGATGGCATGCAGTTTCAGTAGGGGCATAGTTATTTTTTGCATTTAATTTTAACTCTTTTGTAAAGAAAAAATGTTGCACACTTCAGTACATTTTCTCCATGTTTGTTAATAAATTTGCAAAGTGTTCATTTATTTTACTATGTGGCCTAGACTGCCAACGTGCCATCCAGCCAGTAGGCCCAGCATTAGTCATGGGTGCATGAAACAACTGTTTCTGTGGTATATAATTGTTCATTTAGGGCAGAAAGAACATTGGATTAAATTAAAAATGTGTTTTTGTGGGGTATTCCAAGTTTTTTTCCTACAGAAAGTGAATAGGCGGGGTACTATTTGATGCATTGAGAGTATGTGTGTTGTTGTAAACTTTTTATAGCTCAGTTAATTTTCTTTTTTGGTATTGCTGAATTAATGGTTGTGTTTTCTTCAGTGTTACCATTAGGGGTGGGTGGTTCACTGAGTTTTGCCACTCCGCGCTCTGCTTGGAGCGCAGAGTTAGGCAAATACTGTGGCGGACCTTTCTGCCCAACCTTATTCAAATCCCTGTGAAAACCTTCCCCTACCTGAAGTGGCTGCACTTCCTGCTTTCCATTCACAAGGGCTGCTTATATGAAACAAGAGCAACCGCCTGTCATAAAAGATTAAAACAAGCTGTCTATTGAATGACAAAGAAAGGCAGGAAAAGAGACAAATGTAGATCTGTGTTACGTTTAGTTTCACCATCAACTTCTTGGTTCCCTCTGCTTCCCTGAAACCGGTCCCAGGATACTCGTTTCCGGTTCAGGGAGGACCTGGACTGGCAGTTCGGGCTGGACTGCTTCCATGGGAGCATGGTCAAGACTGATTTGCATATGACTGGGTTTAAACTGGAATGGAATGGTGAGCAAAAGAACATTGCCACAGGCCTATACAGGGCCTCTATATGCACTGTACCGAGTGTATGTGAAAAGCTATGTGCTCGTACAGCGCCAAGTACAATCACACTGCCAAGCACATTTTCATGGCCTTATGTATGTACACTGCTAAGTGCGTGTACAATGCCGAATACATTAGGGTGCTGGGTGGTTCTACACCTCCAAGTTCATTTTCATTGCAGGGTGCACATACGTTGCTCAGTACGTGTACAGTGCCGAATGCATGTGCACGGTTAAGTACTTGTACAGTGGCAGCATATACACAGTACTGAGTGCTTGTACAGTGTCAATTGCCTTTTCAGTGCAGAGTAAATGTACAGTGCCCGGTGTATGTACTGTGCTGAGTGTGTGTGTGTGTGTATGTGTGTCTAGTGCTAAGTGCAATAGGATGTACAGTGCTTGGTACATGCACAGTGCTATATATTGTGTTTACGGTGTTCCACGCTTCTCGCCACCTTTGCTTCCATCAGTCCGTGGGCAGAAGGGTACAACGGCACTGAGGGAGAGCATTGGCCAGTCTGTGCTGCTTCTTCCCTGATCTTTCCAGTGTCGAACAAGGACATGCTCAGCATTTAACACACAGCTACTCATGAGGTACCCTCTACAGCACCATGAATGTCCACATTTATTATCCAGCTCCTCTGTCTGTACATGTTCCAGTACAGAACCGAGTAAATGTATAGCACCACATAATATAAATATTGCCACCTCCTAATATAAATGAGGCATTCCTCTAATATTTTGGGTGGCTTTTTCTGGGACCATGTAAAGTGTGTACTTGCTTCTTGCATTGGCCCTAAAAGTTGTACAACCATAGACTGGATATACACACCTGTGCCTCATGGTGTGAATCTTGCACACACATCTAGATTTGTGTACACATGACTAGTTCCTTCAGTATATATGATCTTGAGTGCTTCTGCACGCAGGCACAATACTAACTGCTTGGATATAGAGGCTCGCAAACACTTTCTGCCCATTTTGCTGAAAATATAGCATGTATACTATCTACTGCTTAGATATAGAGATGTGTACAAGCACCAATGGTCGTTTAAAGGCTTGTGACATCCTGCACCAGTAGCTTTCCTTGATACCATGCAACCCCCAAAATATCCACCTACAATACTGCATAGTGTCTCCTGGCACTATGGGCCCCTTATTGTACCTTTTTGTACCAAAACCATCTATATTTTTATGGTACCCTTTAGCCCAATACTGCCTTGCTCTCTTGACCCTTTATGGGCCAGTACAAGCCTGCATCCTATGCCGTACTACCTTTCAGTTTCATCATGTTTAGTCAAAACCATCCTTCCTCAGTACCATCTTCCATTACACGCGCCCCTTTAAAATGTTGGCCCAATCCCAGCGCCATGCTACCAATAGAGTCCTCCTGGCCCTAGTCCCATCATGATCAAGTACCATCCAGCCCTCAGTCTTAGCCTGCCCCCAGGCACTGTGCTTCCCCTAGTAAAATCCTACCTCATTAGCATACTACCCTAGTACCGTCTTAACTCCTTTGCTGACCTATGCAGCATCAACTCACCCAGAATCACCCTGTCACAAGTACCATCCTCCTTCCAGCACCTTATGGACTTAGGAAGTTCATAGTAGAATAATACACAGTTAAAACGTGTGCCCTCTGCCATGTGTGAATTGAAAATTCATAATTATTTTCATGTGTTAATGTATAAAAGTGAGAAATCACATATTGTGTAAGAGGACATTTGCAAAAAACGCATTTGTCTTAACAAAGAGTAATAATGTGCTGAGAAATGTATCGGACCTAACATTAAGTGCATTTGCCTAGTGTGAAAAAAAGCACTTCTCAAATTCTCTTCTTTCTCTGACAGCTTGTATAAAGCGGCCTTGTGCACCTGTTTGCAGTCACAACGCAAATAGCCAAATCTTCAGTTTACTCCAGCGGTTGCTCATCTCATACAGTGCATACTAACTAACCACTTGTGAATTTGGCATGTCACTCGTGAATATCGCTCAGTTTCCTAACTTCAGAAATGTAGACGTAGCAGATGTCCGATGTGTTGTAAATAATCACCGACTGTGCTGAATGAAAAGTTTCTGAATGAGTGCTACCCTTTCTCCAGGTCTTACTAGTATCACAGTGTCTCTCGCACTAACCTTTTCTTCACCTCGTCACAATCTGCAGCAGGAATCGTGTTTAGTCTGGGGGACTGATGTGGTTTCAGCGGCTGCTAAAAGTGATAGTTGGTTATTTGGTTTGAGTCACATCAGACATAATTGGAGAAACCGGTTCTTGCTCTTTTGCAGGGATGGGTGGAGTTCCGCGGAATCTGGCGGAGTTTTTATGTAACTCCGTGGAATTCCACGGAGTAATACTCCACGAGTTCCGCCCACCCCTAGTTACCTTGCCTCCTTTGTCTGGCCAGTGAGTGTGTGTGCCATAGGCCACCATTTGTCTTTGTTTTCCATGCCATGTGGCCAGGGACCATTTTGTCTTTTCGGTGTCCATAGGCCTACATGTGTTCTTCCCTGTTTACCAGGTCTCCTTGCTTGTTGTTTGACCACGTAGCCAGCAACCATTTTGGGTAGCCAGCTTGTGTGTTTTTGCCATAATCCTGCATGTGTTCTTTGTTGTCCATGCTTTCTTGATTGGTGTTATTGTTTGACCATGTGGCCAGTGGCCATTTTGTGTAACCAGCTAGTGTGCTTTTGCAATAGGCTTGCATGTGTTCTTTGTAGTGGCCATGCCTCCCTGCTGGTTGTTGTTGTTTGACCATTAGCCCTGTGGCTATTCTGTATGGCCAGCCAGTGTGCATTTACAAGAATTCTGCATGTGTTCTTTGTTATGGACATGCCTCCTAGCTTGTTGTTTTGCCATCTGGACAGTGGCCATTTTGTGTAGTCAGTCAGTGTGCATTTGCTATAGGCCTGCATGTGTTCTTTGTTGTCCACTCCTCTTTTATTGGTGTTATTGTTTGACCATGTGGCCATTGGCCATTTTGTGTAGCCAGCCTGTATGCTTTGTCTATAGGCCTGCATGTGTTCTTTGTTGTGTCCATGCCTCCTTGCTTGTTGTTGTTGGCTGATCATGCGGCCGGCAGCCAATTTCTGCAGCCAGCCAGTATGCATTTGCCATAGGCCTGCATGTGCTCTTCTTTGTTGCCCATACCTCCTTGCTTGTTGTTTGACCATGTGGCTGGTGGCCATTTTGTGTAAGCAGCCAGTGTGCTTTTTCCATTGGCCAGCATGTGTTATCTGTTGTGGCCACTGGCCAGACCTCCTTGCTTGCTATTGTTGGTTGACCATGTGGCCAGCTTCAATTTTGTGTAGCCACACTTAGTTTACTTTTTTCCAGTTTTCATTCAAAGCTATTTTCTAGGCAGATTGATAGGAGAGGGCTATGCCTTTTTGTTTTTATCCAGTTATTTACTTTTCTCTGATATAAGTTTAATAATGTATGATGATCATTGTATTATATGTTTATTGTGATTATGAGCAGTGTTTTACATTATATGCATTTTTTTGCATTTTTCACCTTCAGCTTCTTGCCTCCCAATGGGTTTCTCATAGTCCCTTAGTACACCAGCAATAACATTTTTTGTCATTTAAAAAAATGTAATTTTTTATGTTTTTTTACATTTTTCCACCATCCATCCATCTCTTGCCTGCCATAGGTCCACAGCCGCACAACAGCATCGATTTTTTAAGTAGTATTCTATTTTCCCCTGAACCGCCTTCCTGCCAAAGGTGCACACACATACCCCAGCATTCATTTTTTAAGGATTATTCCAATTTCCTCTGGACCTCTTGGCCTGCCAGAGGTGCACACCAGCATTAATTTTTTAAGGATTAGTCCATTTTCCCCTGCACCTCCCTGACTGCGACAGGTGTCTCCCTGGATAAGATGCACATAAAGCAAACATCTGTATGTTGCTATCCTGATTGAAAATAAAATATTTATGTTATGATGATGTGGTTTGAATTTGGAATAGATAAGCTATTGTTGATAAATATTTAGGATAATAACTTAAGTAACCACACTAAATTATATTGTCTTTGTCTGTACTGATTCAAACTGCAACAATGGCACGTTTCACTAAATTTTTTTCTTGCTGATTTGCTTTTAGGTACACAAGAGACATCACCAAGAGTACTGCCAAACAGAAGGCTTGTACAAAGTGACGTGACCACACAACACGTGACGTTAGTTCTCCAATCTCTTCTGCCTATGCAGCTAAGTGCCACTGCCAACTGACAGGTTCAAGATGGCCCAAATAAAGATGTTGTCAAGAAAGTGGCCAGTGAGAAGAAGCAGCATTCCGCCACTGGCGTGCCATTAGGGATCTTTTTCCGAAAGCTTGTGCGTGCAGCACCGGCCTCAGAGGAGCAAGCTGGGAGCAGCACTCTCAATGGCAGCACTCCAACTTAAGCCCAAGCACATGTCTTCACTGAGGCAGCCACTGCAGTCATAAAATTGAATTTGACTCTTTTGCAAAGTAGTACCTGATCATTGCAGGAAACTAAACAAAGTGGACAACAGCCACATCAAGTAATAGTAGATATTTCTGAAGTAGGAGCAGAACAAGACGCTGAGCTTCCTGCTGAGCAAAAACCTCCTCTTTTAGAACCATTAACTTCCAGATCACCGTCAAGAAAAAGGAAGGGTACTCCACCATCTTCCCCAAGACCCCCTTCTGCTGATCTGGACACAGATTAGATCCCAGCAGAGTTTGAGACATGCCAGGAGAGACTCAGGAAAAGGAAAGTTCCTAAAAGCCTTACCAGTATGGAAGGGGATGAGGAGCCAGTCCTTGTCATGGAAGCTGGCACGGAGGAGACCAACATTACCCCTCCTATTAAACCTGCTCTGAGAGATGTGGCATCACTAGCACCACCAGCACCAGTTCCAATATTTGTATGGCCCCGGCTGAGACCTGCACCCACCACTACCTCAGTATAAGTTCGCACTGCAGAGAGGCAATAGTTGACACATCCACCTACCTCCAGTTCTTCGGCATTGGCAATGGCACCAGTGGCACACTCAAACAGTTTGCCTCCCCAGTCTGGGACCTCTTTACAATTAGCAAGTAGGAAGATACCATTGCAATATGCTCAATATGCCATGTGAGTGTTCATTGATGGTACTGTAGGAGAAACGACAAATATGAAAAAACACCTCACTATCCGGGGGGGGGGGAGATGCACCTTAAAAAATTGCTTCAAGTGATGGTGGTGATGAGAGATGGGAATCATCTCTGATCACGGTGAAGGTGATGAGGAAGAAGAGGGTGAAATGCTCTTTACACAAAGCAGCCCTGTCCCCACACTGCACCAGTCACTCGCCTCAGCAACCTTGCAATGACACAAGAGTCAGATGGAGCTACCACATCAACAGCATACAGTGACTGCCCCAAGAAGCACATTGAGTTTTTCTCTCCCGAAGTTGCCTGTGTCAGTAACAGCAGAAAAGAAAAAAATCCAGGCTACTATTATGGGCATGTATAAGCAGGAGGGGCCGTACGAACACAACCACCCACTGGCACATTTGCACAATGGGAAGCTGGCTAAATTGTTAGCGCTGCATCTCCAACCATTTTCTTTTGTGGAAGGAGTGGGTTTTTTAGAATTTGTGGCAGCCATCTTCCCAAAATGGAAGGTTCCCAGCCGGACCTATTTTGCCAAAGCTGCTGTTCCAGCACTCCATCACAATGTGCTGCAATTGGTTGGAGAAGCTTTGCAGCAGAATATTGTTCACAGTATCCACCTGACGACAGACATGTGGACCAGTTGTCAAGCCACTGATTACATGTCTATCGCTGCACTCTGGATCTCTTTTGTAGGGGTTAGGCAACAGCTATCTATAGGTCTCAACACTGAAGAAGGTTTTAAGGGCATTCGGCGGGAAAGCAACAGTATCCATGTTCACCACGGAGAAATCCCTTACTGCTGAAAGCAACTTGGAAGACTTTAACAGCAAAGTGTTTGAATGGCTGCAACCCAGAGGTCTCATAATGGAATCTGTTGCCACGGACAATAGCAGTAATATAGTTAAAACCATGGCAGATGGTGGCTATTTCAGGGTCCAGTGTTTGGTGCATTGCTTCAACCTGTGCAGGACGTCCTCAAGAAAGAAGACATAGTCAGCAACTTACTGACAATTTGCAAAAGAATCTGCACTAATTTCAGCCATTCTTTTAAAGCCTGGAAGTAGTTGTGGCTCATACAGCGTGTTGATAGAGTACCAGTTGTGTGCTATGTGCATAACGGTTACGTCCTCAGCCACGCTGCTGGTGTAACCGTTACATCCTACTACCCACCCACAGGGAAGCGCTGGCATTCCCCCGTGGGCCACCCCTTTTGACCCCCTCACCAGGGATGCCAGTGCAAGCAGCAATCTGATGATTTTGGTGCACTAACGGAGTGCCGACATCATCAAGTGCAGCCGGGGATGCGCTGGAAGCCATTTGCTTTAAGCACATCCAGGGAGAGGACTGTGTTTTGGTGTATCCTTTTCCTGAGGGTGGGGGTTTGTAGGAATACAGACGCAGGGGGAAAGGACTTTCCTGCATCTGTATAGAGTGGATTCCTGCTCCACGATCACGGGTGGGGCCAGGTGGAGTGGAGGTGGGGTGGAGCAGGAATCCACCCACTAGACCAATAGACTTTGTTTTTGGGCAATTGCTGTTGGAGCGACCCCTTCGGCAAGGATCACTCCCCAGGGAGTATTTTTAATCTGTGTTTGGCCCCCGGGAATGAGTCATCTGTTTTTAGGCTGATATGTCCCCCGGGGAGGTTCGAAACCAACTAGAAGCCAGGGATTCTTTACATTGTAATGACTATGGTGAGCAACCCCTTGGGAAAGGGTTGCTCCTGTTGGGGGACACTTTTTTTTAGGAATCCTGCCCCTTCCTCCCCCCAGAGAGTACATCAACCAATATTCCACTTGGCACTTGCCTCTAGACACCAGGGTTATTGGGTTGTATATGTCGAAGTGTGGCCGCTTGGACAAGAGTAATTCCCCTTTATTGGGGAAATGGTTTGGTAATTTCCCCCCCCAGAGCAGATCAGCCTTATTTCTAGACCCAGCCACCCCCATGGGTGGCAGAAAGCCACTAGACCACCAGGGATTGTATATGCATGGTGCATAATGTTTTGGGGAGTGGCCCCTTGGGTAAGGGTTGTTCCCCTTTTGGGGGTGAAGGCGTTGGCCATTTCTGCCCCCGTGGGGGCAGATCACCTATATACTTTTAGGCCCATCTGCCTCCAAGGGGCAGGAGCCACTAGACCACAAGGTGTTTAATTGTATATGGCGCAAAATGTTTTGGGGAGCGGCCACTTGGGCAAGGGTCACTGCCTTTTTGGGGGTGAATATTTGTCTGTTTCTGCCCCCCTAGGGGGCAGATCTGACATATAATGTTAGGTCCATCTGCCCCAAGGAGGGCAGATGTCACTATACCACCGGGGATTTTATTATATGTGGCGCATCAAGTTTTGGGGAGCGACCCCTTGGGCAAGGGTCACTCCCCTTTTGGGGTGAAAGTTTTGGGTGTTTCTGCCACCTTTGATGGCAGATTGGCCATATATTTTTATGCCCATCTAACCCCAAGAGGGGAAGAAGTTACTAGATGCCAGGGAAAATTGGTATGTGAACTAAAGTTCGGCTGATGGTCTGGTGTTCTGGCGTTTGGCTCGCTGTGTGTGGACTGGCGCTTGGCTGGAAGTGTTCGTGGCTGGCATTGGGATTGTGATGGGCAGACTTCATAATGTTTTATAATTTTAACTGGTTTATTTCTTGTCATCATTTGCATTTGTAATTGTAATGTTAATTCTCCTTTTTATTCTAGTGCAAAGCTTTTGTTTTGCATTAAGTCCCTTGTTTGTGGTTTTGTCACTGGTTGATCTGCAGTTTGTGTAGATGCATCTGTTTGGTAAGAACAAGTTTTTTGCGCTGTTTGCTCCAAATGAGTATCAGTGCCCTGCATGAATGCGTTTTTTGTAAATGGTGTAAATGCAGCATATTTTGCTTCTGTTTTATAGTGTATAAAATTCTCCTTGTATTTGTGCATGATGTGTATTTTATTGTCTTGTGAGTAATTTTCTTTTGTTTTTCCTTTCTAGTGCAGAGTAGGTGCTGGTGAGTCTAGCTGTCTCTGGCAAGTGAGTGGTATTGTTTTTTCAAAATATAGGTCTTTGTGCGGTTTGTATTAATTGACTTTTCCTTTCAGACTACAAGTAGTTTTACTCTCCATTTGATAAAGCCACACTTTGTTGATAAAGTGTTGGGTATTGTTGACTTATTTGTCAAGTTACTTTTCTTATTAAGGATTATGACTATCCTCAGGATTACCGCTCTAGGCTGTAGATATGCTTTTTGAGTCTTCCTCTGACCATGATTATGAGCCTGACTCTGCATCTGAGGTAGAGGAGGAAGTCCAAGATTCTGGCAGTGAATTTCCAATCTGAGAGGGATCATCTGATGATGAAGCCACTCTCAGTGCAGATGAAGTGCTGCTTTTAGAGGAGGACACAGATGTGCCAATAGTGCAGCAAGAGGCATCTGGATTGCAGTCTGGGGTTAAAAGGCTTCCGATTGGAAGTGCTGCACTCTGGATTGCCCCAAACATGGTGCAGCTGGTGTTGCCTGCCTTTAGTGGTGCTGCAGGGTGTAGAGTGACTACTGAAAACTTTTGCCTGTATATTTCTTTCAGTTGCTTACTGATGATATATTTTTGGATGAGATTTTTGACCAGACATATTTGTATGTTGAACTCTATTTGAGGGACTACAATGCCAGACTTAAGCCCCACTCTAGAGCCACCCGGTGGACTCCCACAAATCTGGATGAGTTGAAGAAGTTCTTGAGTTTAACTTTTTTGATGGGCTTGAAAAGGAAGCGGTCACTGTCTTCATATTGGACTACTAGTCCTTTGATGGCAACAGCTATATTTCCTGCAACAATAAGTCGTGAAAAGTTTTTGCTTCTTCTTCAGAGGCTGCATTTTGTTTAAATGCTTCAGTGTTGCCACAAGATTACCCTGTTAGTGACCGTCTTCTTAAGATTTGGCCTGTCTTTGATCACTTTGTAGACCAAGTTTCAGAGATCTATGTTCTAGGGAGAGAAATAGCTGTGGATGAGTCTGTGGTCCTGTGCGAGGACTGTTTGATTTTTAGGCAGTACATTCCTAGCAAGAGGGCACGTTATTATATTGAGATGTATATACAGTCTGAGAGTAGTACTGGACAGTATTGAACCCCCTGGTTGTCCGTTCACTTTCGGAGTAAGTGAGAAAAGTGTGTGGGAACTTAGTAGATTACTTTTAACAAAAGTCACCATTTATACGTAGATAACTTCTACACTGGTGTGCAATTGTTCAGGGAAGTGTTCAAAATAGACACTGTTGCTTGTGGCACAATCTGATGTAACATAAAGTTTACCCAAAAGAGCTTTTTTGTAAAAAAAGCTTGAGAAGGACAGAGCAGTGCCTTGCATAGCGATGAACTTCTGGCTGTGAAATTTTCTGACAGGAGAGATTTCTACATGCTGACTTACATCCATGATGAAAGTACTTCACTTGTGACTGTTTAGGGTCAGGTTGCTGAAGTGCGCAAACCTGTGTACATTTTAGACTATAATAAGCACATGGGAGATGTCAATAGAGTAGATCAGAGGTTGGAACCTTACACTGCTGTTCGTAAGGCTTACATTTGGTATCAGAAGTTGGCTATCCATTAATTCCATTAAGCAACCTTAAATGCTTTTATTGTATTTAAGGATTGTTCTCCAGAGTCAATGATGACATTTGTTCAGTTTCAGCAGTCTGTGATAGACAGCCTTGTTGTAGTGGAACAGGTAAGAGTTTCTAGAGCTGCAGCTGTGGAGGATGTGGCTAGACTGAAAGATCTCCACAATAGGAAACTTCTTACAGAATCCAACAGGCTGCACTGCCACATCTTGGTTTGAATCAAATGAATCAATTTCTTATATGTTACTTTATCCTTAATTTCACCGTTCATTTTTCATTTTACTCTTTTTACTCTTATTTTCTGTTCAATTCATTTTACTCAATCTTTTAAACGTGGGTATCTCACAAAGGCCCAGGAATCAAAAGTGGGTTCCACAAACCATAGCTTTATTAAAATAACCCAATGCATTTCGGGAAATCGATTCCCTTCGTCAGGGGCATCTACAATATACAAGAAATAAAATTGTTTAGCTAACATCATCATCTTCATAACATTCTTCATTTTAAACCCACTACATAGCTTTATCAATTACAGCCACAGTTTCAAACCATTTATAAATAGCATTAATCATATTCTGAGCATTGTGATGTGTTCATTTCATTATTTTACCCTTCCATCTGCAGTTTGTTAAACACCCAATTCACCCCCAGTACGCTACACCATGTGCCACATGTTGCCAAATATACGTCCCTCAACGCTTACCCTGGTTTTTGAATCACTACATTAAGTATAAAACAAATCATTCCTTCCTTCCCTTCCAGCGTGTGCAAACGCTTCTAATACGAATTAAACCATGTTACTGCGAAGGCATTCTCTTTTATATCCCAACCCATAGTCAACGTCACTCAATGATTAATTGCACGTGTGCACATCAAAACCTTTCACGGGCGTTTAACACGGATACTACAACTCCCAGAATACTGTTTTTCTAATCCTTTAGTTAGGGTAATGCTTACAAAATTATGCTTATGTTCACTTTGTTTTCGATTGATCCATTAAACTCTTACATAAAAACTTTCCTTCCAAACATTACTCCGTAGTCAAAATGAAGTGTTGAACTTGTGCTAAATAGTCCAATATGGAAGAGAATCCCACTTCTGTCCTTTTGCCGTCCACAAAATACCGGTAATCCTGTTTAATTCCTTTAAGTTCCTGATGTCTGTTTATACTCTAGTGTAATCTTGGGTGCAATCTCGTTGAGACAAATTAAATCATGCTGATGAAGTTCAAAGAAAAGAGATGCACTCCTCTTCATCCTTGTTTTTTAATCCTTTCTTTAACCGTTTCTTTAAGGATAAAGTAACATATAAGAAATTGATTCATTTGATTTAAACCAAGATGTGGCAGTGCAGCCTGTTGGATTCTGTAAGAAGTTTCCTATTGTGGAGGTAAATTGTCGTAGCGCAAAGAGACGAAGCGCGTAGCAGGTTTTGCACACCGTCAAAAGCACAACGGTTAAAGAAACGGTTAAAGAAAGGATTAAAAAACAAGGATGAAGAGGAGTGCATCTCTTTTCTTTGAACTTCATTAGACTGAAAGATCACCACTTTCCTGATCAAATTCTTCCCATGGCCTAAAAAGACTTTCCCGCTAAGAAATGTAGAGTCTGTGCCTGAAGTGGTATGCAGAAGGATAGTCATATGTACTTCCCTGATTGTCCTTCTAGTCCTGTGCATTTTGTAAATTGTACCATACACAATGGAGTTTTTGGTTGCAACAGCGAGCGTAAAAGTAAACTAACTGGTCTTTATTGTTTTATATTCTTTGTTCAGATTTCACAGTTGGCATTTGTGTGATGTATTTAGTTAGAACTTGTTTGTTTGTAGTTATAGTTTTGTGTCTACTTCCAATGGTTTTGTGTTTTCTTGTTTGTTTAAAAAAATGTGATGCCAGTGTTCCTGGACTGGCGCTTGGCTGGTGGTGTGCGTGGACTGGCTTTGGCTGGTGGTGTGTGTGGATTGGCTTTTGGCTGGCAGTGAGATTGGACTGGCATTTGGGTGGCAGTGTACATGAATTGGTGTTTGGTTGGCGGTGTGCATGGACTGGCACTTGACTGGTGGTGTGTGTGAGCTGGTGCTTGACTGCTGATGTGTGTGAGCTGGCTTTTGGCTGGTGGTGTGTGAGTAGTGATATGCTGCTGGTCACTACACACACTGCTATCCAAACACCAGTGCACACACACAGTCAGCCACCAGCCAGTGTGATTGCAGTGTCAGTCATGTGGGCATATGAAACTAATGGGCCCTTGAATGGCACTGTCTGTTGATGTGAGTGTTGAAATTTACTGGGCACGCAGCTGGCGGTGTGAATGGTCTTTTGTGTGTCACTTATGAAAGGTGTGTGAATGGCTTGTAAATCGGTTGGTGCCTTGTTGCGGCTTTACAGGAGTAAGACCGTGACCTCTGGTCTGGGTCAACTCTCTCCCCGGCAGCTCCGCAGTACCGACGCCATGCCGCAGTGTTGAGTCCTCCTCCTGGTGAGGGTTCACACCTGCAGCCTGCTTCCTGCCTGCATCGGAGCTGCTCCTGTCTCCGCCTGCCTGGTGCCCTTATTTTGATTTAACTGCCCTTATTTTAATCTGCACTGCCCCGCTAGGTGTCGCCTCATTCCATTAGCCTTTTTTAATTTATAATTTAATTTAATATACCGCCGGATTTTCCTGCCGCTGCTGCCCCTGCGGCACCTCCCCCCTGCACAGCCCCTGCCTCCAGCCTCTCGTCCCGCCCCCTCCCCTACTTAATAGCGGACGTGTGTAGCAGGCGCGCCAAAGCAAGCCCGTCTGCGCCCGTCCACGACCCGACCGCGGCCAGCGCCAGGGACCCTGGATCTATGACCCCCCTCCGCTACAACTCCACCGCTCTCCTCGCACTCAACCCCAGAAGGAACAACAACTGCCAGAGATCAATGCCGAACACCACCCACGGCCAGTTCTCCTGTCTACACTGCCCACAATCCTTCAACATCGACAGCGCCCCCACTACCACTGAACCCACACCGGACGCCCATACCACCAAAGCGCTGACGTGCATCCTCCTCAACGTGCGCTCCTTACACAGACACGCCGTAGAGATCTGGGACCTGCTCGACACTCTCTCACCAGACGTCGCCTACCTCACAGAAACATGGGCCAACGCCACCTCCGCCCCTGACATCGCCACTGCCATCCCCGACGGATACAAGATACAAAGAAAGGACCGCCCCCACCGCCCAGGAGGAGGACTCGCCATCGCACACAAGAGCTCCCTCCGTCTCTCCACCTCCAGCATGAGCGACCCCCTCTCCAACACAGAGCACCTCCACTTCCAGATCCAAACCAGCCCCAGAACCATGCTGCGCGGGACCCTCATCTACAGCCTCCCCCGGGCCTTGCCCTTCTTCCGCCACCACCATTGCCGACCTCGTCGCACCCCACGCCATCGCCTCCATGGACTACATCTTCATCAGAGACCTGAACTTCCACCTAGACAACCGCAGCGACCCCGACTCCACCACCCTCCTTGACAACCTCGCAAACCTCAGACTGAAGCAGCTCATCACCACCCCATCCCACAAAGCAGGGCACACCCTTGACCCCATTTTCGCAGGAGGGACAAACATTCACTTCAGCCACACCATGCAGCTCTCCGGACAGACCACCACTGCGTACACTTCACCTTCAATACCACCACCGCATCCAAATCCGCCCACCCCCGCCACGAAGGAACTGGAGTACGATCACAGAGGAACACCTCAACACCACCCTCCTCCACGACCCCCCCCACCACAACCGACACCAACTCCGCAGCCAAAGAACTACACCGCTAGATCACCGGCTGCGCTGACAAGCTCGCACCCCTTAGCCACCCCATCAAACAACGCCCCCTGAAGGCCGCCTGGTTCACCACCAACCTCCAAGAAGACAGGCACTCCTGCAGATGCCTCGAGGAACTCTGGTGGAACAGGAAAACCACCGAAGACCAGAACAACTACAGGAACTCCATGAATGAATACCACCAGCGCATAAGAGCCACCAAGCGGACCGTTATCAAGAACAAAATCCACACCAACGCAAGTAACGCAAAAGAACTCTTCAGCGTCATACAGCAGTTCACCAAACCCCCCAGCGAAGCCACGGACATCACTCCATCTCAGGACCTCTGTAACAAGCTCAGTTCCTACTTCCACCTGAAAACCAAGACCCTCTATGACAACTTCAGCGAACAGACTCCGGACACCACCCCCCTCTCCACCACCGACAACCAGCCGACCATCACCACTTGGAAACCTGCCACCACTGAAGACACCGCCACGACCATGAAGAACCGGGACCACCCTCCTCACCGCCACCGATGACATCCGTATGCTACTCGACCAGGGTCACACTGCAGCTCTCATCCTACTAGACCTCTCCGCAGCCTTCGACACCGACTCACACCGCACTCTCGCAGCCAGACTCCATGACGCTGGTATACGAGGAACCGCCCTCGACTGGATCCGCTCCTTTCTCTCCGGCAGAACCCAAAGGATCAGACTCCCTCCCTTCCTCTCCGAACCTACAGAAATCAACTGTGGAGTACCCCAAGGCTCCTCGCTCAGCCCCATGCTCTTCAACATCTACATGGCCCCCCTCACCATCAGACAGCATTGGCTCAGCATAGTATCTTACGCCGACGACACCCAGCACATCCTCTCTCTCTCACAAAGAACACCGAAGACACCAGACTCAGCTTCCAAGAAGTAATGAAAGACGTCGCAGCCTGGATGAGCGACAGCTGCCTAAAACTGAACTGGGAGAAGACAGAGGTCCTCGTCCTTGGACCCTCCCCCACTGCGTGGGACAGCTCCTGGTGGCCCCCTGCCCTCGGAAGCCCACCCACCCTGACGGACCATGCCCGGAACTTCGGCATCATTCTAGACTCCTCCCTCACCCTGACCCGTCAGATCAACGCTGTCGCCTCCACCTGCTTCAACACCCTCTGCATCCTCCGCAAAACCTTCAAGTGGATCCCCCCCGAATGCAGAAAGACCGTCACCCACGCACTCATAACCAGCAGACTGGACTACGGTAACGCCCTCTACGCCGGAATAAACAAGACCCTGCTGCACTAGCTCTAAACCATCCAGAACACCGCAGCCAGACCTGTCCTCGGAACCCCACGACACGAGCACATGACCCAGCACCTATGTGACCTTCACTGGCTCCCAGTCGAGAAGAGAGTAACCTTCAAGCTTCTGACCCACGCCTATAAATCCCTCTACAACATCGGACCCAAATACCTCAACGAAAGAGTCTCCTTCCACGTACCCAAAAGGAACCTCCGCTCCGCTGACCTCACTATGGCAGGGACCCCACGCATCCACAGAACCAGAGCAGGTGGAAGAGCCTTCTCCTACGTCGCAGCAAAGACCTGGAACGAGCTCCCAGTCAACATCAGACACTCCCCCACTCTGCACACCTTCAGGAAGAGCCTCAAGACCTGGCTCTTCGACTGATCCGGAGCTGCACCCCCCCAGCGCCTTGAGATCCTCACGGGTGAGTAGCGCACTTTTATAAACCCCTGATTGATTGATTGATTGATACAGCTCATGAGCTGTGAGCCATTGGTTCATTTTTTTGACCGTTCAATTATTAATAGTGCATTTCATTTTTGTGAAATCTCTTGTTAATAAAAATGTTAATGTTCTGAACCTTCACTTACCCTTGTGCCAAATCTAACCAGTATGTGTATGTACTTGATGACTAGATGGTTGTGAAGTAATATTTGTATTTTCTGTCTTCCTTTACCAAGGTGACATTGTCTCTACATTGTCTGCTGATGTGAGTGTTGTAATGTGCTCAGCCTGTGGCTAGTGGTTTGAACGGTCTTGTGTGTGTCATGTATAAAAGGTGTGTGAATGGCTTTTAAAGTGGTTGGTGCCTTCTCACAGCTTTACAGCTCACGAGTTGTGAGTCATTGGTGTATTTTTTGGAACGTACAATTCTTAACAGTGCATTACATTTTTCTGAAATCTCTTTTTAATTAAATTTAGCATTCTGAACCTTCACTCACCCTTATGCCAAATCCAACCAGCATGTGTGTGTACTTGAGGAATAGATGGTTTTGCTGTAATATTGGTATTTTCTGTCTATCTCTGCCAATGTACACATTGGGGCCGATTCCGATCTCGGCCGGTAGGGCACCGAATCGGATTCGGCTTAACCGGATCCGATTCGGAGCCCTCTTTCCCGACCGATTCGTACGTGCGTCCGGCCGAGCGAGTATGATGCGCGCCGCGAGCAGCCCGACCGACTCGCGCCGTACGGCTCGAAAGAGCAGTCGGAGCCGCACTTTGGGGGTCCATGTCGGACCCCCCCTGTACACGTAGCCGCGTGAGTCGCACACAGGGGGGACCCATGGGTCCCCCCTACCTGTGCATGTATGCCGCGAGTCACTTCGAGGCGTACCCACTGTAGGGGGCACCCTTGTTTGCCTCGCACCCATTGGGTCAATGGGAGCCCGCATACGCGTTGTACGTCCGGCTCCCATTGACTCAATGAGAGTCCGACCGACTCGAGTCCGATTGCATGCGTGCGCATCGTACTCGTTCGGTCGGACTGCCAGAGTCCGATTCGGTCAGAAATCTCTCCGGGTCCGGCTCGGTCGGAGAGATTTCCGGCTTGAATCGGAATCGGCCGCATTGTCTCTAGGGAAAACCTTCCAACTCTAGATATTTTTGTAAACTAAACACTCGGGAGAGTACAGGGTGATGTGTCTCTCATGTACCTCAACAAGTTTTCTTACCCACACTGTCCTACAAACCTCAAAATGTGACTAAAGTCACACATTTTCCTTGCATTACTGTGCCATATTCTTCCAGAATCAGACAGAAACCACAAATTTCCTACCACCCAGTGTTCCCCCATGTCTCCTGATAATAATGCTTCTTCACATGTGTGGGTGGGCAAGTGTCCGTGACAGGGAAGGGCCCAAAACGTATTGTGGAGGCATCAAAATTATCGATCACAACAACCCGGTTTTGCAAGGGGTCATCTGTGTTTTTGGTCCTGGGCTTGGCGACCATCTAGGGAAACCTACCAAACCCAGACAGTTCTGAAAACTAGACACCGGGAGAGTCCAGGGAGGTGTTGCTTGTGAAGATCCTCCAACATTGTTTTACCTAGAATCCATTGAAGACATCACATTTAGCTAAAATAATCACATTTTCTTCACATTTCTGTGTGGGAAAGCTGTGGGATCACTTGGCCAGTACAAATTTCCTACCACCCAACATTCCCTTAGGTCTCCCGATAAAAATGCTACCTCACTTAGTGGGCCAAGTGCCCCTGATAGGGAAGGGCCCAAAACTCTGAAACCAGAAGGGTCCAACAGATATAAAGGTATATTGCTTTAAAAAATCTGCCATAGTTAGAAGAAGTTACAGGTAAAAACATAGGCACAAATGACTGTTGTTTTCAACTCAATTTCAAGAGTTTTTTTTTATTTCTACTGTTGCTTTCTATAGGAAAATCTTAAAGGATCTGCACAAATGACCCCTTGCTGAATTCAGAATTTTATCTACGTTTCAGAAACGTATAGCTTTCTGGGAACCAATTTGGATTTCACACCCATTTTTACCACTAATTGGAAGCAGGTTGAAAGCCCAAAAAATAGGAAAAATTGTTTATGTCCCGGTAAAATACCGAAACTGTGTAGAAGAATTTTGTTTTTGACAAAAGTCTAACTGTTCATAGAAGCTGGGAAGATCGTGATTTTAGCACCACAGACCCTTCATTGATACCGTTTGTAGGGTAAAAACTGACTCTTTCTTCAGCAGCACTTTTTTTCCTATTTTTCCCAAAAGCTCAAAATGTAACTATATTTTGGTGAATTTCGCAGTCCCCTCAAGGAGAATTCACAAACCCTGGGTACCATTTGGAATCCCCAGGATGATTGAAAAAATGGACGCAAATTTGGCACCGATACCTTATGTGGACAAAAATTGATTTGGGCCTAATCGAGAACTACCCAAATAGCCAAAAAAAGTCTTAGCACAGAGGGGGAAAAGGCCTAGCAGCGAATAGGTTCAAGCCCTCATTCAGGAGGTGCCAACACGTTGGAACTTGACCAATTACATGTTGCAATGTCTGTTTGAGCAGTGCAAACCGATCAATGAGTATGTCATTCGAAGTGGAGGAATTGCAACTGTGAAAAAAAATCTCCATTGTGATAGACAAATGGGGCCTAGTCAAATGCCTGACTGAGACACTACTTCCTTTTGAGGTATTCACACGGGAAGTCAGCAAGGATGACAGTACGATGGCCCATGCTATCCCATTGTTGCATCTGCTAAAAAATGGTGTTAAGGATGATGGATGAAAGCTTCTCAGGTGTAAATGAAGATGCACATAATTTGGTTCACAGCTTAATCCTTTGCTGATAATACAGGGCTGCAAAGAGACATCATGTTGTCCAAAGGGGACATCTGTGTCACAATACTTGATCCATTGTACAAACAAATACTGCCCACTTTAATTGCTTTTTCAGGGGATGTTTCAGAATACAAGATATGGCTTGTTCAGTGAACCAGAGACCTTGAAGAAGAATGGCTGGAAATTAGAGTCCCACCCCCAGGTACACATTCTGGGATGCCTCCTTCAATTTCCAAACAGGACAGTCTTGTTTTCTCACAGCAGCCAATACCAGCAACCATAACACCTGCTGCAATGACAACTACAGAAATGCAACAATAGGCCAGAACCTCCTCATTGGGTTTGTTTCAATTTTCAGATCTTAAGTCCAATGCAGAGGCAAAGGCCAAAAAGGTCAAACAAGTGGCAGCACCAATGACCATTCAGAGGATGTTTCAGGACTATCTGGATGTCCCAAGAGAGGTGTATATGGATCAGAAACCATTGGTGTATTAGTATGGGAAGATGTGCCAATGGCCAGAGCTCAGCAGACTGGCAATAAAGTATCTAACTTGTCTCATAGCCAGTGTGTCTGCTGAATGTGTGTCAAGTGCAGCTGGCACAGTTGTCACAGTGAGAAGGACCAGTCTCTTGCCTCCAAATGTGGAGAGATTGACCATGATCAAAATTAACCAATACCTCATACAAACCATTATACTATTCCTGAAATACCACAGGAGGAGAATGAGGGTGATTGATCAGACTCAAGTATGTTAGATCATGATGATCAACTTCTGGGTGAACCACCTGAGTTTGAGGAAGAACCCTACTTCTTTGACTAAGAGTAGGCTACCACAGAACATTTTGATTATTTATCATTGTACTGCTTTGCCCAAAAAAAAAAACGATTTAGCTAGTGGAACATTTTGTTTGTGACTGACTTATGCAACACCAGACACATGTATGGCTGGATTGGAGGTGGACCAGTGTGCAGTGAAGAATCCTCATTCCATTCAAGGACATTGGAGACAATGCCTGCCTATCTCCAATGCCTACCCTTCTTTTCTCATTCCCTAGCAGGACTGCCCCAGTAAAGATCATTTGATTTACTAGACTGCCAAATTCCAATATGTTGCTTGCATCAAAGAGGATATTCAAATGAGTACCTACCACCCTGCTTGGACTGGAACAGATAACTAACTATTGCACCATTGAGTGATATATTATTGAGTGATGATTAATGATTCAAATGTTGACAGACAGAGAGGGAGTGTGTTTAACTAATAATTTGTAAACTTGATTTCAAGGATTTGCAGTGTTTGTGGCCTGATGTGTGATCATTTTTCCTGAAGGTGATTGACCCTTCCACATGTAGCGAGTTTTACTTGCAGGGTCCACCTCTTTTTTCTGGTTCTTCAGAGAGCAAAACAGTCACTTTAGTTAACAAACGCAAATCTACACAAAAATGCTCAAATTTAGTTTCTCTACTTGTTCTTCAACAGCAGTGCACTACAGATCTGGGGATGGGGTTGGACAGATTTGCTACTTGGAGTCAGGAGGAGGATGGAAGGACTCATGGTGGGACTACCTCAACAGCCAGAAGAAGAAAGGTCTCAAGTCTATTGACTTCAATGGGAAACCAACATGAGGATGACTCTAAAGCCTACTCAGCTCTGTGGACTGGAGAGAGGTGTGTTGATTTGGCAAATGCTGCTGAGTGGGTGTGCTGGGTCAAATGTGCAACTCCTCCTATGTAGTTGTGGTTGGGGGGCTAGTTGCTTGTAACTGGAGACAGACTTGTGATGCCAAATCATCATCATCACATGATGAATACACTTGGCTAAATGTTATGATGACAGTTGTGAGATTGATCAGCCCAGTACATGCAGCTACTTGTCTGTGATTGATTTTAAATTACTCTCACTTCTCAGTTAATCGATATGCCATGAGTGATAAAATGAATGATTGCTGCAGCCTATGCTCTTGATCTGCGTCTTGGTAGTTGGTACACTCCTCATGAAGCTTACCTTTTCTCCTCCTTGACTCTACAGTGTTATCTCTGTTTTACAATCTGCAGGCTTCTTCTTCTCCTGCATGAAAGGCGAAAGCTCCAAAACACTCCTGCTTACCTTACTGGACCGGTTCAGCCAGCAGCTACTTGTCTGTGATTGATTTTAAATTACTCTCACTTCTCGGTTAATCGATATGCCATGAGTGATAAAATGAATGATTGCTGCAGCCTATGCTCTTGATCTGCGTCTTGGTAGTTGGTACACTCCTCATGAAGCTTACCTTTTCTCCTCCTTGACTCTACAGTGTCATTTCTGTTTTACAATCTGCAGGCTTCTTCTTCTCCTGCACGAAAGGCGAAAGCTCCAAAACACTCCTGCTTACCTTACTGGACCGGTTCAGCCAGTCACCAAAGACGGACATTCCGAGAAGAATGTAAATGCACCACCCAATTTGGCAATAGAGCATCATTTTTCTTTTAACATTCAAAATTTTAAGAACTGTGTGGGTTCACTAATTACAGAGGGAGCCAGGCTGCACACAATTTGGTCAAGGTTGTACAGTAACATCGGGCCCTTATTCAAATGATGCAAGACAATGGGCTCACTGATGCTAGGGCACAACTTAACCCACAGGAGGGGGGTAGCACATATTTCTCTGCGCCACATAGAGCTGTAGCGCAACTGGATTATTTCCTGGTCTCACACTGCCTCCTTACAACTTGTACCATTAAGAAATTCCCCCAGGCTATGTCTGATCACAATCCCTTGGTCTTGGAGATAACAGGCATAATGGCGGACACGCCAGTGCATAATTGGACATTTGAGAGGGCCCTGCTTCAAGATCCTAATTATATTCAACATATGAACAAATGGCTTGGGGAATTCTTGGAGGTTAATAGAGGCAGTGCAAGCTATGGTATGGTGTGGGATGCTCTTAAAGCTGGGGTCAGAGGGGAGACCTTGAGCTACTCTTTGAATCGGAATAAAGAAGCAAGACAACATTTAAATACCATGTACAACACAATGTTGGATAGTGAAGAAGAGTTGGTTAGAGCTATTGCAAACGGGTTAAGTATAGAAAGGATAGTCCAGAAATTGGCAGTGGTAAAAGCTGCGGCAGGAGAAACAGTGGCAGAAAGATCAGCAGAAAAATGTTTGGCCTGGCGGCAATCATGCTATGAATATAGCTAACAAGTTGGGCACATGCTTGCCACTAGGACAAGACAGAAAATTGCTGGGGGGGACATCATAGAGGTTAAAAACCAAAATGGTGAAGCAGTCACAGAGATCAGGGAAATAAGGGTGGTATTTCAAAAGTACTATGAAAACTTATACGGGGAAGAGGGACATAAGGAGCCAAAATACATAAAGGAATATTTGGAATTACTCACTAGTGAGATATTTTTACAAGAGGACTCAGAGGCCTTATAACCTACATTCACAGATGAAAAAAATTGAAAAGCCCTCAAGGAACTCCCTTCCGGCAAGGCTGTGGGACCTGATCAAATCCCATTAGAATTTTATAAAGTTTTTTTCCCAGTTTTGGGGGATGATCTAAGACAGGTAATGCATCAGGCACAGAAAGGGGAGGCTCCCCCGGAGTCATGGGCAGAAGCTAGCATAGTTATCTTTTTAAAGAAAGGGAAGCCCCCTAATGAGGCCGGATCTTATAGACCCATTAGTCTCATGAATAGTGATACAAAGATTTTTTCAAAAAGTTTAGCAAATCGCTTTAGTATCATTATTGGGAAAGTGATATCACCCTGACAGCATGGGTTCATCCCTGGCAGAGGAACGGCCGAACATATTCGCAGAGTTATTACTATGTTTGATGGCACTGCAGTCACTGGAGACCCTATGGCACTCATCCTACTTGACGCGGAGAAGGCGTTCGATAGGGTCTCATGGGATTACCTATGGGCCGTACTTGAGAATGTGGGGGTAGGAAAGGGGTATATAAAAACGGGCATACGGACATTGTACAGAACTCGGCAGGCCCGACTCCGGTTACTGGGTGGACGGAGTGAACCTATTTTCATCACACCGGGGACAAGACAGGGGTGTCCTTGCACCCCCCTCTTATTTGCATTTTATATAGATCCCCCAATTAGGAAAATTGAGGCGAACATGGGGATTTATCCCATCCGACTGAACGGATTTGAAACTAAAATTTTAGGGTATGCGGATGACTTGGCAATAACAGCCGCAAATCTGCTGGCTGCCTTAACGGAAATAGAACACGAGGTGGAATGCTTTGGGTTGTTTTCTGGCTATCGGCTTAACCGGGAAAAGACACAAATAGTAATCAATAACAAACTTTCCTTGTCGGACTCACGGGTGACTGAATGTGCAACATATCTTGGGGTCACGATAACCTCAGAATTGGGTGAAGTAGTGGAAAAAACCTCATCCCAGTTATACAAAAAAGCAAAAAAGATCTGGAAAGGCTCAATAATTTGCATCTCTCGATTGTGGGACGATGTAACATTATCAAAATGATACTCCTTCCAAAAATGTTATATTTATTTAGAACCATACCCCTTGCATTTGAGAACCATTTATTTAAAGAAATGGATAAAATGATTAACAGATTTGTTTGGGCGCAAGGAAAGACTAGAAGAGCCCTTAGATATATGTCTTTACCCAGGGAAAGGGGGGGCTGGGCAGTCCCAGAACTAAAAATGTATTACTGGGCTACAGCAATCCAATACTTTTGAGGGCTATTAGGAGGGAAGGTTGTGGACCGGTGGAAAAGAGATGCTCCTCTGGATGTATACGAACTGTTATTAGAGAGAGAGGTCCCTAACTGGCTTTTGAGATTCAGTGAAGCCAGTTACTACAACAAAGTTAAATTTAAGACTCTCGGTGCAGCAGCAGTAGTTTGGACCAGTGTCAGGAACAAGCTAGGGCTAGGAAGGATGAATTATTATACTTCTCTGTTTGGAAATCCATCACTCCCTGAGGTATTTCATGATGGGGTTATGTTGCGTTGGGATGCACTGGGGGTGAGGAAGATGGGGGATCTGCTTGATTCAGACGGTATAATTTCATTTGAGAAGGCTCAGCTTCTTTTTAATCTTGATCGGAGGGATTTTTTTAAATATCTCCAGATACGTAGTTCCATCACAAGGAATAAAGGGGGGGGAAAGCCTTCTCTAAAGATCCAGTCATGGAGGCAATAAGAGTCCCAGATGGCTGTACTATAACCCAGATTTATGGTGGGCTGAGGCAATTACTGGTTGACGATTTAGACAAGCATGGTGAGAAATGGCAGCAGAAGCTGAATATTGAAGGGGTCGAGTTTATGGCCTCACTCAAGCTTGGCCATCCCGTATTGAGAGTAGCGGGACTACAAGCACAACATTATAAAACAATCTTCGCATTATACTACACGCCAGCCAACATTGCTCAATGTGGTGGTACGGAAGGGATTTTATGTCCCCGCTGCCATAGTACAGATGCAGATAAAGTTCACATGTTTGCTTCATGCCCGGCTCTAGATCCTCTAAAGGGAGCCATAGAAGAATTCCTGGTGCAAACTTTGAAGATTCAAAGCAAACGCACAGCTGAGTTGATGTTACTAGGCGTCACTAAGAAAGGAACACCATTGGTACAACGCAAGTTTGTCTTCTTAGCTATGGCTGTAGTAAGAATTTGCATCTCATCCGCATGGGTGGATCCTGGACCCCCACTTTTCAAAAATGGCTTTCACAGCTCTTACCTATGTATAATCTGGAAAAAGGTTTATATGAGAGGAAAGGATGGAAGGCTCAGAAGCTAGGGAATCTGATCTGGGCTCCTATAAAGGATTGGAAAACTAGAGTCGAAATCAATCCAGGCATTACTTAACGAACTAGGGATCTCAGGGTATCATGTTTATTATGTGTAATTTGTTGTGTTCGCTTATACAATGAAAGATATGTATAATGCTTTTTTTTTGTTCCATTAGTTACTCTATTTATGATAGAGAATGCTTCCCCGTATCTCTACTTATTTACAAATGTATTTCGCCGATGGTGGGAAAAAAAAAAGGTTGAACAGTAAACTTTAGCAGGGACTTTTTTACCCCCTCACTGTCAGACCAGGATCCCCATACCACTGTTCCTCTGACTCCTTGTCTGACCTCACAGTACTCCCATCTCATTGGCCCTCAAACTTTCCCTCCTGACATCCCAATTTTGGTAATGCACTAACCCATTTTTAAGCCTTTCAGTGAACACAAACAAACATCCTTCCTATTTTCCCTCCATTTGCATTCTCTCAGTAACCCAGGGGCTTCTGTCACTGTTCAATGTCAAGTAGCTGTTTGGTTGCACATTGCTCGGGTATCCAGGCACTTACCACTTCCTACAGCCCCTCTTAATACACACAGTCTACACTTCTTTTCTCTCCTCCATAATTTGTATTTTTGAAACCTAGATGACAGAACATTTAGATATATAATTACTTGGGTTTCTGCAGCTGAAGGACTGTTTTCAATGGATTTAACTGAACTGTGCCATACTCATGCCTTCCTTTCCTTCCACAACAGATTGCTCTTGATGTACTGTTAATCGTCACCATGATGAATATTGTTATTGTGTAGTGTTTGTCTTTGTCACACCTGTTCCCAAATCCCCTTTCCCATCTATTCATCAAACCCCTAACCCTCTTCCCCCATGTTGTATGATTTATTGAGGTTACTTAATGTACAAAGCAAACACAAGGAGATGATGGACGGAGTGCTGAAACTTTTCAGACACTCACCCCCAGTCACAGATCTGGGTTGAATCCATCATCGTTCTTTAGCTCACTTCACCACCCCAGTTCAGACACAGCTATATGCAAATCAGTCTTGACCCTCTGCCTCATGGGAACAGTCCAGCCCGAACTGCCAAGCCATGTCTTCCCTGGACCGGAAACAAGCATCCGGGGTCCGGTTTCGGGCTAACAGCCCTCATCAGCCAGGCTAGCTTGAATCCAGTGGCAAAGTGAGCAAGGGACCCATGTCTGGGCATACCCTGCCAACTTAGGGCGAACAAAGCAAACACAAGGACTGATTTGCATATAGCTGGGTCTGAACTGAGGTGGCGAAGTGAGCTAAAGAATGATGATGGATTCAACCCAGATCTGTGACTGGGGGTGAGTGTCTGAAAAGTTTCAGCGCTCCGTCCATCATCTCCTTGTGTTTGCTTTGTTTGCCCTAAGTTGGCAGGGTATGCCCAGACGTGGGTCCCTTGCTCACTTTGCCACTGGATTCAAGCTAGCCTGGCTGATGAAGGGTGTTACCCAGAAACCGGTCCCAGGATGCTTGTTTCCGGTTCAGTGAAGACCTGGCTTGGCAGTTCGGGCTGGACTGTTCCCATGAGGCACAGGGTCAAGACTGATTTGCATATAGCTGGGTCTGAACTGAGGTGGCGAAGTGAGCTAAAGAATGATGATGGATTCAACCCAGATCTGTGACTGGGGGTGAGTGTCTGAAAAGTTTCAGCGCTCCGTCCATCATCTCCTTGTGTTTGCTTTGTTACTTAATGTACACCGTAAATGGACCACACACTGGGTGCGACAGATGTGGAGAAAGCAATACCAACTAATTGCAGTATCGTCTATTACCTCAGCAATAGCCCACACCAGCCCCACTTACCCACCAATTCATAAAAGGGATTTAGATATAGAGCATTGTTCAGCAACATCATCATTCAGGTCTTGTGTTGCATAAACGCTTAACCTTGTTTACTCCATTCCTGACTTTGAGTCCACTTCTCCTGTCTCGAGGATTTTGTAACTTTAGTTTTAATTAAATAGCTCCCCATTGCTCAGAAGAAGTTACTATTGCTAGTTTTTGTTATAATATCAAGTATTCGATTCTTTGTTGTTTCATGGTGGCAGTAGTCTGCCTCAGTCTTTGTAAAGCTATGATATAAATATATAATCCACTAACTTTCAATTTAGTTGCCTGTGATGGATATTCCTTTTGATTATTCCGACAGTTGGAGCTCACCTGTGTGGGAGTGGGACCTCGCTTTCTGTGATGCCTTCCCTGTTAGCGTACTAGCCTGCTATTAATACCACCACCATTAAGAAGGCACCTTGGGAAACCCTGCAGTAAGTTTTGGAAGATAGAGAGAGGTAGCAGCCATTGCTTTATCTAGTCAGGTAAGAGAACTATTGAGTGAAGTGAACTAGTTTAGTTAGTAAGCAATTAACTTCTACTGCAGATTTGACTTTCTGTCCTTGTTTATCTAGCTTGTTGTAGGCGATAAAGGCAATGGCAGCATACCCTACCCCCCTAATGATGAATAATATAGTTACAGAGGGTAGTATGACATAGGTATAACTAATTATAATTAACTGGTATGCACACACTTTGATAAGCAAGCAGATTAAAAGAACAGGCAGCACGAAAATGCAGCAGTGCAAAGTAAAAGTATAGTAATGTTTCCCTTTACTTGGTTTTAACAATAAAAAAACTCGCCCTCTCCACCCACAACAGGCCCTTCCCTTTCCTCAAACAATTCACCCCGTCCCAAACCAATGTCAAAAGAAAACTCAAAAATGTCCAAAGTCTAAAGTAACTCCCAAATCCCTTCCCAATTCCCACCCTCTCCACCCACAACAAAAGTCCCTCCAAACAAAACAAAAAAAAGAAAAGGGCTAGAAGAGGGTGTTTTCCACATGGGTCTGGAGCTGCTTCTGGTTTTGCTCCAGGCATGCCATCCCACAGTCCAGGAGCTCCAAATGCTGCATGATGCAGCACTGAAAATGGTATGTCTGAGCAAGGGGCAGCAGTGGTGGTGGGACAGGGGGATTTCAGCTGCCAGCGGCACTGGCAATGTTGTTGCCAGGAGGCTGAAGGTGCCCCAGCAGTGGCAGATGCCTCAGCCTCGTCCTCCCCCAGAGCCACCAGCCTTTGATATTCTACCTGGATGGCCTCCAACCTCTGCTGCCACAACCAGGCTGGTATCTCTTGGCATGTAGGTGGACCAGCAGGAGCAGCTTTATCAAGAAAGGAAAAGAAGAAAAAATACAAATTGTAAACAGTGCTATGTGCAAAAATCTGTTTAAAATTAGATTGTGGCACAGTAGCAGTACATTGCTGGTCCCCCAGGACCATTAGAATTTGATGTGATTATGAGTCACAGGGCCATTTGTTACCCACACATGCCTTACATAAAAGTACTGATTACCTGAAAGGAATTCAGACAGAATAACAGCACACCAGATTAAAAAACTGTAGTTGTTTCTTTCAAAGGATTTCCTAGAAAACAACTGAACAGACACTTTGTGTAGGAAAGAAATGACTTCTCATTAATTAGTAAGGCATTATGCACTATGGAGTACAAGTATTCTTGTTGTGCTAAATTAGTGGAGGCATGCTAGCTAGTGCGTCGGGTACTTCCCTACTTTCTGGAGTCTGCAGCTAGGGCAGCTGTAATGGACAATTATCTTACTTTAATTCCAATGGTCCTGCTCTTCTCCAAATGCAATTCTACCCTCACTCCAAAGAGGCAGATGAATAATAATGATAGTATGTCACACGTCACGTATAAAATGCGGATATCCTGTCTGCCATAAGTAGATTTTGGGAGAAACGATGCACTGCAGTACCAGTGTATTTGGCACATTTGTCACAGGGTATTCCATCCGCAAAATTCGAATTCAGACACTTAGTCCCACTTTTCTCCCTGGTCTCGCCCTCCACCGCAATTTATTGCCAACAAATAAATTTTGAACCAAAGCTTTGATAAAACCAAGCAAGAGTAGTAGGTGAACACGTCCCTCTCCAGTAGAGCTCCCTTGTTTATTCATCCAAGCAATTATCCATTCATCCTTTCATTGTTCTATTCACCCTTTGATACCCACCATTTAACCTTTATATTCTCTAATCCAGTCTTTCACCATTCCATTCCATTTCATCCATTCCACCCCCAGCACCGTGACCCGTTTCCAAAGCCCTCTTCTTGTCCTTGGCTGCTGATGTAAGAAATAAAGAAGATAAAAATGCAAATAGATTAGTAGCACAGTTAATCTCCCATATAATATCTTGACAGGCAAAGGCAAATGTAGTAACATTGTGCATTTCTAAATCAGATCGCCTACAGTACTAGTATCGAGTTGATTTATTCTTAATTTCCTAAATCTAAGCCCTAGTCCAAATTTCCTAAACTACATTTGGAACTACTAATGCATTGCAACAAATGACCTTTGCTTCTCATCTCATTCTCAACCCCCTTTGATGGTCCAACTCAATCTCCCTTTTTTCGAAGCATAGATGCATACTACACATCACTGGGAGTTTCCTTGGGACTGTACGAGCTACATAAAGTAAGGCACAGAGAATGCTAATTCACTGATATTACTACTACCACCATCTTAATTACAGGACAGAGGTGTCTGCATGGCTTCTTATATGATCAGCCCAGGAGAGAGCAACAACAAATATGCTTAACTAGCGCTGAGCATCTGGCTAGCTCAAACTGGATCACATAACATTAGTAATGTAAACTTAACTTACCTCTGAATATGAGCGGCATGCTATTTGAAAAACAAATATGAGAATTGTAGAACACAACAAATAAATAATTACTCACCGAGCCCCAACATTCCCAGTGGGGCACAAATGGCTCAACAAGTACTTGTAAATGAAGATGGCCTGGAAGCACAATTTGGCATGTTTCCAGGCTGTCTTCAGTTACATGCAGTCCTTGAAGTATAACACCTTCATGTGTAATCCCATCATGAAAAAAAAAATGTATTTCAATCCGATTAACTTAACTTGCATTTATTTTTCATTTAAGGTTTCTGTATTATTTTATATGCAGTTAACTCAAAGTGAACAACAAGACTCTTACAAAACATTTTGCTCCTTTTAGCCACGTGCTGGCAGGGTCAAAAACGTGGCTAAAAAGATCACAATATTCTTCAGTATTTTGTTTTTCACTTTCAGTTAATTGCTTATAAAATGCTGCAGAAATCTTAAATGAAATATAAATACAAGTTAAGCTAATCAGATAGAAATACATTATTTTAAGTTATTAAATTTCATTTGTGTAATGTGACCACTTCAGATGTGTTGAATAGTGACTTGTGTATTTATAGTGCTACAAGTTCCCAGCTGGTAGCAGAAAGCTCTGTCAATATGCAAGTCATTATTTTAAAATTGTATTATACAGAGTGTAAAGGTAGACTGCTGCAAAATGATTTTGTGTTTTAAGATAAACAAGTGCTTTCAACATATATATTTTAGTAATAGGTAAACTATACCTAGTGCAAACATGTGTCTATTAATAGTACACTTTCTAGAACTTGGCTTATAACACTCTGACATTAAGGGCCTGATTATGATGTTGGTCGGTAAGCCTCCGCGGGCTTGTCGGGGTCGGTAGGTCCGCCCGATGTTGCGTCGGAAGCGGTCATTCCGACCGCAGTATTATGATGCACTACAATACATGGTTTACCGACTAATGCTGTTCATCCAACTCCGGCAGGAAATTCCGATCGTGCCGATTTCGGAAAGATCAAGTGGAGCAGATCCTAGCACGGTCCAGCCCTGGATCTGCCCGTCCTATTACAATGCATATTTCCGACGCGCCGTCTATGTTGGTCCAACCACCTCATCAGAGCTCGCGGAAATGGAGGCCTATAAGGCTGAAAATCACCACAACACGCTTCCACATTTCCTGTGCAGCTATGCAGTCCATCGCACATGCCAAACTGCTTCTGTACCTACTCGACGACCAGAAAAACCAGAACCGTCATGGACGTCGCAGCCAGGAAGTGAAGTGACACACCTACCAAAACACCAGTGGGCTTCAAACTTTTTAATGCTGCGCCCCCCCTGGAAAATAAAAATCCTCGTCCCCACAAATCACAATTATTCTGCTAAATTGACAATGTTTAAATGTCTTAACATATTTAAACATTGCAGTTAAGCTCAGTTACCCCTTTTTACACATACTCCCAGTCAGGAAATAAATGACAAAAGTTGTCAGTGACGGTCCGTTACAAGGTGGCTTACTGCCGCTCATGCTTTTAACACTCAAAACAAAACATGATGCTTCTCTTGGCCAGAGACTGGTGCCCCACCTGATATCACTTAAGGCCCCCCCCCAGGGGGGCACCCCCCAGTTTGAAGACCTCTGCCCTACACATTGAAGTGACTACAAAGCAAAAGTGTCCTATAGCATGTCGAGCATGGGGAATGAGGGAATGTCAGCATCGGGTATCCACAGTGCGAACTGGAAATACGGGACAGACCCAACATAGAGGTACCAATATAAATGTGCATAGGCACATAGATATATGTGCAGAAATATGTATGGTGAGCTCACCACTGCTCTATGTGCCTCATGTCATGGCAAGCACTAATGCACGACTAAAACTATGTCCCACAGAAACCCACACACTGGCACACTACATCCTCCCTGAACCCAATACCCTCATTACCACTGCTAGGAACAAAGACTGAGGGACCAGCTGATCTCTTACACTGCACCATGAAGGAGGGTGTCACAGTGCAGTGTCACACTGAAAAGGTATTCCTTGAGATGTACCACATGAGGGGGCTTCAAGGTGCATTGGAGGAGCAAGCACTGACAAATGTATATCAGCCTTTGAAGAGTTATTGGACTTGATAGTGCATAGCATAACCATAATGGCAATTGTATGCTACCATCCAAACTCCATTCAGTGCAGCAACATCTTGAAAAAACAGAAAGCAGACTTTGCAAATGCATCACTTAGCAGTGCCCCAGAACTATTAGCTGAGATATCTGTAACACTACAAGTAAAATCTCCTAATGTCTTCATTGAGCCAACTACAAATCCCTATGCATTGAAGTCATTACAGCCTTTGCCAATGTCAAACACTCAGGCATCTTAGGTACAATGTAAGGTGTGCATTCACTTATCTAGATCCTGCCATAGGCCTGAAGTATTAACATATCACATGTGTAGCAATACATGAAAATACATTTTTGGTGCTTTTATGACTGTTTTATACAGCAGCCGAATAAAGCTTTATTTGAACTTGAACTTTGAAAAGAACATTCAGCTGGCTCATTTGGCTGAAAAAGCTGGCCACATAGACATAATACACATCCCTATGAGTCCCCACCCCAATTTCCTTGTTAAACGGAGCTACTCCAACTCATGTTGTGACAAACAAGATAAAGCAGTCACAATGCAAAGATCACTAGACTGATCCACTCTACCACACCCCAGAAGTCCTAACGCTTGTAGCTGTGCCACTGTTTGACGTGACACATCATACCTGGACATATACACACACTCAACATCACTTGACATACAAACACTCCTTGACAACCCTGACCAACAACAAACATGATCCTCTGAAAGCACATAAATCCCCTATCATGAAGCTAACCATGGTCAAGTATGGTGCATGATATCTCTGGCTGGAAGATCAAATGTGGGGCCGTGTGTGCACCAAGACAGAATATAAAGGCACATCACATCAGCATGATGTGGCCTATGTTCAGTTTACTAATAATGTATATGCACAGAGGCATTAAGCCCAGGAGCTGATGTACATTTGTCCACAATGTAGTGCACAACTCAAAAATCACACCATTTTATAACTAGCTATCAACTCCTGTGACACCCATTCTTGTACCATAAGCCAGGTCCTCATGCAACTAACACATCTATCAGTAGTGGATTAGTAAGTACAGAAACACAGACTAACTTACTAAGTATTGTCATGTGCCCACACACACCATTCACAGGAAATAGGAAAACTAATGTGAATGGCATTACAACCATCGAAATTCCACTACACAGGAGGCCACAATGCACAGACACCTTGCATACAATGGATCTCTAAGGGGAGTCCTGGGAGACAACAGGGCCAGGACTCAGTCTGTCGTGTACCTACCTCTCACTCTCCATTTGGACAGAACATTGAGAATCAGGCACAAAGTGGCATCCACATGAGGCAAAAATTGTCATTGGAAGTACTTAACAAGATCCACTGAAGGAACAGCAATTGGCCCATATCTGTTAAGTCACATTTTGCAGTTTACACATTGCTCTGTGTATATGTGTGGCTAAAGTAACTATCATGTATGTAGAGTCCCAACACCTCCAAGTGTATTGACAAGAAGATTAACTTTTTACACTTCAAATACATATGCAACATACTTCTCATTGGGTTTTGTCAGTTGAAACACTTGCACAATGGACTTAGAAATCTGCCTAAACTATGAATGTATACAATATCCAATGCAAGGTATGACCCTTCACCCCACATTCCTACACAAACCTCATGCCGACATTGACACCCAGCCAATGTAGGTACACAAATCCACACAACATCCCAATAGACTTAGCTACTCTATGAACCATATGCTATAATTGTCAACAGAACTGTACTCACACGTCACAAATTACACATGAATGACAGTTAACAGCAAGAGATATGTTTGGACACAGGAATACCAAAACCAAAACAAAAATGCTTTATTCAACTTCCATACTGCAATGATGAAATCAAACGCCAATGGCCAGTCCAAATGTCTACATTGTGGGCCAGCAAAGTGTGGCACACGCAAACTTGCCTTCAGTAATGCTGCAGAGGGATACCGCCCCTCGGAGGGGCATCTAGGGGGTAGGCCAGGCACCAAAATAGAATAACTAGGGAGGGCTGGGTTGGTCCTTGAGAGGGCTGGGCTCAGGATTGGGGGGGTTAGCTAGGTCAGTTGAAGGGCAGAATATAGGAGGAGAGGGGCTGGGTTTCACCATTTTAGGTATTTTATATCCCTGAAGGGTGGTGAAGGGAATAGGGAGGGGGGACTTTTCTCCCTTTCCTTTTCTTCCCCGTGGAGGCACTGGGGTAGGATGGGGAAGATGATCTTCAGGGTTTAGGAGGAGGTGGGCAGTGGCAGGACAGGGAGCTTTCCTCTTCTGCGTTGCTTACTGTTTTGTTTGGGTCTCAGTAGGGGGCTGGCTAGGTATTTTGGGGCTGGATGCGGAAGGGTATGGCAGGGGCAGCAGGGTATTCCTTTTAGTTTTGGGAGGGGTTTGGTCAGTTTGGGAAAGGAAGAGGTCAAGGGCAAAGAGGTGCAGTTTTTGGGTCAATTGGGTATGAGGAAAGGCAAGGGCAGGGGTTGTGGAGGCAGAGGGTTGTGACATATGTGGTATGTCTGTGTGTGCTGGTGTGGTATCTGTCGTGGCTGTGTGTGATGGTGTACTGTCTGTCTGTTTGTCTGTATGTGAGCCATATGATGCAGTGGGTGTTGTGTCTGCCTGCATGTCAGTGGATGTGGAAGTCAGGGTGTCTTGGATCTGCTGAGTGCGTGTCTTTGGCCTTATGTCTGTGTGTTTGTGTGCTGCGTGTGGATGTTCATGTAGATGCATGGTCATGTTTGCATGTGCTTCGGTCAGGTATGGAAATAGGGACTGTGGATGGGAAGAGGCAGGAGGGGGGTGGAAAGCTAGATTTGGGTTAAGGCTGCCATGAGTGTGGAGGCTAGAGCCTAAATGGATCTCTGTAGAGAAGACATGTCAGAATGAATGCCCTCCAGGAAAGATACCATCTAGGTCTTCTGATTGGTATGCGCCCGGAGGACATTTAGCACTGCTGTCTGACCTACAGAGACCTGCCTCAGGAGGTCAATGGCCTCCACACTCAGGGCAGTAGTGGAGACAGAGACAGGGGGGTGAGGTCCTGGTGAAAAGGAGACGCCTCTCCTTTTAGGGGGGCGGCCACAGACAGTTGGCTGGGGAGCAGTTGTGAGGGTGGAAATGGTAGGGGGTGGTAGACTCAGATGGAGTGGACACAGGTCCAGGGGATCCACCACCACCTGGGAGGGTTCACTGGAACTGGACTCTGATGAAGATGTTCCAGCCATCACGTTGGTCAGCTCCTCAGTGGAACTCCCATCACCCTCTGTGCCACTGGTTCCCTCTTGCTCACTGGCAGCACGAGAACCACTTTAGCCAGCTGCTTCCCCAACATTCATGGTACATAGGTGTAATAACATCTCTACCCACATTGGCCAACATTATAAATTGTACTTGGATGACAACATTAGGTTATATAGAGTCAATAGCACATTACTGAAAGCTAAAAGACCTGTACGCACTCTCACATAATGGTGTCAGCAACATAGGGGCAGATTCACAGAACTAATCTGAGATAATATCCTAAACTTACTACTTTTGGTATTCACAGAAGGCATTTAGTAGTAGTAAAGTTAGGACTCCTAATATCCAGCCTATTTTAGTCTTACATGTCCCAGATTCAAGGGAACTAAACATGCACCAACAACTATTGTTGCATATGCTACATTTTACACATTACATGAGTTTCGATTGTCTGAAAACCGAAATGTCGTAACACTGGCCATCGAGGTTGGGATAGACAACCTCCAGGGTGCGACGCATTAGGGGGGTGAGGGTGCGGCGCGTGCCCCTCCTGCATGGAGGTGCCAGGGGCAGCTGGACTTCAGCAATCTTCTTGGCCCAGCCTCTCAGGTCCTGCCACCGTTTTCGGCAGTGGCCACTGAGCCGACGTGCAACCCCCAGGGAATGCACCTTCCGGGCGATGGTCCTCCACAGGAAAACCTTCTGATGGGCATTGACCTGTAAGGATGACATGGTATTGGACACTTAGTACACATGCAAGATGTGCATATCCAGATAATTTGTCTTATAGTGTTATATTCCATATAGGTACCCTATATAGGCGCAGGTAACACTGCAACCTTTCACCTATATCCTTCCCTACATTACATACATAACGGTTCATAGGGACTGACCTTTTACCTAGATACAACACTGCATTCAGAACGCAGGTTTTTCCCTAGTTCGAATCTCATACATTATGCATGAGGCTTCTTGGAAGCACATCAGGACTAACAGCAGGACTGACATCTCCTGTATAATATCTCTGTATAAAGTTCAGGCCTGACGTCATCCTTTAAGCCGACACAGTAACACAGCAAGGTAGGACCCCTGGGGAGACCTATGGGTATATACATCATGTCTTGCTCAGAAAGACAGAGGAGACCGTGACTTCCCGGCTGACACACTGACAAAAGACTCTGAGGTTCCTGCATGCAGACGCTCCAGCTAGCAGTGGTCTAACATCCTTCGCGGGGTGTCCAACTCGAGACCAGGACGGCGTCCCACATTCTCTAACTCTCAGGTAATGGGGTTGACTAGATCCTAGAGGGATTCTTGGCATATCACCTACATAGATGCTAGGTACATTTAGGTACATCTAGTTAGGGAGACATCGTAGGAGTACGCACTTTTTATCATGTGTTTTATGTACTTGTATATATTCATGATTTCTGCAAGAACTATACCATCCCTTTACTTTCGTAGTACTGCTAATCATATATCTCTGCTACTGTCTAATGGCTGTTGCAGCTCATCTATTCTACACTAGAATAACAACTGTTCAATAAATACTTATTGAAAACGCCCAGACTGTTTATTCTGTGTACTCTCTGAGACAAACTAAGTGAGCACGAGTGACTGAGCGAAAGGTAGTATATTGTTTCCACGATCCTGGGGGATCAGGGTTGTCATGTTCTGAGGTTGCCAAGAACTATTCTCTCCCCGATAAGCGGAGGCTCTAGTGGCACTGTGAGCTAGCTGATACAGACAGGCTAACATATCCGGTGGGGGTGCACAGAATCAGTCTGCCACCAATCCCACAGTTTATGTTATCCAAACGCGCAGATCCTGTATAGGGTATATAGGAGCTACACGACAATAGGTCATGAATAGCTAGCTTAACCAATATCCAAGTGAGCAGACTAGAAATCTCAACACTGCACCTGTTGCCAAACATGCAAAATTTACATATTTAATAGCACATTTTCATTTCCTGTTGACACCTGGCCTTGCCTTAAGTGACTATGCAACACCTCTCACTACACTGTGGATGGGAGAACAACACAGGTGGCATGAAAATCTCATAACTGCTAACCTCAACACACCTATGTCTTCTGAACAGTAGCATTTTGGCCCTGGACATACACCTAACTAGTATGGTTATTTACCAATGATTACACTGCGTCAATACAACATTGTTCAACCTGATTTACACATGGCCTGAATGAACATTATAACCCATACACCTGGTCGTCTTCCTACATCTGACATGACCATTGTTGAGCACTGTCATTTGCTATGTGAGGGCTTGTGACATAACTGAAGTAACGCTGATATTGCATCATGTGTGTGGAGTTGTTGTTGCGTCTGTATACATTAAAAACTTAAGCACATATGCAAATTACATTTAACATTCACCATTAGAGTTTGATTAGCTATGACTCCACAAGCAAATGTATTTTGAAATGTGACAGAAAACAAAGGCATCATTATGTCAAACTGATGTGTACATGCCAAACTAATACACCATACGAAGTTTGTGGTTGATGAAGAGATATTCACATGAGAACAGTGATATAAAGTCCAGAACAGTACTGACACACATACAGCAGTGAACTTGTCCATCACATTTACAAACACACTTTTAAACAATTGGTTACAGATTCAGATGTGTGCCTCACTGCAACAATCTGCCCTATGTTCATGGTTAGCTGACATTTAAAGTATGTATTCTGTCAGAATTGTTCTCACCTGCTCCTCTGGTGTGCCATACAGCTGCTTGTACAATGGAAGGACCGTGTCTACCAGCATCTTCAGCTCCTCTGATGTGAAGACCTGCTCCCTGTAAAAGGAGACATTGAAGCTCCCAGAGGATGTGAACAGCAGCAGAGATGGAAAGGTCTGTAGAAGTGCAGTTTCTGAAGGCAAGAGTTCTGTATTGCAAAACGCAAGACTTACATCAAGACCGCATAGGAGGTCTTCTGTGCGGGCGGTCAAAGGGATAGGTCCGCGTCGGTCGCATTTTCTGAAGGCGTCCAATGGCTTGAGTTTCTGCCTGACACTCCGCCTACCGTGTGGTTCAAAATAGCCGGTGGTCCACAAGTAAGATTGTTACATTAGTAATGGAAGTTTACAGCAATGGTCTTCATTGCAGGCGGACACAATCAGTGAGCCGCAACTATCACTATAACAAGTTACAGCCTATGGCTGTGTCCGCCTCGGTCCTGAACCACCTACCGTGACTTTTGAAGGAATGTTCGGATGAGTAAAAAAATTGTGCTAATGTTGTTTTATACTACACTATGACTGGATGCAGTATATTGTCTGTTGAAGGAGCATCCAAATCAAATGCCCGTACTCACATGATGAAGTCACCTCAAGAGGACCCTGAAACACTTGTTGGCAGGCAAAACCAATATGAAAGTACACAGTACATTTCTGATTTTCCGCTTTCTCTCAGGCAGAATGCGGCCCATGTCCATTAACCAATGTCAATATACCATATAACAGTGTTGGAAGCCACTGTCATCCAGTGTGAAATCTGTGTGATGTCTAGGTGGAAAGGGGGCATGTGTCTGATAATTTACAGAATCTTACCTTCCCAGAGGGCCAATACATTCAAAGGTTCAAGCACCCTACTGAGGCATTGAAAATAAATGGGTCTTTATAAGTGGTCTTTGTGTACTATACTTAAGTGTACATCTGCAAATTAAGAAAGATGTACATTGTCAATGTGTTTTATATGTCATTGTATGTGCAATGCAAACATGACAACATGACAGTGCCCACCATGTAACATTTGTCTGCATGAAGAGCTGAGTGAAACTCAAGATGTATGTGGTGTACATGATGCAATACATAACATGATCCTACTGTGTTTACACAAAACTTGCTCAGTCATTTAAAATACCTAAGTCATGTGTTTTTGCCTTGTGAGACTTGGACTATGTCCTGCTTGATTTTGCCTCAAAAACTCTGTCACTAGTGATATGAGTCTAGTGTACTTTCATTCCTGTGTAACTATACATTTAAGACATATTCAGAAATGACATGTATGCTGTGGTATGTTTAGAAACTTTTTGTTCTGTGAAATCTGGTTTGCACTGCCATGGACTGTCATGTGTGGTTACTTGGTCTTTGGTGTTTGTCTAAGTACATGTCACTGGGGACATTGTGATCTAACACCTACTGTATATACACTCCACCAACAGGTATCTCATTGGAGCCGGAAGACAGCCTCCCGTCTACAGGCCTTTTCCTGACCAACAAACCATGGAAGAGAGAGACGTGATCAGAAAATACTGTCTCAATAAGGTGACAATAAATGATTTGTCCCAGCAGTTGACACCTTCATTGCGTCCACATCACTACTATCCATCACTTACACCCAAAGTAAAATTGATGGCAGTACTGCATTCTTGGCCACGGGTTCGTTCCAGTATACAGTGCAATATTTGGCGGAATGTCCCAACCTATGTTTAGCAATATACTTTGGGATGTAGTGCAGGCATTGACCAGCCACATGGACAGCTACACCAAGTTTCCCAAACCAGGGGAATTGACCAATATCAAAGCTGATTTTTATGGGTTTGGGTGAATCCCATATGTCATTGGAGCAATCGATGGGACATATATTGCTTTAATACCACCAGTGGCCAATGAGCAAGTATATAGGAACAGGAAGCACTTCCACTCAATCAATGTACAGGAGGTGTGCTTGCCATATGTGTGTATTTTCCACGTCTGTGCCAGATTTCCAGGATTAGCCCATGACTCATACATTCTACGGGACAGCATCATACACTGTTTGATGACTGAACTATTCCCAGAGCTGGCCTCGCTTGTTGGAGACGTGGGATGCTCCAACCAGCCATGGTTACTAACGTCATTACGGAATCCAGTCACCCCAGGAGAAGTCCACTTCAAAGAGGCCCATGGAAGGACAAGGCGGATAGTGCAGCTGGCTTTTGGCCTCCTAAAGTCAAGATTTCACTGTCTTGATAAAACTGTAGGAGCCCTACAATATTCACCTGGTAAGATGTGCCAGATCATCGTAGCCTGCTGCATGCTCTACAACCTGTCAGTAAGGAAAAACATCCCTCTAATTGAAGATGAAGGAGACCAGCAGGTATCTCCGGCTAAGGATCCGGGCCTGGGCAATGAAGACAGTTGTGAGGAGGAAGGAGTTGGCTTGTGACAACAGCTTATCAACAACTTCTTTTCATGAATGTAAGTATGCACTGAAATGTATTTCCAATTCTACAGTGTTTGTTGTTGAGTAGCTGTGTGGACTATGTGCACATCAGAGTGTAGGATAAGTGTGCTAATGTTTGTGCAAGACAGGTTTTGGATATTGTGGATACTGTGTCATTCATGCCTAACTAGTGTTAACAGTAACATTGTTCTGGCTGAAGTTTCAATTTGCTCTTACTTGTGAGACATGATTTGTCCTTCCTAAGCTTATTTCATTATGTTGTTTCAGTTTACTTTACCATGTCAACTGAGTGGAGTTTCTGATTTGTGTCATCACCAGGCATATGATGCTGTGTCTGAGTACAACCTGGACGAGGAATGATCCTGGGAATGTCTGGCACAGACTTTAATCATACATATCTGTTATGACACCTGCTGGCAATAGTAGGAATGGAATGTGCTACAATGCCAATGGACTTTCATCCCATTGTGTGTACTTTGTTTTGTAATATGTGTACCATCATGTGCTCATATACAATGTGGTTGTGGGGATAGACCATGGTAATTTCCATTCATTTCACCTAGATAATCAATGTGCAAAAACTTGATGTAGCTGTAGATGTGTGTCCTCATTGTATGTCACAGTGCAAGTACCACACCACTGACATATGCTTGTAACCTACCTAAAGATGCAGCACAACTTGTTGTAATGGGACCTGTTCGTAGTGGCCAGTAGTACAGCCTATTTGCTTTTCTTTTGTCTACTGATTGTATATGGCATTTATGGTGTTTCTGATCTGCTACCAGGTGTTCGGGCTGGACTGTTCCCATGAGTCACAGGGTCAAGACTGATTTGCATATAGCTGTGTCTGCACTGGGGTGGCAAAGTGAGCTAAAGAATGATGATGGATTCAACCTAGATCTGTGACTGGCGGTGAGTGTCTGAAAGGTTTCAGCGCTCCGTCCATCATCTCCTTATGTTTGCTATCTGTGAATAGGTACCATGGACTAAAGTTTGTATGATACACTGAATCTATATAACTATCTTGTGGTGCCACGTTTGATTGCCTTTGTGGCACCTAAGTTACAATTTACATGTCCTTGTTGACCTAGGTTGATTACTCTTTTATTAGAGTGATCACATGATACTTACAACAATTTTAGATAGATTTCAAAGGCATAACATGAGCTGGTATTGGTGTGCAAAGTGTTTTTATTTAACAAACATGGTATATAGGCGATGACACATGATATGGATCAGTAAAAAAAAAGAAAATTAGAGAAGTTGACAGTGTTGTTGGTTGAAATCCAACAAATCCTAGCCACAGTTATCAAAGTCCAAAGTCCAACAGTGTACTTCCATCTGATGTGGAGCATTTGGTATGATTGGTCAACAAAGTGAACGGTTAGCACACAAAGAAGGATATCAGGTGCACCGTTTTTTACTGCTGGGGGTTGTGCATTGCCATCCAACACTCCCTTATCTTTCTTTGGATGACCCATTCCATGTTTGGGGTGGGGAGCAACAACTGCAGGCTCCTTGGGTACTGAGGATACTGAGGATTCTCTACTAGGCTCAGCGTACATCCTTGTGGCTTGCACAGATGTTGAGGGCACAGATGCAGATGTTACACAGGGAGGGGTACTTGTGTGTGAAAATGCCTGGTGGAGGGTGGTACTGATCTCCCTCAGCACCCCTATGACCTCATCCATTTAGTCATTGAAATGCTCATGTCTTTAGTTCTGGCACGCCTGCAATTGTTTGATTTCCGGAGGTGTTGAGAAACCTGGCCCATTGCTCCCTGATACCCCTCATAGGCATCCAGAACCCGGGAGAGGTTGGACTGGGCATCAGTGGCACAAGCTGTTTGCCGACCTGGATCCACATGTTTCATCCCACCACCCCTATCCCGACGGGCTGGCATGGTTTGTGCCTGCACAGTCGAACATGAACCTCCTTCCTCATTGACTTGGTTTGTGTTAGTCAACTCCAGAGTAGACTGTGTTGCTGTGTTGATGTTGTTTCCTGTGGTTGATACTGTGTCTGTTGTAGTAGGGATCAGCTGTGTGTTGGTAGCTGAGGTGGGAGATGTTGCAGTGGATCCTGCTGGACATGCTGGTGCCGTCTGCTGAGCCAAACCTGATGGCCCTGGTTCCTCCTCCTCCTCATCCAAGGGCACAGGAGAGTCTTCTTCTTCGCCAGGGAGCTCATTCAGGGTTGGAGTATGAGACTGGATGGTTTCTTCAATCTGCATGGAGGTGTTCCCAGATCGCCCTGTTGGTACAGATATGACATGGTCAATTATGTGATTATACTTTGTACCTCAACCGGTACACATTAAGTAAATGCCTGGATCCCGAAACAGTTTTAGATGGATGATTTGGCACCCATCCCCACAATGTTAGCTTTTATTTGGCATATACAATGCAACTTTATCACGATGTGGATCATGGTCTTGCTCCACCTCTGTGCTGATATGGTAATGTTCTCAAATTTAATAGAAACATGTCTACAGACATTGACTTGTACCTGACCCTCGGTAGATGACACTTGAGGGTAAGTGAGCTCCACATCTAAATAATTGGCATGACATACATAGTTATCAATTGGAAATGTTACTTGTTGTTCCTGTGTGCTGTGCATTGTCTATGTTTAATCAGGCACATTGCAGTAACAGCCTAACCCCGAACAGTTTGTGTATTTTCCAGTAATATGTAGTCATGGTGTGAGTGATGTGCTCATTCTTTTCTACTCAAGAGTCTAGGGTATATCAGCCTAAGTAGACACATGTGTATGTACATTGCATTGTGTATACACAGCTCAGGGAAGTTTACCTTACACTCCATAGTAAGATGTGAGGTAAATGGTTTTGGAGGTACATTACAGGTGACTGTTTTTGTGAGCTTGTGTTAGAAGGCCTGCTGGGATGTTTGGTCATTTCTAACACCCCCCCTACTTGACCAATGACTTCCTGCCAGTGAGGGAGAGTGAAGTAGAGTGATGGCTGACCCAGGTGCCGGTAGTTTGGAGTCCAAGGCCTGCTGGGATTTGTGGTCAGTGGAATGTGTCCTCCTCCCACCCAGCACACCTGGGCCTATTGTTTCATGCCAGTGAGGGGGAGTAAAGCAGAGAGATGGTTGACACAGGTGCCTGTGGTTTGGAGTCCAAGGCCTGCTGGGATTTGTGGTCAGAGAATGTGTCCTCCTCCCACCCAGCACACCCAGCCCACCTGGCATGTTTTGCTTTCTGCCAGTAAGGGGGAATGAAGGACAGAGATGGCTGACAGATGCCTGTAGTTTAGAGTACAAGGCCTTCTGAGATTTGTGGTCATTTCTAACACTCCTCCCCCCTTGACCAATGACTTCCTGCCAGTGAGGGGGAGTGTAGTAGCAAGATAGCTGACCCAGGTACCTTCGTTTGGAGTACAATGCCTGGTAGGATTTGTGGTCAGTGCAGTGAGTTCTCCTCCCACCCAGCACACCCAGCCAACCTGGGCTATTGCTTCCTGCCAGTGAGGGAGAGTGAAGATAGAGAGATGGCTTACCCAGGTGCCTGTAGTTTGGAGTACAAGGCCTGATGGGATTTGTGGTCATTTCAAACACTCCTCCACCTACTTGACCATTGGCTTCCTGCCAGTGAGGTAGAGTGAAGTAGAGAGATGGCTGACCCAGGTGCATGTAGTTTGGAGAACAAGGCCTGCTGGTATTTGTGGCCAGTGCAGTGAGTCATCCTCCCACCCAACACACCCAACCCACCTGGGACTATTGCTTCCTGCCAGTGAGGGAGAGTGAAGATAGAGAGATGGCTGACCAAGGTGCCTGTAGTTTGGAGTGCAATGCCTACTGGGATTAGTGGTCAGTGCATCGAGTCCCCTCCCAGCCAGCACAAACAGTCCACCTGGGCTTATTGATTCCTGCCAGTTAGGGAGAGTAGAGATGGAGAGATGGCGGACCCAGGTGCCTGTAGTTTGGAGTACAAGACCTGCTGGGATTTGTGGTCAGTGCAGTGAGTCCTCTTCCTACCCAGAACACCCAGCCTACCTGAGCCTACTGCTTCCTGCTAGTGAGGGGAAGTTGCATTCAGAGATGGCTGTTACAGGAGGCTGTTGTTATGTTAATAAAATTTATACAGCGCACGAATACCCTCGGGTGTCTTGGCGCTTCCAGTGCTACATACTGTGCTTAGTGCTACTACTACTGAAAAAGCCAGGTCTTCAGTTGTTTCCTGAATTCGAGAAGGGGGGAAATTTTTCTGAGGTATAGGGGAAGGGAATTCCATTCCTTGATGGTGTTAAAAGTAAAACTCCTCCTCCCCCAGTTCATCTTTTTAATCCTGACCGGCGGCATCAGATGTGCATTAGCCGAACGCAGAGTTCTGTTTGGAGAATGCCATCTAAAGAGGTCCTCTAGAAATGTTGGCCCTTCTTTGTGTAATGCATTATGGGCCATGCAGAGTGCCTTGAACTTTATCCGCTGGCCAACTGGCAGCCAGAGAAGTTCTCGCAATGCTGATCTGACAGACTGATATTTCGGTATGTCCAGAATCAGTCTTGCGGCAGCGTTTTGTACTGCCTATAACTTCCTAAGAAGGGTGGATTGCACATTGATGTACAATCCATTACAGTAGTCAAGTTTAGACAAGACTAAGGAGGTTACAACCGACTTTCTGCAGGATTTAGGAATAAAAGGCAACATTTTCCTTATAGTCTTTATCATAAAGAAGGAAGAGAACACCACCTTAGAGACTTGAGCTTTAAAACTGAGTTTTTCGTCTATGATAACCACGAGATTTTTTGCTTTATCTACCGGGGTCGGGAGGGGACCAAGATTATCTGGCCACCAAGCTGGGGACCAAGGTGGAAAGAGATTTCCGAACATAATCACCTCCGTTTTGCTTGAATTTAGTTTCAAGCAATGAGAACTCATCCAATGACTTAAGGAAAGCATACAGTCATGGAGTTTTAATGAGTGGTTAATGTCCTTATCTACTGTCGAGATCACCAGCTGGGTGTCGTCGGCATACGATGTCGGAATCAAATTAAAACTTCTTATCAGTGGAGCTAATTCCGCTACATAAATATTAAAGAGTATAGGGCTCAACGATGAGCCTGCGGAACACTGCATGGAAGAGTGAAAGGTGCAAACTTAAATTTGCCCAGATGAACTGATTGGGTCCTCTCTGATACGAACGATGTTAGCAGGGAGAGGGCTTTACCTCTTATCCCAATTTCTTATAGACGATGAACCAGAAGAGTATGGTCTACCGTATCAAATGCAGCAGATAGGTCAAGCAGCACCAAGGCTGCTGACCCACCGCTGTCTAGTGAGGAGCGGATTTCTTCTGTAGTCTTAATCAAAGCTGACTCTGTGCTATGGTTAGCTCTAAAACCAAACTGGCTGTGATCTAGAATTTGGTTAGTTGCAATAAAAACGGAGAGTTCCGCATTCATGGTTTCTCAATTATCTTGGCCGGAAGTGGAATTCTCGCAATGGGCCGGTAATTGGCTGTATCAGTTGCATCCAAATTGTTTTTTTTTTAGAAGGGGCAGGATACAAGCCTGCTTCCACACAGTGGGAAAGGATCCTTGTTCTATCATCTGGTTAAATATCTTAGATAGGTGCGGTCCAATGACATGGCAGATATTTTGTAGGATCTTAGGAGGGCAGGGGTCTTCCGGGGAGCCTGACTTGGCCATGGAAATCAGTTTAGTGATTTGCATAGGAGAGGTCAGTGAGAAATTAAAAGGAGAGACTTTTTCGTTGATTTCTTGTTCAAGTTTTTCACCATTTGATGTGGAATGGGTGAACTGATCATAGATTTGATCTACCTTTGTTCTAAAGGAGAGAGCTAGAGCATCACAGAATTCTTGATTAAAATTAACAAAATCATCTTTTTTGATTGTGGTCAGATTTTTCACAGTTCGAAATAGTTCTTTACTGGAACCACTAGCTTTTTCTATCTTTGCTGTATAATAGAGAGTTTTCTCCCCGATCAACTTTTTTTAAAATCTGAAAGCATGGATTTATAGCGATTTTTTTCTAGAGGTTCATAGTTTTTATGCCAAATCCTTTCTTGCCTTCTGCAAGCCTGTTTGTCTATTCTCAAGGCTTCAGAAAACCAAGGGGCAGATGGTGATTTCCTATTTTTATTAATCCAAATACTAGGGACTAGGTTTGCAAAATTGGTCTCAAGCCAGGTGGTATATTTTTTGGCTGAGATTTCTACCTCCTTCTCTACCTCCCATTCACTTTTTGCTAGCTCGTTGACCAAAGTTGTAGGGTCAATTTTATGCCACGCTCTGCCCATACTCTTTGAATTAGCTGTGTTAGTGCTATTGGTTCTTAAGAACTTATATCTAAAAAGAATGGCTTGATGGTCCGACCAGATTAACGGGAGGGTGGATAAATTGGAGATGGCCGGGTTGTTAGTGAACAGGCCGTCTAGGGTGTGTCCTGCCGTGTGCGTGGCACCATGGACCAGCTGTCTAAGGCCATACTCTGATGTCATATCAAGTAGCTCCTTCGTATCTCTATCATCCGTTGTTTCTAGGTGAAAATTCATATCCCCTAGGATTGTAAAGAAGTTAGAGTGGAGACTGAGCTCTAACAAGGAGTTAGGTAGAGTGTGAGTGGCTGATGGTAGGTGTAGTCCTTTGCTTTTGGGAGATCTGATTACTTGATGAAGTGGTTGGCATTACATACCTGGTAACTTCTTACTCTAGTTAAGGGCCATTTTTTGGGAATGTTGACAGATGTTGTTGTTGGTACCATGATGAGTTAATGGGTATACACTGACTTTGTAAATATGATTATTTAGGTAATTGTGGATATTTAGTGCAGATATACTGGTTGTCAGCATTAGTTACACATCTACAATACTGTGGCCACTGCTTCATTTAAAAAAATCATAATTACAAAACTTGGACCATTGCAATTATGTGTTCCTAGGTGTCATGGATGACTTGTTACTGATGTTTGGTGGTCACTTACCAGACGCCATTCCTTCAGTCATTCCAAAGAAGCACTCCGGGTGTAGGATGGCATGCACCTTCTCTTCCCAGGCAGTAAAGGGTGCGGGTGGCTCGGAAGGGCCACCGCTAGTCCGTTGTGTGACCCGGTGGTTTCTTTGGGCTATGACCTTGACCCTCCCCCTGACATCGTACCACCTCTTCCTGATATCCTTCATTGCACGCAGGGTGCTGGCTATTGCATTCACCTTGTTGACTATCCTGTTCCACATCAAGTTTTTCTGGTTGATGGAAGTTTGTTGAACTTGGGTCCCAAATAACTGTGGCTCAACTCTGAGGATTTCATCCACAAGCACTGTCAGCTCTTCATCTGAAAAACGTGGCTGCCTCTTTTGTGTCATTGTGAAATAGTGAGTGTAAGTGTGAGTTTGAGTGTAAAATTGAAGGGGTGTACAAGAAATGAAAGAACCAAAAAAATGTAATATATGCAGTGAGTGATGCTGTTGCGGTGCATGAGTGTGGGAAGGGCTGGCTGAGGTATAACTGAGAAACAGCAATGTGCTACATCAGACTCTGCAGGATTGTGATAGCAAAGGATCATGGCCTGGTACATTTTCTTTTATAGGTGGATTGGTAGGTGTGTCTACTCTTTGGATTGACATCAGCTGTGTAGTTTTGTGAACGCATACTATGGTTGATGTTGTGTTAGTTGGAGTCAGTTTCTCTGATTTACACTTGCCATGTGGCAGACAAGCCGCCATAGAATAATAATCAGCTCTCGCAAGTACAACCTATGCATTTGTGGTTTTGGAATCCCTATAGAAGAGCCTTTCCGACCGACGCTGTCATGTCGGACTCCTTTCTGACCAACACGGTCGGAAAATTGCCTGGTATACATCATAATACGGCAGTCTGAGACCTCGCGGTTTAGTCGGTCAAAATCTCACCGTGGCCATGTCGGTCAGATGGTCATTCGATCGACATCGTAATAAGCCCCTCAGTATCAAAAAGATAGCTGCAGTCTATTTGCCACTTAGGGATGTCCTCAAGGGACTTAAGAGGGGCCATTGCGTATACGCCCCTTTAGTTCTGTTGACTTTGTTGCTGGGGTGGACACTGCTCTTAGAGCATTTTAAAGTGTTTTATTTTAAGTTTGTTGTGCTTACTTGACTACCCTGAGCCTTCTTTTTTAAAGCTCATCCGGCACTTAAAGAACGCTGTGTTCATGCGTTCTTGCCAACACTGCCACTTTGGGCCATTTCGGGCCGCCATTTTTGATAGCTGGGGGATGTCCTCTAGGGACATAAGAGGGCCCGGTGCATGGGCATGTGGCAGGCGTGCCACTGGCGTACCTAAGGCAAGCCCATCTGCGCCCGTCCGTGCTCATTCCGTGCTCAGTGCAAGCACTGCTGCTTGGATTTCCACTCAGCTGTGACCCTGTGGAAGGTACTCTCCTTCAGAGCTTCGTGCTCTGAATCCTGGTGTTTTTATGTGCAGGACCATTTGATCTTTACTCCTCTGCTTTGCCGCTTACTTGCCCTCTGAACTACATGGCAGCCGACCATCTGTTGATGCCCGTTTGGCCAACTGCCCCATTAAAGCTTCTAACCATCATGCCAATACATTAAGGATTCAGGCAGCATTGAAAAATGTGCAATCTGTCCATAAAAATGCACTTCATACGTTTGAACTTCTTAGAGAGGGACATCTGGATTGGCTCTTTCTCACCAAAACATGAATAGGTGATGGCTCAGCCCCTGATATTGCACTTGCTGTCCCAGCAAGCTATTCAATTGCTCACCATGATAGAGTAGGTAAGAGGGGTGGGGGTGTCACCATTGTTTTCAAACACTTCCTGAAATTCACTTCCCTTGAAACTCCTGAACTCTATGGAACCGATTCCATAAATCTATTTCTGGAATGCTAATCTACCACCCTCCCCAGCTTTGGCTACAAATTGTTTATCCCCATTGGGTGATTGTCTGTCCTGCTATTTGTTAAATATTCAAATTTTTCGATTCTAGGTGACCTGAACATCCATTTGAACAAATTAGATGACCACCATGCCTCTCTTCTCCTGGCCATTACATCTGCTCAGAACCTGAAGCATTTTATCCATAAACCCACCCACTCCACTGGTCATATGTTTGATTCGATCTTTTCAAATGATTGTATCAAGATTGCAGAGATTCTGAGCAATACCTGGTCGGATCACTCTACAGTGTATTTCGGCTGGTTATTGGAGCTGGGCCCCAGAAGCAGAAGGCTGAACCCGGCGCTTGCTTACATCAATTGGGCTAAAGTTAAGACTGAGGATATAACTTCTATCCTTAGCAACAGTGCTCCGGTGCTTTCTGGCAATATTCAAATAGATGCACTGGTAGTTAATGCCTGGTCAGGTAACACAGCCGATGAGGTGGCACCTATTAGATCAGGTTCTGGTGGTCTGAGATCTCCTCCAGCTCCATGCTTCAATGAGGAGATTAAACTACTGTGGCAGCAGTGCAAAAAGCTCAAAAGAGCTTGGCTCAAGTTTTACTGACCCAAGGATAAGGAGCACTACAAAAAGGAACTATCTATCTATCACCGTGACATAAAATAAGCCCAAGCAAAGTACTTCACTGATGAAATTGCTAGATCTTACAATAAAGCATAGGAGGATTTAAAATCACCAAAATGTTTATCAACCCCTCTGCTCTTGCTCAGCCCTTGGAAGTTTTGCCTAAACTTTGGTCTCTGCTCTCAGATTTGTTTGAGATGAAGATTCTGGGCATTGATGAGTCCTTAAAGGCTGCTGACATTAATAACAGCACTGAGTCTTATAGGTCAAATGGCCAAAGTGCTTCTACTGCCATTAATAGCAGTGGGACTGTTTGGTCTGGTGTTCAGACCCTGTCAGTGCCTCTTTCATCTTCTTGCTCCCTAATTCTAAGGGTGGAATAATGCAGCACTTACCCTATGCCTGCACTGCTTGATTCTGCAGGGGCGATATGGGCCCAACTCCGCGTACCTTACCTTACTGCCTGTGTGTGTATGTATCCACAAGGGAGCTTGATAAGGACCTGGGAAGAGGGCCGGATACTGGACGTCATTGTAGACACCTTTAGGTAATTGCCGACCGCCAAGACAAGAACTGGGGAGACTGAGTATGGGTTACCTATGTTCAAACGATCAGTCCCTAGTTCTATTGTGTAGTTCTCTTAGTGTTTTCCCCCACCCCTCCTCCCTGCAAGGCAATTACTAGGCTCATGACACCTGGATATTTCGGGGGCTTTTGTTTTGGGGCAATGTCCTTATGTCCAGATAATGCTCTGGATGGTGGTTGTGGGGAATGATGTTTATGACACTCAATATCTAATGAGAATAACAAACTACTGCAATTTCAACCGCGCCCTCCTCTACAACCCTCACATATTTTCCCAACTTACTGGCAATAAACGTACATCAGTCACTGAAGACGGCATAATCTACGGCTCATGTAGAAAACACCGGCATTAGTAGAATGACACTTTGATGACCTGTTTATCGGCACAGTTACACTGTCCTTACACTTTGAGGATGCGCTAGTTACTGCTGAGGCATAGCAAACAGTAGTGCCACGGTTAGTAGTAGCAGTGTCAGGATTAGTGTCAAGACTCAGAACCAAGAATTAGTGACAGGAAGTTGTGCCAAGCATTAGTGTCAGGAATTAGTGCCAAAATATCAGGCAAGAAATTGTCACGTACACACAGTGATTTCAGCCAACAAAGTTACTACTACCATTAGATTCTCATGGTAGTCCTTGCTTGTGTTAGGTACCTTGTTGTCTGCGACGCGATGTAGACTCCTGGAAAACAAGTCAGAGGTTACACACGGTTTGCTTGGTTTTTTCTTTGTGTCAGGCACTCTTCAAGTGGCCGAGCAGAATCGTCACCAGGAATTCTGCAGATCAGTCCTGATCTGTTCCGGGAGCCAAGAGCGGAGCCATGGAGGTGGGGATAAACACACGGACAGCTGCCTTGATCCGATCTCAAGGCAAAGCGGCTTCTGGAAGGTGCAAAACAGAAACCTAGGCACACATAAATGTTAAGTTAACACAGTATGTAAAAGTAAATATTACAGTACAAAATACATAAAACGGAAAGGAAATCTCTTCAAAGTTGTTGATTAAAATTCAGCTTTTTAATTATTTCTTAGGTTTCTTTGATAGGTAGAAAAACCAGCCGACACGTGTTTCGTCGCGTGTGGAAATTACTTCCGCGACTTCCTCAGGGCTGGGAAGGGATACAAGGGATATGAGTGATGTATACATAATGGTACTACATTTTAAAGTTTTTCTTTAAAAAGGCAATTTCTTGAACTAGACGCTCGTGTATCAAACAAAAGTGGAAACCCACAACACCCAAAGGTGAGATAATAATATCCTTTGCTGGATATTAAATAACATTGTAAAACTCAAAGGTGATAACGACCAGTGTTACGATGGTGGACGTGCATATCAAAAGTGTGAAAGAGTCCTGACTCAATGTCGCATTGTACATCCTAAGAAGTGAATCTTAAGTTAGTGGACGTGCATATCCAAGATATGAAAGAGTCTTTACCGTGAGTATGGGACTAAACCCACACGAAATAACGAAGATATGTAAAGAAGATGCGATCAAAAAACCATAATACGTTATATTGATAGAATTTAAACATGGTGTGTATTTAGTATCTGAATACAAATGAAGAGTATTCGAATTGTCTGTGAAGGGATAAAAAAGAGAAAACGGAAAATAGAAAAGAGGGAGTGAGCAAATTATCAACCTGAGAAAAGTCTGAGCATGAGTATAGAAAAAGGAGGGTTATACAGATGGAGAAAACGCACAAAGTGGTTATGCATTGAGCGAAAAAAACTAAGTCAAGGAAGGTCAAAAGACCAAAGGTAAGTGTAAAAAAGAGAGAATAATGCTGAGGTTGTACCAAGGAAAAAGGGACCCTAAAGCTTACCGCTCAGCCGGTGATAATTCCAACCCCGCTGGGCAAAAAAACCAGTCAGGGATTAGTCTGTTCGTTCTGGAACGTATCTGGCAGTGTAAAGAAAAGAAAGGAAGTGCTTATAAGACAAAATTGTATGTCAGTCACCACGACACACAATAGGACAACTACGTAATTAAGGCCAAGACGCTAGTACTAGTCGCCATGGTTAAAAAAAGAGTATATGCTCACCAAAACTGCGGTCAGGTCACGGTGGACCAACTGCATATCGAGATGCTGTGAGGGGGTGAAATACTGGAACAAGTACTTCCAGCGTTGTATTAGATCTGAAAACAGATCAATCGTGTATTAGTTAGGAAATTGGGCTCTTATATATCTGTTCCAGTAACAACAGGTAGGGGAACCACAAATACTATAAAGTCTTACCTCAAGGCGGGTGCGCCCGGGGAGCCCCTCTGGCGGATCACTGCGTTCCGGGTTGTGGACACGTGATCAGAACACCAGAAGTGGTTTTATACTGTCGAAAGGTTAATCCTCCTAAGAGAATGGAAGCTAAAACGTCAACCCTCCATTGCTCTAATACAAGCAATGGAGAATTTTAGAAGAAAGACTAGGAGAATGTTCAGTGTTGAAACTGAAAATCACAGGATAGTGTCAAGACGAGGTTCAGACTTACGTTATGAATAAAAAGGTGACCAATCATTTAGTAGAATGTAGACAGGCAGGACTTTTAAACTTTATCCTAAATGCCTGCATCTCTTTACTTATGACAGATGGTAGCATACGTCTTGGACCAATGTAAGGAAGGAGCCCAAAAGCACTGATAGTGCAAAGAACCCTCAAGAAATATATCAGACACGGATTCACGCAAAGATGACAGAGGGAATAGGACAGTTAAAAGTAAAGTGTGAAACACCAATTGGTTCGTGGTTTGACCATGCTCGTGTGCGCAATGCCGAATTAGTGTATCCCTGGTGAATTTAGCTCGCTCCATTTAAATCCGTACAAAACATTGAAAGCTTACATTCTACCAGTGGATACACAAGATATGAACACGTAACAAAGTTCTAAGCAGAAACCAAAAATCGGGTCATTATATTCCGTGTGAATAAGGTTAGCTCTATTAAAAGCTGTCATAAAATTTAAATGGCTATAATACCCATATACATAGATTCATACAAAAACACATGACAACATTTGGAGCAGAATCTGTAAATCTTACATAGAAAACAAAGAGTACCATGTGGTTCTAAACCATGTTATAAAATAATTCTTAGTGCATATAAGATGATAAAAACACTGTAGATCTCAAGATACAGATGAAGCACTTGGATCATGTATTATACCGAATTGTGCACAATCAGATGGGGCATATAAATCATAACATTCTGATTAATGGTGTCTAGTCTGAGTATATATTACAATATCTACAATTCATATCATTTATCATTAATACATATGTGCCGGGGCATATTTCATTGTTTGACCGAGCAGAAGAAATATTACACAGACTAGGTTACATGGGTGCCTGTTTTTTGGAAAACACGCAAGGTACCTACTGTGTTTCTGTGGTGGCCCAGTTAATCGCCTAAAAAGTATTGCATTTCATGATCAAAATTAAGGCCGTGTTCTACTGTACGTAAACGCATAATCCACATAGCTTCTGTCCGTCTAAGTTTGAGTTCTCTGTTGCCCCCACGAACGTTAGGCTGTGTCACATCTATGCCAAAAAAGGACACATTCTTCTCTATTCCCTGTGAAGGACATGTGGCTGCATGTAATGCTACCGGGTACTTAGGATCCTGTTTGTGTATAGCTCGGATGTGTTCTGTGATTCTCTCCTTCAATGGTCTGATAGTACTTCCAACATAGATTTTTTTACACATACATTCTATGACGTATACTACAAATCTAGTGGTACATGTAATGTTACACCTGATATCATACTTCCTTCCATCAAAATCTGTGAAATGTTTAATACCATGCTTCGCCCACCTGCATAGCCCACAAAAACCACACCTGTAGAAACCCAGAGTATGTGGTCTCAACCAGGTTGCCCCCGTGGTTCCATGTGGGATGGTGGGGCTAAGTCTATTTTTTAGAGTTTTGCCCCTCCTGAATGTGATCTGAGGATGGTTAGCGATATATTCTTTGATGGACTTGTCTGATTGTAAGATGCCCCAGTGTCTTGTGAAACTTCTCCTTGGTGATGTAAATCATTGAAATCAGTTACCATTCTCACTGGTTGTTTATGATGCTGTGTGTGAATTTGGGTACGTAGTGTGTCCTCTCTTCGTACTATGGCTATTCTGTCCTCGGCTTTCCTTAGTACTTTAGTTGAGTAGCCCCTTCTCAAAAATCTCTTTTTCATGTTAGTATGGCACAATTGGAATTCTGTGTCTTCACTGCAATTCCTCTTGGCCCTTAAGAATTCCCCATACGGTATTGCTAGGATCTGATGCGGAGGGTGCGAACTTTCTGCATGTAGAACTGCATTACATGCAGTTTGCTTTCTGAACAGCTTACTGTGAAGTTGGTCATTCTTAACATATATTTCTAAGTCCAAGAATTCGATTCTCGTGGTGCTTGATTCCATGGTAAATTGCATTTCCCATGTGTTATTGTTAAGGTGTGTGAAAAATTCCTTCAACCGGTCCTGTGTACCTGACCATAAGAGGAGACAGTCATCAATGTATCGACCCCAAAAAATAATGGAGTCAATCCATTGAGCCCCCTTCTTACCCCAAATTAGATCTGCCTCCAAAGTGCCCATAAAAAGATTCGCAAAGGATGGCGAAAATTTTGATCCCATGGCCACACCCCTTGTTTGTCTGTACCAATGTTTATCAAACATGAAGAAGTTATTCTGTAAGATCAACTCCATCATGGTGATTAGCATGTTCGTGTGTTGATACTGGGTAGCAGGTCTGTTTTGTAGTAGTTTAGTGATGGCATGCATTCCTAGGTCTGGTCTAATGCTGGTGTATAGAGACACAACATCAAAGGTAGCCAAGATGGTGCCTGGCTGCCACTGAAGATCAGCCAATAAACTGAGAATGTGTTTTGTGACCTGTATGTAGGAAGGCAGGTTGCGGACCAGAGGGCCCAAAAATAGATCAATGTATTCGGCAAGCCTCTCCATGGGACCTCCCCATTCCTGACACTATGGGTCTGCCAGGCGGAAATGGGAGGTGTTTGTGGACTTTGGGAAGTGTGTACAGCCATGGATAGGTAGGTCTGAAAACCTTTAGATAAAAAAATTCTTCTTCATTAAGTAGTCCAGCCTTATGCCACATGTCAAGCTTTTTGTTTATATCAATTGTCAGTGGGCCCATTGGATTGAAAGTGAGACGCTCATAACATGTGTTGTCCCCCAGCTGGGTCAGAATTTCGTTGTTATAGTCACTTTGGTTCATAACCACAACATTCCCACCCTTGTCCGCTTCTCGTATTAGGATCTCTTGGTCATTACTGAGAGTTTTGAGTGCAAGGCGTTCCCCTTGTGTCAAATTGTCCCTGTGGCGGAAGGCAGTCTTAGTACGCTTTCTGTCCATTTTGTCAAGGTCTTCTAATACACGCTTGTAAAAGTTGTCAATTGCATTACCCCCGGGAAGAGTTGGCACCCATTTAGATTTAGATTTTAAACCGCTCGCTATGCTGAAATCAAACTCAATATTAAGTTCATCCAATAGTAAGTCCATGTCATATGGTGGCTGCTCAAGATCTGTTAAGGATAAGAGTAACTGTGTCGCCTGTATGTCCTTGATAGTTAAAACATCAGACCCGAATTCAGTAGGAATGTTCTTAACATTTTTATTCATCAATTGATTACATGCAAAATGTTTCTTTATTTTGAGACTTCTGACAAATTTGAATAAGTCTATCTTTAGTCTACAAATGTCCCCGGAGAAAAGGGGATTGAAACTAAGTCCCTTACTTAAAAGAGAAGTCATATCAGAAGTCAGTGGTTTAGAAGAGAGGTTGATGACCTGAACCTCTTCATCTCTAGTATCTATTTGTTCTTCGCTGCCCCCGATCTCAGCCTCCTTTTGTAATCCTCTGCGTCTCGCTCTCCTGCCCCTACGGGTTTTGGATCTGATCTTCCTAGCTGTAGAGGTGTTCTGTTGCCTCTCCTGATTCTCAGAACCTCTATATTTATGTGTGCCTAGGTTTCTGTTTTGCTTGTTTAGTGAAGGTTTTGTTACCGACACGAAATTGGGGGGTTACAGGGTTCATCCCCTCTTCGAGCTGCACCATACGGATTATACCTTAAGTTTAAATTTGTGCTTATATAGGGCAGTGTGCCTAGGATCTTTCCCTGATTACGAAAACCCTTCCTCTAGGGCTTCTGGAAGGTGGGCGCAGTTTAAATACAAAGACCACACCTATCATGGGCGACGAGGTTTGACAAGCTGACGTGAGAGCTCGGAGTCCAGAGAGCTCTTGGGAGAGCTTGACAATGAGGAAGGCATCATCCCTGATGCCGGGAGATGCAGCATAGTAAGCCTTGAATCCCATGCAGTGGCTCATCCTGTAAACAGTCAAACCTTCAATCATGAATTTGGCAGAATCACTCTGTTATACCAGCAGTGCGAGCATAACACTGCAACATGCATATGACATAAAACACAGTACAAGTATAACACCATCCAGTGGTGCGGTTAAACGGTTGAGCGGGTGGATTTTTATGTATTCCGTAGCCTTCAAGCATGTTGGAGGCTCTACAGGTGGTGAGTTTTGGAGAGGTTCTGACACTAATAGAGTTTTCCTCCATTTCCCTCGAGGATTCCGAGCAAGGCCTCAGAGCTTGTAAGTCGGACTTCCCTGACGACCCTTGCCCTCCCCAAGTTCTGGGTGTTAATGCGAAGGCTATAAATCCCACCCTGAATGTGTTGCTAAATAACTCACTGCACCAGGACATTGTTCCTAGCTATTGAAAGAATGCTAGGCTGATCCCTGTTAGACCCGGGATCCCTGGTTGGCTGAGGTAGGTACCTTATGCCAAGTAGGGTCCCGCGTTCCAATGTCAGGGAAAGGAAGGTCACCTTCTTAGATAGCCCCGCTCCCCCCCTCGGTAGCTTGGCACGAGCAGCCAGGCTTATCTTCAAGGCAGATGTGTAAAGTATTTGCAACCACGCTCACAATAACCCAATGATGACACCACAAATAGACTCCACACGAGTTTTATAAAAACGAGTATCAATGAGCACTTCTAAACATTCTCTGTACTCCTAATATCATATCATACAGTCGTAATGCTAGAATCAGGCACTTTTGCAATGTAAAAATACTGTAATGCGTAACGTAGCAATCAGACACTCTGCAATGAAAAGAATGCAATGCGTGATGCAACAATCAGGCACTTTGCAAGGTGAAATAATGCAATGCGTAATACAACCACCAGATATGTCGTTATGCAAAAATAAGGCAATGCCTAATACACTAATCAGGTAATTCGGTATGCAGGAATAATGCAATGTGTAATACTCTAATCAGGTAGTTCGTTATGCAGAAACAAGGCAATGCGTCATACGACAATCAGATAGTTCGTTATGCAGATAAAATGCCATGCGTCATACACTAATCAGGTAGTTCGTTATGCAGGAATAATGCAATGTGTAAAACGACAGTCAGGTACTCCGTTCTTCAAAAATGGAATAATGCGTAATACACTCACGCCCGATCACCGGGCCTTAGGCGGTCTCTCCACCTCTCCTTCTGACTTACAGTCAGCCTCTCACAGTTGCCCCCAACATGGTACGATGTAATCCAAAAGTACAGCTTTGCACTCCGGCCCCGGTACCACCACTCCCTTGGCAATACGGGCCACGATACGAGCCAAAGCAGAGGCTCGCGCTGCCACACGAGAGAGAGGCCGAGAGCATCTCCCTCCGAGCCCGCGCCCCGCCCCAGGAGTCGACACACGTTATCTGGTGGGCGCAAACTCACTCTCCTTTCCTCGTCCAGCGGCTGGGCCTCCAATGCAGCTTTGTGGAATGGCAACGGCGGCTCGGGCCGGCAACTCAGCTCCTCCGGGACTGCCGGTCCGGGCCGCTTCAGTTACGAAGATCTCAGGCTGCCACAAAGCACACGCACACAGCGTCGCTGAGTCTTCCTTACGCTTCGGGTGCACGATCACTGGGCACTCCACACACAGGTCTCAGGCTGCACAAAGATCACGCGCACAGCGTCGCTGAGACTCACTTTACTCCGGTGCACACGGTAACAAGGCGAATCCTCACGAAGATCTCATGGTGCACAACGCACCCACACACAACGGCGTTGAGACTCACTTGGATTCCGGTGCACACGATAACAAGGCAAATCCTCACGAAGGTCTCACGGTGCACAACGCACCCGCACACAACGGCGTTGAGACTCACTTGGATTCCGGGGCACACGGCAACAAGGCGAATCCTCACGAAGGTCTCAAGGTGCACAACGCACCCGCACACAACGGCGTTGAGACTCACTTGGATTCCGGTGCACACGATAACAAGGCAAATCCTCACGAAGGTCTCACGGTGCACAACGCACCCGCACACAACGGCGTTGAGACTCACTTGGATTCCGGTGCACACGATCACTGGACAATCCTTACAAAGGGTTCAGGCTGCACAAAGCACACGCACACAGCGTCGCTGAGACTCATTTGGACACCAGGCGCCCACGATCACAGAGCAGTTCTTACGAGGGTCTCAGACTGCAACAGGCACGCTCACACAGCACCGCTGAAACTCTCCTGGAAACTTTTGTGTTCCTGTGTTTCCAAACAGGGAGCCAGCTCACCTCAGGCCCTTGGGGATAAGTTACTTCAGGACACCGCACACAGCAAAGTCCTTCAAGCAGGGGGACACAGCACACCGCAAAGTCCCTTTAGCCTTTCCTCGGTTAAAACAGCAAACTGCAGGCCAGCCCCAGAACACACAGCAAGGGTCAGTCCTATCCTTCAGTCAATTCAGTTGTTTCTTCCTTGGAAAAGGTCCTCTTGACCACGAAGTAGGTCCAGTCTTGTTCACACTTGATCAAGCCATTCTCCAAAGTTCAGGGGCTTCAGCTCTCATAGTTATACCCCTCAATGGCTTTGAAGTCTTTGTACTCAGGGGGCACTGACCCCTGTTCAAACCAGTTCTGGGTGCCTCCCTGCCAGTGACACCTTTATCCTTTGATTAGTGGGGGTCTGGATTCTCAATCACTCAGCAGGATATGGGACAATTGTTTTATAGCCGCAACCCAGGCCTCTTCACCTCTAGGGGCTTCTCCTCCCCTACACTCCAGATGCAGGTCAGCCTGTGGCTGTCTCACCTCCTCCCCTGGGTCAAGACATTCCCCAGATCCTATCGCTTTCAAATCCAGACAGTCAATCCACAGCCAGGCAGAGACACACAGAAATGTTAGAGCACAAAAACTCAGCCACTTCTAAAAGAGTGGCTTCTGAACACACAATGCAAAAACCACCTACATAAAAAGATGTGTTATTGCATTGTGAGTTCAGGCATACTAAACTTCACCTTTCCATCTTAGGCCTTTGGGAAGATAGGCTGGAAAACATATTACACAGCCTCCCCATTCTGTCCCATGGGCAAGATGGCCTTTCAACAGTGAAAAACAAAATGGAGATTATTTCACTGTCAGGACATGGCACACACCTTAGTACATGTCCTACCTTTCACATGCACTACACCCTGTCCAGGGGGTACCCTAGACCTACCATAGGGGTGTCTGATGTGCATAGAAAGGGAAGGGTAAGGTCTGGCAAGTAAGTGCACTTGACAGAACAACATGGCAGTTTAACAAACTGCGCGCAGGCCCTGCAATGGCAGGCCTGAGTTCCCTTTTAAAGCTACTTGTGTGGGTGGCACAAATAGTGCTGCAGGCCCACTAGTAGCATTTGCATTACCAGCCCTGGCACACATAGTGCACTTTACTAGGGACTTTACTAGTAAGGCAAACATACCAATCATGGACAACCAATTTCCATTACACTTTACAAAGGGAGCACTTGCACTTTGACACTGTTTAGCAGTGGCAAAGTGTCCAAAGCATCTAAGTTGGCAACACAATGTCAGAAAAAAGGTCTAGGGGGAAAGCAAAAAGTTTAGGGACCTTTAGCCAAAAAAAGGCCAAGTCCTACAATCCCATTGCTCAAAAAACCTTCAGCAGATAGGTCTGTCTTGGCAAACTACAGGCCGTTTATCTGCTACTATCCTTTTCCAAAATTCTTGAGAACCTGATTGGCATCCAACTGTCTAGCTATCTTGATGCTAATCATTTTCTGCATCCTTTGCAATCAGGCTTTCACCTCGGATGCACGACTGAGTCTGCTCTCATCGAGGTCTCCTATATCATTAAAATGGCAGTGGACAATGGGAAGAAAGTGGCTTTGCTGCTTTTAGACCTTTTGGTGGCATTTGATAGGGATTCCCATCCTATCCTGATGCACAATTTCCGGGACATCGGGATATGTGGGACCGCCTTCGTCTGGCTGTGTTCCTTTCTATCAAACAGATATCAGTTGTTGTGGTTTCCACCATTTGTGTCTGACTCTAAGTGCATTGAGTTTGAGATTCCCTAGGGCTCTGCCTTGAGTCCGACATTGTTCAATGTTTACATGTCTCCTTTGGCAACCCTGGTGGAATCCTTTGGAGTGCAGGTCATCTCTTCCACTGACGACATGCAGATCATTCTAACTTGGTATGGGAACATCTCTAGTGTCCAATGCAGATTTGAAGCATGTCTATCAGAAGTATTTTAGTGGATGTGCCATAGCAACCTCCAGGGGAATATGAGCAAGACAGAGGTACTGGTCTTTGGATCTCTCCCCCCACCATTTTGGGGTGGTGAGATTTGGCCTAGCTATGCTCCATCTCCTCCGACCCCCACTATAGTGGCTAAAAACCTCAGAGTGAAGTTTGATAGCAATCTGTCCTTCAAATCACAAGCAGAGAGCATAGTCTGGACTGGCCTTCTCAGATTTTGTAGTAAGTTTCTGTTCATTTTTCTTATCTCGTGTCAGAAGATGGTAGTCCATGCCCATATAACATCTTGGCTGGATTATGCCAATGCACTTTACTAGGGCCTCCCTTTGTATTTACTCAAAAGACTCCAGTTGGTGCAGAATCCATCAGCCCCGCTCCTGCTTAACACCCCGAGGAACATTTATGTTCAGGCTCATCTTAAGGAGATACATTGGCTTCCCATCCAGGTGAGAGTAAAGTTTAAGGGGCTGGTGCTTGCCCACAGAGCCTTCTATGGACTGGGTCCTAAATACTTATCTAAGCGACTCTCTCATTATCGTCCCTTCAGAACCCCACGTTCGGCTGATGCACTTCTAGTTGAGGGGCCTACGAAAAGGAGGAAGAAACGGGGAGGTTCCTCCTTTTTTCCACCAGCTGCTACTAGCTGGAATGTTCTTCCCCAGCATCTTCGTACTACTAGGGATGCAGGCTCTTTTAAGAATATCCTGAAAACCTAGCTTTTTAATGAGGCTTTTTCGATTGTATCCCTCTACATTCAAGATCAGTGGTCTACTTACCTGCAGCACAGGGACATTCCATGGAGTATCTGTGAGCTTTATAAGCTGTTTTTTGATTTTTCTGTGAACTACTTTTGTATAATTTAAAAAGCATGGGACATGTGGGTCCCCATTGATCCGGTCCACTTTGACCTCTGTTTACATGCAGATGTCCTTCAAGGTGAGTCGAGTGGGTGACAGGGAGGAGGCCAGAAGGGTTAAGTTCAGACACAGCGCTCTGATTGTCTGGACCCCCTGGGCCTCATAGTAATGGTCCATGAGAAAGAGGAAAGTAGTAAGATTCTTGGATAGGATCAAAGAGATAGCACACAGGAAGTGGTGCTATATGGAGGCATCATTTTTTAGATTACAAATGATAGAGACAGATTTCTCAGAGAGTTGTCTTGAGGAAGTTGGGAGGTTTTGGGGCTTTTTTAAGGGCTCTCAGTACAGCAGGTGCAGTTACATTGAGACCTAGTCTTACAACACCCCAATTATGGGGCATATTGTTTTTAGACAATTTCTTATTTGGTTTGATGTATTTGTGCTTTTCTAAGTCTCACATATAGTGTGGATTATAAGCTACAGATTAATACCCCTGAACTGATCTCCTAAACGCCGTCCTAGAGCTTATCCCTGCCCCTGCCCCTCCCACTCTCCCTAATGTTGTCATACATTTTTGGAGGGGTGGGGCAACTTCAAAACATTTTGCATACGCGGGTCTCAGAGAAAAACAGTTTGGAGACCTCTGCAATAAAGTGTATGTATTTTTTGCTTTACACATTGCCAAGAAAGCATTTGCTAATATGCTTTCTCTGAGGGAACCATTGTAAATTCTTTATTTAGATTGTATACCCAGGTTCCTAGGAATGCAGGGTTGCCCTCACATTTTTGGTATACTAGTGAGCCTGCGGCACTGATTGTGCCACCCACCTCAGTAGCTTTTCAAACATGTCTCAGGCCTGTGTGTGCAGTTTAAACTGACATTTCAATCTGGCAAAACACACTTTTTTCTAAGCTGAAACCTTCTTTTATAATACATATGAATCACCCCTTGGATAGGTCTTAAACAGCCCATAGGGCAGGGCGCTTTGCATTTGAAAAGTTGGACATTTGCTTTTAAGTTTTACATGTCCTAGTAATGAAAAACTCTCAAGTTCATTTTTCACTATTGCAAGGCCTGCCTAACCCGTAAGATAACATTGGGGCATCTTATTACATTTAATAAGTGATAACTTTTGATTGGGAGCAGGTAGGAAAATCATGTTTGGTGTCTAAGGAATTGCAACTTAAAATCCTTTTTAATGGTAAAGTTGGATTTTAAGTCACAATTCTGAAAATGCCACTTTTAGAATGTTGCAAAAAGAACAAATGAGGGACGGAATGCTGAACAATGTCAAACACTCACCACCAGTATAGGGACCTGGATCTAAATCCATTGGTGACCAAAGAAACAATGGATTTAGTCCCAGATTTCTGTACTGGGGTGAATGTTTGACATTATTCAGCATTCCTTCCATCAATTGTTCTTTTTGCATTTGTCACCCTATGTGGGACAGGTGTGCCCAGATGTGGATCCCTTGCTCACCATGCCACTGGGTCAAGCTATCCTGGCTGATGAAGGGTGATACCCTGAACCTGTTCCTAGGATGCTTGTTTCCAATCTGGGGAGGACCTGTCCTAGCAGTTCAAGCTGGACTGTTTCCATGGGAAGCAGGGTCAAGACTGATTTGCATATGGCTGGTTCCAAACTGGAATGGCGTGGTGTGCAAAAGAACTATGGATTTAGGACCAGATCGCTGTACTGGGGGGTGAATGTCTGACGTTCAGCATTCCGTTCATCAATTGTTCTTTTTGCATCTTTAGAATGTTGGCATTTTCTTGTCCTAACCATTTGGTGCCTGTACCCTGTTACCTGGGTCACATAACTAGGTATAGTTGGCATTTGACCTTTGTGTATACCTCCCAAACTGGTTCTGGGTATTGGCAGGATGGGCCATCCCTAGCAGGATTGGGGAGCAGAGTTGTCACCTAGCACACGTGCACTTCAAAGGCACTGTCCCATTCCACACAGAAAGGACTTCACACTAGCCTGCTGTGACCCCAGACAATCTGTGGGCAGGGCAGGGAGGCAGGAAATTCCAGACACCCCTGGAAGGTGAAAATTCCAGAAGCTTCTCCCACTTCAAAATGGGCATCAGGTATAAAAAGGGAACTCTCAGACCCACTCTTCAATACACTTTTGGACCTGTGGATACTACAAAAGAAGGATACCCTGCTGCCCTGCTGCTTGAGGCCTGTCCTGCTTGCTGAGAAGGAAAACTGGGCCTGATCCCTTCATCCCAGGCTGAGTGGCTCCAAGGGTCAGCTGACTGACCTCCTGTTCTGTGCTACATGAACATATCAAGCTCCAGCGGCCTTCCTGCATCGGCCCAGCTGACCTGCTGCCTGTATCAGCCACTGAAACTGCCTCGGCATGGCTGGCCTCTGCAAGAGTCAGTCTCTGATTGTCAAGGGGTACCTCCCCAGGTCCTGGACTCTTAGCTGGCATCAACATGCACTCCTCTGACTTAAAAAGAAGAAATCCTGAAGTTTTGGACTTTTCATGGCCGAAAATGGGCCTATTAGTGCCAAGACCTTGCCACCTGTGCTGACAGGTGAACCCGACCCTTTGCGCTACAGTGTTGACCGCCAGTGAAGACTGACAATGTGAGATCTGGACTTCGCTTAACAGCATCGACAGCCTGTGGTGACCGCCAATACAAACCTCCAGCAGAGACTACATGTGACGCCAAACAGGACCTTTGCGGTACACAACACCTGTCCGCGATGCTCAGCTTGCTGTTCGTGCTATAGCGATGAACATCTGCAACACTCTCCCTTCTCCTCAAGTCTTCCTCTACGGCAAACTAAACTCATGAGATGAACTTTAGAAGGTAACTGTTTCAGCTGGACTAACCTGGTCCCTTTATCCAGCCCACACTCTATCATGGTCAGCTTGAATTTGTGACTTTCACCCGGTCTTGAACGGCTAGATAACAGCGAGTAGCACTTTGTGCTTTTAGGAGCTATAGTTATCTTACATTTTTGAAATTGTATATCTCCAGTTCTCCTGACTGGATGTTTGTCATTTTGGTGTCAAATAATTTGCTAAATTTCTCTCTATTTTGTTAATTAGTGTGGGATTTTTCTTGTGTTGTATTTTCACTTTATGGCTATTTTAGTCCTGCATATATAATTAAAACATTGCCTCTAAGTTAAGCCGGACTGCTTTTGTGCCAAGCTTCCAGAGGGTTAAGCACTGGTTAATTATTGACTTTTTAGGGGTTTTCACCCTGACAAACATTGTGGCTGTTGCTTGAGTAGGGTTACACCCCCCTCAACCAATAACCCAATTTCTCACATTCTTTCTTCTTCTTCTTCTTCTTCTTCTCCTTCTTCTTCTTCTTCTTCTTCTTCTTCTTCTTCTTCTTCTTCTTCTTCTTCTTCTTCTTCTTTCTTCAACTTCTTCTTATTATTATCATTGCTTTTATTAACATTATTATTGTTATTATTATTGTTGTGACTAGTATTATAATTAGTGCTCCCAGTTTTATGGTATTTATTTTTTTGTCATTTACGTCTGTATTTATCCATATTTATTTTTTTGTCAACTTTATCTGTAGTTATCCATATTTATTATGGGTTTGGTGAAAAAAGTAAAGCTGGAACTGGTATATTTCCACATTTATTTAACCAATAAATATGCAGTCATACTTGAGTGCCTGCCAGGTTTCAGTGATAAGAACACCCGCAGAAGATAAATCAATGCGCTTATATAAAAATATGCACATTTCAGTATCAGCCTTGTGCCTAGCTACTGCTGTTTAAGCCTCTTTACTAAAATTCCTTTCTTTTTTAACCTCCTTACCTATCAATCCACACAGTTATTGGCCTGGCAGTCATGGCAAAGTGTATTTAGAATCACTCAAAAAGCACCCAATTTCCGTTTTTATCCACATTTAAAAATAAATACAGACAAGAAAATAAATGGGTTTCTGTCTGTATTTATCTGTACAAATCAGTAAAAATGGAAAACAGGGAGCCTTAATTATAATTATGATTATTCATATTAGTATTATCATTATTATTATGTGTATTCTTAGTTGGGTGGATGACTGTCCATCTCAAGTAAAAATGTCACTATTCTGTTATGGCCAGTAACGGTTTCAGTAATTTAAACTGAGCTCCACCTCTTGTAGCTATGGCACAGAGCAGACAGGCACTTATGAAATTGTGTAGCACATTTAGAAGTACCAAAATATTCAAATAGTAAAAAACACAACATAAAAATCCCACTCCAATTTTTAAACTTAGAAAATATTTTAATGAACAAAATGACACCAAAATGACAACAATCCTTTTAAGGGGAAAAAAGATATCATTTTCTAAAGTTTTAAATGAAAAAAAGCATTAAGCGCCAACCGCAGACATCTGGGTGTGCTTGACCAGGACCTAGCCACAATTTAATGCCACCGCGATGGGGCGCAGGTTGGATATTTAAATCAGGTTCATCCTGATTTCACCTGAAAGGTCAACTTCTGACTTACACTCTGAAATGGATGTCTTTATGTATGTTAATACAATTTCTGAGGCCAAGGAAGCATTATTATTATTATTAAATTTAATTTGTAGGGCGCACAGCTACCCTGAAGGGTTTCCTGTCGCCGTCCTGGCAGGAAAGAAAAAAGAAGTGGAGAAAAGAGAAGGTACTTAAAGGTTGAAAAACCAAGTCTTTAGGCCTTTGTGAAAGGCACCATACACGGTTTCCTCATGAAGGGAGGCAGGTAGAGAGTTCCACAGGGTCGGTCCTAAATAGGAAAAGGACCGACCTCGCATACGAAGACGTTTGACTTTAGGAACAGTAAACGTAGTCTGCTGGGCAGAGCGCAGAGGGCGCGAGGGTTGATAGCGCTGAACTAGATCTTGCAAGTATTTCGGGGCCACTCCTGTTTTAATCCTTAACATATAGCACAAGGCTTTAAATTTGACCCGTTTCTCCACCGTCAACCAGTGTAGGTCACGAAGAGATCCTGAGACAGAGGAAAACTTAGGCACACGACACAGCAGCCTAGCAGCCGCATTTTGCACCAGTTGAAGTCTCAGAATGGTTGCTTTATTTGACCCTAGATAGAGAACATTGCCGTAGTCTAATCTGGAGGTAACTAGGGCATGAACCACTGTTCTCTGCCCTGATAGGGGAATCATCCATAAAATCTTCTTTAACCATTTTAGAACAGAAAAAAAGGATGGAAGACACCCTAGTGACTTGTTGATTCATCGATAGATGTTAATCTACGAAGAAGCCCAGATTGTGAACATGATGCACCAGCAAGGGTAAAGCTCCCATTTCACAGGGCCAGTGTTGAGGACCCCAGAGATCATGTTTTTTCCCTAATATCATGACTACAGTCTTGTCCCGTTTAATTTGAGCAGATTGTTTTGCAAAAGCATAGTCTTATTGCTTCCTCCAAGGGAACCATTGTTGTTGCAGATGATTAAATACACAAGTTTCCAGGAATATTGAATTGCCCCATTTTTTTCAGTCCAATTTAGGAATGAGCTGAAACTCACTTCTTGAAAAAGCACTACCATAACAATGCTTTAACCATCCACAAGCAAACTGCCTCTCCGATTACCTGCTGTCTTTCTGCTTATCTTTGACCCTGGACAGTATTTTGCTGCTTTTTAGTTAGGTTTGCACTCTAGAAATACCATATACATACATATATACATACATGCATACACATACATACATACATAAATGCCTACATACATAAAAACCTCCCCAACATAATCATTGCAAACTTTTATATGCCATCCAGCATGGTGTTCCATTGGTAGGGCAGGTATTGATGTCAAATTCGAAAGCAGCTTGAGTTTGTTTTGTGAACCTATTAATATATGGGGCTGAACATATTGAGTCATAGAGGGGTAACTGTCAATAACTAGAATATTATGTATAACTCTCATAGAGAGCCTCTAATATTTATTTCAGTTTCTGAATCTCATAACCCACTGCTGTGACATAGGAACAGTTGACAATAAAACTTGTTACCTACTGTTGGGATGTCATAAAGTCCTTCCAGGCCAGGCTGATAGGTCTCCCTGTGCAGCTCTGCTTGTCTGGTTTGACTGAAAACAAAAAGCACAGCTACAAAAGGGGGATAGGAAGGCAGGGAAAGTGGTGGGGTTTGGCCAAGGATGGCGGATAAGCTTTTTTTTTAACCTATGGGACAGGGATACATAATGAAGGCCATGTTATGTATGGCTCCCCTTTACTACTCTGCCACTATGTAGCAGTTGAAAAAGGGGAAAATGATTTTGGGGGGCATACATATCATAACATTATAGATTGGTAAAAAGTGGATTACAGGGATGTTTTTCATCTCAGGGTTCAGAGTGACATCATAGACAACTTGAGCTTCATTCTTGTTGCCTATTTGATGTCACTCAGAACACCTGAGTGAAACACATTCCCTTAATTCATTGTTACTCATCTATCCTGCTATATATTTTGCACCAATAGTGGGAAATTAAAACCAAATAGAGAATGAGATTAAAGCTCACATTGTCTATGATATTAAAGAGTGCTTTGTGGTGAAAATATCCTCTTTTTTGACATTTAGCCATCTACAATACTATGTCATGTATTACCTGAGAAATCTTCTGGCCCTGTTTTGAAAAGCAGTACAAAGGTAGATGAGTCATGTGGGAGTCATAAGCAACATGACCATGCTCGTCTCAGCCTTCATAGCCTGTGTTATAAGTCCATCAATAATTATAGCTGGTATTATCAGCATTGACCATCCTCCCCACATATAAAACAATGAAAGACCTAGAGCCTGATTCACAAAGATAAACTTACACTCTTGTGTAAGTTTACATTTGTTTGCTAATTACAAAGGGATTTAAACGTAGTATGTTTACACATAAAAAGATGGGTCTAAATCATCTACCACTCCAATACTGGTAAAGAAACCCATATTCATGTATATGTTTATGCCCAAGCACTTTGCAGAGAGTGCAGAGAGTTCCTGGGCAGATCTTTTAATATTCTTAATGTGCAAACATGCAGACAGGCCAATACAGCAGTGTTGAACCCTGCCAACACCTGCTTCAACATTAGACTGGTAAAGCTATTCAAGTTTAGTGAAAAGCTTTGAGTCATATATAATGTACAATTTATTTTCCATCATTTTAATGGTCAAAATGTATTTATGCAACAATCCTAATGGTATATAGCACTTTATTATAAGTACTTTATGGCGAATTGTGATTTTATGTCAGGATAAGTTTTAGAAATGTTTTTCATGTATTATGCTTTGCAAAGATTTTAAATAATTATGCACAGAAAGATGATTCATTTATTCACCTCTGTGATTCAGGCCCCTAGATTTAAGCCACTCATATTCACCACTCTTAGAATTATCTTCCCCAACGTTTACCAAATTATAGAAGTTATACTACCTGGTGCCCTTCCACACACAAACCCACTACCCTCACGTTATCCTCCATTCCCCAGCCAAATATTAAAAATTTAAATATCTGGTATGATGCCACCCACAGGACGACCCTCTGAACCTTGCCACGCCATCCCCACAGGAAGGTTTGCTTTCTGCACTCTGTTTCAGAGCAGAGGGCCAGCATTGTGGTGACATTGTGACAGTGTTGACAAAGATCCCATATCAGCCCGGGTCTGTTCAGATCCACACTGACATAGAAGATGACGGATAGCAGGGTGAGCGCACCATCTGAATTCCCTTACCTTCATCAGGTCTATAGAGGCTCAAGAGATCAGGAGAAGATTCTTGAGATAGTAGACTATCATATCTACAGTCTGCAGCAAGGCAAGGGACCACTAGGAAAGTGACTTCTGTGACATCACAGTAGTGGTAAAAGAATGCATTTGTGCCTCTGCGATGTAAAAACAGTGAATAACTGGATTTTAAATCATATTCAAGCAAATGACTTTGAAAGGAAGCCATGCAGAACATTGAGTACGGAGTTGTGACAGGGAAAAACATAATTAACTAATTATGATCTTGGGTTAAGATGTCTGTAAGAAATAGGGGTCTCTAGTTGGCAATGGTTTGCACCGTTGTCCAAGTAGGGACCCTTCTTCCTAGTCAGGGTAAGGGAGATACACTTCTAAAATAACCCCTGCTCACCCCCTTGGTAGCTTGACACGAGCAGACAGGCCTATCTCAGAGGCAGTGTGCAAAGTATTTGTGCATACATACTGAATACAGGGAGAACGCTACAAATGGACACCACACCCATTTAGACAAATAAGTAATTTTTATCTAAACCAAACAAGACCAGAACAACAGCAATACAACATACAATAATCAAAATATGACTTTTAGAAGGTAAAAACAGTTCCATTCAACAGTTCCGTCCATAGCAAACTGTAGATGCGACACTTTCAACACAAAGTACCTAGGATGAGTCAAAATCATGAACAAAAACAACCGCAGGGAAGGTGATGCATAGGTGCCTTACTCCAGGGGAGGTGATGCGTCGGTTCCTTACTGCCACGCAGGGGTTTTGATGCGTCGGATCCTTACTGAAGGGGAGATGATGCGTTGGTTTCTTACTGCGGCCCCGGCATTGATGTAGACTTGGTGCCCCGGTGTGATGCGTGGGGATTGGGGATACATCGGTTCTCAATGCTGTGGCAATGGTGCCTCGTTGGTCTCTCCAGCCGTGGTCCCACGTTGCATCGGTTCTTCCAGCCACACAGCAGGGCCTGTGTCGGAATAGGTGGGGTGATCTCGGACTTCAGAGATCGGTGCACGGTTTTCTGCATGCAGCAACTTCTCCAGCCATGGGCAGGCACTGCGTCTGTTTCTTCAGCGGCACAATAGCGATGCGTAGAAATTTTTCCCGCGCGACGGCGATGCATCAGAAACGGGTGGGGATGAGTCACGCTTCTTGAGTTGCTTCTATTTCCAGGCCCCAGCAGCAGCAACAACTTCCAGAGGTCCAACACAGTAACAGGCACCTCTTGGCAGGTCAGAACTCCCAGCAAGGAAGTTTAGGGGAGCTGGTGGTGAAGTCTTTGTGCCCCTGAGACTTCAGAATAGGAGGCAAGCTCTACTTCAAGCCCTTGGAGCTCTTCTTCAAGCAGGATACAGAGCAAAGTTTTTATCCTCTCCTTGGCAGAAACAGCCACTTTAGGCAAACCCCACACAGCACACAGAAAGGGGCAGTACTTCTCCTTCAGTTTTCTCAGCTCTTCTCCTTGGCAGAGGTTCCTCTTGAGTCCAGAAGTATTCTAAGGTTCTGGGGTCTGGGCCCCACTATTTATACAGCATTTTCTTTTGTTCTCTTGTGGCAGAAAGGCTCTGTACTCAGTCAAAACCAGTTCTGTCCTCTCTGCTCCAGCTTCCCGGCAGTAGGTGGAGACAGCATTGTGTAAGGCAGACCAGGCCCATTCAGTTGCTAGGAAATCTCCTCCCCCTACTCTAAATACAACCTAGGTCTATTCAGCCCAGCCCTGACTCATCCAGGAAAGGCAGGACACACTTCAACCCCCCCTCCCCCAGTTTGCTGTCTACAGTGAATGCACATCCCCAGCCCCTGTCACTCCAAAGCCAGACAGTCAATCCACAAACCAGCAGAGGCACACTGGATGGCTAAGCTAGAAAATACCCACGTTCTAAAGGTGGTATTTTCAAACACATAATATAAAACTTATCTTTACTAAAAGATACACTTGTATATTCTGAGTTCAGGCATACTAAACTTTATCTTTACATCTTGTCCCAATGGGAAGTTAAACTTATAAGATGTTATAAGTAAACTCCCATTCTAGCCTATGGGTAAGATAGCCTTTCAATAGTAAAAACGAAATACACTGTATTTCACTATCAGGACATGTCACACACACCAGTACATGCCCTACCTTTCACATACACTGCACCCTGCCCACAGGGGTACCTTGGGCCTACCTTAGGGGTGACTCGCATGTAATAAAAGGGAAGGTTAGGGCCTGGCAAGTGGATGCACTTGCCCGGTCGACATGGCAGTAGAGACTATGCACAGACATCTCAGTGGCAGGTCTGAGAACCCTTTGAAAGGCTGTTTGTGTGGATAGCACAATCAGTGCTGCAGGCCTACTAGCAGCATTTGATTTACAGACCCTGGGCACACACAGCGCACTGCACTAGGGTTTTAGTAGTAACTCAAATAAGTTAATCATGGAAAAGCCAATCCATAAACACGTAGGGCCCGATTCACAGAACTAACTTACGACAAAATCCTAAACTTACTAGCATTTTGGTATTCACAGAATGAACTTACTCATTTTGGTATTCACAGAATAAACTTACTCATTTTGGTATTCACAGAAGACACTTACACATTTTGTGTAACTTACACATTTTGTGTAACTTACACATTTTAGTATTCACAGAAGGCACTTACTCATTGATGAGTAAGTGCCTTCTGTGAATACCAAAATGAGTAAGTTAATTCTGTGAATATCAAAATTGTTGTAAGTTCATTCTGTGAATACCCAAATGTGTAAGTTCATTCTGTGAATACCAAAATTGTTAGTAAGTTCATTCTGTGAATACCCAAATGTGTAAGTTCATTCTGTGAATACCCAAATGTGTAAGTTCATTCTGTGAATTCCCAAATGTGTAAGTTCATTCTGTGAATACCAAAATTGTTGTAAGTTTAGGATTTTGACGTAAGTTAGTTCTGTGAATCAGGCCCAATATACAGGGAGAGCATATGCACTTCAGCACTGATCAGCAGTGGTAAAGTCCTCAGAGTCATAAAACCAACAAAAGCAGGGTCAAAAACAGGAGGAAAAAAAGCAAAAAGTCTGCGAATAAACCCGCTTGAAAAGCAGGGTCTAATAATGTCATTTTCAAGGATCCTGGCCTGCAGAATTTCTGGGTATTTCCTTAGCACCACCTTAGCACTCTGTTCTTTAATGTGCATTCTCAAAAGGATTACTGATCACTTCATTTTACACGCCTTTACACAGGGGTGTAGCTTCAGGAGGGGTTCTTGGGGTGTTACACCCCTAAATTAAGTTTACTAAGTAGCAAATATTTGGTTACATATCCTTTGGGCCGGGTATGCTGAGGTGGTTGTCACATTTCACTTGGGATTTTTACATATACATGCAGTCAGAAACACACACACTCTCATCTCTGTTTTTAAGGTCTTAAAAATGGTTCTTTTGCAAAATATTGAGTTTTAAGTACCCCTCACTATTCGTGCTCCTCTCCTTTCCTACTTCCTCCTCAAGTTCCCCTCCTGCCCTGCTTCTCATATAGTGTATAAGGGCGGCTCCTCCGCTATATCGGAGGAGCGTCACCTCACTGAAATGCCCCCAGAGACGAAAAATAAAATGATAATGAAGCTAAATCATTACCATTTTTTTCCGTCATTCTGTCCCGAACGGAGTGTCAGGACAGGGGCGGGGCCTCTGCTGAATGGCAACAGCGGGGAGAGGGTGGGCTGTTTGTACACTTGATTAAAGTGTGCATGTCTCTTTGGCCGGCCATCTTGCGTTGGCCAGCCACACATGCATACTTTAAAGCTCTCAACCCAGTTGTTTTAAGACAGCTGGATTGAGAGTTAGTGCTGGCATCCAGTGCCCTCGGGAGCGCCGACAGAGGTCGCTCCCTCCAATCAGGGCGCTGCTCTCATGAGCATGAGAGCAGCACCAGGATTGACCTGGGAGCCTAACTTGAGGAGAGGAGATGACAGAGGACTAAGCCTCGTTGCAGGAAGGTAAGTGTTTTATTTTGTTTAATGTATTTTTTCCCCACTCGCCCACCACCCTCAGGGCATGCCAGTCACCACTGATAATGTATTTTAACCAGTGTGATTGTTAGAAAATCTGAAGCTCACCCCCTCCCCCCCCTCCAAATCTTACTGACCAAGTTACCTCCCTGCCTTTCCATGCCTTTTTCATGGCTTGCTCAAGGGCGATTTTGCCATGCATTGTGTGCTCGCTCAGACAATGCTTCTGCTTCTGAATAATCCTGTTCTGTTCAATTCTGACTCATAAACATAGAGTTGTGCCAAGGACACAGGTTATGGACAGTTCTTCACTCGGGCTAGCATTATCTTTATTAAAGAGGTCATTTAGAGATTGGTGGGGTAAGTGAGTCGTCATAACTCAGCAATTCAACTGTATCGCTAAACTTTGGTTCTCCCACCCGAAGTTGGTGACGGTAGTAGTGTGAAAAGCACAGGGTAAGAACTCCTCCATAGAATAGACACAAACAAAGCACAAAGCACAGGCTAGGTCCTCGCCTCCATTTATTTGTGTAAGCAAGATGAGCAACTCTGATTTCATATGAGGGATCCTGTGAGTTCTCTCACCAGAACATTTTTAAATTTAAACACAGCTAAATTGTGCATGTTGCAGCACGTTTTGTGAGTGCATCTAGTTTTACCCTCCACAGGGCTATATGTGGTTCACACTCCTCAATGAAACTTTGAAAGAATTGTCTCAAAATGTATATGGCACATACCTTCACTTCTATATTGCATTTCTTTTCATGTTTCCACCCTGCTCTACCCATGGCCGACAATAACTGGATGTTTCTTAAACTAATCTGCACCCACCTTCCTGTCTGAGGTCTGCCAGCAGGCCAGCTGCTCTCAATGGCCCTCAGTCCTCCAATGGGAGTCATTCTAGCCTTTCCTCTGGGCTGGGGAAATGTCTGCTGCCGGTGGGTGATTTTGGGCGGGGGGGGGGAGTGGCTGCTAAAACTTGTTTGGGAACTATATGGCCTTCAGACAGAGATGAACAAATTAAAGAATGTCTTGTCAAAATGGAAATGCTGGGGGGCGTGGCTTAGGCGCCGTCAGGGATGGCCGCTCTCCCGTGAGCTCCGTGACGGAACGGGAGCCTCTTTCCAGTTTCGGCGGTTTGCTCCGTGACGAACGGCTTGACAGGAAGCTACCACCTGTGTGAATATGCCGGCCATGTTTTGAAGTGTCTTGTGGAGTTCCCGCGGTAAGCGGCACACTACTTTTGACTTTTGTGGGCCGACGCGAGTGTTCTGAAACTCGCGTCCGCCATTTTGTTTCTACCGCGAGCGGCGTTTCTCCTCATAAAATGAGGCAACATGACCCAGCAATAACGAAAACATGTTTATTGCTATTTCTTTATAACTTTTAATGCTGGGCTTCTCTAGTGCTTCCATGGTACTCTTCCTGAGTGAATTTTGAAACATGTTTAGTATCCTTTGACATTTTGTTCTCCCTTGGATATTTTTGTATGGATACCTACTATATTGCAGCTTTTCTCCTCAAATTTTTTGTTTTTGCTACTTTGTGAACTTTATGTATGGGGAGAACAAAATCTGCTCAACGTTCCAAGGCAATGTCTGCTACGCCGGTGGTGGACTATAACCCTTTCAGTGTTCTTCAGGATAATATGGCAGATTCAGACCAGGTCTCTTTAAGCCCACCTGTCTCTAATGTTTCACTGCCTGCTCCTAAAGTTTTATCAAAGCTGCCTGGCACATCAACGCAATCACCTGTGAAGAGGGTCAAACAAGATCCTCCCTCACCAACAGTATCTCCTTCTCCTATTTCAATGGAGTTAATTTTGGAAGAAATTCGGGCTCTTAAGCCTTATAGCCTTATATGGAGGAGACTAACATACGTCTTCAGCAACTAGACGATAAATGGTCTCATATGGAGAGAAGGGTGGTTCATTTGGAAAATAAGGTGGACTCTCTCCATTCTACTGTGGCGCAAGTTCCTTCAATGCAATCTCAGATTTCAAGTCTTCAGAAGCAGGTTGAAGACCTTGAAAATCGTAACAGGCGCAATAATCTTCGCATTTACGGCTTGATAGAGGGACTTGAAGGTACTAATCCGCTCTCCTTTTTTCAATCTTTTCTTCCAAAACTTTTGGATATTCCCAGTTCTCCACCTTTGAACATCCAGCGTGCTCACCGTTTGGGTCATGTTCCACATTCGACAAGTTCTTCACATAAACCGAGAGGAGTAATACTGTATTTTTGGAATATACAGACTTGCTGAAGGTTTTACAAGCTGCTAAAGCCAAAGGTAGACTCTCCTGGCAAGGCTCCACCCTCTTCTTCTTGCAAGATTATGCCAAAGCAACGGCAGATAGAAGGAAACAATTTTTGGACATGAGACCGGCACTACGAAATATTAATGCCAGATTCGGCCTTATCCATCCTTGTCTTTTGAAAGTTACTTATAAAAATAAGACTACAGCATATGAGGATCCCCGTTTACTTCAGCGATTTTTGGAAAACTGCAGACAGGAAGCCATGGACGTTTCAAGATCCGCTGATTAATGTTGATATGTCTTTTTCCTTGCTAATTTGTTCTGGTTGTTTGTTTGTATAATGTTTTTGTTGCTTCTTTCATGATATGTTCTATTTCTTTTTTCTTTATGTTCAATTTTCTTATATTCATTCATGTGAATATCCGTTCATCTGATGATTTCTTGTCCTCCTCCCGTTCCCGTCAGTGGAGTTCCGGTTGATGTACCATCCCCCCTTGTGGCGCCACTACCCTCGACCTTTTTGTATGTTTTTTGATATGTCATTTTTTGTATCTCATACATGGTTTTGGTATGTTTCTTTTTACATGGTCTTTTTTCTTGTGTTTTTTCCTTCTCTTTCTCTTTTGTTTTCTCTTTTCTTACAATGGTTTTTATCAATTGCCTTTCTACCTTTCTTATCTCTTGTTCTTTATCTAATATTTTTCAATGCTAATTCTATACATCATCCTATCTCTCCTCTCTTTTCTCTTCCCTGTCCTTTATTTCTATTCTATTTTCTATTTGCAATTTTCTCTATCACTCTCTCATTGTTTCAAAAGTACCTCTTATTCTATTTTTCCTATTGTTTTGATTACACACCAGTTACAGTTATTATCATACATTGCAATGTTTATAGATTAATGTTACGTGATAAATGACTTTAAGAATCATTTCATGGAGTGTTAAAGGTTTAGGTTCCCCTATAAAACGTCAGAGAGTTTTATCACATCTTTCTTCTTTAAAGGGAGATATTGTTTTGTTGCAAGAAATACATATTGTTGATAAAGAAATTGCTAAGCTAAAACGTCAAGGGGTTGGTCAGGTCTTTGCCTCTCCAGGTTCAGGGAAGCGTAATGGGGTGGCTATTCTTTCTCACAAGCGTCTCAATATACAATTACTTACTCAAGATGTACATTGTGATGGCAGATGGGTTTCTATTTCTTTACTTATTGATAAAATCCCAGTAACTATTGTTAATCTTTATGCACCTACCACACCAGATAAATCTTTTTGGCCAGGTGTATTATCTAAGTTGATGACCTATACCGATCATTATTTGATTGTGGGTGGTGATTGCAACATCGTTTTTGACCCTATCTTGGACAGACAGTCTAAGTCCAGATTCATACCTTTGCACATGCACTCTCAATTTACTTCAACTCTATCCCAAAGATCTCTTGTTGATGCATGGAGATTATGTAATCCCACTCTCCAAGAGTACACTTTCTTTTCCCCTGCCCATTTCTCTCAATCTAGGTTGGATTATATCTTTATTTCCAATAACCTTGCTCAAAGAGTTATTAATTCTGATATAGGATCTATATTGATCTCTGACCATGCACCAGTAACTTTAGATCTAGAATTCCTTCCCACCCTTCAGGGAAACCGACGGTGGAGGTTCAATAACTCTCTTCTGTCGGACTCACAATTCACACGTGCCTTTGAACATTTTGCTCACACTTTCTTTATGGAAAATGAATCTCCTGAGATTACACCTCAAATTGTTTGGGATACTTTTAAAGCTGCCTCTAGAGACTTTGGGGCATATTAGCAAGACCGTCGATAAAATTATCGCCGATTTAGCGGCAGGAAACTGCCGCTAAAACGGCGATAATGGGCTTACTAATATGCGTTATAGAATTCCAATAGAAGCCCAGGTTAGATGTCCTGCACATCTAACCTGGGCTTCTATTGAATTCTATAACGCATATTAGCAAGCCCATTATCGCCGTTTAGCGGCAGTTTCCTAGTCACTAAAGCGGCGATAATTTTATCGCCGGTCTTGCTAATATGCCCTTTATTATTAATTTTGTTTCTCAAAAAGGAAATCAGCTGTTAATAAGTTAAAAACTCTCACCGCACAAATTAAGAAGCTAGAATATTCTTACTATAAATCCCAATCTATGAACGTCTTAAATGATCTTTTAAAAGCCAAATTTGAATTTAATCAAATTTCTACAACAATGCTAATTCTTTTCTACTCAAGGCCAGTGCGAAATATTATGGTGGTCAAAATAAATCAGGGAAACTTCTTGCGAATTATTTTAAGATTAGGAAAGAGCGTACTATTATTGATTCTATTCTTACTCCTTCTAATCAGACCCTATATAAAAATGAAGACATTCTTTCAGAATTTACAAAATTTTATCAAACCCTTTATTCCCCAGAAGTTCAATCAGACGCCCATGACGCTTCTATTTATTTATCCTCCATTCCAGCTCCTGTTCATCCTGGCTTAGATTGTTCTTTATTAGATCAAGATATTCAATTACAGGATATTTCTACTGCTATTCGTTCTATTATACAGGGCAAAGCCCCTGGACCTGACGGTTTCACTATTGAATTCTACTCATTTTTCTCTTCTTTCCTTATTCCTGTTACATCAACTCTTTCTTTATTTTATTTCAGCTAAATCATCCAGCTGTTCTTTTCAAGAAGCGCTGATATGCCTTCTTCCTAAAGACGGAAAAGACCATAAATTATGTAAGAATTACCGTCCAATTTCCCTCATTAATCTAGACTATAAGATCTTGGCAAAGATTTTAGCTCTACGATTGGAATTTTTTTACCACATTTAATTTGGAAAGAACAATGCGGTTTTATTAAAGGTAAACTTCTTTCCGACAATATTCGTTTATTTTTTAATGTTATTAGTAAATCTAAATCTTATAAATCCTCCCTAGCAGCGATCTCTTTAGACGCAGAAAAAGGCGTTTGATATTGTTAATTGCTCCTTTATTTTTGCTACCCTCTCCCAGTTCGGGTTTGGTCCCAAATGTATTCAATATGTTTCATTACTCTATTCCTCTCCTAGATCTTCTATTTTAGTTAATGGTCTCATGCCTCCTTATTTTCCTCTGAGCAGAGGCGTACGACAGGGTTGTCCTCTTTCCCCCTTATTATTTGTCCTTGCCTTAGAACCCTTTTTGATAAAGATCCGTTCTAATCCCCAAATTACAGGTTTCTCTTATGGAAATTCTCAACAAACTTTCAGCATATGCTGATGATATCCTGTTATTTATTTCTCGTCCACAAACGTCTTTACCTGCATTTTTATTAGAAGTAAATAGTTTTGCAACGGTCTCGGGGTACAAATTGAATGCAGATAAATGTGAAATTCTTCCCTTAAATAATTCATGTTTCCATGCTGATTTCACTACATCTTCATTTCATTGGAATCCAACTAAAATTAAATATCTTGGTTTATTATTCTCAGACTCTATTACGAATTCTATCACTTTGAATTTGAATTCCTTATCTACAATTTTACTAGAACTTACTTCTCGATGGAATCCCTTATTTTTATCTTGGTGGGGTCGTCTTGATACTATCAAGATGATGCTTGTTCCCATTATATTATTTTATATTTCTAATATGCCTATTAACGTTCCCCAACATTATTATTATAAAATCTACTCAATTTTGTCCAAATCTTTATGGAATGGGAAAAAATCTCGGATGTCTCTGTGTAAACTTAAAAGACCAAAACATTTGGGTGGTGTTAACTTTCCAGACTTCGTCAAATATCACCAAGCATTCTGTCTTAAGCATTCGGCCTTCTTATTAGATAATGATGTTGAGTCTATACCTTTACGGGCTGACCTGCAGAAATCTCGTTCAGTCTCTTTTCTTTGTTAGAATGTTTATCTTTCTCATCTAGGCCTTCATTTTTGTCTTCTCCAATTTTTAAGAATACATGCAGAATACTTTCCCCCATTCTTCTCTCAATCAAATCACCTAGAGAGAAATTTTTAGCATCCCCAATTTGGTATGATATTTCGATTAAGATCAATAATAGAGTCATATTTTGGAAAGATTGGTACTCTAAAGGATTGAAACGGGTCTCTCAATTATATCATGATGACTCCACTCTTCTTTTTCAGAAGCTCAAACTCTTTTTTCATTTCCGGCCTCATATGAAACTAAATATAGGTTACTCATCTCTGCAATACAGGGGGCTTATCAAAATTTCTCTTATGAACAACTATCTTCTTCCTCTCCTTCTCCTATGGGCAAATTATTAGCTACATTACCGTCTGCGTCTCAATTTATAAACTTATGACTCTAATTCCAACAGATAGAGATAAGACTGAAGTCGAACTTGGTTGGGAAATAGATCTACAATCTACCTTTCCCACTTCTCTCTGGATAAGGTTTGGTCCAAAATAAGAAAGTCTTCTAGAGCGGCTAACACAACTCAAACATTATTTTTTATCTATAATAGACTTTTAATCACACTTGTGAATTTGACTCTACAATATCTTCCAACTGCTGGTCCTGTGCTCGCCCATTTGCAGATCTTAAGCATATGTTGTTTGAATGCCCTCTCATATATGACTTTTGGTTAAAAGTTTGGAAACAGATAAATTCAATATTTAATTCAAATTCTCCTTTCAATTTTATTAATCTTTTTCTGGGCAGCACTTCAGATTATTGGTCATCTCAATTTAGGGATTTTTACATAGTCGATTTACTTCTAGCAGTAGCTTTCCAACACATTACCAAATCTTGGAAAGACTCCTCTCAAGTATCCTTTCAAGCATGGTGGTATGGTGTATGTTATCACCATAGACTTGATAGGGCATACATACAACCTGTTTCATTAGCCATTAAGAGAGACCTTTTATGGTTTCCCATCACTTCTTTTTTGGATAAATCTGCCCATAATGCATGCTCTCATACCCCTCGAATTGAAGAAGTACCTAAACCTCCATGATGTATCCTGGTTAATGAAAGTTTGTCCTATTTTATCTTATTTTATTCCTTTGAATTTTTATCATTTTTTCTCACAAATTGCTATGTTGTTGTTATCAGTCCCGTTTTTCTACTGGTGGTATGTTGTATTTCTCTTTTCAAGATTTATGGTTACTTGCTCAATGATTTTATTGTTTATTTAAGTGTTACTATTGCAAATTCTTTTAATAAACTTTCACTTTAAACTCAAAAAATGGAAATGCTGCTTCAGTGTTATACAGTAAGTAGAACTATTGTTTCCTGTTATGGCAGAGAGATGTCAGTTCCATATATGGCACAGCTCACATTTACATAGGGTTCTCGGGCCACGTGGACTCCTAAGTGCTTCTTACAGGTCATTTAAATAATGTTAAAAGTACATATTTTCAGCATGCCACACGTGTTTACTTTGATGTGTTGGCTACAGCTTTTGACCACTATATTTCAAAGTAGCTGGACAGCCCTGATACTTGGTTTTTGTCGCCGCTCATGTGGGTTTTGTGAGTTAACATTGCAGTCCAGGTGGGTCTTTTTACTTTTATGCCACTGAAACAGTTTATGTGCATGTACTGTGCCCTTATTAACTAGTAAGAAATGCCAATAGAATTAGACATGTATCACCATCAAGATCCGCTAATAATGTAGTGATAAACAGAGGTATGTCATGGCCTACTTAACACACATGCAATACATTTTCAAAAATGATGTCCCTGCGTTTCTTCATTCTTTTATAAAATACATTTTTTTTCAAGCACAAAAACTTTATTAACTGCGTGGACGGTCGCTCGAGAAATGACCAGTGTGGGCACATCAACCACTAACCACCAAAAATAAATATATCATGATTGGGCACACATTAGTTAGGAAAACTAGGGAGACCGTATTCAGTTTTCCGGTGAACAGAAAAGATTGCCAAAAAATTAAAAACTTGAATCCCGTACTCGAAACTACACGTTTCCGAGCACGAGACCACATTTCCCAGCATTCGATTGGGACACATGGACACGCTGCAGATGACTCAGGACTAATGAGCGAGACAGTGCTTCAAAACAGACCCATCCCGCCAGATCCAGCACTCAGCGGCGGTCTGAGCAGGGTCACGAAGGTGATCCCGCGGTGCTGGAGTCTTTGACGAAGTTAGTGGAGTGAATGTATGCGTATGCATGAACACGGCAGTCGTCCACAATGGACACCGTAACTCCCCCCTTTGTCGAAAGAGTATGAAACAAAACTGCCAACCGGCATGAAATACCTGTGCAGAGACCACACTGGGAGGGGAACGATATGCGGTTTCTGCTTTTTTTTAAAAAGCTCAAAGCCATGAATTACAGTACGATAAATCATGGGTATTAACATGAGCATGCATCGGGGTCCTTTGGTACACAGCGGACCCCCAGGTTGAGGGATAATAAACCAGATGTACCACTGAACGGGTAACGCATACAATTACCGCGTAAAGGGACTGAGTTATTGACTTTCCCAAAAAACACAGCACAACAAGCAATGATACCGGAAAGCAATTTTATGAATAGGGAATCTCATAAAATTTGTTTTGTTAATGGAAATTACCAAAGAAATGAAAAGAAACTCCCATAAGAAATCTGTAATAAGAAAATCTGTGTATGCATGAAATTTTGATAACAGCGTTCTCTCTCCTGCAGTGTTTGACTATAAGATGGCACCTCCCGCCTGATCCGCATGTCCCTTGAATAAAAAAACCAGTGGGTAAGCGCGAGAGTGCCAAAGTGTGATTGACACAACATGGTGGCGATCAAAGAAAGAATGCATAGAGTATGAACTACACAGACAAATCATCACACTTAAAGAGTGCATCTGGAACTATCAGATAGCTCATCACCTATATGTATTTTTTTAAACGGACAGAGTTGTATAGAGTAAAAGCACGAACCACAGAAATGTAAATAGTCACGGGATCACCTATTCATATTGGTTTTAAATGGAGAGATACAGGGAAGACTGTTGCCAGAGTGTAAAGCACGAATTAAAGATATGCATAGAACACGACAACACGGTCCAACATTATGAATGGATGAGACACGATTCAATAGTCAGGATGAGTGAGAGAAGTAATAATGGCCTTTTCATCGCTCTCCTTTCTTAGATAATCCACTGAGAACATAACCAAGACAGGTGAGCGCATTAGGCCTCACATTTGTGCATGGTGTGCTTCCACAATAAAGAAGCAGGGACGAAATAAAATAAAAAAAGCTCTGACGAAGGCCCCAGACCCACGTGGGCTCCTAGCGAGGGCCGAAACATGTTGGCACAGTAACAAGGGTACAACTGAACGATTAAATTCAGTAAAACCCATAAATTCATATTTTATCCATACCCCAGGTACCATCCAAATAAAGCATAGCATTTGGGTATACCTTAAGGTATTTTTAACAATCACTCATCTGGATCCCTGCTTATCCAGCATTGCTTTATCTAAGAACTCCCATTCCATCTATGGGTGAGTCCGCCCGGGTAGTATCATCTTACACAGGTGTGGATAGGCACCAATGATGAAGCAAGTCACGATAAGTGAGTGAGGCATCTACTCCAATATCTTTGCATACCCCCAGGATAGGGCAGAGGGAGAACACTACATCCTGACAGAGTAAAAAAGCCCAGAGTTCCTCAGGAGAACTTTCAAAGCACAGTTGCTTGTATGTGATAGCATTGTAAATGGGAGAGTGTAACTGAACGGACTTTCTCTTGCTCTCCACAGTGTAAAAGAGAATAGCTCACATTTACACATTGGGTTCTCGGGCCACGTGGACTCCTAAGTGCTTCTTACAGGTCATTTAAATAATGTTAAAAGTACATCTTTTCAACATGCCACACGTGTTTACTTTGATGTATTGGCTACAGCTTTTGACCACTATATTTCAAAGTTGCTGGACAGCCCTGATACTTAGTTTTTGTCTCCACTCATGTAGGTTTAGTGAGTCAACATTGCAGTCCAGGTGGGTCTTCTTACTTTTATGCCACTGAAACAGTTTATGTGCATGTACTGTGCCCTTATTAACTAGTAAGAAATGCCAATAGAATTAGACATGTATCACCATTTTTAAAGGGCAGCACATCTGCACTGGGGGTTTTATCATCCTCCTGGTGCCCAGAGTCAACATATGCCACTAAAGCTTGTTCTGTAAATGCAAAAGTTGTGGGTGGTCCCTGAGAAAGGTAAATTTCCAGGCAAATAATCTGTTAAGTGAGATTAGATGCAATCAAATAAACAGGAGCAAGCAGCAGACCTGAGCCTGTGACAGCTCTGCCAGAAGGTTAAGAAGATGCTCACATTTTCTAAAATTTGTTGCTTTGATTTCTCAACAATGATGGATTCAATCCAGATCTGTGACTGGGGGTGAGTGTCTGAAAAGTTTCAGCGCTCTGTCCATCATCTCCTTATGTTTGCTTTGTTCGCCCTAAGCTGGCAGGGTATGCCCAGACGTGGGTCCCTTGCTCACTTTGCCACTAGATTCAAGCTAGCCTGGCTGATGAGGGCTGTTAGCCCGAAACTGGTCTCAGGATGCTTGTTTCCGGTCCAGGGAAGACATGGCTTGGCAGTTCGGGCTGGACTGTTCCCATGAGGCACAGGGTCAAGACTGATTTGCGGGGCGTGGCCAACTACCAAAGATCATGGCCGCTTTCTAAGGTGGCTCTGACCGACGGCACCTGCTTCTGAGTCAATCCGCTACACTATCCAGACGAAAATCGAGTAAAACCACCAGTGCCGACTTTGGAATGCCCTGCTGACTCAAGCGACCCCTCACATACCTGGATCTGGCTGGCGGGGCTGCAGCTGGCCATTGGCGTGCCCGGCACATCTCCGTGTGGTGATTGCGGTGGGGGAAGGGCGAGCAGGTCCGCACGCGGAGGCCGGGGTGTCTGTTGCGAGCCGGCTTTGGAAGATCCTCCGGAGCCTTCGGAAGCCTGCATTGTGCAGAGGGCGGGGGAGAACATCGTGGAACCTCCCCGGGGCTTGAGGACATTGCCCAACTGAACTGTGCCTTTGCGGAGCCCTGGGGCCGGGTGGCTCCGCTGCGGTGATCTGTGGACCGCGACCCGCTGCCAACTGAAGGAGGCGTCCGGTGACCGGCGGGGGGCGGACCTCGCGTCCTGGCCACGGGAGCGGGGGCAAAGACGCCTCCATGGCTGGTGAGTCTGTGCCAGTCTGGATATTGCTGTGGCGCCTGGGAGGAGCCATCCGCCCCTGGTCGGTTTTAGCTGTCTGAACTCGGGGAGCTGGGCTGGAGCCTCGCCCCCGTAGGCCGCTTGAGCTCGTGGCAGCCTCAGGGCCATACAAACTGTAGGGGCAGCACTTTGAGCCCTGCTTGGCTCCGATCAGATCCTCGGCTCGGCGAGCCCCCTGGGGGCCTATTTACACCACCGAAGAGTGGGTGCCCCCCCCTGTCTGCTCTTGAAGTGTTGTCGCCCACCGTGCAGAGTGGCTGTGACTACTTGGGGGGATCATCTCGAGGATGCCCCTCCGTGTGGGACAAGGAAGCGGGCCATTGTGGGTCTGGAGGAGGCCCCCCCTGGGGTTTGACCATCACTGCCCTTGCCCTGGGATTTCTGCAGGGGTGCATGTCGGTATCGCAGGACCGGTGGCCTGCCTCCTGCGATTGCTTGGCCCACTCTCGCGCCTCCCTGGCCCCAGGGACTGACTGAACGGGGGTTAACTGGACACAGACCGGCCTGTTGCAGGGGATTCCAGCGGGATAGGGCGGGATCAGTGGACCAGAGAGAGCCCCTTGGAATCTTCCCACCCGTCTCGTACGTACTGCATAGAGGGAGTCCAGGCCATGACGAGTCGTCACTCCAAGGCCACGCAGGCCAAATTGGAAAAATACGCCTGGGATAAGGGCCCCGGGGCTCAACAGAAAGGGGGTGATGCCCCCCCGGTGGCACAAAAACCGGCCGCAGAACCCAAAGAGCCGACGCTGCAGGACATCCTCACTGCCATCACGACGGTACACACATCATTGGATTCTGTCTCGTCGGAGGTGTCCCTCATCAGAGCGGACATGCGCTCCATGAACACCAGGCTGCAAGAGGTGGAAGTCAAGGCAAGCTCACTAGTAGCCGACACGTCTGACCTACAATGAAAGGTGGAGGACCTGCAGTCCCTCACTGCGAGAATGGAAGCATAGCTGGACGAATATGAAGGGCGCTCCCGGCGCAACAACGTTCGCATATTGGGGGTCCCGGAGAGAGCCGAGGAGCCGGCAGTTGAGCTATTTGTCGAGGAGCTGGTCACAACCCACCTAAAACCGACAAGACTTTACAATTTTTTCTCGGTCGAGAGAGCGCATCGTGTGCCGGGTGGTAGACCAAAGCCCGGAGCCCCACCTCGCCCGATAGTCACCAGAATCTTCAACTATAGGGACAGAGACGCCATTCTCCAGTCGTCCCGGGTTTCACCCCCGCTGGAGTTCCAAAACAGCAAGATAACCTTCTTCCCGGATTTCACCCTCAAAGTGCAGCGGCAGTGGCGTAGCTTCTTGGATGTGAAACGCGCACTCAGAGAAAAAGACGTCAAATACGCCATGTTATTCCCAGCCAAGTTACGTGTGGAATCGGAGGGGAAAGCTTGGTTCTTCAACACCCCAGAAGACGCCTGGGACTGGCTTGATGGTTGGCGTTTGGTGGGCAAAGGGAGGAACGATCGTAACCGAAGGCCCAGAACGGAGGGTGCTCGTGGCGGCGCCGAGGAAGATGCCCCGACGGACGACGCAGGGCCTCATGGGGGCACCGGATAGTCTGGTCTGTATTTTGACTCTTCTGAGGGGAGGGTACAGTAGCCGCACTGAACTGTTGGACTGGGCAGATACTATGGCCCCCTGTCAAGGGTAGGAGATGCTGAAGTATTGAGTGGGGGGGGATGTATTCGGATTAGCTGTTCAGTTGGCTACGGCAAGATATGATATTGGTGGGACCAAAGTGCTCTGATTTGAATGGCTAAAAGATGACTTTTGGGGCAGAGGCGGGTGCCCGGTTGCCGGCACGCACCCACTAGTTTAAGGGGTGGGCGAAAGGCGCTCTGCAGGTTTGGGAGGTGGGAGGTTCTATTTCCGCCATGCAGGGAGGCAGGGAGGGGGTGGGGTTTGTTTTGTTGGGAGGGCGGGTTACCTGTGCACGCTGCATCTCAGTTCATAACCGCATTCATCATGCCCCAGTTGGGCACTCGCTGGTGCAAGGCGGGGAGGGGGGGTTACATTTTATGTTGTTTGAGTTTGTCGCACTACAGACAAGGATCGATTGCTTTCCACTGCATGCTGGTAACTGTAAAATTTTGCACCGTTATTCCCTACAAAGGCCAAGAAGGGTTTGTCCCGCAGAGCAATGCCCCTCTATTGGTACATAGATATGATGTCTCCTATTGGGCCCTGCTCCGATCTAATGAAGAGCTCCGGGATGGGATTACCCGGATGAGTCTCAACATACCAAAGTTCCTGTGGGCAGGGATTGGACCCTCGCCGAGCACCCAGTCAGTAGGGGGTGTAGGTTGGTTTGGGCGGGTTCCTCCCCTGATGAGCCGGGCGGATGCTTTCAGTTAAATACCCTTAACCCAGGAACACGACACATATAGCAGGATTCAAGTTGCTGTCCTGGAACGTCAATGGTCTCGGGGACAAGATTAAACGTGGCATTGTATTGCAATATATTAAACGACACCTGCCAGATGTAGTTCTACTCCAGGAGACACATCTTTTGGGTAATACATGTAAGGCACTGACTCGATGGGGTTTCAAATTGGTGGCACACTCAGCCTTCAGCTCTGGATCCCGCGGTGTGGGGATATTGCTCCGTAAAAATTTTCCAATGAACATAAACTCCACTAACTTAGACACCCAGGGCAGATTTGCGGCAGTTACCGGGTGTTGGGAAGGGCGCATGCTTAATCTTGTGTCAGTGTACATTCCTCCTGGACTACAGGGCCAGGCCTTTAAGTATCTGGGTGACTTCTTGCTTTCCCTTCCTGATGGGAGGCTCTTTATGGGAGGAGATTTCAATTCCATAGTGTCGGATAGCTTGGATAGGTGGCCGCCCAAAACGTTACCAGACACGCGTACACGGGTAAATAACTTTCTGACTGCGCTAGGCCTTACAGATGCCTGGTGTGCATTTCATCCCACAGAGAGACAATATATGTTCTACTCGGGATCCCACAAAACGCAATCCCGCATAGACTACATAATCACACCTGCAGATCAGCTGGGTTACATTAGAGAAATTGCTCATTTAGCCCGAGGTATCTCGGACCATGCACCCCTATGGGCTCGGGTAGAAGTGGGGGAACCGTTGGCAGGAAGAACAACCCCTATCAACCCCTGGTATTTTAAGGTCCCTAAGATCCGCAAGAGTATTATCAGTGACACGGAGCACTACTTTCATGAAAAGGAAAACTCTGTGGATTCGGCAGTGGTGCTATGGGAGGCCTATAAAACGGTCATACGAGGGACCGCGGTCTCCCAGATTGCCACTTCCAAGAGAGAGAAGCGTGAGGATCTAGACCGGTTGGAAATGGAGATTTTAACGTTGGAAGATAGTCTTCAGGAGTCAGACTCAGAGAAGAAAAGATACGACTGGCTACTCAAGCAGAGCGAGTTTCGGGCTGTGTCGATGGATGCGGCCAAGACACAGCACAGAGCCACACAGTGTAGAATATACGAATTGGGTGACAAAGCAGGCAAGCTACTGGCATGGCTCGACCGTAGGGACCAGGCGATCCGCATAGTGGTGGAACTCGCCACTAAAACCGGGGGCTTGACCTCCGACCCGCAGGCCATCGCGGAAGAGTTTGCTGAATACTACAAAGAGGTATACACTTCCCGAATGAGGTATACTGAAACCGATGCACTCTCCATGCTCCAAGACATTTCCCTCCCTAGGCTCTCGGACGAGGAGAGATCGGACCTTGATAGAGAACTGGACACTGGAGAAGTGGAAAAAGCTATCCACAATCTGCATGGGGGGAGGGCCTCCGGTCCAAACTGTTTACCGGTCGAACTCTATAAGTTGACAGCTAGTAAAATTACGCCATTTCTGGTTAGAATGTTCCAGGATAGTCTGGATTCCGGATTGCTGCCACTGGACCAGAGACTGGCAAATATTGTGGTAATCCACAAACAAGGTAAACCAGCTCACCTGTGTTCGTCCTATAGGCCGATCTCACTATTGAACGCGGAGGCCAAGATCCTGGCGAAGGTACTTGCTACCCGCCTTTTGACAGTGATTACCAACCTGGTCCATCCTGATCAGTCAGGCTTTATGCCAGCCCGCAATACTTCCCTCAACTTGCGGAGACTACATGGGGTACTAGCAAGGGCCGACACTATTCGGGAAGATGAGGTGGTGGTCTCGCTGGATGCGGCCATGGCCTTTGATACTATCGAATGGCCGTATATGTTGGCGGTATTGCAAAAACTAGGATTCGGCCCTGGTTTCCTCAGTTGGGTACGCCTCTTATATGCCGCTCCCGTGGCTCGAGTAGTGGTTAACAACAGGGTGTCCCCCCCTTTTGAGCTGGGTAGGGGCACTTGTCAGGGTTGCCCCCTCTCTCCATAAATTTTTGCCCTCATTTTGGAACCACTGGTGATGTGGATAAGGAAGGACCCGGTAATTAGAGGGTTGAGATGGGCACCAGCCTGGGAGGACCGCATATCACTATACACCGATGATATCTTGCTCTATCTAGCTGGGCCTGCAGCCTCCTTAAATAGGGCGCTGGACATCTTCCAGGTCTTCGGTGAATTTTCAGGCTACACCATCAACTGGTCTAATTCGGTCCTCTATATCTTGAACGGGAAGGCCCCGACTTTGCCCAGAGGGTTTGCCATAACACTCGCCCCCAACAGTTTTAAATATCTGGGGATCCATGTCTCCAAAGATTTGACACTCTCATATACTCAGAACCTCCTTCCCCCGTTGCAGCCCTTAAGAGCGACGTCACACACTGGAGATCGCTCCCTCTATCTTTACTAGGGAGGGCCACATTGTTTAAAATGATGTCACTGCCTCGTTTCCTTTATGCGCTCCAGAATTCACCTCTCCCGGGACCACATACATATTTTAAATCAATCGACTCAGTGTTGAGGGAGCTCCTCTGGGAAGGGAAACCTCCACGGATATCTCTGTCTAAGCTCACTAGGGGGTGGTACAATGGCGGCATTGCGCTCCCTGATATTAGACGATACTACTGGGCAGCTCATCTCACTGCCATTAATCACTGTACATACGGATTGCAGAACGACCCGGGCTTCAATATGGATAGGTGGCTATTGCCCGGAGGGAGTTACTGGGGAGCGCTGTACACCAATCCATCTAGAGTGAAACTAACAGGGCCCACCAATCATTCGGTCACGGTATGGAGAGATGCCACACTGAGTTTGGGTTGGAAGGACAAGATCACGCTGGCCACCCCACTCTGGGACTCAGTTCAGTTAGGGAACATGAGGGTCACCAAAGGGTTTGACAGATGGGACCGAATTGGTTTATCTTCTGTGGGGGACCTGTAGAGAGATGGTGGAGTAATCTCCTTTGACCAGTTAAGAGACGAATATGACCTAGCTGCCTCAGAACACTACAGATACCTTCAGGTCAGACACGAGCTGCAAGCCGTAATACCCAGGGGAGATAGTCCACCAGAGTCATCACCGCTAGAGGACAGAATACTAGATGGCCACCTTCCGGAGAAAGCAATCTCCATGATATATAAAAACTAATAAACAATTCCCCGACTCCTTCTCCAACTCCGTGCTCGCTGGGACCACGACGTAGCGGGGTTGGATGATGGGAATGGCTTGAAGCGCTGGCATCCCCCAGAGAAATGGCAGTCTCATCCAGGCTGAGGCTTGTTCAACTTAAAATACTACATAGGATATACTATTCGGGGTCCACACTGATGAAGATGGGATTTAGGGACGACACAGATTGTATCAGGGGATGTGGGCTGGTTGGTACATTCATACACACACTTTGGGAGTGTCCATACATCCAGAGATACTGGGAAAGGGTCACGAAGTGCATGACTGAAGTCATGGGGGTAACCACTGACCATAATATTAAGCTGTGTCTTTTAAACATCTGGGGCCCTACAGACCTAAATGTCATGGATAAGATGTGGGTGTCATTGGGAATGATGGTCGCCAAATGCAATATTGCAAAGTTGTGGGGAGCAAGTGAAAAACCGTCCCTGAGGCTTTGGGAGAATGACATGGATTATTGTATGTTCACGGAAAAGACTGTATATCTTTCATGAGGCTGCCCTAACAAATGGTCGCAAATATGGCAGAAATGGAACACTTACAGGGGGGACATCTGTGAGCCACCGAGAGACCTATCACTATCGGACGCTGAGTAATGTTTGCCTGCTTGACGTCTTGGGCTACCTTCTACCCCGGCGGGGGACAAGCCTTTGAAATGGTGAGTTGTCGACTGCAATATTGTACATGATACTGTCTGTAATGTGCTATTTAAAGTGTTGATTTGTTATTAATAAAAAATAAAAAGACTGATTTGCATATAGCTGTGTCTGAACTGGGGTGGCGAAGTGAGCTAAAGAACGATGATGGATTCAACCCAGATCTGAGACTGGGGGTGAGTGTCTGAAAAGTTTCAGCGCTCCGTCCATCATCTCCTTGTGTTTGCTTTGTTCGCCCTAAGTTGGCAGGGTATGCCCAGACGTGGGTCCCTTGCTCCCTTTGCCACTAGACTCAAGCTAGCCTGGCTGATGAGGGCTGTTAGCCCGAAACCGGCCTCAGGATGCTTGTTTCCGGTCCAGGGAAGACATGGCTTGGCAGTTTGGGCTGGACTGTTCCCATGAGGCACAGGGTCAAGACTGATTTGCATATAGATGTGACTGAACTAGGGTGGTGAAGTGAGCTAAAGAACGATGATGGATTCAACCCACATCTGTGACTGGGGGTGAGTGTCTGAAAGGTTTCAGCGCTCCGTCCATCATCTTCTTGTGTTTGCTTTGATTTCTCATTGGGCTGGTCGTTCACTTATTTTGACTAAACCCAATCCTGTCCTATGCTAGTGCTGCCCATGCTACACATGCAGGGACATTGTCAGCCTTCGCCTTGGGTCGAGAACAGTCTTGGTACGTCAAAGTAGACTTAATATTACTCAGGAAACCACAATATTTAAAGACCAAAGTCAGCAGAATTTTCTGTGCTCTGGAGTAGCCTCCGTTTTCAGGAGCTCTGGCATGACTTCATTTTCTACCATTGTATAGGCACAGGCGGTCAAAGCAAAACGTGATGAAAGTGGGTGTGTGTCGACGGACAGTAACGGGGTACAGATTATCCTCTGTTCTTGCCTGTGACACAGTAGAACCTGGGTCACTATATATCTGGTAACCACACCTCCAAGAAGGCAGCATCTGGTGTACGGTGCTCCCCTCTCCAGCTTCACCTGGACTGACTCACTAGTGCTCACAGTGGCTCATCAGGAGGGACTGAGGGGTATATTTACAATGAAGTGGTGGAGTGCGGCGATAGCCTCCTTGGCTTAACGCCACCCTCCGCCACTTCTGAAACGCAGGGCTGCACCATATTTACAAGAATATTGTGCAGCCTTGCGTTTCCCCCTGCGCTGGTGCTAAATTTAGCAGTCTAGCGCCAACGCAGGCACCTGTCTGCGTTGAGAGGAAGATTGTTTTTGTGCAGAAAGGTTCCCCTTCCTGCACATAAACAATCTTTAAATGCCGTTTTGTAACTTCTGTGTGTGCTGCATTAGCACACATAGAAGTTGCAAAACTGCATTTTTTTAAATGATTGTTTATGTGCAGGAAGGGGGACCTTCCTGCACATAAACAATCATAGGCAATGTGCTGTTTCTATGTGTGCTGCACAAGGCAGCACTCATGGAAACAGCAAAAACAAGGAGAAATAAAGCATTTCTCCTTGTTTCACCTGTATAAGACCAGGTTTTCCCTGGTCTTAATTTTGGCGCTGCCTCCTATTTACGCCACCCTTGTAAATAGGAGGCAGTGTCAAAATCAAGGGGTGTTGCGGTGGAATGCCCACCGCAGCACCCATTGCCCTCCCCTTTCACACCAAACACACTTTGAAAGGGTGCCTTATTTTTCTATAGTATCTATCAAAAAAAGTGTTAGAACTAATTTGTCTCTTGTCTTTGAGACACAGCTCTCTGAAGTCCTCTTCTTCAGTTTTACTGTATGTGATGTCTGGTTCGTGTATATTTTCTTTTACTGATAATGAACAGAAAAGGAACACATATTAAGAATTACCATGGCAAATAAATGAGCAACTTACTATTTGCTGCAGTCAAAGAAAATAACTGTACAAAGAGACGGTAGGGTCAATCCCATCTACAGGGACACATGTCATGGGGATCCCTGAAGAGTATGGAATAGATCCATCCTTCATGTGGAAACCGAGGGCCTTATTTATGAGGCCCCTTGCTCCGTCAGAATGTCAATTTTTGTGACGTTCCATGGCGCAGGAACCTGTTCCATATTTACGAGGCAGCACTAAGCCACTTTTTTGGCTTAATGCTGCCTCGTAAATATTGTCCCCTTTAACGCAGTTTTTTGCGTTTAAGGGGCGTGCAATGGGTGTTGCTGCAGGCGTTCCCAGCTACATCCATGGCATTTTGACACTGCCCCAGATTTACGAGAAATCATAAATCTGAGGCAGCGCCCAAAACTTATGCCTCCCTAGGGGGGACATATAGAAAAAGGAAAAAGCCACTTGTGATTGTTTTTGTGCAGGAAGGTTCGCCTTCCAGCACAAAAACAATCCTCCCCTCAACGCAGGCAGCCTTGCACCATGGTGCAAAGGTGCCTGCGTTGGCGCACGGCAGCCATTTCTGCGCCGGCGCAGGGGAAAAGGACAGGAATGCGCCGTATCTCATAGACACGGCACATTCCTGCCCTTTTCTTTTACCGTAGGGCAGAGCAGCAGTGAGGCCAGCAGCGCTGCCCTAAGGTAAAACCTCATAAATGAGGCCCTGTGTTTATTGTTCTTATGACACAGTGTGATTGGGATGGAAATCTTGAGCGTGCCTCCTCGGTTCTGCCCCTGAGAGTGAAACCTTATCACAGGGATACTTCGGTAGAAGTAACCAAGCACTTTATAAAACACTTTATTATTATTATTAAAAATAAAGATACCCGTCAAGCAGCCATGTTTGCTACTGTACCCCTTCTCAATTTCCCAAACAGATGAAATACACATTTAAAATGATTGTACATGAATCCCACCCTCATTTGCATCATTCAAGATCAATTATGGTATTGGTTGGATTTGGATATTGACAAAAGTCGGGAGAGATGAGGTGCAGGCTGGATTTCTATGTCCTCTAAAAGGGATTAAGTATGATTTCAGGGAATTGGCTCGTGAGCATTCCTCTGAAATATCGCGTTCTAATATGACCTTTTTAAAGAAAAAAGTCATAACATGGTTGTGATGGGAATTAGAGATCTGGAGCGTCCTTACTACGTAATCGCTTATTTTCCTGTGATTTCAGATAGAGTAACATGATTGTTAGAAAATATTCCTCGCTCGGCAATAAGCTTTCACCTTTTATCGAAAATATACACTGGGGCATATTATCAAGGAAGTGCGATATTTATCGCTAACCGCGCTTAGCGCGTTTTTTTTTAACGCCGCCTATCGCTGGAAATTATCGCTGAGATAACACCCTATTAGTAAGGTTTATCTCCATAGCGATAATATTTCCAGCGATAAGCGTAAAATGCAGAATATCGCTGGAAAACCAGCGATATTCTCGCATTAACGCTATGGTGGATTTAGCCTGACAATCCATCCCCTATGCTACAAACAGGTAAGTCACCCTCAGTAGCAGGTGTAAAAATCTAGCGATAAACGCGCTTAGCGCGATTTATTTTATCGCTTCGCCTGCCTTGCTAATAGGGGGTAGTTGTGTTAGCGACTGTTTGCAGTCGCTTTTAGTGGGGAACGCCTACCTTGCATGTCATTAGCGATAATTATCGCTGACATGCAAGGCGATGTAAAACCCGCCCGCTAACGCCTGAAAGCTGTCGCTAACGCCTGTTAGCGACAGCATGCTAATAGGGCGATAAAAATATCGCCGCTTTAATAGGGCGATAAAGCCCTTGATAATATGCCCCACTGTTTTATCTTAAACCGTGACCAGCATTGTCCTGCAGATGCTATTACAACGCCATTTTAAACCTTCCAGTCGGCCATGCTTGATTATGGTAATGAGACATTTATTTCCTGTGTTTTTCTTCGATGTTGTCCATTCATGACATGGAACGACACCACGGGGTGCCTTTTCTTTGCCTGATATTACATTAGAGGTCATCCTTGTCGACCTGGGCGCCTACTTTACTGTCGCACAGAGCATCTCTTCCCATGTCCACCGCGTCGTAGAATTAAGATGTAATTCAATCCCGGGGGAGGAACGACAGCGCGAGGCGTGCCTAGAACTGCACGTGCGTGCAGTATTGAGTCATCTCATTGACAGTAACAGTTGCAGACGGCTCTGTTCTGCTCGCGCACTACTATAAATTCAGCAGTCTTTTAAGTCAATACTAGTTGTCTGACAATCTGATAGCATAGATCCCCAGGGTGTGGCAAAGGCCATTCGCGCCATTGGCACATACACGCCCCTATTAAAAACAGTACAATATTTATGACTGATAAATTCAGCTTAGTGGCCTGACCATACTATTACATGGTTTTCAAACGCATAATAAATCAACCCATTTTATTAAATAGGTAACGTTCAAGTATTGCTTGATGTTTAGATGGCATTATCCGGAATGCTTCATTTTGCAATGTATTCAGATAAGGTTTCAAAGTTGAGAAATATGGGAACTAGTTGGAAACTTGTATCATGTTGTTCATTCGATTCATTAAAATTACTTAATAGGAATTGGTACAGATTAAAAATAACTGCTCACAATTAGTTTTACACCAATTAAGGTATAATATTTCCAGCTGCATAAATAGCACATGGTGCTATTATTCTTCCAAAGAGATCTAGTTTTATTTGCATTGGAAGGTTAAAGAAGCAGTCATCGCTGCTGGGATTGAAACCTATGACCCTGCCTTGAGTTGTCGGGAGCGAGTTTTTAATTGATTCGGCTATCTGCCGGATGGTTAGACAATTTAATAAGAAATAGATCAAAATAGACCTTCCAGCTCAAATTCGAGACAATTATAATTTTCAAGTAACCTGCACGTCTATCAACTTCCAATCTCACCATTTATTAATTCCAGGGTGATGATACTGGGCATTTTCTCCTTCTAAATATGACGATCATTATTCCTATTGCCACATTTAGAAATCACATTGTTTCCTTTGCTCTGTGCTGACTGGCGTTTTCCAATACTGTTCACTGCTTTGTCCCTTGTAACTGCATACCTTAATTTATTCATAGCGTTAGCATTTATTCTAAGGAAATAGTCTCCTCCCGTAGCCATATGTTTAGGAAAATTTGAGATAAAGGAGGAAGGGGAAATTACAGAATGCTACCAAAGTTGTTAGCTGTTGAGTACATTGTAGCATATGTGAGGTCCCAGCTGTTTTTCATCCTTGGTTCAGGTGTTTTATTGCAATTCTTGCAGAATTGTTTTTAGTCCTTTTTCTATGTCAATAGGCACAATGTGGTGCGATAAGTCATGTCAGAGAATGTCGGGGCATATTTACAAGGGCTTTATCTCCGCTTTTTTGGCTTGAAAAGCCAAAAAAACGGAGATAAAACTATTGCCCTATTTACAAGAGGGTGCTAACATGGATAATCGCATGTTAGCACCCTTTTTCCCAACACCTCCCTTTGCATCTCTAATGAGATGCAAAGTGGGCGTACTCGGATGGACTACCTTGCAAATATCGCTGATGTTCACATCGCGATATTTACAAGGTTGACTCCAGCATTTTAGCACACGTTAGTTTTTGGAGAAAACCGCTGTTTTCTCCAAAACTAACGTCTGCTAAAATGCAGACTTACCTATCCTTAACATTGGGGTGGATTATGCTGATACGACCCTGTGGGTCGTATCAGCAAGGTTACTCGCCGTTTGCAGGGAACATCGCTGGAAAACCAGCGATGTTCCCTGCAAAATGGCGATAACCTCGCTATCTCTGGAACTTTTATCGCCTCTGGAGAAACGCGTTGTTAATAACGCGCTACCAGGGCGATAAATTCCAGAGATAGCCTGCGATAACAAAATTATCGCTAAGCACGGCCAGCGATAATTATCGCTGGCCGTTGATAATATGCCCCGTCCTTCGTTACACAACTACCAGGCCTTCAGTACCTACAATATCTGAAAACTAAATGCAAATGCCAAATACCACACTGTTCTGGAAGATGAAGGTGGGCAGGAATTGCAATTATGAATGTAATAATGCAATGGTGGTGAATGCAAACACTAAACTAGGGTTGTTATCTATGAACAACATTCAGATATGCCAGTTTCTCGGCTCTGCTGGTCTTCTCCTCAGGAAATAAGAACAGTTGGTATAAAAGTTGTGTGGAATGATAGGGGAGCACATTGTGTGGGCAGCAATTCAATATAGCCAAGCCACTCTTTCAGTGGGATCTCTTAGAAGACCCTGCTTCATGATAACAGTTTTCTCGAACAGACATTGATGGAAGGATGATTTTAAGGATTCTGTTTGTAGCCCTGAGCAGCTGCTCATACTAGCCTTCAAGAAAATGTAGGAATGGTGAACCCCCAGGGGTCCAAAGAGTTGTTCTGCAGTGATGTTGTACCTTATACATCTTCTATGGGCCTTTTTGACCTTTGTCACTGAACTTTCCAATTTAACAAACATAGTAATATACATAAAAGAGGTTTGAAATTCTCTGAAAAGGCAACAGTGTAGGGTGAATTAAATTACTAAAAAATAGTCCTATCGAGTGTTATATTTTTGGGTATTAACATCCTACGAGACATAATTGTGTTAAAAAAAATAGAAATAACACATTCATGGCTATAATTTTCTGATGACTACTATTTGCCTAATACATTTGAAGGCATGTGTCTACACTACAAACATTTAATATATTGGCATGTGAATGGCATTTCTTCATGTAGTCTTTTATGCCAGATACTGCAGATCCTGTCATATGATGCAGGTTGTGTGAAATGCTATACATAATTGGATGGTTGAGCTATGTCACATTCTATGTACACAGGGATCCTCCTAACTTTCAGAAAATGTAGTTTGCCTTTGACTGGTATCTAGAGTCATGGATTTAATCGACTATGAAGCTTGTATGTTACCTTGGGGCTCTTAGGCCACAAGAGACTCTTTACCATGAATACACTGTAGATTTCACATCAGTACACTGTGGGTAGATGATGCCAGTCGATAAAAACTCAAGTTAAGGATACAATGGAGACACAAGGTTATTGTGTCTGAATACGCGACTGCCAAGGTGATGCAGGGTGACAGTATAAAAAGACAGAGACACACAGCCATGTCAAACATTTCACCGTTGTAGGTATTTCTTAATTCACTGACTGCAACTATAGAATCATGAGAGAATGTAATGCACAATTGATTCTTACAAACAGTAATAATTAAATGGATAAATGACATAATATCGATGGAAAAAATATCAATTTTCAACAACATCAGAAAATAAATACAGTTTAAAAAAATGTAGGGGCATATTAGCAAGACCCACGTTAAAGTTATCGCCGCTTTAGCGGCAGGAAACTGCCGCTAAAAGCGGCGATAATGGGCTTGCTAATATGCGTTATAGAATTCCAATAGAAGCCCAGGTTAGATGTGCAGGACATCTAACCTGGGCTTCTATTGAATTCCATAACGCATATTAGCAAGCCCATTATCGCCGTTTTAGCGGCAGTTTCCTGCCGCTAAAACGGCGATAATTTTAACGTGGGTCTTGCTAATATGCCCCTTAATCTTCCTATAGTTTACTAACAAAAACACAAATTTCAAATAACCAAAATATCACTATAAAAAATATCTATTTTCACTTACATCAATAACAAAAATATCGGAAACAAAAATATCATAACGTTTAAATAAACATATGAAAAGTAGCAGATATCAGTACAAAAAATATCATCTACATTAATATCGGGACATATCAACAGTTTTAATACAAAAACATAAGAATAACAACACCCTCAGAATCTCGACCAGCACCGACGACACCCTCAGCGCCGCCGAACACCTGCACTTCCAGATCCACATCGACCCCAACACCACCCTCAGAGGAACCCTCATCTACAGACCCCCCGGACCCCGGCCACAGTTCAGCGACTCCATCGCCGACTTCAGCACGCACGCCCTTGCATCCACGGACTACATCCTCCTCGAAAACCTGAACTTCCACCTCGAGAACACCAACGACAGCAACTCCACCACCCTGCTTGACAACCTCGCCAACCTCGGACTCAAACAGCTCGTCACGACTCTCATCCACTCCGCCGGACACACGCTCGACCCCATCTTCTCCGCCAGCAACCACGTCACCTTCAGCCACACCACCGAACTCCACTGGACCGACCAATGCTGCATCCACTTCACCTTCGAGAAACCACCCATGCACCACCACATACAATGGGCCCCCCGCCGCAGCTGGAGCAAAATCACCGAAGACCAGTGTTGTAATCTCACTGTTATTATGGTACGTCCCAACCACCCCTTCCTTTCCCCCTACCTTGGTTTGTTCCGCTGAAGCTCGCCTTAGAATGTTGACAGATGTCAGTGATTCCGGAGAGTTGGATGACCAATAAAGCAGACTGGAAATTCCTCCGCTGTCTTTTGTTTGTACTTTCAACACTGGCGACGAGTTACTGCGCAGGGGGCAGTTGTGGTCATCTCCCCTCTCTGTACTCTCTCCATTGATGTCTTGAAGGAGGAAAGGAGAAAGTAATTCGGAATAAATCGCCTACTATTTGTAATAGAATAGAGCTGTAAGGAGTCTTCGCGCAGGAGGACCGGAGGGCATACAGAGCCATTGACTAACCCTAACGGCAGTATTCAGAACTTGAGAGTGTCTTTAGCTGCGCAATTCGGATGTGTTGGCGAGACACCATTGTGAGAAGAAGTGTAACGAGAAGTGACTCGCTGCTATCCATGCGATTAAGAGCGGACTGCTGTGGTGGAGTAGCGGTTCGGGAGCGGAGATCCTGTGGTGCATCGGCTGCGGAGTCAGGTACTCTGGAGTTAAGCCTCGTGTGTGAGGAGAAGTACCTCTTGTCAAGTGTGGGCGCAGGGAGTGATCGAACAGCAGAAAGGCGGTGGTGAGAGCCAGCGGTGTGACGCTTGCCGGTTCACTAATCTTACGAGCGCTTCTGTCAGCCGGTTGTTTGAGGCAGCGTCCAGCGTGTAGGAGCAGGCGCTGTGAGGAGACTCTTCTCTCACGATCATGCGCAGATCTGAGTTAGCGATCCCAGAGGCATTGTCCTGTTGAGAGGCAGCGTCCAGCATGTGGGAGCAGGCGCCGTGAGGAGACTCTTCTCTCACGACCAAGCGCAAATCCGAGTTAACCTTCCCAGAGGCAGCGTCCTGTTGAGAGGCAGCGTTCAGCGTGTGGGAGCAGGCGCCGTAAGGATCTTCTCTCACAATCTACGTCCTGTCTAACACTTGTGTTGCCATAATAACCATTGGAAGATATCGTTCACTTTACACCAGGAACTGTTCTAGTAAGTGCACACGCTGCTTGTCAGATCGAGGGAGTAAATGTAAATTATATAAAGGACATATAAAGCTCATCCTCCATCCAAAGAAGTACATCAGGGAATATTAATTGCTGTGCTTAACTTCATGAAGAATAGTAAACACCACATGCGCAGGAGCTAGAACTGTACTATATGCCGGGTGTGCACTCTCAGTTCTCTGGTCAAACGTGAGTGTGCTGGTTGGAATCTCACAATTAACATAACACTTTAATATTCACCAGGTAGTCATGACTGGAGCTACTGTGTGCTAGCTGCGCTGTGGTACTGGCATATTGCTTCTGTGGAGTACTGAGGAAGCTCCTCCCTCCTTACAGTTTTCCACTGCATCTCTACTCCATACACCCATTCCTATTCTGTGTGTGACTGTTGCATACCATGATGGCAGCAGCAAGCATGACCCAGCCACCTCCATTTTTAAATGAAATAGGAGAACCTGAGAGATGCTGGAAGGAGTGGGTCAAACTTTTTGAGTCATACTTAATTGCCATAGGTGGGGAGCGGTTCACTGCCATGCGCAAACAGCACATCCTGCTTCACAATCTGGGTGTACAAGGGCGCAAAATCTACGAAACGTTGCCCGAACCAGAAAACTAGAATGGCGAGGCAGTGGAAGGTATGGATGATTTTGAAACCACTATGGCAAAGTTAGAAACACATTTTGGGGCCAAAATAAATGTGGTGTTGGAACGGCACAAATTTTTCAGCAGGTGCCAAGGAAAACAAGAGTCAGTCACCAACTGCATTGCGGCCTTGCGAGGTCTCACCCAACTGTGCGAATTTGGGAACTTGACTGACTCTTTAATTAGAGACCAATTAGTACGGTGCACAAACAATGTGCGCATTCAAGAAAAACTATTAGCAAAGAATCCCTGCCTTCGGGAAGCAGTCAGTATCGCCAAATCAGTGGAACACACTGCTAAATGTATAAAAGAGATGAAGTCCACAATGGAGGTGGTAGCTAATATCCAAGAGGAAGTAGAGGTATGTGAGGTAAACAAAGTGCAAAATAAGAGTAGTGTACACAGACCCCCTGGGAATGAAAGAAATTACAGGTGCTACAGGTACGGCAGCAGCAACCACCTAGCTAATAAGATTCATTGCCCAGCACGGAGCGTCACCTGCAAGAAGTGTAACAGGAGAGGACACTTTGCAAGAGTATGCAGAGAAGGCGATCCTCATCATGGAGAGGGTGCGAGTGTAGAGAGCACCATGAGCAAAGAAATTAAATGTGTCTTGCCCAGTGAGAAGAAGTACATTTTCCAATTCAAAGAAGATACTGGTACTGTAAAAGTAATTTATCCCAAATGTGACGTGAAACTAAACAGCAAAATTGTCACCATGTTTGCTGACTCATGCTCTCCCTTTACCTTGTTGAACTGTAAGGACTACGAAGGCATTGACAATCAGAATAATAAATCCTTGCAGAAACCAGACATCTTCCCCACAGGATATAACAAGGAGCCTATACCCCTCTTAGGCATGGAAGAGATGCAAATTGAATTCAAGGGAAGAATCACCGTAGACAAGGTATACATCGTAGAAACAGGATCGAATCTGTTAGGGTGGCAGCACCAAATGGAACTGGGAATCATCCTTGACCCAAACAAGGAGGAACAGGTACTGCTAACTGATCAGATTTTACCCAGCACCAACATATGCGAAGAATTTCCTAAACTGTTTGAAGACAGGTTGGGACTCCTCTGTGATTACCAGCACAAAATCAAACTCAAGGTCAATGTTACGCCAGTGGTACACAAGATGCGTCCCGTACCACACCAGATGAGAGAGCCTTTAGAAAGAGAGCTAAAAAGATTGTGCATGATGGGGGTCATACAACCTATAGACATGTTGGAATGGTTGGCGCCCGTTGTAATCGCAGCCAAGGCCAGTGGGGAGGGCATCCGGTTATGTGTGGACTTACGAAGCCTAAATGAGAACATCTGGGTCGAGAGGTACCCACTCCCCAACATAAATGAGATGCTCAGCACCATGGGTCAGGCAAAATTCTTTAGTGTCATTGATCTGTCTATGGCTTACCACCAAGTAGACCTACACCCTGACTCAAGGCCCCTCACCGCCTTCATTACCCCCCAAGGAGCTTTCATGTTCAAGAGGATGCCTTTTGGTCTGGCATCCGCCGCGGCGGTATTCCAGAAGATCATGCACCAGATCCTAAAAGAGGTAGACCAACCAATATGCTTCCAGGATGACATTCTTGTGTATGGTCGTTCTGTGGAAGACCATGACCGCACTCTTAGGCTTGTATTCAGGAAGTTGATGGATGCGGGGTTGACAGTGCAGAAGTCTAAGTGCCAAATCAGAGTGACTTCCGTCGACTACCTTGGACACTCCATTTCTGAGCAGGGTTTTAGACCAAAAAACAACCTGCTGCAAGCTGTTAAGGATGCCCTTACCCTCAGAGTAAGGACGAGCTCAAGTCATTCCTTGGTCTGGTGGAATACATGGCCAAGTTTGTCAAAGATTTTGCTTCTAAGTGTGATCCCTTACGTGAACTGCTGAAAAGGGACAAAGACTTTGAATGTCTTGACTAGCACAAGCACACTGTAGATACGTTGAAGGAGGAAATATTGCAGTCACCAGCCTTAGGCACTTTTGACCCCACGAGAAAAACTATCTTTACCACTGATGCATCAAAAAAGGGGTTAGGGGCAACCTTGTCACAAAGAGATGGGAAGGGAGAAAAAATAATTGTATTTGCTTCCAGGTGCCTCTCCAAGGCAGAGATTGAAAAGGAGGCACTGGCAGTTTACTGGGCAGTAAAACATTTCAAGTTTTTCCTGTGGGGCGTAAACTTTACCGTCCGTACAGACCATAAACCCCCTACTTTTATCTTTACAGTGAAAGGGACAGAAAACTGCACTCCCCGGATAGGAAAATGGATCTTAGGGCTGGAGAATTTCAATTTCAGAGTAGAGTATGTTCCTGGGGAGGAAAACAAAATTGCTGACTATCTGTCGAGAGCCCCTTTGAAAAGTGAACGAGCTGAAGAAATGTTAAATAGCCCCATCATGGTAGTGGATGACGGAGGAAGAATGGGACAAAGGAGAAGAAGAAGATAAAGACTTACACAAACTCAAAGAGTTCATGGTTGAAGGATGGCCCAGCAAGTGCAGCGAACTTGAAGATAATCTCAAGGATTTTTGGGAAGTGCGTTACGAATTAAGCATCATAGGGAACAGAGTCTACCGTCAGAACAGGATAGTACCACCCGCTAACCTCAGGAGTAAGATTGTGGAACTAGCACACGAAGGGCATTTAGGACGCAGCCTTACCAAACAAAGAGTGAGGGAGAAGTTCTGGTTCCCCAGAATGGATGCTATGGTGGAGCAATTGGTAAAGGATTGCATTAGCTGTGCTAGGAGCGACAAAAGCAAATCTCTAAGGAAGGCACCCCTATCCCCAGTTGAAGTACCCATTAAGCCATGGAGCAAGCTGGCCATGGACATCATTGGGCCTATGGACAGTCTGGGTATCCAGAAGAAGTTCATGTTAGTCCTTGTCGACTACACTTCCCATTGGGTCTCATACAAATCTGTCCATCGCACCAACAGGTGTGCTGTTCTTGAGTTTCTTAAAGATGTTTTTAAGAAAGAAGGCATACCATCTTCGCTGGTCACAGACAATGGGGTACAGTTTACCTCGCAGCTCATGATTGACTTTCTAGCCAAAATGAACATCAAGCAAGAGAAGACAGCCCTGTATTGCCCCAAGGCCAATAGCCTGGTAGAGAGGGCAAACAGGCTCATTAAAGAAAACATTCAGCTAGCCTCTACAAATGGGTGGGAAATAGAATCATCCTGCGTGACTGCCTGTGGGCATACCACATCTCACCCAATCTAGTAACAGGTATTTCCCCTTTTGTGTCCCTCAGGAGGAGAGAACCCTGTACTAAACTCAACCCCAGTTGGTTGGAGGGTGGGAAGGTGGCTAACCCCAATCCTGTTGAGGCTAGCAAGAAGGTCAAACTGCACCAGGAAAAATACAAGGACTGGTATGACAAGAAGAACGGAGTCAAAGCCCCAGGGTGGAGAGTAGGAGATATGGTGCAGGTGAAGAGGAATGTAAAAGGGTCACACAAGATGAGCAAGTTTTACCCTCCTTGTCGCATAGCCAAAACATTCAAAAATGTAGTTCTTCTTGAAAATGGACAATATTGGAGTTGTGACAAGGTTACAAAATGTAATGTGTTTTCTGTTGGTAATTAAGGGAGATGTGTTGTAATCTCACTGTTATTATGGTACGTCCCAACCACCCCTTCCTTTCCCCCTACCTTGGTTTGCTCCGCTGAAGCTCGCCTTAGAATGTTGACAGATGTCAGCGATTCCGGAGAGTTGGATGACCAATAAAGCAGACTGGAAATTCCTCCGCTGTCTTTTGTTTGTACTTTCAACAACCAGCTTATCACCACCCTCGCCCGAAACCCACCAACTGACACCGCCGACACCGACACTGCCGCCCGCAACCTCAGGCAATGGATCGATGACTGCGCCAACACTCTCGCCCCGATCAAGAAACCCTCAAACAGACGCACCGATAGAAAAGCCATCTGGTTCACCGCCGACCTCTAGGCTTCCAAGCAGACCTGCCGAAGGCTCGAGAAGAAGTGGCACCAAGAACAGACTCTGGACAGCAATGCAGCCCACAAGAGCGCCATCCGCAGACACCACCAACTCATCCAAACCACCAAAAGGACCTCCTTCAAGGAACGCATCGACAACAACGCACACAACAGCAAAGAGCTCTTCAACATCGTGAAGGAACTCTCCAACCCCAGCTCCAACTCCAACAACATCCTGCCATCACGAGACCTCTGCGACTCCCTAGCCACTTCTTCCACCGCAAGATCGCAGACATCCATGACAGCTTCAACAACCAGGCCCCCCGACAGCCACCGACACCTCAGACTCACCGCCCCCCAGCCACACCGACCCCCTGCTCTCCTGGGGGGTCAACGACGACGACACCATCCACTCCGGCTCACCGTCAGACCCCTGCCCCCTGCCCCACCACATCTTCAACGAAGCATGCTCCACCATCGCACCCCATCTCCGCAAGATCATCAACAACTCCTTCGAGACCGCCACCTTCCCGGAGAGCTGGAAGCACGCCGAGCTCAACGCCTTACTCAAGAAACCCAAGGCGGACCCTAAGGACCTCAAGAACTTCCGGCCCATCTCCCTACTCCCGTTCCCGGCGAAAGTCATCGAGAAGATTGTCAACAGGCAACTGACCTCCTTCCTCAAAGAGAACAACATCCTGGACCCGTCCCAATCTGGATTCCGCAGCAACCACAGCACCGAAACAGCCCTCATCGCCGCCACCGACGACATCAGGACCCTGCTGGACAATGGAGAAACCGCTGCCCTCATCCTCCTGGACCTTTCGGCCGCCTTCGACACCGTCTGCCACCACACCCTGCGAACATGCCTCCACAACGCAGGGATCCGCAACAAAGCCCTGGACTGGACCACCTCCTTCCTCACCGGCAGAACCCAGAGTGTCCGCCTCCCTCCATTCCGATCTAAAGACACCAATATCATCTGCGGCGTACCCCAAGGATCGTCCCTCAGCCCAACACTCTTCAACGTCTACATGGCACCGCTCGCCAACATCGTCCGATCGCACGACCTCAACATCATCTCATACGCCGACGACACTCAGCTGATCCTCTCCCTCACCAAGGCCCCCACCACCGCCAAAACCAACCTCCACGAAGGAATGAAGGCCGTCGCCGAATGGATGAAGAACAGCCGCCTGAAACTGAACTCGGACAAGACGGAGGTCCTCATCCTCGGCTCCACCCCCTCCGCCTGGGACGACTCCTGGTGGCCGGCCGCGCTGGGAGCTGCACCGAAGCCCAGCGACCACGCACGCAATCTGGGGTTCATCCTGGACTCATCGCTGTCAATGACCCAGCAAGTCAACGCCGTCTCCTCCTCCTGTTTCAACACCCTCCGCATGCTCTGCAAGATCTACAGATGGATCCCCACCGGTACCAGAAGGACGGTCACCCAGGCCCTCGTCAGCAGCAGACTGGACTACGGCAACGACCTCTACGCGGGAACCTCGGCCAAACTCCAGAAACGACTACAACGCATACAGAACGCCTCTGCACGCCTCATCCTCGACATCCCCCGCCACAGCCACATCACATCCCACCTGAGAGACCTGCACTGGCTCCCCGTCAACAAGAGGATCACCTTCAAGCTCCTCACCCACGCTCACAAAGCACTCCACAACACCGGACCAGCATACCTCAACGAACGACTCACCTTCTATACCCCGAACCGCCAGCTTCGATCCGCTGACCTCGCCCTCGCCACCGTCCCCCGCATCCGATGAGTGACCACCGGCAGCAGATCATTCTCCCACCTCGCCGCCAAGACATGGAACACCCTCCCCATCCACCTGCGGCAGACCCAGGACCTGCTGACCTTCAGGAGACTCCTCAAGACCTGGCTGTTCAAGCAGTAGCAGCACCCCCCCCCCCAGTGCCTTGAGACCCTCACGGGTGAGTAGTGCGCTCTATAAATGCATTGATTGATTGATTTATTGATTGATTACAAATATTTAAATTAACCATTTAATAAATCTAAAAAATTTCTAACTACATTATAACAACTTGACATTACTAAAATAAACATACATATTCCAAAAATAATGCACATCAAAATATTAATAACAAATATATATTTACAAGTCTTAACATTCAACATTAAACAAAAATAATTTGGAATATTCAAATAAATAATACATTTAATATAAACAAATACACCAAAATAAACACGAATTAACACTCACCATAAAAGGCATAACTGGAAAAAATTCAAATTAAAAGAATAACCAATTCAATCACACCTCAAACAAAATTAACTAATAACATGATACAATCAATAACTAACAATATAAAATTCACACATATATTTACTTGCGACTCCAAAAACTAGAAAAGCTGCAAGAAGATGATACTCTGCAAGAATTTTCAGACAGGACCACAAAAACTAAATAGAAAAATATATACAAGTACCTTCCAAAGTAAGTAAATCATTTATTTATACTATATTATTTGTAAAAGAGTAAAACAAACAAATATTTAACTAAACTTGTATTCTACAGAGAAACAACTGAAATGACATGCCTGCAAAGACTTAGGGCCCGATTGAAATGTTGGGCAGACCGGAGTCGGTCCGACATCGCTCTGGAAATGGAACCAAACGACCTCCTGTCGTCGGTTCCAGCCCAGCCGTCGCAATCCTATACTTTGCTATGAGAGCATGCATTCCGAACGGAATGCATGCTCTCATAGCAAAGAGCAGAGCAGTTCATCCCTGCACCCTCGTGGCAGGCACCTCAAGGTGCTTGCCACTGGGTGCAGCGATCAACAGGGGGGCACCATAGGTTTCCCCAGGGCTGCCATCTGGCGGCCCTGCACCCATGGGGGCCCAGCTGGGGGCCCCCAAAGTCAGTTTCCCAATACCTTTCTGTGTCGGAAAGGCCGGCATAGAAAGGCAGTGGGAAACTGCCATCGTAATCCCTCGGCGGGAAAGAGTCGGCCGAGGGATTACTGCAGGCCTTCCGAAAGGCGGACGGGCTCTCTCGTCAGCCATTCGGAACTTCCCTGTGTAATAATTTCTGACCATCTCCATCGAAATGGGTTGGTCGTAAATTATTACAAACAGGTGATTACGATGCGGTTAGGGTAGGCCCTTAGGGCCTGATTACGAGGTCAGTTGGAAAGCCTCCAACCGACAGTCGGATTCCCCTAGACTGTGTCAGAACCCATCCACCGACCCGGTTGAAAATAATTCCGACCTACCGATTGCGATGCTTGCGGTAGGAAGGGGAACCGTTCGGTCATTCTAAATTGGGTGTGACTGGCTTTCGGAGAATCCGAGTCGGTCGGAGTTGATTCGAACAGCTCAATGGACAGTGTTTCCGACCGACCGATTACGATGTCGGATTCCAACAACCTTTCCGACTCGGTCTGTCTGACACGAAAAGGCTGCCGAAAACTGACTTTGAGGGCCCCTAGCAAGCCCCCGTTCAGCCTAAGTCCTCCGGTTTGGGGTCGAGTGGTACCCAAGGGACCCCCCTGTAAAACCATGCACAGTGAGGCAGGCACCATGGGGTGCCCGCGACAGGGTGCAAGGTTTTCCACAGACACCTATTTTCCCCATAGGAGCCTGTGTTGTTGGTTGGAACACAGGCTCCCATTGATGTCAATGGGAGTCCATCTAAACGGTGTTCAGAAGCATCATAATCGATCGAGCGGAACCGCTGACAGCGAGTCGGTCGGAACTGAATCCGACCAGGAGTTGGGCGGTTTAGTTTCCAGGCGACATCGTAATGAGGACCTTAATCAAAAAGTAAGCTATTTAAATTAAGAAACAGAAAATAACCCTAAAACTGTTATAATATAAGTAAACTTCCTTATGTCATGATTCCGGCTCCCCGAATGCTTGTGGGAGGCAGAATTACACACTAGGTAGACGGAGCAAGGTCAGCGGTCTAGCTTCTAGCGACCGGAAACTAACGTCACCTTAATCACGGCGCTTCCGGGGAATCCGCATAACCAGCGCGGTTCCCGTTGCGTCCGTGCTTTGGATTAACGCCTTTGCCGCACAGGACGTTCCTGAACCTCCGCTTCCGTGACTTTGCTGGCAGAGATCATCGCGCTCGGTGCGTCTCTGCTGTTTGAGGTACGCTGCTGTGCTTACCACGTTTCTCCACACGCTGTGAGCGGAACCGGCGATCCTAATCACAGCACTGGAGCGTTAGTTTGTTCTTTGGGTATTCCACGCACAGGAGGGCTTGCTTGTTTTCTGTTTGCTTTTGCGCAGGAGCGCTACATTACATTTGGGGTGTTTCTACGCGCAGGAGCGCTTGCTTTCTTTCCAGGTTTTCCACACACCGGAGTACTTACTGGGTGTCAGGGTTTACAGGCGCAGGAGCGCTACAGTACTTTTGGGGTGTTTCTACGCGCAGGAGCGCTTGCTTGCTGTCTGGTTGTTTATGCGCAGGAGCACTAGTAAGCTTTGCAGTTTCCATTTGATGACCTGCTGACCTTGCTAATGATGTTCCCTGGTGCTTTCCACAAGGTGAATGTGTGGATGAATAGGTAGATTGGGTTCAGAAAGAGAGTGGGGGTGTGCATGTTTCAGTGGTGATAATCCTTCCCTGCTATTCCGTTTCAGGTGGCGTCTCCCTAAGGGTCAGAAGAAAAGAGGTCACCATCCTGTTCATTCCCCAACACAGCCTTTTTTTCCCTGGCATCTTCCCCCGGTCCATCTACATCCTTGTTAGTTTCAACTTCTACTAAATGGTAGGTGGAATCGGTGGTGGATGCTCATGTCATCTCTGCGAGATCGCCCCGCCAGACTACGGTAAGACAAGCGGGGTTCTGACAGAATCCAAAGCCCAAGTTTTCTATCTCGCCCAGGTGACATGAGCGATCCCGCGATTACCCTCCAGGACATAGCGGCCATGCTTACCAGCATGCAGGCTGAAAACCTTAGCCTACGGCAGGACCTAACAGCGTTACAGAACCAGGTGACAGTGGCCTCACAGGGCCTTGGGGTCCGTCTCCTTCCACCAGGGTTAGGCAGGAAGGGCTATTGAGGCCTCCTTTGTTCAATCCGGGGGGTTCTACCTCCCATGACACATCCATACAGGTGATAGCCCCTCATACAGTACAGTTAGCACCACCCGAACGCTTTTATGGGGATAGCACCAAATACAGTATTTTCCTACATCAGTGTCACTTGCACTTCATGGCCCGAGCCTCAGCCTTTCCAGACGATGAATCCAAGGTAGCGTTCATACTGTCCTACTTAGGTGGTGATGCTTCCCAGTGGTCCATATTCTTGGTGGAGAACGATGACCCCATGTTATACAACCTGCCGGTGTTCAAAGAGACCATGCGAAGGATGTTTGCCCGTCATACCTTCGTACAAGCAGCAGACAACAAACTCCTTGGTTTGAGACAGGGCAGCACGGACCTGCTACACTACATCACCGTGTTCAGTAGGTTGGTCATCGAAGCACGTTGGCCTGAAACCAAAAAGGTATCCGTGTTCTACAGAGGCCTAAGCGATGAGCTCAAGGACCTGCTTTCCCAGATACCGGAACCCCCAGAAGAAATAGGTCCCTTCATCGATCTGGTGGTCAAGCTTAATTTCTGGGTGCAGGAGCGTAGGACCGAAAAAACCAAGGGAAGCGATTTCCGTTTCCTAGCGCACAAAGAAAGAAACACAGAGGAAGCGGCTTCGTTCCCTGAGACTCCTGAACCGATGCAGATTGGCGGTATCCGGGGGCCCCTTTCCAGGGAGGAACGTGAAAAGAGGAGGAAACAGAACCAGTGCTTGTATTGTGGCAAAAGTGGGCACTTTGTTCGGGAATGCCCTGTAAAACCTAACAGACCAAAAGGGAGGAAACCATTTGCGCTTCCGATCACAAAAGGAAGACAGACCGGGAAACGAGTAAACCCGGTATACCATGGGGTCCGCCTACTGGGTTCTTCGCATTCCACAACCCCGACCCCTTCCTTGTGTGTCAACAACCAACATTTGGGTGTGAATGTCACTTTACGGACTCATTCAGGCCAGAGATGGTGAGTGACAGCCCTTATCGACTCAGGAGCCACCGGAAACTTCATCGATACTCAATACATGACGGATCTGGGTATGGCCACGGTACACAAGGAGAAGCCCGAAACTGTAAAAGCAGTTGATGGCACGGACCTTACATCCGGTCTTATCCGCTTTCAGACCGAGGACATGAGGATGACGTTTGATAACGACCACACGGAAAGCATTACGTTCGACGTGATCGATGCACCCCAGTTCCGGTTGATATTAGGCCTTCCTTGGTTGGTGTACCACAACCCCGTATTGATTGGGCATCCAGGGTTATGTCACTGGATTCGGCTCACTGTTCCGCATCCTGTTACCCGCAGACAAACTCCCCGAGCACCATGGAGGTACAGGCCCATGCCTTACCCCTGACTGGAATGGGTATGGTCGCCCAGGAGAAATACCCGAAGACTACTCGGACCTTGCTACCGTGTTTGATAAAAAGGGGCAAACACACTTCCTCCGCATCGCAGCTTTGACTGCAGGATCGATCTTGTACCAGGCTCCACGCTTCCCTGTAGCCGTATATATTCCCTTACGGAAAAGGAAAACGAGCATCTACGCAACTACCTAAACGAATACCTGCTTAACGGGTTTATACGCCATTCCAGATCACCTGTGTCATCTCCTCTCTTCTTCGTGGCTAAGAAAGAGGGGGACCTACGAACATGCATCGATTTTAGGGCCATGAACGCTATTACGGTAAAAAACCGGTACCCCTTGCCCCTAATATCCAATCTGCTGGACCAGGTGAAGGACGCCAGCATATACACTAAGCTTGACCTGCGCGGAGCTTACCACCTCGTCAGAGTCCGGAAGGGTGACGAATGGAAGACCGCGTTCAGAACCAAATACGGTCTTTTCGAGTACCAGGTCATGCCTTTCGGACTCTGCAACGCTCCTGCCGCCTTCCAGTACTTCATCGATGAAGTGCTGAGGGAATACCTCGATCTGTTTTGCGTTGTATACATAGACGACATCTTGATTTTTTCCAACAACACACTTGAGCACGTTCGTCATGTACGTACCATCTTACAACGGCTACAGGAGCATGGCTTATACGTGAAACTGGAGAAGAGCATTTTCCACACCACTTCCGTTGAATTCCTGGGACATGTTATAACCCCTGCGGGTATTCAAATGGATAACAAAAAGGTGGAGGCTATACTACAGTGGCCATCTCCCAGCTCTGTGAGACACGTCCAGAGATTCCTGGGCTTCGCGAATTACTATCGCCGCTTCATTGTGGGTTTTTCCGCATTGGTCACTCCCATCACCCGGTTGTTACGAAAAGGAGCCCAGTTCCAATGGGACCACAAGGCCGAACAAGCCTTCCGAGATCTGAAAACAAGGTTCACCACGGCTCCCATTTTGATACATCCAGACGCCGAGCAGCCTTACATAGTGGAGGCCGATGCCTCACAAGAAGCCCTAGGGGGTGTGCTCTCTCAGAGAAACACCGAAACGGGCCTGTTGCACCCAGTGGCTTTCTACTCCAGGAAACTGCTACCAGCCGAACGCAATTACACCATTTCAGACCGTGAACTATTAGCCATCAAAGCTACGTTTGAGGAATGGCGTCATTATCTGAAGGATGCTAAACACCCGGTAACGATCTACACTGATCACAAGAATCTGCAGTTCCTTCGTTCGGCTCGAGCCCTTACCTCCAGGCAGTTACGTTGGACTCTGTTCTTCAACGAATACTCCTTTCTCATCACTTACCGACCAGGCAGAGAAAACGCCAAAGCTGACGCGTTGTCCCGGCTTGAGGAAACCAATGAGACCACGCCGGTAGCCGAGTCCGCGCCCATTATTCCTGAACACTGTTTTCAAGGGGGGATCCTTACCTCGGCCTTTCTCTCTCATCTCCACGACGACTTAGACCAGAAAGACACCGTGTCATGGATAGGGGAGCTCAAAGGCATCACCTCACAGGACGGATACCTGTACAAAGGAGACTGCTTCTACCTACCGACGATGGAACACCGACAACAAGCATTATACATGTGTCATGACCACTTGCTGTCCGATCATCTGGGACATGCTAAAACCCTAGACCTGCTACAACGGCATTTCTGGTGGCCCTCCATGGGTACTGATGTGTACACCTATATTAACCGTTGTACCGTTTGCGCCCAAGGGAAGAACTCATCTCGGCCTTCGGTAGGATTGCTACACCCTATCCCTGTGCCACCATATCCCTAGCACACAGACTCCATGGACTTTGTTGTTGAGTTACCGAGGACCCGTGAAGGATACACCACTATCCTCACCATTGTGGATCACCTTACCAAAATGGCCCATTTCGTTCCCCTGAAGAAACTGCCCTCAGCGGCCGAGTTGGCTGTAGCCTTCATGCATAACGTTGTCAGGTTGCACGGCATTCCATCTGTGGTGATCACGGACAGAGGCTCCCAATTCGTGTCTCGATTCTGGAATGAAGTCTGTGGCACTATGAACATGGAAGTGCGTTTATCATCGGCATACCACCCCCAGACCGACGGACAGGCAGAGAGAACGAACCAGACCATGGAACAATACCTTCGTTGCTTGTTGTTGTCCATAGAGAAGGAATGGTCGGAGGTTCTGTGGATGGTGGAATATGCCTACAATAACAGCAAGCATTCCGCCATAGGCATGTCACCTGTTTTTGGCTCCTTGGGCGCCATCCTCATACCGTTCCCTGGGAGCAGCCACAGGAGAGTCCTTTCCCTTCAGTGCAGGCCTATCATGCCCTCCTTTGCACTCTTTGGCAACAGGCGCGATTTGAGATGGCCAAAGCGAAGGAGAATTATAAACAAATGGCGGATAGCCGCAGGCAGGCCGAACCACGCTATAAGGTGGGGGATAGGGTGTGGGTGTCCATTAGCAACCTCAATGTCCACGGCCCCAAGAAGCTGTTGCCTCGCTTTATAGGTCCTTATGGTATCATTAAAGTGATTAATCGTGTCTCCATGAAGCTCTCCTTGCCTTCCCAGATGAGGGTTCATCCGGTTTTTCATGTGTCCCTTCTGCGTCCTGCCCACCCTGAGTGTGGGGTTGCCTCCCCGCCTCCTCCCGTTCTCCTGGACGACCACGAGGAGTATGAGGTTAGGGCTATACTGGATTCCCGCAGAACCCGGGGTAGGCTCTTTTACCAGGTGGACTGGAGGGGTTATGGTCCGGAGGAGAGGTCCTGGGAGCCCCTGTCCCATGTCTGTCATGCCTCCCGGTTGGTTCGGGCCTTTCATGCTAGTCATCCCCTGTGTCCTCGGCCTGTAGGCCCTGTGTGATCTGCGGGGTTGGATGGGGGGTCTGTTTTGTGGGGGGTGCTGTCACGATTCCGGCTCCCCGAATGCTTGTGGGAGGCAGAATTCCGCACTAGGTAGACGGAGCAAGGTCAGCGGTCTAGCTTCTAGCGACCGGAAACTAACGTCACCTTAATCACGGCGCTTCCGGGGAATCCGCATAACCAGCGCGGTTCCCGTTGCGTCCGTGCTTTGGATTAACGCCTTTGCCGCACAGGACGTTCCTGAACCTCCGCTTCCGTGACTTTGCTGGCAGAGATCATCGCGCTCGGCGCGTCTCTGCTGTTTGAGGTACGCTGCTGTGCTTACCACGTTTCTCCACATGCTGTGAGCAGAACCGGCGATCCTAATCACAGCACTGGAGCGTTTGTTTGTTCTTTGGGTATTCCACGCGCAGAAGCGCTTGCTTGTTTTCTGTTTGCTTATGCGCAGGAGCGCTACATTACATTTGGGGTGTTTCTATGCGCAGGAGCGCTTGCTTTCTTTCCAGGTTTTCCACACACCAGAGTACTTACTGGGTGTCATGGTTTACAGGCGCAGGAGCGCTACAGTACTTTTGGGGTGTTTCTACGCGCAGGAGCGCTTGCTTGCTGTCTGGTTGTTTATGCGCAGGAGCGCTAGTATGCTTTGCAGTTTCCATTTGATGACCTGCTGACCTTGCTAATGATGTTCCCCGGTGCTTTCCACAAGGTGAATGTGTGGATGAATAGGTAGATTGGGTTCAGAAAGAGAGTGGGGGTGTGCATGTTTCAGTGGTGATAATCCTTCCCTGCTATTCCGTTTCAGGTGGCGTCTCCCTAAGGGTCAGAAGAAAAGAGGTCACCGTCCCGTTCATTCCTCAACACAGCCTTTGTTTCCCTGGCATCTTCCCCCGGTCCATCTACATCCTTGTTAGTTTCAACTTCTACTAAGTGGTAGGTGGAATCGGTGGTGGATGCTCATGTCATCTCTGCGAGATCGCCCCGCCAGACTACGGTAAGACAAGCGGGGTTCTGACACCTTAGCCCCCACTAACAAATGTCTAAAATTAAACTAAATGCATTGTTTTCCAACAGAATACGACAAATCTGAGTAACATTACAAGAATCCCAATGGAAAGCATGAAAATAAAAGCTGCAATTTCTAGCAAGACTACCTCTGTAAGTTAAAGTAGATAATCAAAATGTTGCATGTGAATAGGAAATATATTATATATTTTTGAACTTTTAATATGTGATATTATGACACTATTTTCAGACATAATAACAGAAAGACCAAGATACATCATTTCACAGAAAGGGAAACAATTACTCTCTCACATAAGCTATACTTACAGTGAAGAAAGTACAAGCACAGAAACTACCAGTTGGAAACATACTAAGGGGCCGATTATGATCTCGCTAGGAAAGCCCTCCGTACGACTCGGACCCGGAGGGCTTTCCTAGCGAATTGCGTTCCGCAAGTCCGAGCGACCGATTCCGATGCACCCGTATGGTGACGGATTCGGTTCGCTCAGACTCCCATTGAAATCTATGGAAGCCTGTATACTGAACGTGTACACAGGCTCCCATAGCAAAAAAGGGTGGGTGGGGAAAAGCGTACACCCTGTACGGGCACCCCATGGTGTCCTCCACACTGTGCATGCATGGAAAGGGAGGAACCATGGGTACCCCCACAGGACTGATTCAGAGGGCCCCAGGTGAAGGGGGGCCTGCTGCAGCCCCCCGAAGTTCGATTCCCACAGCTGCTTCGTCTCGCTAAGACTGAGTCGATACTGCTGTCCGAATCGTGCATCGTACCCGCTCATTCGGAAGCCGGCTCCATTTCGCGGCACGATTCGGCTGAGAACGAGTCAGACTGACAGGATCAGGTTCAGAAACGATTCAGTCGGTGCGGATGAGAGCTTCGCATCGTACTTGGTTGTCCGGAATGGGGGACGATTCAGTCGGAATCATAGGCTCCGAATCGGATTTACTTGTTCCAGGACCCCGTCTGGAGGCCTTCCTAACGAGATCGTAATTGGCCCCTTAATATTATTCTAATGCTTGCTATGAGAGGGTCACTACAAAAGATGACATTGTTATTATTGTAAGGAAACACAACCATCCACTATATGTCATGGGAATTGAACTAAAACATGTACTACTAGATTTAAAAGAAGCAACCACTAGTTCCCAAGAACCCACAACTAAAATATGTAAAAACTTACTTTCCATGGTCGCCGACCATATCGGATGCCAGCTACCACCGATATCCATGTCAAAGCACTAAGGGCTTCATTACGATGCCGGTCGGTTGGACTGTCGGCCGCTATTGCAGTGGTCAGGAGACCGCTGACAAGCATGTGGGTGGTCTGACCTCTGTATCATGATGCAACCACTGGGCTGGCAGTCGGAAACTCGTCGGGGGCATGCTGCGGCCGTGGCAAAGGGCAACAGCACATGCCGATGCTGTGCAGCACCTCCTGCACTTCGGTGCATCATGTGCCATGCACCATGCCATGCATGGCACATGGCACACGGCGCACAGAGGTGAGTGGGGGCACTACATGTGTGGCCAGGGCCATTTTACAGTGGCCCATGATGGCAGAGGGCCCTGTTTGGGGCCCCACATATCCCTTAACGACAACCTTTTCCCGGCAGGATTCCTGCCAGATGAAGGCTGTTGAAAGGGATAATGTAATCCTGATGGTGGTGCCTGCCTTGGCACCGCTGCCATTCAGGGACGCTGCTCTGACTGCCACCCCGCCGGGATCTATTATCCTGGTGGAGCCAGCGGTCTTGTGTCTAACAGCTTAGGGTCCGACCGCTGGTATCAGAATACGGCGGTTGGACCGAAGGACTGTCGAACTGCCAACAATGGCCTGTTATCGGTCCGACAGGCACCATTGTAATCAGGCTCTTAGTAGTACGAGCTAATAAAGTTACCAGTGATACACCTCCTGCCCCTAAACCATATCAAGATATCCAAATTCCTGAACACTTAACCATCACATATTGTGAGGAACCCTTTCCCTTACATGATAACCTTAACAATGATAAACATATGATAATAATTTCTACTACAGATAAATTATTAAAACTACCTCAATATGAAACATGGAAGATGGTTGGAACGTTCAAAATGTGTCCCAAACCATTCACTCCCATATACACCATTCATAGTGAATATCAAAACTATAATAAATCATTTGTATATGCCCCACTACCTAATAAACAGAGAGGCACTTACTATGAGCTACTAAACCACATTAAAAGTAAAAAATACAGCTGTTCTCCACATAAAATTTTAATAGATTTTGAAAAAGCCGTAATTCAAACTATCCTAAAACTTTACCCACACACAGCCATGCATAGCTGTTACTATCACTTTTACCAAAGTATTTGGAGATACCTCCAAAAATTTACACTAAGGGCATCATTACGATGCCGGTGGGACCTCCATCAACAGGCCGTTGGTGGTCCCATCGACAGACAGCCCTTCGGGCCGACCGCTGCATTATGATGCAGGCAGTCGGACCCTTGACTCTCGGGGACAGACCGCTGCCTACAACAGGATCTACTGATCCCAAGGGGGCTGTGGTCAGACTTGTGATCCTAAATGGAGGCGGTGCCTGCTCAGGCACCACCGTCAGCATTACGATGTCCCTTTCCAACTGCCTGTTCATGGCTGTCCCACTGGCATGAAAAGGTAGCTGGAAAGGGACTTTGGGGGCCTAAAGCAGGGTCCCATTCCTTGTGGGCCACTGTAATGTGGCCCTGGGGGCACTTATAGTGCCCCCATGCACATTCATGCACCTTGTGCCAGGCACCATATGGCGCCTGGCACACGGTGCATGAATGTGCACAATGTGCTCAATAATACTGCGGCTTGTGCTGCAGCCCTTTTCCAGGGCCGCAGCACAAGTCGCAGTGTTTTTGAGCACTTTTCCACCCAACTAGAAAACAATAGAGATTTAATGTAAATATGTTTAAAAAATGTTTGAAAAATGTAAAAATGTGTAAATAATGTCAAACATGTCAATAAAAATTATATAAATCTATAACAAACATTATTATTTAAAATGTACTTAAATATTAAGGGGTCGATTAGGATGGTGGAAGGACCGCCACCGCCAGCCATGCGGTGGCGGTCCTTCTGTCCGCCGACCGCGAGTTTCCCCCCGCCAAATTAGGATGGCGGGGGAATCGTGTCCTAACCGCGGCGGACGGAAAGACCGTCCGCCACTTGTCCGCCAGAAGCAATCATTCAGATTGCCTGGCGGACAGTCCAGGGACCATAAAATGGTGGCGGTGCCTAGCAGGCACCGTCCACCAATTTATGATGAGGGAAATTTCAGGCCTTTCCATGGCGACGATGCCGCCATGGAAAGGCATGTGGGGATGACTTAGGGGGGCCCGTTGCGTTGGGGGAGGTGAGGGTGCACTTGGGGGGTACCCATGGTACCCCCCCTACATTTCACAGCACTACTTGGCAGGTACCGTGTGGTGCCTGCCACGCAGTGCAGTGAAATGCACAACATGGTTTTTCGCTTCGCGGCGGGTGCTGCTGTGAGCAGCATCCGCCGCAATGTTAAAAACCAAAATGCGACCACCATGGTGGCGGTCGCATCCTGATTTGGTAAGCGCGACCGCCACATGTATTGTGGATGGTCCCGGTTTACCACAAGATGGCGGACGGACTCAAGTCCGTCCGCCATCCTAATGACCCCCTAAATGTAGATTGTTTTAAAACATTGTATGTGAAAGTAGTATATTAATTTACAACAATGGAAAAAAATATAATAAAAATGTTAAAATGTGCAACAATGTATAAATATTATTTACTTGTTTTAGTTAATATGGAAAATGTATTAATATATATTTTAAATATAACTGTATAATTTTTCCCTATATTTAAAAATATGTATGCAATTAAAAAATATACAAAAACATTCAATAAAAAGGTAAATAAAGAGAAATTGAAGTGTGTTAGGTACCTTTATTAACCAACAAAAATGTATTAACTATTTATGTAATAATTGCAATACTAACTCCTACCTAAGCATTCGTAGAAAACTATACTACACTAAAGAGGTTACATTTACTATTCCCACACCTATCTAAACCATTTCATGGAAGGTGTTGGATACTAAAGGGGTTACATTCACTATTCCCACTCCAATCTATAACATGTTGGGGAAGATGTTGGACGCTAAAGTGGATTTATTTACTATTCCTACCCCAAACTAAACCATTTCAGGGAAGCTGTTGGATACTTAAGTGGTTACATTTACTATTTCCACTCCAAGTAAAACCATTTTGGGGTAGGTGTTACAAGTATAATACATATGTCAAAATAAAATATATTTGAAAATAGGTTTTTCAATAAACAAAACATTATAAAAAACAAAATCCTAGCTAATAATTGATTCAAATCACATTAATACTACAAATTATCTTACTAAATTGATATTTATATATTGAAATATACATATATACATATAAAGTTTCCTTTTATGTATATGTTTCTACACTATTTGCATTTAATGTACATCTATATGTGTACCTTAAAAGTAAATATTGTAGAAAACATATACATAAAATAAAAATAATACTGTAAATAAGCAAAATAAAAAACTTAAACCCATTATTGAATAGTATATATGTAATATAGCATTTATCCATTTGAACATATAAAAGATATATTCATGTATTTTTACTCAAATAAATATGTAGTTACTTCAGAATTACATTTACAAATAATAAAATTATTTTTAACATAATTAATAATTATATTCAAACATTAATATTGATAGTCTGTAAATATACCTATAAATAATAATAACTTTTTCAAACTAACAATTAAACACATAAAAATGTATATGTATTAATACATTATAATAAAACAATTTTAAAGTTAAACACACAATATTTTATACACAAATATGTTAAAAGTATTTTGAAATAAATCATAGTTTCTGAAATTAAGCTAAATAATTATGTATTATGAATGATTCTTAAGAAAATTTAAAACACATTATTATACATAAATGTAAATAAATATTTGAAAATAAAAACACTTTTTATGTTACTAATTAAAAATATTTTTGAGGATATTGCAATTTGAAAAAAAATTTGAAATTACATTTCAAATTTTCTAAAACTATTTCATGAAATACACACAAATATACTAATTTGTTGAAAATATTATAGATCATTTAAATGCATTTTAAAATATATTTCAAAATGTAATAAAAAAAGTTTGATAATGTAATAACATAATCTTGCACTAGCAATTTAGTCAAAATATTTAAATAATACATTAGATGCAATTTAAAATACAAGCAAATTTATACTAGCAAAGTAAAAAAATATCTCTACCCTTTTTCCCCAAAAACCCAACATCCCGCTCCTAAAACGTATTTATATATGCATTTTAGTTGTATGTTAATTGTAGTGTTAATATGGTTTATTAATTTTTTGAACTAATTTTTCTAAATTTAATAACTAGGGTGTCCATTACGATGACGGACGGTAAAAAATCCGCCATCAACCACAGTGGCAAAAATCCGCCTGCCTACACCGTCTGAATACCGACCGAGCAATTATGATGCCGCGAACCGAAAACCGCCAGAGGCGGAAAATAAACAGAAAATACCGCCCGCCCATGTCCGAGTCTAAGTCCATCCGCCCGCCACGGACGGAAAGACGCACGACAAGCCAAAACCGCCCGCCCTGACGACCTAGACACCGCCCGTGAAATTAGGATCGTACCGACATGAGCGCGGAAAATCCACAAATACACCGCCCGCCAGCGCAAACAACAGTGACGAAAATGGACACAGCGGAAGCCCTGGCGGCCACGTCCATGCACAGAAACCATCCGCTGACGAAAACAAACACACACAACATGGCCAACAAGTCCACACAGCAACCCACGCACAAATACCCAAACACAGTACACATCCCGGAAACACACCCCCGGACAAAAAAATCAACAACAAATCCCAGAACACCAGCCACAACACACCTGAAAACAACAGACCATCATGACACACCCACATAGGTAAGTACAAAACCAGCCCCTTCACAGACCACAACCCCCTGCAACATTACAAACTGAGGATGAAAGCACACAACACAGCGAGACAGAAAGGACAGCAGCACACCACAGAAACGCACCTATCACACCCATCACCACCACCACCAAACACCTGACCCACAAACCCCCTGCACATCACACACCACACACCGCACCAGCACCACAAACACCAAAACGCACACCATGGCATCACACAGAATGCCCAAGTTCACTTCCACCGAGCTGACGGTCATGGTCGACGAGATCGTCAAGGTGCACCCACAAATCTATGGCAACCAGGTCCAACAGACACCACTATCCACCAGAAACCGGTTGTGGAGCAGGATCGTAGACCAGGTCAATGCAGTCGGGAACGTTCCACGCAACAGAGGAGAAATAAACAAAAGGTGGAACGACCTCAAAAGCGTGGTCAAGAAGAAGGAGAGCAAAAACCGAGAGCTGGCTGCCAGGACTGGCGGAGGGAATCCCGCGCTATTCAAGACCTTCAAGGCGTGGGAGGAGAAGGTGCGAGTCATCATACATCCGGAGATCCTCACCGGATTACCAGGGGGAGTGGAGGCTGGTAAGTACAAACAAACGTATACCAGCACACCGCTATGTAATCACATGCACTACCACCATGCCATAGTTCCTAGGGTCAAACACCCCCATGTCCAGTACACAATACACAAGACATCACCCACACATGCAACAGACACTCACACACACTCAGCCCAAAGCCACCAACTAACAAAACCATGGGGGCATGTGTACAGTCAGCCAGCACCGCAACTTCCACCAGGTCCCCTTGTACTCCAGATGCGCCAGAATGAGCACTCCCCACACCCACATCCATGTGTCCGCCATAGCTGCACTGACCAACAAGTAACAGGTAAGTAACCAGAACACAAAGACAGTGGTTCGGAGGGGGGACAGCTGAAGTAAAACACCCACCAGGCCCCCACTTCCAAAGACCAGCAAGGTGGAGCACACCCCACATCCATGTGTCCGCCATAGCTGCACTGACCGACAAGTAACAGGTAAGTAGCCGGAACACAAAGACAGTGGTTCGGAGGGGGGACAGCTGAAGTAAAACACCCACCAGGCTCCCACTCCCACAGACCAGCAAGGTGGAGCACACCCCACATCCATGTGTCCGCCATAGCTGCACTGACCGACAAGTAACAGGTAAGTAGCCGGAACACAAAGACAGTGGTTCGGAGGGGGGACAGCTGAAGTTAAACACCCACCAGGCTCCCACTCCCACAGACCAGCAAGGTGGAGCACACCCCACATCCATGTGTCCGCCATAGCTGCACTGACCGACAAGTAACAGGTAAGTAGCCGGAACACAAAGACAGTGGTTCGGAGGGGGGACAGCTGAAGTTAAACACCCACCAGGCTCCTACTCCCACAGACCAGCAAGGTGGAGCACACCCCACATCCATGTGTCCGCCATAGCTGCACTGACCGACAAGTAACAGGTAAGTAGCCGGAACACAAAGACAGTGGTTCGGAGGGGGACAGCTGAAGTAAAACACCCACCAGGCCCCCACTACCACAGACCAGCAAGGTGGAGCACCCCTCCCTCCCAGTACCATGTGGCATCCATTGCATTGCGCACTCAGAAACAACCTGTAGGTGGGAAAATGTACAGGGCGGGGCGTCTGTAGGCATGAGGACTGTACTACGACTGACACATGGGACATGTCACGTAGCAGAGGAACACGCAGCACTGCTCCCAGTCACAATCATGAGACCAATGTGCACACGGACATGTTCAACAGAGTCAAACCCCACATGACCCATCACAGATACAGCAACACCTAAGGAGCCACGTCTGCATGCACAAGTCCCACTGGAGCACAGACCCACACGGCAGGCACTGTGCCACCCATCACACACATCAGCAACACCATCGAAGTCCTGTCCATGTAGTCCTCACTGCCTGTCACCCACACATCGTACAACAACGCCCACGTAAGACAGACCGTACTAGAAGTAACAGCTTGGAACCACAATATTGCACACAAACACCACTGGACCCATGAAACACACAGGCACACAATGCACATTCAACATATCATCCATCTCATCTCTCAGCCACAGTGTCATGAAAGGTATGTCATCCGAACAGCTGGCCCTCATACAGTGGTCATGCAAAGATACCTGCCCATGACAAATCAAGTGCCTGCAGTGACTGAAGCGCACGTCACACTGCGAGTAACAACACACATAATATAGTCAACACCCCAAGAACACAGCACTGATGCACATGTACCAGGGCAGCACGCACACAAAGGATTTGGCCCATCTGCAATACGTCGTGTGGCACACAACAAGCACGAACTCACAACAATGCTACCAATGTGATGTCCATGAATGATAACAGTCAGCAGATATTCCGGGCATGTGAGACAGACACACACCTTTGTCTATGCACTGTCATGTTGCCAGAACACATGTCACGTTCTGCACCCATTACCCACAGTATGTACCCCAAAAGCATATTTCAACCCAAGAGCGTTTAGGGGCTGTACCCCCTTTGGCATCAGCGTACCTAAGCGTTCCATCCTTCCCCCTAAACCATCGTTCAACCCAACATCGTCTATGGTCCTGGAGCACGCATACGCCCGAGCCACAAAATGTAGGAGCATAGCAACACACACCCATCGGCATTGCTAATCCGTCCCATGCCACATGTCCACATCACACAGTCCCATTGCCTAGCCCACGCATACACACATCATACATCCACACACACGCCACTGGGAAACCTGTGCACGACAGTGCACGAACTGTGAATGTCAGACAACCAATACATACTTTGCTAGGTGCAACACAATGACCCATCTCATTCTCCCCACAGGTGCCGAACTGCTGGATGCTGGCGAGGGTGACAGCAGCCAGCACAGCCAGTCCGCAAGCCCCCGACCCAGACTCACGGATGTAGAGGAGCTGGACACCTCTCCGGACACGGACCACCCAGCAGGCCCATCTGGAGTGGCAGGGCACAACCGCTCCCCAGGGCCCCTCCTGCCCACCAACCCATCACCCAGGGCTGCTGACCAGTCACAGACCCCTGCTACCATGGCCGTTGTGGCCACCACCACCGCCGCAACCACCATCACCGCCGCAACCACCACCACCACGCCATCCCTGGCCACAGCCCCTGCGCAAGCGGTGGCACGGCCGTCGGGCTCCACCCTGGGAGCCAGAGCGAGGACCGTGGTGAGCAATGTGGCTAGTGGGCAGGTCGGTGGCAGCAGTACTGGTAGGAGGAGCAGGGCCAGGCCAACGCCATCTGAGCCTGGGAGCCAAGCCCTGCCGCAAATCGCCAGAGTCCTTGGGGCCTATGAAGAGGCCCAAGGACAATGGGCCAGGTCGGCTACCGACACGCGGGAGGTCCTTGGGGTGTTGAGGTCCATGGACGCCCATATGGGACAATTCGTGACCCGTATGGACCAACTTGTGGACCTAATGGGCCAGCTGGTGGTGGTGGTGAGGGCACAAGCAAGGCCAGCAACACCACCTCCGCCACCACCTGCTGTGGCACAGGCTCGTGCAGCATCGCGTTCCCCTGCGTCCACAGCGAGTGAGCACTCCTCAGCCACCACCAGCGGCACATCAACACACCCCCCCCTACCAAACGTGGAAGGGGCCGTCCGAAGAGGAAACAGGTGTCCAGAGAGGACTTTGCACGCACCAAACGCCAGTGAGTCAGCCAGCCACCTTGACCACCTACTGCATTGACTTGTACTACGATCCTACCCCACACTGCCATGTGAATGGCATGTGTCTGTTGGACTGTGGACATGGAACTTCATGGGTACACCCTGACCATCACGCAGCCATGACCATCAACTAATTGTCACAGCATGCACCACGTTTGTCATCACCTTGCACACAATCACATGTCACCGCTGTAAATAAATACACCTTGAACACAATCTGCTTCATGTGTCCTGGGTTTATTCAACGATGTGCAATCACCACCATGAGCAGAAATGCATCTGCTGTGTGGTATGTCGATGGGACAGGAGAGGCTGTAGGGACCTAGGGGTGAAAAACAGAACAAGAGTACATTCAATGAGTGTGTCACACACTCATCACACAGTACTTGTCACCAACTACAAGCAATGTACACACATCACACAGAGCAACAGGGCACACTGCTACAGCCGCTGCCAGTGGCATACCAACCTGGACATGGACCATTGACACACAGCACTCAGTGAACAAAAGGCCCCCGTGACAGAGCACACATACACCTGCACAACTACAGCTACATCAGCCGTCGTACATGGACACTCACCGTCAAGTGAAGTAGCGGGCGATGAGCTGCTGACGCACATTCACAGCTTCCTCCTCTCCACTGTCCTCTTCACTCGAGCTGTCCTGGTCTGCAGGCTGGGGCCCTGGCTGATCTCCGTCATCCACAATTAGGGGGATCTGCTTGCGAATAGCCAGATTGTGCAGCATGCAGCAAGCCACTATTATCTGGCACACCTTCTGTGGGGAGTACGCCAGTGCACCCCCGGTGCGGTCCAGGCATCTGAACCTGGACTTGAGGAGGCCAAAGGTACGCTCCACCACACGTCTGGTCCTCCCATGTGCCTCATTGTAGCGGACATCAGCTGGGCCCCCAGGACGTCGCAATGGGCTGAGCAGCCAGGGCCCATTCGAGTAAGCAGAGTCACCTGGGTGTGAGGGACACAGAGAACCGTTGCAATTCCAACTGGACACAAGACAGCATCGCACAGCCAGCACGCTACACTACTGCACATACTCACCGACAATCCAGCCACGGTCCGGTTGCAGATTGGCCATCAGTCGTGGTAGGATGCTGTTGCGCATGATGTGCGCGACATGTGCCGATCCTGGGAACTTGGCACACACGTGGGAAATCACCATGTCCGCAAGGCACACCACTTGCACATTCAGGGAGTGCGTGTGCTTCCGGTTGCGGTAGAGCTGCTCAGTGGCCTGTGGTGGAACAAGGCCAACATGGGTGCAATCTATAGCACCAACGACGTGGGGGATCCGTCCAAGGGCATAGAAAGCACCCTTCACTGCCGCCAATTCACGAGCCCTGGGGAATCGGACGTATCTGTTCCTGTACAGCATCATAGCTGACAGTACATCCCTCAGCACCATGCTGAACATGGGCTGGGACATCCCACCTCCACTGCCCACTGTGTGTTGGAATGACCCAGTGGCGAAGAAATGCAGTGCAGCCATCACCTTAGCCGTGGGGGTGAATGCTGTTGGATACACCCTGCGAGGACGGAGGTGGGGTTCCAACATGGCACTTAGACGATGCAGGGTGGGTCGGTCCAGACGATATTTACGGATGACCTCTACATCCTCCATGTCTGACAGCAATTGGTAGGGGCGATGAATGTTTGGTCTCCGCCTAGGAAGGATGGAAGTGGACACATGTCAAAGCAAGACGCCACATGGCATATTCACATACACAAAACAAAAATGACTGAACAAGCACTTGAATCACAGAACAGCTGACAATACACTTACACAGGTCCCCTACCAATAGCAATGGGCAGTGACCCACACCATTGCTATGGGCATGCACATGGGGATCTGGGCCTCAATGACTTGTAAGGCATGCTGATGGTAACAGACTGCATATTCGGCAAGCGGCAACACCGCGGCAACATGACTTGCTGCTGTGCATCACACTGCTTCCGAGGCTGGGTGAGTATGGCACACACCAACAACGCTATGGACACAGGCTGAGCGGCCAAAACAAGTGGGACCTGTGGCACGAGGGGATATGAGACAGTCATTGGTGTCACCACTGCACCCTATGTACAGCACTGTACGGATCACACCTCCAGAAACATTGACAGGTGTACAAATTGACAGCCCCATGCCAACACGGCTGTGTGCTTGCAAATACACATCACAAGTGACACGTAACATTGCACGTGCCAAGTGGCAGATGTACATAGTGAAAGATGGCATGTGTGTGCATATGCATATCCCATGCACCCATGCCAATGTGTACATGATGATGTGCCAACAGACATGTGGAGGCTGGCCACTGGCCGTTCCTGCCTATGCACACAGCATGTTGTGGCCCCGTCCATTGTGCCCCTGCACCCACACACAAATCATGGCCACACCTGCAGATGCAGTGCGCACATCATACTGTGTGGTGCACATGGCATCAGCGGACTGTACCCGCCATGGTCCAGGCCCTTACGGCCAACTCCAATGTCCCTCGCGGTTGCACCCTGAGTGTTCCACTATGGAGGGAAGCGTCCCGGGCCAGCTGGGAGCAGGCCTACGTCTGCAATTGAAGCTGCCAGACATGGTACACGGATTGCAGCAGCTTGGACCCACTGTAACTGACCCAGGGGTTATATGTGTGTGTAAGTGGGACAGGCATTACCACATCTACCTGGAACTGCAGCCTGGCACCCTCGAGAACACATGCTGCTGCCACCTCTCCACCTACACGTCGATGACGCTGAGGACATGTCCAGGTCCACTCACCAGCGAGGAGCTGGAGATCCTGGATTCCGAGCTCCACGCACACTGCACATGGCTATTCCTTGCGAAATTTGTGTGTGGGAGACAGCTGCAGTGTGTGTGTGGGTGCATGTGGGTGACACACATGTCGTTGATCCGCAGCACTATGAGTCAGAGCCTGTGGTGTTCAAACATCCACTGCTCACCATGCTGACTGCAGGTGGCATGGGTATGTGTGCTCTCGGGCGCTTTGACCTGTCTGTCCCTCCCGAGTGGTGGTACATGGCAACTTCATGTCAGACATCCAGTGACCCAGCCAATTGGCAATGCAGGTCTCAGTGCACTTGTTGGTCGTGTGCATGTCAGGCTGGGGCCATGCTGCCCTTCTCAGTCCCAGCAGGCCTGGCCTGCACATTGACTGCACAATGCCAGTAGGTGACAACACAGACTGCCTAGTGGGTTACATGTGTCTCCTGTTCAGGACCCTCCGGATGGGCGCTCACTCAGTCCTGTCTATTGGACACACCATGCATCGTGACAGGGATGTGTGTGTGAGATAGTGGCACTGAATGTGACCTCCGTTGCGGGGTGGGCCATGCACAGGGCGGGTACGTTGATTGTTGCGCAGTGTTGGTCACAGTGGGTACACCCACACAGATGTGTTGTCTTGTGATCTTTTGCTAGGTCCGCCTGACAATGGACTGTAGATGTGGGCAGACTACACATTGGACGATGTGCTGTCTATATGCATGTGCCTTCACAACAGGCACAGCTGCCCCTGCACATGTGACCCCTGCTGCCCTCAGTGCTGGGTCTGTTGAGCTGATGCACCATCTGTGCGTGGGGCAGACAGCTCTGCTCACTACCGTCATTGTCCATGACATCACTTTGCCGCAGGTGACATGGATCATGGAGGGCCCACATGTACGCGTGGGTGGACTACACAAGACTGTCCAATGGTTGTCACCCCCAGTCAGTGCTTCGAATGGGAAGAATGTGGTGCTGGTACTCATTTTGATGTGTTGAGTGTGCGGGGCTAGGTGCGGGGCTACATGCAAGACATGGGAAGGTCATCGGCTTATCTACTAGTTGCAATACACACGAGGCACGTCTTTTTCTGACCACATCAGGGGCATTCCTTAAACTAACTGAAAGTCAAACAGTTATCTTTTACACTGTCCTCATGGCCTCCCCTCGCTCACACCAATATGCATTTGCACATGAGAAGCTAGCGCATGCACAAGCAGCTCCAAGCTCGCCCCAGAGAGGCCAAGGAGTGTATGTGTGGGTCCAGAGTTGAACAAGTGGTCTGTCTCACGGTATGATATGTGGCGGGACGCCGTCCACCTGCGTGGTGGCCCGACTCGAGACCCGGGCAACATTGACAATGCATGACAGGCTCCGCAGTCCGGATACACCACCTGCAACACACAGAGGCTGTAGCTGCCCTAGCGGCCAGGGCCGCGTCCAACTGGAGCTCATGGACCCACACATTCACTCTTTGGCCTCTCTGGGGCGAGCTCGGAGCTGCTTGTGCACGCACTGGCTTCTCTGTTGCAATGGCATGTAACGTGTGTGGAGATCTAGGCAATGGGTGGGATGGTGCGAGCCACCTTCCATGACGTCACTACTGCTCGTGATGTGTGCGTCCCCCACTACTTCCATATGACTTGTGCCATACTACACATTGGGGATGTGTTGCCTGCGTGATGTGACCAGGAGGAGCGCGCCATGACCTCTCACCCACCATGCTCCACTGCCATCCCGTGTCCTGGATTGCCTGTGCAGGTGGACAATGTTGTGGATACACCTGGTCGACAGGGGATGTGAGTGCCTTGGCAAGAGCCTTGCGGACGCACAGCAGTATCCAGCATGTCCAAGGAGGGTGGGCTGACGTCTACACTTGATGCAGCATTGATCGTGTGCCCGCCTGTTGTGCACACACGAGTTCACATTCATCCCCAGACAGGTGGTCTTTACAAATTCCCAGGAGAGCGCCAATGTACTGTTCCTGTATCCTCCCAACACAGCGTGTTTCAACATTGCATGTGCGCACCTACCCGTCACACCCACCCACCTGAGCCATGCGTGACTCCCGCTTCACATGACACATGTGTGTCTTCCACAATTGTGCTACTCATTTGCGTTGACATCCAATTACAGTGGACTACATGGTCATCTCACAACTGCCGTGTACTTCTCACACTCTCATCCTCTCTCATTCGTACTTGTGAAATGAATCAGCAGAGACACATTTTTGCTTCTAGACATGTATTGGTACTTATGTCCTCTGTGATGCAGTATAGTGGACACTACTGGCAGCAAAATGCATGTGGAGGATATACTCAGCATGATTACACATGGCATAGGGTGTAGGGGTAGATGTGATTAGTTGTTGACTGTGGGATGTGGGCTTCAGAGTTACGACTGCTTAGCCGTTGCTGTGCTAATGTACATTTGCTACTTACTGAGGTGCTGCTGACTTTGACACAGACAGTATACATTTAGCCGACCATAAATGTCATCATGGGCACAGTGCATCTCAGTTCCATGTTACAGGTTTGCTGTGATAGTTACTCATACACACGTGCGTGGAGGTGACATCAGGGCATGGACTTATGTGCATGCAACGGCGTCCCACTTGTTGTTGCGATGTGGTGGCTACTGGACATGTCACAGTCGCTGGGGTCATGTTGTTGGTGGATGCACTTGTTGTCCATGCAAAGGTCCTGGCACGGAAGTTCAGGGGAGGTGAGGTGACAGCTCTCACATACTGCAGCCGGACGATTACTGTCCACTGACCGGTGCATATGTTCATGGGCGCAGGATGCATATTATGGCATGGTTGTACGTGCAGTTCTGTCCATGTGGTTGCCATTCACAAATCCCAAGCCTCTGCCTCCCCCTGTTCATGCAGAGTTACTGGATGTGATGAGGAACAGAGTGCATGTCCCGAATATATCCGATGTCATTGCAGTGTAGTTGATGGTGTGGTGTCAGTTGCAGGTTGTATGGTATAGTTGTTGTACTAGTAACTGCCCAGTCCGTGCGGAGGCCATACATGGGTACGGTGTGGGACATCATTGCTCAATTGGGGGTATGGCGGCGGGGCCCGACGAATTGACAGGTTGTCAGGTATGCAATACCTTCCAGCAGGGCTTCCATGGCATTGGTGGTGGACATGGATGCCATCCAATGTAGCGGATGGTGGCTGTCAAGGTGTTGGTCGTGAGTTGTCCCTTGTAGGAGCATGATGGGACATGTTGGATGACATTCGATGTAACTGTGATCCATTATCCGTCGTGTGGAGGCACAGTGGTCCCATTGCAGTGTGGGTCCGATAGTAGCCACATACGCCATGCCCCCATAGGCTGAACAGACCCTGTCGTGGACGTCCAGGGGTTGAATAGTTGTAGCAGGTCCGCCCTTGGACATGCCGGGTTGGAGAGACATAAATCCACAGGATAGTAGAAGGGACACCTCCGACAGTAGAAGACGGGGATGACGCAGCTGAACAATGCGATGCGGTAAGTTAGTCGGTAACTTACGTTCAGCAAGGCCAGATTGTCACATCCCAATATCTGTATCAGGTTATGTTTGTACAGCTTAATCTGTCCGGCGTGGTTGGGTAGGTGTGGTGCAAGTGCCATTTTGCTGCAGGGCGCTGTGGTGGCGTGCTCCAGCTGTCTGTGCAGTCTGCAGGGTGCAACCTCCGACGTTGCTGGGAATTCTGTAATGGTCGTAGGGAGGCAGGACTTGTGTTATGTTGGCTTGTGCGGAGGACACAGGCCCTCATCCCACATGCTTCTCTGAATGGTCAAGGTCAGTGGTGTCTGACTCCTTCCAGATAACTTGCATGTGAACCACATGGGGAAGTGTTATCATTTCTTTTTCCGTTCTGAATGTTCTTTGGTGTTATGCGCTATCTGCCCTGTGGCCGCTTCCCTCTGCATGCCTGTGTTGGGCTTTTTTGGTGCAATGACTGTTGTCTCCGGCTTGTTTAGTCGGGATGTGGTTTCAGAGTGGGAATGGAAGGTCATTCAGTGCTGTCTCCTCTCCCGTGTGTGGGCGGCAGGCTGCGTTTCCGCTATACGTTGGGCCTTGTGTTATAATTGGTCCCACCTGTTGTATGTCCCCGGTATCTTTGAAGTTACGTAATGCATGTCTTGTTATTGGGTGCAGGGTGGCATCGGTGTTTCTGTGTGGTACTGGCGTACCTTTTTCCGACGGGGTCCATATTCTGCTGGGTGATGTTGCCGCCGCTGTGTGCTTTGCCGTGTTTTGCACACAGGGGTGTGTCCTAATTTGGCGTGACGTCACTGACATGTTCGGGTCACTTGTGTGACGTCAGGTTGGCAACAGTGAATTGCCGGTTGGGGACATGACTGTGGCAGGGCTGTCACGTGACATGTGCGTTCTGGGTGGTGCTGGTGTGTGTGGTGTTTGGTTGTGACCCTGTGTTGTTTGTGTGCGGCGCATGCATTGCGCTGCCGTTGGCCTCTGCGTTGTGCGCATGTGTGGGTGCAGTGGTGGATGTGTCGTGTCCACGCAGGGGTGTCGGGGGCCATATACAGTTTTCCCGCCCTTGCACTGTGTGCGCTGTTTGCGTGCCCCTGTTGTGTGTCTGCCTACCTGCGTCGCCGCGGTGCGTTGACTCCTGGGTGCTGCATCAGGTAGAGCATGGGGAGGGCCTGCAGTGCTGGATTCATGCTCGGGGTCCGCCTCTTTGCTATCCGTACTGTGCGTTCGGTTTTCCGCCTTGCTTTCACGTGCGGTGTCTCTTAGACGGGGGAACTGTTTGGTTCTGGCATCGTAATTTGTACGCCGGGCGGTACGTGATTTCATCGGGCGGTGTGTCTCCATTAGGCCGCGCCGCTCCGTGAACGGGCGCACTTTGATGGCGGAGGGCGTAGCTGGCTTACGGGCGGTGTTTGGCTGACTTTTCACATCCTAATTGGGCGGGCGTGTGTGCTGTGGCGGGCGGACGGTAACTGGTGCTTTTTGCATCCGCCAGCACGGCGGTGGTGCTTCCACCCGCCATCCTAATGGGCCCCTAGGTTTTTTTATAAATAAAACAACTCTTGATATTTTTACCTTTGTCATTTCTTTCAATGATATTCTTACATCACAATATTCTTGACACAATATCTTTGTATTATAATATGTTTTCATTCAATATTTTGTCCAATACCAATTAATTATGTATTCCCTAACCCTACTTCTGCTGGGTGAATAGAGGCATCCAGCGTCCTTAGAAACCTAGGAGTCACACTGAAAGCATCATTGTGCAGCATGGTATGGACATGGTCTGCATGAACCATTAAAAAAGAAAATAACACTTTTACAGTGTACGTTATTTTGAACAACATGTGGAAAAGGCCGGGAGGGAATAAAGAAACAGGAAAGACTGGTGAAGGGATATTAAGGAAAAGAGCCACAACGATAAGAGAGGGGAAGCAAGGCCATAAGCAAATGGAAGGGGGTGCATGGTGTGGCACATGGATACTACAAACATGTCCTCTCAAATAGGACTAAAATGAGGGAACAACAATGTCTTAGTGCAGGCAAGTTTTTTTCAGGAAGGAGACACCTCAAGCCAAAGCATCTTGATAGCGTCATCATCTCTCTTGAAATATCACCGCCCATTCATTTCTGAACATTCCAGAGGAATGAACAGGTGATGAGAACTCCTAGACACCACATATCTTCCTTCTAAAAACAAATAAATGCAACGATAAAGAGTGAGTATTGAGAAGATACATTGCGAACAATAAAACAAACATGAACTAAGAAACAAAACTGCAATAAATATATTACTAAGCATGTTAAGGCTCACTAACAATTTTGAAGATAAGAAGGCCTTTTTTCTAACATTTTTGATCCATGCATAACAATCCTAAAACCATTCAACTTCTTAAATGGGTTCATATTTTTGTGCTCTTTTGAATCTACCATGTCACCAATTTGTGCCTGCCTAGCCATTCTGGCTAAATTCCAAGATTTCCCATCCAATGTTTCCACAGGATTATGAAATAACTTAATAACCATCAAAGGACAAGTACATTTTGAACACGGCATACCACCAGTGAGAGCCCTCACCTTCCTCCAATCACCAACCGAAATGTCCTGCTCTTTAACACAAAGCCTGCTATCATACCTCTCTTCCTATTAGCAACTACCTCTTGTTCCTTTACTCTCACAAATCTCCAGAAAAAGAGGAGTGCCTTTCCTCATCCCCAACAACTGAGATATTAATAAACTACAGAGTTAAATGGAAATTTACTGGTTGTTTGATGCGGAGTAGGTCTATGGGCAATCACACTTTTACACATCTCTTTCAGTCCAATGTTATCTTGAAGCCTTTGCCTATTTGAATACCCTCCTTCATCATTCTAATAAATCTCTCCATTACCCTATTTGTTTCTGGATGAAAAAGTGAAGCCTTCGTGTGAGAAATTACATAATTAAAAAAAAACATCAATTTCTTTAAAACACAACTGTGTTCCATAATCCAACAGCACAACCCTTGGTACTCTCTCACTCTCAAATACAGCACTCAAAAATCTAATGGCACTCTTAGAACTGATATCACTAATGCAATGAACAATGGGCCATCTGGAAAACAAACCAAACAACATCAACAAATATGGAGTAGCCTGCTCTCCTTTTAAATGTCCCATAATATCAATAGCTACCTCTTGCCAAGCATGATCGGTAGGAGATCTACCCTACATTGGAGGAACTCTTGTCTTCAAAACCTTGTCACAGCTCCTCCATTCCATGCATTCCCTAACCACCCGCTCTATCCCCAAATCCATTACGGGCCACCAGAAATAAGCTTGAAGCTGTTTGTCTGTCTTAACGATTCAAACGTGTCCAATACGAGCTAAATTAATCACCTTTTGAAATAAAGACATTGGTACAATCAACCTAACTCCCCCAAATTGCAAACGCTTGTACCGGCACCTCAGTGCAAAAAATCTCATACGGTTTCCATGAATATACAATTTCCTCTTTCCCATACTTTTCATACATCACTGATTCAATAAACCAGCTCAGAATCACATCATTGCATACTCCTCCAACAATTGATCGGCAACAACAACTCCATCTGTCACTTCACAAACACTTGACCACTGATTTTCAATGTCTACTACTTTTCCCTCATCTCCACAGCTAGATATCAACCTCGAGGGACAATCTGTGGTTGTGTTTGCATACATGGCGAATAAGATATGTTGAAAAAATCTCCTGAAGCGCAATTACCCATTTTCTTATCCTAGATGAAACTCAGTCAAAGCCTTTGGAGCAAAATATTTCACATAGAAGTTTGTGATCTGTTCCCACATTGATCTTTATACCCTGCAGAAATATTTGGAATTTCTCATCTGCCCATTTAACCGCCAAAGCATTATTTTCAATGACTGAGTAATTTAACTTAACTCATCTCAATGCATGTGATGCAAAAGCAATGGTTCTTTCTTCCCCTTTGACTACCAGCAACAGCACTGTCCCAAGCCCTTGCAACTGGCATTATTGATTACAATATACTCTTTGTCTGCAACAAATACCATAAAGGTCTTTTTTGATTTGTACAAATTCGTTATTGCTTTCTGAGTCCATGAAAATTCCACATTTTCCTCATTAAGCTCTGAATTGCGACTGTTTTGTTCAGCTAGTTTCCTAATGAATCAGAACTAATACTCCACCATACCAATAAATGAAATTACCTATTCATAGTTTTTCGGTATTTTTAGATTCTTATTCACATCAACTAACCTTTCTTTTGTCTTGACACCATCTCTATCTATATGATGTCCTAAATATGATGCTTTCTCTTTGCCAAAATGAATTTTGTTAGCTTGAGTGTCATACCATTGTCTTCAAAAACTTTCAACACTGCTTTCAATGTTTCATCATATTCTTTGCATGTAGTACCATACAACAAAGTATCATCTTGTTAGTACAGAGTGCCTGAAATGCCCTTTAACAAATAACTTATTGTTCTTTGAAAAACAGACTCTACCATCATCAACCCAAAAGATATATACCCTAATTCTTTCATCAAATAGTTGACATCACTGGCATGTGGAAGCCAGCTTTCTCAAAGAAGTGAAATGATCCTCTATAGATTTCAGTTTCCCTTGTTTCCTCTTGCCAAAATGATATCTCTTTAGAATTGTGGATACTCTTGGCTCTTGGCCAACAATGCATTTGTAAAAAATACATGTCTAATGTTTTCAAATAAATGTCATACTCATTTAGTCCTCTCACAGTATCCCTGTCCAAATCTGTGAAATTATCCACTACCTCTAGATCCTCTGCTCCCAGGTTATGTTGAAGTAATAGCAACACAAAATGTTGATGGACGGAATGCTGAACGTTGTCAAGAATTCACTACCAGTCACAGATCTGGGCTAAATCCACTGTTCTTTTGCTCGCCACATTACCCTAATTTGAACCCAGCCATACGCAAATCAGTGTTGACCCTACTCCCCATGGGCACAGTCCAGCCCGACCTGCCAAGCCAGGATCTCCCTGGACTTGAAGATAAGCATCCTGGGACCGCACAGCACTCTACTTCTAACAAAATACCGATCTTTGTGATGGCACATATCAAACCCCTGATTTATCTAATAGGTAGCCACTCTTTTTATGAGGGCCTGATAAGATGGACCACAGTGAAGAATGTATGTTGTGTTGCATAAATAAAGGAAATGATGAATTGCTTCGAACAGCATATCTATTATCTATTATTTAGCACATGGAGAACTTGATTCACCCTTATTCTCAATCAGACACTTGCCTCCATGCTTCTTATTTTTAGCACAAGCTGAATGAATGATGTACCCATTGAGTTAAACACTCACTAATATTGTAGGACTGCTACCACAAATCTTCCAGGTCTACTTTAATCTACTGTCCTGATGATGACCCTTTTCTGATTAATTTGGCATTTCAGGTCAAAACGTCGACAGTTTACAAATGTGGATTGTTTTAATTTGATTGCGGATTGTGACACTCGTAAGACCAGTGTCTTAAATAATATCACACTATCCCTGTCAGTCACATATATATAGTATTGTATGTAGCACCGGCGCACCATTTATTCACTTTTTTCACTTTTCACTGCTCCATCACCAAATAAGAGCACCTTGACTCAATATTTGATAATACTTGATTTTGAAAATAATAAATTGTTGACATGAATATAGTTGCATTGAATTTGTAGATAAACCTTACTTATAAGAAGGGTTCCTGAAGAAACTATTGTCGTGGAAGTCAAGGGCCCATTTGTGTTTTTAATCATTATTCTACCTAGGTCCCTGGGTTACTTGGTCCCCCTACCCTTCTCAAAATATGTGAAATAACAATAAGCAGAAAACAACTAACATGGCCACAGGTAATAAATGGACTGTCACTGAAGAAACACATTAGATGTCAGCATTCCTTTCTTGGACTTGTGTTCTTGAAAGATGTAGGAGAAAATATGCCTGACACCACTGTTTGGGATTAATACCAATACAATAAATCCTGAATGAATAAATAGACTGTGCAAAATAGAACCATAAATCTAGCAGTTGATATGGTGTGCCCAACAGGCTTTTCTTTCTGCTGTATGAAAAGTACAAATGCTACCTTTAGCTGTGTCCATAACCAACAGGCTCCTCCACAAATTTAAAAAAGGTGACATTACAGTAAATTAGGCTATGGTATAGGTAGATCTGAATGCTGCTCCCTACTTTATAAATTGAACTGGTACAACTTCCTGTCCATGACTACAGCAATTTATACAGAATAATATCATATCATGTTGCTAAACAAATTTCAAGTCAAGAGAAAAATGATGGTGGGTAGGACTTATAATTTTGGATGTGATGGTACAATGATAGTGAGTGCAACCACTAGACAAGGGCTGTTCTCTATGAACAACATTCAGATATGCCAGTTTCCTGGCTCTGCTGGTCTGATCCTCAGGAAATAAGAACAGTTGGTGTAAAAGTTGTTATGTACTATCACAGGGGCACATTGAGTGGGCAGCAGTTTGATGTAGCCAAGCCACCATTTCAGTAGGATTTCTCAAAAGATCCTGCTTCATGATAACAGGAAGGATGGTTTTAAGGATTTGCTTTGTAGCCCGAGCAGCTGCTCACACAAGACTTCAAAAACAATGTAGGAATTTTTAACCCTCAGTGGTCTAGAATGATTGTATTGTACACAGCGAAAAACTTGCAGTTCACTGTGTTGCTATTCTTCTCTTTCAATGCACAACCTGTAACTATGCCTACTAACAATGGCACATGTCAAGTGTCAACATTGCACATCTATAGCACTTAAATCACATAGAGGAGTCTGAGCACCCATTTCCTTTGAATAGTAGCCACCAACTGGTTCTGCTTTGTTGCTCATCCTTGGCTCTTTATAATGTGATGGCATGAAGGCATAAGTCAAACAGCTCTCGTGAGGGCCGCCTCACATGCTCAACAGCTTTAGGTTACCTTGTACATGAGATGGGTGTCCCTCAAAGCGTGCTGCCATTGGGCCTGTATTACTCCTGACATCCTCCAATAAAATTGGAAACAATTTTTGAAGAACCACAGTACTCTATAAAATATTTTGTTGCTACCACACCTCCACTTTCCATCGGAAAGTGATGAACCCATGTCGAGCCCTTCAGATGAATCCTCGAGTTGTGAAGGATTTCTTCTTTTGTGTGTTGGGATGCTTTTACTTCACACTAGGCATTGCCAGTGTAAAATAGGGCAGAAACAACTAGGTCCTGGTTCAGGTAAGTTTATTCAGGAAAAAAACATCCTCGCCAGTCTTGCCAGCTTCACCATATCCCTTGAAATCTCATTGCCTGTTCCTTTTTAAACAATCCAAAGGAATGAACTGGTGAGGAGAACTCCAAGACACCACATGCCCTCAAGCCTCCAATAATCCATCACACCTGGTACTCCTCAGGCTACCCTGGCTAAATCCAAAGTCTTGGAGGACTGTTACAAAACTTCAGCTTTTTCAAAAGTAATCCCAGTCAGTGTACCTTTTACTTTCAACTGCTAGCATGCTAAGTTGCTTCATGGAGAGCAGCAATTGACATAAATATAGAAAACAAGGAAGATAAACTATAGAAATCAAGGCCCCAGTCAGTGATCAGTCACAACTTGCAGCCGAAGAGTCCTGAGGTTAATTGAATTGAATCAGACAACCTCAAATGACTTCTACACTTGTTAACTTTTTAAATTGTGAATGTGATAACCTTTGTACTTTATTTGCATTAACTTGTATGATCATGTGACTGCAAGGCAGGTTGGCAACAACAGCTGGAGTAGGTCACTCCAGAGTCTAATGAGGTAGAGCCATGAAGAAATTGACCAGTCATAGACAGAACTCTTTCTTTAATCCAACCCATATCCATCTTGTTACACAGTAGAGTGGAGTAAGTGAATCTTCTGGAACTCACCCCACCCTCTGACAAGTGTAAAAGGCTATGGTAAGTCTGTAGTAACTGACGTGCAGCCTTTGGCCTGGTTGCTGCCTACAGCACTACACAAAAACCACAATGTAGAAGGCCCCAAAGTTCAGTTAATGAATTCATTATAATCTGTTTTAAAAGAGGATTTGGACGGAACTATTTGTACTGATCATTATTTAACAGGACTTTCTACAACACCCAAAGTTACAACTTTTGAGACTGAGACTAGTTCTTTATTCACCACTGGCCTATCACACCCATCCATTAAAAAGCAAAGTGCTGCACAATGGCAGACCCTGTTGACAAATGTGCTCACTTGAGCAGTGGGCCTCGAGTAAAAGCCTGGTTGCTTGACATTACTTAGAGTGAATGTTTAAGCAGTCACACATGTATGATCAGATTGCATATTGTTACTGTACCATGCAGGATGCACATAAGGAATGGTAGAGTGGTTTTATTAAAACAGCTGCCACTGTTCTACCCTTCCAATGGCATTTGAAGGTCCACTGAAACAGATGGGCATGCCTTGGATACACTGGTGGGGGAGACATTGGCTCAAAACCAGGCTCAAACTTGGATCTGTAGCAATACCTACCCCGCCTGTGCCATATAGCAGTGCCCATTCTGTGCCATCTGTCAACTATTTTGGTAGTAACTCTGCTGTTTTAGTCCTGGAAGCATTGCCACATTACTTCCTGGCAGGTGTTTGGTAGGCAGAAGAAAACATTTGACAAATGCACAACACACACTTTCCTCTGCAGTATAGTCTTACTATCAGAACAATTATCAACATGTGGGGAGTATAGTGTATAACAAGGTAAGCTTAGAGTTGCCAACAACAAATTTTGTTCAAAGGCTTTAAGATTGATTTGACTCACCATTACTAGCAGTCTTAGGAGTCTATCACTGGCACCTTGATGACATGTTTCCAACATCTTAAACTTTCACTCTACAAAAACAATAATGCTGCCCCATGCTGCTGACTACTGGAAAAGGATATATTAGACATCCCTTCATCAATGTGTTTTCCCCCTCACAGAATTCTGACTTTGCCATACCCACTTCACCGTTCTCTGAGTTTTGACCATTCAGTCATGAAGCTTGAAGAATTCTGCAGTGTTGTTTTCATAATATAGATTTCAGATAGAGCTCCAATTGGGGGGTGCTCACAATTTAAATATTTCAAATCTCTCTGAAATGGTATTTTTAAAGTTAACCCAGAGCCTAACAATATTCATGAGTACACATACTGTATTGTCTTTGTTACAAAATGACCCCTTTTTTAATGGTCACCCCACTTTTTCGTATTTTATGGACTCACCTGCTGGTACTCTTGAACTTTAACAATGGGACACTGGTATCCAGTACCCAGTGTGTGTGCTCTGGCTTAAAAACTGATTGACACATTTATCTTTCTTAAAACTGCAGCACATAGTTATGCCATCTGTTAGAAATGAGGGTCTCTCGTTGCCAGTGGCTTGCACCCCATCTCCAAGTCAGGACCCTGATTCTAGTCAGAGTAAGGGACTTAAACACCCACGATAACCCCTGCTCACCCCCTTGGTAGCTTGGCACGACCAGTCAGGCTTATCTCAGAGGCAATGTGTAAAGCATTTGTACATAAAAACACAGTAACCCTGCCCACCCTTGGCGGAGTCTCCCATGTACAACTTCTTTTGGATCCTGGTGCTGAGCCAGCAGGCTGCCTCCTTAGCAAGCTGCCTGGGGTCTCCCAGCTTGCTGTCAATCAAGTACTGATGAAGCTCTAGAAAATGATTAGACAAGTGCTCTCATGTAATCAAATTGTAGTCCCTGTGATAATCTGTTACCTCACTGCCCCTCACCCAACCATCCAGTGCTCTGCAGTAGAAGTACACATACTCAGCCCATGAGAAACACGATTAGAAAGCGGACAGTGGACCTCGACAGAGTGCCGCACCCACACCCTTATATCCCCAAAGAAAAGTATGTTGCACAATATATATCACGTGGTGTGCTCTACCCTGTATGCACCCTCTGCCCAAAGGATGCTACCCTCATCAAGGGAAATAATTTAAACCATTACAACCAAGGTTGCACCACATTCAACATATTCATAATCATTCCAAAAAATAGCAATTAGCCATAATGATTTCCGTAAATCCAAAGAGTATTCCTCCTTTATTCATGCTTCTTTTTAGCACTGTAAAAGCCAGCCTAGCAGCAAAATTCTGTACATGTTGAAGTTTCCTCAACAAATATTGTGGGAGGCCACCGTATAGTGCATTGGCATAGTCCAGCCTGGACATGACCAACGCCAAGATCACTGTGATCCGTATTGGGACCAACAATAAATGTAGTAATTTCTTGAGCATGCGTAGTATGCCAAAACATTTGCCAACCACAGAATTAATTTGATTACGGAAGGACAATTTATTATCAGATTTCACACCCAGGTTATTGACTGTTTCCAAATGCCTATTGGGTGGAGGTGCCCCCTCGGGTCAGTGAATTTCCAACTTGAGGACAAAATTATGCCCCACACAGAGCAGCTATGTCTTCTTGGTATTACATTTCAGCTGGAAGAAACTCATCCAACGGAAAATGGCCGAGAAGCATGGTTATTATATTACCTTGTTCAACTGGCACCCTCTTGTCAAATGTTTAAATAACCTGGGTGTCATCAGCATAGTAGATTATTTTGGCCCCAAATGACTCCATCAATTCAGCGAGAGGAGTCATATAAATATTAAATGGCGTGGGGCTTAAAGCTGACCCCTGGGGGACCCTGACCGAGACACAAGCAAAGATATCAGTTTTAAAAGGTTTAAAACAGTTCAGTCCATAGGAAACTATGGATGCATCACTTTTATGACAAAGTACCTGGGATGCATCAAAATCGGAGATGAAAACAGGCTCAGGGGAGAAGAAGTGCCAGAAAACAAAGTGATGTGCTGATTCCTTACTCGCAGGGGAGGTGATGCGTCATTTCCTTACTGCCAGGAGGTGATGCATCGATTCCTTACTGCCACACATGGGAGGTGATGCGTCGATTTCTCACTGTGAGGGGAGGTGATGCGTCTATTCCTTACTGACAGGGGAGGTGATGCGTCGGTTTCCGGACGCGTGGCCTCGGTTCCTTACTACTGGGCCACGTTAATGAAGAACTTGTCGCATAGGTGCGATGTGTTGAAAATCCGGATGCGCTGGGACTGATGTGGTGGCAGCAAAACAGGCACTGCATCGATTTTCCAGCCGTGAGCAGGGGATGCATTGATTTATTCAGCGCACAGCAGGGCCTGCATCGGAGTCGGAGCGGATGACTCGGACGTTGGAGACATGGTGATGAGGACACGGACTGCGGCGATCTCGTCAGCCGCACAACAGACACTGCGTCGATGCATTGGTTTTTCAACTGCATGGCAAGACTGCGGTGAGAGAAACAGTCGCCATAGATAGATGTGTGGATTTTCTAGCTTCTTTGCAGCAAAACCACCTCCAAGGGCCCGGAACCAGAATTGGCACCATTTGGCAGGTCAGACCTCCCAGCAGAGGAGTTCAGGGCCTGCAGGTTAAGTCTTTGATGGCCATGAGGCTTCTTAACAGGAGACAGGCACACACAAGCCCTTGGAGAACCTTGGCAAGCAGGATACAGAAAGCAAAAGTCCAGTCCTTTTACTGTCCAAGACAGAAACAGCAAGCAGCAGGCCAGCCAAACACAGCAACAAGCAGAGTGGCAGATCCCCTCCTACAGCTTTTCCAACTCTTCTTCTTGGCAGAATCTCCTCTTAGTCCAGAAGTGTTCTAGAGTTACAGTGTGACAGCTCCAGTACCAGTTTCTGCCTTTGAAATAGACAAACTTCAAAGGATTGACCATGCCTTTCCCTGACCTGGCTCAAGACACACTACAGGGGGTGAAGACAGCTTAGTGTGAGGACAGGAACAGCCCTATTCAGGTGTCAGAGCCAACTCCTCCCACCGCTCTAGCTCAGGAAGACCTGTTCATCCTGGTGATGGGCCATCAGGATATGCAGCGCACACCTCAGCTCTCTTTGTGTGACTGTCTAGAGTGAATGCACAAACAACCCAACTGCCAGTCTATACCAGACGTGGATTCCACAGGCAGCCGGAAACATAGAATGGTAAAGCAAGAAAATGCCCACTTTCTAAAAGTGGCATTTTCAAACATGCAATCTAGAAACCAACTTCACTAAAAGATGTATTTTTAAATTGTGAGTTCAGGGACACCAAACTCCAAATATCTATCTCTTCCCAATTGGAAGTTACACTTGTAAGAGGTTACAAGGCAGCTCCAATGATAACCTATGGGAGAGATAGTCCTGCAATAGTGAAAACGAATTTGGCAGTATTTCACTATCAGGACATGTAAAACACACCAGTACATGTCCTACCTTTCACATACAGTGCGCTCTGCCCATAGGGGCTACCTTGGGCCTACCTTAGGAGTGCCTTACATGTAGAAAACGTGAAGGTTTGGGCCTGGCAAGTGGGTGCACTAGCCAGGTCAACATGACAGCTTAAAACTGCACTCACAGACACTGCAGTGGCAGGTCTGAGACATGGTTGCAGGGCTACTCATGTGGGTGGCACAATCAGTGCTGCAGGCCCACTAGTAGCATTTGAATTACAGGCCCCGGGCACACACAGTACACTTTACTAGGGACTTACCTATAAATTAAATATGCCAATCATGGATAACCAATCATAATCACAATTTACACAGGGAGCACTTGCACTTTATCACTGATCAGCAGTGCTAAAGTGCCCAGAGTTCTAAAACCAGCAAAAATGAAATGCAGCACACAGTCAAAAACAGGAGATCAGAAGCAAAAAAGACAGGGGAAAAACATGCTAACGATGCCAAGTCTAACACCATCCACTACTGTGCAGTGAAAACATGGCTTCAGGGCTGCTGCACAGGTCTGTCAAAGTACTCCTTTTGAGAGGAAGCAAAACCTGATGAAATATATTAAGTAGTCATCCCTTTGCACAACTCCTTGCTCACTATGTAAGGTGCATAATATTTAAGAGTGGAACATGACATGTGTGACATTAGAAATGGCATGTTCCCCCAGTGACTAGGCCCAAAATGGCATTGTCACTTGTCAGGCTGTAACTGATACATAAGAAATGTCAAAGTAGAGATTGTGCACTTTAATCTATAACTTTTGGCTAGTTACAGACACCACTTAAATATTTATGTGTATATTTAGTAAAAATCCAATCTAATGGTGAAGCTGGATTTTTATTATGGACTTTTTAGAAAGTTACATTTACTTTGCCTGGAGCTACTGGAGGATAATTTGCATTAATTCTTCCGCAACTCTCAGCTTGTATCTGGCCTGAAGTAGGTGTAGAAGAGATGCGAAAACGACTACCAGAGCAGAGACATTGACCTGGGTTTGGCGAGGTGCTTCTCTTTCACTGGCAGGAAGATGAGTTGAGGTAGACTCATTAACATTTATTTGACTTCAAAGGGGCCGTCCCTGTCTCAAGCAAATGTTAGGTGACACTGAGAATGACCCGGTTGTGTCCCCACAGATAGGCTGGCACCAAACCCAGTGGGGGGAAAGCTACCCCAAGAACCTTTGATTTTAAGAATGATGTTTGTAGGAGGGCAAAGAGAAACTGCTGAAAAAGTGGATAGGATTGCCCCCTAGGAACTTTCACTTCATTGGTTTAGGAGTACCTAGAAGTTATCACCACCCACTAGCCAGTGCCATGCATAAATGTGGCATCCCCAGGCCTCACCCTTGGAAAACTAATTAGACCTGCAAGAGATCAGAGGAGGAATGGACCGACTGTCTGTGTCTGCTCCCTCTAGTCCCAAAGACATAGAAGTGGGTTCCAAGGGTCACTTGGCTGACTTCCTATATGGCTACAGGGACACAGCAAGCTGCCAGAGGACATTTTCTAGAAATGTCTGAATGACTAGTGGCACCTGGACTGGGGTTTTGCTGTTGACATTTTCCTTACACCATGAGAGACTCTATGCTGAGAGTCTCTCAGTATCCTCCCTCAGGGTTGCAGGGGCCTTAAAAATAGGCTTCTTTGTTTTTTTGGGCACCAGAAGAAAGTTTGGAATATTTGAAAAATGTGGCCTTCAGAGCTTCAGGGGGACTTGCAGGAAGTATCTGACGGGCAGTTCCATGGTGTTGCACTGAATTTCTACTTCATCCAGTGAAGGTTCCCAGCAACTCTGAAAAAATCTGCTAAGTCCTTTTCTGTGTTGGGTGAGAAATCTTCAAAGATCCACAGCTCTAGCAGGGCCAACCTGCTTCACGTATTCAGAATTGGTGTCCACAGTGGTGGCTACAATTTCAGCAGCAGCCTGGTCAGTTAGGATTTTTCATCTCAAAAATAGCAATTTACATTTCTGCATTGGGATTTAAAAGGAATGTCAATATTTATCTTCAAAAAAGTGACAAAGTCCCTTTGTGGATTGGAACTTAGAAATATCTTTGAACTTTTTGACTTGCAGACCTTCAACGGCACCAATCGACTTGTTGTATCCGACCAGGGCTCCATTGTAGTCACCCTCAAATTACGCTTAGGACCCGGTCTACCATTTCTAAAGACTATAATTGGTCCTTTGTGCCTTTTTGGGGCTATTTTCTTGTAAATATTGAAAAAAATATTTTTCCGGTTCCCTTTGGTGGAGCCAGTTTGAGTATCCAGATCTGCTGTGCGGTGACACTCTCCTCCACACACCTCCTCATGTAGTGAGGGGCATATTGAACGTCTGGAATCCTATGACCTCACCAGCTATCCTCAGAGCCCTCTCTTCATTACTCTGCCTTAACTCCTCTTATCATACAGAGAACCAGGCCTCTCGGCAACCTCAGGTTAGGCATTCCTGTCAAAATGATTAATCTAGTCTCTTCCTCTTAGAGGGCACTGCTCTCTGATACCTTTTCTCGTGGGGTCTTTAATTTTTGCATTAATCCTAATGATGCATCTTAAATTTGTGAGGTTGAATTTTTTTTACATCTTCAAACAATTGTAAAAGTCAAAATTGCAAATTTCTCATAAGCCTTAGACGAGCTAAGGTGTGTTTGGGGCTCTAGAATAGTTTTTTGTTTCTTTTTTCATATAAGTACAGCATGCATCTCCAAATGCTATAAGTATTATAATGTGTTGTTGACAATTTCTGAAACCATTCCTCCAATACTTTTGTGAAAGAAACTAATGATGAAGTGGTGAATCCAGTCCATAGGGCAAAAGCCCACTTAACTTCTTAACTGAATGGCCAGATCCTGGCCACCTGGAGGTTTGGTACGAGCTTGCAACATCTGAACTTCTATTCCTTTGCCCGTGATATAGATACGTCTTTTCTAAACTCCATTGTGCAGTGGCGGCCGGCATGACTCGCGGGTGGCGAGGCAGGGGCAGGCGCGGGGGTGTATGATGGGGGTGCAGAGGACGCTGAATTGCGCAATGGAAAAAAACATGAAGCACTTACCTTGCCACCGGACCCCGCGTCTCCGCTCATTGCTCCTGCCTCCTTGTGAGACAGGGAGCCAGGAAGAACAGCCAGGCTCCCCTGACCAATCACAATGCTGCAACGCAGCGTTGTGATTTGTTTTGAGCGTCCTGGTTCGATGCTCAACAAGGGAAGGGGGGCCTGGGCTTGTTCTCCATGCAGGCTGTAATGCAGCCTGCATGGATGTTAGAAATGGGATTTCTGGTTGGCTAGGGCTTGCGCCTAAGCCAGGCAGAAACCACCACTCTAGTCAGGGCAAGGGAGTTACACGCTGAAGATAACCCCTGCTCACCCCCTTGGTAGCTTGGCACGAGCAGTCAGGCTTATCCCAGAGGCAATGTGCAAAGCGTTTGCGCAACACACACACAGCAGCAACACACTAGGCACACCACAAAAGAAACTCCACACAAGGTTATATATAAAAATAGCCTTTGTATTATCCAAAGCACATTAGAATAGTAATCACACAATATACACTGTGCCAACTGGCACTAGGCAATATTTACAGGGGATTATATACACATGACAGGGCCAATTGGGCCACTGTCAGAACCATCACAAGCACAAATAGTAAATGTAGAAAACAACCAGTAATTACTGGTAAAACACTGTACTCAGCATTATATCCTGCAACATAAATCACATTATGCAATCAGCATCACATTAGGCGTAAAACACATTATGCGCCAACCTCATCAGCATAAATACATTATGCAATAACCTCACAAGCATAAATCACATTAGGCAATGACGTCATAAGCCTAAACACAGTATGCAATAACCTCCTAAGCATAAATCACAGATTAGAGGCATAAGTCACAGTAGAGAATAACCTCACAAGCATAAACCTCAGATTAGGGAATAACCTCCTAAACATAAACATCAGAGGCATAAATCAGGGCGCATAAATCACATTTCCTAGGCACCACATAAATCACATTAGGGCATGGCGCCCTATCAACCTAACACTGTCCCCCTGGCCAACTGGCCTTCTCAGAGGGCTCAAATGCCCTATGTCCATAATGGCAGGGCGTGCTGCCAATGCAGCAGGATCCAAAAGTGCGCAATTGCGCTGGCCTAAACGTTGCAGCTGCCACTAATTGCTGTGCATCTGGGAAGATCGCTGTGGGCACAAATTAAAAAGGGGCACTGGCACCTCTGTGCCCTCTGGACCCCCACTGGGGCCCTACAACCAATGTGCTCCCAAACGTTGCAGCTGCCTGTGCTCTCGCAGGGCAGCTGGGATCTGCAGTAAAAAAACACGGGCACCACTGTGCCTCTGGACCCCCGCTGGGGCCCTAAGAACAACTTATGGCCAATACATGTGCCCATCATTGCAGCTGCCCTCTATCAGGCGGGGCAGCTCTGAAAAATAAATCAAAGAGAAGGCACGGGCACCACTGTGCCCTCTGGACCCCCACCGGGGCCCTGAAAATAATGTGCCCATCGTTGGAGCGGCCCGCTCGCCTGCGGGTCCGCTCAGAATAACCAAGCACCGGCAATGTGCCTCGAAAGGCACCGAAAGGACCATGGTGAAGCCCCACTCACCTGGGCTCTCACAGGGCTGCTGGAGCACTCCACACAGCTCCGCTTTCAGCCCCCCCTGCACCAGGACTCCTCTCGTGGTGCTGGCGGCAGGCATCAGGAGAGCCCCCACTCCTCGGGGACTCTCTCTTCTCTCAGGCGGTGTACACAGGGTTTCCCTCAGCTCACGGGAGCCCCGCTTGCTCACCAGCTCTCACTGGGCCGTTCCTCCGGCCAGCCGCGCTGCGATTGGCGGCCCCGGTGGCCTCTTCCGGTTTTGGGCCCGCCCCGAGTCAGGCAAGGCCGTCTGGCTTCCTGGTCGGGCCGGTGGCTCAGTTTCTCGGCCGCAATGCGGGGTGGGCACCCGCTCGAAAAATAAAAACATAAAGCGGGGTGCGCACCCGCTCAAAAGGCACCATAATGCGGGGTGGGCACCCGCTATTTTAAATATACATAAAGTGGGGTAGGCTCCCGCTCGGCTGGGCAAAACGCGGGGTGGGCACCCGCTTCACAACACAGCACGGGTGAATCCCTACGACGGGGATTCCCTCTGAAACATGAGCAGCTCAGCGCTGCGAAGCCCACGCGCTCCTCTCCTGGAGCAAATTACCATATAGCGCTCACGAGGCGCTAAGTCCTGGAAAACACAAGGCAGAGTTCTAGGGGCACAGCTGGGCCCAGGGAGGCCAGCACACAGGGAAATCCAGCAGGGAGACAAGCCCTCGTGGCGGTTCCTCCTGGGCCCCCAGCAGCAGCAAGCCCCCAGCAAGTCCAGGAACAGCACACCCTCATGGGGTCACAGCCCCTACATTTATACTCATATTCTCCTTTGTCTGCAGTCCAGGGCTTGGGGGAACCAGCAAAAACTGGTTCAGGGGGGAATTGGAGCTCTCTGTTTACCAGGCTCCTCTTCCCCTTTGTCAGGTGGGGGCTCGGTGAACAGACACACCACAGGGGGCGGAGCCAGCATTGTACAGGGCAGGCACAACCCTATTCAGGATCAGGGGATTACTCCTCCCACTATTCCCAATGTAGGTGTCCCATTCAGCCTAGTGCTGACTCACCCTGCCCCTCCTGGAGCCACACACACCTCCCAGCCCCTGTCACTCAAAAGCCAGACATGCAATTCACATCAGGCAGGCAGACACATAGCACACAGAAATGCCAACTTCTAAAAGTGGCATTTCTAAAATAGTTATAATAAATCTGCGCACACCATTGAGCAGCATTTATTATCACTATTCCAAATATACAAAACTTGACCATGCTGCGCCTCTCATATCAGGAATTACCACTGAAACACTTATCAGGGAATCCCCAATGCATTCCTATGGGAGGGCAGCCCCACAGTAGTGAGAAACCAAAATGGCTGTTTGTCACTACCAGAACATGCCACGCACTTAAGGTACATGTCCTATCTTTTACCTACAATGCACCCTGCCAATAGGGCTAACTAGGGCCTACCTTAGGGGTGACTGACATGCAGCAAAAGGGGGGGTCACAGACATGGCACACACTTTAGGTGCCACGTCACAGCGTCAGTAACACTGCGCACACAGGCCCTGCAATGGCAGAGGCCTGAGATAGGTTTGAAAGGCTACTTTGGTGGGTGGCGCAATCAGCGCTGCAAGCCCGCCAGTAGCATTTAATTTACCAGCCCTGGGTATATGAGATACCACTTTACAAGGGACTGACAGGTAAATTAATTTTGCCAAACAGGTGTAGACCAATCTTACCATAAGTTTCACAGAGAGCGCACGCACTTTACACTGGACAGCAGTGCTAAAGTGCCCAGAGGCCTAAAACCACCAACACCATGTCAGAGAAAAGGCTAGGAGAAAGGCAAACGCAGGGTAGAACAATCACTACCTGGATGGGCTTCCCTGCTTTGGGCGATAGAACACGGACGCGGGCCCGCAACTGCAGGGATACCTTCCAGTTCTATGCCACTCTGAACCCATGTGGTTCCCTCTGTAAAAGCTCTCAGGACCAACTAGGCTATCCCACTGGTACTCCCTATCTGTCCACGGCCAGGACCAGGTCCTAGGCCACCCAGATGTCACTGGTCCTTGCCAATCCACAGAGTGGGGGGCATTAATCCCTGGCACATAGTAACCATTCTCCACTCTTCCACTCAGTGTAGTTCCAAACTGCCACTGATCTTCCAACCTGGGGTCCGCACTCTCCTCCTATGAGAGGCAACCTCAGAACACAACTCACTCACCAGTTCAGAACCTCTCTCCAGCAACTGGTCTACCAACCTGGGATCTAAACCCTCAGGTTGCACCGGGGTCAGAGGCGAGGACTCCCTCCCTCTGCACCCCCTTACAGAGCCCTGCACCCTCCCAACTGGAGTGGTACCCCTAGAAGCTACATCGGACAGGACACTGATTACAGTTGTCCTTCCCTCCAGGTCAGGCATACCCTGAACCTGGTCTCCCAACCCAGGGACGGAACCTTGTGGTTGAACAATTGCCTGGCGAACCAAGACCTCCTGGGGAGTACATATACCCTCCCCAAGGGTGACACATAACTCATGCGTCGTGTGGCAGTCTGCCTGGCGCAGATCTCCCGGCCCCTGTCCATCTGACAGTGCGTGACGATCTCCCAGGACAGAAGTGGTGTCACCATGGTCATTCATTGGTGACTCAGCCATTCTGGCTGGCCCCTGACCCACTGGTTCTTCCCCTGGAGACTCTTTCCCCCTCACACCCCTCAATCTGGACTTCTGCACCCTCCGAACCGGAGTGGCATTGCCAGACACCAGAACTGATGAAGGTCTGATTACAGACACTCCCAGCTCACCTGACAAGGGGAGATCCCCCTCAACGGACGGTCCATCAGGACAGACTAGGATCCCTACCTGGTGTTCCCTTAAAGAACCATCCAGTACTGGAGACTGAGGTTGAGGCTTGGAATACGGCCCAGTCTCACTCCTTCTCCTGCGAGACAGGATGTGAGGCCTTGCAACCTCCTCACTATAAGGGGACCAGCTGGGCTACTCTGAACCACTTCCACCACTCTGGGTTGGAAGATACCTGAACCATTCCTCTTAGGGTCACTCCCCAATGCCTCTACAGATCCTCTGGCAACCACCCAGAGGTCTGCCTCCCGTGCAAGTTCCCTAGGATCAGAGAACTCACACTCCAACAGGTGTTGGCGCAACCCCGGAAAACAATTACTAAACATGTGCTCTCTGACAATCAGATTGAACAGCCCTTCAAAATTATTTGCCGTGCTAACCAACACCCAATCGTCCAGTGCATCACAACATTCATCCACAAACTCCCCCCAAGACTGGTGAGACAGTTTCTTACTGCCCCTAAATCTCAACCTGTACCCCGCTAACTGGGAACCAGGTACCATACTCTGGGAACTGGGAGTGGGACTTCCTGCACTGGACTCCATATTGCTGCCACCACTGGACCCCACCCTTACTGGGGAATCCAGACAACTAAAACTGCACTCAGGTGATAATCTACCCTCCAGAGCTAGTGTCTCCTTGCCAATTAAGTCACCACTGCAGGCCAACCCCAGAAATAGCAAACAGCACAGGGGCAGTAACTTCCTCCAGCTTGCGCTGCAGGGCCACCCCAGAAATAGCAGTCTGCACATGGGCAGTCAAAAACTCCTTCAGATTCTCTGGTTTCTGTCCTTGGCAAGATACACAACTCATAGTGCACCAAGAGAACACATTTCAAAGAAATGATACTTTTAAGGAGAAAACAAAATCAGAAGCAATAATCCCCAAACTTGTGATTATCTGAATGCAGAGTTTGTAGTGCAACCAGTTGTCGCTGTGGTACTGCGCAAACGCAAGTCCTATCCTCACCGCTGACAACCAATGTTAGAAATGGGATTTCTGGTTGGCTAGGGCTTGCGCCTAAGCCAGGCAGAAACCACCACTCTTGTCAGGGCAAGTGAGTTACACGCTGAAGATAACCCCTGCTCACCCCCTTGGTAGCTTGGCACGAGCAGTCAGGCTTATCCCAGAGGAAATGTGTAAAGCGTTTGCGCAAGACACACACAGCAGCAACACACTAGGCACACCACAAAAGAAACTCCACACAAGGTTATATATAAAAATAGCCTTTGTATTATCCAAAACACATTAGAATAGTAATCACACAATATACACTGTGCCAACTGGCACTAGGCAATATTTACAGGGGATTATATACACATGACAGGGCCAATTGGGCCACTGTCAGAACCATCACGAGCACAAATAGTAAATGTAGAACACAACCAGTAATTACTGGCAAAACACTGTACTCAGCATTATATCCTGCAACATAAATCACATTATGCAATCAGCATCACATTAGGCGTAAAACACATTATGCGCCAACCTCATCAGCAAAAATACATTATGCAATAACCTCACAAGCATAAATCACATTAGGCAATGACCTCATAAGCCTAAACACAGTATGCAATAACCTCATAAGCATAAATCACAGATTAGAGGCATAAGTCACAGTAGAGAATAACCTCACAAGCATAAACCTCAGATTAGGGAATAACCTCCTAAACATAAACATCAGAGGCATAAATCAGGGCGCATAAATCACATTTCCTAGGCACCACATAAATCACATTAGGGCCTGGCGCCCTATCAACCTAACACTGTCCCCCTGGCCAACTGGCCTTCTCAGAGGGCTCAAATGCCCTATGTCCATAATGTCAGGGCGTGCTGCCAATGCAGCAGAATCCAAAAGTGCGCAATTGCGCTGGCCTAAACGTTGCAGCTGCCACTAATTGCTGTGCAGCTGGGAAGATCGCTGTGGGCACAAATTAAAAAGGGGCACTGGCACCTCTGTGCCCTCTGGACCCCCACTGGGGCCCTACAACCAATATGCTCCCAAACGTTGCAGCTGCCTGCGCTCTCGCAGAGCAGCTGGGATCTGCAGTAAAAAAACACAGGTACCACTGTGCCTCTGGACCCCGCTGGGGCCCTAAGAACAACTTATGGCCAATAGATGTGCCCATCACTGCAGCTGCCCTCTATCAGGCGGGGCAGCTGTGAAAAATAAATCAAAGAAAAGGCACGGGCACCACTGTGCCCTCTGGACCCCCACCGGGGCCCTGAAAATAATGTGCCCATCGTTGGAGCGGCCCGCTCTCCTGCGGGTCCGCTCAGAATAACCAAGCACCGGCAATGTGCCTCGAAAGGCACCGAAAGCACCATGGTGAAGCCCCACTCACCTGGGCTCTCACAGGGCTGCTGGAGCACTCCACACGGCTCCGCTTTCAGCCCCCCCTGCACCAGGACTCCTCTTGTGGTGCTGGCGGCCGGCATCAGGAGAGCCCCCACTCCTCTGGGACTCTCTCTTCTCTCAGGCGGTGTACGTGGGGCTTCCCTCAGCTCACGGGAGCCCCGCTTGCTCACCAGCTCTCACTGGGCCGTTTCTCCGGCCGACCGCGCTACGATTGGCGGCCCGGCGGCCTCTTCCGGTTTTGGGCCCGCCCCGAGTCAGGCAAGGCCTCCTGGCTTCCTGGTCGGGCCGGCGGCTTAGTTTCTCAGCCGCAATGCGGGGTGGGCACCCGCTCGAAAAATAAAAACATAAAGCGGGGTGGGCACCTGCTCAAAAGGCACCATAATGCGGGGTGGGCACCCGCTATTTTAAATATACATAAAGCGGGATAGGCTCCCGCTCGGCTGGGCAAAACGCGGGGTGGCCACCCGCTTCACAACACAGCACGGGGGAATCCCTAAGACGGGGTTTCCCTCTGAAACATGAGCAGCTCAGCGCTGCGAAGCCCACGCGCTCCTGTTCTGGGGCAAATTACCATATAGCGCTCACGAGGCGCTAAGTCCTGGAAAACACAAGGCAAAGTTCTAGGGGCACAGCTGCGCCCAGGGAGGCCAGCACACAGGGCCCTCCAGCAGGGAGACAAGCCCTCGTGGCGGTTCCTCCTGGGCCCCCAGCAGCAGCAAGCCCCCAGCAAGTCCAGGAACAGCACACCCTCATGGGGTCACAGCCCCTACATTTATACTCATATTCTCCTTTGTCTGCAGTCCAGGGCTTGGGGGAACCAGCAAAAACTGGTTCAGGGGGGAATTGGAGCACTCTGTTTACCAGGCTCCTCTTCCCCTTTGTCAGGTGGGGGCTCGGTGATCAGACACACCACAGGGGGCGGAGCCAGCATTGTACAGGGCAGGCACAATCCTATTCAGGGTCACGGGATTACTCCTCCCACTACTCCCAATGTAGGTGTCCCATTCAGCCTAGTGCTGACTCACCCTGCCCCTCCTGGAGCCACACACACCTCCTAGCCCCTGTCACTCAAAAGCCAGACATGCAATTCACATCAGGCAGGCAGACACATAGCACACAGAAATGCCAACTTCTAAAAGTGGCATTTCTAAAATAGTTATAATAAATCTGCGCACACCATTGCGCAGCATTTATTATCACTATTCCAAATATACCAAACTTGACCACGCTGCGCCTCTCATATCAGGAATTACCACTGAAACACTTATCAGGGAATCCCCAATGCATTCCTATGGGAGGGCAGCCCCACAGTAGTGAGAAACCAAAATGGCTGTTTGTCACTACCAGGAGATGTCACGCACTTAAGGTACATGTCCTATCTTTTACCTACAATGCACCCTGCCCATAGGGCTAACTAGGGCCTACCTAAGGGGTGACGGACATGCAGTAAAAGGGGGGTCACAGACATGGCACACACTTTAGGTGCCACGTCACAGCAGCAGTAACACTGCGTGCACAGGCCCTGCAATGGCAGAGGCCTGAGATAGGTTTGAAAGGTTACTTTGGTGGATGGCGCAATCAGCGCTGCAAGCCCACCAGTAGCATTTAATTTACCAGCCCTGGGTATATGAGATACCACTTTACAAGGGACTGACAGGTAAATTAAATATGCCAAACAGGTGTAGACCAATCTTACCATAAGTTTCACAGAGAGCGCACGCACTTTACACTGGACAGCAGTGCTAAAGTGCCCAGAGGCCTAAAACCACCAACACCATGTCAGAGAAAAGGCTAGGAGAAAGGCAAAAAGTTTAGGGATGACCCTGCAAAAAGGGCCAAGTCCAACAATGGAGAACGGGGAAAGTGCGCATGACTGGTTTGGGCGGCACACGTGGGCCGACCAAACAGTCATTGCGCACTTAGAAGTGGGCAAACCACTCTTCCCCTGCCCTGCTCCGTGAGCAGAGCAGCCCTGCCCACCCGCAAAGGAAACATAAAATGATAATAACTTAAAGTTATTATCATTTTATATTTCCTTTCCTTCATACTGCTCAAAAGCAGTGGGGCGACACTCCTCCGCCATACCATAGCAGAGGAGCCGCTACTGATTTTGTGCCTTTTCTCTCTACCTCGCTCTTTATCATTAGAGCGGTGCTCTTGATACGCCAAGCTCGAATAGGTCTCTACTGTTCAGCTAAGAGGCCTTGCTAATGCTAAATTTTCACCTCTGATTTCACTGTTTGCCTGCAAGTTCACTAGCTTGAAAAAATATTCGTCTGAATAGAACTCGAAGTACTAACTTCGGTTCATTGGATAAAATAGAGAGCAGACTGGCATATCGATGTCGAAAGGAACATTCGTGATCAATACACGTTCACTTCAGGAGAAGGACAGCTGGGAACGGCTGTCTCTAGTTTTCGCCTGCATTACGTTCGGGCAAATAATTCAATTAAACGAATGTTTATTATAGCGTTGTCTAACTAAGATTTTAGAAAAGTCAGGTTTAGACAACAAAGTGTGATTTTCGATAGCCAAAGAAAGCCCTTTCAGGTGTTACTGTTAATCATCTAATTGGAATTTGACTGGCGAAAAGCAAGGATGGTAATTCTTTGAAACTATCGATACCATCGTTTTGAAGTTTAACTACACCACTTGAACTTCAAAACGATGGCGGTATTATCAATAGTTTCAAAAGGTATCTCTCTCTAGAACGTGAAGTGTCATAGACAGGTGACGGTGCTATGTAGCATCTCCATTAAAAAATGTGTGCAATGTCATAAACAACATCACACTTTTCAATAACAGTCCCAGCTTTGTAAATGGACAACCGAGAATGCCCGTAGCGGGTCGGGGTGAACCCTCTAGCCACGGCATTACCACCAGCGCTGTCACTACGCACGGCTGAGGAGGGGGACGCCGCGTGGAGGTGTGTAGCCGAAGGTTGACGTGGAGGGGTGCTCCTTTCCTGACAAGTGGCTCCAGTGGCAGCCAATGGGCGCGCACGGCGCAGAGCTGTTTAGAATGCGCTGTCCCGCCCCCGGAGTCCGGCACCTCTGCCGCTTTATACAGTGGAATGGGTGGTCTGCTGCCAGAGCGCTCTGTGTGCTCTGCAAAGGGACGACTACCTTGCTGTGCTTGGAGCGCGAGGATCTCGTGCACTAGGAGAGTGCGGCCGTGCAGTGCAAGGCTAAGGAGGAAACACTGTGCCTGTGGAGGGAAGCTGTACTGGGCTGCTGGAAGTCGGCGTTGCCGTGGGGTGCAATTGGGCTGTGTCTCCGAAGGACGGGAGTGCCGTACCTGTGGAAGGCGACAGCGCTGTGCCGCTGTAGGGAGACTGCTGTGGCAAGGGTGTTTGGCTGTGCCAGAAGAGGACGGCAGTGTTTTACCCGCGGAGGGCATCTGTGCTGTGCCAGCAGAGGGCGACAGTGCTGTGCACGTCAAAGGCAGTTGTGCTGTGTCAGTGGAGGGCTTCGGATTGCTGGACGGTTTCGGGCGGGCACTAAGGAAGCTGCTTGCGGTAAGTACAGTATGCGCGTCAGACGTACTCTGCTAGGGAAGGTGTGCAGCGCACTCTTGATAGTTACTTTTCCCTATTCTGCTTAGACTGTGCACTGCCTTGTGCTGTCATATAAACACGGGTGGGGGGGGGGAGGGGAGTTTATGGCCTGTGCGAGTGGCGAGGCTGTCCACTGGCCTGGCGGGATCTCAATCTGTGCATCTCTTAGCCACTCGCAGAGCGCATGGTCGATGTTGGAGAACATATGTCACACAACGTCTTTATTTAATAGCCAGGTGTGCTGGATAGCCCAGGGAACGTCCTGCTTGTTGCTGAAGTGTGCCGCAGCGCATCTTATGGCTGACAGAACAGTGATTGAACACACTGGGCATATTTATGAGCCCCTTGCATCACCGGAGCGTCACTTTTCGGGATGCCCTGGCTGCCCAGACTACAAAATCATATTTATGAGGTCACGCAAAGCCAATTTGATGCCCTCCTAAATATGGAGTAATTACTCTGCGCTAGGGAGGCGTTCCATGTGCATGGCGGTGGGTTTTCCCATGCAACACCCATTGATTTTGACGCTTCCCCAGATTTACAAAACCATATAAACCTGGGAATGTGCCAAAACCTTACACCTCCCCAAGGGAGGCGCAACGGGGAGAAATAACTTTATTTCTCCTAATTTTTCCTCTTTGCATGAGCGTTGCATTATGCAGCACACATAAAAAGAGGAAAAAGACTCCCAGGATTGTTTTTGTACAGGAAGGTGACCTTTCTTCCACAAAATCAATCCTGCCAACAACACAGGGTGCAAGGGTGTCTGCGTTGGCACTAGGGTGGCAAAACAGTGCCAGCCCTGGGGGAAAGCACAGGAATGTGCCGTATTTGATAAATACAGTGCATTCCTGGCCTTTCACTTTGACATAGGGCAGCCCAGCAAGGTGCCCTATACCAAAACCCCATAAATAAGTCCCAGGGTGTCCATTTACCTCTGCACTTAGGCTGCTTGCTGCATTCACTGGTGCGTGCAGTCGGGGATCGAGCATGCTCACCTGTACCCGGAAGCAGCTGGGCATTATTGGGGAAGTTTTGCAGTTGGTGGTATGCTCGGTGCAGGTTTGAGCTCTGTGAACTTGGCTTTACTCTCTGGACATGGGGCTGGCAATGGTAGTGGAATCGTGTTACCATGAATGTGGCACTTGAGAGGGCTGATCCACTCAAATGTCTGTTCTCTTGATTATTCTGTTCTGAGCCTTTCAACGTTAGCAACAAGTTTGACCCGATTGCGTGAATAGTATGGAATTATGGGTTACTTTAGGATGTGAGAAAACTACTAGAAACTACTATTTTCGGGTGGTACATATTTCTAGAACTTGACATTTTACAAAAATCGCGTCTGCATGACCAAATACACTCCCTACGTGTGTGATATCCCCACCCCCAACCAGTAGCGTTCCGTGGTGGGAGTGCTGCCGGGCGGTGTTGTGGGGCGGGGTGGGGGGTAGTAAAGTACGGAATACGGCCGAATAGAGGTAAGTAAACATATAAATAAATAAAATAAATTTCGTTGTGCGCACTGCATCGCATTTGGTGATGCAGCGCGCGCATCGCATTTGGTGATGCAGCGCGCGCAACGAAATTCGTTTTATTTATTTATATGTTTACTTACCTCTATTCGGCCGTATTCCATACTTTACTACCCCCCACCCTGCCCCTCCCCCGCCCCACGTCACCGCCCGGCAGCACTCCCACCACGGGCCGCTACTGCCCCCAACACACAAACACACACACACTCTCGTGTCTCACGTAAATGCGTAGACCTTAGCTTGAATGAGGACTCGCTGGAGGGTGGGGGCCCTTCGCAGCAGGGGTTGCAGGGGTCTGCGATACGACCCGGCCCCCCCCCCCCCCGCTTCGTCCACTGGCCAACAGCCTGCGATGGAGCCCCAGCCTGAGAGCACGAGGCGCACTGAGCCCTGCAGAGAAGGAGCTGTCCACATCCTCAGCTGCTGAATCTCCCACGAGCACTAGCTGCTGCCAGGATCCGCGTCTTTAAGTGATGTTGTACAAGTGAGCGGCGTAGGATGATGTGTTTAAGCTGCATTTTAACGCACTTTGCTACTTTGTTATCCATTCTGATTGGTGTGCCGTTCATCCACAGTTGTGTGGGAAGCTGCTTTTAAAGATGCGCTTGTGTTTCACCGTCCTGATAGCTTCAGCTCACCGCGGATTTTGGTTAAAAGTGGTGTACGTTGTAGGCTGCCCGGAGGTATCTATGCTGCGATTGTGTCTGATCACGAAGGCATGGGTGCACTTTGCCTGAATTACAGAATGGTGCTTTGCCTTGAAGCGATGTGTGCAAAGAGTATTTAGTTTACTTATTTACGATTTTTTTACATAGCGCTACTCTGCTCTGAATGATTCAGGGAGCTTTACAAACAATAAATACCACGGGACAGTGGCGATAAGAAATATAAATAATAAGCAGCGAGACAGCATGGAAATCTTGAAAGTATAAATAAACAGTATTTTACGGGGAGAGAAGAGGGGCGTCGCGGAAAGCCTAGCAGAAAAGACGGGAAGGGGCTCTCAGAAGAGGAATGTGGGAGTGTAAACCAAAAACTGGTGGGGGTGGTTGTCGGTCAAGAAATGGAGAGATTGTCCTTCCTCATTTTGGAAGAAACGCCTTCCGGTATGCGTATGTTCAGTCAGCAGTTAAAACATTGCTGATTTATCTTCGGCATTCAGTGTCACAGTAGCAACGGTTTATTTCCAAGGCACGTTTAAAATGGCCAGCAGCGACCTGCAGGGGAATTCCATCATGGATGAGACTGCACTACACACGAGTAAGCCAGACAGAAATCTCCATTGCCATGCACGTGCAGTGATACATATGCGTGTGGATGCGCAGTGTGCGCGCCCATATGAGAGACCGGCTCGAGGCTGCCTCAGTGGCGTAATGATACCCCCGAGCTCCAGCCCCCCCCCTCCGGCACTGTGCACGGGTGGCCGGCCACTTGCCTGAGAGATTCTGACTGGGTCCAGAGCGTCCGGGCTCCAGGCACTTTGCAGGAGGGGGGCTCAAGTTTCGTTACGCCACTGTGCTGCCTGTGGGGTTAGTTACTAACCCTCACCCCCGTGGATGTGCTTTTTTCTGGCGGGTTCTGTCACCTCATATCACATGCAAGCACACCTGTGAGGCTGAGGTACATACGTCAAACGCGCTGCATGAGCCATTTACACACACGCTGCGCATTTTCATATCAGAAACTTCTCTGAAACGTCATTCCGACATAATGTCACTGATAGTAAGGCGCAACTGCAACTGACTTACTAGGCAATGATAGGAAAATAGCCCGGCGCCGAAAGGAATTACCCTTGATGTATTTATTCTGTTTTTAACAGACTTCACATGAAGCCTCGTCTCTGAAACGGATTGTGGTCTCTACGGGAAAATGTACCTGTGTTCTAGTTAAGTCAAACACATCTTCACATGTGTTAATCCTGTTTTTCTTACGAATAGTAAATCAAAGTGGCCTAAATGTGTCTGCTTCAGGCTTTGTCCATACCACATTATCAGAATGAGTCACCCTGTTTTTGTTATCAAGTTCTCTATTCTGCTCTAGAGAGTCTGCACTTGCAGAATTGTTGTCATTGGTGAAACTTTTGTTCATCCTTTGGTAACATGAGTACCATGTGCAGCTGACAGTAGCTGTACTGGCAAAGCACCGCTGGCATTCCGACAAACAAACTTGTTTATAAGCTGTAGAGGAAAATTAAATATATTCAAATATTGGTAACTTTGTCCTTTTAAAAACTCAAACGACATAAATTTTCTCAAAGTATGCATGCTTTTTTGTTAGATATATTTATGGATGTCCTCAATAAAACTACACAACACAAGCAAATATCAGTGGGGGAGTACCCTGTTCGGCTAATTTACACATTAAGCACACTTGGGACATCAAAATCAAATGAAAGAGGTTATTAAAGATAACTGGTGTTCTCCATCTAAAAATACATATTCGATAGTTTGAAACAGTCATTCTGCCAGTGTGTGCACAGATCATAAGTGAAATATGACACACATTCTCACAGATGAGTACCATTAACGATTGCTAAAACTCATTTGTCTTGGTCAACGTCTTCCTCTCTCTCTGAAATCATGCATCTTTGAAATATAAGCACTGCTCCAACTAAGCATATTATTTTTTTGCTTAGGTTCATAGCAAAAGATCAACATCTAAAGTCCTTGAATTTTTGCCCTGGATTAGCACTGGCCTCACTCCTCTCTTCAAACCCTTTCATCTTTTTAAACATCTCTTTGCTCCCTACTGGCACAAAGTAGCAAATAAGTGTACTTACACACACACACACACACACACACACACACACACGTGTGCACACGCACAGCCACACAAACCCACACATACATACACAGATTAGATTGCTCAATAAATGAATGCGCTACTCACCATCTGTCTGCTCTATTTGTGAAATATGCAAAAAGAACAATTGATGTACAGAATGCTGAACAATGTCAAACATTCACCACCCCCAGTTACCGCAGCACTTTTCACCCTAAGTGGGATGAGTATGCCCAGACATTGGTCCCTTGCTCGCTTGTGCCACTGGATGCAAGCTAGCCTGGCTGATGAGGGGTGTTATCCTGAAACCGGTCTCAGGCTGCTTGTTTCCGGTCCAGGGAGGACTCGGCTTGGTAGTTCGGGTGGACTTTTTCCGTGAGGAGCAGGGTCAAGACTGATTTGCATATAGCTGGGTATAAATTGGAGTGGTGTAGTGAGCAAAATAACAATGGTTTTAATCCAGATCTCTTGACTGGGGGTTAATGTTTGATTCATTCAGCATTCCGTCCATCATATGTTGCCTCAGCACTGCTTGTGAAATATGGCACTCTTCACACTCACTAGTGAATTGAGGCACGTTTCTAGTGCAGATATGGACTATAGTTGTTTCTCACCCCAAAGAGATATTGTTCTGCCTTTTTAAATGCATGCAGGGCCCTTGAACGAATGTGCGAACACGCACAAAGTCACAAACCAAAGGCCGTCTTTCATGTCTGAAAAGAAGTAAGAAAAGAACAGTGCCACCAGTCTCCACTCCAAGACATACATGAAAATGCACTAAACATACGCGAGTTCAAGTGACACTGCAGTCTGATAGATGAAAGTGAAGTGTGCGGATGAAGTCATTAGTTAGAGAATATTTTATAGAATTTAAGATAAAACCGACTGTTGATCCTGATGCCACTGTCCATATTTACCCAACTAAAAGATGTCACTGGCGCTGAATCATAAGTTTACATCTAATAAGTCACAAGGTGAGAAACACCCACACTTTCCTAGGGTTCAGCTCATAACTACATATTAGCTCGCGTAGAGCGCCCCACACACCTGCCAGCCATGGGATGTGCCTCTGAGGTGAATGTGTCCTAAGCTGTACTCATGACTATGTTTCCCTTTCTGCTCTCTTATATTATCTCTAAGAGATAACCGCCTATGTCTGACCCCAGTGAGAGACAAGACAGAGTTATCTATAGTATCCTAACCTGCTTATAGCAAGGCAGAACCCCAAAGTCACCTTTCTCTGCAAGGACCTAGACCAAGCTCACTGTCAAAGAGAAAACCCATAGGAGCACAATGCAACAGGGGCTTCTAATGATGACTCTTTCAAGCATGACCTTAATGCAATCTAAACCATAATCAGTATTCCAACTTTGCATGTCATTTTTGCTAATATCCAAGCAAATCCTCGAAACCCAAAGCATTTCAATATTTGTACTGGGCTAACACTGTTTTCAAAGCAGCCTGTCTGCAAACCCGTTTACCTCTCTCTTTAAAGCGCTATTTGGTCAGAAAATGACAAAAAGTAATGTCCTTCAGTGCTGTGCAATGGAGACTAAAAACAGAATCATAATGCAACAGACACCGGGCGGGCCAATCAGCGCAGACGGGAATTGTCCTCGTTTTACTGTAACATCACAGAGTTATATGTTACTATTTGACGAAGGTCGACAGGATTCACTGTCTTCTCTTTCCTGGCCTGTTTGGCCTTATTATTTATCGTTATTTTTTATGAGCACTTGATAGTTCTAGGGTTTAGGCAATAAAACCAAAGCTGCAATAAACAACAAAGTAAAAATGAAAGATGATGAAATTGAAGCTGAAGAAAGCACTACATGTTGGAAGCTTCTAGATTTTCTCATAATAAGACTGAAGGCTGAGGAATGAACCCAAACTTCAGGTAATTACACCGCCAGTTGTTGAAGTTGGACAAACTTTTAATACTCCCCCATCAAATGTTTATTTTTCCTTTTAATTTCGCCATCTGCATTTGGAATTCGCATAATTTTCCTTTGTGCAATGAAGCGGTAAACTAGTATGACAAACTTAAAGTGGGTGTGGGAGCTAAATACGACAACCCGTGGTAAAATATAGAACTGTTGTTATATGTATCCGTTATCATAGTATAATAATTTTAATGTTGGGTTTACTTTTTAGCAAAGTAATATTGAGGGCGACAAAGTTATTGAAACATTTGTAATATGTTCCGGAAGTGACTAAATACATTATTATTTGTTTGGGATTAATTATGGTTTCTTCTTTTTAATAACTGGAGTTAGCAGGCTCATCTGAATGTGGCAAATTTCACAGCGAGTCAGAATTCTCAGGATTCAACCCGCGTGGACCTTCAGCGGCAGTTTTCACAGCAGGTCACTTATTTTTCAGAGGGACAGAAGAGGTCTGTGCTAAATTTGCTGCTGTATTCATGTGATAATAGCATTGTTATGTAGCATGAAGGACTGGTGTCCAAATCCAGTAATTTACTGCTATGATGTAGCACCAGTGGGTAACAGAACTTGTTAACCACTGTTGCAGTGTCATAGAGGAATTCCAGGTTGCTCTTGCTGGGGTCTCTGAGAGCCTATTAGTGCAGTGCCAGAAAGTAAAGAGTGATATCTTCTGGAGGAGATGGAAGGAAAGACACATAGGGCCCGATTACGAGTTTGGCGGTGCGGACTGCCATGCCGGCGGCACGCTCCCACACCGCCAAACCGGTGGTCGGGCCACCCACCAGATTACGAGTTTCCTCATGTCTGGCAGGCTGTTTTTGGCGTTCCCACGGCGGTGCCTCTCAAAATGGGCACCGCAGTGGGAATGCTAAAAACAGTTCCTGCACAGCATGGACTGTTAAGTCCATGCCGTTCAGGAACTGGGGTGCAGGCATACAGTGGGGCACATGTTGTGGGAAAGAAGGCAGGGAAGGTGGTGGAAGTTGGTAAAGGATTTAAAACAGGAGAGTCCATAATAATTTTGGTTTACCATTACTCCTTGATTTTGGGGGCCATACATAACATAAAATTATAGATGGATAACTGTGAGCTACGGGGATGTTTTTCCACTTAGGGCTTTGAGTCACATCATAACCAACTTGAGCTTTGCTCTCAGTGTCTATTTTATATCACCCACAACCCCTTGGGGAACAACATTCCTGTAACTCACAGCTACCCATCTATAATTCTATATATTTACAATGAAGCTAGTCAGTAGTGGTAATCTTTTTCCTTTCCATTCTGTATGCTCTTATGTATGATCCCTGGGCCATTAAGACAGACAAGGGCTTGTAACTAGTGATATTGACTGTCTCAGTGTCAGTAGCGGCCCTCTCCCTGCCAAAGTGGCAGGGCGGGCCGCAGGAAGGAGGTGGAGAGAGAGAGTTCGGGGGGGAGAAAAATAAATAAGTAAATAAATAAAAAACGCACCTTAACACCGCCGCCGTCTCTCGACGCATTGCGCTCTTCCTGCATCTGGGCACATACTCCCAGACTGCACTGCGGCCAATCCTGACGCTGCATGAAAGCAGCGTCAGGATTGGCCTGAGCGCTGGCTACTTGCACTCCCAGGCAGACTGGGAGCCTGTGCCTGCTCTCTCCAGCCGCAGCAACACAGCTGGGGCTGGAGTGAGCTTCACTGCGCATGAGGGTTTGGCCAGCCTGCAACACATGCACAGTGAAGGGAGTGCCCACCACTGCCCCACAAGCAGTGTCATCCCTGGACCTGCCCCCAAGACTCGTCAGAGTCCTGAGGGCGGGTCAGATATCAAAATATTGTAATTCACAATCAAATGAAGAAAATATTTTCACATTTTCAATGTTGCCTCTTTATTTGTATACACTTTATTGATTTTAATGTATTCATTGTAATGTTACCTAACTTGTTAACACAGTCACGGACCCCCTGAGCGGACCTCGTGGACTCCCAGGGGTCCTCGGACCACAGGTTAAGAACCATTGTCATATACCATTGTATAATTTATTGGAGCAGTAAGTCAATGAATGACCTTTGTGCAATGCACGATAAAGTATGTATGTTACTAAAGAGTAAAGGCAGAAAACCTTTTGTGTTGAACTCGTTGGTAGGCTTTCTAAGACTTTCACGAGATGGGCTCATGTATTCAACCACTGGGAATATTTCCATTATTGCATTTAAGTGATAGCCAGTCAATTAAATCAGGAAACAACTTTAAAGTTGGCTTTCCCCCTGATGACTTAAACCCTTCGGCATAAATTAGTTACTTCTGAGATATTTACAATAGCACACGAGCCCGAAATTTGGATTGAATTTATGTTTTTTTTTTTAATTCAGATGTAATATCCTGAAAATAATCTGCTTATTGATAAAACTTTAAAACCCTGTGATGGGAGCCGAACCTCGCCGAGCGTGGGCTTCGGTTTTCAGTAATGCCTGGTCGTGCTCGCCCTGCTGTCTGCTCTAATGGAGAGCCCGGCAGATGCTAGCTTCCGGTTCCACGTCTATGCATTAGGCAGGCAACAGATTTATGCCCCGGGGTCACGCTGCCTCCTACTTCATTACTTGTGGCTCAGCGGCAGCATTCTGAATCCCACTGCACCCTGTGATGTGCCGTGCATGCCTCCGAAGATTTAATGCCGACGGTTTCCATCTGTAAACGGAATGACTGAGTCTCTCAGCAGAGAGGGGTGCATCGTTTCCAGCACATTTTGACGAACACATTGCATTTTGGTCTGCATCCCTCAATTCGAACACCTACCAACAAATAGCCCCGGACTTGCACTTGAATACTTTGTGGCGTTTAGAGTGAGCGAGACACCCCCATACGACTTGTCATTACAGAGTAACCTGACAGTCTCCAATGGAACCTTCCTTGACGTGCTTCCCAATATTTATGTGGCCCTGGCCCTCATCTGTCATACCTCTCCTGCCAGCGGTAGGCTCTGAATGCAAATGCAGCGCAGGTCTTTTGATGAAGGGATGGAAGCTAGAGCAGAAAATGAAGTGAGGCTTCATATAATTAACTGTGGTATTTCTAAGCCGAGTATGACACATTGTATTTGAATTCATAGTGGGAAATGTGCACAAGTTTATCAGAAAATGTTGGAAAATCTGATTACGACAGATGCAATTGAATAAAAGTATTCTGCGGAATATTTATTAAAAGATCACACAGCGCAGCACGTCACCTTGCTGCTCTGCATTATATGGAAAGGGCAGGAATGCGTAGTACTTTACATTGTACGGTGCATGTCTGTGTTTTGCCTGTGCAGGCGCGCAATGTGCTGCCTAGTGCAAACACAGTGCAAGGGTGCCTGCGTTGTAAGCAGGATTGTTTTTGTGCAGGAAGGTTCCCTGAGGCATTTTCCTTTTTATATGTGTGCTGCAGAAAGAAGAAAAAAAGAGGAGAAATAAACATATTTCTCCTCGTTATGCCTCACCTGGGGAGGCGTAGCAGTTATGGCGCATTCCCAGGTCTACCACTTATGGTAAACCAGGGAATGCGTCAAAATCCATGGGTGTTGTGTAGGAACACCCATGCACCACCCATGGAACGAATCCCTGGGGCAGAGTAACGCAATGCAGTTATTTTCACGTTGTGTTACTCTGGATTTATCAAGCCACTCAGGGCCACGCAAGGTGGCCTTGCCTGGCTTGATAAATCACATTTAAGGTTTACGTTGTGTGTGCACCCTGTTGCTTGGTGCAAAATCAATGCAACCCTTTCATAAATATTGCTCAGACCTCAGAAGGATACAAAGATACAAAGATGCCTACATGGGCATACATTGTGCTTTGTGCTTGTTTTCTGTTGTAGAAAGAGCCATGGCCTACCAGGGAATGAATTTAAAGTACTGTGCATGGCATGGTACACCTAAGCTCCCCATAGCATATTTCTTCTTAAAAACTATTTTGAATTCTAGATGGCAAGTGGTCATAACACAATTTACGAATATGCTTTTCTATAAACTTACAGGCTATACAAAATGAGGCCACGAGAGGGCTCCAGGAAGATTCAATGGAGTTCCAATTTTAATAGCATTATATATCACAAACTTGACCCAGAAGCTTTAGAGCCAGGAGTTATACATTGTTTAAAGGTATGAGCAGGTTGAGTGATTTGCCCAGAATCATGGGATGTTTACTCGACGCAGGGATTCGGGCCTGGTTCACCAGCTCGAAACGTGGCAGTTATAGTCAGTAAGCCACATCTCCTCCAATGCCCAAGAGTGTTCAAAGAGGCAGATCACACTGAGGGATGTCAGTTATCTTGGTTGATGCAGGGCGCCTCTCTGTTGTCCCCAACAGGGCTGGCCCAAATAACCCTGCGACTATATAACAAAACTCGCTCTTCTAGTACTTTAAATCAGGTCCAAGCGGGCACAGCTGCAGACACAGGTAGGAACAACATTTCCAGTGTTCTGTAGCAGACATGTAGCCATTCTTCTTGGAGAGCAGGCAGGCACTTTCCCTCCTTCTTATTCCAGGCTAGGTATGAAGTGCCAGTGGGCCAAGAATGTTCTTATAAATTAAGTAAATGAGAATTAGATTGCCACTACTAGTAGATCCCATGTTCTTGGAATTTGCCTAGTGGCACAAATATTGTCCCAGCATTCTGTGCATGTCCATATTCAACATTGCTGAGGCCACCCTCACGACTGGGGAGCTCCCTTTAGGTCTCCAGCCTCACGCATCTCTAAACAGTTCTGAACACTTCACAGGTACAAGCACCCTCTACTGGGACTCTTCCAGAATGTCTAGAAGAGCAGTGGAGAAAATGTCTGAAGGGGCATCTTTAAATAAGTTAGGTGATAACAGGGATATTGATTGGCAGATGCCCAGGAAAGTGATTGTATTTCATTTTCTTTTTTAATTGTATATTTTTATTGAGAAATACATGTCAGTATATAAACAGTACATAAAAAAAGAGAATTAAACAATAAATCAAATTATGACCACACAATAAATTACTATGAAATATTAACTTCTCAAATTTCTAAACACAAAAATCATAATACAGATTTCAAAAGATACAATATCTGAGATACTCATAAAGCCTGGAAAGGAAGAAATAGGAAAGGTGGACAGGGGAGGAGATGATGTAGATAGTATACAATATGTATTAAACCATATATTATAGATAGTTAGAAGATAGTAGAGATAATATCATACAAATCTCCAAATATAACATTTCAAGTGGAGATATTCCTACTGACTCAACAATTTCCAATAGGTGAACAGTAAGTCCTAATTAAAATAACAGTGTTGTATTTCATTTTCAGCTAATCCTCTCCTTCCTGGCTATTGAGGTGTGAAGGGGCATAAAGTGCCCTAATTCCTATCTCATTATAAGACATGGGTCCAGCAGCAAAGCTGTCACACTTTCTAAGTGTAACTATATTCATTTTGAATTATTGGTGAATACCCCGTTCCATGATTCCACAGCATCCAGATGCAGAAAGTAGAGCGCAGCGGCGGCTGCCACATAGAAAAACTGGTAAGGCGGGAGAGGGGGCGCAGGGGGGGAGCACCGCAGGGGGAGCGCGGCAGGGAGAGAGTTTAATAATAATAGAAATGCAAACTTACCTGCTGCCGGCTGTCTCTTGTGTCGGGCCTCCGTGTTGGTTCTTACTTGTCCCAGCAGACACTGGGACTAGGTCACAGACTCCCTATCCAATCGCCGCCGCGTTGCTCGAAAGCAGCATGGGGATTGGCCTGAGCGGGCTGAAAAGCCACTCCGCTCAGGTCAGGGAGTCTGAGGGGTTTCTCCAGCCTGGCTGTTTAATACAGCCAGGTTAGAGAAACCTAAGTGCACATGTGTGTTTGGCCAGCCTGAGACGGCCGGCAACACACATGGGCACTTAGAGAGTGCACATAGCACTCCCCCTCCCCATCCCATCCCCTGCCTGGCCCCTCCCTTCACACGCTGGCTGAGCCAGCAGTTTAAAAATAAAACAATAATGAAATATTGCTTTATTTTTTAGCTGCTGGCTCTGAGCCTGTGGGGCGATGCGCCTCTGCCATTGCGGAGGAGCCGTCCCTAGTAGAGCGGCCTGCACTTTTATTGCTGTCTTACAATTCACTAGTTATTAATAGTTTGCTGTTCTTCAGTGTAACCAGAGACAATTAGAGACAGCAAGGCCAGTCTCACATTCACAGGGAACTGCTTAAGAAGAACACATCTGATGGTTATGTTAATCAGATCATGGTCAGTGGAGAAGCAGAAAATCAAGAGGTCCATAAAAAATAGAGGAAACACATAGTCCATGTTAAATGTGCTATATCACCTTCAAAGCATCTAGTTATGTAAGTTGGGCCATGCATTCTCAAGACGTAATAACATACCTCAGACTACTGTCAACTATTTGTAATTTGCATTTAAAGGCATGTGGGATGCAAAGTTTCTATTTACTGGCATGCTTCGAAGTAGCTGCCAAAAATCCCTACTGTAGTTTTTCCAATAAAATCCCTGATTGAGATTTTTTCTTTTTAAATGGACATTAAAATAGAAAATAATTATGTTTTAAAAGTTGTATTAGTTTCATGACAACTTACAGCCCCTCAAGTGATATCACTGAATCATCACCAAAGGCAATTGTGTAGATGCTTATTACATTAAAAACACATATCAACAACACCGCAAATCTATCCACGGATCATTTCATAAAACATTGAACAGTACATAAACATTCAACAATGAATTGGGTCAGTCGTTCTATACTACTAGCCTCAATTAACCTGCATATTCCATCCAATTCCAATTCCTAGTACAGTCATATGCAGTAAGAGCATTGTATTCCATTTGGACTGGGTGTCACACGTCGATTGCGTCAGTCAAACTAGAGGGTAATTTGTAGACTGAGCAAAACAATAACACTATGTAGGAGCGAGTTTGGGCAGTGACACGGATACCCCCCAACACCTTTTCCCTTAAATGACCTCAGGGAAGGTCCACACAGAACATCGTATCCCTCTTTAACCCTCTGTATGCAGGGTCGACGCCTCAGCCTCAGCCTTCCATTTTACGGCTTCCATTCATTTTGATATGGTCTACCATATGGTCCACCCCAAAGCTATCTGTCTCTTGGGTATAATCAGTGCTAGATCGAATAATGTGCCAGTCACTTTTGTTGTCTTAGGTCTGGCCAGGAGACCAAGCAAATATGTCTCTGGTGTAGGCAACACCTAGAAACACATTATTTCAGTGAGTAACCACGTGATTGATGTCCAGTAATCTTGTTGTATTCAGCACGTCCAAACCATGTGATAAAATAAAATCCTGCATCCAGGACACTGACACTTCATGTGGGGTGTAGAGTGCTATCTACGGGGTAGAACATTTCAACGCTTTTGGGTGTGAGATATGTCATATACAGAAAGTTAAACCAGATCAATTTATACTTAGCATTTCTAGAAACGTTATGCATGCAGCTTAGGGTGAGTCACCATTCACCATCCCCTAGTTCCTCTCCGATGTTAGTTGACCATTACGTTTAAGGGTTCCAAAGTCTACTCTATAAGTTACAGCTTAGTTGCCCTCCTCCAAGTTGAGCAAAAAGTGCTTAACGCCACCTGTCACAAGTTCCTGTTACCCTGTTCTCCAGTATGCCTGATTACTTTTGAAATTCTACTGTGCCATAAAAATTATCCGAGATTTACATCGCCGTTTTCACCTACCATATGAAATCCTTTGTCATGCCAAGCTCCCAGAAATTTGGCTCCCCATCCACTCCCATCTTCTATAAACTAGAGAAAGGCATGTGAGGAGAGTATGGCATACCAAAGTACAGTTTAGCAGCTTCTTTCACCATCAATATCTAGCAGTCCCTATCAGAAAAGCAGGTTCCCCACAGGGGGCCCCAAACCCAAAAGAGGCACCAATAGGTTTCTCCCATGTGTAGAGTCTAAGCGCATTGACTACCTCCGAAGTTGGGTCTGCAGACCACTGTGCCATCCACTGACTGTGCTGCCACATAGTAGAAGTTGATAGTTTGGGATCCAGAGACTGCTATTCCATTATCAGGAGCGTAAGGGCCTTATTATAACTTTGGCAGTTTCTTAGTAGGGCCGACATGCTGCTGCCCCGCTCTGAGACCACCAAAACCATTAAAGACAGCCACCCAGAGTACAACTTATATTTATTCTGGGGGGCAGTTGTTTGGCGGTCCCACTGTGGTGCCTTTAAAAAGGGCACTCCAATGGAGCGTCAAAGGCAGTTCTTGCAGGGCATGGACTGTCAAATCCATGCCCTGCAGGAACTGGGGGGTGCATGCACACAGGGGGGTACAACATGTGCCCCCCTGCATGCACCCCATTGGGCAGAGGCAACAGGGGGCCCTGCAGGGCCCCCTTTGTTTCCTCACCGCCACACTTTTCATGGCAGTCGCACTGCCATGAAAAGTGTGATGGTGAGGAAACTCCTAATATGCTTGGCGGTGCCACAGCAGCACCACCAGCATATTAGGGACCTTGGACATCTGCGCCACTGCCAGGGATAGTCGATCCCTGGAGGCAGCAGCGGTCCCTTGGCGGTACAATCGCCACACAGTCCTAATGCGGCAGACGGACCGCCAGTCTGCGGACCACCACCACCACGGGTTGGGTAGTCCATTAGACTGCCAAACTCATAAGAAGAGCCTCAGGGACTGATTACGATGTCGGGCGGAAGCCTCCGTCTGACACCAACTCGGAATCGGGACCGACCAACTCGCAGTTCCTCCCACCCGATTACGATGCGACCGAACACTGTTCGGTCAGATTCCCATTGTTCTCTATGATAGTTTGTGTTCCGCCCGACAACCGGCCGTCACACAGGCTCCTATGGGGAAATGGGATGCGTGTGTAAAACCCTGCACCCTGTCACGGGCACCCCATTATGCCAACCACACAGTGCAGGGTTTTACAGGGGGGTCCCTTAGGTAGCCCCTCGGACCCCAACAGGAGGCCGCAGGATGAAAGGGGCCCTGCTAGGGGCTCCCAAGTCACTTTCCAACAGCCTTTTTGGGTCAGAACGGCCAGCACGGAAAGGCTGTTGGAAACCGACATTGTAATCCCGAGGACGGAAACGCTGTCCATAGGGGTGTACGATGCATTTCAGACCAACACGGATACTCTGAGAGCCAGTAGGAATAGATCTGGAATCACAGCGCGGTTTACGTTCCAACCGTGAACATCGTAATCGGTCAGTCGGAATGTAAACCAACCAAGTCGGTCGCAAGGGTTCCAACGTGGTCGAGGAAATTACGACTGTCGGGAGGAGGCTTTCCGCCCGACATCGTAATTGGCCCCTAAGTGTGCTCAAAGCCACTCTGTGCTTTGCATACCCCTATGTCAAATTAGTGATTATTCAATGCAGTTTCCTGAAAAGCGCTATGGGGAGGCACCCAGGGAGATTTGTAAAATAATACAGCAAGCGGGAGAGCACCACTATCTTGGCAAGAGCCACCCTACAAATTCCAGACAGTGGCAGCATTCACCAAAAATGCCTCACATCCCCCAGGGCTGCCGCCATCTTCCTGAATTTCTTCTCAATCAAGTCTGAATCTGAGTGTAATATTTTAACTCCCACATACTTAAAGTTCATGGGTCCACATCTTAGCATTCTACTAAAGGCTGTATGAGGTTCTACCATTACTACAGCATCAATCCATTATATGCATGTCTTGGACCAGTTTGCTTTTAAACGAGATACTGTTCCAAAGTCTTTCAGGATACAGATTATTGATTCAAGTCCCATATCAGCGTCTCGTAGGAAGACAAGCTTGGTGTCTGTATACAGAGGTAGAGCATGCAACACCCCAATAACTGTGGTGCCCCTTTTTCTACCTTTTCTGTCCATCAAGCTCACCATGGTTCCATTACAAAGAGAAAATTTACCAGGGACAAAGTACACATTTAATGTGTGCCCCTGCCTTTCCAAAGGGCTGAGATACCACCAATCTATTTCGTACCCTCTCTGTCCATTGCTTCTGCAGCTTTTCAGTCCAACCCATAATCTCCCCTTCTATCCCTGTCTATCTCATGCAAGTAAGTATCACTAGATGAGCGTATTAAATGCCTTTTCTAAATCTACACATCTAGCCCACAAGACACCATACATTACCTGCAAGAGTCTGCTGGTATTCTATGATATGTTGTGGTCTGGAATAAAGCCGCAAAATCTGGATAGGCCTATTCTGGGAGACATCAGGCTAATGTTCTTCTAATCACTTTGCTCAGGATTTTATAATTCAGGTTTAACATAGACAGGGAGTGGTCAAAAGGCACCTCTAACTCATCAAGTTCTGGTTTCGCGAAAGAGACTATTAAGGATTCGCTGGTCATTTGGGGTAATACTTTCTTAACTTTTGCAGCCATACAGAGGTTGTAAGAAATTGGTGTATGTTGGAAATGGGATTTTTGGTAGGCTAGGGCGTGGGCCAAAGCCAGGCAAAAACCACCACTCTAGTCAGGATAAGGGAGTTACACGTCTAAAATAACCCCTGCTCACCCCCTAGGTAGCTTGGCACGTGCAGCCAGGCTTATCTTAGAGGCAGTGTGTAAAGCATTTGCACATAACCCACAGTAATACAGTGTACGCACTACAAAAGGACACCACACCAGTTTAGAAAACTATCCAATATTTTTATATAATTAAAACAAGACCAAAAACGATAATAATCCACAATACTATACTTAAAAGTTCACAGTTCCAAAAATACGCTGATTAAAAAGAGTTCCTTGTGTGGATAGCTCCGTCCGGGCTACCACGGCGTCGTGAACAACAAATCCAACAGTTCTGGCTAGTCGCGGGGTCGCGGGCCAGCTACGGTGTCGGGAAGATCCGCAAACAGTACCTGTGAGAGATGCAGGGCGTTGAGGCCCTTGAAGTCACTCGCGTTGCAGGTCGAGCTCCTCTCTGATGGAATCAGGAGCGCTGGCGCCGGCAGACGTCGGGTGCTGCGGTGCGAAGCGCAGCGGTGCAGCGTGCGGTGCCCCCAGGTCGCGGTGCGAGCAGCAGCTCGGTGACGGCGTCAGATGGCGACGTCGGTGAGACCAGGGTCACGGTGCGAGATGAAGGCAGTGCTCGCCACGGTGCTAGCAGGTCACGGTGCAATCAGCGGTGTCGTCGTTGCTGAAGCACTGTCGTCGGCTGACGTACTGGAGTCGATGGCGCTGGCGTCGGTAGGCCAAGGTTGCGGTGCAGGATGAGGGCGGTGCGTCGTGTGACTTACGAGCGGTGCCCTCGAACCACGGTGCAAGCAGCGGCGTCGATTTTGGTGGGAAGTGGCGGCATCAGGAAGGCCAAGGCGTCCTCGTGAAGCAAGGCGGTGCAGAGTGTGGTGCCCACAGGTCGCGGTGCGAGCAGCGGCTCAGTGGCGGCGTCAACAGGCATCGTCGGTGAGACCAGGGTCGCGGTGTGGCATTGCGGCGGTGCCCTCTGCGGCACCAAAGCTTCGGCGTGAAGCGAGGCGGTGCGGAGTGCGGTGCCCACAGGTCGCGGTGCAAGCAGCGGCTCGGTGGCGGCATTAACAGGCATCGTCGGTGAGACCAGGGTTGCGGTGCGGCGTTGCGGCGGTGCTCTCTGCAGTGCCAAAGCTTCGGCGTGAAGCATGGCGGGGCAGAGTGCGGTGCCCACAGGTCGCGGTGCAAGCAGCGGCTCGGTGTCAGCGTCAACAGGCGTTGTCGGTGAGACCAAGGTTGCAGTGCGGCGTTGCGGCGGTGCCCTCTGCAGTGCCTTTATGACACGGAGTCGGCAGCGGCATCATAGACGTCGTTGAGTTGGCGTTCTTCTTGCTGCAGCACAAAACACACAGTCCCCAGTGCTGCGGGTCGAAGAACTTGAAGTCTTTGCTGTTCCTGAGACTTCGTGAACAGGGGGCAAGCTCTACCTCAAGCCCTTGGAGAGACTCACAAATTAGGTTGCAGAAAGTCCAGTCCAGGCCTTTCACTGCCCAAGACAGAAGCAGCCACTGCAGGTCAGCCCAGCAAAGCACCCAGCAAGGCAGTCATTCCTTTTTATCAGCTTCTCCGGCTCTTCTTCTTGGCAGCCTTCTTGTCCAGATGAGTTCTAAAGTTCAGGGGTCTGGGACCCAGCATTTATGTCCAAAAATCCTTTGATCTCTTAGGCAGAGAGGGCCTGTGCCTGGTCAGGACCAGTTCTGCCTTCTCTGGTGTGAATTCCTGGCAGGAGGTGGAGACGGCATTTGTCAGAGGCAGAGCAGGCCCTTTGAGGTGCAAGGAAATCTCCTCCCCCTTCCCCCATCGTAACCCAGGTCTCTTCAGCCCTTTCCTGACCTACCTAGACCATCTGGCGCCCCTCCTGCTCCCCCAGCCTTCTGTCATCCAAAACCCAGACAGGCAATCCACATTCCAGCAGAGGCACACGGGATGACTGAGCAAGAAAATACCTACTTTTTAAAAGTGGTATTTTCAAACACAGAATGTAAAAATCACCTTCACTAAAAGATGCATCTTTAGATTCTGAGTTCAGGCATACTAAATTCTATTTTCTTACCGAATTCCCTGGGCCAGTTATGTTTATAAGATGTTATAAACAAACCTCCCATTCTATCCTATGGGGAACTGGTAGCCTTGCAATAGTGAAAAACGAAATTGGCTGTAATTCACTATCAGGACATTCCACACCCACCAGGGCATGTCCCACCTTTCACATACACTGCACCCTGCCCACAGGGGTACCTTGGGCCTACCTTAGGGGTGACTAACATGTAGAAAAGGGAAGGTTTAGGGACTGGCAAGTGTGTGCACTTGCCAAGTCGACATGGCAGCCCCAGGCTGCGCACAGGCTCTGCAATGGCAGGCCAGATTTCCACTTTACGGGCTGTTTGCGTGGGTGGCACAATCCAGTGCTGCAGCCCACCAACAGCATTTGATTTATAGGCCCTGGCACTCGCAGTGCACTTTACTAGGGACTGACACATAAATCAAATAGGCCAATCATGGAAACACCAATCCATAACACAATTTACACGGAGAGCATATGCACTTTAGCACGGATTAGCAGTGGTAAAGTGCCCAGAAGTCCTAAAACCAACACACACAGGGTCAAAAACAGGAGGCCAAAAAGCAAAAAGTCTGGGGGTAAAGCCGCTGAAAAAGCCAAGTCTAACACAACCCCCTCCCAGCCTAAAGTCAGGGTAGACTAATCAATCCCTTGATGGACTTCCCTGCTTGGGGCGATAGAACATAGACCTGGCCCACAACAGCGGGGGCACGTTCTGGTTCTACGCCTTTCCAAACCCAGTTGGATCCCTCTATCCATACTCTCAGGGCCCACTAAACTGACCCATGGGGTACCCTTCTCTTCACCTGTGAACCCCATCTGTGCAGCGCCTAAACTTACTTTGCTCACAGATGTGTCCCAACAGGCCGACAGTGCCCACATGGCCAACACAGTGGTGTGGCCCTGTCCACCCCCGGGGTGTGACTCCTGTCCCCCTCCCAGGGGCAACTCTGTCCACCAGGACAGTAAGCCACAGTGGCTACCGACAGTTGTCAGTGGGGAGACCCAGGCCTTATGCCTCTCAGGGCTCTCTAACCTCTGAGAGTGGGGGGCGATAGCCCCAGGTGCCTGGCACCCTTTGTCCACTCTCCCTCTTGTCAGGCCAGGGATGACATCCTGGCACTGACCCACCAGCCTAGGGTCTGTACCCGGCGGCTGTACAGGAGACTGGGGTAGGCTCTCCCACCCCCGGTCTTCCTCCCAGGGGCTCCGTACCCTCCCACCTGGAGCGGTACCCCCTTCCAGACTTGTCAGGGCACCTGTGGCAGGTGCCTTGCACAATTCGCCCACCAGTTCAGGGGTGCTATCCTGCAACTGGTACACCAGCCCAGGGTCTGTCCCCAGAGGCTGAACAAGGGACTGGGGTAGGCTCTCCCACACCCGGTCCTCCTCCCTGGGGCACTGTACCCTCCCACCTGGATTGGCACCCCCAGAAGACAAACCGGTAGTGGCACTGTTAGCAGTTGCCCCTTCCCCCAGGTCAGGGGGGACACCCTGAACCTGGTCCTCCAACCCAGGGCCTGTACCCTTAGGCTGGACCTGTGCCTGGCAACCCAGGACTTCCGGGGGAGTACACCAACCCCCCCAAAGGGAAACACACCCTTCATTAGTTGTGCCAGAATCCGCCTGGCGCAGGTCTCCAGCCTCCTGTCTACCTGACAGAGCATGAAGACCCCCCAGGCCAGAAGTGGCCTCACCAGGGTCAGTCCTGGGGTGCTCTGACCTCAGAGCGGGCAACCCCTGACCTACTGGTCCTCCCAAAATTGTCAGATCTCCTGACCTCTGTCCATCTGACAGTGTGCGAAGATCCCCCAGGACAGAAGTGGTGTCACCATGGTCACTGCTAGGAGGCTCAGCCCTTCTGGCTGGCCCCTGACCCACAGGTTCTCCCACTGGGGAACACATCCCCCTCTCACCCCTCACTCTGGACTTCTGCACCCTCCACTTAGGAGCGGCACCGCCAGACACCAGAACCACTGGTGCTCCATTTACAGATGCTCCAGGTTCTCCTGACTCTAGGAGATCCCCCTCAACGGATGGCCTATCAGTACAGCCTAGGCTCCCCACCTGGTGTTCCCTCCTGGAACCACCCAGGCTCTGGGACTGGGTTTCGGGCACCTTGGGCCGCAGCCCCTTCCCACTCCTTCTCCGCGGAGACAGGACGTGAGTCCATACACCCTTCCCACGACACCGGGACCTATCTGGGCTACCACAAACCTTTCCCACCACCCTTGGTGGGGAAATACCTAAGCCACTTCCTTCCGGGTCACCCCCAGATGCTTCTCCAGACCCTCTGGAATCCACCACAAGCTCTGCCTCCAGTGCAAGCTCCCTGGAGTCAGAGAACTCACACTCCACTGGGTGTTGGCATAGCTCTGGAAAACAGGGACTTAAAATATGCTCTCCAACAATTGAATCACACAGCCCCACACAGGTGTTAACCAAACTACCCTTCACCCAACCATCCAGTGCCTCAGACAAGTACCCCACATCATTCTCACAAGACCGGTGAGACAGTGTCTGACATTTGCTGTCTCTCAACCCATACTCTTCTGTGTGGTCTCCATACTCACTTACCAGGGCTTCTATCATGGGGGAACCCCTCTCCCTGCACCTCTCATCTAGAGTCAGTAGAGTGTCCCTCCCACTACCAGGAAAATGATCCCCTGTGCCAGTTCCCCAATCCACCTCAGGGATACTGCGCACCACTGGAGTAACCTCACAATCCTGAACCCCCTGGTGTATGTCAACCCACTCCTGGAAGCAGGGCCCCAAATCTGTGTGTGTGTGTGTACCTCATCCTCAGTACTGGACCTAACACTTTTGCTGCCACCATCTGGGCTGGACAAAGCCCTACCGGCTTCCCAATCCAGCTCCAGCTCTCTCATTTTAAGCTCATGATCCATGATCATCTTCTTTTCCTCCATGGCTATTCTTTTGTCTTCCCTCTCACTTTCCATCCTGAGTTTCTCTAATTCGAACTTCCTTGCTTCCCGCCTGTCCTCCAGCTCCTCTGGGGACAAGCCACTGCTGCCTTGCCTGGAGGGTCCCCCCTCCCAAAGCCCATCCACCCTAGGAGTAGGCTCCTCCGCCTCTCCACTGAGATCACCAGACTGCCCACTGGCACGTCTGGCTGCTACCCAGGCCCTCAGCGCCTTTTGTAGCTCCTCTTTCCTAGTGAGGCCTCTGACTTGGACTTTCAGGTTTCTGCAAATCGCTATCAATTCTTTCACATTGTAGGATTCCAACCTATTCTCCTCAAAGGCAACTTCCAGGGATGCAACAGATGATGCAATTGATTCAGGCATGATGAAGTAGCAAGTTCAAATTGGCAAGATCAAAAATAGGCCAAAAAGAAAAAGAACCTGTAGGTGGTACGTAATGGTCTGCGATATGGTAGTAGTGCACACCAATCACTGTAAGTCAAGTGCAAACACAAGTCCTATCCTCACCGCTGACAACCAAAGTTAGAAATGGGATTTTTGGTAGGCTAGGGCGTGGGCCAAAGCCAGGCAAAAACCACCACTCTAGTCAGGATAAGGGAGTTACACGTCTAAAATAACCCCTGCTCACCCCCTTGGTAGCTTGGCACAAGCAGCCAGGCTTATCTTAGAGGCAGTGTGTAAAGCATTTGCACATAACCCACAGTAATACAGTGTACACACTACAAAAGGACACCACACCAGTTTAGAAAAATATCCAATATTTTTATATAATTAAAACAAGACCAAAAACGATAAGAATCCACAATACTATACTTAAAAGTTCACAGTTCCAAAAATACGCTGATTAAAAAGAGTTCCTTGTGTGGATAGCTCCGTCCGGGCTACCACGGCGTCGTGAACAACAAATCCAACAGTTCTGGCTGGTCGCGGGGTCGCGGGCCAGCTACGGTGTCGGGAAGACCCGCAAACAGTACCTGTGAGAGATGCAGGGCGTTGAGGCCCTTGAAGTCACTCGCGTTGCAGGTCGAGCTCCTCTCTGATGGAATCAGGAGCGCTGGCGCCGGCAGACGTCGGGTGATGCGGTGCGCAACGGTGCAGCGTGCGGTGCCCCCAGGTCGCGGTGCGAGCAGCGACTCGGTGACGGCGTCAGATGGCGTCGTCGGTGAGACCAGGATCGCGGTGCGAGATGAAGGCGGTGCTCGCCACGGTACTAGCAGGTCACGGTGCAAGCAGCGGCGTCGTCGTTGCTGAAGCGCTGTCGTCGGCTGACGTACTGGAGTTGATGGCGCCGGCGTCGGTAGGCCAAGGTTGCGGTGCAGGATGAGGGCGGTGCGTCGTGTGACTTACGAGCGGTGCCCTCGAACCATGGTGCAAGCAGCGGCATCGATTTTGGCGGGAAGTGGTGGCGTCAGGAAGGCCAAGGAGTCCTCGTGAAGCAAGGTGGTGCAGAGTTCGGTGCCCACAGGTCGCGGTGTGAGCAGCGGCTCGGTGGCGGTGTCAACAGGCGTCGTCGGTGAGACCAGGGTCGCGGTGCGGCATTGCGGCGGTGCTCTCTGCGGTGCCAAAGCTTCGGCGTGAAGCAAGGCGGTGCGGAGTGTGGTGCCCACAGGTCGCGGTGCAAGCAGTGGCACAGTGGCGGCATCAACAGGCATCGTCGGTGAGACCAGGGTTGCGGTGCGGCATTGCGGCGGTGCTCTCTGTGGCACCAAAGCTTCGGCGTGAAGCGAGGCGGTGCGGAGTGCGGTGCCCACAGGTCGCGGTGCAAGCAGCGGCTCGGTGGCGGCATCAACAGGCATCGTCGGTGAGACCAGGGTTTGCGGTGCGGCGTTGCTAAAGCTTCGGCGTGAAGCAAGGCGTTGAGGAGTGCGGAGCCCACAGGTCGCGGTGCAAGCAGCGGCTCGGTGTCGGTGTCAACAGGCGTCGTCGGTGAGACCAAGGTTGTGGTGCAGCGTTGCGGCGGTGCCCTCTGCGGTGCCTTCAGGACACGGAGTCGGCAGCGGCGTCGTAGACGTCGTTGAGTTGGTGTTCTTCTTGCTGCAGCACAAAACACAGTCCCCAGTGCTGCGGGTCGAAGAACTTGAAGTCTTTGCTGTTCCTGAGACTTCGTGAACAGGGGTAAGCTCTACCTCAAGCCCTTGGAGAGACTCACAAATTAGGTTGCAGAAAGTCCCGTCCAGGCCTTTCACTGCCCAAGACAGAAGCAGCCACTGCAGGTCAGCCCAGCAAAGCACCCAGCAAGGCAGTCATTCCTTTTCGCAGCTTCTCCGGCTCTTTTTCTTGGCAGCCTTCTTGTCCAGATGAGTTCTAAAGTTCAGGGGTCTGGGACCCAGCATTTATGTCCAAAAATCCTTTGATCTCTTAGGCAGAGAGGGCCTGTGCCCGGTCAGGACCAGTTCTGCCTTCTCTGGTGTGAATTCCTGGCAGGAGGTGGAGACGGCATTTGTCAGAGGCAGAGCAGGCCCTTTGAGGTGCAAGGAAATCTCCTCCCCCTTCCCCCATCGTAACCCAGGTCTCTTCAGCCCTTTCCTGACCTACCTAGACCATCTGGCGCCCCTCCTGCTCCCCCAGCCTTCTGTCATCCAAAACCCAGACAGGCAATCCACATTCCAGCAGAGGCACACGGGATGACTGAGCAAGAAAATACCTACTTTCTAAAAGTGGCATTTTCAAACACAGAATGTAAAAATCACCTTCACTAAAAGATGCATCTTTAGATTCTGAGTTCAGGCATACTAAATTCTATTTTCTTACCGAATTCCCTGGGCCAGTTATGTTTATAAGATGTTATAAACAAACCTCCCATTCTATCCTATGGGGAACTGGTAGCCTTGCAATAGTGAAAAACAAAATTGGCTGTAATTCACTATCAGGACATGCCACACCCACCAGGGCATGTCCCACCTTTCACATACACTGCACCCTGCCCACAGGGGTACCTTGGGCCTACCTTAGGGGTGACTAACATGTAGAAAAGGGAAGGTTTAGGGACTGGCAAGTGTGTGCACTTGCCAAGTCGACATGGCAGCCCCAGGCTGCGCACAGGCTCTGCAATGGCAGGCCAGAGTTCCACTTTACGGGCTGTTTGTGTGGGTGGCACAATCCAGTGCTGCAGCCCACCAACAGCATTTGATTTATAGGCCCTGGCACTCGCAGTGCACTTTACTAGGGACTGACACATAAATCAAATAGGCCAATCATGGAAACACCAATCCATAACACAATTTACACGGAGAGCATATGCACTTTAGCACGGATTAGCAGTGGTAAAGTGCCCAGAGTCCTAAAACCAACACACACAGGGTCACAAAAACAGGAGGCCAAAAAGCAAAAAGTCTGGGGGTAAACCCGCTGAAAAAGCCAAGTCTAACAATGTATTAGTTGAGGGGGTTGAGAAACCATCCCAAATAATAATCACAATCCTTGTCAGGTTGAACCACTAAAGTCACTAAATACAGCTTACTCCTCTGGTAGCTTGGCACAAAGCAGTTAGGTTTAACTTAGAGGCAATGTGTAAAATATTTATGCAGCACTCAAACAGTAATATAGTGAAAAAATACAACACAAGAAAAATCCTAAACCAATTTGTAAAAATAGAGTACAATGAAAGGATACCAAGACATCAAAAATCCAATGCATTAAACTGCAGATAAGGATATTTAAAGTCTGAATTATTAAAAAAATAGCACCAAAAACCACAAAGCACCAACTGCTGTTATCCGGTCACGGTAGACCAGGTCAAAGTCAAAAGCTAAAGCTGACTGTGATGGAGCGTGAGTCAGATACAGGGACCAGGTTCATCTCTGTGGAAAGTTTGCCTGCGGTCCTAGAAACTTTCATGGAGGAAAAGTGGTAGTCGACAAGTCATTGGTGGAATAAGCTACAAGTTGGACCTGGAGTGGGGCTCAACAACAGTGGGTTGCTGAGGAGTGGGTCCTAGTGCGGTCGTTGACGAAGGCGGGAAAGCTCTGTGCGGGCAAAGGGCATAGTCTGTGCCCATGAAGGCCTCGACGTTGTTGGGTTGCTGCTTATCGTCAGTCACGATGGAGCCATCTACGTTGGAACTTAGAAAAATTTCTCAAAGTTAGATCTCCTTCAGCGGGGTATACCAGCAAGTTGAGGCTGACCGACAATTCAACGTCAACAGCTGCCGCTTCGATGGAGATCCCATTACCTGTTGTTTCTCAGGGCAGAAAGTTGGCAAAAAGTTTCTATGTCCCAGTTTGTAATGCGGGCAGGAGGAGTACGCTCTTACACTAGCCAATGGTCCAGGACTGGCAGGCACTATTTGAGGGTCAAGACTCCCTCCAAGAAAGGCCAACAGCAGGGTCCTCAGCAGGTCCAGCTTGTAGTGGGCAGCTGGGCAGTTGCAGGACAAGGGCCTCTGGTAGCTTGTTGTATTCAAACAAGTGGTCAGCTAAATGACCCTTGGAGTCACTACTGGGGTCCTGGGATCAAGATAAGCAGATCCAGACTTCTTTCAGGTTTTTCAGGCAGCAGGACAGCTCTCCTTCTTGTGATTCTTCACAGATCCAGGAGTGTTCTGCGGAGTAATCTTTGAGATCCACTTTTATGTCCAGTGCCAGCCTTTGGGTGGAGGGCAAGCCTTTTGTCCACCTCCTAAACCAGTTCTGGTCAGTTTTCCTACTCTGACTGGGTTTAGTGACATCTCAGCTAGAGAGGCAAAGGGGAGGCAGGCCTAGCTCTGAGCTTCATCTGCTAGTTACAGTGTAGGCATTATTTTAATTTAAGGAAGGGGCTGTGCACAGCGCCCCCAGGCCATCCTGTCAAGGGAGGATTCCCTTTCCCCAGTCCCAGGGCTCTATTTCCACTGTCTGGGAGCAACACACATCTTACCACAGAGGAGCCATCAGGGGTTAGGTGACAGCTGGACATTGTCAGGAAAGCATTTTGGTTATAGGCAAGAAAATGATACATTTCTAAAAGTGTCATTTCTAAAATGCTAATATAAAATCTGACTTGGCCTTTAAGTTGGATATTAAATTACTATTAAAATGAGTCCTGAACCATTTATAGACGACTCCCAAACTTAGCACTTATTAAAGATTATAGTGTAATCCATTTTTAACCTATTGGAGAACCAGCCTTGCCACAGTGAAAAACCGACCTTGTAGGTTTTTCAATGCCAGGGGATGTTAAACATAAATCATACCTGTCCTACTTTATAAGTACTGTGCACCCTATCCTAGGATCACTTAGGGCCTACCTTATGAGTGACTTATACGTTTAAAAAATAAAGGAAGGTTTAGGCCTGGCAAAAGGTTTGTTTTGGTAGCATGAAATAGCAGTTTAAAACTGCACACCCAAAATGCAGCGGCCTGCTTGGAGACTTGCTTTAAAGTGCTACTTTAGTTAGTGGTGCATTGATTACTGCTGCCTACTAGTAGCACTTAATTTACAAGCCCTGGACACAGGTAATACCATATACTGGGGACTTACAAGTAAATTAAGTGTGCCAATCAGGTGTATACCAATTTTAACATCACCAAACTACTCACCAGTTGAACTCCTTACCGGAGAAATACGAGCGTGGACCACAGTTCTGTGCAGGTATAAAATGCTTTATTTATCTCAGTCCGCCATAACGCGTTTCGGCCGTTGCCGGCCTTGATCACATGATAGTGCTGGCTCTACAGATCGCCTCTTTTAAAGTGACTGCGCACATAGATGCATCAATGGACATTGACAACAGACTTGTTAGCTTTTTGAATGAATCATAGTAATACTGCAAAAATAGTTTTGAAATAAACCATATAACATTCATGTAAACTTATACCGTGATTCATTATATAACGGCTAATGCCTTTTGGTCGCAAACATTAATTCATCGCTCAAATGCTGATTTGCTCCCCAATAAGAATTTCATTGATCTTACATCAATGCTGCTAAATCCACTATTGATGCTCTCTCTATGTCACAATGTATGTACTCATTACTTCACTTTATCATTTATTGTATAGCCTGGGAAGACAAATTTCTGCAGGTCATTTTTATGGTATATAATATACCTCCTCCTGCCTATTAATACCATTATTTTTATTTTTCGAGTGCAAATAACAAATATTCTATAAAGTGACTAAGTGCTCAAAAATCCTTCCCAGGCAGGATTTGCTGCAATACATTGCAGACAAGTAACGTGCCGCTGGTAACTATTGACCTAATGTTTTATTGCTTTCTCAGCAGCCTCTGATAAAGTGCTCGAAGTGCTAAATGTGCAACACATTGCGAAAATTCAATAAAGTGCCTGAAGTGCCAAATGTGCAAAACATTGTGGGAATTCAATTCATGAAAGTGCATTTTTATACAGTTCTTTATAAACCCAACAGCTCCATGTTGTCCTATGCTTGCTGTAAGATAGCATAATAGTTAAAGTGCATGCATATAAATAAATACAATCCGTCTAAAATGTATTCATAAAAGCAGTCACTAAAACCCAGCCATCTTAAAACCTTAGATAAAATAGCATAGATAAAATATCCACTTCCCTTGGAGTGAAGAGCTATACACATTTGCCAGAATATCCAAGAATCTAGATCTTAATTTCGCAAATATGTGTACAAGTCCTCACTAGTGTTCAAGCCTCCTGGATGCTTTGTGTCCATCTCCAATATATATCTCGTTTCTAACCTTCTCAGTTTTGCCTCTCTATTACCTCCTCTTTTCTGCACTGGTACTGCATCAATGATAAAATATTTAAAATGCTTCAAATCACTATTGTGACACTCTTTAAAATGCCTTGCCACCGGGTAGCTAGGATCGTTGTTGACTATCGCCCGTATGTGCTGCAAAATCCTCTTATGTGCTGCTAATTTGGTACTGCCTACATATTTGAGGCCGCAGCTGCACTCCAGCAGATAGACAACATGGTCAGTCTTGCATGTTAGATATTTGTCTAACTTGACTATTTTATTGCTGAATGCATTGTGGTAAGTTGTTTTGTTACTACCATATATACAGGCTTTACAGCTGGAACATTTATAAAAGCCTTTCCTTGCTGTTAGCCAAGTTCCAGACTGTATGTCCTCCGGACTGCTTTTTACAAGGGCATTTCCCATTGATGCAGACTTCCTATAGGTAATAGCTGATGTTTTAGGTAGGAGGTGACCTATCACTGTGTCGTCCAGTACAATTGGCCAGTTACGCCTAATTATACCCTGAAGTTGTTTCTCCTGCCTACAATAGGATAAAATTAGTCTGGTTGGTTCATTTTTCTTATCACTGAGGGTGTTCTTGTCTATACATCTTTTTGTATTGTCCTGGAGGAGATCCTCCCTGGCACGTTGCCTAGACTTGGTGATAGTGGCATGTTTAACATTGAGACCACACTTACTTTACCACTGATTTTCAGGGGTAAAGTGCAGAGTTCTAAAGCTAACAAGGTAGAACTTAGTAAAAAGGAGAAAAATCCCAGGGGTCCCTGCAGGAAGCACAAATTTCCACCTCATTTCTTTCAATTTTGGTACCAATAGGTCTTCATGTGTTGAATTAAATTCAGTTGTCAGCCAGTAAGAGCCTGGAGTTTTCCCAGATGCCATGCCATGCCACTGTGAGATGCGTGTCTCAGGTTAATCACCCTATTACCTCATAATCAATGGCACCCCACAGTCCTTGACATAACTGTCCACCATGTCCACTCCCAAAGCACCCTACTCCATTACACCCTGGCGTAGCAGTCAGTGAAAATCAGAATTATATAATCATGAGGTTGAACTACTGCTCCTCCCCCACTCCCTACATTCATTATTGGTGACCACCCATGTTCAGGTTTTATGAGCCATGCCAATAAGGTCCCAGCTTTGAAACTCCTCAGCAGGTTTCCTTTTTATTAGTTCTCTCTATATAGTTCACACATCACAGCTGCTCCAGGGCCCGGGTCTGACCTGCTTTTTCCATTCACATTAAGTTGTACTCCTCTGAGGTTACAGGTTCTCCTCTCTTTTTTAAAGGTCCCAATGAAAGTCTCAAAAGCGCTCTGATACCTTAACGGGTCATGTTCACGCTATATAAAACTTTATAAATAAATAAATAAATCACAATCTCACAAACAGTCCTCCTCGGATTTTTTTGCGCAACACAAACAAGGCTCGGATGTAGGGGCCTCTAATGGCCACTGTAAACGGTTCCCTCTTCACCAAGGCGTACCCCCATATATATCCTGAAGTATTGAGCTAGTTCTTCCCTTATCATCCTGCAGTAAGTTACCCACATTCTCCAGCGCACCTGCCTGTACCCGTCAGGAAATAGTGGTGTTTCTAACAACCCATAACAAAGGATTATGGGCTGTGATGGCTCGACAAAAATAGAAAACAATGATAATACAACATAATACATATCTATTATTAATTGCATAAAAAACAATATCGAATAAAGCCAGTCAAGATCGTTTATTGCTAAAGAAAAGCTAGAAAGTGTAGACAAGAGTTTCCATTCAGAATAGTGTGATAAAGAACTCAAACAACGCTGATATGAGGTCAGTGAGGAGCCTATCAACACTTGTTTGCACTATTATGTGTATAATAATAACAACGGACTGTGAGAATAAATTCTGCTGCTTGATTCACAGGGTAAGACTATGCTGAAATTCACCCTTGCAAAATGCATTAATAAGCAATTCAATTCCGCTAGTATGTTTGATTTTTGTATTTGTAAATCAGGTGAAGGTTTGTGAATATTTGTGTTCCTAGATAGAGAGATAGATGGATGGATAAATGGATGGATGGATGGATGGATAGATAGATGAATAGATAGATAGGGGTAGCCTGGCCTACTGCAAGTTATTTTCTTTAAAATGAGCTACATGCAACCTCACTCCTTCACTCACCCATACACAGTGGTTGAAATGGAAATATAAAAGTGCAGGCACTCACTATCTCAGAGCACCTGTTTGCCACTGAGAAGTGGCAGTTCTCTCTCATTGAAAGTATTTCACCCTTGCTGAGAAGTGCTGGCACTCTACCTTTCAAATTTTAGACGTGCAGGCACTCAGTACCTGTGAGCAGCTGCCTATTTTAAGCACTGCCAATACAAGCATCGAAGCTATTAACCTGCTGAAATTACTCTTTAAATGTGGGTGAAATAAACTCATTTACAAGCCATTGACTAGTCCTCGGGTCGGCTGCATTCTGACGGGCCCAGAAGACATTGCATAATTAACTAAAGAACTGCAGATGTCAGTAGAGACCTGTTTGTAATTTCATGCTAAATGATTTTACTTAGTAATTAGAGTAGAAACTATCGGGTCCTAATTAAATTATCACTGCTTATTGAAGCTCTAACCCCATGGAAATGAAAATGTTAGTAAAGAAAAAAGTAACTGTGAGGTTAAAAAGTACCCCGAAGCCTCATCGTGAAAACCTGGTTCATGTTGAAATGTCTGAACAAAATGGAGCTACTTGTAAGAGTGAAGTAATAGTAATAGACAACTAGGGGTTGAATGACGCTGTAGGACATTTTATAAAGATTTACAAATACGTTGCATATTTTTTCTCTGAGTGATTCAAACACAATTCCTAACATTAAACAATGAAAGCTTTAAGGATAGGCGTACAGTGGAGGGAAGCAAATGGCAAACCACTGCCGTTTATGGATTCTTGTTAAAACTGTAAAAAGCAGACCCCTACAAATGTTTAAATCATATGAAATCATATGGCACTGTGTGGATAAAAGCAAAAAAATGAAGTTTCATACCGCCACTGGCTAAAGAAACATACAAAACAAACGTAATGGACTGAGAACAGGTCAAGATTTGTTGGTCACAAGGTCTCATCTGTAATGCTATAAAAACGTCTTTGAAAATCAAAGAAAGGGTTCTCAGATAAGCCATAAGGAGCTCAGAAGCTGAAAAGGCCTTAGTTCTTGGCTTCAAACACTCCGTCCATTTTTAGCTCTAATGTGAGCATATGGTCACCGGTGTTCATGAAAGTGTGTTACACAATAGCTTACTGTCCTCAGTAAATACAGAGTTCCGAGAAAGCAAATATTATATTACAATCGACATTTTTATGCTGGATCACTGACCAAGGACATTCGTTCACAATCGTAACATAGTTGGGAAAAAAACCAACTGATCATCGGACACGAGTGCAATTGAATTTAGCACTCACAAAGACGGCACAGCGCTTCGTTGCCTCACCAGTGATAATAATGGTCACATTTACAAATACAAAAAAAATGCTTCATAGCAGTTTGAAACGAAATTAGGCTTGCACTTGTTGATACATTATAACACTATGCTGAAATCATAAAAACTGTATTTAAAGCTTAGTTTAATTTATAAGCTGCCATTCAGAGGGCAACTAGAAAAAATTTGTAAAAGACTATTTCCTTATATTAGTGCATAATTAAGGGGTTACTTTCCTCTTTCTGACAATGTTTTGAGTTTTTTTTACCTTATTGACTGTTATTTAAATACAAAAAGAGTACTTTCAGTGTATCAATTCATGGCGGTACAAATCAAGTTTAGTGTCTGCCTCTGGTAGCCCCATTAACTCATTTCTTATAGTGTTATAGGGACTGGAAATGTTGGGGGCAGATTTATCATTCTTTCAAGCTGCACAACGCAGCAAGACACCTTGCTGCACGCAGCAAGACACCTTGCTGCACTGGGCGAAAGGGAAAGAGCAGGAATGTGCCGTATTTACCATTATACAGTCGCATTCTTGTCCTCTCTTAGCGCTGGCATACTGTTGGCTGCCTGGTGCCTGCGTTGTAGGCAGGGTTGCTATGCGCAGGAAGGGACACCGTCCTGCACTTAAACAATCTTGAGAGGCATTTTCCTCTTTCTATGTGTGCTGCAGAATGCAGCACATGTAGAAAGAGGAAAAAACGAGAAGTAAAGTTATTTCTACTTGTTACGCCTCACCTGGGGAGGTGTAGCATTTTGACGCATCCCCAGGCCTACCACGAATGGTAAATCTAGGAATGCACCAAAATCAATGGGTGGATGCGTGTGAACCCCCACGCTTCACCTATAGAACGCCTCTCTGCAGCAGAGTGCCGCAAGGTAGTGATTTGTGCTGCCTTGAGTTACACTAGGTTTTTCAAGCCATGCAGGGCCACGCAAGATGGCCTTGTGTAGTTCGATAAATCTCACTGTGGTTTTGCATTATCCTTGTCCCCCCTTTCGTGGCGCAAGGACGATGCAAAACCTTGATAAATCTGGCCCATTTTTACTTTTTTTTGTCATAACAAATAGTTTGTCATATTGAATTCTTCAAGTGAATCTTTTTTTTAAATAGGGATATTGGTGATTGATGTCACACATAGTTTAATAATGAAAAATATTTTAATTGCTCTGTACGCCAACAAGGCAACGTTTTTTCCTGAACAGGTCTTCCATCCGGGTCTGGCGCACTGCTAAAGGCAGAGAATTCCACAATTTAGGCACCAGGTAGCCAAACAAGCTCCTGCTCATGTGTACTTTCTTAAATCTTGGGACCATTGCCAGCATCTCCCCTGCTGATCTAAGGTTCCTCAGTGATACATAGGTCTAATAAACTGTTGCGACTAGCAAGGACCTTTGTTATTCAAGGCCTTGTAACACTAAGACAAAGCCTTGAATGAGTACCTCTGTCTCACAGGGAGTCAATGGAGCTGCTTGTACGCAGCCTCCATTGACGCATGCTTAGACAAATTCAGAATTAGTCATGCTGCAGCGTTTTGCACTCTTTGTTGTCTGTTAATCCTGCACTGCGACACTCCAAGATATAAGACATTACAGTTGTCCAGTCTCAACACTATCAAGGCTTGAACTACTCTCCTTCTTGCTGCATCCAGCAAAAAGCACAACATTTTCCTCATCATTTTAAGGATTCTGAAATATTTTCCCACTTGTGCAGTGATTTGGTTGTCAAATGACAGTTTTTCATCCACCCAAATGCCAAGATTCTTGACCTTGGGTTTGGAGTTGGGAACTGAACCCAGCTCCTTTGGCCGCCATGCAGTTGACCAGATGTTTGAAATGTAGCCAAGGTCAGAACCTCTGTCTTCTCAGCGTTGAGTTCAAGACAATTTGAGTCCTTCCATTTAGCCACCTATGCTAGGCAGAAGCATAAGGAAGTGGCCATATGATTGGAATTTTTTGACAGCATAATGATGAGCTGTGGGGCATCTGCGTTGGACACGGTTGTGACCCCATAGCTCTCGATTACATCTGCTAGCGGTCGCACATATACATTAAACAGGGTTGGGCTTAGTGAGGATCCCTGTCGCACCCCTTGCCTCAGTGGGAGCACCTTTGACTGATGGGGCTTCTGTATCACCTGAAAGGTGCAACCTTGCTAAAAAAACGCAACCCATAGCAGTGCTTTATGTCCCACCCCACACTTCCAGAGTCTTTCTAACTAGATATTGTGGGACACAGTGTCAAACATGGCACTGAGATCCAACAACAACAGTGCCGCCAAATCACCCACGTCCAAGATATGGCGGATCGCCTCTGTCGCCAGCAGTAAGGCTGACTCTGTGCAGATTGGGTCCTGTGTAATATGTTGTGGCTCTCTATGAAGCTCGACAGCTGCTTGTTGACAGCTTTCTCCGCAATATTGGAGAATATTGGCAGTAGCGAAACCAGAATAAAATTTTCCGGCTTGGTGGGGGTCTAGCAGTGGCCTTTTTTAGGAGTGGGACCACCACGGAATGCTTCCATCTCCCAGGCACCTGGCCAGAGGTCAGAGAGTCATTAATCAAATCACATAAAATTGGGTGGATCATCTCCAGTCCTCGTTCCAGAATGGATGAAGAAGCTGGATCCAATGGAGAACCTGATTGCACTGAGTCATATATTGCATCAGCTCTTCAGATTTGATAGACCTGAAACTTAGCAACCTTGGGCTGTCCAAACCAACACAATGTGCATTAATATGTGAACATTACACTTACAAATCTATCAACAAACCTTATCACTGGAAACACAAGTCTAAATCTGAAAGATAATTAGAAGGGAAAAGACTAATGCCAGTTACAGGCCAGCATATACACACTATTGTTACTGAATCTGTATTCTTTAATAGTTATTATCATTATGCACTATATCTAAGAAATATAATTTTTATTGTGCTAAGTATGCTCTAATTGCTTACGTTTGTCTTCTATAACGTTGAAGCATCACCACAAATGAAGTTCTTCATGTGCAGTGTAGAGATTTAGACAGGTCCTGGTTTCTGGTTGCAAGATTAAAAATAGTGATGTTAAAAATAATACAGTCATTCATTAGTGTTTCCACTCAAGGTGTTATGAGGTTTCACAAAACTATATGAGACTAAATATGATATAAATAATGTGACAATTTTAACATTTACATTATTTTAACTGACGATCATAAGCTGCGAAGTAACATATTTAGTTTGCTTTGGTGTGAATTGTGTAAAAGAAATACTGGATATGTAGAAATTTGCATCCAAGATAGTTGAAGGACAGTTTACTAGTGTTAAAGATCTTTTTTTTTCAAATATTGCTTTGAAACAGTGCCGATAGGGTTCATAATGGCAAGCATAGCCGAGAACGTAATAACCATGGTGGTTAGATCGACAATACAAAATATTTTATTACATTAGTAAAATAAGTAAAGCATATTCAAAGAAAAGTGTTTTAAAATTTGTGGTCTGTTTGGTTTATTCATAAAGTTTCCTCTGATGCGGAACCATAAATTCCATACACATACAAGACTAAGGGGCCGATTCCGATCTCGGTCGGAGGCGCACCCAATACCATTCGGTCGGGAAAAAAGCCATGCGAAAGCCTGTTTCCCGACCGAACCGTACTGCGGGTCCGGCCGAGCGAGTACGATGCGAGTCGCCGACCGACTCGTCCGGGCGACCCGACCGCTCCGACCGACTCGTACCCGGATCGTACCGCTCCGACCGACTCCGGTCGGACCCGATCCGCACCGCGCAATGGAGACGTTTTCCGGCCGGGTAAGTACGATGCGCACCTCGACCGCTCCGACCGACTCGCGCCGTCCGACTCGAACTCGCTGTCGGAGCCGTACTTTGAGGGTCCGTGTCGGACCCCCTGTACGCGTACCCGTGCGAGGCGCACACAGAGGGGACCCATGGGTCCCCCTACCTGTGCGTGCACGCCGCGAAGCGCTCCGCGGCGTACTCGCTGTGCAGGGCGCCCTTGTCCGCCTCGCACCCATTGAGGCAATGGGAGCCCGCGTACGCGTTGTACGACCGGCTCCCATTGAGTTCAATGGGAGTCCGACCGACTCGTGTCCGATAACATACGGACGCATCGGACTCGTTCGGTCGGACTGCACGGGTCCGATTCGGTCGGAAATCTCTCCGGGTCCGGCTCGGTCGGAGAAATTTCCGGCCCGAATCGGAATCGACCCCTTAATTGTGAAAAAGAATTTTTCTTTGTATACTGTCTAGTTATGTATAGCTGCTAGGCCTGGCCAAAATATTAATTACTGCAAAAACAACAAGGTGATAAAAGAAATGCCTGAATTATTCCCAGTCACTGGCAATTGCTCTAGGCCACTTTCAAGACTATTGCTTTTGCCCACTGTCCCATTCTAGACAGAGAACCACCTTATACAAATCAGTCTTCGTCCTGCTCAAATAGGCACAATCCAACCTGAACTGCCGAACCAGGTCTCCTTCAGTTGGGAACACAAGCAACCAGACCAGTTTCAACCTACTTAAGTCTCTTCAGTGAGGCATGGCTTGAGTCCTACGGCACAGTGAGCACTGAATCCACATCCACGCATGGCCAAGTGTGTGCCCAGATATGCGTCCCTTTCTCACTGTGCCACTGGAACCAAGCTATACCTGACTGAAAAGCCCCAGTCAGGGTAAAAACGGTCTTGGGTTGCTTGTGTTAAGCTTCAGAGTGGACCTGGTTTTGCAGTTCAGGATGGACTGTTCCTATTGGAGCAGGGTCTAGACTGATATGTATATGGATGGGTGAAATCTGAGCGGGCATGGTGGGCTAAAGAATGATGGATTGGAATGCTACCCTGAGTGATTGCCAGTGGATAGACGTATTGCAACCATCCTCCCATCATCTTCTGCGTGTTCAAAATGTTAATTGCATTAATGAATTTCATGCAATTTACGAATTTTGCATATCTCATTATTTGCATATTTTCTTGAAAGTACACATTACACACATTTTTTCAAATTGTTTTGCATGTGATAGGCTTGTTGGCACAGAAAATGTCTTGCCATGAGATTTGTTTTGCTTAAAACGTAATAGCATGTGAGACTTTTTAAGGCAAAGTGGTGCTCAGGTGAAATAAATGATGCGAGATATGCACAAACTAGCATAATTTCATAAAATGTTTCTGGAGCTTCTTGAAATTTCTTAAAACAAATTATATATATATTATGTGATTTCACACACTGCCAATTGCTGCCTTTAATGCAAGGTTTCTCGAATATCAACATGGGAAAGAAACTGTTATTCAAACACAAAGAGATGATGTTTGGAGGCTGAAACTTTTCAGACACTCACCCCCAGTCACAGATCTGGGTTGAATCCATCATCGTTCTTTAGCTCACATCGCCACCCCAGTTCAGACCCAACCAAACTGTTATTGTCATACACAATACCTTTTAAAAGAAAATAATGGGCACACTTAGGCACATACATGCTTCTATTTCTTTAAAGGAATATATGGGAAGTAACAAGACAAAGTCCTGTTATCAATGGAAAATGTGCATCTGTTATAGGACACATGGGATATTGGGTGAGTTTATAAGACAGACATAGAGATTTCCTTTAGTCTATTGACTGGAAAATAAAAAGTTCCTAAAGAAAACATGATTAAAAGTGATTTTCCCTAATGTTCAAACAGATGAATTAAAAAGCAGCCAGATATGTTGCCTTTGGAGACTGTTAAAAGCACCCAAGGTAGTTATTGTCAAAGCTAGACTCTAAGTTAAGAGGACAGAGAGTGTTGTTATTCTTGTGTGGAGCTTTTCACAGCAACAACAGCAGAATTTCTTAAAAGTATACATTCCTTGGGAAAATGATTGCAAGAAAAACTTATATTATAATATATGTATAATTGAAAGCTTGTTTTGATCAGTGGAACATAATATCAGAGGGAAGTAGCCACTGCTTTACTCATAAAAAAAGAAAATCAGGGCCCAAAACCTCACTGTGGAGACTGCCACTCCTCCCCCACACTGCTTCTGCCATTATTGATCTATGCTGCTCAGACCTGAGTCCATTGGTAATTCAGCCAGCTGCAACTTCTAGCTCCTTTCAGGACACTTATGGTACGTCTAGAGAACAAGTCAAATACACTTACAACTCATTAAACACCAAAATAATACATGTAAACAAATCTAATACACACGTTATAGTTTACAAACGATGAACAGTTAATCTACGGATATAGAAATATGCTGCATTGTGTTCTGACTAGTGATTTAGCGGGTCATTGTGTACTCACTCCAGTGAGTGAGAAAGCACAATGTTTCTTCATTGAGCCAGAGGTGTAGGGGGACCTCTGATTGCTCAGAGTTAACGTGGTCAAAGATGTTGGGCCTGATTTAGACCTTGGGGGACGCAGTATGTAATTTCACCATATCAGAGTTCTTTATTCCCACCATGGCAAGTGTACTCCGCCTACCAAATTTAGGGAATGTGTGTTGACCCAGATGACATCTCTTGCATTTCCAGGAACTGCTGTCACAGCGGTTGCTGTAACTGCATCGAAAGTTTGACAGACTGACGGAGCCATACGTTACACTTTCAACTTCTTTTTTCTTTTTAAAAAAATCCCTAAGCAGGAGTTTGTTTTTGAACTTAAAAAAAAGGAATGATTCCCTCACTATGGGAGGTTTCTTCCATGGTGTGAGGGTCATTTTACAGCTTTCACTGCCCGTTACCACCAGGTTTTACCTGGCGATGATGGACAGTTACAACTTGCCATTTGTCCACCCACCTCCAATGACCGTTATTCTGTCAGGCAATTGGACGTATATGTCAGCGGGGAAGTCAAGTAGTCTCCACCATGGACATATGGGAGATCCGCTGACTTTAAATGAGTCAAGGGGACCTTCAGTTTGGCAGAGATGGCACTCCATCACTGTTGCGACGGGGTAACTTCTCCATCAAATTCTAAATCTGGCCCTTTGTTTCTTGAAACATAACTTAACTATAGGCTTACAAATGGGAAAACTACTCATCCAAGTATGATGTAAATCGTCATATATATATAAGGAAGCTGGCACAGTCCCCTGAATTCTAAATACAAAGCCATAAGCTATGGTAAGTCTAATCTGCAGGCTACACAAATATGTATGTCACCTCAAACCATCCTTGTGAGCTGAGTTTTCTTAGTTCAAAATCGGTGAATTATCCTTAAACCATTTCTGGAAAATCATGCATCACCTTCAATATTTTTGTTCTTCTACAGACTGCTATCTCACTTTAAAATTCATTTAGAGATACCTTATGCTTCTGTCTCAGTTAAACGACTATATGAGATATTGACTCTGACCACTACGGGTGCTTCAACACTAAAAGTACATATTTTATTTATTTTTTAATTTTATGTTGCATGAGCACGACATGATGGCTGTCAAAGCGGCTTCCATAAGATCAGTCATGATACAAATAAACTCGAATTCATTGCAATGCATTTAACGAGAACAGAATTTCAAGTAGCAAGTTACAGTCAAGAAACTTCATTCTTTCTAACGCAGTTTAAGCTGAATGTGTAGGCAAAGACTTTAAGATGCGGGCATTAAGACTTATATGCAGTGCCTTCCCTTCAGCAAAGCCCCCTACATCTTGCCCTACATAATGATGCAGATAGTAGTCTTCACAGACTTATTTTCATCATATCATAGTGGCAACAAGATGTAATAAGGGGTCTAGAGCAATTGCATCTCACATTTCAGCATTACTAGGCGTTGCCATTGAAAATCAATGAGTGTTTATTATTTGAATGATATTGGTTATCATGACCAGGTGCATTGTAGTCATAGAGCTGAAAAGGGAAGGACAGCCATTTTTCCCTGTTTAACTTGGCCATGTCAATCAGACAAGGATTGAAATGTAGTTGAGGTATAGATGATGTCAGGATGACCAGTGCACCTGAGAGTATGATGCCCCAGCCATCAGCATAGCATCTGAGGGTTGATGTTATCACCCTGAGTTGTTTTCATCTGTGTATGCGATGCTGTACTGGGTAGTAGGAATGTGTGTAGTATGTGTCAGTGATATGAGTGTTGAATACGTGAATGAGGTGTTAGTGTGGGGTAGATATTTTTGTTTAGTAAAATTTATGTTAGTTTCTTGAGGAGAAAGACCTAAAGAATTTGTGTATGGATTATGAGTTTTCTGCACAGATTATGATCTCTATAAGAAAATGTACTATTGAAACTTGTTGATACATTGTAAAGAAAATAATAGTGTTTAAAAATAATGTGACAATACAAACTAAGATTGTTATGTAATTGCTTTTAAATAAGTGAACAATGAAATGAAATAAAAAAACGTTTTTTATGAAACTTATATCTTTGTGTGCAGAAATCATGAGTTAATGACCCGTCGCTATGCTACATATTAGCAAGTATTAAAGTATTTAAGGTCACGTGGGAGGTTGTTCATTATTTCTGGTTTATTTCCCCCTTACTCCCAGACCAGATGAGTTCAGTCTTTCAGGGGGGCGCTTTTTTTAGATAGGATTACCAGTGCACGACATGGCGGCCTCCGGAGGAACCACAAAAAATACAGTGTGATAAGGATACAAGATGAAGGCCATCTTCGTGAGATATTGCCCTGCAGTGCATTGAGATACTCGCCACTCCCAAAAACTGGCCCTTTAGGGGTTGAAAGATGTTGATTATGCAATGACAAATTGTAAATGAAATACAGAAACCTCATAAAAGGTAGGAAAGCTTAAAAACTCATCATAGATATTGCCACTTTCTAACTGCTTATCATTTTCAAACTAGGACAACATAATTGAATCGAAGAACTCTGTAAAAAATTGTCTTTTCCCTATCAGTCCCTATGCTTTATGTAACAAAACCATTAACAGCATTCAAGTTGACGAATTCACTGTTTTCAAAATAGCTTTACACTTTGGGATCTTGAGGACTTGCATTTTAACTGAAAGATGCAGGCGGTCAGCTGCCCGTGGGATGGTTGGGCACAGGGCCTAGCCAGAGGCCTGACCATGTGGCCAACCCCTTGTTGGGCATGGCCAAAGGCCAAAAACCATGCATAGCATGGGAGATGGATGAATATAATCAAAGTTTCCAGACATTCACTAAAAATAAAGTTTAAAGTAATGTTATAGTTATGTATGGTAATAGTATCTTAGCTTATGTAAGAAAATACCTGGAAATTCCCAGATAAAAACAAAGGTTAAAGTGACATTATAGTTAGGGTTTAAAATGAGATAAAAACTAATGTTTAAAAAACAAAAGCACCACCAAAGTTCCGCAGTTATTTGTTACTGAGCTAACTATACCTTTCACACCCACCAAGCATTGGTTACGACCTCACATAGTACATCACTCATGACATGTTAAATGCATCATTGATGAAATCACTGATGGCATCTCGGATGGCATCACTGATGACATTATACAATCATTGTGACACCAACCTATATGGTTTATGGACGTGAAGCAATTCAACATGTTACATGTGTGGACAATTTTCTATTCACCTTAATGGGATTACCCTCTTGCGGTCTTCACATGACCCTCAATTTTAAGAGGTTGGCAGATATATGTTTTACACTGAAAAGAAACCTTCTGTGAGGCTCCATTGACAACTTTCCGTAGTTTAGTAAAATACACTAGACGTGTTCCTGAGATGGGCACATTGGCATATAGTCTTAAAGTAATGCATACAACACCAATGTGAGATAAACCGTGTGTGAAAGTAGAGTGTAGTTCTTCTGAGAAAAGAAGCTCTAAAATGTATACTGAGTTTCAATACCTGAACCCATATTATGTATCGGGCACAGCACGTTTATGCCACGGCACAACTTTAAACAGGTGCGCTAAGAGCAGACAGGGACAGTGCTCCTATTACAATCAATGCACTGTCTCCAGGGCAGCCGCAAATCTGCACCTGACCTGGGGGCAGCACATTAGTGAAAGGTGAAGCAACTTTTTGAAGCAAACGCTCCCTCATTCAATGTGCAGTTGGTACCTACTTGCATTTCAAAGGAGGTACAGGTGAGTGCATTGAGCGACTGCACCTGCCAGCATAGGGATATCTGGGTGGTCAGTGGGACCCCTTTTCCTGCTTCCAGAGGGCTGCCCTCAGGGGCGCACATCTGTTCATGACCGCTATTTGGTGTATAGTCAATGCACCACTTGACGGCTTCTTTGCCTCTGCGCTACGTCCATAATATGGTGCAGGTGTAGAAACGAAGTATTTAGCTCATTTGCAAAGGGCCACAACCCTATGCATATGAAGGTACACCACCTGGGATAGTGTCAGCATCAAATGTGCACTGGCGCTATCTGTATTGCAGAAGGGGTGCACAAGCATCTGCTGCCTCATCTGTAATGCAGTACCCTGTGGGTGCAGACAATGAGTGCAAATGCATGTTGAGCCCCCGGGACACTTTATGTAATACTGCCCGTGATAGCTAATAAGACTTGTATTGTGAAATGTGGATGGTACTAAAATGTAGAAGTTATTGAAAACTTTTTACATTTGTCTGTGCTATTTTCATGACCATAGTTACACAGTCTGTAAACCTAGGTCTTTGTAGCATTTTAAAGTGCCGCTCTCCACCTATGGGTGCGTTATTTGAATTGATTTATCTGTAGGCAGATATAGCAGCAACAAATATCAGTCAACGTCAAATAATGAGTTCAATAATTAGTTTAAGTGCACCTTTAGAAGGATGAGATGGCATGTGTCCATGCCAGAATTCGAGCATTTGTCTTTTACCACACACACACTCACATACACACGCACACACACACACGCATGCACGCGTGCACACACACACACACACATACGCACGTGCGTGCACACACACACACATTTGCAGTGCATGTGTTATTCCACTTCAGTAACAATGCTGGCACTGTATCCACATTTTTTAAATGTGCCTTTAATAACGAAAGATGGCTTCTTCTCGTTCTTCTTGAAATATCCGATTGTGCACGCATAGGCACTAGCTCAATCATAATCAATTTGCGACAGCTGAAGGCTGCTTTCAAGAGGTTGTGCTCATTCGCTTCAGGTGATTTAATGATAATGATAAATATTCATATTTCGCGTGGCTACCAACTGACGGGGGCCTTGATGCTCTGAAATGAAATTCCAATTAAAAATATTGTAAACGATAGAACTAGCCAGACCATTTTCTGGAGTCTGCCTATGCATACAACGATTTCTTCTGAAGCAATCCTTTAAAAGCTTTTATTTCTAATCAGAGATTAGCCAGTGTATAGAAATTATTATGACAAGAACAATGACTTTAGAAGCAAGGATTGCAATTGCTCTGAATGCATAATCATAGACACACTCTTGATTATGATGACGTTTATTTATATTTATTCACAACTTCAATTGCTTGGTACTGAATGATCTGTCTTTTTCACCAGGGAGAGTGGAGAGATTTTGTATTATTTTTCTCAAGAAATATTAGGAAAGTGCATGGAATGTTACAATTGGCTCAGCCAATCTCATTTTTAAGATACTTGCACTACGTTGTGGCGGTGATCTGCATTCTATGATCAGTGACAGTGTTGAGCAGCAACTTGAAGCAGGCAGATACTGTTACCCACGTGTGTTTGTCAGCGCTCAGATTATGGAGATGTCCTAATAGCGTTATTGTCCTCTTGTTGTTAGACTTCAACAGCTATCAATTATCATTACACTCATTAGTGACCTCACCTTTGTTCTCAGGCCCATAACTGAAGTGCAGGCAATTAACAGAGGTAATTACCCTCTGCAGAGGGCATTACCAACTGTTAACCCCCTGAGCAGGTAGCAATTTTGCTTAATTCACACAGCTCCTAATTTTCAAAGAACTTAGTAAATTTGCATCTGGACGTTTAGTACCTTACCTGGATGTAGAATTACAATTTTTGCAAGTGCCCAAAAACTCTAGAAATTTAAGTCAGCTAACCTGTGCTAGTTGTGGCGTTGCAGGTGGAATATTACAAAAGTAATTTAACATTATAGCGTCCTGCCAAGTGGAATAGTGCTTCTTAAAGGCACTCTTACCATTTATTATAGGCCTAAGTCACAGGCAAGGATTAAAACGAGGGATAGGACCATTAACAAGCTTTGTAGCAGGTGCCAGAAGGTCTAAGATGTTATTGGAACATTCCACCCACTCAGGCAGAAGGTTCTTAAATAGAAAGAGAAATGTAAGTTCTCTACCTGCCATTATTGGCCCTTACCCTCCACATTGTCTTCAATGGAGTTCTCAACATTCTAATGTTCTAATATAGCCTTACAGCCCGCCGTAGCAGGCTACACCGGCTATTATGCTCCCATGTTAAAGACCCGAGCCGAAGTCGAGAGCCTTTAACGAGGGAGCAGGCTTTTAATGGCCGAAATAGCTCGCTATGGAGGACTATAAGGCTATTAGAACATTCCGCTCCTAGCGGGCAGAATGCTCTACATTGTACAAAATAAAGGCCTCACGGAGCCCGAGGGGGTTAAAATCCCTCAGGCTCCATGAGGCCTTTGTTCACATCAAAAGCTTTGAACAAAGGCAAACATTGGAATGTTGATGCTCCGGACTTCTACCAGCCATTAGAAGCACTCCATTGTCTTCAATGGAGCTCCCAATATTCCAATGTTCTAATGAGAATTACACTTTACTAGGGGGAATATACATGTGTATAATCTCACATGAAAAAACATGAGAAAATGCACTTGTGTATTCTTCCACCCTGGGTAAATATTTTTTCCATGAGTAACCCCCGTCTTCTACGTACCATCAATTATGGGGATGTTGTCCCTTAAAATATCCATCTGGCAAAGGGTGTCACTACTGAGCGTCACACAAGTAAATCTTTGCCCTTTTCCATACGGGTAATTGTGTCAGAAAGGGATTTGTAGTTACCCACAAATGGCTTGGTGAGGAGATGTGCATACATTTCCAGTGTGCACAACCAACTCTCTGAATAGGATAAGAGTTTTTGCATTCAACATTCATAATATTACCATGTTTGTCTGACTTACAGTGGGGCACATCATTATTGGTTGTTTTAAAACATGTAATTTGTGTGCACACTTTTATTGGCATGAGAAGACCCTCCCGCTTGAGGAATCAGATATAGTATAAGAGAGGACATGGTGGCATACATCAAGCAGTACATGCAATCTAATGTTGTAGACTACAGTTGAGTATTCTTAAAGTGCTGTATGTGTACTTTACTTTCCTTAAGGGCCATACAAGAAGAGGACAGGGGCGGCTCCTCCGTTGGAGTGTAGGAGCATTGCCCCACATTAAATACTCCCCAAAGCCCCAGAGATAAAAAATAAAATGGTAGTTCATTGCCATTTTATTTTTCAACCCCATCCTGAGCCAAGCGTCAGGAGGGGGGCAGGGCTGCTGCTGAGTGACAGCAGCAGGGAAGAGGGAGGGCTGCCTAATGCATTGTTTAAAGTGCGCATGTCTTTTTGGCCGGCCATCTTGCGACGGGCAGCCACATATGTGCACTTTAAACCTCTCAAGGCAGCTGTCTTAAGACAGCTGGGTTGAGAGTCAGTGGAGGCCTCCAGGGCACTGTAGAGCACCGAGTGAGGGTGCTCCCACCAATCCTGGTGCTGCTCACATGCTGCATGTGAGCAGCGCCAGGACTGGGCAAGGGAATTCCAGTATCCGCTTTCAGTTCCAGGATGAAGAAGATTCCGGAGCAAGGACGTCGTGTTCGGTAAGATATACATATTTTTTTATAATATTTTGCTTGCATGCGCGCCCCTCGCCCTGCCCCTCCCAGTAGATGTCATCTGCCACTTGAAGAGGACACTTTCATTGTATTGAGCATTTTGACTTCAGGATGCTGTTTTACTAATGATGAAAACAGCTATAAAAAAAACCTACACCTCAAACAGAAGAACTACTCACTTTGAAGCAACATTCACACAGTCAGTGCCAAAGGAATTAACCGCTTCACCGCGATCGGAATTCCGCCCAGGTGCTGGACATTCCGATTGCGGGTGTGGTCGTGACGAGCTCAGCTTGTCATGCGCACACGCCAACCGCGCAGCATGACGAGCTGAGCTCGTCATGAGCATCGAAGGGGTTAATAGTAACGTGAACATAACTGGCTCAGATGGATATGCCTGGCAGTGAGGGCATGAAAGTAAGGACTGCATTATAACAACGTTTACAGAAATCAATTGCCTAGAGCACCCAGAGTGTTGGATGTGATCTTTGACCGCTCCGCACCGAATCAAGCACCTAGCTTAAAAATAACAGATGTTGGATTTATTCATGCTTTTGTATAGCTAAAATGCTTAATACACGTTTTTACTTATCAAGACATTTTTAAAGAAACTTTAATTGAAAAACTTGAATTATCAATAAAAACGAGCTGTGATTATAATTTAACAGACCCTTTTCACTTTTGCAAGAGTTGACAGTATTCGGCAGTTGTCTAAAATGTCAGGACACGAAACCCTACTGATGCCTGTGCTTGTGTGTTAGATGTTATTTTCATAGCTGTAGCTAAATGTGCTGAGCTCAGTAATCCGTGAACAACTGACAATGATGCAGTCAATTGAATGAGATGCAGTCATTGAGACTTGACAGCTAAATTTAGAAGTGAAGGGATCTTGGTTTGAGACCTAAAAAAATAGCAGAGAAATGACAAGCGATCAGTAACTAGAACTGAACGAAAATAGGAGAGATTTTGAGAATTGATTCTATGAACAGGGAGGCCGCGAATGTGCCAAATTATAACAAAGTACCGCTTTAGATCAGGAGTCAGTCTATAGCTAAAGGCATTGACATAGTGTGCAAAGTAAAAAGTCCTCAGGCTTCGGCTGTCATTACAAACTGCTCGGCTTTCGACCTCCTAAGTTTATGATGTTACAAGAACCCCTTGATGGCAATATTGGACCATATCACACATTATTCATTACATATATTTACAATCGACATACCGAATGAGTAAATGTTTTCGCTCAAAGAAATAGCTTGCTTATCCAAGTGAGCTTTTAAATCACAAAATTACATAGTTCCTGCAGTATTAGCTAAAAGTAGAAATAGAAAGCGGGTCAACCAGATAGTGCCACCTGAGGCTGAAGGACAGGAAGCTAGGACTGTGATAAGTAAGATCAAGACTTAGAGCCAGATGTACGACCGTTTTTTACGGTCGCAAATGGGAAATCAGCCAGTTTGCGACCGCAAAATTGGTCTGCCCCATGTACAAACCCTATTTTGCGAGTCGGTAACCTATTACCAACTCGCAAAATAGGGTTTGTGACTCGCTATTAGGAAGGGGCGTGCCAAGGGAGTCCCTTCCTAATAGCGACTCACACTTCAATGTACAATTAATTTGCAACCGCAATTGCGATCGCAAAACACTTGCAGTGTACCACCTACTTCAAGTAAGTGGTAAGCCAATCGCAAATGGGAAGGGGCCCCCAGGGAACCCCTTCCCCATTGCGAATGTATGCGAAAATATTTTTTAAGAGCAGGCAGTGGTCCCACGGACCACTGCCTACTCTTAAAAAATGAAACAGAAACCTTGCATTTTTTTTAAAAATGCATCCTGTTTTCCTTTAAGGAAAACGGGCTGCATTTTTTTTTTAAAAACCTGTTTTATTTAAAAAGCAGTCAATGGTGGTCTGCTGACCCCAGCATGCCACCATCCCTGGGAGTGCTAGCCATTCCCAATGGGGATGCAAATTGCACCTGCCTCATGAATATTAATGAGGCATGCAATTTGCGACCCCATTTGGCATCGCAAACAGTGTCTGAGACACTGTTGTAAATTACATTTTGCAAGTCCCAAATTGCGAGTTGCAAAACGATGCAATTTGCATCTCGAAAAGTGTAAGGGTCGTACATTGGCCCTTAGAGTAATTAACATTACCAGTAAGTAACTGGCAATTACTTCCTTTTTCATCTTCCCTGTCCCTGGTCCCAGGAGTTCTTTCCTTGCTTTCTGATAAGTTAGTACAATAGTTTGTCTGAGCCATGTAATAAGAAAGAAAGGAGAAGAACGTAGAAAAGGAAAAGAAAAGTATAGTAACTTGTACAGGGAAAAATTAAATAATGGAGGAATCTTTGAATTGAAGGACTTGGAAGCAACAAAAAATCCCATTCCTTCAGAAAGCAAAGATAGTCTCTGAACATGAAAAAGCCCCTGTTTCCCCCATCTCCATATGTGAACAAAATGCCACCAAAAGGAGGACCGTATAAGATTGGAATTTGAGGTCAACTGAAACCAACAGGAATGGGAAACTTACAATGCCTTCAACAACAGGGTAAGAGAACAAGACGGAACGGGCAAATGCAAGCACACAAGTTTCTCAATAGCTGAGACACAAAGGGCCTAATTACGATGAATCCGCCCGACATCGTTTAAATACTGGGACCAACCGACCTCCTGTCGGTGGTCCCGACCAACCAATTAGGATGCGACCGAACACTGTTCGGTCACACTCCTATTCTTTACAATGAGAGCATGCATTTCAACCGGAATGCATGCTCTCATTGTAAAACAAAGAGGTGCAGTTAATCCCTGCACCCCGGGGTGCAGGGATCAACAGTCTCCAACCGGAGGCCATGCACCCATGGGGGCCCTGCTGGAGGCTACCAAAGTTGACTTCCGACAGTCTTTCATGTGTCGGAAAGGCCGTCACTGAAAGGCTGTCGGAATCCGACATTGTAATCCCTCGGACAGAAAGAGCCGCCCTTGGGATTACTGAAATCATTCCTAGTGACGAACGAGCTCTCCGAGCCCGTCGGAAGCCAGTTGGAATGACCGGTCGGATTCATTTCCGGCCGACACCATCATAATGAGTCGGCCAGAAAGGAATCTGACTGTCTGATTATGATGTGTTAGGAACGGCTCCGACCGACGGTCAGAGCCGTTTCATTACACATCGTAATCAGCCCCTAAGTTAGAAATGGATTTCATTTCCAAACCTCTAAATGGATGTAATGCCACACATGGGCTTTGAATAATAGATTGTGCTAACCATACAGGAAACCAGTCTCTCAAATAATCTAGTGCTTTAGATAGATCATATGAAGAAGAAATCCCCATATTTATGCTCAATTTTTCAAGATTACACCAATCTAAGGATGTGAGATTGATTTTACCAGGGCTGGCTTTAGCACTGGTGGTGCCTGGTGCGACAATATTTTTGGTGCCTCGACCCAATGACCTCTTCCTCGGATTCCCTCAAAACCAGCAGGCAAAAATGCACCTTTTCTCTCCATAGCCCCTCTCTCACATATATTTTATTTGTTTTAATGCGCTAGTAAAGGCTGACTTTACTTCTAAGAATTATCTCTACCAAAACAAACCCTTTTTAGCAACATTAGGAATAGACAATGAAAGACTGGAGAAAGAAAAATAATGTCCCAACTATCTTATGCAGTTTGCATGTAGCTCTTTGATGACAGTTCATTATACAATTGTTAGCTGTCACCTCTGACCCTAACAAAATGGAGAGAGTTGATATCAGTTTCTTACTTCCGAGGTCCAATTGTCTTATGTCAAAGTCTTACAAACTCTGAAAAAAAATAGGTGAACTCCAAACTGATTCTTCAGGCTGCTTCTGAACATAGTCATTCTTTGGGAGACAGTGGTGCGTTCTCTGCAGGAGTTGACTTGTGTAGGAATTTGAATGTGACAGGAGCCCCCACAGCCATTATTCTGTCTTTGAAAGGGCTGTTTTAAATTCCTTGTAGCCGAGGCTGATCCAAACGCCCTTTTTTAGCCAAAACCACAACCCCTTAAGGAAGGATGTGCTGAAGCAATTAGCTTTCTGTCTTCTGCCAACTCTTTTCACCAGATGTAGTTGAGGAACACACAACTTTGTACCTGAAAACAGCAAGTGCATTAACCTTGCTTTCTGCGATATGTCTTCCTTCCATGAACTCATCCATAGATTCCTTCTGGCAGCAAAGGAGGAACTTAAAACTGTTACTGCTGCGCAGAAAGAATCTAAAGAAATTCAAGATAAGAAATGCATTTGCTGTCCTATAATTGACATGGTTGATGTAAAATTAATACCCTGCAGGATCAGAACCTCTAATAGCTGTAAATTATTCAGGTGTTGGAAATCAGGACCTGTTTGCACTGTCCCCCCACTATTTGCCCCATTTGAGACCCATGGATGCTGGTTTTATGACTGTGAGAGTGCCCTGGGCTCTGCTCTGGGCAGGCCCAGGGCCAGTTCTATGTTCAAAACAGCCACTGCTATGTTGAAAACACAAGTGAAAACATACACTATGTGTAGGGTACACCTATGTTGGCATGACCTACTCTATAAGTCCATAGTAGATAATAAGGGAGGAGGATTAAAACTACCTTTAAGTCCCTAGTATATAATAGGGCATGGCAGTTTAGAGGCCAGCAGCCTTTGTTGCACTTGCATGTGTGCACTGCTGAGAGCCTGAGGTCATTTTAAAAGCAGCCCTGTGTTCCAGTACTGCTTTTAAATGCAAATTGTGCCCAAACTCGACTTTGGTGGTTGGGGCACTTAAAAAGTGATAATCTACATTATTGTTACATATTAGGTACCCCCAGGGTCTCCCCTATGTGTCCCAGGGGTGGGGGGACATGTAATTATAAGCAGGGTCCTAATAAAACATGTTTTACACCCCCTGGTGATAGAGAAATGGCACATTTCACTCACCCCCCATTCTTTAAAGAGCCTCCCAAAATCGACGTTGGTGCTAGGTCACTGTGGAGTGGGGATCTACACTATTTGTGCATATGCAGGACCCTCAAGGTCTTCCCTAGGTGTCCCAGTGGTGGGGGTCATGTAACTATAGTCAGAGCCTTTACAAAATAGATTTTATATGCCCTGGTGATGAAGAAATTGCACATTTCAGTTTCCCCATTGTTGAGACCTAGCCCCACAGGATAACATTGCAATAGTTATGAATGGATAAATATTACTAGGAATTGAATGCAGATATCCTTCAAGGACTTTAGGAAAATGGTATTGATAAATCCAGTAATATGCCATTGCTGGATTTATCCTAAATTGTACGGAAATGCAGTTATAAGACTATCTTGTCTGTAAACCAAAATTCAGCCTTCCTGCAGTCCTCCTTGATTGATCAGAGTTAACAGGATTAGCCAGGCTGCTTTGATGATTTAAGTGGCTCACCCATGGAGAGTCTATCTGCTGGAGAGAGCTCTGCTTCATAGGAATGCCAGAGCAGAGGGGAGGGGTCATAAAACATGAAGCTTCTAAAGGAGGAATAGGACAGGCAGGGAATGCCAGGTCCATCTGCCCCATCTCCTCTGACCCAGCCAGATGACAGGCTTAAGGAAGGAATCTGCAGATGTCAGAGGGAGGAGAGCTATGGAAATGAGTCATAGTGGAGGGTAGTTTCGCTAGCTCCTCTGCTGAGATTTTGTGCTATACTGAAATTTGCAGGAATCGTGCTTTCTGGGAGAAGGATATACCACATTTTGGGGGAAGTGGTCATGCTCTGGGTTGTTGCCTTGCACCTCATTGTCAGAAGTGCTCTCCTGCTTGACTCGAGAGAACACTGAATAAATATGTGAGGAGCAGAGCCTCTCAGATCTGATGCTTAAAACTAAGAGAAGAAGAAGGATTGCCAAACCAGAAACTTGATTTGCACCACCAGGCCCTGCATTGTGACTGACTGCACCTGCTGCATTATCTGTAATGACAGCCCTGTGGATGTATCTTACTTCAGAAGGATTACAGAGTGGACTCCCTGCAAGCTACAGGTTAACAGAGCTTCCCTGGAGCATCACCATCAAGAGTCCCCTGCCTGGAGTGCGTCCAGTGGATTTGTAAGAGTTTTGCCCAGGTGCATTGTGGGAATTGTGGTCCAACCTTTCAAGCACCATCTTGGATCTTCCAGACCCTTGGATTATGTTTTGGACACTTTGGAACCTCAAGAGGAACTTCAGGAAGAAGTTCCAGAAGTTAGGAGCAACTTTGGGAAAAAGCTCCATAAGGTGACCGATTCAACCGCGACCTGGCCCTGATTCTAGCTTCGTCCCACTGAAAAGCCCTGGAGGTCTGAATTCCAGAGTTTGACCAGGAGCTCTGTGAAAGTCAAGCTGGCGAACCCTCACCGAATCTGGCCTGTTGAAAAACAGCGAGGGCCCTTGAAAGAAAAAGCTATAGAAATGTTTCTAAGTCCAAGGTATAGCTTTGACTGTGGCCTACCGCACGGGGTATCCGAGAAGGGCTCCATCACAGTCGGCCTGAAACTTTGAGATTGTCCCAGTCAAGTGCGACCAGATGTCCCAGTGTGGCAATATAGGCTTTTAAGCACTATAAAGTGGTACTTCTTTAAAATTTCATATCTCCGGTTCCCTACATTGTATTTCTGTTGTTTTGGTGTCATTTTAAAGATACAAATATGTTCTATTGTTATAAATTGGTATTGAATTTTAATTGTGTGTTGTGTCTTAATTATTTACTGAATTGGTGTTTTTAAATCTTCTCATACCTGTCTCCTAAGTTAAGCCTGCCTGCTCGCAGCCAAGCTTCCAGAGGGTTGAGCATGGGAATAATTTATAGAGACCTATCCTGAGCCCTAGACCATGTTAATGGCCTTATTGGCAGTGGTAGAGGCATATTTACCACTACTAATAACCCACTTTCTATTTGGTGTTTAACAGTGTGGATGAGGACTTGTGTTTAAAAGTGCACCTTACAGTAGAGTAAACTAAGATCTTAAAAATCCTCTAAATTGTCTTAGAAGAAAACTTTTGAGTTTTGAATTTTTGGAGTTTGGACTAAACTGATTTTTAATCCATTACTTTGATTTTTCCAAAATTGTTCTAAGTCTGATTGATAGTTGTTGTGACCCAAAACTAGGGGTACCATGGAGCTAACCTGACTAAATTCAAGATGGCTGAGTGTAGGATACAGTGTAGGCTTAGGGGTTGCCTGCATCCAATAAAATTAGGAAGGCAGGGTTGCTTAAGACCCTGAAGCCCTGGACTAGGCAGCTGCAGAGATTGAAGGGTGGAGGGAAGTTGACCCTCCCCCATGTCAACCAGAAGGAGGGTGAGGATGATGCCTCCTCCAATGTTTCCAGTGTTTGCCATGTAATTCCAGATGGTGGGAGGACGGCAGGGTCCCTACTCAGGCACCACCACTGCCCCTTGCAGAGAGGCAGCTTGAGGCCCAATTAGCTTTAATAGCTTTGGAGCGGAGGAAACTGGAATTGGCGGGGAAGAAGTGGGAAAGGGAGGAGGAGAAAAGAAATGGTGGAAGTGATAATGATGAAGAGGCTGAGATGTCCAGGGGTGGTGGGTTTGACTACAAGCTTCCCATGGGTATAGTACACAGGTACACAGAGGTGGATGACATTGACAAATGTCTGACTGCATTTGAAAGGCCCCTTGAGATGTGGGGGGTCCGTCCCAAGCATTGGGGTTCACTCTTGTGGGAACTGATTCCAGTAGCTGGGAGGGGTAGGCTCCTGACCCTGCAGGCGGTAGAGTCAAAATCCTACTCTCACATGAGGCAATGCTTATTCAATAAGTTTGTTCTGACTCCAGTGCAGTACAAGGTAAAGCTCAGAGATACCCAGAAAGTGAGCACACGGCCCTGGGTGGACTTTGTGGACATTTCAGTGAAAGCACTAGAAGGCTAGATTGTTCGTAACAAAGTAAACACATATGAGGGATTGTTTTATTTGTTTTTGAAAGAACACATTATGACTCATTGTGCTGAAGAGAAGTTGCACCAGTATCTAATGGACTCAAACATGTCAGACTCCAGAGAGCTAGGGGAAGCAGCTGATGAGTGGGTGAGGACCCGGGTTCTCACCCATCACCAGGGGGAGACTCCAGAAAGGGGGGGTTAGGCTCACCAAAACCCAGTCCTGCAAAAGTACCACTCATCAGGCGTTAGACTAATGCATTTCAGTGTGGTGCTCCGCATCACTGCACTGAAATGCATTGTCACGCATATGATGCATTCTGCATTATGTGTCTTCTGAAGCGCTGTCTAAAACTGAGTAGTGTGGCAGCTTTCAGCGGGTTGCCCATGGCCTGCGCAGTGCTCCGACAGGCTTGGGACGCTTGCAGCTGAGCTAAGCCATGGGCTGCTGGCAAGCTCACTGCTCTACAAAAATGTATCTCATCAGGATGACTTCCGCAGCGCGGCTGAGTCAGACAGCCTGCTGCCTGAAGTCGCATGATTGTAAGTCACTGTCTGGCCGCCCGTGGCGCTGCAGTGGGACGTCACGTTCTGCTGCCAGAGCGGGTAGTTAAGTTGTCAGCGGCTGGCAACTGGTTTGCGCCAGCTGCAATCATCATGGTGCTTGGCTCGCTGCACTGCTGCTGGTTGCACCGGCCCCCTGAGGCTGTAAACTATTTTGGCCACAGCCCGTGGTGAAAATTCAAGTAATATTTGCAAGTCGACTGACGAACCGAGCCTGGAGTTCGAGTCAAGTGGACAGTAGAGTGAACAACAAGTAAGTAGACCACCCACCCTGTGTGGACAGTACACAGTGTGTCAGAGATGTGTTAAATTTGACATGGCTACCTGCAGTTGGAGTGGGTGGGTGCAGTACTCACGAGACCTGACTGTCATTTGTGAGTGTTGTAACTCACTGTCATGGATGATCTTGTGTTGGGGCCTCTCTCACATGACATTGGAAGGTACACTGCACTTCGTGACAGTCACCTCACCGCGGTGACGTTGCAACTGCCAGGTCTGGATCCATTCCCATGGCTTGCGGCCTTGCAACTTAGTGAGTGCAGCCGAGTTTGTTAATTACATTTGCTTTTTAGTGGCAGCACGTGATCAGCTAGCTGCCTGCAGTGCCGGTCGAATAAATAACTGAAGTTCTTCTGCCCTTGGCTGTTTTTTATACTCTTTCGGACTGAGGCAAAACACAGTCAGTCATGAAATAGTTCACTAAAAACACATCTTGACATCGAGTGAGATAGCCATTCTTAGAAAACCTGTTTCCCCAGTAGCCCCTTTGAAATATTTTCATGCATACAGTACCCCAGAAGCGGCTCTAGAAAGATGAGCGTTTCAGAAATAATAATCACTAAGCAAAGGTGGCTATTTGTTTTCTACACAGCATCTAATACGGGCAGGCACATGTTTCCAAGCAATCCTTTTTTGTTGGTAACGGAACTGAGTACATGAAGATCGGGTGATTTGACAAGGATTACACAATACTGATAAGTGGAGAGACCGACCACAATTAGAACACTGAGGTTTCCAGATTCTATGTAGGACAATGTATTCTTGGGGCAAGATCTTAGAGCTTCTCCTTGCTAAAATGGGTGTAATTTCATACATTTATATGTTTCCCTAGTCTTCATTACTTGATTTTGCGCACGAGAAAGTGTCACTCATAGTCCTTAAAATGTCACTCACAATTACACTGAAATTATGAAAATGTCACACATAGCAATCTGAAACCTTGGCAGCTATGAAAACCTAAGGAGGGTGGTGGTAAGAACCCCTCCGGGATTCTCTAGAAAGGAGGAGGGTAGCTCCCACCCCACCTCTAAGAAGCAGAGGCAGGGGGACCCAAGGCAGGAGAAGCAGGGAAGAATTGGATAAGAGGGTGTGTTTTGACTGCCATCAGTCAGGAAACTTTAGGGGTGACCCTGCCTGTTCCAAGAGGGTGGTTAGCACTGGGCTGGTCCGTTTAGCCATGGAGGAGACTTCCTCAGATGAGGAGTTCCTCCTAGCATTTTGCTGGAAGACAGAGGCAGATGGTAAGCTGTTGATCCCTGAGGGTGGGAGTAGGCACTTTCACTCCATTCAGGTGAATGGGATCCCTGCCATGGCCTGCGAGACACTTGTGCCAGCCACACTGTAGTGAGTGACATGTTGGTGTCCCCATACATGTATGTGCCAGGAGAGACAAGGAGAGTAAGGGTAGCCACTGGTGAGGTCACTACAAAACCTGTAGCCTTAGTTCCCTAGAGTGGGAGGATACCCGTAGCTGATATAGGGTGGTAGTCAGTGCAGACCTCCCTTTAGATTGTCTCCTAGGCAATGACCTCCCATTCGTTGGTCTGGTCCCGAATAGGGCGGTCGCCCAAGGTGCCCCACCAAAAGAGGAAAGGTAAGCCACTCTTCAAGAAGGTTTCAGTGGGCCAAGGGTACTCAGTCCCAGTAAGGGAGAAACCAAGAGTTGGCACTGGTAAGCCTTCACCTGCCCAAAAAGAAGTCCTGAGCTGTCAGGCAGCTGCCTGAGAGGAGGGTGTCCCCCTGCCCTGAAAGAAAGAAGAGTGGAAGGAGGGTGTACCCTTCCTGTACAAAACCTATGTTAGTCTCATGCACACACCCTAGCGCTGCGGCGCTAAGGTGTGTGCATGGCACACGGCAGCTGTAATCAGCGCCGGCGCAAGGGAAAGGGGAGGAGATAGCCATATCTTTGAAGATATGGCGCTCTCCTGCTCCCTCCCTCTCGCGCAATGCAGCGCAGCCTCACGGGGGCTGCGCTGCGTTGCACGACTTTTTCCTAAATCTCCCCCATGGTTTTGCGCCAAAAGTTAACGCCACTTCAAAGGAGGCGCTAGCAGGAGAAATGCGTTCATTTCTCCGTGCTTTTCCGACTTTCCATGCGTGCTGCACTGTGCAGCACGTATGCAAAGTGGGAAAAGCTTTGCATCGACACTTGCATAGTATTTTGTACAGGAAGGGTACCCTTCCTGTACAAAACCTATGCTACACTCATGCACACACCCTAGCGCTGCGGCGCTAAGGTGAGTGCATGGCGCACGGCAGCTGACATCAGCACCGGCGCAAGGGAAAGGGGAGGAGAGAGCCATATCTCTGAGGATATGGCGCTCTCCTGCTCCCTCCCTGTCGCGCAACTCGGCGCAGCCTCGCGGGGGGCTGCGCTGCGTTGCGCTACTTTTTGGAAAATCTCCCCCCAAGAGTTTTGTCTCCAAAATGTGGCAGAACTGCTCCGCCCTGCAGTTACCGAGTGCTTTATCAGCCAGCCTTTCCCGATTTTGGCAAAAAACTGTGACATTTTCCACCTGCTAAGAGGAAGTAGAAAGTGTAAGTGGGAGAGTTTGTGGAGGGTCGGTTGGGAGCACTGATACAGGGCAAGCCAGTATCTGTCTAAGGGGAGCCTTGTCCCCTCCCACCCCTGGACAACTACAGAGCTGGGTGGGCACTGGGCAATGCTGCTGCCTATAGCCAGGGGTGTAGCTTGGTCAATAAGATTGGGGGGGGGTGTGTGAGCATCAGATTTTCTGACAAACAGACTTGCATATAATGTTTGCATACATTAAAGGACAAGCAGGAATCATGAGAGGGGCCTAAGAGGCAGTGTAAAGGGAGAGGAATGCAGATTGGTGGGGGTACTAAGAGAGAAAACACAATATTTTGTAAAATAACTAATATTCTGAGGACTTTCAAAGCAAAGAGGGAAGAGTGTGTGTGTGTTTTTGTCTGTGTATGTAAAAATCCTGGTGAAATCCGACTGACATCTCACAATAACCAACTGAAAATACCTTACCCAACTATTTTTCAGAAAATACATTTATTAGGGGGGTGTAACCCTCCAAACAACCTCTCCTGAAGCTACGCCCCTGCCTATAGCCCCTGCCCTGCATCAACTTTGACAAGCTGCTGTATCCAGTCCTGGAATTATCGGGTCTGGAGTTTTCAGGCCTAATCCTTCTGGGACCGGACACACTTAGAATTAACTTTTGGGGCATTTCACCTGGAGTTATCGCTCTGTCTGAAATATCCCAACACACAATGAAGGCATAAGACAACAGAACGTGATGGATGAAGATGCTTGAGCCATTCCACTGCATAGAACCATGCACATCCAGAACCCTCAACACTGAGCTGTATTACAAGCGGGGGCCGGCTCAGGTAAGCGCGGTGGGGTGGGGCTGGGAGCGGCAGGGGGGGATGCTCACAGTCGACGGAATAGGTATTATTTATTTATTTAATTATAACCTATTCCTTCGTCCGTCGGCTTCCCCCCCTGCCGTGCCCTGCTCCGCCGCACCGCGCTTACCTGAGCCGCCCGCTGCTGTGTATTACCTGTGATGAGCCTGGCAGTCATCAAGTTTTTGAGCTGCGTTTTTTAAAAACTATTTACTGAGGAACTATTTGTTTAATAATAATATCGAAACAGAATGGTAACGCAGCAGTGATTTCTGTTCATCAGATATACAGCCCACATTTCCCTCAGCGGCACGAGGCACAGGATACCAAGCAGCAGTGAGAATACTGTAGCTTGAAAATGTTGGGGCATATTAGCAAGATCCACGTTAAAATTATCGCCGTTTTAGCGGCAGGAAACTAGCCGCTAAAGCGGCGATAATGGGCTTGCTAATATGCGTTATGAAATTCAATAGAAGCCCAGGTTAGATGTCCTGCACATCTAACCTGGGCTTCATTGAATTCCCATAACGCATATTAGCAAGCCCATTATCGCCGTTTTAGCGGCAGTTTCCTGCCGCTAAAACGGCGATCATTTTAACGTGGGTCTTGCTAATATGCCCCCTTATTTTCAGTCAGGTGCTCGGAGAAATCTTAATTATCTAGGTTTAGGTACTTTTCCCTCCTTCAGCAGAGAAGCCAGGAGCATCCTCGGTGGATTTGAAAAGATATGCAGCACACTTCTCCACCACTTTTCTTTCCGTCAGGTGCAATAACGGTGATTTAATTCCCAGGTCTCATAGTCCAGCCTGCACTGCAGAGAACCGCAGGTACTTTCTGGCTGGAAGTGTTGCATAATCGCAGTAGTAAAAACCTAGAGCTCTGAATCGTAATGGAACCAGTTTGTCATGAAGCAGCCAAGCCTGCACCGTGCATAGGCACATCTTCAAACTGCAATAAAACCCGAAAGCACTTGTAATAGAGAAGCAGAAGGATGTTTAAGGTGCAAAACGTGATGCCAGGCTCAACAGTGGCGGAGATGCCTCAACTCAGAAATAAAGGATATGTTTCTTTACAGAAAAGATATAATTCCCAGGTTTTCTATTTTGTTTGTTGCTAATTTGATTCCATTCTAGACAAAATTCTATTGAGAGAGCTGAAAGAAAAATAATGTTAGCGGTTAGAGGAAGTGCATTTCAGAAATTCCATTTTAATTAAAAAAATATGTAACTTTCCCATTGGCAAATGTACTGTTTTTTTAAAGGGTATGAGTTGTTCAAACTGTGATTATTTTCAGCTGTAAGGTACAAATATTAACACGCTACGTGACAAAGCTCCTTTTCAGGGCCATATTACACTTTTGCGGAAGTGTGCTGCAGACTGCACCCATTGGGCATGGGCAGTGGAACACTGGGTACATGATGTGGACAAAGCATTGTCCTGTGCCCTGTACTCATTGCGCACAACCAGATGCTATGTGTTGCAGATACTGAAACTGGAGAGACTCCCTGATGGGTCTGACCAAATGCCATGCACTGTGCCTTGTCTAGTTGGTAGTGGAAAGGTATAATCTAGTATCCCTGGGGCACAATCAAATACCATGTCCAGCAGGTAGTGAGGGGAAGGTAGTGAGGGGAAGGTAGTGAGTTTAGGGCATGAATTGGAGGTACACCATGTGCCTAGCGCCTGCCAAACACAGCTAAAGGCTACAAAACATCTGTAGTCATAATGGGGTATGGAACTCCATAAGTTATATAATTACAAGGCTGCAAATGTTCCCTAAAGTTCTTATGTTCAGAAAATTAGGATTAGATCTACAATTCAGTAACTTCACAATATAATTAAAAGAAAACTAAAACAATTCCAGAAAAAAAATCCTTCTGGACATGATCCAAAACCTGAAAACCACTGAATTTCACCATTTATCTGTGTTCTGAATGTACCAATCCCTATGCACAGCTCATGACATCACACATGAAATCACAAATTATATCATCAGAGGTGACATCATATAGGGTTATTAAATTATTTAAATTGGGATGGCACATTCTAGAGACGTATTTACATTTTATGAGTTCATATTAGTCTATGCGAAGATGCTGGGTCGCTATACAGAATAGAAAAGCAGATACTGGAGATATGAAAAGTTAAATTTGAAAATTTAAGGTACTTTTGGAAAAGAAGACGTAATTTACACTACATTACAACCCGTTTAGTTTATGTCCTGACCGTTCCTCAGTTATTAGTGTTTACTAAGCGATCTTGTAATGGTCCGAAGTAATGGGGCCATACTTTATCTAAAAATGGTCAGTGGTCCCTCAGCCTTGCTTCCCTGTATTTAAGCCCTGCTTCCCTGTATTAAAGCCCTGCTTCACTATTCAGTAATGAATAGTCTTACTCTAAACTTGTTTCAATATATAGAACAACACCGCGGGCATCTACCAACGGTTGGTGGTACTGTAACTTTTTGTTTCTCTGTAATCTTTTATTTACCATGCACTTTAGATCATGTAATGACATTTCATTACTTAACAGCACCAGTGAAGACATCTAACAATTGCTTCTCAACGTAGAGCAACTGCATGGGACACCAAGTAATGGTCAGGGATGCAGTGTTCTTTCTTTTCCATCTAAAACATCTGCACAGAAACATGGTAATAGTCAGTAGTACTACACCTTTGCCTCTATAGGCAAAAAACTGCAGAGACATCCAGTATTGCCAGTGATACTGCTACCTTCTTTCTATATGTATATCAACTGCAGAGACAATCTAGTAATAGTAATATTGCACCTTTCCTTCTCTATGTATATGAACTGCAGAGACATCTATCAATGGACAATGATACTGCAAGCTTCCTTCTATATGTATGTCAAATGTACAAACATCTAGTAATGGTCAGTGGTACTGCAGGCTTCCTTCTGTATTTATGTCAAATGTAGAGACATCTAGAAATATTAATATTGCACCTTTCCTTCTATATGTATATGATCTGCAGAGACATCTAGTAATGGTCAGTGGTACTGCAGGCTTCCTTCTATATGTATGTCAAATGTACAAACATCTAGTAATGGTCACTGATGCTGCTACCTTGCCTCTACAGTTATATCAACCGTGGAGACATCTATTAATGGACAATGATACTGCAGGCTTCCTTCTATATGTATGTCAAATGTACAAACATCTAGTAATGGTCACTGATGCTGCTGCCTTGCCTCTACAGTTATATCAACCGTGGAGACATCTATTAATGGACAATGATACTGCAGGCTTCCTTCTTTATGTATGTCAAATGTACAAACATCTAGTAATGGTCACTGATGCTGCTGCCTTGCCTCTACAGTTATATCAACTGTGGAGACATCTATTAATACTGCAGCCTTGCTTCTATATGCGTATCAACTGCACAGACATCCAATAATTGTCAGTAATTCTGCAACCTTGCTTCTATATATGAAACAACAGTGGAAACTGACGGTAATGGTCAATCGTACTGCAAATCTTTGCTTATATATAACTTTTTTGTGGACATCTAGTGATTGTCATTTCCGAACCACATTTTGGGAGAAGAACCATTAATGGCCAGTGGTACTGTAACATTTTGTTATCTATATTGTTAGAGAAAAAAACTCTTGTGATAAAATATTGAACACATCTAATGTGAGGGGACCAGAAAAGCCTTTGGTGATGTCAACTGTGATATCATGAGTGAGGCCATAAATTTAGTTTCGAGGGATTCGGTTCCTAACCAAAATATCATTCACATGAAATTTGTTCTGGAAATGTTTCTTCTTCATTTTATAATACTGATCTCAGAATCGAGCTATAGCAATCTTTAACAATTCTTTTTTTCATATTTTTTTTGTACATATTTGCATACAATGGGGCATATTATCAAGGATCTGCGATATTTATCGCAAAGCGCGCTTAGCGCTGTTTTTTTTATCGCCGGCTATCGCTGGATTTCTCGCCGTGATAGCGCGGTATTATCAACGCGTATCGCAAAGGCGATAGGAAATCCAGCGATAGCGTGTAGAACCAGCAATAGCGTGAGAATTCCAGCGCTAATGAAAAGCTTGCTAATAGGCAAGTGCATACTTAACCCAACAATCCACCCCCATTGACAAGATGGTTAAGGCAAGTTTTTTCAGGCGTTAAGTTCCAGCGATAAGCGCGGTTAGCGCGAATTTTCCTATCACTTCGCAGGCATTGATAATAGGGGGAAGTTGTGTTTGCGACTGTTTCAATGGAGTTTTAGTCAGGAACGCCTACTTTGCATGTCATTAGCGATATATATCGCTGACATGCTTAGAGGTTAAAAAACGGCCGCTATCGCTAATAAACTCACGCTAAGGCCCGTTAGCTGCAGCTTGTTAATAGTGTGATAAAAATATCGCCGCATTAGCGGCAGAAAAGTGCTGCTAACGCGGCGATAAAGGGCTTGATAATATGCCCCAATATGTCTAAGCAGATCGCCATTTATTAAAACGTTTTGGACACCACGAGGCTGAAATACAGAATTAGAAATGGCCTAATATGAAACCTTTTTTACAAACAACGGATTTGCACAACCCATGCCTCCTGCTCTCGCATTTACAATCCATTTCCCTTAATCCCCAGTCTCAGCTCAGAAATATTCTCATCATTGAGGCAAGTAAATGGAGAGCAGTTAAATGGAGAGCAGTTGGAAGCTCAGTTAGTCAATGCAGTTTGTATTCAGTCAGAAATTATTTGTTTGACCTTTCTAAATGAAACGCGTACAGAAGAAAAACTCGGGATGCATTGTGACTGCTCGCTTTCTATGGACAGGAAAGAATTGCAGCCCAGGCCCTTTGTGTATTTGGACAAAAAGAGAAAATGTGTTGTTGTGACAACAATAAAGTGTAATGTGCAACAATCTCAGGTCTGTATCCACTAAGGAAGTAATTACAGGTTTGGAGTATGTAATTTCTTGTCGTTGTGGGGAATGTATTGATAAATATATTCACAAACACAAATTTATTTCTAGAGCCAAGGTCTGCAGGGAAAATTACCCATGTTTTTATGATGCTGGGAGAACGGTAGGGCATTAAAACTAGCCATTGTTATAAACATAGTTCAGGGGACTAACTCAATCCTGAACTAACAATGATAGTTTGTTGTCAAAAATTGTTTTGCCCAGAATGTGTGCAGGAGGAGTTTCTTCACCAGTGCCTCCCTTCTTTTGTAAATGAGTGTACTGCATTGGAACTGATGGGGCCGAATTACATATCCTAATTTTACTCAGGAATGTCTGGCTGATGGTCTTTATTCAAATGGACAGTGTGGAGCGACATTACACCCCACTTCCCAGTCGCACAGCCAAAATTGTGATTTCACAATGATATTCAAATGTTCTCCTCCGTTGTACTCCGTTTTTATTCGACGTTTTATTCCAATACTTTTCACATGTACTCTCTTTTTTTCAACACCACATGCAGGATATCATGCTGTTTTCAACAACTTCCCATGTTTAAGCTGTGCCCATCCGGACCTCATTCAAGAACACGATACAACATGATTCGTCTGAAGCAGTTTTCTTTATTTTCACCCAATGCATTTCGGGCTTCATGAGCACTTCTTCAGGTGTAACTACAAATAATAATTTGAAAAAACCACCATTACTTCAGATATCCTAAATGTTACATCGAACACAGGTCATTCTAAACGTGTTACATAAATATACCGTAATCACATACTCTGTCAACACATTTGTTAAGTGCCATTTTTTGAAAATATTGTAAATAACAGAATTCTCAACTGCAAAATACGTGCCACAATTAATCGATGGAACAAATTATGCCCCTTCCCTACTTAGTAACTCTTAACCCCACAAATCCCCTCCAACTTCCAAGCCTTACTCTTGCAGTTTGCGCCTCACCAGTTTCACCCCCTTCTGTCAATTAGCCTGACAAGTACACCCTATCTCACGCACCATTCACTTGTGCTCCATCGTATTTGTGCACTCCTACAGCAACCCACCCACATCCTATTAAATTCCTGCAATCATCCTATCCACCAAACGAACATTTCTTATACTAATGCTCCCCCTTCATTCCTCGCATTCACACATTACGATCTCACCCTGTTCATGCGCTCACGTTTTATACACTCTCCCATTCCGCTATCCAATCTCCCCCAGTTCACACATTCAAACTTCAAACCAACGTCCAGACACCTCTATCCAAGCTCCTCACGTACCTGTGAAACTGCACACACGCTTATCCAAGCCTCCATTGAGGAAAAAATGTTTCCACCCCGTGTAACGGCTGATTTTTAAACCGTCACCCAACAGCATAACCCCTCCCTCATTGGTGCATATCAATTAACCTCCTGACTACTCCTCGATTGCCCTACGATAACACCTAATTCCAAAAACTACAATTCCCATCAGTCATTGTGTTCCACGTGTCAAAATAATAATTTTTGTTAAAAAAACAGCTGTTAGCACGAACGCAATACTTGTGCATTTGTATTTCGTGAATTAACATGCAAATATACATGCCATTGGTAGTTCTTATAAGCATTATTTACTCAAACTTGCTCCATAGACGTGATGTCATTCTATCCATTTGGTGATACTGACAATTTTAACGACGTTCTCAACTTCACTCGGTCGGGTGCAAACCATCAAAAGGGCAATTCTATATTACAATAACACATGAGAGGTGATGGGATGCACACCATACTTGCTCAATTCAACCATTATTACCAATTTTTAACCATAGTACTAGTCCGAGAATGCGTGCTCACTGGGTGAGTGCCTTGCCCTGGCACAGTGGTATACAAATGGACAGTGTGGAGCGACATTACACCCCACTTCCAAGTCGCACAGCCAAAATTGTGATTTCACAATGATATTCAAATGTTCGCCTCCGTTGTACTCCGTTTTTATTCAACGTTTTATTCCAATACTTTTCACATGTACTCTCTTTTTTTTCAACACCACATGCAGGATATCATGCTGTTTTCAACAACTTCCCATGTTCAAGCTGTGCCCATCCGGACCTCATTCAAGAACACGATACAACATGTTTCGTCTGAAGCAGTTTTCTTTATTTCCACCCAATGCATTTCGGGCTTCATGAGCCCTTCGTCAGGGGTAACTACAAACAATAATTTGAAAAAACCACCATTACTTCAGATATCCTAAATGTTACATTGAACACAGGTCATGCTAAACGTGTTACATAAATATACCGTAATCACATACTCTGTCAACACATTTGTTAAGTGCCATTTTTTAAAAATATTGTAAATAACAGAATTCTCAACTGTAAAATACGTGCCACAATTAATCGATGGAACAAATTATGCCCCTTCTCTACTTCGTAACTCTTAACCCCACAAATCCCCTCCAACTTCCAAGCCTTACTCTTGCAGTTTGCGCCTCGCCAGTTTCACCCCCTTCTGTCAATTAGCCTGACAAGTACACCCTATCTCACGCACCATGCAAATATACATGCCATTGGTAGTTCTTATAAGCATTATTTACTCAAACTTGCTCCATAGACGTGATGTCATTCCATCCATGTGGTGATACTGACAATTTTAACGACGTTCTCAACTTTTTATTTGAATTTGAAAAGTTTTATATAGCGCTGGCTAGACCCGGAGGTATCAGAGCGCTTTACATGAGGAAGGACAATTTTTTTCAAAGCATAGTTACAAAAGTTACAATAGTTTCAAAGCATAGTAGTTACATGAAATATATGAGTTACAGAAGCAAGGCTCCGGCATAGGGAAAAAAAGCAGGCAAAGGTAAAGAAATTCAGGGGAGAGAGGAAAGGAATAGGGGAGGTAGATATGGAGTGAGGGAGGGAAGGGGTAGGGGAGAGGGAAGGAAACACAACGGGGCGACGAGGAAAAAACAGTGTCCGATGTCCGGCTGGGTAGGTGACGGCCGAGGGGGGAACCAAAGCCAAACTCCTCTATAGCTGCATAGGGCAGCTCCACCGGTCATCGGCCAAAGGTTGCTCTGACACTCGGTCGGGTGCAAACCATCAGAAGGGCAATTTTATATTACAATAACACATGAGAGGTGATGGGATGCACACCATACTTGCTCAATTCAACCATTATTACCAATTTTTTAACCATAGTACTAGTCTCACCACATGGATGGAATGACATCACGTCTATGGAGCGAGTTTGAGTAAATAATGCTTATAAGAACTACCAATGGCATGTATATTTGCATGTTAATTCTGGAAATACAAATGCACAAGTATTGCGTTCGTGCTAACAGCTGTTTTTTTAACAAAAATTATTATTTTGACACGTGGAACACAATGACTGATGAGAATTGTAGTTTTTGTAATTAGGTGTTATCGTAGGGCAATCGAGGAGTAGTCAGGAGGTTAATTGATATGCACCAATGAGGGAGGGGTTATGCTGTTGGGTGACGGTTTAAAAATGAGCCGTTACACGGGGGTGGAAGCATTTTTTCCTCAATGGATGTTTGGATAAGCGTGTGATGCAGTTTCACAGGTACGTGAGGAGCTTGGATAGAGGTGTCTGGACGTTGGTTTGAAGTTTGAATGTGTGAACAGGGGGAGATTGGATAGCGGAATGGGAGAGTGTATAAAACGTGAGCGCATGAACAGGGTGAGATCGTAATGTGTGAATGTGAGGAATGAAGGGGGAGCGCTAGTACAAGAAATGTTAGTTTGGTAGATAGAATGATTGCAGGAATTTAATAGGATGTGGGTGGGACGCTGTAGGAGTGCACAAATACGATGGAGCACAAGTGACTGGTGCGTGAGATAGGGTGAACTTGTCAGGCTAATTGACAGAAGGGGTGAAACTGGCGAGGCACAAACTGCAAGAGTAAGGCTGGGAAGTTGGAGGGGATTTGTGGGGTTAAGAGTTACGAAGTAGAGAAGGGGCATAATTTGTTCCATCAATTAATTATGGCACGTATTTTACAGTTGAGAATTCTGTTATTTACAATATTTTTAAAAAATGGCACTTAACAAATGTGTTGACAGAGTATGTGATTACGGTATATTTATGTAACACGTTTAGCATGACCTGTGTTCGATGTAACATTTAGGATATCTGAAGTAATGGTGGTTTTTTCAAATTATTGTTTGTAGTTACCCCTGAAGAAGGGCACATGAAGCCCGAAATGCATTGGGTGGAAATAAAGAAAACTGCTTCAGACGAATCATGTTGTATCGTGTTCTTGAATGAGGTCCAGATGGGCACAGCTTGGACATGAGAAGTTGTTGAATACAGCATGATATCCTGCATGTGGTGTTGAAAAAAAGAGAGTACATGTGAAAAGTATTGGAATAAAACGTCGAATAAAAACGGAGTACAACGGAGGAGAACATTTGAATATCATTGTGAAATCACAATTTTGGCTGTGCGACAGGGAAGTGGGGTGTAATGTCGCTCCACACTGTCCATTTGTATACCAGTGTGCCAGGGCAAGGCACTCACCCAGTGAGCACTCATTCTTGGACTAGTACTATGGTTACAAAATTGGTAATAATGGTTGAATTGAGCAAGTATGGTGTGCATCCCATCACCTCTTATGTGTTATTGATGGTCTTTATTGCCTGCTAGTAAGTGTGGAGGGAAGAAAACAATTTACCAACTATACATTTCCCCTTCCGTCCAACTAAATAGCTACAGACCCAGAATTCAGTTTTTGTTGATTTATTACAAAGCCAGGAAAAACAGAATATAGACACACCTCAGAATCAAGGCGTAGAGCTACATGAAAACTAAAACAGAGCCCAATCTATGAATATAGTTCATACGGCACAATAGACACAGAACAATAAATTCCATTATGAGAACACAGCTGAGTATAGACACTGCGTCCAGATCCTTTTTCATTTGTATTTTCGAATTAAAGAACAATCTGTCCATACTCTACTTCTAAGTTGGCATCCCTTCCTAGTTCCCAAGAGAATTTCCCAAAAGGTGTCAGCACGTGTTGACTTCCTAAGAAGTGCACTCACGTTAAATGGGTCAAGTAGCGTAAAGCTACAGAGCTCGTTCTAAGATGCTCTCTTTCCTCAGTCAAAAGCATAAGTCCTGCACATCTGTCCCTGTGCCTAATACAAAAAGACAAAGTTACACCCCTAACAGATCACATGGTACATTATTCAGTGAACACCTTCTTTGACTAACTTTCCACAAACTCCACTTAATTTTACAGCTCCGTTCGCCGACCGTGGTTCCAGTGGCGGCTCTCATAGGGCGTGCTGCGGGGCGGTGGGGCGGGGCGGGGAGGGGCAGGGAGGGGGTAGTAACCTCAGACATACGACGGAACGGAGGAAAGTAATTATTACGTTCCTCCGTTCCGTCGTATGTCCGAGTTTACTACCCCCCCACCCAGCCCCTCCCCCGCCCCGCTCCACCGCCCCCGCAGCACGCCCTATGCGAGCCGCCACTGCTTGGTTCCCAAGTTTCACCAGGCACGGAAGGTGTCCTCCCTTCTCTCTGTCCGAGCTCTTCAAATTCATTCCTCTCCTCCCGTGTATCTCCTTAAATCTAAAATAACTAGGTCAAATTCCTGCACCTGCAGTAGGGGCGAAAGGAAAACTTTCTACACACATACATTTTAATTAACTCCTGACCTAAGAGCAAACGAGGAGAAGTGAAACTTTAGGAAAACAAAAGTTAGGCCTACAATTCGGGCTAACCTAAGAACATTCTTTAATGTGCTCACGTTACACAGGCCTCTATATGAATTTTATGACAGCGAATACATTTGTTTTACCTACTAAACATTATATACGTGCATAATACATGATTTCTCTAAATACATACGAAATGCTAATTAATCCTGTAAATAGCGTCACAATTTCATTCTACAGATTTTGATATGATGATATATAAACTTCATTTTAATATGCACAAAGTTCAACCAAACATTGAATATATGCGAGCGCAGTTCGTACATCAATATAATGCACCCTTACAATTTTAAGAGCGTTGAGCGCTCTATCAGCTCCCCCCTCTGATGACTAGTGTCATCAAACACAGCACTTTTCCTCTGCTATGTTCTCCTCGCAGAAAAGACCGACCTAAACAGAAATTGTAGCCTGTATTCCCTGCCTGAACTTCTCCAGATTCTTAAGGTACTGATAGTGACTGTCCTGCAGTCTGTCCATCTGCCTTTCCCGTCTCCTAAGGGAACTCTCAGCCTGTCTTGCCTTATCCCACTTATAAGCTCTAAAGGCACCCAACAATACAATGATACAGATCACGACTATTACAATAGGTTTCAGAATGTAAACAATAATCCCTTGTCCCAAACTTCCAAACCAGCTTCCAACCTTTCTAAATCCTTGGCCAATTGTATCCCAAATCCCTTCAGTTTCCAAATCATGTATGTTGTGGTGTATCTCAGTGATATTAATTATACATTTCTTTAAATCCTTACTATTATCAGGGATATAAGTACAATACTGTTGAACCCTCAGCAATTTACAGACTCCGCCTTCTTTTGCCAACAAAACATCTAAAGCAAGATGGTTCTGAAGCACCATAGCCCTTATAGAGACCATCTCCCCATCAACAAGCAATAAAGCTTGAGCTGTATTCACTGACAATTTGTTCACTAGTGTTGACAGCCTTCTAATCTTTACATCATTCAAAACCTCTCCCAAACTTGGTATCATGGTACCGAATACATCACCAACAATTTCTCCTGCACTCGTGCCACGTTTCTCTCTACGCGATCGTTTCACTTCCAATGGGCACAAATCTTCCACATGGAATATTTTTGGAAATACCACAGCCAAATAGCATGTTCCATACCAGTTTGGAGGCAATCGAACATGTGCGTTTCTTCCACATACAAAATGCACATTGGGCACTATGGTCAATTTATCCAATAACGCCTTCTTTATTGATTCTTCAATCAAGAAAATGTGCTCACATTCACTCTCTCCTACAAATATTTTGTCATAATATGTCTGTGGTTGTCTAATGCAAAGTTTCCCTTTTTGCTGCAAATCTAAAGCTATTGGACCCAGAACTTTCCTTTGCCTTATGATCTAACTCCTCTTGGGTCCATGGAATCACCTCATGCTTGGAATCAGGCCTAAATAATGTCTGTCTGTGCCTATCCTCTATTTGATCCACAAATTTCTTCTCTATGTCCGATAACATACATGTCAAATAATGTCGATGGGCATATGCTGTGTCCAAAGTTACTGTGGGCACAAAATACTTTGACATTCTTTCTTTCTTCTTATAATAATCATATTTGTTCAAATATTTTAGTACGGGGACCTCAGGGAGCACTACATCATAATTAGAATTAATAATATTCAAAGTGTGCTTTACTATAAAACGTACTCAGCAACACGCTACAAGTGATGCCATATGTCAGGGGTAGGTGATGATATCTAATACCCTCCTCTACTGATGCTGGCAATTGCATGCACACATAGCAATCCTTCACATCCATCATGTCCACGTACTCATACAATAACCTTGCGTGCGCATTCAACGTAAAGTCACCCTTGGAGAGATCTACATGTAATAAGCGACTAGTTTCTTTTATCATGTCCTCATCTGATTCTGATGCACCCTCTCTTATGTTTGGTGCAGAAGGTGTAGGTGTCCCTCGTTCCCCTTCTTCTACGACATTGGACTCAACTATGGATGTAATGACCACTACAGTAATGACTACAATTACCCCCACTATGAGTGGTATGAGTGTGACTCTCATGCACTTCTGCCTACGGTTTGAATTTCCAGACTCCATATTGAATCAGTTCTCCAACTTGGTGCAGGAATGAAATAAAAAAGTCTTTTCTTTTCCCTTAAGGATTCTGCACACAAAGTTCTTACTAGATCCCTTTTGGAATTTTGGAATTCTTCTGAATTCAGTTGAGCAATGATAATCTACAGTTCATGAATAGCCATCCCTATCCCTCTTTCTTCTTCTACTGAAAAGTCCCTAAATTTATTCTTCTTCCACTCGGGCCTAGGCTATCTTCTTTTAGAGCAATGATTATGTACTTTCTTTTCTTTATTCAGTTCAGTTTTCGTCATAAATCAAATCAGTGCCAAGAGCATCAACAACGAGTTCCAAGAGCTCCATACGAAACGCTGCCAATTCTTGAGCTGAGGGCTGGCGACCAAACGTAGGAAATGTGAGTTGATTTAGGATCAGAAGTCGTAATCCACTCAGCGTTGGAGGATCAGGGTACCATCAGAGACAAGAGCCCGAGAGCCTCGACTCCTGTGACTAACAGTTCAATGTAAATAATCAGCGTGGTCTCTCCGTGTCTCTCTCTTCCAGACCTCAGTCTCCCGGACCTCCCCGGTGCCTGCATCTGTGACTAGGTATGTCCACTCGGGAGCAGTGTACTTTAGACACGGCACTCGTTCCCTTTTTGATCTCCTTAGGCCTTCTTGTCTTGGCTCTGTGTCACTTTGCTCAGATTCAGAAGTTTCAGAGATGGGAGCGAGATCCTTTTCTGTTGTAAGCCTCAGATTCTGTCTTTCTTTTCTCACTGGCCACGTTTCACTTCCAGCCTCTGTTCTTCTTTCCATCCTGGCCTGTTCCACAACCGTCTGGTCAGCTGAATCCGACTCTACTTCGATTCCAACTTTTCCGTCTCCCTCGGTGTCTGTACTGGGATCTTGTGCAGTGCAATCCCCTTCAGCTCGACCCAGTGAACAGTCTGTTTCAGTAGTAACCCTCACAGCTTGGCTTGTCCTCTCTTCTGAACTTGCACTTTCAGCTGAATGTCTTTGATCAAGAGGAGCTGTTTCTTCTGAGGGCAGTCGCGGCTCCTGGAGGGAGTTCCGCCGGGCGGTGACGTGCGGCGGGGGAGGGACAGGGTGGGGGGTAGTAAAAACCGGAATCCGGCTGAAGACAGGTAAGTTAGCAAATAAATAAATAAAGCGAATTTCGTAGCGCGCTGCATCGCATTTGGCGATGCAGCGCGCGCTACGAAATTCGTTTTATTTATTTATTTGCTAACTTACCTGGATTCGGCCGGATTCCGGTTTTTACTACCCCCCACCCTGCCCCTCCCCCGCCGCACATCACCACCCGGCGGAACTCCCTCCAGGAGCCGGGACTGTCTGAGGGTGCTGGAACTCTGTGGGTGTGAGAAGCGTGGATCCAGTTCGGTAAGCCTCTGCACTTCACAGCTGTGCTAGTAACCAGGATCACTTGGTACGGACCTCGCCACCGTGCATCAAGGCAACTCTTCCTCACGTGCTTCCTGACCAAAACCCAGTCCCCCAGGCTTAGGTCATGCAGGAGATCTCTCAAGGTGGGTGCAGTTGCAGCCTCGACCTGGTGAGACACAGAATTAACCACATCAGCCAGTCCCTTGCAATAATCAAGAACCAAATCATCGGTGATGTTTATCAATGCTGTAGCTGGCACGGCAGGCAAACGCATCGCCTTCCCCATCAATATCTCGTGGGGGGAAAGTCCTGTTCTCCTATCTGGACTGCTACGCAAGCTCATCAGCACCAAGGGCAGCGCATCCGGCCATTTCAAAGACGTCGACGAGCAAACCTTCGCCACTCTCATCTTGATAGTCCCACTTATCTGTTCCACTAGGCCAGACGCCTCTGGCCTGTAGCTACAATGCAGTCTCTGATCCACTTGTAAGGTGGCACACAACAGCTTCATGATCACACTACGAAAGTGAGTTCCTCTGTCCGATTCCAATGAGGTCGGAAATCCGAACCGTGGGATATCCTCTCTAAGTACCAACTTTGCCACTGTAAGACTGTCACACCTCCTAGTCGGATACACCTCTACCCATTGTGAAAAGACACACACCACCACCAAAACGTATCTCAATCTTTTGCACCAGGGCATCTCGATAAAGTCCAACTGCATTCGATTGAAAGGACCTCCTGACCTCCCAATATGACTCAAAGCAACCACAGTTTTCTTTCCTGCATTCATTTGCTGGCACGTAACACACCTATGACACACTGCCTCAGCATACACACGAAACCGTGGATTGAACCATGTCTGTCGAAACACCCTCACCATGGCATCTCTTCCAAAGTGAACTGCTCCATGAATATGCCTTGCCATAGGACTCAACAAACAGTTGGGTAACACTGCTCTTTCTTCTGTTGACACCCAAATGCCATCTCCTCTTTTCTCACACCCTGCTCTAACCCATGCTGCTTCTTCCTCTTCGGGGACCTCTTCTTGGAGTCTCTTAACCTCATCCCAGGTATCAGCCACGGCCAACATCATGCTGAGCTCGGTCTTTTCTGTGATCTCTCCCACATATTCTCCGTTAAAAATACAAGCATGTATAGCACAAAAGCGAGCCACTTCATCGGCATAGCGGTTTCCCTTGGTGACAAAGTCCTCCCCCTTCCCATGTGCCGCACATTTCACCACTGCTATTTCCTTGGGTTTCTGCAATGCCTCTAGCAGCTGCTGTACATATTCCCCATTCCTGATAGGAGATCCTGATGACGTTAAGAACCCCCTCTGTGACCATAACTGCCCGAAGTTGTGAAATACTCCAAACCCATACTGACTATCTGTGAAGATAGTCACTCGGACTTGGTCAGAGATGAGACATGCGCGTATTAGGGCAATGATTTCGGCCACTTGGGCGGAGTATACTCCTTGTAAACAAGCAGCTTCCACAACTCCAGAGATAGTACAAACAGCTAAAGCTGCTCTCAAACAACCCTCATTGTCTCTTAAGCATGAGCCATCAACAAAGAGGACTAGATCAGATTCAGGTAAAGGTTCATCAACAATGTCGGGTCTGGGCTTGGTAGAGAGCTCAGTCACATCTAGGCAGTCATGTTCATCACAATATTTTCCTTCAATAGGTGGATATAGCATCAGAGTAGAAGGATTCAGCATTGAACATCTTTTCAAAGAAACATTTTCGGATGCCAATATAACTTGCTCATACTTAGTGAGCCTATTATTGGTCAAATACTGCATTTTAGTTCTCGTCATCAGGAGTTCCACTGAATGCGGGACATATACCCTAAGGGGATGACCCATAGCACCCAGGTCTGCTAACCGCTGTTGTCTGGTTCTGTACTTGTGCCACTTGGTAGGTTCTGTCTCTTGTGTGCCCGTGTCTGTCTCAGTGCCAATTTGTTGCCTCTGTCTCTTCTGTGCCCGTGTCTGTCTCTGTGCCACTCTGTTGCCTTTGTCTCTTTTGTGCCCATTTTCTGTCTTTATGCCTTTCTTGTCTGCTTTTTGTGCCCTTGCCTGTCTTTGTGCCTTTTTCTGATTTTTCTGATTATTTTTCCCCCTCGTGCCCGTTTTCTGCCCCTCTCTGTCCCCCTGCCGCTGCTGCCCCCGTGGCCCCTCCCCACCTGCCGGTTCTTGCTTCCCGCCTCTCAGCTGCGCTCCCCCCCTCTCCTATTTAATGGCAGCTGCTGCAAGGGAGTGTGAGCAAGACCTCTGACCCCTGGTCAGGGACCTGCTCTCCCCCCGCAGCTCCGCTCCTAAGTGCCACCACCCAGGTCTTCTAGCCGCTGTTGTCTGATTCTGTACTTGTGCCACTTGGTAGGTTCTGTCTCTTGTGTGCCTGTGTCTGTCTCTGTGCCACTTTGTTGCCTCTGTCTCTTGTGTGCCTGTGTCTGTCTCTGTGCCACTCTGTTGCCTCTGTCTCTTTTGTGCCCGTTTTCTGTCTCTGTGCCTTTCTTTTCTGCTTTTTGTGCCTTTGCCTGTCTTTGCGCCTTTTTCTGATTTTTCTGATTATTTTTCCCCCTCGTGCCCATTTTCTGCCCCTCTCTGTCCCCCTGCCGCTGCTGCCCCTGCTGCCCCTCCCCCCCTGCCGGTTCCCGCTTCCCGCCTCCCAGCTGTGCTTCCCTCCCCCCTCCCCTATTTAATGACGGACGATGCGCGCCAAAGGCGTGCCAAAGGCAAGCCCGTCTGCGCCCGTCCGCGACCCGACCGCGGCCAGCGCCAGGGACCCTGGTTGTCCGGCCATCCACCGCTACAACTCAGCTGCCCTCCTCGCACTCAACCCCGGAAGAGACAACAACTGCGAGAGATCGACGCCAAACACCACCCATGGCCAGTTCTCCTGCTGACACTGCTGACAATCCTTCACCATCAACAGCCCCCCTACGACCGCGGAGCCCACGCTGGACGCCCGCACCACCGAAGCCCTGACGTGCATCCTCCTCAACATGTGCTCCCTCCACAGACACGCCCCGGAGATCAGGGACCTGCTCGGCACCCTCTCGCCAGACGTCACCTTCTTCACGGAAACATGGACCAATGCCACCTCCACCCCCAACATCGCCACTGCCATCCCCAACGGATACAAGATCCAAAGAAAAGACCGCCCCCACCGCTCAGGAGGAGGATTCGCCATCACACACAAGAGCTCCCTCCAACTCTCCACCTCCAGCACGAGCGACCCCATCTCCAACACAGAGCACCTCCACTTCCAGATCCATACTAGCCCCAGAACCACGCTGTGCGGGACCCTTGTCTACAGATCCCCGGGCCTCTCACCTCTTCCGCCACCACCATTGCCGACCTCGTCGCACACCACGCCATCCCCTCCACGGACTACATCCTCATCAGAGACCTGAACTTCCACCTCGACAACCGCAGCGACCCCGACTCTACCACCCTCCTCGACAACCTCGCCAACCTCGGACTGAAGCAGCTCATCACCACCCCCACTCACAGAGCCGTACACACCCTAGACCCCATCTTCGCAGGAGGGACAAACATCCACTTCAACCACACCACGCAGCCCCTCTGGACAGACCACCACTGCGTACACTTCACCTTCAACACTACCACCGCACCCAAACCCGCCCCGCGCCCGCCACGAAGGAACTGGAGCAAGATCACAGAGGAACACCTCAACACCACCCTCCTCCACGACCCTCCCTCCGCCACGACCGACGCCAACTCCTCAGCCAAAGAACTACACCGCTGGATCTCCAGCTGCGCGGACAAGCTCACACCACTTCGCCACCCCACCAGACAACGCCCCCTGAAGGCCGCCTGGTTCACCACCGACCTCCAAGAAGCCAGGCGCTCCTGCAGACGCCTTGAGAAACTCCGGCGGAACAGAAAAACCACCGAAGACCAAAACAACTACAGGAACGCCATGAATTAATACCACCAGCGTATAAGAGCCACAAAGCGGACCTTTATCAAGAACAAAATCCACACCAACTCAAGTAACGCAAAAGAACTCTTCAACGTCATACAGCAGTTCACCAAACCCCCCGCAGCGAAGCCACGGATGTCACACCATCTCAGGACCTCTGCAACAAGCTCAGCTCCTACTTCCACCTGAAAATCAAGGCCCTCTACGACAACTTCAGCGAACAGACTCTAGACACCACCCCCGCCACACCACCGACAACCAGCCGACCATCACCACCTGGAAACCTGCCACCACCGAGGACACCTCCACGACCATGAAGAACACCCACTCAGGAGCCCCCACGGACCCCTGCCCACCGCACATCTACCACAGAGCCGCCGCCGCCAGAGCACCAGAACTAGGCCGGACCATCAATGCCTCCCTCGAATCCGGCATCTTCCACGATGACTGGAAGCGGGCAGAGGTCAAGCCCCTCCTCAAGAAACCCTTGGCTGACCCGACGGGCCTGAAAAAATACCGTCCCATCTCTCTCCTTCCCTTCGCAGCCAAAGCCACCGAGAGATTCATCAACGCCCAGCTGACCACCTTCATTGAAGAAAACGCCATACTCGACTCCTCCCAGTCCGGTTTTCGCAGCAACCACAGCACCGAGACCGCCCTCCTCGCCGCCACCAACGACATCAGCATGCTACTCGACCCGGGCCACACTGCGGCCCTCATCCTACTAGACCTCTCCGCAGCCTTCAACACCGTTCCCACACCGCACTCTCGCAGCTAGACTCCACGACGCCGGTATACGAGGAACCGCCCTCAACTGGATCCACTCCTTTCTCTCCGGCAGAACCCAAAGGATCAGACTCCCTCCCTTCCTCTCTGAACCTACAGAGATCAACTGTGGAGTACCCCAAGGATCTTCGCTTAGCCCCACACTCTTCAACATCTACATGGCCCCCCTCGCCGCCATCGTCAGACAGCACGGGCTCAGCATAGTATCTTACGCCGACGACACCCAGCTCATCCTCTCTCTCACGAAGAACCCCGAAGACACCAGACTCAGCTTCCAAGAAGGAATTGAAGACGTCGCAGCCTGGATGAGCGACAGCTGCCTAAAACTGAACTTGGAGAAGACAGAGGTCCTCATCCTCTGACCCTCACCCACCGCGTGGGACAGCTCCTGGTGGCCCCCTGCCCTTGGAAACCCACCCACCCCGACAGACCACGCCCAGAACCTCGACATCATCCTAGACCCCTCCCTCACCCTGACCCGCCAGATCAACGCCGTTGCCTCCACCTGCTTCAACTCCCTCCGCATCCTCCGCAAGACCTTCAAGTGGATCCCCCCCGAATGCAGGAAGACCGTCACTCACGCACTCATGACCAGCAGACTGGACTACGGCAACGCCCTCTATGCCGGAATCAACAAAACCCTGCTACACAAGCTCCAAACCATCCAAAACACCGCAGCCAGACTCGTCCTCGGAACCCCGCGACACGAGCACATGACCCAGTACCTACGAGACCTCCACTGGCTCCCCATCGAGAAGAGTGTAACCTTCAAACTACTCACCCACGCCTACAAATACCCCCACAACATCGGACCCAAATCCCTCAACGAAAGAGTCTCCTTCCACGTACCCAAAAGGAACCTCTGCTCCACCGACCTCGTCCTGGCAGAGACCCCACGCATCTGCAGAACCAGAGCAGGCGGAAGAGCCTTCTACATCGCAGCAAAGACTTGGAACAAGCTCCCAGGCAACATCAGACGCTCCCCCACCCTGCACACCTTCAGGAAGAGCCTCAAGACCTGGCTCTTCGACTGATCCAGAGCTGCAAACCCCCCCAGCGCCTTGAGACCCTCACGGGTGAGTAGCGCGCTTTATAAACCCCTGATTGATTGATTGATTGACCCATCACAATGCTTTCACATCTTTCAATGCTGACACCTGTTGCAGCACGGGATCTGAGACATCCGGGCAACGCAGAAGCCAATGGATCTAAGGTGGCTGAAAAATAGGCCACTGGTCTACGGGCACCCCCATGTGTCTGAGTTAGTACTGCCAATGCGCACCCCTCTCTTTCATGGCAGGAAAGCGAAAACGATTTGTTATAATCGGGCATTCACCAGAGCTGGAGCATGACATAGGCTCTCCCTTAGCTCCCGGAAGGCCCTCGGTCGTCATCCCATGGTACCGGATCGCTTACATCCTTACGTGTTAGTCTTAACAAAGGTTTTTCCTGTAGAGAAAAGTTTGGGATCCACTGTCGACAGTAGCCGACCATTCCCAAAAACATTCCGATTTCCTTCTGCGTCTTTGGAGTACCCATTTGCAAAATCGCCTCTATGCTATCTGGTGACACCGTTCTCTTTCCCTTTTTGATTCGATGCCCCAAGTACTGGACCTCAGGCAAACAGTACCGAAGCTTGCCTGGGGGCACTTTGTGTCCATTCTCTGCCAGGTGATTCAACAGAGCCACAGTATCTATCCTGCAAGCATCTTCCGTCTTTGAGGCGACCAGAAGATCATCGATATATTGGATGAGAACCGAATTCTGTGGCATTGTTAGACTCTCATGGTTCTATTTCAAAATTTGATTGAAGATAGACGGACTTTCTGTATACCCTTGTGGGATACGACACCATGTTAACACACGGTTCTCCAGCCGGAAAGCAAATAAAAATTGGCTCTCCTCATGGAGAGGTATCGAGAAAAATGTCTGGCATAGGTCAATGACCGTAAACCATTCAGCCTCACAAGGCATTTGAAACAAGATTACAGTGGGATTCGGTACCACAGGACAACATGGAATCACAATCTCATTAACTCTTCGCAGGTCCTGCACTATTCTATACTTGCCACTAGGTTTCTGCAACCCCATTATAGGTGAATTACAGGGGCTTCCTCTGATCTCCTTCAGAATGCCTTGAGCAATCATAGATTCGATCACTGGTGTTATTCCCGCCACTGTCTCCGGTGTTATCTTATACTGTGGCGTCCTTGGGATTTCGACATTTGGCTTGACCTGTATCTTAACTGGTTCGTCTCCTCGAATCAGACCTATCTCCTCTCCTGTAAAATCTCCCACATCCATTGGTAATTCTTCTTTGGTCAGCACAATGAACATTTCCGCACACAAATTCTGACTTGTCACCTTAAAGACAGCGTCGTCATCACAGGTCTGTAATTTCACCTACCTCGGAGTACAATAGATGGTACAATTTAGTTTACACAGACGATCACGTCCTAACAGACAAACCAGACTCAAGTCACACACTACAAACTGGTGTCGATCCTAAAAGGTTCCTATTCTCACGGGTAACTCATTTGTTAGAGCGTTGGTCATCTTCTGATTGGTAACTTCTACCACTTGGATTGGTTGTCCAGAAAGTGACAAATTGGGGACTACTGCTGACCTTACAGTAGATCGGGCTGCACCAGTGTCAATTAGAAACGTGATCGGTTGACCGTTGACATCGGCTTCCACAAATGGTCCACTCTGATCTACCTCTAGAGCTGCTCTAAGGGTGCAGTCCTCTTCCCCCATCTTACTCCTTCCTTGCAATTGATTCTGATCAGAACTGTTGGTCAATTCAATGAAGGGCATCTGCTGATACACATAATTCCCAGAGGAGATCCTTGGGGTTGAGGCACCTGTACCTGAGGTTCCGGACCTCCGCCGTACATGGACTTAGGTCTAGGCGCAGTGTTCAGACCAGATACCTGCACAGTTTCCTCATTTTGCATTTGAATAGCTGGATTTGAGCGACACTCGAGCTTCCAATGCCCGATTTTGTGACAATAATGACAAGCAATGTTTCTCCTCGGGTTAACCCACTCAGTTCCTGTCCCTGTATCCATTCCTCATCCTCTCCCCTGCCCTGGATGGACGTCATATTTTGTCCCATTCCTCGACCACTTCCTTGCCGTCGATCCATTTTGCCTCCATTCCCCTGCATTAGGTCTGTTCTTTCAGCATTCCTCAACTGCACGATCATCAACTTATCTTTCTTTTGTGTGTTCTCTACTTGATCACTACAGTACTGCATAACGCAGAATCTCATCCTCATCCACTGACTTATTCTGCCAACATATCAAATGTTGCTGAATCATCAAACTTATCTCAGCCCTCAATCCTAACACAAATTTCGAGACAAACTGTCCCATATCTTTTTGCTCAAGGGCATCCAAACCACTATGCTGTTAAAAAGCCAATAAGAGACTCTCGTAATAATCATGCACTGATTCCTTAGGCTCTTGGGTGGTACAATCAATCTTGAGCCAATCAATAGTTTGAGGGGCTACTTTAGACTGGAGCCATGTAATTGCCTGTTCGTATTTTTTCATCACTTCTGATGAAGGGCCATGAGTTACAGGATCCCTAGCAGGTTCTGCTGTGGGTCACTCAATCGCAATTTTGCATGCTGCCCAAAATCACCCGGGACCACAATGTCAAATAAGGTATTCAAATCTATCCATAGTACCTTGGAAATCTTCACAAACCGATCAATTTGTTTGCCCCATTCCGCAGGCTTTTCCCTCAATCGAGGAAAATCATTTGTAAAAGATGCCAAATTACCCCTGCTCCAAGGCACATGAACATACCCTCCATTCTGTACTTCCAGCAATGGGAAATTTCCTACTTTCTTCATCTCCCCTTCAGGAGGCGGACTGTCTCCTATTCCTTTCTTGGTACCTTTCTTTTTGGACCACCTCTCTTCCCACCGGTGCAGTTCTCTCCATGCCCTCATTCCTATGACTAGTTCTCGAATATGAGCTTTCAACCCTACTATTCTCTTCTCCTCCAATTCCTGATCAGTATAATTTAACCTGTGATTTCCCCGCAACATTTTCGTTTCAGTCAAATCCACATCGTACTTCCGGGCCAACTGAACCAATGCCTCATGATCTTTTGTTGCCTTCCTAGTGACATCTTTGGCCACAAATAGCAGCTCATCTGGCTCATATAGATTCACCCTTTCCAGCGGCAGGTTTCCATCGATCACCTCATCGACCTCTGCCTGCAATTTCAGCACATCCAACAATTTTGCCTTCACTGCAACTTCAATCCTTCCTCGATTCGTCACATTGCACGGTCCCTCCCTATCACAACTTCAACTTCTCCAGCCCTCTTCCGCCCCTTCAACTTGGACAATGGGCCGGCCTTCCCACTCACAACTCTGACTCCTCAATCGACTTTCCAATCCAACATTTGAGACACCAGGTCGTATTCTAAACGCCTCTTGTCTCATTTCTATTTCGGCTGAACTCCTTATAGTCTCCCATACTGGTGGGACCCACATTCTTATTTCTGACCTAGAATTTGCCAGTGCCCCTGTTTGCCTCACTTCTGATCCTGTACCCACCCTTGAAGGTTCTGCCATCGCTGGCAATGGGGTACTAGTTTCCACAGGTCCCAAAGGTGCGCTTGTCCCCATGGTAAGGCTTCCTCCAGAGATGGTGTCTTCACCCATTTCTGTTTGCTGTTGACTCCCACTTTCTCCCATACTCGGATTGTATATCGAGACTATGGGTCCAATGGTAACTGGCACCGTAAGGGCTTCTGGTAACCGTATGTCACAGTTGGCTCCTCTCATCTCAGTATTCCCAACTTCTGACCTTCCTGCCCCTTATGATCCTAGCGAAATCCTCCCCACTACTCTCGAACTTACACCTACCGGAGCTGATCCCACTCCTCTGGGCTTCCTTCCACCAGTTCTCGCTTTCCCTCCTCAGACTGAGGGTTGTAAGGTGGAGGACGCTCTGCCAACAGTCTGTCTAACAGGCTATCATCTGTGTCACTGTCAACTTCTGTATTTCCTGTCCGTGCACTAGCTCCTTGTACCAACAATGGATACAATCTCTCTCCCTCTATGGCAGTGGTTCCCAAACTGTGCGCCGCGGCGCCCCGGTGCGCCGTTATCAGTAGCCAGGGGCGCCGCGCACGATGTGGGAAAGATAGCGTCTGGCCATGTGTAGGCAGTAAAATATTATGCGTCTTTTTGAGGCCCTACCAGGGCCTGAATGCAGGATGAACATATTCCAGCTTAGCGCAAGATACGCAACATACAGGCGAGTTACAAATGCCACCTGCATAATGCGGATACAATGGTTTGGCCCAAGAGCGTACGTACGTGTTTTCGCAGACGTAGCCTCCGCGCCCTTACTGGCATACGCAGCTCGCCCGCCCTGTTCTGCATGCCTCGTGGGACCCTCTTCAGAAGTTACAAATAGGTATGTGCGGTCAAGACAGAGAAAAAAAAAGTTTATTAATATGTGTGTTAATTCCTCTACGCTAGCCTTCCTCTGTCTGACCAAAGCGACCAGGTTTTAACGTCCGGGCACCTCCGCCATCGTACACTGCTAACATGCTGCGCGTGCGGCCTCCCCCCTTCACGACCTACGTGTCTCTTCTCCGAGAGCCCTTGCCAAGTGCTTTTGACTTTCTAGAGTTATTTTATCTGGTGTTTCTCCCTGCATGACAGATCGATTAAGAAGACCCTTGTCTCGGTCCACAGAGCCCTTACCAGACGGGCGCCGGATCTCTCAGGGCACAGATGGATTTCTATGTTCCCTCCAGATGCCTTTGCTCTGCCAGTTCTTTTTTGGCCAAAATTCCTAGGATCCGGCATGCTAGCATCGGAGGCAGATCTTTTTCCTTTCTGGGATCATCTGCTTAAAATAAATTGCCCCCTGAACTCTGGACCATCACAGTCACCTCCTTGTTCAAAAAGAAACTAAAAACATAGCTTTTCAATCAAGTCTAAACTGCCTAGGTCCCCTGTGCAGCGATGTCAGAAGTGCAGAGCGCCAGAACACTCTCCAGAGTAATAGTGCGCTATAAACAAACAAACACACGATCACACGCACACTCATGCATGAATAAACACACAAACGCCGCGCACAGGCTTCATTTCTAACAAGCCCCATTTTCTTTCTTTTCCTACATGGGGAGACCGGAATCAATTAGGTGTCACAAACATGCTTATGAATCGCCTCGCTGCTATTATTGAAGTCGACATCTCCTCATCTGAGCAGAAGAAGTATTATGTATAATTCTGTTTTATTTGAAGGGCCTTTATTGTAGACAAAAGTCATATTGTCAGGCGTGCAAATGAAAAAAGTGTACTTCGTGTTTTTGTTAAGGGATACGGAAAAAAAAGAGAGATATATGCAAGAAAGATTCTAGAGATAAATGCTAGAACTACAGGTGGAAAGCTCGCGTTCCTCCCAGAGCCTGTCACATAAAGATGGTTCTTTCCCACTACAATTGTTATTTTCCAGTTGCAGGACGCATCCTCCCCGGGAGTTCCACTCCTCTTCTCTGACAGTTTTATGACCATGATGATCGCTTACAAATGTCCTTTCATTCATTCATATAGTATCTCTTCCTGGACACCTGCAATATTTCTTATTTTTGCGATTTGTGCTGCAGCTCCCGCTCCTCTTCTTGCAACATCTATTGCCAACACCCCATGCGTAGTTCTTGGCACAACACACCCAGCTGCAGCTCTGCCTCTCGCTGCATCTACTACTGCTCCTTCTTCAATGTACTGCATCTTCTGCTTCAGTTCCTGTTACACTCATTGCTGAAACCTACTATAGTTTGTTTTTGTTGAGTTCCTCCAGCTGCATGGTCTATTGCTGCATTCCTGCTGCATCTCTTGCTTCAGCTCGTCTGCTAGCAGTTCTGTAATTCTTGACTCAGCTTCTCCAGCTGCAGTCAATAACTTGCCTTCTATTGGATTTAAAGCTGTACCGTTGGTTTGTTTGCTCCAGCCCTCTTCCTGCAATTCCTGGCCCTACTGTCTGTTCATCTTGCTTGTGACCTCTCCTGCTGCACAACTTCTGTATTTCTTTTGTTCCGCCCTTCATACCCCCACATCTGTAGCATCCACCGATGCCCCTCGGCTATTGCATTTATTTGTTACAACTAGCAGCCAGACTCGCCATGAAGAAAAGAAAAAAACGCATAACTGCCCTTCACACACACTTGTGATCAGCAACTTGTAGTATTAATCAGGGAGGGTCATACATGTGTCATTTTAATTTGAAACGGCTCTGCCGTCTTTATGACAACTTTACTGACCAAAGCCGGCAGGACATGGGGGAGGCGTGGGAGGGTAATGTTGAGTTTTTATTGCAGGAGGGGTTGTTTCCAGCGCGTCATAAAGCAACGGGCGACCGTCAGGCAGGAGGCATGGGCCTGGTAATCCAATATGAAGGATGGTTCTTTGGAATGGGCTAAAGGCGCTAAACAGGTCTGGCTTTAATCATGTGTGAAAGTTTGAAAATGATTAGACCAGTGGGCTCTGCCAATATTTATCAGAGTCTTTGGCATGGTCCAGCAGGTAAAATGCAAATCCTGAATAAAACATTAAAAAAAAACTTGCTGCATTGAGGATAAAAAACAAAAAGGATTGCTTTGACCACAAAATGCATGTATGAAGTTATGAAGTACAGATTATTAATCTGTGTGCTATGGAGATTTAAAATGATCCCTCCTGCATTCCAGTGCACAAACTCCATAATAAAAGGTGAAATGCCAATGGCATGAGGTGAAAGAGTGTGCTCTGGGTGGGCCACCATGTCAAGTCAACCCAACAAATACGTGAACCACCGCACTTAACGAGTTTTTATTAAACAACTGTTATATTTTTATTTTGTTACAAATATGATTATAATACCTTCATTCTTCATTGCATCCCAATTAATTTACGGAAGACAACAGGAAGTACTCCCGAGGTCGGGCTTACATCACCCCCCCCCCCCCCACCCGCCCACCGGTAAAAAAATGGTGGGGAGCCACGCCAACTGCCAATTAGGTCAAGGGAGCCACAGGTCAAAAAAGTTTGGGAACCACTGCTCTATGGTATCAACCCTCCATTTCTTCAACTGAGCATCCCACCTGGCATCCTGATACGAGTTCATTGCTTTTCTCATCCTTCCCTGAGAGTTTTCTCTTCGCCTAGCTTGTGCTGCCCGCATCCATGCATCTAATGCCTCGAATTGTGTGGGTCTAGGTGGAGGTTTTAATGAAGACATCACCCCCCTTAATTGATACAACACATCCAATCGAAATGACCCATAGCGTGGGAAAGCCAATTCTCCTTCCTTTTCTGTAATCTTATGCCAATTTTGGAGCCACACTATTGTACGCAATCCTACGTTTGTTGCCATATGTGCCGGGGTGTCCTCTGGCGGGGCTTCTTCCCCATACCCGAGTCACTACACCTGAATCTCCGCTCCATAAGTCTCGCAATACCTTAAAACATCTCATTTTGAATTCAATTGTTACAAAACACAATTTTTCTCTTTCCGAAATTTTGCCGAGAACCCTCCAATCCCAGCATGGCGTTACACCAACTGGCCTATTACAGCGCGGCGCACTCTGACGTCACCGTTCTCTCTCTGCAGCGGTTCACCCTACTTCACAATCTCACCATGTACATTCGTTCTCACATTCACACAACCAAGTAACTGATTTTTCTAAAGCTACTAAACCAAGTAACACCTGTCAGGCAGCCACAGTAACTTACAGTTATGTAAAACCCAAGTAATTGTCTGTCATCTACAAGATCGATAGTATACACTCTGTCAAGAACATTCACACTCCGTGACCCACGACCTGTGTCAGTCACTCGAGTCACTGTAGTCCGCCCCTGGCCTGAGGTTTCCCACACGCGACTCTATTAGATCCACTCACACAAAGTTCCCTACCCCAAGTGAGCCATCAATAGCTCTTCACGACACCCACATCAATGATCAGACAATTACAGTACAAAGCTATCTCGGGATCTTGGACTTCTCTTGAGTCCGTTTTCCAAAAACCTCCTGATCCGCACATGTAAACCAATAAACTCACGTTCTCTTGACTATCATTCCAACTCCGCAAGACATCACACAATCAATTCAGCGCAATCTAACACACACATCATTGTTCATACTTACGCTACCGCTGTCTCCGCCACACCATCAATTTCCGCCGACCTCCGTCAACGCCTGCTGTCCTCTGCTCTCAGTCATGAGCTCTCTTTTGGGGCTCTGTAGGTCTAATTCTGTTCTAGATTTTCTAAGATCTCCCCTCACTGCTAGAGGCAACCATCTGTTTCTGCTACCAATTGGGCCGAATTCCATATCCTAATTTTACTCAGGAATGTCTGGCCGATGGTCTTTATTGCCTGCTAGGAAGTATGGAGGAATTTACCAATTATACATTTCCCCTTCCGTCCAACTAAATAACTACAGACCCAGAATTCAGTTTTTGTTGATTTATTACAAAGCCAGGAATAACAGAATATAGACACACCTCAGAATCAAGGCGTAGAGATACATGAAAACTAATACAGAGCCCAATCTACAAATATAGTTCATACGGCACAATAGACACAGAACAATAAATTCCAAAATGAGAACACAGCTGAGTATAGACACTTCGTCTAGATCCTTTTTCATTTGTATTTCCGAATTAAAGAACAATCAGTCCCTACTTTACTTCTAAGATGGCATCCCTTCCTAGTTCCCAAGAGAATTTCCCAAAAGGTGTCAGCATGTGTTGACTTCCTAAGAAGTGCACTCACGTTAAATGGGTCAAGAAGCATGAAGCTACAGAGCTTGTTCTATAATGCTCTCCTTCCTCAGTCAAAAGCAGAAGTACTGCACATCTGTCCCTGTGCCTAATACAAAAAGACAAAGTTACACCCCTAACAGATCACATGGTACATTATTCCGTGAACACCTTCTTTGAGTAACTTTCCACGAACTCCAATTAATTTTACAGCTCCGTTCGCCGACCTTGGTTCCCAAGTTTCACCAGACACGGAAGGTGTCCTCCCTTCTCTCTGTCTGAGCTCTTCAAAGGCATGCCTCTCCTCCCATGTATCTTCTTAAATCTAAAATAACAAGGTCAAATTCCTGTACCTGCAGTCGGAGCAAAAGGAAAACTTTCTACACACATACATTTTAATTAACTCCTGACCTAAGAGCAAACGAGGAGAAATGAAACTTTAGGAAAACAAAAGTTAGGCCTACAATTCGGGCTAACCTAAGAACATTCTTTAATGTGCACTTGTTACACAGGCCTCTATATGAATCTTATGACAGCGAATACATTTGTTTTACCTACTAAACATTATATACGTGCATAATTACATGATTTCTCTAAATACGTGCGAAATACTAATTAATCCTGTAAATAGCGTCACAATTTCATTTGACAGATTTTGATATGATGATATATAAACTTTGTTTTAATATGCACAAAGTCCAACCAAACATTGAATATATGCGAGTGCAGTTCGTACATGAATATAATGCACCCCTACAATTTTAAGAGCGTTGTGCGCTCTATCAGAACTAAATTAAGGAGCATTGTACTAATGTTGCTGAATGGGCTAGAATGATTTCCACAGACAGCATTTGGAATCTAATCATTCCGTCCTTTTTTTATTAGATTCAAGTACTACCAGTGCTAAGTTTAGGCTGCTAGGAATATGTAAAATTCACATAAATTGCTTGTGGGCAATTAGTTGAAATTTCATGAAAATTAATCAAAATTACGCCCTACTACATGATATGGAAACCCATCGTTTAGCGCGATATTTTAGTATGAAATGTATCCTTGTGTCAGCTTTTAACACAGACATATTTTTCACAAAAAAAGCACGAAAAAAACATTTGCGGTGAACAACAGCCACTAGTGCTCTGGTTGTTTGCTTTATTTCCACCGTCTCGCACTATATTTTTACCATGAATGGTGGTGTAACTATGTGACCAGCATAATGGCATAATTCTAGAAATTCCATGTAACAAGCTAAAGAGAAATCCCTCAAATTACATCAATTACAGCGGCGTAATTACAATTTTTCCTAGGCCTAAAAAATATGAAATTTTCATCACTGAACAATCTTATAGAGGATATTTGTCAACAATTAATTGAAACACGGAAAAATAGGCAGTATAAACAGTTGTATAACTACCAAATTAGCCATAAAGTGCTTCCACAAATTGTGCACTATAATGCTGTGCAATTTGGCATTTCTTGGCAAAATATTTTGTCAACACTTGCACATAATTTGGTCCTGCATAAATTCTCTGCCCCAATTGTAATGGGAGTCACTCTGAAATAAGAAAAAATTTAATATTATAATAATTAGTGTGTTATTGTATATGAAAGTGGAGTGTGTTTTCAGTTTTTGTATTTCATTTTTTGTTTGTTTTTGCTTTTCTATAATCTCAATTCTTGCACCCTTCTACTTCCTTGTTTCAAATGTCTCTGGGCCAGATGTACGACCATTTTTGCATGCGCAAACGGGTTTGCACAGGGGTGTTCCACAAGGGTCAGTGCTCTCCCCTCAGCTTTTCAACATTTACATAGAACCCCTTACCACCCTACTCAGGAAATCCAACATCCCTTTCCACTTATATGCAGATGACACGCAGCTATATCTGGAAACCTCCTCCATTGACGACATCCAGAGACTCAACGTCACGCTTAGAGAGGTTCAACATTGGCTCTCAAGTAACCACCTGAAACTCAATCAAGAGAAAACTGAAATACTCCTCATTTCCAACAAAGACGAAAACCCCCAAATTGCAGAATGGCTCAAAGCTATTGACGCCCTCAAGGGTAACCTCATCCTGGCGGATTCGGTAAAATCTCTAGGTATCACCCTAGACCCGAAACTGGACATGAAAAAACACATTACAAGATCCGCTAGAAGTTCCTTTCTCAACTTGAAATTACTGTACAAAATAAAACCCTTCCTCCCGCCCAAGGACCTGCAACAAGCCACCCAAGCACTGGTGCTCTCCAGAATCGATTATGGGATTGCAGCCCTGACTGGTACAGCAAAATCCCACCTCGCCCCCCTGAAAACAACCTTTAATGCAGCAGCCAGAATGGTCACCGGTACTAAGAAATTCGAACACATCTCCCCTGCACTCAGAGAACTTAAATGGCTCCCAATTGAGTTGCGAGCCAGCTTCAGAACAGCCTGCCTCACGCACAAAGCCCTGCACACAGGCAAACCGGAATACCTAGCCGCCAAACTCAAAAGGGCCGGACAGTCCAGGAACCTCAGGAGCGCCAACACTCTGCTACTCATCCCGCTGAAAACTCGCAAACAAAAAACTGCGGCCAAATTGTTTGCTGGAAACGCCCCCAAAATCTGGAACTCCATCCCCCCCACATCAGAACGATCCCCTCGTTTCCAAAATTCAAAAACCTGCTCAAAGTCCTCCTCCTTGACCGCTCTCGAGCAAACCGATAGGAGCCAAGGAAGTACCTTAGCCGGCATTCCACCTAACTTCTACTATGTGACCGGTGACACTGACTGATCAAGAAAACTTTTTGGATACTTGCATTGCTGGATCAAGAAAACCTTTCGGATACTCGACTTAAGGAATGTGGATTATTATTTTCATAACCAAGTCACTTCCCAGGACACTCTGCATATATTCTCTTGTGTAATATGACAGAACTGTAATATGCTCTGACGGTATAGGAGCATTTTTACTGATATCTCTATTGTATTTGTTGCTTATATGTTCATGTAACATTTGTGGTTTATATGTGCATGCAATGCTTGTTTGACCTGCTCCTTCTGCTCGATCACCCCTTTGTTCGATCCTTATCCGGCACGAACCCCTATGTTCTTCTATATTCTCTGTACTGCCTATTTGCACATAAGTTACTTGCTGTGAAGCGCTCTGATACCCTCGGGTCCAGCTAGCGCTATATAAACTCCTTAAATAAATAAATAAATAAGTTTGCGAACCCGTTTGCGCATGCAAAAATGGCATGGGGTATGTACAAACCCTATTTTGCGATTCGCAATTGTTTGCGATTCGCAAAATAGGGCTTTGCAACTCGCTATTAGGAAGGGGCGTTCCCTTCCTAATAGCGAGCGCAACTCTATGTACAAATGTTTTGTGACCGCAATTGCGGTCGCAAAACTCTCGCAAATTACCACCCTCTTCAAGAGGGTGGTAATGGGGTCGCAAAAAGGAAGGGGTCCCCAGGGGACCCCTTCCCCTTTGCAAACGCAGGGGAAATATTTTTTAAGGGCAGGCAGTGGTCCCATGGACCACTGCCTGCCCTTAAAAAATGAAACGAAAACGTTTCATTTTCTTTTTTTAAAAATGCAACCCGTTTTCCTGTAAGGAATTTTTTTTAAGTATATAAACAATTTGCACATCTCTTTGCACGAATATAAAAAGGAACATGACATTTCACCACAATGAATGAACAAGTACATACATTCTATAATATTTGTTCAAGGTAAATTGCCTCGAGGTTCTAATCAACCAAGGCAGTCTAAAAGAGTATTGGAGGGGCAGTGTTAGACCTAACATTCTTGGTGTGGTCTTCCCCCAAACACTTTGCCTTCACCCACCCTGCTCTTCTGAATTCAGTTGTGTTGTCATTAGGACTCTGCACTTTACCCTTTTTTGGGGGTTTTATTTGGTCATGTCATAAAACAATGCATCAAAGCAATTCATATAGAATAAAACATTAAAAAACACACATAGTCAACAACCGTAGAAAATTAATCAAATAAGGGCAAATATACCCAATTAATTCCAATCATTAATTCATGATAGATAAGTCCTTTAATTACTAAGCAGGCTAAGATTATGATATGATATGTTTATAGACTATACGGACATGCACGATTAGGAGATTAAGCAATTACTATATTCAATTGGGCATTATTGGCAGTGATAAAATCCCGTCTGAAAATTTTCCAAATCTTATCGAATTTCAGCAATGAGGAAAAGCCTCTTGCTGTAGCCAATGCAGATTCTAATTCATATATTTGATAAAGTAGAGTGCACCATTCTGAATCTTTATGGGCATTCTCTGACATCCACGCTTGAGCGATACAGAGTCGGGCAGATATCAGCATAATTGTGACCAATTGCTCCAAGCCTCCTTTAAATTCATAATTGACACCCATCATTATCTCTTTAGGAGACAATTGTATGGGAAGGCCTAAGCTTAATGACATATAGTTTACCACCCCTTCCCAAAATATTTGTAAACAAGGGCAGAGCACAAACGTGCAGAACATCGGGAGCAAAGAGGGTACACTCAGGGCATCTGGTTCTAACGGTCCTATCTATTGCAGGAGTTACTCCCCATTTTAGAATTACCACCGGGGTATAATATAAAAGACACACCGTACGTCAGTGGTGTAACTTAAGATTCACAGAGTGTACAGAACGGTCCAATAGATCTAAAGTCATCTGAACCTCACCAGCTGAAACTTCAGATGTGAGACGTTTGCTCCATTTTACTGCCAATAGTGGAGTATCATCTATATTAAACTGTGAGAGTGGCTGATACATCATACTTATAGTAGGTTTAATATCAAGCTTAAAATAATATGAAGAAAACTCTGAGCTATCGATGCCCCCCACATGCCCATGTCCCGTCCGGTGCACAGACAGCACTTTCCTTACTGTTGCACTCACTGGAGTGGGAATAGTAATTTTTACCCCTACGCTATCCCACAAATTTCCTACTGTTGCACTCACTGGAGTGGGAATAGTAATTTTTACCCCTACGCTATCCAACAATTTTCCTACTGTTGCACTCAATGGAGTGCAAAATGTAAGTTTAAAAATGTATAAATATTTTAACAATTTATTTTATAATATAATGTTTGTATTATTAGATGTTGTGTTATAGGTGTATGTATGTATATGGGTGTTTCAAAGGTTATATTGGGGTGTGAGGAGGTGCATCAGATTATCACGTGGATGATGTCATCAGTGATGTCATTTGAGATGTCATCAGTGATGTCATCAGTGATGTCACTGACCATGTCATGAGTGATGTAATATGTGACGTCATCAGCAGTGCATTGCGGGGCGCGAGTTATAGTTAGCTGGACTAACTATAATGGGGGAATTTCACCGGTTTTGTACGAGTGCAATGTCCAACTAACTATAACTGTCCCTAAAACCTATGGTTTTTTCAGTGAATTTCAAAGGTTTTTTAAATGCTAATTTGTAACTATAACGTCCCTGAAACCTATGGTTTTTCAGTGAATTTCAAAGGTTTTTTAAATGCTAATTTGTAACTATAACATGTCTGAAACCTACGGTTTTTTCAGTGAATTTCAAAGGTTTTGTAAATGACAATTTTTAAATATATTAATTGTTATATACATTTTTTTCATACTGATTTCCAAATTTTTTAGAAACAATTTTTTTTAAATATTTTATTTTTTAAATTACATTGTAATTACATTATACATTACATTACAAAAATACTTTCTCAGAATGAATTACTTTAGTTTAAATACTTTGCACATAGGCAATAGACTTTTAAGTACAGTAGTTACAGTTGTTGCAATGGGCAACACATTTTCAAACACAATGCAACATTCAGCTCAATGTGAATTTCTAGTTAAATGCAATTAGTTACTTTATGGATTACTTTTCTAACCACAGGACTGGATCCTAGATTCAGTCCTGGGACATCTCCTGTAAACAGTTGAGTAAAAGCGTTTTGGTTACAGTCGTGATTTTTAAGGAATATTATTGTACTTTAAAAGTTCACACTTAGAAACTTTTCTCATAGAATCACCAATGTTATCCTATGGAAGGAAATTCACTTAGAAGTTAAAAACTGTTATCGTTACTTTTTCTTACTCAGTGTTGGATCCTGGATCCAGCACTGGTGCATCTCCTGTAAACAGTTGAAAGAATGCGTTTAAGTCATACAGGCGATTTTTAGGAATATTTGTAGTTTGTGAAAATCGACACTTTGAAACTTTTCTGCTGAAAACCAGACAATGGATTCCTATGGAAGAAAATATAAGTTACTGGTAAGTACGGTTAAAATTACTTTTCAGGGTCAGTGCTGGGCTAAAAGATGCAGCACTGGGTTCTCTCCTGATAACAGGTGAGTAAATTGGAATTCGTACTTTGGTTGATTTTAGAGGAATATTATAAAGTTCCAAAACTCCACACTTAGAAGAATTTCCAAGTGAAACCAGTCAATGTTAGCCTATGAAGGAAATCCAAGTTACTGGTAAGTACGGTTAAAATTACTTTCCAGGGTCAGTGCTGGGCTAAAAGATGCAGCACTGGGTTCTCTCCTGATAACAGGTGAGTAAATTGGAATTCGTACTTTGGTTGATTTTAGAGGAATATTATAAAGTTCCAAAACTCCACACTTAGAAGAATTTCCAAGTGAAACCAGTCAATGTTAGCCTATGGAAGGAAATTCAAGTTACTGGTAAGTACGGTTAAAATTACTTTTCAGGACCAGTACTGGGCTGAAAGATGCAGCACTGAGGTCTCTCCTTATAACAGGTGAGTAAATAGGAATTCGTATTTCGGATGATTTTAGAAGAATATTTGCACAATGGTGAAGGGAGGGGCGGGGCCTGAGGTGACATCTGTGCAAACGCGCCCCGTGGCGCGTTTTAAGTTGGGGGATTAAGTCCCCTTGAATCCTGAGGGTCCCTAGGGGCCAACTAGCCCACCAGGAACCTCCAATATGCGCCAGGGGCTGCGTTGCAGAGACGTGTAGAGAGGCCACACCCCTTTTACACCTCTCTGCAACGCAGCTCTGTGGCGCTTTCTGGATGTACCTGTTGGGCTAGTTGGCCTCAGGGACCCTCAGGATTGAAGGGATTTAATTCCCCATCTTAAAGCGCGCCACGGGGCCTGTTTGCACACATGTCACCTGAAGCCCCGCCCCTCCCTTCACCACTGTGCAAACGCGCCCGTGGCGCGTTTTAGAGTTGGGGAATTAAGTCCCCTTGAATCCTGAGGGTCCCCGGAGTCCAACTAGCCCACCATATACCTCCAAAAGCGCCACAGAGCTGCGTTGCAGAGAGGTGTAAAGGGGCGTGGCCTCTGTACACCTCTCTGCAAGGCAGCCCCTGGCGCATACTGGAGGTTCCTGGTGGGCTAGTTGGCCCCAGGGACCCCCAGTATTCAAGGGAATCGTTCCCCTCTGCAAACGCGCCAGGGCGCGTTTGCAGAGTGGTGAAGGAAGGGGCGGGGCCTGCGGGCCCGATCGTTTTAAATTATTATTTTTGTCCCCTGAAGGGGGCTCTGTGGCCCCCTTCCTTTTTCCAGTTTTTATGCCCTGGGGACCCCATCCCCCAGGGCCTTACCCCTTTTTAATTACAAATTTAAAAAAAAACGGGAAGGGGCCGCGTGGCCCCCTTCCCTGGGCCTGTATTGGCCTCGGGGACCCCATCCCCGGGGCATGGCCTCGATTTGTTTTTTTTTTGTAGGGAGGGGGCTGCGTGGCCCCCCTCCTCCAGGCCATTTAAGGCCCCGGGGACCCCATCCCCCGGGGCCGGCCTTTCCGATTTTTTTGTTTTTTTGGGGAGGGGGCGCGTGGCCTCACTCCCGGGCCACTACTTGCCCCGGGGACCCCATCCCCGGGGCTGGCCTCTCGTTGGGGACTGTGGGGGTCCCCAATCCCCCACAGTCCCGCCGGCTCCCCGTGTCCTACGGGAGCCGGCATTGCTACACATGGGGAGCAGCTAACATGCTGCTCCCCATGTGAAAAGCTATCGGCTTTGGATATTGGAAGAGAGAGCAGGTTTCCCTGCTCTCTCTTCCAATATCCAAAGCAGTTTGCAATGACAGGACGGGAGCCGCGAGGCTCCCGTCCTGTCATTAGCAAGCAGCAGTGTCCCGGGGTAGGCACCCGGGACACTGCAGGAGCCGGCCCTGGGGGTGGTGGTCCCCAGGGCCATCAAGGGCTCCAGGAGGGGGCCGCGCGGCCCCCTCCCATTCAGTTCACAGCCCCGGGGAGGTGGTGGTCCCTGGGGCTCTGGGAGTCCGTAACGGACCACCATATTTAAATGTTTAGTGCCCCGGGAGGTGGCGGTCCCGGGGCATGTGGAGGCTGGAGCCCCCCACACAAGTTTTTAATTAATAAAAAAAGCCCGGGGAGGTGGTGGTCCCGGGGCTGCGGGAGAGCTCAGAGCCCTCCCGCACCATTTTAAAAAGCCCGGGGGTGGCGGTCCCGGGGCTTGGAGGCCCTTGAGGCCCCCACACGTTAAATTATCCCCCCACCATGCCCCCGGGACTTGTGCCACCCGGGGCAAATACCATCGAGCGCGGGAGACCGCGCTTCGATTTTTCGGCAGGATTCGCGCACCCTGAGCGCATCCTGCCGATTTTTAAAAAAATATATTTTTTTGCCCAGGGTGTCCTTGTGGGACCCCTGAGCAAACCTAGGGGTCAGGGTGTTTCTACCCTGCCCCCTTTGTGCGCTTTGCGCACTTGTTTCTGTCCCTCGGTTCTACCGAGGGACAAAATGGCTGCCAACATTTCCTGAATCGGAATGTTGACAGCCAGCTGACAGCCAATTAACATGCAGCTCGTGATCGGGAGGGTACGCGGACCCTACTCGGCCATAGATATCACTATCTTTTTACTTTTGATTTTCTCAGCAACTACTGAACGGATTTACACCATTTAACAAAAGGGTTCTTTCTGAACCAAGAACTACCTCTTTGCCAAATTTGGTGTAATTCCGTTCAGCAGTTCAGGCTGTAGCCGTGTCTAAAGTTTCCTATGGAAAATTGCATGGGGAAAACGCGTTTTGGGACCCCCTTTTTTCTCGGCCCCCGCTTGGCGAATCCCCTTGAGACTTTCAGGGTAGGAGCGGACCGGAGCGGGCCACAAAGTTTGAAAATTTTGCGAAGATACGACAACCGGCAAGAGAGTTATTTCAAATAGAATGTCGCGGATTTCCTATGGATAATAGGTTGTAACTATAACTATCTACTGGCGACCGCCAGTAGATAATATATATATATATATATATATATATTTAATAGTTAATTTCTATATATTTATAATATTTAAAAAAAAAAAGTTATTAGTTAATTAATTGTTTTAAAGTAAATAATCATTTATATTTTAAATTTTATATATGTGTTTAAAGTTTTTAAATTAAATTTGTTTATTATATATTTTTTAATGTATATTACATCTAAGACATTTTTTTATTTTTTTTTATTTTTTTTAATACAGTTTTATTGTCCAAAAACATCTCTGCAATGCACATCCGTACGCCAACAACCCTGGGGCCGGCGGTGTACAAAAATAAGGCACCTCACACAGCTTCATAGCCCACATCCCGGAGGTCGGGCAGCGTCACATTTAAGGGTTGCAGCTCTTTGCAATATATAGTGTGTTACTGCTGTGCACCAATGATCAAAAGACATTTACAACATTAATAACAAACCAACCAAAAGATGTCAGCCCAACCTGCCGTTATCAGGACACTGACGTAGCTCATTCGCTGTCGACCTTGTTACCTTTGTCCGGCTGCCTATCCGCACCCCCCCAGCGACCACTGCCGGTAATCACAACCATCTCACACTTGTCTCCTGTCCAATCAAGCAGTCTGGGCTCCACTGTCTTCCCCACAGGTGATGTGCGCTCGAGGACGTGAAGCTGCGCTGTCCTCTATAGAGCGTGAGCGCTAAGCGCCTTCTACGGGATCTGTCGTTGTCCCCTCTAGTGGGCCTCCTTCTTTGCTTTTCAAGTATGTAGTGTATAGCCCCCAAAAATTCTTTGGCCTGCTCCGGGGCGGGAGTAGTTCACTAAAATTCTCCGATTGTGTACAGCAATAAAGGACATCCTGTGTCCACTGTGACAGTGTAGGCAATGGACCCCTCATCCAGCAAATCGCCACTCTACGCCTTGCCAACAGCCCTAAGTCTACCATTCTGCGGACCGCTTTTGGCAGTGCTTTGGAATAGCCCAGCAACGCCAGTGCAGGGTCGGGAGCTATTTCCAACTCGACTATCAGACTGATCTTACGGAATACTTTTTCCCAATACAGGGATACACCCGGGCAGCCCCACGCTAAGTGCATAAAATCTGCCATCGGGGTGCGGCATCTGTCGCATGTCGCTTCCTCCCGTAGTCCGTACCTATGCAGTCTCTCCGATGTATAGTACACTCTATTAATATATTTAAAGTGTATTAGTCTGTGTTTACCGTGCAGTGATATTCGTTTGGTGTTATTGCAGCAATAAAACCACATAGCATCGTCTATCGTTCTGCCCAGGTCTCGTTGCCAGGCCAACCGAGCCTTTGTATACTGAGTTGCTCTGTGGGACATTGCTAACCTGTATAAGTTAGAGACGAGCTTGCGGGGAGACCTAGCTTTTATGAGGTACGACAATTCCAGTACCTCAGGGGGCTCGATCAAGTCATCCCCCAATTGTTGATGTAGCGCCCTGCGTACTCTATGGAACTGGAAGCGCTGCAGTAGAGTAGGAGATTCAGTATTGCCCGCGGCCTCGTCCCTTGTCTTGACCGGCGCCGCCCGTGAACAGGTCTCCTGCTTTGCATATGTCTAGTGCTTGGAGCGCTTGTATGACCCCTCCGTCTCTGCAGGGCGCCAGCCAGACCATCCAGTCTATTGGCATTTCCGGGAGTATAGCAGTGCTCCCGCCTGGTGTTGCAGCAGACCGTGCCATGCATGCCGTGTCGAGTTGAGGGAATCCAGCACCCCCGTCCTACGATCCACCGGCTCAAAAATAATGGCCGGGAGGGGAGAGGGGCAGCAAAGATCTTTTCGAGTCTAAGGTACGGTATGTTGTCCGCACCATGGATCCAGCTTTGTGCGTGCGCTCCCTGTGCTACTCTGTAATATAACTCTAGGTCAGGTGCGCCCAGTCCCCCAGGTGGTATGGCAGGGTGAGCACTCTCCATTGTACCCGTGCCTGCTTGCCCGCCCAAGCCAGCCGGGTTAATAGTTTATTGAGTCTGACAAAGAAAGAACGTGGCAACACAATTGGAATATTTACAAACAGGAAGAGGAACCTGGGCAGCACCACCATCTTCATTATGGAGACCCTGCCGAGTAAAGACAGTGGCAAACCTATCCAGGTTTCAATATTATCCTCCAGTTTAGCTACCGCTGTACCATAGTTCTCACGGAACACAATATCTGAATCAGTGTGTAATCTAATACCAAGGTACCTAACCGAGTCATCAGACCATTGCAACGGGAATTCCATCTCCATTTGTGTGGTGGCTGTGGAAAGCGGGAAGGCTATGGATTTGGTCCAATTGACCTTTAATCCCGATAGCGCCCCAAAGTGTACAACCTCCCTAAGTACCGGGGAGAGATTATTTTCGGGGTCCCTCACGTAGAGCAAGGTATCGTCTGCATACGTCGATATTATTATTTCGTAGTTAGGAAATCTGATCCCTCTATGACCATGATATTCCCTAAGCGCACATGCCAAGGGTTCAGCAATCAGAGCATAGAGCGTTGGCGACAAGGGGCACCCCTGCCGGGTTCCCCTGAAAATAGAGATCGTGTCAGTCACCAGATTCCCCAGCCGGATGCGCGCTGTGGGGGCGTTGTACAATACTCCTATCATTTGCAAGAAAGCCGGGCCCAGTCCCATTCTGGTCAGCACTTGACGCATAAAGGGCCACTCTACAGAGTCGAAAGCTTTCTCCATATCTAAAAACACCGCCAGTGCTTTCGTGTCTTGCCGGACATGCTGCATTGTACCGAATACCGTCCGCAGGTTATAGGTGAGGTTCCGATCTGTTATAAACCCTGCCTGTTCCGGGGCCCACGAGTTCCGGGGTCACCATGGCCAATCGATTCGCTAAGATTTTTGCGAACAACTTTGTGTCCACGTTCAGCAGTGACAGTGGTCTATAAGAACCGCATTCATCAGGGGTTTACCTGGTTTTGGGATAGCAACTAATATTGCTTCCCTCATTGATTGCGGCATCACACCCGTTCCACACAGGTCATCAAAAAGCACTGATATGTGGGGAGCAGTAGATCCATAAAGGCCTTGTAGAAGCCCACCGTTAGGCCATCAGTCCCTGGGGCGCTAGACGCTCTCATGCCTGCCAGTGCCTCCGCAATCTCATCCTTCGTAATGGGGGACATGAGGAACTCTCTGTGTGTGTTTGCTAGGAAGGGTAACTTTATGTGTTCCAAATAGTCTCGGATTTCCCCATCCATGTTTGACATACGTGTGGCATACAATGCCGAATAGTATTGTTGGAACCTATTCGCAATATCTTCTTCTTCAGTTAATAGGTCTCCCTCTTCCGATCGAATCTCAGTAATCAGAGTTTTACTACGTTTGGCTTTCAACATATGGGCCAATACCGAGCCCGGGCTATCTCCCTCACCTTATGCACGCTCTGTGGCATATTTACCCAGATGTTGCACTTCACTGTCCGCCGTCTCCTGATATGCCTCTAGCAAGCCCTTCATGGTATCTGTGACGTCCTCTCCTCCCCCAGCCGCCCGGCGGGCCTCCAATTCCCAAGTTGCCGCTCCAAGGTCGACAGCCTCTGCCGAATGGAGCGAAGAATCCCCGAGTGTTTAGTCATAGCCATCCCCCTAATGTACACTTTAAAAGCTTCCCACACCGTCTGGAAACTGTCCACTGAGCCAATATTGGTTACAAAAAACGTTTCTATAGCATCTGCCATCTCTTCTTTGAAGAGCGGATCCAACAATGAGTAAGGGGGAAGCGCCACATGAATGGAGGAATTGTTTTCTTAGGTGTGGACAGGACCAGTAAGAGTGGTGAGTGATCTGACAAAGTGCGCGGCAGAACCTGACATGTACGAATCTGGGGCATGAGTTCCGTCGATGCTAGCCAGTAGTCAATTCGTGTGTGTAGATTATAGTAAGCGGAATAGTGCGTAAATCCGCCCTCTTGTGGATGCGTCTCCCTCCATACATCGGCAAGGCCCTTGCTAATCATGACGCTGTCTACAGTTCTGGCCGCCGTCGCCGGCCTCCTCGTCGGACCCCTGATCTATCCAGTGCCGGATTCCGAACCAGGTTAAAGTCACCACCCCAGAGGATATGTGTCCTCCCGCAGTCACTTATCGTGTTCGCCAACGTTGTGAAGAACTCCGGGCAATCATAGTTGGGTCCATAAATGTTAACTATGAGCAGATCCAACCCCCTGCCCTGGCATCTGGAGATCACAAACCAGCCCCCAGTGTCAGCGTGCAACTGTCGGAGCTTGTAGTCCGATCTGGGATTAACCCAGGTCATGACTCCTCTAGCATGTGTTGTGAAACCTGCTGCGTCAACATTACCCAGGAGGCCTCTAGCCCGCATCAATGGACTATGCAGAGGGAGATGAGTCTCCTGAAGTAGGGCCACGTCTATATTATGCCTAGTTAGGTAGCTCAGCACTTTACGTAATTTACGATGGTCATTGAGACCTCTCACGTTCCAGGACAGTGCCCGGAGGGAATCCACAGGTCGCGGAGCAGCCGCCCCACTAGTCGTCGCCATCATGTTTTTCGAGTGTCACAGCGTGTTCCAACCTATGTGATCGGCATATGTAGTGCACTACGTGCATCAACTTGGCTGACATCTCTAACATCAAAAACAATCTGAACATTAGCCCCCCCCTACCCCCCACCCACAGCAGACCACCCACAACTCGGTCGCGCAGCATCCCCTGTACCCACCACCTGCTCCCCCCCCCTAACTAGTTAACAGTGGTAGTGTTTAGCACGCGTGGGCAGAGGTCGCTCTGTGTTCAGTAGTCAGCTAAACGAAAGCTTTCTCCTATCCCAACCCCACACCCCGACTTTTAGTGTCACAACCCTCATACTAACGCATTTCCCCAGCATGTATGCGGGAGCACCACCACCGCCCTCTAACATTTCTCCCACACTGGTGTCGTATATCTGAATGGGCAACCCCTGAATCTATCGCTGTGGCTGAAATAGAGTCCCTTTAAAACCCTCTGGCGCCATGTGACCAATTCTTGACTGTCACCCTCAGCGTTTGTCTATATGTAGCAAGGACGGAAAGAAGGGCGCCCGCAGACCGTCGTGTACAATCCCAACCCATCTCCTGCCCCGCCCCAACCCCCACCATACTTATCAACGATAGGCAAATAGAATGTGGCTCAGTCCTGATCCTCAAGCGATCCCCGGCCGCCTCCTCCATCGACTGCCGCTCCGGACTCTTGTGTTGTTCCCTGGACCAGTCTTTGAGTGCCTTCTGCAGGGCCTTTGGATCAACGAAAATGTGGGAACGACCTTGTTTATTCACCCGCAGCTTGGCCGGGTACAGCATGGCATAGTCCAGCCCCATCTCCCGCAGTTGCTTTTTCATGGGCATGAATTGTCTCCGCGCCTCCTGGACTCGTGCGGTGAAATCCGGGTAGAGTGCAATAGTCGATCCCTCATATGCCAGCGTTTGTTTATCCCTCGCCGTTCGCAAGGCCGCGTCTCTGTCCCGATAATTTAACAGTTTAGCTATTATGGGACGCGGCAGGGCCCGTCTGCACGCGCTGCTCCGCTGCACTCCGTGCCTCCACCACGCTGGCGTCCGTGGGTCTCCGAGCACACACCCGTGGACCACTCCCAGCACCCCTCGACGGACGGGCCCCGCCGCACTGCTGATGTCTGCCCAGTCGATTATTTTGCCGCCAGGCCCAATGGCACCCTATGCCGCGTTGTTACTCCAATCATTTACCTCCCTCCAAGCAATAAGGCACAGCTGTTACCGGGACGCGGCACTGCCCGGGGTCTACTAGTCCCGAATATGCAAATGCCGCTCTGCCCAGCACTCCGCCGCGTGTTATGTCCCTCACTGTGCACTGTCCAGCCGCAGGCCTGAGTCCGTCTCACCCGCTATCTGCAGCTTGCGGCTCTCTGACCTCCGCACTGTATGGCGGCACCTCTGGGCCTCCCAGCTCCACACCGACTCTCGGTGCTCTGTGCTCGTGCGTGTCCACTGCCTGGCGCCACGAACTTCCTGCGCCTTCTGTCGCCACAGCCCCAGCCTCCTTACACTCAACCAGGAGGGGGGGGCAGCGCTCCGCTACCCGCGCCGGGCCCCACGATGCGTCCGCACTGCACTCGCCGGCCGCCACTGCCGTCCCGAGCTCTCCACGGATCCGCTGGCGTCCAACCTGTTGCTTGCGTGGGTCTGCGAGCGCCGGCCACCTCGGGCCCAGGGGGACCAGTCGGAGATCGCGGCGCTCACTGCTACGCGACTCCTCCCCCCTAACAACTTTAGCACGGGGTTCAGCGGCCCTGTGTCGCACCCGGCGGGAGCTGGTGTATCTTCGGGTCGGGCAGGGTGCGCAGGATCTGGGCGGGACCGCTGCGGTGTGGTCGCGTTCCGACTTCCAAATTGCGGTCAGTAGACCGTTTTCGCTTGATGGGTTGGCGGATAATTGCAGGATATTGTGTCGGCGGTGTGGAGCTCGAGACTCAAGCAGCCATCTTGGTCTCGAGCAAGCTCCGCCCCCACATCTAAGACATTTTTTAAGTTAATTTTATTAATTAATTAATTTAACATTTTTTTTATATATTAAAAAAACCAATATTTTATACATCGATATTTTTTACCTCCATATTATTTTTCGATATTTTAGTAATTTACATTATAAGGATAGGATGTTGATATTTTGACTATTGATATTTTTGCATCGATATTTGTGTAGGTAGATATTTTTGTGTTCGATATTATGTCAGTGATTCATCCCGTCCACTTATATAATCCCTCAACTGAAGATATTTAAAGAAGGAATGATGAGGCAGTTTATAGGCATCTTGTAGGTCAGAAAAGGATCCAAAGCCATTTAAATCAAATAATTGGCCCATTGTTGTAATCCCACAGTCTGCCCACACTCTACAAGTTAAATTGTGAGAGATAAGAGGAAAAGCAGGATAATTCCATATAGGAGTATCTATATTAATAAAACCTAGAGAATATTTCTTGCAGACCCCTTTCCAAATACAAATAATATTTTTGAGTACTTTAAAACGTACCCTCTTGTGATAATTGGGATCATCTAACCGATAAAAGAAAAGCCTAGCTTCTGCTCCTAGCGCGAGCTGATAGTATAGTGGTGTTTGATTTGATTCCCCATATGTCAGTAAACTATGCACATGACCAGTAAAAGCGGCTCAGAAATAGAGCTTAAAGTCTGGGAGTGAGAGCCCCCCTGTTTTATAGAGAGATTTCAAAAGTCGGCTGGCACGCCTAGTGCGCCGATAACCCCAGATAAAACTTCTGATAGCGCCTTCGAGCCATCTAAAAAAAGAATCCGTGTCCCTCCGCGAAATTGCCCTAAACAGATACAAAAACTTTGGGAGGATATTCATTTTAATAATGTTTACTCATCCGATAATTATGAGTGGTAACTTATTCCATGATTTTAATTTAATGATCGTTGTAGATAGTAAAGTTTCATAATTTAATTTAACTATACTAAAAACAGCAGAGCACAACCTAATACCTAAATAAACCGTTAAGGTGGTAGCTCCCTGAATTTGAGAGTCAGGCTTAAAATTCAGGAGAACCTGTGTTTTACCTAAATTTAGCTTATAGCCGAAGAACTCCCTAAAAGTATGTGCTTCATGAAAAATCTGGGTGATGGCTGATGCAGGGTTGGAAGAAAAGATTGCCACATAGTCCGCATATGTGTTGAGTTTGATTTGCCGATCAGCAAAGGCCCATGGTTGAATTTCTGTGTTTCTAAGAAGGGACTGTAGATAAGGTTCGATATACAGAGCAAAGAGGAGGGGCGATATTGGGCACCCCTGTCTTGTCCCGCAATAAATGCAAAAGAACTCAGAGTAACACCCAGCATACGCAACTCGGGCACATGGAGTCATGTATAGTGCCTGGATCATTTTAATAAATTCGTCTCCTATGCCAAAAGCAGATAGCGTGACCCATAGGCAGTCCCAGACCACCCGGTCGAATGCCTTCTCTGCGTCAAGTAATATCATACCCATATTCATATTACATTTTCCGGCAATATCAAATGCCGTGATTGCTGTGTTAGTATGCTCTGTAGTATCTCTGCCTGAGACAAATGCATGTTGCTGTGGGGATACTAGACCTAAGATCACTGGAGCAAGACAACCGGCTAAAATTTTGGCAAACCATTTAGTGTCTGCGTTAATCAATGAAATAGGCCTATAAGAACCAAAATCGTCAGCCGGTTTATCCTTTTAAAAAAAAACACAATATTAGTTGTGTTCCAGCTATCTGGAATAGTCTCTCCTGCCAGAATATATTGAACAACGTAGAGAAATACTATGCTCAATATCTCTCTGAGCATCTTATGAAACTTAATCGGGAGCACATCCTCTCCCCAGCCTTGCCTGAAGATAGGGCCATTAGTGCACCCTCAATTTCCAAACTTGAAATTTCTGTCTGTAAATCATATGCCTGTTCCTCCGCAAGAGAGGGTAAGTGACACTGTTGAATATATTCCCAGCACTTCACCTGATCAAACTTCTGTGACAGGCTGTACAGCTTACTATAAAACCTAGAAAATTGTTCCAAAATATGTTTAGATTTTGTATAAAGCTAACCATCCAATCCCTTAATGACCTGAATTTTACCCTTAGTTTGTTTTTCTGCAATTTGGTCAACTCGGCCAACCCTTTCCCCATATTCATATTGAAGCTGTCTATGTTTTACAAACCTAGCCGCTACCTGTTCTTTCAGTCTACGTCAAGCACAAGATCGCATTTCTAACAGTTGGCAAAATATTTGACGTTTGTCGGTAGCACCTTGAGTTATTTGAAGGGTGTGTTGTATCTCGAGTTATCGAACAGTTTGCCGAAGAGTATTTGCTTCCTCTCTAGCAGCTCTCCTTTGTTTTTCTCACGTATTGTAACAAGTGCTAAAGTACTCATGCTCTCCCCCTAAAACATGGTTGACCTACACCTGAGTAGCATGTAAATTAAACATGCCACTCAGGTGTAGGTCAATGTCACCATGTTTTAGGGGAAGAGCATGAGTACCGGTTAGCAGTGGTAAAGTGAAGAGTCCTAACAACAACTCATGGTCTCCCCTAAAACATGGTGACATTGACCTACACCTGAGTAGCATGTTTAATTTACTTAGTGTTCCTTGTAATATGGATCCACTTGTACCCAGGACCTGTCAATTAAATGCTACTATTGGAACTGAAGCACTCATTCTTTCGCCCACTTAAGCAGCACTTTAAAACATGTCTCAGGCCTGCCATTGCAGCCAACTGCAAAATGAATCTTTTGCCAGGCGTAACCTTCCTTTTAATAGATATGTCACTCCCAAGGTAGGCCCTAAACAGCCCACAGGGTAGAGTGCATTGTATTTGAAAAGTTAGTTATGTGTTGTTAAGTTTTACATGTCCTGGTAGTGAAAAACATTTCGATTTGTCTTTCACTACTGAAAGGCCTACCTCTGCAATAGTGTTGGACTTGGTTCTCTCTGCAGAGTCACTCCCATACTTTTTGCATTTTTGCTCCTGTTTCCTGAGTTTGTTTTGTTGGCTCTAGGACTTGCACACTTTATCATTGGAAACCAATGCTAAAGAGATTGTGCTCTTTCCCTAAAGCATGATAAAATTGGCCTACACCTGATTGACACATTTAATGTACTTATACGTCCCTAGTATATGGTACTATATACTAGGACCTGTACATTAGTCACCCGTAAGGTAGACCCTAAAGGCCCATAGGGCAAGGTGCAGCATTGTATTGAAAAAGTAGGATATATGTTTTAAAGTTTTACATCTCCTGGTAGTGAAAAACTCTTAAATTCATGTGTCTCTTCTGTAGGCCTATCTTTTCCATTGGATAACATAGGGTTATCTTAGTACATATAATAAGAGTTAACTTTAGATTGGGAGCAGGTAGAAATGTCAAGTTTGGACACAAATAAATTGGAATTTAAAAGCACTTTTAGAAAGTTGGCATTTTCCTGCTGAAAATTTTCTAAGATCTTCTAGGAGTTTCCAGCTGCTGACCTGTAAATGGCTCCTGATTAAGCATGTGCATTGGGCTCAGACAGTGAAAAGGAGACTCGTTGTGGGTAGGATGGGTCATCATGCCAGGATGGTTGGGGCGGAGATGTTCTCTGTCCCACCTGCACTTCAATGGGGCTGCCTCCAGCACACATGATGAAACACAACATCAGTCATTTGTCACTGTAGGCTTCTTGGAGGCTTATTAGGGGAAGGAAAAAACATTCCAGAGCCAGAAGTGGGAGTAGCCTAGAAGAACCCCCCACACTCCAAAGGTTGGCATCAGGCGTGAATACCGGACCATCAGATCAACTTTTCAGTGCACTCCTGGATCTGTGGATATAACACACGAAAGACTGAATTGTTCCCAAGAGGGCTGCCCAACTTCTTGAGGCCTGTTGTGTTCTCCAGAGGACTGCCCTGCTACTGGAGGCCTTCCCTTGTTCCTCAGAGGACAGATCTGCTGCTATCAGAGGACTGTCCTTCTGCTTGAGGCTTGCCTTGTTCCCCAGAGGACTGTCCTGCTGTTTGAGGCCTACCTTGCTTCTTGACCCCAGGACTACCAGAGTGACTCCAAGGGCTAGTTGGCTGGCACCCTGTGTGAGCTACGGGGAAATATCAAGCCCCAGAGATCTTGAAATCTGCACCTGGCATTTGCTGGAGTGAGTCCTGACCCCCAAAGTGGTGCTCCTCCAGTCCTGGACCCTTGGTTGTGGTGTTAAAGGTGACATAACCCTAGAAGTTGGGACTTGGAAAGATTTTCACCAAAAAGTGGCCTGAGAACTGACAGGAGACCGGGACCTACCTGCTCGCCAATCTGCCCAAGGTGCGTCGCCTGTCAGCCTAACTATTCGTTAGTCCTGCCTATGTTTTTCTATGCAGCAGCAAATCCTGTTCAGCGGGACCTATCAGCAAGGGCTATTAGCCATGTTAAACGCTCATCAACTACAGCCTGCAGCTGCGTCCCACTCAAGATTTTCAACTACCAAAAAAGTGACAAAGTCTGAAGGTATAAACCTTCACCACAACTCCAGCTGTTCCCTGATGATGTTGTCTCTTCCACCGGCTGCCTTGCCTCGCTGAACTCTGAACTTTACCTTCTTCAAAATTTCTTCTAACTTCAATGGTAAGCCGAGACCGGGTCCAATCCACCTCATGTATCTGAACAACACTCCATCCGGGTTGGCCTTAACTTTTGACTTTGCCTCAATATCGTGTGACCAGATACTCCTGATTTGTATTTTGATCTTTTAGTCACTATTTTTCATTTTATTATGTAAAAATTCATAACTCCGGTTCTACCAATTGGATTTATTTTGTTTTGGTGTAATTTTATTTATTAAGTTGTATCCTAATTTTTTTAATTGGTTTGGAATTTTTCTTGGGTTTTGTTTTCATTGTATTATTTTTTGTGTACTGTATACATACTTTACACATTGCCTCCAAGCTAAGCCTGACTGCCTTTGTTCCAAGGCTACTCTTTGTTGGATTTAGAGAGGAAAACTAAATAGAAGTCCTGCACATCATAAGTAATTGTTGCCACACAGAAACCATCTACACTCTCAAAAGAGTTGCTTGGAGGTAATTCTGTCACTTACTGCCAACCACTGCAGTGGTTACGTAGACTGGAAAATGTGGTTGAACGTCCCTAATTCTGAGGCTAATCTGCCCACCAGATATTGGACTTTCAATAGTTTTAATCTCAAACCTTTAAATAAGCTTGCACAAATTGGATTGGAATAGTCCAGTCTGGAGTTAATAATTCCCCTTGCAGCTATAATTCCACATGTATTTAATGTTGTTTTGTAGTGTGCCTCTCATTGATGTTGTTGCTGCAGGGCATTTTAGAGATTATTGAACAGCAGAAGCTTCAGTTCTGCAGACTGGGATGAAGATGGCATGCTTCAGAGGACTTGGGGCAACTCCAGTTAAACGTAGGTCATTGGGTTTGGCTGTGATTTCTGGAATGAGCACAGATGCAGATTGTTTCAATTGCAAGGCTGGATGAGACTTCAAACACCTGAAACAAGTTACATGCTTTGGTTATGTCATCCAGTTGTAATCCCTCTTCAGTATATAAGTGTTTGCAAGTTGTAGAACCAGATTATTTCTAAGGGATGTTGATGGGAGAGAAGTGAGGTGAGTGTTGATTGTTAAAATAGTGTCAAAGGCTATGGATATTTTGAAATGCAAAATTACTTATAGATTTTCACAGTGTATTCTACACAAAGTGCCTGAAGATTTGCACTGGGGTGTGCCCCATGTAAGTCAGCCATGTTCTGTTCAGCCAGAAAATATGCCAAAATGATCATGATTTATGAAAGCTGAAAAAAAATAGAAAAGCAAAGAGATGGTCTGACTAGTACCTCTTCCAGTCACCTTAGAAGAGAAAGGAAAGTCAGAAGGAAACGTCCCACAGCAAGAGCTTCCAATACCAATAAATACTTCCCTGGTGCAGAAACAACTAGATTAACCAGGCTCATAGATCCAGGTTCTACACAAAGGAGCCCTACATCAGCCAATAGAGTTAGCACACCAAGGTTTTACTTTAAGCGTCTCTTGTGCTATCTTGAAAGGACGTAGCTCCTTTGCACATTGGTATAACATGCCTGTTGGTTTATAACATTAACCCTCTTTATTATATTAAAGATATGAATGAATAATGCTTTTAAAAAATAACACACTGCATGGATGATTCTTCACATTCATTCAATATGAGTTTAGTGAGACTAGCTTATTGTCAGGGTGAACAGCGTGCAAAACTGTCCAGGCACACACTTTACTAATGTGCTCCTGGCTGCTTAGCTACCGTTGTACAGGTGACAGGTGCAGGAGAAATACAGATGAAGAGTGAGGTATAGTGTTATGCTCTATTATTACATTTGCTGTAATGGTGGCACACATTGGGGTATCAAGTGCAAGTGACACTGAAGACAGACCTGGGGTGGATAGATGAGTAAGAAGCTGGAAAGATTGAGGAGTCCTTGCCCTTGGAAAGAATAATGATGCAGGTGGACAACTATGCACATAATGTTTTCCAGAGTGTGAAGAACTCTGGACCACAGAGTTACCAATACCGGGGGCATCTGTAGCTCTACCGAGTCAATTTAAAACTGACAATTACCAGGAGAATCAGTGATTCTGTTCTGAATTCCCACGTTCTCCTTATATTTGGCCCAGAGACTCCACCTGGTTACAAGTGGAGTTTCTAGGTGAACTTTGGATGAAGTCTGTGGATGACACACCACAGATCTGCAGGGTTACCAAGGTTCTTGCAATCGTGATTTGTCTGGAAACACCTGTTACTGGTCAAATTGTGATTTCTGAGGCCCTTGTAATGAGGACCTATATGCCACATCCATTACATTTTTTACTGTTTAATTATATGCCCTAGCCCCAAATACTGCAGGCTAAACACAACAATTGTGCCATTTACATTTTTCACATGATATACAAATGATGGAGGAAATTACTTTCAAAATGAAAATTCGACTTACAGATCATGTTAGAATTGCACCTTAGAATGCATTTAAACTGCTGCAGAAGTGTTTTCACATAGAAAATGACATGTAAAAAATATGTTTGCTGCATAAACATGAAAGAATCCTTATTAATGCTGCAAATAATATTTTAATTACTACAGTATATACGGGAAAGTGTGTTTATTAAAGTTTATAGGAAATTATGTAGAAACATTTTGTACTAGGCAATCATTCTTAAATGTGCCCCTTTAGTAAGGCCTGAAAGCCTTTTTCTTTCAACTCATTCTCCTAGCTTAATAGACGTTTATTTAGAACACTTCGTCTAGCATCAGCAACTTGCTTAAGAATGTGCTGACATAAAATTGTGTTTCTTTAGCTTCCTCACACCATATTAGATCATCTACCTAAATACAATGAGCTTTGCTGTGACTGCTAGAATAAATAATGATTTAGATATATTTTATGAATGCTTCACAGAATAATATTTCTAGTTTGCCTCTTGCTTTGTATTCACAAAGGATAAACAATGCATCTTTTAGCTTAGGTAAGAAGGTTCTCATGAGAACTTTCCTCCATGTAACCAAGTCCTGAACCAATATTTTATAATAGATCTACGTGAATGTTGACTGTGGGAATTGGGAAAAGAAGCATCGGAAGTTGACGACACCATCGGATGAGCGGTTTCCATTGGATGAGTGGAGCTAATGTCTAATAAGTTTCAATACATTATTGTGTGACTTTAAATTAATGTGTGTTCCTAGCTAGTTAGAAGGGACTCTCTCAGACTCTGTTCTAGATCTCTATTTCCCTGCCTTGCAACTTTTCTACCGGATAGTTGGTCTTTTACTTCTGTTGCGAACAGCTACTGCTAAAGGTGACTTTATTCTTCTTTACCCAAAGACACTTTTCTGATTGATGCTACAGCAAAGATCATTCTATTATTGTCGGTTGCTATTGCAGCTGTGGGTAACTCGTCTGAGTTTCCAGAACAACTCTTTATGGGAAGTTCATCCTATATTGTGAATCTTTCTCTTTTCCGAAAAGAACTCTTCATGGGTTCCATTTAGAGCAGGTTAGGTTCCTTAGCTAGTTTAGTGACAATTTTCCTTTATGGAACACTTAGGGGTCTATTACGATGGCGGGCGCATCCCGCATTGTTTACAATGCGGCGGGCGGTGCTGTAAGCAGCACCCGCCGCAATGTAAAAAATGCATGTTGTGCATTTGCATGCACAACGTGACAGGCACCGCGCGGTGCCTGCCACCTTGTGCATGCAAATGCAGGGGGGTACCATAGGTACCCCCCATGTGCACCCCCAAACATCCTGGGGGCCCGCAACGGGCCCCCAACCCTCCATGGAAATGCTGCTCTCCGCCTGCATGTTAATATGGATGACGGTGTCTTGCAGACACCGCCACCATATTAAGCCCCTTTTCCGCCCGGTCGACTCGTCGACGGGCGGAAAAGCGGCAGACAGTCTTCCCATCCGCCGGGGACCCCCCAGCCATCCTAATGTGGCGGGGGGTCATTCAGGCGTGGATGGTGGGCGCATCGCCCCCGCCTGGCCGGCGGTGGCTACCGCCAGCCCGGCGTGGGCGATCCGCCCGTCATCATAATAGGCCCTTTTGTATTGATTTATTTTGTCACTAATCAATCTTTTATTGATATTTCTGTGAACCGACTAATCTGAATAAAGATGACCAAACAATACTAATCTTTTAAAATAAATAAAGGTGTTGAAACTTCATCAACCTCTCATCATTGACTGAACATTAATTATCTGATCGTTAATGATATATGCGTAGTTTATGTCTTCATTCTCGCTCCATGGGAATACGGTGGCAAAGGTTCATAGACCTTTCAAGAGCCACCAGGAGTTTCCAAAGGACCAAATCTGTAAGTTGGATGTTTAGTCTTAGATTCCATTCTTGGCTAATCCTCAGGCTCCCGCAATTGCAATAATATAATTCTTTATGCTTTTGTCTGTATGCACCTCCAGAGCAGACTGGTGAATAAACTGCTTGCGGCTCTCCCATGTTAGCACTGGCAGCACATGCTCCTACTATTTTGACTAATTCACATATTACTGCCATATTAAAATGCACATTCACCCCCTGTCCACCCCCCCCCCCCACCTTTTTGTAGATTTTGCACACACAATACTTGATCTCGGCCTCAATGCTGTCTCTGTTCAAAACATTGATAGCCACCACTGAATTATACCATGTATTATTAATGGTGTGTGCCTATGACTGAACCGCAGTACTGTCACTGAGCACTAAGTGAACTTTTCACATTTGTGGTGCAATTTAAGCATTGTTGCTTCTTGTGTAACATAAGTGTATCCCCATATGCAAAATGCTTTAAAAACAATGGATAGAACTTCTTAAGTTCGTGTTTGTGAACATAAAGGTTTCTCAGGCTTCAGTAGTGAACAGGAGAATGCCTCATGAAGAAGTCAATAGTATGGTTCAGACCCTAAGTTTAAGCAGTGCTTCCTCAGGCAGCATGTGCCACAAGTAGGAGCTCTTGGGGTCCGAATATGGTTCTCCGCATTGGATATGGAGTGAAAGCACTGGTCCTTACTGTACCATAAATGCATCCCTTATCCTGGAGTTCACATTCAAACCTTATAGCTAAGGAGTAAAAAGGCCCCTCCAACTTTTATTGATCATCATCTTGCCATCCTGGTGCACTTCCTGGTTTGTGATGTCATCAGTGACTTCCTAGGTGACAGTTTAAATCTGTGACAGGTTCTGGTTTGCAATTCACAATGCCTTATTTGGTGCTAGCAGCTATTGATGAAATTGCAATTTCATTTCTCGCTGCGGTCCTATACATTAAAGTGGCGATTTGCAATTTGCAAGTTGGTATTTGTCTGAAATTCCGTGTTGCAAAAATATTGTACAATATCTTACATCAAGCAATGGCATAGAAAGATGTATCATTTGAACACGTGCTTGGTCTTGACAGATATGTTGCACTTAATCAGAGAGACTCTTCTAAATATGACAGCATTAAAGTACTTGTACGTAAAATAAATAATAGCAGTGTGGCCAGAGCTCAAACAGTGAGGCTCCCTTCCACCCGCTTGATTGTTTTCTTCCGTGGCACATTTAAATACAGCTTGTCCAAAAAACACAAATAATTGCTTAATCTCTTTCATAGCTCTAAAAGGGAGGATTTATACATGGTTGTTAATATTCTTTTGTTGCCCTATTTCCTGTTTCCTATGCTAGCAGCGTGCAGCCAGCAGTCTTTTTGCTATGCAGCTCATGACTTGGGATCTTGTAGGTTAAACGATTGCTCATGAAATGAAATCCCTTTCTGTTTGTACCTTCTTAGGAATTCATTACTCATTGACTACCTAAAAGTTGTATTTCTATTCAGTTAATTCTTACCATGGCTAATTGTTCGAATTTTGCTTTTGCTTATTTACACGAAATTTTGAAAATGTATGTGAAATTATGCTAAATGCAACTGTAGGAAATTGGGTTATTGGTTGTACACAATGTGAGGCTTGTGCAAGTAAGTCCACTTACTGGGAATCAACCACCCCATTGTAGTTCTTGACTCTCTCAGGGCAGCTATCACTTTAAACAAAACAGGCCCCTTGGCTTTATCAAGAGGTCATCACAACACATAAACTGGCAAGCCTATTGACTTTGTCAGAGGTACACCACAATAAAATTATTCAATAACCACATGTTGAAAATCATCATTATTTCCCTTTAACCAATAAATGTGTAACTACAATCCTTAATGTCAATAAAGCATTTTAGCATTGATCATAAATCACTGTCAACATACATGGTCAATAAAGCATAAAAAATACATTTAACATGACTGTGTTGTGTTAATCTATTTTCAGGGCACATAAAATACAGTCATGGAACTAGACCTTAAAGAGCACTGCACTCCCTGCTGTAGAACAATAGCTCCTGCCTTGGGAATGCTTAACTTTTTTGCACAAAGCCAAGGGAGTCTTAGTATTGTTGACTTTCAAACGTAGGGTTAACTTCTAAAATGCCTTGGGGTGGGGGAAGCTGCTGCACAGCTGCTGACCCCCCACACATTTTCATTTTGAAGTTGGTGGTGCCTCTGCCATCCTGGGGCCACAATGATGAGCAGAAACTTTGCCACAACTCCGCAGGGCATTATGGGGCACTCCCTTGCGAGAGTGTGTATATTTGATGAGCGGCTCCAGTCACCTTGCACTGTAAAGCTTCTTTTTTTTTCTTTTTATCTTTTTTGTTATTGGGGATGACTGGTCCCACCCAGGAACCCTGCATGGCATTTTTGTTGGGGCATCTCAAGGATCCTAACCCTTGCTGCTTCCGCCAGCATCCATCTGTACTGGCACAGGAGCCACCAGCATGCTTCCCCCCTGCCCACTCCATGCCGGCAGGCTGTGCTGTGTGTCGTGGCCACCCCACTCCCCACAGACACAGCCATGGGGAGTGGGGGAAAGTGCAGTGGTGCTCCCCTGATTCTGTTGATCATTTGTGACCTGGAGATGGTTTCCTGAGTCCCTTTCTTATTCCGTGGTGGGTGCAATGGTGCTTCATGCTTGGTGGGGTCCAGAGATGTGGTCCCAGGCCCTTTATCTCTTTGTTGGGGCACTCCCCTGGTCCTCTTTGTGGCAGGGGCCTGAAAATGGGGTTCCAGGTCCCCTTGTGCATAAACAGGCCCAGGGGGTTGGGGTGCCGGGTGCGCATGAGCTCTAGGGAAGGGGATCCTTGCACTTCTCGTCCCAGGGTTCATTAAATATAAATGATCATTTCATTGACCTCCGGGCCTTGACCCACCCTGGCGGTTTTGAAAAACTTTGCAGCAGAGCTCCATGTGCTCTGGTTCTTGGCTGTGGGTTCAAAGATCAAATCCTTTTCCTTTCACATATTTCAGGCCCATTGCGCCAATGCTTGCAATCTTGGGTTCATTTTCCTCCTCGTGGCGACCCCATGTCACCTAGAGCTCTTTTCACAGGCCTCCTGTCCTCCTAGGTGGACCACCTTGCAGGGGTATGGTTACACCAGTTCCCTGTTCTAGCCTTTCTCCTTTTTATTCTCCTATGGTGCTTCTCCACTCCTGTATGGGTGCAGAAGTCCAGTAACCAATTGTCCTGAGGGTCAGCTGTAGGCAGGGTCCTTAGTTCTTTAGGCCTCAGGGGGTTTGTCTTCAAGTTGTCCAGTTACAGTGTTCAATTCCAACAGTTAAGAACACTCTCTCCCTTGTGCGAGAGTTTTTAAATGATGGTGGAGGGTTCTAGAAGCCAAGCATCCCAGGACAATCCTATTGTGCCACATCACTTTTCCACCTCGTCCCATCCCTCCTGCACAGCTCAGTTCAAGGGGCACCTGGCTGTACAAAAACAATCCCGAGAGGTATTTCCCTTTTCTATATGTGCTGCAGAATGCAGCACACACCGAAAGAGAAAATGAGGAGAAATAAAAATATTTCTCCTCATTATGCCTACTCTGGTGAGGAGTAAGGTTTTAGCACTGCCCCAGGTTTACATGATTAAGTAAATCTGGGGCAGCATCAAAATCCATTGGTGCTGCATGGGAAAACCCACCGCAACTCCCATGGAACTCCTTCTTGACGCAGATTAAGGCAAGGCAGCGACTTTCGCTGCTTTGTCTTACTCCATATCTATGAGGCCATGCTATGCCACTCAGAGTGGCTTTGCGCCTCCTAATAGATAAGACTAAGAGGCTTGCACCGCCGGAGCGTCAAGAAAAGTGACACTCTTATAAATAAGCCCCATGGTGTACACATAGTGTACAATACGAACCGAAGTATTGTGGAGAAGAGTTGATGATTAAGTTATTGTTGAACTCTGCCACTGATCTTACCCATACAGATCGGCTTATGAGTAATCTATTCTCAAGTTTCTACATTTAAACACAGTTAACCTTTCAGGTCTTCCTTAAAATTAGTACATGTTCGAAAACGTGCATTCAGAAATTGCGTAGGCATTTGGCACTGATAAAGCCATACTCATGAAAATACTGTCCCTTTTAACGCTGGCCACTCCCTGAATTGAAATAGGAATTTAAAGATTTAACTTTTTTGCAAGATATTATTTTGCGGTTACTCTAAGAGAGAAACTTAATTTGTTCATGAAGCGTACATTTGTACACTTCATTTCATCCTATGTCTAGCCAAATATTTGTAGTACAAGAGTCTCATATTCACATTGGTTTGTTGTAGAGGTATAATTTGCCTACGTGAATCAGTAGAAAGTAGTCACTGAAAAATCTATGCAATGGCCATTATAGGATAAATAATGAAGTAGAATATCATCTGAACTGCAGTAGTGCTGCAATTTTAAAGATTTAAGAATGTGTGAATAAAAATAAAACTCACGTTTTTTGTAAATCATCCCAAACAAATTTTAAGATTTTCATTTTACTGTCAATGACAGGTAACATTAATTTGGGTGGTAATTTGGATTTAAAATGGGGGGCTTATTTACAAACCCCTTGCACCTCTGGTGTGTCACTTTTAACATGGGAAAAAGTGATGTAACGGCGGCACAAGGGGCTTGTAAATAATCCCCAGTGTTTTTTAGATCAATACTGTAGGACTGCTGTTAAAATTATTGACATTCATATTGGAATGGTTCATTCTCCATCACTTAAAGGCATGTTTTTTGGGAAACAATAAAGGAAAACATATACAAGTATAGGACTATTTGGGAATTAAAAAAAGCTTATCTGCAGGTTCTTACATTTTCTTTTGTAAGTAAATGCTCAATGAAGCACATACTATTTTCATCAACCATGATCCGAAGAAGAGAACACAGGATCTCGTTTTCTCATTAATTTAATTCCCTATGTTGTCAGAACTGATGATAAAAGGGCTTTGGGTGTTTTTGTAGCAATAATTTAATCATACAAGAGAAAAAAATAACGAATTGACTTTGTAAGTACCTCCATTTAAAGTATTTGATAAAAGTTCCTACACCATGGAGACGAAGGTACTAAAAAGTGTGTGTACTCAGATGCTGGGCAAGGTAACCCTGAAAGTTCTCTAAATAATCTCTGTCTGTATAATCAATCCATGGAAATTGAGTTTTCATGAAAAGATCAATCAATCAATCAGGGAATTGTAAGCGCGCTACTCACCTGTGAGGGTCTCAAGACGCTGAGGGGGTGGGGGAGGGGGGGTTCGCAGATCTGTTTAGCCGAAGAGCCAGGTCTTGAGGGTCTTCCTGAAGGTGTTCAGGGAGGGGGCGCGTCTGATGTCTGCCGGTAGCTCGTTCCAGGTCTTGGCTGCAATGTGAGAGAAGGATCGTCCGCCTGCTCTGGCTCTGTGGATGCGCTGGGTTTCGGCCAGTGCGAGGTTGGAAGATCGGAGGTTTCTTTTGGGTACTTGGAAGTTGATTCTGTCGTTGAGGTATTTGGGTCCGTTGTTGTGTAGGCATTTGTAGGCGTGAGTGAGGATTTTGAAAGTGACTCTTTTCTCCACGGGGAGCCAGTGGAGACTTCGTAGGTGTTGGCTGATGTGTTCGTGTCGGGGGAGGCCGAGGACGAGTCTGGCGGCGGTGTTCTGTATTGTCTGGAGTTTGCGGAGTAGGGACTTGTTGATGCCGGCGTAGAGTGCGTTTCCATAGTCCAAACTGCTGGTGATGAGTGCGTGGGTGACTGTCTTCATTGACTCAGGGGGGATCCACTTGAAGGTCTTGCGGAGGACGCGGAGGGTGTTGAAGCAGCTGGAGGTGACGGCGTTGACCTGTCGGTTCATAGTGAGTGATGAGTCAAGTACGATGCCGAGGTTCTTGGCGTGGTCTGAGGGGGTAGGTGGGAATCCGAGGGCGGTCGGCCACCAGGTGCTGTCCCATGCAGAAGGGGTGGTACCGAGGACGAGGACTTCTGTCTTCTCGGCGTTGAGCTTCAGGCAGCTGTTGGTCATCCAGACTGCAACGTCTTGCATTCCTTTCTGAAAGTTGAGTTTGGCAGTGGTGGGGTCTTTGGTGAGGGAGAGAATGAGCTGGGTGTCGTCGGCGTAGGATACGATGTTGAGGCCGTGTTGTCAGACGATGACTGCGAGGGGGGCCATGTAGATGTTGAAGAGGGTGGGGCTCAGTGATGAACCCTGTGGGACTCCGCAGGGGATTTTCGTGGGGTCGGAGAGGAAGGGTGGGAGTCTGATCCTTTGGCTTCTTCCGGTGAGGAATGATTGGATCCAGTCCAGGGCTGTTCCTTGTATGCCTGCGTCGTGTAGTCTGGCGACTAGTGTGCGGTGGGAGACGGTGTCGAAGGCCGCTGATAGGTCAAGTAGGATGAGGGCTGCGGAGTGGCCTTGGTCCAGGAGGGTGCGGATGTCATCTGTGGCGGCGAGTAGGGCGGTCTTTGTGCTGTGGTTGCTTCAGAATCCGGATTGGGACGGGTCGAGGACGGCGTTCTCTTCAATGAATCGTGTCAGTTTCCTGTTGACTGTTTCTCTGCAACTTTGGCTGCGAAGGGGAGGAGCGAGATGGGCCGATAGTTCTTGAGGTCGGTGGGGTCAGCTGTGGGCTTCTTGAGCAGGGGTCTGACTTCTGCGCGCTTCCAGTCGTCTGGGAAGGTGCCTGTTTTGAAGGTGGTGTTGATGGTGCGTTGTAGTTCGGGTGCGATGGCGGCCGTGGCTCTGTGGTAGATGTGAGGGGGGCAGGGGTCGGTGGGGGCCCCCGAGTGGATGATTTTCATGGTCGAAGCGGTGTCTTCGGCTGTGATCGGTGTCCAGTTGGAGATGGTGGGCTGGCTGGTGTTTCTGGGGGGCGGGGGCCGTCTGTGGTGCCTGGTGGATGGTCGATGAAGTTGTCATAGAGGTTTTTGATCTTGAGGTGGAAATAGGTTCCAAGCTTGTCGCAGAGGTCTTGGGATGGGGTGATGTCTGTGGCTTCACTGCGTGGGTTGGTGAATTCTTGAATGACACTTAAAAGTTCCTTGGAGTTGGTGGAGTTCGCCAGGATTTTGTTGTGGATGAAGTTCCTCTTGGTGGCTCTGATCTGGTTGTGGTAGTCCGTCATGGCGTCCTTGTAGGTGGTGTGGTTTTCGGTTGTCTTGGTGTTTCTCCAGTTCTTCTCCAGGCGTCTGCAGGTGCGACTGGCTTCTTGGAGAGTGGTGGTGAACCAGCGGCTTTCCTGGGGCGTTGTCTGTTGGGGCTGCGTAGCGGGGCGAGCTCATCTGCGCAGTTGGAGATCCAGGTGTGGAGTTCTCTGGCTGCGTCGTTTGCGTCGGGTGCCCAGGTGTGGTTGTCTCGGGTGAGGGTGAAGTTAAGTTGCTCGTCGGTAACCTTGCTCCAGTTCCTTCGAGGTGGGCGTGGGGCTGGTTTGGGTGCCTTGGGTTTGTTGATGGCGAAGTGTACGCAGTGGTGGTCGGTCCATGGCGGCTGCGTTGTGTGGCTGAATTGGACGCTGTTTCCTGCCGCGAAGATGGGGTCGAGGGTGTGTCCTGCTCTGTGGGTCGGTGTGTTGACGAGTTGCTTAAGTCCGATGCTGGCGAGGTTGTCACGAAGGATAGTGGAGTTGGGGTCGCTGGGGTCGCTGGGGTTGTCGAGGTGGAAGTTCAGGTCTCCAATGAGTATGTAGTTTGTTGAGGTGATGGCGTGGGGTGCGATGTAGCCGGTGATGGTGGTGGCGAAGCGTGTTCGGGGGCCGGGGGCTCTGTTGATGAGGGTTCCTCGGAGTGTGGCTTTGGGGGTGGTCTGGATCTGGAAGTGCAGGTGTTCGGCGGAGGGGAAGGTTTCGCTGGAGGTGGTAAGGTGGAGGGTGCTCTTGTGGGCGATGGCGAGTCTCCCCCCAGGGTGGTTGGGGCGGTCTTTCCTCTGGATCTTGTATCCATCTGGGATGGCGGTGCTGATGTCGGGGGCGGAGGATGCGTTGGTCCAAGTCTCTGTGAAGAAGGCGATGTCGGGCGAGAGAGAGTCGAGTAGGTTCCAGATTTCCATGGCGTGTTTGTGTACGGAGCGTACGTTGAGGAGGATGCATTTTAGGGTGTCGCCGGTGCTGGCGTTGGCGGTGTTGGAGGCCGGGGTGGCATGAGGGTCTGGCGGCAGTGGAGGCAGGAGAACTGCCTGTGGGTCGTGTTCGGCGAGGCCTGTTGGCATTCTCTAAGTCTTCCAGGGTTGAGTGCGAGGAGGGTGGTGGTGTCGTAGCGATGGGTAGTGGGAGGTCCAGGGTTTCTGGCGCTGGCCACGGTCGGGTCGCTGACGGGGGCAGATGGGCTTGCCTTTGGCGCACCTTTGGCGCGCCGGCAGCGGTCGCGCAGCGGTGCCATTAAGTAGGGGAGGTGGGAGGGAGGAGAGGCTGGGAGGCGGGAGCGGGGGAATTCCGGGGGGGTGGGGCCGCAGGGGCAGCAGCGGCGAAAGGCGAAAGGAACAAGCAGGCACGAGAAAATAAAAACAGTGGTGGAATTAGAGCAAGACACAGATGGGCACAATAACAGTGGCACAACAGGGAAAAATTAAGAAAAAAAACGGCTGAGAAAGGTTACGGTAGTTGCAGGCAGTCTGGTCCCAGTTGGAGCGGGCAGCAGGCGCAGGAGCGGGTAGCAGCCTCGAACCTCCCAAGGAGGAGGTCGGGGTCTGGAGGCAAGAGACGGCACAGCGGAGCTGCGGGGAGAGAGTGGACCTAGACCGAGGGCACAATCGAAGCCCCGTTCTTAAATGGATCAATCTTGGTTTGCAGAAATGCTTTATAGAAATTTGATATTTAATATATTCTTGCTATAGTGTAAAGAACAGGTAGGTTTCTGCTCCTTAACAACAAACAGCTTTTCAAGAACATAGCAACCGATCTGTCGTGTAGTTCCTATAAATCTATATAGGATCTGCACGTTTAGACAACATAAACTGTGGGATTGGTGTCCAGACTGATTCCAGACACCCCCACCGGGTATGTTCGCCTGTATACCTTGCTAGCTGAAACTGCTACTGCAACCTCCTCTTACCAAAGAGAGAATAGTTTCTGGCAACTTTCGAACATGACAACCCTGTGCCATCAGGGATCATGGAAACAGTACAGTACTTTTCGCCCAGTCACTCGTGCTCACTTTGTCTCAGAGAGATACACAGAATAAACGGTGGGGACGTTTTTCAATAAGTATTTATTGAACCAGCGTCATTCTAGTGTAAAATAGGTGTGCTGAAACAACCATAAGATGGAAACAGATATAAATGATTATAAGCACCAACAGAGTAAATGAATGGTAGATTTCTACCATAGTGCTAAAACAATGAATATATGCAGGTATAAAAATACATGACAATAATAATGCGTACTCCTACGATGCAACCCTAACTAGAGGTACCTAAGTGTACCTAGTATGAATGTAGGTGTAGAGCCAAGAATCCCCCTAGGATGAAGCCAACCCTATTACCTGGTGTGAGAGAACGGAGGACCCCGTCTTAGTCTTGAGATGGACACCCCATGAGGGATGTCAGACACTGCGTGAGGAATCTCAGCGTCTAGTCAGTGTGTCAGCATGTAAGTCTTTCTCCGCTGCCTGCCGCAGCAAGGATATGGTGTATATATACCCAAAAGGTACCCTCAGGGGTTTTACCTTGCTGTGTCATGTCGGTCAAGGATGACGGAAGGGAGAACCCTTTTACATAGTTATTATGCAGAAGATGGTAATCCTGCTACGATTCTGCGAATCCTCATGCATAATAAATGAGGCTAGTTTTCTGGGAAAACCACACATTTATGCAGCACCTTAACTAGGTAAAAGGTCAATACCAAAAAACATTATGTAGTACAATGGCAGGGAAAATATAGGTGAAAGGTTAGGTGACTACCCAGGCCTATATTGGGGTACATTACAAAACATAACAGATCTTCCAGACCAAAAAGTGATTCCAATCAGAAAGATCCCTACATTATCACCGAAATCATTTTGACCTTGTACTCACTAAAGCCATGCACCTCTAATATTTATAATTTTTGGTTTTAAACATATTGGGAGCGAGAGTTAAAGTGATATTTTGTTCGCGATTAGACCTGAGCCCCCCAACCCCTGCCCCCCTCCCCACCCCTTGAAAATTGTATTATGCGGTTGAACAGTTTGAGTCTAATTCAAAAGCTCAAAATGTGAATGGCAACTTGGTACAGACATGTTGTTGAACTCAGGTGGGTGGAAATAGGGCTGACATTGTTAAATTGTTCAATTTGCATATGGTAAACGAGGGTGTTCAAAGACAGGAAGTGTCAATGAGGAAAAAGCTACAAAGAAAGCGAAGGTCACAGAATACTTGCTGATTCACTAAAATATAGTAAAACCTTTACTCCTCTGAATTGCCCTTGTACCGAAAATTAGCAAACTAAAAAATGTACTGCTCAAGTTGCTCAACAACTTTTGTGCTACTTAAGTGACATTATACTGAGGGCCATTATGAATTTATGGTAAATAATATATCCGAGGAATACCATCCAGATGTGTCAATAGCAGGCCCTTAATCACATGATGTTTTCTGTTTATGGGGGATTTTCCACCTGGTCTGAGTACGTGGAAACTGTCAGCAGTGGCATCTCAGGTTTTACCAGATGCAGAAATGGCCCTTATGTGGTTGAGTCTAGTATTACCACATCTAGTAGTTTCAGGTGTAAGACTACTGGCCCACTCAATAAAACGCAACAATAAATACACAAACAGACCACTCTAAACCACTTGCAACACTTGACAGAATGAAACGCTAACAATAAGCCGATTGAATAACGAAAAGCACTGGGGAATTGGGTTGAGTACGTTAGAAACATTTTGAAAAGGGTAGCATCTGAGTGTAAAACAGGGATTTGCCTCTATTGCAATCTGGAAAGAAAGCTTACGCATATGGCAAATGAAGGGTAATTTCCAATGAGGTACCATAGAGGCTTACATCATTTCTGCTGGTGCCTGCTTTATACTATCGGAAAGAGTTCTCTGAGTAATTGGGAGCTATTTAGTAAGAAGTTGGGAGTCAGTGGACCTAAAAAGACCATGAACACGATTCATAACCTGGCATAAGCAACTTTGCTTTGCTTGTTTTCCATTTTTGTGGACTGCTAGTACTTAGCTTTGATTCCTTAATGGGATTAACGTTGTATGAGAATATAGGAATATCCCTCAGATAAAGGAAGCAGCGTCAGTTGTGAAGGTGTAAAGTCCTGAGAGAGAGGATGTGGAAGTAAGTACACGAGGTTGTCCCGGTGTAAGACCAGTAGTTTCATAGGCACCTGTTCTGTGACCCTCCCAGTAAAATTAGCCACTTTTATATAACCCATGACATGACAATTCAGTGTGCATTTATTCAGCTGTTTTAATATTCCTTATCTTAGATTTTTTGACTGAGGACCGACACTTCTAGCCAGGATGTTTTCTGTAGCATTGTCCCGGATGGCAGACAAGCTTACCGGGACTTCACCAACATGTTGCTTGTAGTTGTGAGAAGGTGGTCCTGGCCATCTAAGCAACCCGGATTTTTTGCTTTTTGATCACCTGATTTTTTATCTTTTACTGCGGGAGAGCCTCATAAGCTGGGACGCAGGGCTGGCCACCAGGAGCAAAAAGAGGCTAAGATCATTTAAATCGGCCCAATGGGGGCCGAGATATGCCCCCCAGAAGGTAGGAGACCTTTGACCTCTACCGGACCGACGACGAAGCACCTGAGGCTCCGCCTCCTGTCTCCAATGTGCCCTTGGGGTGGGTCAAGTCCCAAGGGCTGCCCCCAGAAGAAGACAAAGCCAGGGAGCGCAACACCATGAAGTGGCCTTAGAGAAGTGGCGGAAGTCGGGGAACGCCATCGCGCTCCCTGCAAAACTGGCAAGGGACCGAGGATCCCATCCCTGGGACTCCCAGAAGTGAAGTAAAGGCAGGGAGCGCAGTCACGCCCTCTGGGAAGGTGCATCAGGGGCCCAGGATCCCATCCATGGGCCCTGACGAAGATGAAGGCGGGGAGCGCCGTCGCACCCTCGTAAAGGTGCCTTAGGGGCCCAAGATTTTATCCCTGGGTCATGACAAAGATGAAGGGGGGAAGCGCAGCTGCACCCCCGTGAAGGTGCCTTAGGGGCCCAGGTTCCCATCCCTGGGTCCCGAAGAAGAGGAAGTCAGAGAGCACCGTCACGCTCCCCGTGAAGCTGGACAGGGGCCCAGGACCCAATCCCTGGGTCCCGATGGCTGGAGAGAGGGGAGTGTCGTTGCACTCCCTTGCATCACCGCCAGGCCGGCTGCAGTGCCTGCGTCTACCCACAGGAGCAGGCAGACCAGAATAAAGGGTCGGCTCCCGCTGCAGCACGCGAGGGTCCTGGCCATGTGGGGAGCCGGTGAGAGCTGCCGGGGGTGGGCTCCCCGAGCTGCTCTCCAGCGATGTGAGAGGCCATTGGGATGCCCAGGTGGGACCAGGCACCCAAGAGAAAAAATGCGTCACAGCGCAATGTCCTTACCTCAAATTGCTCTAGCGTGGCTCTTCCCGGAGCAACAAGGGAGCCCCTGCTCGGATATTCACGAGCGTACATAATGCCGTGCAGGGCAGACTGCATTCTCAGAAAAACAGCGGCTCGTTTTCAGCTTGTGATGACCCAATCAAGATGGGGTCACCACCATTGGGAAGCAAATGTGTAGGGGGAGCTGAAGGAGCACCGCAGACTCTCACATCACAGAATTGGACAGTACCCACTCTAAGTTTCCGGGGACTGCAAGGAAAGAACCCCTCAGGGGTTTGTAGATTTTTCTAAGCCTACCTAATGCAGGAACTTTTGTTCTTCAGCTGGGATAGCTGATGATTAGGACTACACCCAGGTGTGAGAGGCTCAATATGAGATGTTGTATTTGACACATTCCCTAGGAGTGGAAGGGTGTAATTGCAGAGAGCCACAGTTTCACTGAGTTGGTCCTTTAGGGACCAAGTTTAACATGCCTTGTGTTGTGCTAAATGTGATATTGGAATATATTTTGCTAGCATTCTTGCCGGAGTGCCTGGTTATAATTGCATAGACATGTAAATATAAATGTGATGCCTTTTAGCGGTTGTAATTGACTTGCAATATTCATGCTAGTAGTTATGATAGGTACTCCTCACTCCCCGTCATGCTTAGACATGTATTCTTGCTACTGCGTTAGTTAAACAACCAGCCTCTGTTATTTAAGGGTGTATACTTTATTGTCAGTATTAGGTGCTCTCGGTCACGGTTAAATGTCACTATGGCAGGTGTTCCCATTATGAAATGCTTGTTGAAATAATGTGGTGGGCAGCCACGTGCTTGGTGCCAGTGGTAAGGAAGGGCCCGCACTCCAAGATATGGTCAACCCATGGGATTTCGGGGCAAGATAATGTTTTTACATGTGAGTGGTGGTACTATACCCCACTCCTGCAGGGAGGGGTGGGAATGTTTACGCAATGTCATCAAGAAGTATTTCCATCAGCTTATGTATATTTGTAAATTGTTGCATAGTATCGAGTAGTGTGTGTAATATATGTGCTTTTCATTTTTATAAAGAAAAGCACAGACTGGACAATCTTATATTGAGCGTTATTTCTGCGTATTTGTCAATGGTGATTACTAGCCAACACCACCTCCCTTGAGTAAGCCTTGGACTGCTCTGCAACGCTACCCTCTGAGATTCAAGCGCTACAAGTGTTTGGTTCCCAGTGAAGGACAAATTTAGACCCATTACTTGTGCAGGCCACACAACTAATGCCTCGTTTTCCAACACTGGTGTATAGGGGCGGGACACATAGTATCCCATTCTGGTAGGCATTGATAGCATTTGATAAGGCCAGTTTTGCCACATATTACTTATGCAGTAATGAGCAAATATTAGAGCGCAAGGCTCTGAGAAGGCTCCAAAATTTTGGTTATGTTAACTAAAAGTATGAGAAAGGAAGGCCCCCGCACACATATGTCTTATGAAGATAAAGGTTAAACTGTATTGATATGACTGGGTTCTGTTTACTATGATGTGATGGCGGGGTGGGGTTTTCCAGGTAATGATAACATACAGTTGTTCTAGGCCATAATGTACCCTTTAAACCCTAACACTACACTCACTACACCTGCATGAGGAAGGTTTCTTCTCTAAAGGTATAGGGACAGCAACTGATACCCACATCAGCAGTTGGGGTGTAGGGGTGTATCAGACTTTGGGGGGACGGGAGGTGATTAGAGGGTCCTGGGAAATTCCCGCACTTGTTCAACGGCAGAGTAGGTTTCCACAGGAGGGGCCCCAGCTAGCCTTCCCCCCTCTGCAATTTTTCTTGCCATTGACGCAGGCCAAAACCACTGGAAGGTTTTCTTGACCACGTGTAGTGACACCCCAGGGTTCCCATTGTAGGAGACCCCAAGAAAATGTTCTCACGATGAGAGGAGAGTGCAGGATAGTTGTGGTTCCTGCAGTCCCCTCAGGTTATCTGGTGGGGAGGGGAGCAACCCAGGGGTGCCCATTGTAGTGGGTGGCCCCAAAGGAGGGTAGTTCTTGAGCTAGGATGTGTAGTGGTAGCCTATAGGTTTTCTGGATGGGCTAGGTAACTGACCCTGAGGAGATCTGAGAGGGGGTGATGGGCTCCCTAGATTCAAGGAGGAGGCTTAGTAGTGGACCCTGAGGTGTCAGGGTAGGGTAGGTGGTTACCCAAGGAAGCAAAAGGATGTCATCCTGGAGCTAGTGTTGTGAACCTGAGGTCGTGGCTGGGGCGATGCCTGGCCGAGTGACCAATCAGGTAGGTCCTGAGCATGGAGGTGTCACCCCAGCTAGGTGCAGAAAGTGGTGAGGCCCAAAATGGTCTAACCAGCTGGTAGCTACTTCTGCCCCAGGCTGTCGCTGTGAGCTGTCGATCAAGCAGGCCGCAGTGGATGGAGCCAGGCAGACTTCTGCACGGTAGTACCACCCTGAAGACAGATGGGGCCCATCTTAAGTGAAAGGGACCCTGTGCTTCAGACTTGGGTGGTGCAGGCCAAGCTGGGATCTTGATGGTCCATGGCTGAGAATGGTAGTACTACCCTGAAGTCAGATGGGGCCGATCTTAAGTGAAGGGACCCTGCGCTTCAGCTTGGGGTGGTGCAGGCCAAGCAGGGATTTTGAGGGTCCCTGAGCGGTCTCCCAAAGCGCTGCACAGAGACCAAGGAGGGCTCCTAGAGGAGTGCCTGGGTGAAGCTGACTCAGGGCTCACAGGCTCTCCAAGGGTACTCTGAGAGGGGAGCGCATCTCTCGGAGGGAAGGGTGCATAGGCCCTGTTCTCGCAGCGGAGAGCAAGGAGAGGGTCTAGGTTCCCGGGGTGGTTTCCGTGGGTAGCAACCAACAGGAGGAATGAGGTGCAGGATGTCTGATAAGGCACCCTCAGTGTTCCTCCTTGGCACTGCCAGTGTGGTTGTGAGGCCGGTCTGAGGTCCTGTCATGGAACCAGGCCAGGGGCCAAAGGAGCTTCTCTGCAAGGCATGAGTGGGCTGTTCTTTCTTTAGGGAAGACAGTTGTCCTGAAAGGATGGTCACAGCTAATGACCCCAGCGACAGGCTGTGGGTGAGGGTCAAGTGAAGTTGCATCTTTAGGATGTGGGTACCCCGAAGAAGTAGGGTACTGGGCGGAATAATCTCCAGAAGGGGGACCACCTAGTGGCCCAGGGGATAGGTTCTAGACCTATCCAAGGTGAAGGCATCAGTGCTGAGGCACTGTACCCTTGTCCAGAGGAGTGGTAGGCGTAGTGTTGTGTGACCAAGGGCAAGGGTGGGCCTAGCAAGACTCAATCCATGTAGATAGTTTGTGACCTAGATGCACCTAATCTAGAACCAGGAGGGTTCTTAGGGCAGTCTAGGATCACTGTAGTGGGTGCCGGTCTCGTGGCTGGGGGAATTAGGTGGTCTTAGCGCACAACTGGCGAGTAGGGTGTCTGGTCAGAACTCTTCATCACTTGTTATCGCCGAATAGGGGAAGAATACCCATGTGTCATTGGTTAGGTTAGGTTAAGAGGTTTTGTAGAGCGCACAGCTGCCCCAGCAAAGGGGCGTCCCAGCGCTAGCAGTAGCAAAAAGGGAGACACTAAGAAAAGAACAACAGGGCCTAGGGCGGGGGAAACAAATGAGTTGTGAGTGCCTTACGGAAAGCTGAATAATTATTCAGACTGTGAATGCGCAGTGGGAGAGAATTCCAAAGTTTGGCTGCCAATGTACGGAAGGAACACCCACCGGCACGCACCCTCCTCACCCTAGGAACAGCCACCAGATGTTGACCCAGAGACCGGAGTTGACGGGTGGGTGTGTAAGGTAAGAGCAAGTTAGCCAAAATGTCAGGGGAGGGGGATTTCAGAACTTTAAAAGCGATACATAGGGACTTAAACTCCACACGTCTGGCCACCGGCAGCCAATGAAGTCGTCGGATAGCACCTGAGGTGGAGCAAGTTCTCAGGAGGCCAAGCAGAGTTCTGTCCGCCGCATTCTGGACCCTCTGTAGTCTCAGAATCTCTGTCTTATTAGTCCCCAAGTAGAGTGAGCTAGCATAGTCCAATCTTAGACAGAATGGAGGCCTGGATGATAACCTGCCGAGTGGGCGGATCAAAAACCCTAGCAAAGGTTTGAGCCCTCGCAGTATTCCAAAGTAGGTCCCTGCCACCTTCTTAGTTTGGACTTGGAAGCTGAGGGCCAAGTCCACCCAGACACCCAGATTTTTACCACCTGTTTGGGGGTGGGTGCACAGCCCAGGGTTGTGGGCCACCAGTGCTCACTCCACAGCTCTGGGTTCCTCCCAACCTGCAGGATCTCAGACTTGCTAGCATTGAGCTGCAGACAGTTAGCAGACATCCACACAGCGATAGCAGCAAGATCACTCTGAAACTTAGAGGCATCCCGCACGGAATCGTCGGAGAGTGCCACTACCAGCTGTGTATCGTCAGCAAACGATACCACTGTCAGCCCTCTACTTCTAGCCACAGCTGCTAACAGTTGGACATAAAGATTAAATAGAGTAGGGCTCAGTGCCGAACCCTGTGGCACCCCTTGTTTCAAGGTGTGAATTGAAGAAGAGAAAGGGGGGCCGTCACCTGGAAGGTTCTCTCAGAAAGGAAAGAGGTGAACCACTCCAGGGCAGTGCCTACAATGCCCACCTCCACCAACCGTTGCAGCAAGATCTGCTAGTTATTCCCCGTAGGAATCCGCTGGGCGTGGTGTGTGTGAGAAGGTGCTTCTGACCATCTGAACCGCCCAGATTTTTTGCTCTGTGATCACCTGATTTTTGATCTTTTACTGTGGGAGAGCCTCATAAGCTGGGACTCACCCACGGTAAACTCATGGTAAAATGGACTGCATGTGTTTTCCACTGGTGTCTGCCTTATGAGATAAGGCCGCTGCGATGCAGCCAGGGTAAGGGACACTGGACAGGTTACATGTGGATATGTGTGTACACGTGTGTGCACCTGTGGAAGGGCTGTGCAGGGGAGATTCCTGTCGTGCACAGCCCAGGAGCTGGGTACAAATAGCAAGGGTTAGAAGGCACTATGCAGAGTTGGGTGGTGATATGGAATAGGCCTTATATTGTGGGGGAAACATGTAAGGGATAGTCAGTTTGCTTTACTGTTTCACTGTAGGAACACTCCATTATACTCCTATGGAAAAGGAGACCACAAGGGTTAGTTTCAGTTCCCTTGGGCCTGCAAACTCCAGACACACACGAAAATACACTGTAATTTGTATCAAAAGAACCATTCTGCTATGTCCAACGGCATATCTGTACTGCTTATGGGTCATCGAGAAATGTCATATTCCTCTGACTCAGCTCATAACCAGAGCCCAGGCCTTGCCTTGTGTGACCCTGCCAGGCTGGATTAATTACCTTCCTCCCCAAGCTGTAGCACCAGAGGCCTAGCCATCCACTGAAAGCATTCCCCAGTGCAAAGGTCTTCTCTCCAGGAGGGAGAGATGGGGTGAAGCTGCAGGACATCAATCAGCAGCTTTACCCGGTGCCAGGCCTGCTCCAGGCCCGAGCCGTGATGTGAGCAAGTGGGGGAAGTGGGCTTTCCAGAGACCATGTGGCAGGGTACTCCTGGACAACGCCATCTTGAAGTATCCCAGAGGCCTGTGCAGGAAGGAGGGATCAGGGGCAGAGAGGTGATGTGGTACTGCAGGATAGGGCAGAGATGCATTTCTGCCAGCACCCTCCGCCCCTCCTTAAAAGATTTTGCACAGGAAGAGGAGCTCTCTTTGGGATGTGCTGAAGAGCACTGGTACTGGAGGCTGACGCCATTGGGAGTTGAAAGGAGGAGCTCCCTGACAGCCCCCAGGACTCGGGACTGTGCCTCTGAGGAAGTCTAGGACCAGTGAGGGAAATCCTTGGTTTCTGCGCAAGGAGAGAAGCCCAGAAGAGGAAACCCGCTGAAAGGCTGATGCAGGCAGCCAGTGAAACCTGCCCCCTGCTGAGTACATCGTCTGGGAGGCCAGGAGGCAGAAGGAGACTGCTCCCAGTGGCTAGGGCTCACCACCAGAAGTAAAAAGAGGCCAGGATCGTCGAAATCGGCCCAACAGGGGCCGAGATATGCCTCCCAGAAGGTAGGCAACCTTTGCCCTCTACTGGACCGACAACGAAGTGCGTGGGGCTCCGCCGCCGGTCTCCGATGTGCCCCCGGGGTGGGTTAGGTCCTGGGACTGCCGCCAGAAGAAGGCAAAGCTGGGGAGCGTTGTCACACTCCCTGTGAAGTGACCCCAGAGTAGTGGCAGAAGTAGGGGAGCGCTGGTATGCTCCCTGCAAAACTGGCGAAGGACCCATGATCCCATCCCTGGGCCCTGACAAGGATGAAGAAGGGGAGCACCCTCGCGCCCCTGTGAAGGTGTCTTAGGGGGCCAGGATCCCATCCCTGGGCTTCGTCAAAGATGAAGTCGGGGAGCGCCGTCACACTCCCTGTGAAGCTGGACGGGGCCCAGGACCCAATCCCTGGGCCCCGATGGCTGGAGAGAGGAGGGGGAATTGCCCCGCATCACCACCAGGTCGGCAGCAGCACCAGCGTCTGCCCACAGGAGTGGGCCTACCAGAATAAATGGCCGGCTTCCGTGGCAGCACGCGAGGGCTCTCACTCCAAGATCTGGTCAACCAGAGGCATTTGGGGGCAAGATAATGTTTATACATGTGAGTGGTGGTACTATACCCCCCTCCTGTGGGAGGGGTGGGAATGTTTACGCAATGTCATCAAGAAATATTTCCATCAGCTTATGTATATTTCTAAATTGTTGCGTAGAATTGAGTATTGTGTGTGTAATAAATGTGCTTTCCTTTTTATGAAGAAAAGCACAGACTGGACAATCATTTATTGAGCGTTATTTCTGCGTATTTGTCAATGGTGATTACTAGCCCACACCCCTCCCTTAAGTAAGCCTAGGACTGCTCTGCAACGCTACCCTCTGAGAGTCAAGCGCTACAATGGGGTGTTTGGTTCCCAGTGAAGGACAAATGTAGACCCATTACTTGTGCAGGCCACACAACTTATGCCTTATTTTCCAACAGTAGTCCCCAAGCAGCTTCCTAAAGTGGTATTATCACAGTGGCAGTGAACAGGAATTTAGATGCACCACTAAAGGACACTGACAGTGGTCCCAACAGCACCACAATCTGTGGCAGGTGTATTATCTCTAGTGTGCAGTTATTTGTGCCATTCCATTGGGAGAGTGATTGATGCACTGAAGTGCCGGGTCCCACCACAATTATTATTTTGATTTAGCAATCCATACCTGCTGAATCACTAATCATAATAGCTTTTTCTAGTGAAATACAACGAGACCATTTGACATTTCATTCTTTACTAAACTTCCTTTGTAATTGCATTTTGTTGGTAATTTAAAAACGTAAAAGTCTCTTTCGGCAAAAATTCCCTTAAATTTAAAATAACCTAAAGGTTTTTTTCTAGTTACAATGGACGTTGAATTAGAAATGAACAGCCCATACTTCTCGGCGAATAATTGCAAGATTCGAGACACTGCAGTGGTTTGTCTTCTGTTCATGAACAAATGTGAAATCAAATACGCGTGTGGGTTTTGACAAAGAGTGTTAATGCAGGTATTGGCAGGCTTTTAATTAATGTATCCACCATCATATCCTGTGGCTTTTCAGGTCAAAAGAATGAATTAATCGACCTGTAGAAGCCGATGCTAATCGTGTGCATATATCCGGATGCCAGCAGGACATCATTAACCTATTTGACAATTAGTCGAGGCACATATCTCTCCAATTTTTTAGTAATCCGCAGGTAATTTTCATTTCAACGAATTCTGACTTCAATAAAAAAAAAGGAGCTTTTTCATAAGCACCATGTTGATGCTGTTCACAAAATGACACAGGGTTAGAAGAAATGTATGTGAACTTAATTCATATTCTGCAATCATCCGCTTTGTCTCAGACACACCAGGCGGCTCAATTTACCCAGAGACGCCCCTTTTCAGCAATCTCACAAGAAAGCGTTCCTTCAAGAGACACTTTGTCACAATTGTCTTGGTCTTACTGTATGTAAGTAACATTTCCTGGTGTGTTCGTATGCATGCCAAGCTGAGATGAAAACGCTTGTCAGTGGCATCACGTTCAAACAGTACCTGCTTGCATGAGGAGTATATCTGGGTCAATGAATCAGAACAGAATGATCCCTAAAATATTATTTGATTCAAATATCTGGTAATAATAGAAAGAGCAGTGTTTAAAGAGAGTTTATTACATATTTACATTTCACATCAAATAGCCTTGATTCCTTAATAGGATTACATTTCTTTTTTTGGTAAAGAACAGGTCACATTTTTGGTGAATTTGTGTAAGCGATTCTGGATCTTAGAAAATTATACAGTGAACCCACCTGGAAAATGACAGATACTTCGTATTTTCATTAATATATTCTAAGGTGATTCCACAAAATAAGGCAAAACAATTATGAAAATATTTCTTCCGAAAATGTTTCCCTAAAAGAAGTTTCGTACGTGATTTTTCAATATTTAAACCATTGGAAGGGTCTATTATAGCTGGGGTGGACCTCAGGCAACAGCATTTCATTATTTGTTTATTTGTTTCTGCCGGTTTAATGAAAACATTTCTACGCTCATTGAATATGTTCTAATAGCACTATTGCCCTTCTGACTGTGGCTGTAACTGGTGTTGAAGGTATTCCTCTTCATTAAATGCCCATTCCTATAGATTGGGTTTATAAATCTGGAGGAGGGCATTTAACAACTGGTAGAGCATAGCGGGCTGCAATTCTATAATATTTGACATGCATTTCTAGTCATATCTGAATAGGCACAAGAATTGTTCGATGTGATTTTACCATACCGCATATACCTAGAGAGGACCGTCATCACAAGTAAGGAAGGCTGGTGATAGGCATCAGTCAGTCAACAAACTTTATTCAGTTTAACAATCATAAAAGTAATATAAAAATACATACAATGCATAAAAGACAAGGGCAAAATAAAAAAATAAAAAATCATTACACGCATGATGCACAGAACATGTCAGCTCATTTAAAATATGATTTCCTCAGACAGGTGTATTGTATAGAAGTATGTGTTAAAATTCCCATATTTGAACGCTCCCATGCTCAGTTAATGTTTAAGAAAATTTGCAATCATACAAGTTACATTACAATTTTTACTTAGAATGCAACAAGTATATGATTTCCAATTCATCTGGCCATAAAAGACGTTTAAAGTGCAGAGTGCCCCATAAAACTGCATAAATTGATGACTGTTTAAAAAAAAAGTATATTCTGTATGAGCAATTTTGTAGCACAAAATGCAGTGCTAGATTAAAAGTGATCATTTCCCTACTAGGCTTCTTAAACGCACTGCAACAGAAATAAATGTATACATTATTTGATATATGTGTTCTGTTTGAAGGAGCTGAAGGTAAAATAGTGCTGGCCTACATTTCCTAATATTCAACATTCTCAGTAATGGAATAATAAATTCTCTTTGTGGTTTGGAGTATAGTTGGCAGAAAAAAGGAGGTGCAGCGTATTCTGGGGTGAGTTGGAGTCACATGGACAGGGATCCAGGTGAGAGCCACAATAAACTTTGTTGAGATAAGAAACCAGTAACAGTGCAATATTAAACCTAAATCTAATAAGATAAAATCTTATAGAGTGACCAAAAGGAAACAAAAGGTATGGTTCTATTCTTTCGGTGCTGACCAAGGGGAGGTAATCAGCTACACGCTTCTTGCTGGATTCCATGCATTCCCTATGCTCAGTTAAAACAGTTAAGAATTCCTACTTTAACTGAGATTTCGTGACGGTGGTGATAAGTTGTGGGTTGGTAAAGCAATCACGCCTCCCTATAAGTTCCAACTGCCTCTTAATGTAACTAAGCCAGGGTATTTTGTAAGCATGATCCAAACTTAGACGATCCCAAATTATTGTTCGATTAAAGGCTGGTTCTTCATTTGTCCAAATCGAGCGCCATAAAATAATAGGGGCAGTTTGAATGCGATGTATTAAGGAAGTCAGGCCTAGTTCCATATGACATAAGATACTTGGGAGGCTAGAAGGGACTGACATTAATCGTCTGAGGAAGACATTTTCTGTTGTTTGTAGGGTAGAAACATTACAAAATCCCCATACCCCAAGATGACAGCACAACACTGTGCAATATAGATGTTAATTATTGCATTGATGGGTTTTGAGCCCAATTTCCTTGTGAACCTGAGTAGAGCCTCAAGAGGTTTATCAAAACTCCTCTTCCTACCCTCAATAAGATGAAGCCAAGAGCCTTTATGGTTAAAAGGGACACCCAAGAGGTCGTGGCCGGGCAAGATGGCCGAACGGACGTAATCCGTCTCGGCTCCCGATCCGCGCTCAGGTCCCGGGTGGATATGAGTTGACAGAAGCCACCGATACTGCTGCTGAGTTCACCAAACTATAGCTTAGCGGTCAGTGGTCGGGGAGAGAGCCGGCTTACAGGTGAAAAAGCTGCATATCTGCCGGTTTGGAGCCGCGAGAGGCCGGCCGCGAAAATCCCCAAAATTGCGGCTGCCAGCTTCCAGTGCACTAAACACAGCGGAGTGACGACGGAGTAACCGAGAGGACACTCCTGCCTAAAGAACCCCCCACGGCTGGCAGAGACACTCACCGGAGGCACCCGACGATAACAACAGCCAGAGACGGTGCCGCCCGGGCTACGAAGTGCCCAACGCGGAGGCTCCTGACGTCAGGCCCTGCGGCGGCGGAGGAGCCCGAAGTGCCAGGTGAGTGGGTGGCACCGCTGTGGGGGGAGACGGCGATCGGCACAGCGGAGGAGCTCATGCGATGCCCTGACCGGCCCCTATAATTGTGCAGACCTCTTTACCGCTGAGATCCCCTCAGAGCCCCTTGCCTGACCTCTAAGATGGCGGCCGAGGCACGATGCAACACCGGTGAGGGGACACTCTCCTAGACCACCCACTGGCAGAATAGGGCAGATGTGAACGAAGCAGGCCCCACTACCTCACAGCTTAACAGAAGGAGAGTACGCTGAGTAAAGTAGGGGCGCCTTAGGGACCACGACCTGCATACCAGCGAGGGGGGAAGTGGACACACTCGAACCAGTAAGGGCATGCTGGGAGCCCACTACGGCCTTTGGAGCACCGTGGCCCAAGTTCTGATTAAAAGCACCGGTCCCGGCCGGCAGCGGGCATGAACAGGAACCCGCAACGAGACACACGCACTCCGAAGGGTGAGAGGCCCTGCTGATGACAGACCCCGAGCAGCTGGCCAGTCAGGTCAGGAAAGATCTATTTCTCTGTTCCAGAGGAGGTGTTATGAGGAACTGACCGGGGAGTGGTATACCGGCAGAGTGATCCCAACGCGAATGGGTTGATAGCGCCACTACCGGAAATCACAGAGGTGTTGCACCGACATACTGACCTACCATTGACAGCCGCTGACACGATTCCAGAGGAGTGACGCGAAGCACTAGGTACACCGGAGGTTCATTGCTCCTCCTCTGGAGCGAGAGGTACGGCGAGACCCGTCTCTATGCCGCCGAAGAAGACCGCAAGCAAAACCGCCAGTAAGGTATCCAGCTTCTTTCAGCCAATGGTAAAACGATCACAGCTAGAACGTGACGGCTCCCCCGATGCCATGGCCCTCACGAAAGAAGACCTGATGGCGTCTCTCCGAGACTTTAAAATGGAACTACGAGCAGACCTCAGTCAGGACATTAAAGCCTCCATCGAGCAGTTGAAATCTGACTTGAACGGCCGACTGGCCACAATCCAACAGGATATCGACTCAGTAGGCGTGAGAGTGGTAGACCTGGAAACGCAGACTCAAGAGGTGGAAAAGAAAACTTCTCAGGCACACGATCAGCTACGAGACCTTCAGGACCAATTACACCTGACACAACTAAAATCTGAAGACTTAGAAAACAGGGCTCGAAGAGACAACATACGAATCCGGGACCTGGAGGAGGGAGTCGAGGGGCCGGACCTTGAGGTCTTCCTTGAGGGCTTCTTTGCAGAGATTGTAAGCCCACAAGTACTTAAGATCAAGTTGGAAAGGGCGCACAGTGTAGGAGGCCCAGCGACTGGAGATAGGAGAAGAACACGAGATGTGCTTGCCAAATTCCACTCGTACAAAGTGAAAGAAGCGGTTCTTCAGGCGGCTCGGAAAAAAGGCAACATCTTCTTCCAAGGTCACAAATGCAGTATCTATCAAGACCTGGCACCTGCCACCCTGGCAAGAAGGCAGCAGTTCAGACCCCTCACATCGAAACTACGGGAGGATCATGTCAGATACCGATGGACCTATCCATTTGGCTTGAGCTTCGAACATAAAAACAAGCAGCGACACGTCACTGATCTACAGGAGGGATTGAAAATGTTAGGCCTTCCACCTCTTGATCCCGGAACCGCGTTGGTCCAATCCAAGGAAACGGAACGAGATAACGGGAACGCCTCTCGATGGGCTGTGAGTTCGAGAGGAGGTCACAAGTGATGGCTGGTCTAAGGAACTCTGAGAGATAGACTCATATCGTTCATGATCCTACAAGGGGCACAATGCTGACTAGACATTCGTAAGAGGGTCCCACATACAGACTAAGCACGCCGGACCCACCGGGGAACCAGATACAAGGTCCGCATCATGCTTTGGTGGTCTTATCATGACTCTTCTTTTCGAACACTCGGGATGGGCACAGATGGGTCTTTTGGCCTCGCCATCCGCCAACACGTCCAGGCGGGTAGTGATTCCCGCAGTCGGAGTCTCATCAACACTTCGACACATGTTGCTGTTGGTAATGTTGGGGGGTATTTCCTTTTTTTTTTTGGGAGGGGGAGGGTTATGGACATGGTGGCGGCTCGTCTGGATTCTTAAATGCAGACACGATCTAGTCAGGGCATACATACCACACAAGGCAAGACAGAGTGGTCCTCTGATAGCAGGCACTGGGGATGGGGACATGACTCCAGAGATGGGAAATACATACGTGGGGGAGGGGACACCGAAGGGAAAATGATACTCTCTATAAGTTTGTGGAACGTCAGGGGTCTCAACTCGCCCCAAAAACAACAGAAAGTCTGGAAAAACATCTTAGACCACCACTTTGACATAATGGCCCTTCAGGAAACTCATCTCCAAAGGGCTGAGGAATCGAGATTTCGACACAAACAATACCCACTTATATATAGATCCTCGGCGCTTACCAAGCACCGTGGTGTCGCATTCCTATTCCACAGCTCAACAAAATGCCAGCCGACAGCTACTCAGGCTGATAAGGAGGGTAGGATAATTATGGTCAAGGGTCTTCTGAGGGGGAGACTATGCACTTTTATTGCAACATACGCGCCCAACACAGGCCAGGCAGCCTTCGTAGCTACATTACTAGATAAAATAAGTGGGTTTGCAGAAGGACCAACAATCCTACTAGGGGACTTTAATCTCACTTGGCAGGCTGATCTTGATAGCCCCAATTACATAGAACGGGAACGAGCTCCTTCTCCGCAGATCTTAAACAGAAAGTCCACGACCTGGGCCTTAGAGATGCCTGGCTAACACTATACCCTCAGACCAGGGATTACACCTCTTATTCACACGTACACCATACCTATTACCGACTCGATAACATATTTCTCAGTCAGAACCTAATAGGCTCCCTTCGAGAGGCCAAGATCTTCCCCCTCGCCATTTCGGATCATTGTCCCATCTCGATCTGCCTGAGCTGGAGTGGAGCAAAGTCCACAGCACCCAAGTGGTATTTCCCGATCTCCCTCACGAGAGACAGATTGTTACGTACTGAACTATGAGAGACGATCACAGACTTTTTTCGATTAAACATACTTGAAGATACCTCAGTATTTAATAACTGGGACGCTTTCAAAGCGGTTATACGTGGGAAGTGTATAGAACTAAATTCGACCCTCAATAAACAACGGACTAAAGAGAGGGAAAGCCTAGAGGCAGCACTGGAAACAACGGAAAAAGACCATAAGACCAAACCCACTAGGGGATCCTTACGCACTCTTACGGCACTAAGGGGGAAACTCAAGGCAATCTATAACAACCGCGCCGAATACACACTGCTGAAACTACGCCACACCTCATACTCTCAGGTTAACAAGATTGGCAAACACCTCGCCAGACAACTCAGAGAGAAGCGTGAGAAGGAATATATTGGCGGTATATAAGATGGGGAAGGCAGGCTGATCCACACAGGGAAGGCTGACATTTTTGGAGCTTTTTACAAGGCATTATACACTGGGGACACACGAGACATAGAACAACAGAAGGATTATCTGCAAGCATTACAATTCCCTCAGGTGTCCCAGGCCTGGAACGACACGCTTGCGGCCCCCATTACAATAGAAGAAGTGGGCACAGTCATAAAATCACTCAAACCCCACAAGGCTCCAGGTCCAGACGGCTTGACGGCCCATTTTTATAAGACCTTTGCACCGGACCTTATCCCGCACCTCACGTGTCTTTTTAATAACATGGCGGGCGATGGGGAGGTGACCCCCTCGATGGCCGAAGCAGTGATAACGGTTATCCCTAAACCAGGGAAGGATGTCCAGCTGTGCTCTTCTTACCGTCCCATCACCCTTTTAAATTTGGATGCGAAGCTCTACTCGGCCATTCTGGCCGCCCGGCTGAACGACCTGATGCCAGACCTGATCCACCCTGATCAATCAGGCTTCATAAAAGGCCGGCAGACCCATGATAACATCCGACGAACAATACATCTCATTGAGAAAGTTACCAAATGCAAAATCCCAGCAATTCTGGTGGGGTTAGATGCCGAGAAGGCTTTTGACAGGGTGGACAGGTCATTTCTTTTTAACACACTCACGCGCTTTGGCTTCGCAGACAAATTTATTAACATGGTCAGGGCTAATTATACACAACCACGATCTAGGGTGCAGGTAAACGGGACTGTCTCGGCCCCCTTTTCCCTCACGAGGGGGACAAGGCAGGGGTGCCCCTTGTCACCCCTATTGTTCACCCTTAGCATCGAGCCATTGGCGATGTCCATTCGGGAGAATCCGGCGTTTAAGGGTATACCCTTTGGGAGCGATATTCATAAAATCTCACTCTTTGCGGATGATGTCCTCTTGTCCCTTGGAGATCCAGCTCTTTCTCTCCCAACCCTGCGGTCCAAGTTAGCCCGCTTCAAAAATGTAGCGGGCTTCAAAGTCAATCTGAATAAATCGTAATGAATACTTAATCTTACGGTCCCGACCGAGGCGGCTAGGGAACTACAGACACACTCCCCACTCCAGTGGGCTACTCACTCTCTGCAATACCTAGGGGTCCAACTGACACCGCACGTGGATGGGCTCTATAAAGCTAATTTTCCGGCCTCTCTCCTTCAACTCCAAAACGATCTAAAACGATGGAAGCCTCTTTTTATTTCATGGCTCGGCCGCGTCCACGCGGTCAAAATGACGATACTCCCAAACTGTTATACCTCTTCCAGGCATTGCCTATAGAGCTTGATAAAGAATTTCTTCCTAAAATTAGATCCTTGATCACTCGCTTTATCTGGCAAGGGGGAAGGGCGAGACTATCTCTATCAACTCTGAGGCGACCAAGGGCGGAGGGAGGGGTAGGATTGCCAGATCTTGGCCTCTACTATAAAGCTGCGCAACTGCGGATAATAGCAGAGTGGTCGAAACGGGAATCAGAGAAGCATTGGCTCCACATGGACCGAGCCATTGTGGGGAGGACGATTTGGTTCTGATCTGGAAACCCAAGGAGGTAAGACCTCGGAACGCATACATTAGCACGCCCACGCGCACCGCCCTGAGAGTATGGGATTCCCTTGCTCGGAATGAACAGTGGACCACATTCCCTTCACCCTACATGCCAATTCACTTCAACCCAGCCTTTCCCCCAGCTTTTCAAGAGGGACCCTTTGCCCCATGGAAGGAGGGTGGTTGCATAGTCATATCCCAGTTATTTCACAACTTCGACATTCTTACCTTTGACAATTGCAGACGGGAATTTCATTTAGAGCCTAACAAATGCTTCCACTACCTACAGCTCAAACACTGGGCCCTTACTCCCCACATTCGAGACGCGGCCACGAGGGAGAAAACGAGGTTTGAAACATTTGTGCAAAAGGTGGGCTCTATGAGGGGAGTGATCTCATTCTTATATACCCTTCTGCTTTCATCCACACACACTCCGCGACCTAGATACATGGCAATGTGGGACGGAGTGCTGCAAAGGGACATACTTGACAGAGAATGGGCTGGAGTGTGGTCAGATATTACGAAATTTAATCACTCCTTGGAACTGCGGGAAGCTCATTTAAAGACACTAATGGACTGGTATCTTTACCCCACTAAACTTAAACGAATCTTCCCAAATACATCAGATAAATGTTGGAGGGGATGCGGTCTGCTGGGTGACTTCCGACATATTTGGTGGGACTGCCCCACAATACGACCTTTCTGGGAGGAAATTCTTGCACAAATCAAGAGCATGCTGGGTTATCCTGTACCGACCACCATAGAGGGGACCCGTCTGGGCATTCGAGACCCAGTGCTTGAACATCAAACTAAAGCGGACAAAGCTATTATGTGGACGTGTATGGGGTCCGCGAAGGTGATGATCGCGGCAGCGTGGAAGAAAAAGGCAGCCCCCTCCTTATCACTGTGGCACTCTAGGCTCTGGAGGATACTCTGTCTTGAAAGAATGACAGATATTTTCCGGGATGATTATAAAAGTTTTGAATATAAATGGGGTCCATTGGTGGCCTTTCTCACACGGGGCTTACCGCTGGCAGTATGCCCGCCCACAGTTAGGGACATGCACCTATTCCAGTTTTAAACGCTCTCCATGTGACTAGGTCATAGACGCTATTGTATCATATCGCCGCCACCATCTACATTGTTTGTTGGGAGGGGGGTGGGGTTTTTTGTTTTTTTTCCGGGCACCTTCCCTGTTGGAAGGAATGGAGTTGCATCCTGTCACAAAAGAAAAGATGGGTTGCTTGTTTACCTATTTAACCACACGAGACACCCCTAGCCGATACAATACTTGAATCTGCATCTGTCACTATAGGTCTACTATCGAGATGGCCTGGGCTCGTGCTATATGCTTAAGTTTACCCGTAGTGTAAAGAATACTGTTATACTATATCCACATGTTGTGACATTCCTATTGCTGTATTGTAACGAAAATTATACTAAATGCCAATAAACACAAGTTTGAAAAAAAAAAAAGGGACACCCAAGTAGGAAACGTTTGATACCTGACATAGCTTATCCTTATTAATAAAACAAGATCTTAATTTGTAGTGTGATTTCCCCACCACCATGACGTGTGACTTAGTTGTGTTAGTCTTTAGGCCCAAATTGCTATTAAAATCATTGAATCTGTTTAAAAGTATTTGTAAGCCCACTCCAGTTCTTGAGATCAAAACACAGTCATCCGCATATAATAATGCAGGAAGATTTATCTGGCCCACCTTTGGGACATCAGTCACCCCCTCATTCAGATAACTCTCCAGATCATTAATGTATAAACAAAAAAGAAGGGTGCTAGCACACACCCTTGTCTGACCCCACAGTTCATTTTGATCGGGGCTGACAGTTCACCTTCTGCCCCATATCTAACTCTGCCTGTTACGTCCTGATGCATCTGAGCTAAAAAATGAACCATGGGTGCATCTATGCCAATTCCCAGCATCTTTTCCCAGAGTTTCCCTCTCACCACCCAGTCAAAGGCCGATGTCAGGTCCATAAATCCTAGGTAGAGATTGCTGTTTTTTGCCAATGTATATTTACTTATCACCAGATGGAGATTAAGGCATTGCTCAACGCTGCCCAAACCTCTCCTAAAACCATATGAAATGTCTGAGAATTTCCATTTTTCAGCTATCCATGTTTCTAGATGGGCGAGTAGATCCCTACCCATTAACTTGTATGTAGAATCAATCAATGAGATGGAGCGATAACATTTGGAATTTGACATATCTCCCTTTTAAAAAATGGGAACAATTATTACATTTGACCAAGGTTTTAGCGGGCCCGAGAGTGTGACAGAGCTTAGAATGTTGGTTAGCATTGGGAGCCATAGGTCAGGCTTTGCCAAAAAGAGATCAGCCGGGACGCTGTCAGGACCAGGTGCTTTGTTCTTCAAAGTATGATTTAGTGCCTTTGTTACTTCCTGAGCTGTGGGGGGGGCATCTTGCCCACAGACCCAGCTGTGTGATTATCAGATTCTGTTATGCAGATGTGCACCCCTCCACTATTGTAAACTTCAGAAAAGTGACCGACCCATTCATCAGGCAGGATTGTAGCATCAATACAGCTATTGTAATTGTCTTGAAAAAAGGGACATTGACAGTCTTCCAAAAGAGGCCTGAGTCTTTGGTAACACTAGCTTCTTGTAGTCTCTATCACGCCTCTTTCCTAATAGTCTCTCTATGACTTTCAAGGACCTGTTTGTAGTGATATCTGCAGGATCTCACAGTCCCTATATCTCTGGGCTTCTGTTTTAGAACCATGATAAGGTTATTATGGCTCCTTGAGCAATCGCTATTGAAACATTTTAAGGGTTTGGGGGAATTTTGTATTCTGTCGATTTTTAAAATTTCATTTATTGTTTTGGTTAAGTCAGTGAAGGATTCCAACATGCTATTTGGGTTTATGTCACTTTCTAGACAGGTCAGAATTTGAGGCCTGTTTATATTCACTAATTTTTCAAGGACAGTGTCAGGATTTATAGATGCCCATTTACGCATGAGGCCCTTATGTTTTTTTTATAGGTTATCGGTGGTACATCTGAGGTCCCTTTCCTAATTTGTGTATTGAACTGGATAGACGGAGGAAAATGGTCACTAAAAATGTATTTTCAAAATGGTGAAGCATAGGGACTTCGGTTTATAATATTCAGAAAGAGCAATGAAGTCAATGAGACTGCCTTGGCCTCTAACAGTATATGTAATCTCCTCCTGTCCTACCTGAGCAATAAGGTCTTTTGTTAAGAATAGAGAGAATTTAGATAGTATGGAATGGAAAAGCATCAAGAAAGGCGACTTTGCCTGTAACAGAGATAGATAAAAGTGTTTTAATAGTGTTGTGGTCCACTGGTGGAACTGTTGGAGTTGGACACTCAAAAGTTTCACTACATTGCCACAGTAGTGGTATACACATTTCTTCTACTGCTAAGTATACCAATATGTATAGTGGTATTTATAACATCACTAAATAGCTTCTCTTACTGTCATGCACAAGAACTCTGAAGTGCTGTTAAACAGCACATTGAACTCGGTGAGAAGCATGTCTCTAATACTAGCCAAGACATAGCTAACAGTGCAGCAAGTGCAGCAGCACTAGAAGGCTGGTTTCTAAAGGGCCAATTGCATCCATATTATGGTTATTTACTATCCAACTAGAGGTTAGGTGATCCCATGTCCTTGCTAGCACCATAGCCCATGGCCCCCTTGCTATGACACTGGTAATAGATCATTATGACTGAACGCAACCAGAATATTAAATGCTGAGGAGAAAAACACCCTTTCCTCTTTTGGAATTCATGATGTTAGGAACTAATTCAAAAAGCCTGCTATTGAATTTGTACTATGTTGCTCTGGTATGTAAGGTATTTGTATCTATATTTGCCGATAAAAAGTTTGTCATCTTTTTTCAACTATGAAAAGTGAACAGAAATCCACAATGATAAGCGCTGCCTTAAAAAAAAACTCAAATACTATTTGCTATCTGACTGACAGCCATTCTTGTGTATGTATGAGTAACAGTAAGTTGTCAAGATATACAGCTGCTGTCCACGGTTTCGCTCAGCGACTTGGGGCCAAGCCAATCATAGCTATGCTCAATATTTACAGGTCTAAATGCATAGCTATTGCGAGGTATGGGTCTGCAATCTGGGGATATAAGCCGGTGGAGGGGCTTCAGATAGTTAAAAACAAGTTTTTACGATCCCTCTTGTCGGTCCCTCAATCTACCCCCACCTATGTTATACATCAAGAGTTAGGGATTGGCTATATTTCCGATTTGATAAGGCTGGCCCCGGTGGTATGTTGGCTAAAGACCTGGACTAATCCAGAACTAGCGCTGAACCAAGAGATTGCCAGGGATTGTGTCTCCTTGGAGAGAGCAAGTAGTGTTCCGTGGTTACAATATGTTAGTCAATTTTATATAAACTAGGGCGCCCAGAACTCTTTGACTTCCCGGGAAAAATAAGAAAAGAGGACCTGGTGTGGGTAAAGACACATTTTTTAAATTTGTTGTCTTTAGAGAGAGAGGAGACTGAGTTAATGAAACCTTCCATTAAAGCATATCTCTTGCTAAAAACCACACCACAGACAGAACCGTATCTGACAGTCGTTACCAAGCCTTTTCATCGCCTTTTTTTTAACTAGATTTAGTTTTAATCTTATTCACTGTTTATTAGCTGATTCACAGGGTTGGAGCAGGGTGAGTGATTTGGGCCCCTGCACATGCGACAATTTTTCAACCCAGAATACCATGCACTTTATAATGTTATGAGATCATTATAGTGATATCCGTAGCAGGTTTTCAATCCCAATTTTAAGGGGAAAAGGTTTCATACAGGTTAGACCTGCTTTGCTTTATTTACAGATGTTAAATGATCCTTGGGAGATTTTTTATATTGCGAGCTATTTAGTTGCTGCTGTGAGGCATAGGAGAAAACGGCATTCTCTGACACGTGATCTGGCTGTACTTGAATGATCAAATGAACCTTGCCCTAACGTCTGTCCTCTGATTTGAGTTTCTGTCTTTTAACTTATATTTTAGCTGCTTGTTGCCATATACGAATTGATGGTAACTTGTGTTATTAGCATATCCATGAAATTTGGTCTTAAATGCTTTATGTTGTCCAAGCTTATTGATGAATTGTATTTTTAATATTATTATTCTGATGTGTTATATGTTGTATGTCATGTACTTTTATGGTTTTTATTAACCGAATAAAGTGGTTTTGACTGACTGACTGAGTAACAGTAATAAAAATTGAGTCTTTCACAAACAGGTGCGCTGTCTTAGTGTAGATTTGTTTTGGTGCAATTGTATTGCTTACAATGCCTACACTTATCTCTGAATTTCTCTGACCCGGTCTGTTTGTAGCATTATTCCACCAAAATATCAATACAAGAATATTATCTGACCATAAAATTGTGGTAAAAATATCATGACTACAAAAATATTGTGCACAAAAATATTGAAGGTACCTATATATCTTTTAGTTTATTGTAACATAAATTTTTGTTTACCATATTGCTTTTTTATTGTATTACATGAATGTATTGCTTTATGTGTTGATTACTTATTTTAGTTAATTTTTAAATCCTTTTTAATACAATTATAATACTGTGTATCTTGTTTGTGGTTGAGTTTATTTGGGGTAGTTTTTCTAACTTATTTGTTAAATAAATGTAATTGAGTATCATGTGTAATTAGGCATCTTTGTTTATATATTTATTTATATTTCTAAATTATTATAGAAATCGTAATTTATGGTTGAATGATTGCTGGTTATTGTTTCAATTTACAATTTATAATTATTCATATAAAATTATTTTATTCTTTAAATGTATTATTGGTGTATATTACATGTTTATTTTGTTAAAATTATTTAGCATTTTTGGGATGTCAGCTCTATTGGTTGTCTGAGAATGTATGGTATTATAGAAAACCATACATATATCAATTATTATTAATTGTTTTTGATACTTTTGTAAATATTTTTTTTTTCTTGCTTAACCATTTAATAGTTTATTTGTACATTTGTTTGTAATTTTTATATTGAGTTAATGGATTTATCTAGAGATTGTGTGTGTAGTGCTTTTGAAATTGTTAATTATTTTTACAAAATTTGCAACGTGTATATTCACGGTATTCAATGTTTTTGAACTGGAGTTTCAATATTTAATATGATTCCCCAGCCCCCACCAAATATATACATTTTCCCCAATATTTATTGGTCTGGAGTAAATTTGCCACAACTCCTAAGTATATGCGTTTTTCCCTGTGCCTGTTGGAGTGGTGTTACCATAGTAACTATGACCTACACAAATATATGCATTTTCTCCAATATTTGTTAGATTGGAGTTACAACAGGAAAGCTGGCACACACTATCAACAAATATATGTACTTTCTCTGATATGTTCTGAACTTGAGTTATAATAGAAAATCTGCAACTATGTTCTGGATGGTCTGGAGTCTGTGTAGGAGTTGTTTGGATATTCCGGCATAGAGAGTTTTGCAGTAGTCTAGCCTGCTGGTGATGAGCACCTGCGTGATGGTCCGTCTGGTGTACTGAGGCAACCATTTGAAGATCTTTGCCACATGCCTAGGATGTGGAAGCAGGAGGTGCGCACTGCATTGACTTGAGCTATTATGTAGAGCTTGTCATCTAGGATGATACCTAGATTTCTTGTGTGGTCCGTCGGTGTTGTTCCTGGCTCTGATGGCCACTAGGTGGAGTACCATGTGGAGGTCTTGTCGCCGAAGACCTGTATTTCCATCTTGTCAGAGTTGAGCTTCAGGTAGTTGGTTCACATCCAGCCTGCTATTATGGTCATGCAGTTGGTGAAGTTGGTTCAGGTGGTGGTTGTCTTGTCTGCCATGGAGAGGATGAGTGGAGTATCTGCAGCAGATAAGATGACAGTGTTGTCTTGTGATCGTATGATGCTGGCGAGCAGTGTCATGTATATGTTGAAAAGGGTGGGGCTGAGAGTCGATCCCTATGGCACAAGCATATCACTTTCTTGGTTTCTGATGTGAAAGGGGGCAGCCTGACCCTTTGGGTTCTTCCCATGAGGAAAGAACAGATCCATTTGAGAGCGAATCCTTGTATGCCAATCTCGTGGAGCCTTCTAATGAGGGTGATATGGGAGACAGTGTCAAAGGCCACGGAGAGGTCAAGCAGGATGAGGGCTGCACTTTCTCCTTGGTTCTGGATGATTTGAATGTCATCGGTGGCTGCAATGAGCGTTATTATGGTGCTGTGGTTCTCTCTGAATCCCGATGAGTGTTGTCTAGAAGATAATGAAGTTCGCAGTGGGTTGTGTGTTGCTTGCTGATGGACTTCTCATTCACTTTGGCTGGATAGAGGAGTTAGGAGGTGTGTCAGAAGTTGCTCAGTTGAGTCAGGGCGGCTGTGGGTTTCTTGAAGAGGGCATTGATTCCTGCAAGTTTCCATTCATCTTGGAAAGTGACGGATGTGATGGAGGTGTTGATGATGCGGTTAGGGTGATACTGATTGTTGATGTCCTCAAGTTGTAGATTTAGTAGGGCCATGAGTCCGTTAGGGCCCCTGAGTGAATGGTCGACATGATTGTCCTTGTGTCATTTCTGTTGAAGATTGTCCATTTGGTCAGTTGGCCATATAGGCTGATGGAGGGTAAGGTCGCTCTTGGGCTTGAGTTGGTGTGTGAAGTTGCTGTAGAAATTTGTGCTTTTGTTGTGGTAGAAGTTGGATAGGTTATCACAGAGGTGTTGGGACGCAGCAATATACTGTATATATTTGTTTTATTTTGGGGGGGAAATGAATGTTTTAAATGAAGAACTATTAGCTTTTAAATGAATAATTATATGTAATTCATATATTAAGAATAAAAAATTGTTTTATTGAGTTTTTAAAATTTGTGTATATCAAGTGAATTTTACAAAGCATTGTCTTCTCCTTTAGTTTTTAAACTACAATGCATGTGCCTTTTGATGTATATATTCCAGTGCATAGCTTTTTTAAATGTATTTAATTTTAAAAAAAGACTAAAACACTTTAAATTTGATATATATCTATATATGTCTATACATATATATATATATTCTTTACCACCAGTCCCGGTTACACCCGGCGCTGTCACATGGGCGGTCCGCGATGGGTTACCGGGTAGCCCTCGTAATATCCTCCAATCTCCACAAGTACGTAGAAAATTCACGGACACTCCAACAGACTTGAATAACAAGCTTTAATGACACATAAAGACGCGTTTCGGCATTCCGCCTTGATCACGGTCATGAATGCATTCAGCATCAATTTCATTATAAACAATTACAAAAACAGTGAAAACAGACTAAACCTCAACCAGTGTGTTTGTTGTCATGAACATGGCGGCCATTTTGAGCTAGTGTTTTAAAGCACAGTAATCTATAGTGCTTATACCCTTATAGATTCAATACACATTAACATCACATTAATTGCAAGAAATAAAAGACAATAAAGGAACATAGGAGATGTCAGACAAATGTAAATAATCACATATCAAAAATTGTTGCAGATCCAGCCCCAGTGGGCGTTATCTCTCTGACTAAATAGCTGAGATACAACTAATAGTCAATTGCAAATGGTACACATAACTAGTTGAAACAGAGAGTATATAATGTAGCCAATATCCCGAAAGGGTGAGGTGAAGCCCTAGTGGGCTAATCACAGTACCGCAAATATGTCAATACCCCAATCAACTTGCAATATTGTCATTAAAGCTTGTTATTGAAGTCTGTTGGAGTGTCCGTGAATTTTCTACGTACTTGTGGAGATTGGAGGATATATATATATATATATATATATATATATATATATATATATATATATAAATATAAATATGTAGATATATATATAGATATGCAAAAGAAACTCGTCTTCCCCAAACAATCCTGGGAAAAAGACCCAGCCACTCCAGGGTTGTAATGAATAACACATGTAGACTCACCAAAGGCTTGGTCACATGACCACAGCAATTTATTTTGGCCTTTAAATAATACGTAGTGTGACGATGCATTTCATAAACATAAACGAAAGATGCTCGTTCAAACTTCATGGGCGAGTGATAAAACAGTAAGTGCCTGCAATAACCAAAAATCATCTACATAATGTATCACTTAATAAAGCATGTAATATACATTAATGTGAAAAATGGACCAACAAATACATAAAAAGATATATTGTGCTATGTTTTTTGTTGTTTTTGTCACGCTGGTCTTCAATCGAAACTTCATTTTCCATAGTGCCTTATAACATTCACTGAAATGACAGTCTTACTTAATCTGTTGAGTTTTAGTTTACATACTTGTCATGCCCATATGTGGGCTAAAAAGATATTAAAAATATTAATCCAATCATCCTATCTTGTGGCAATGGATACCCATAAGTACTGATTACTATACAGATATACAAAGATTGATAAAGGGTCTAGTGCCCAAACTCAGTGTTGAAAGCCTCCATCCTCTAGGAATAAATAAATAAATAAATCCTATGAATCCGTCATGTGGATCAGCATGAGATGGTCATAAATCATATCAACTAAATAACTCTTAATAAATTTGGCTGTAGTAGCCAGACATTCCAAAGAAGAGGTTCCACAATGGTGTTACTTCTTCGTGAAGTTTATCCCTGAGTTCACGATGTTCCTCCATGCAAAAATTGGCCAAGTAATGAATCTAAAAATAGACAAAATCACATAAAAAGTTAATTTTCGCTGCCAATCTATATTTAGTACATAACTGATTTATACTCTATATCATCAAAACAATTTTTTACTCTAAACATAAGTCCACCATCTTTTGACTCAGTGAACCAATATACACGCACTAGGGAACACAGAATGAGGATGCCCCACAAGTCTGCGTCATCAATAGCAAACACAGAAAAAAACAAAAACAGATATTATTATTGTAACAAACAGCAGTTCCTAAACTTTTCATAGTTACCCCAGGCCTCCTATTATACAGTGCATCTGTAATCCAGTCATTACCAAGGTAAAAAACACTCCGACTACAAAAAAATTTCAGATAACTGTGTGTGGTGTAAAAGTGAAAAGAAGAGAAAGAAGAATAAGAAAAGATAAAAAGTCACAAAGTAGGTTGGATGATAAACAGCAATCATATAGGCTCACAAAAGTGAGTGTAATTCTTCCTCATTATTCATCCACTCTGGGAAAAGATACCCAGCTTGCAAAATATAACTTCATTCAAGTCTGCAGAGAACCCTTGCCCTGTTACCTCCTCTGGGGTGTTTCAGTTCAGTGTCCAAGCCTAAACTTTGCTTTTTAAACTACAATGTATGTGTCTTTTAATGTATATATTCCAGTTCATAGCTTTTCTAATTGTATTTAAACACTTAAAAATATATATATATGTATATATATCGAACAATTTTCATGCACCAGTAAAATGCTGTACACCCAATTATAGACACACACATTGGCACTTTATTTCATATCACAAAATGCTGCAGGCACACTGATTGCTCTGACGTGTTTCGGATCCCTCAATGAGCTTTAATCAAAGACTATGACTATAACCGGGGTTGTGCATTTCCCACATGCTGGGGCCGCCTTGTGAGGGTCGGAGGCTTCGTCAACAGAAACTTTGTGTTGGGATGTGGTTAAAAAGGAAGCATTACCCACTAGCAGTTTCTGAAGTTAAAAAGGGTACCGAACCATACGAACTAGAAATTGCAGAGAAGCTGCTGGTAAAGGTAACTCAAGCCAATATTGGTTCTTGGAACAATGGAACAATGCACGATATGGATTGCAATAATTGTGTTCACTGAGACGGCATGCTGCATGAAATGGCTTGTGACATTATCGATATGCCCATTGTATTGACATGAAAATCAGTCACTGTGAGCACTTACATGAGTATTGTTTGATTTTTCACAGAGCCATCGAGTAATATCTAATTGTGAAGCACTGAATGCTTTGTTGATATTGGCACACTACGGACACTCTGAAAAAAGACTGTTAGAGGGGAGATTAAGTCTTTCTTTTGTGGTTACCTTTGAGAACAGTGAATGAAATCGACTAGCCTGTCGATGATTTAGGCTCATTGAGGGACCCAAAAAGCGTCAGAGAAATCAGTGTGCCTTCTGGATTTTGTGATTTGAAATAAAGTGCCAACGTGTGTGTCCAGAATCAGGCGTACAGAGTTTTCCTGGTGCATGGAAATTGTTTGCTATAACAGCGGGTATCCGTTTTCCGCACACCGGAGCCACCTTGTGAGGGTCGGAGGCTTCCTCAACATCAACTTTGTGTTGGGATATATATATATATATATATATATATATATATATATATATATATATATATATTCACTGAAAAAACCATAGGTTTCAGGGGCGTTATAGTTAGTTGGACATTTCACTCGTACAAAACCATAGAAATTCCCCGTTATAGTTAGTTCAGCTAACTATAACTCGTGCGCCCGCAATGCACTGCTGATGACGTCACATATTACATCACTCATGACATGGTCAGTGACATCACTCATGACATCACTGATGACATCTCAAATGACATCACTGATGACATCACTGATGACATCATCCTTGTGATAGAGTGGCAGCCCTCCTCTCACCCTAATATAACCTTTGATACACACACTCAAAAATACAAACTAACATTTTCAAAACAATGGACATACCAATACCAGTTACAACACACCTATTCAGTAATTCCAAGATCTACACACACATCCACTCATTCACCAACAGTCCCTATACAGTCACTCATACATGTACTCACTCATCATATGTACTCATACACCTATACATCCTGTTACACACCGCCACTCATCCATAGAGTTACTCACACACATAGTCACACATGCAAACAAAGTATCAAACATCCATTTACTTGCATATACAGTTCTACACACACTACCACACTTACTTCTACAGAAACTTACACATACTTACTCTCTTAAACAATCACTTATAGAAACACCTACTTATTTGTACAGGAACTCTTCCAATCTCTCACTCTCACATATACTCACTTATATACACCAATACTCACATATACTAGTTTAAAACATATGTAGTTACTCATAAAGACACTATTGAGACAGTCATTCACTCACTAACACCCCCATACACATTCTCATCCACCTATACAGTCCTGCACACATGCTGTCTTCAACACATACAAACAGTGAGTCACTCATTCATGCATCTATGCACTAAGTAATACCCCCACCGAACCATCCAGACACTCAGACACTCATACTGATACTCAAAAAACCAACTAATAACCCATATAGACACTCATGTAGCTACTCACCAACCCATGCAGCCACTTATACACAAAGTGAGAGACTGATACAGATATTTTCATATTTAAACATTACTCACTAACCCATGTATTCACTAAGATACACTTAGTCAGTTATACAATCAATTTTACAAAAAGAAATCATCCATTTAGACACTTATATACCCATTTATTCTCCATCGACCTTGAGATATACATATATAAAACATATTTAATTTTCAGAAAAACACACATTCACTGGATGATGTCATCAGTGATGTCATCAGTGATGTCATTTGAGATGTCATCAGTGATGTCATGAGTGATGTCACTGACCATGTCATGAGTGATGTAATATGTGACGTCATCAGCAGTGCATTGCGGGCGCGCGAGTTATAGTTAGCTGAACTAACTATAACGGGGAATTTCTATGGTTTTGTACGAGTGAAATGTCCAACTAACTATAACGCCCCTGAAACCTATGGTTTTTCAGTGAATTTCTAAGGTTTTTAAATGCTAATTTCTAACTATAACGTGCCTGAAACCTATGGTTTTTCAGTGAATTTCTAAGGTTTTTAAATGCTAATTTCTAACTATAACGTGCCTGAAACCTATGGTTTTTTCAGTGAATATATATATATTTATTATACTATGTATACATGTGAAAATGTCTCGGTCCCCTGTTTGCCTCGGTGGCACGGAAAAAATAGGTGGAACTGACGTCAGCACGCCGACGAGGTTCTCTTATGGCTCCGATGACGTCATACGGTGTCGCGAGCGGAGCCGTGCTATTATGACGTCCTCGTTGACGTGGGAGAGCTAGGAAAGAATTTCCGTGGAATGCTGGTGCAGGGGATATTCACCTAAGTGTTCAGGCTAGTACTTTGGGAGCAACTGTTTATGTTGCCACTCCAGAAACCGAAACCAGTGATCCGAGGGCAGAGGCCCTGCAGATGGCAAATGAGGTGGGGTGCCCAGTCGTGTGCACCGGCGGAGCAGCGAAGTGACAAGCACCACAGCCCACAAAAAAGGTAACGAGGGCACTGAATAACACAGGATCTTCTCTTTGTATCTGGCAGGAACAACGAAGTTAAAATGCCCTAGTACCAAAATGTAGAATTAGTGCTACAACGGTCTTCAAGAGGACCTGCGATGCCGCTTCTGCCTCCCGTACCCTGGAGGTGGCACATGGGTCACGCGGTGCGGTCATACTGCGGTGGGACGCACACTCGTTGACCTCTCATGGCACTGCTCCACACTTCAGGGAGGACGCTTTCCATTAGCTATGTTTTCTGATGACATGTCGCGCCGGCCCCGTCCAACAACAGAACTCCTTTAGATCCAAACAGACTCTTCCACTCTCTCACCGGAAGTGAAACCAGGCCACGCGGACACTTTCACAATACAACAGCCGGGAATGCACTTTTCGGTAAAAAAACACATTCCTTCCTCCTAATTAATCAAATAAACGTCTCACTGAAGAACAGGGGCCAGCTTCGATCGGTAAACAGCCGTTACAATGACTTTTTACTTTGCGATACCATTACAACGCATGCATTACCACGCATGCGTTGTACATCACGAAGTCATTACTACGCATTTTTAGAACGCATGGTCATTTACCACGCATGCCTTTACAACGAATTTTGTTGTAAAGGTATGTATAGTAAATGACCATGCGTTCTAAAAACATGTAGACGATCCATGTCGTTGTAAGGAAACAGAGGCTGTTCCGTTTCCTCACAACGACGTGCACCGCCCCTCAGAGACGACGTGAAGCAGGAACCACGAGGAGAGAGGAACCACGAGGAGTGAGAGGTAAGGGGGATTGGGCATGGGGTGGGGTTTCTTTTCTAGGGTTTAGGGTAGTGCAGTGGTGTTTGGGTGGTGTAGGGGTCGTGCTGGGGGTCGTGTTTTAGGGTTTAGGGTAGTGCAGTGGTGTTTGGGTAGTGTAGGGGGTCGTGCTGGGGGTAGTGTTTTAGGGTTTAGGGTAGTGCAGTAGTGTAGGGGTCGTGCTGGGGGTAGTGTTTTAGGCTTTAGGGTAGTGCAGTGGTGTATGGGTAGTGTAGGGGGTCGTGCTGGGTTAGTGTTTTAGGGTTTAGGGTAGTGCAGTGGTGTTTGAGTAGTGTAGGGGGTCATGCTGGTGGTAGTGTTTTAGGGTTTAGGGTAGTGCAGTGGTGTTTGTGTAGTGTAGGGGGTCATGCTGGGGTAGTGTTTTATGGTTTAGGGTAGTGCAGTGGTGTTTGGGTAGTGTAGGGGTCGTGCTGGGGGTAGATTTAGGGTTTAGGGTAGTGCAGTGGTGTTTGGGTAGTGTAGGGAGTCGTGCTAGGGGTAGTGTTTTAGGGTTTATGTTAGTGCAGTGGTGTTTGGGTAGTGTAGGGGGTAGTGCTGGGGTAGTGTTTTAGGGTTTAGGGTAGTGCAGTGGTGTTTGTGTAGTGTAGGGGGTAGTGCTGGGGGTAGTGTTTTAGGGTTTAGGGTAGTGCAGTGGTGTTTGGGTAGTGTAGGGGTTCATGCTGGGGGTAGTGTTTTAGGGTTTAGGGTATGGCAGTGGTGTTTGGGTAGTGTAGGGGGTCATGCTGGGGGTCGATTTAGGGTTTAGGGTAGTGCAGTGGTGTTTGTGTTGTGAGGGGGTCATGCTGGGGGTAGTGTTTTAGGGTTTAGAGTAATGCAGTGGTGTTTGTATAGTGTAGGGGGGTTTAGGGTAGTGCAGTGGTGTTTGTGTAGTGTAGGGGGTCATGCTGGGGGTTGTGTTTTAGGGTTTAGGGTAGTGCAGTTGTGTTTGTGTAGTGTACGGGGTCGTGTTTTAGGGTATAGGGTAGTGCAGTGGTGTTTGGGTAGTGTAGGGGGTCATGCTGGGGTTAGTGTTTTAGGGTTTAGGGTAGTGCAGTGGTGTTTGGGTAGTGTAGGGGGTCGTGCTGGGGGTAGTGTTTTAGGGTTTAGGGTAGTGCAGTGGTGTTTGTGTAGTGTGGGAGGTCATGCTGGGGGTAGATTTAGGGTTTAGTGTAGTGCAGTGGTGTTTAGGTAGTGTAGGGAGTCGTGCTGGGGGTAGTGTTTTAGGGTTTAGGGTAGTCCAGTGGTGTTTGTGTAGTGTAGGGAGTCATGCTGGGGGTAGTGTTTTAGGGTTTAGGGTAGTGCAGTGGTGTTTGGGTAGTGTAGGGGGTCGTGCTGGGGTAGTGTTTTAGGGTTTAGGGTAGTGCAGTGGTGTTTGTGTAGTGTAGGGGGTCATGCTGGGGGTAGTGTTTTAGGGTTTAGGGTAGTGCAATGATGTTTATGTAGTGTAGGAGGTAGTGTTTTAGGGTTTAGGGTAGTGCAGTTTGTGTTTGTGTACTGTAGGGGGTCATGCTGGGTTCTAGTGTTTTAGGGTTTAGGGTAGTGCAGTGGTATTTGGGTAGTGTAGGGGGTCGTGCTGGGGGTAGTGTTTTTGAGTTTAGGGTAGTGCAGTTGTGTTTGGGTAGTGAAGGGGTCGTGCTGGGGGTAGTGTTTTAGGGTTTAGGGTAGTGCAGTGGTGTTTGGGTAGTGTAGGGGTCAACCAACATGAATTTGTCCTTGTGTGATGTAACCAATGCTCATGTAAAGCACTCCAATACCTGACCAGTCTGCACTATATAAAACTGCAAAAAAACAAAAATAAAAAGTGTTTTGCACACTTCTGTCATTGGGCTATACGTGGGCTACCTCTGGGTGATATTTGTGCTACATTTGGGCTCTTTTTTCTCTGGTGGCCATCTTGGGAGACTTATTTGTTATGAAGTTTCCTAATTTCCTCATTTACTACAGTCTCCTCAGTAGGAAATGCTTTCAGTTTTTACTTTGATTCCATCAAGAAGGCATTCAGATGTGTCACACATTTGCCATAAATTCAGAATGTTAGCACTCTAGTTGTTCATTAGATCACTGTAGTAAAGCTACTGCTCACCAAGGAGTTAACTGGAAGTCTACTGCTGGTATTGAAAGTGATTGTTTCAGTCTGCATGTCAGAATTTTCTAATGAAATAGAAGAGGATTTGAGATCTCACTTAAAACATGCCCTAAATTTTCTTTTGCAGCACTAACCATAATTTCTATGGCAAAATGAACCCCCTCATTTTGTTCCTTTTTAAATTAAATGTTTTAAGTGTTACCAGTTTATTCCAATCAAGATGGCTTCAGGTGTGCCATACTTTTGTCATAAGTAAGGCTGTTAGCACTCTAGTTGTTCTTTAGAACACTCTGGGAAGCTGCAGTAGAACACAAAGGCATCAACTGACAGGCTGCTCCTGTTGAAATATAACAGGAAGATATTTGAGATCTCACTTAAAACATGTCCTAATTTTTCTTTCTACAGCACTAACCATAATTTCTATGGCAAAATGAACCCCCTCATTTTGTTCCTTTTTAAATTAAATGTTTTAAGTGTTACCAGTTTATTCCAATCAAGATGGCTTCAGGTGTGCCATACTTTTGTCATAAGTAAGACTGTTAGCGCTCTAGTTGTTCTTTAGAACACTCTGGGAAGCTGCAGTAGAACACAAAGGCATCAACTGACAGGCTGCTCCTGTTGAAATATAACAGGAAGATATTTGAGATCACACTTGAAACATGTCCTAATTTTTCTTTCTACAGCACTAACCATAATTTCTATGACAAAATGAACCCCATCATTTTGTTCCTTTTTAAATTAAATGTTTTAAGTGTTACCAGTTTATTCCAATCAAGATGGCTTCAGGTGTGCCATACTTTTGTCATAAGTAAGGCTGTTAGCACTCTAGTTGTTCTTTAGAACACTCTGGGAAGCTGCAGTAGAACACAAAGGAATCAACTGACAGTCTCTGCCATTGTTGGATGTACATGTTTTACTGAGAATGTCAGACTTCATTCTCACATGACTGAGAAAGATAATGTGAATTTACAGAAAATATGCTCTCATTTTAGCTTCTGGAGCACCTTCCAAAACTGTATGGGACAAGCATGTGAAAATAGTTTTCTCTCAAACATGATTCATGATATCCCAGCAGAAGGTTTTCACAGGGTAAAATCACCTTAGAACACACCACAATTCCTGAAATTAGTATGGTACCATCAACAAATGAATTCTAATGTAACTAAAGTCTGTTATCACCCTTTATAGTTCTCCTTTTGGTAACCCTCAAAATCTTCGATTCACTACAATGCATTTCAATGGGGTACTATCATTTATATTGGTCCCAAGATGGCTGCCAGCAATTCCAGGATGAAGTGCTGACAGCCAATCAGATCTCACGATGACATGTGTGGTTAGGCTCCGCCCAGATATATATGTGTTTTTACTTTTGATTTTCTCAGCAACTACTGAGCGGATTTACACCATTTAACAAAAGGGTTCTTTCTGAACCAAGAACTACCTCTTTGCCAAATTTGGTGTAATTCCGTTCAGCAGTTCGAGCTGTAGCCTTGCATAAAGTTTCCTATGGGAAATTGATTTTTGACTCTTATTTTTTAATTTCTCCGCAACTACTGAACGGATTTACACCATTTAACAAAAGGGTTCTTTCTGAACCAAGAACTACCTCTTTGCCAAATTTTGTGTAATTCCGTTCAGCAGTTCGGGCTGTAGCCGTGGCTAAAGTTTCCTATGGGAAAATGAATGGGGAAAACACGTTTTGGGACCCCCTTTTTCTCGGCCCCTGCTTGACGAATCACCCCGAAACTTTCAGGGTAGGAGCGGACCGGAGCGGGCCATAAAGTTTGAAAATTTCGCGAAGATTCGTCAACCGACGCAAGAGTTATTTCAAATAGAATGTTGCGGATTTCCTATGGAAAATAGGTCCTAACTATAACTATCTACTGGCGACCGCCAGTAGATATATATATATATATATATATATATATATATATATATATATATATATATATATATTCACTGAAAAACCATAGGTTTCAGGCACGTTATAGTTAGAAATTAGCATTTAAAAAACCTTACAAATTCACTGAAAAAACCATAGGTTTTAGGGACAGTTATAGTTAGTTGGACATTGCACTCGTACAAAACCCGTGAAATTCCCCGTTATAGTTAGTTCAGCTAACTATAACTCGCGCCCCATAATGCACTGCTGATGACGTCACATATTACATCACTCATGACATGGTCAGTGACATCACTGATGACATCACTGATGACATCTCAAATGACATCACTGATGACATCATCCAGTGACTGTGTGTTTCTGTAAAGTTTAAATATTTTTAATATATATAGGGAAAGGCGTATTGAAGAATGAGTGGGTGTATAAGTGTCTGTATGGATGATTTAGTAGGTGCGTGACTAACTCTATAAGTGAGTGATTAAACGTATCTTACTGAATGCATGGGTTAGTGACTAAACTGGGTGAATGTCTGTATCCGTCTGTCTGTTGCTGTGTAAGTGGCTGCATGGGTTTGTGAATAGCTACATGAGTGTCTATATGAGTTATTGATTGGTTGTCTGAGTATCTGTATGGGTGCCTGAGTGTTTGTGTGGGTGGGGTGTGTGCGACTCTGTGCATAGATGTGTGAGTGGGTGATTCACTGGGTGGATGGTTTCAAGAGTGCATCTGTGATAGACTGTATGGGTGGGTAAGTGTGTGTAAGAGTGTGTTAGTGAGTGAATGTATGTCCCAGTGGTACATGTGTGAGTAACTACATATGTGAAAGGCAGTATATATGTGTGTTGGAGTATATAAATAGCTATAAGCGAGAGTGTGTGATTGTGAGAGTGACTGTATGGATGAGTGTGTGCTTGTATCAGTGATTGTATAAGAGCGTAAGAATGTGCTAGTATTTGTATGAGTAAGTGAGCTGGTGTGTGTATAACTGTATAGGTGAGTAAATGGCAGTGTGTTTAATTATTTGCATGACTGACTAGGTGTGTGAGTACCTCTATGGATGAGTGGCAGTGTTTGAGTGTCTATATAGGAGTATGAGTGCATATGATAGTCCTGTACTGAGTGACCGTAAGTATGAGTGACTGTACGGGTGAGTGGATGTGTGTGTAGACCTAAGAATCAGTGAGTGGGTATGTAGTTATTGGTGTTGGAGTGTCTATGGTTTGCGAATGGCAGTCTGTAATTTAGAGTGAGTGTATCAAAGGTTATATTAGGGTGTGAGGAGGTGCATCAGATTATCACGTGGATGATGTCATCAGCGATGTCATCAGTGATGTCATTTGAGATGTCATCAGTGATGTCATCAGTGATGTCACTGACCATGTCATGAGTGATGTAATATGTGACGTCATCAGCAGTGCATTGCGGGCGCGAGTTATAGTTAGCTGAACTAACTATAACGGGGGAATTTCACGGGTTTTGTACGAGTGCAATGTCCAACTAACTATAACTGTCCCTAAAACCTATGGTTTTTCAGTGAATTTGTAAGGTTTTTAAATGCTAATTTCTAACTATAACGTGCCTGAAACCTATGGTTTTTCAGTGAATTTCAAAGGTTTTTAAATGCTAATTCCTAACTATAACATGTCTGAAACCTATGGTTTTTTTCAGTGAATTTCAAAGGTTTTGTAAATGACAATTTTTAAATGTATTAATTGTTATATTTATTTTTTGATACTGATTTACTACATTTTTTAAACTATTTATTTTTACATATTTTATTTTTAAATTACATTGTAATTACATTATACATTACATTACAAAATATACTTTCTCAGAATGAATTACTTTAGTTTAAATACTTTGCAAATAGGCAATAGACTTTTAAGTACAGTAGTTACAGTTGTTGCAATGGGCAACACAATTTCAAACACAATGCAACATTGAGCTCAATGTGAATTTCTAGTTAAATGCAATTAGTTACTTTATGGATTACTCTTCTAACCACAGGACTGGATCCTAGATTCAGTCCTGGGATATCCTGTAAACAGTTGAGTAAAAGCGTTTTGGTTACAGTAGTGATTTTTAAGGAATATTATTGTATTTTAAAAGTTGACACTTAGAAACTTTTTCACATAGAATCACCAATGTTATCCTACGGAGGAAATTCACTTAGCAGGTAAGTAGTGTTATCGTTACTTTTTCTTACTCAGTGGTGGATCCTGGATCCAGCACTGGTGCATCTCCTGTAAACAGTTGAAAGAATGCGTTTAAGTCATACAGGCGATTTTTAAGGAATATTTGTAGTTTGTGAAAATCGACACTTTGAAACTTTTCTGCTGAAAACCAGACAATGGATTCCTATGGAAGGAAATACAAGTTACTGGTAAGTACGGTTAGAATTACTTTTCAGGGTCAGTGCTGGGCTAAAAGATGCAGCACTGGGTTCTCTCCTGATAACAGGTGAGTAAATCGGAATTCGTAGTTCGGCTGATTTTAGAGGAATATTATAAAGTTCCAAAACTCCACACACAGAAGAATTTCCAAGTGAAACCAGTCAATGTTAGCCTATGGAAGGAAATTCAAGTTACTGGTAAGTACGGTTAAAATTACTTTTCAGGATCAGTACTGGGCTCAAAGATGCAGCACTGAGGTCTCTCCTGATAACCGGTGAGTAAATCGGAATTCGTAGTTCGGCTGATTTTAGAGGAATATTTGCACAATGGTGAAGTGACATGTCTGCAAACACGCCCTGTGGCGCATTTTAAGTTGGAGAATTAATTCCTCCTCAATCCCGAGGGTCCCTAGGGGCCAACTGGCCCACCAGATACCTCCAGTATGCGCCAGAGAGCTGCGTTGCAGAGAGGTGTTCAGAGGCCATGCCCCTTTTTACAACACTCTGCAACGCTGCTCCGTGGCGCTTACTGGAGGTACCTGGTGGGCTAGTTGGCCCCAGGGACCTCAGGATTGAAGAGGATTTAATTCCCCATCTTAAAACGCGCCACGGGGCCTGTTTGCACACATGTCACCTGAAGCCACGCCCCCTCCCTTGTGGGACCCCCTGAGCAGACCTAGGGGGTCAGGGTGTTTCTACCCTGCCCCCTTTGTGCGTTTTGTGCACTTGTTTTTTTTTCTTTTTTTTTTTAATCGGCGGGATCCGCGCACCCTATGCGCATCCTGCCGATTTAAAAATAGATCACTCGAGCTTTCAAGACAGGAGCGGACCGGAGCGCCCACTAGTTTTGAAAATTTCGCGATGATTCGATCAAACGACGCCAAAGTTATTGGGAATAGAATGTTACGGATTTCCTATGGATAATAGGTCCTAGCTCACTCCACCACCCCAGTTCAGACATGGCTTGGCAGTTCGGGCTGGACTGTTCCCATGAGGCACAGGGTCAGACTGATTTGCATATGGCCATGTCTGAACTGAGGTGGTGGAGTGAGCTAAAGAATGATGATGGATTAAACCCAGATCAGTTGACTGGGGGTGAGTGTTTGATTGGCTCAAGCGTTCCATCCATCATCCCCTTTTGTATCGCTTTGTTCGCCCTAAGTTGGCGGGGTATGCCCAGACGTGGGTCCCTTGCTCACTTTGCCACTGGATTCAAGCAAGCCTGGCTGATGACGGCTGGAATGCCAGAAACCGGTCCTAGGATGCTTGTTTCTGGTCCAGGGAAGACATGGCTTGGCAGTTCGAGGCTGGACTGTTCCCATGAGGCACAGGGTCAGACTGATTTGCATATGGCCATGTCTGAACTGGGGTGGTGGAGTGAGCTAAAGAATGATGATGGATTAAACCCAGATCAGTTGACTGGGGGTGAGTGTTTGATTGGCTCAAACGTTCCGTCCATCATCCCCTTTTGTATCGCTTTGTTCGCCCCAAGTTGGCGGGGGTATGCCCAGACGTGGGTCCCTTGCTCACTTTGCCACTGGATTCAAGCAAGCCTGGCTGATGACGGCTGGAATGCCAGAAACCGGTCCTAGGATGCTTGTTTCCGGTCCAGGGAAGACATGGCTTGGCAGTTCGGGCTGGACTGTTCCCATGAGGCACAGGGTCAGACTGATTTGCATATGGCCATGTCTGAACTGGGGTGGTGGAGTGAGCTAAAGAATGATGATGGATTAAACCCAGATCAGTTGACTGGGGGTGAGTGTTTGATTGGCTCAAGCGTTCCGTCCATCATCCCCTTTTGTATCGCTTTGTTCGCCCTAAGTTGGCGGGGGTATGCCCAGACGTGGGTCCCTTGCTCACTTTGCCACTGGATTCAAGCAAGCTTGGCTGATGACGGCTGGAATGCCAGAAACCGGTCCTAGGATGCTTGTTTCCGGTCCAGGGAAGACATGGCTTGGCAGTTCGGGCTGGACTGTTCCCATGAGGCACAGGGTCAGACTGATTTGCATATGGCCATGTCAGAACTGGGGTGGTGGAGTGAGCTAAAGAATGATGATGGATTAAACCCAGATCAGTTGACTGGGGTGAGTGTTTGATTGGCTCAAACGTTCCGTCCATCATCCCCTTTTGTATCGCTTGAGTCGATCAATTTCGGCATATTTGACCAAGATTTTAACTAAATTCATTGATGCAGTCAAATTACTTTCTCCCCATTCTCTTAACATGCAGGGGTTGGGGCTTTCAAAACTCGGAGCCAAAAGGATCCTCAGACCTCTGGGAATTCGTCCAACTTCTATATATTTGGAAAGGGATTTATGTTCCCACCATTTTGTAATTTCCGCCCTCATACATTTCTCTAACTTTTTAAGCAGGATTCTTGCATCTCCGTCTTTGCTTGTACCTGCATTTGGCGGCATCTCCCGTTCTCTCACTGTAGATGGCAGATTATTAAACAACTCCTCCGCTGCCGCCTCTCTGTTATGGACCACCTCCGCCGACATTATTGAACAAAACACTATTTCACTTCCAACACCCGGCGAAGATTAATTATTCCCACGCCGTTCTACGCCTCTCACTCCTCTCCACCTCTGCAATTACTGATACGCTCACTGCCTTCCCAAAGACGATGGCAATCGACGTATTAACTCTGCCGTGCCGTTGCTCAAGAGGAAAGACTCGAGACTCTCCCAGCTGCAGTAGGGGGTTGCCGCCAAAATTCCTTTCTCGGATGCACACAGCTCTGGTTGAGGGCGGCGACCACTTAGCGGAGAGTGGGTTCGTCACGAAAGCAACCACCTTCCGTAATAGAATTAAAGAATTCACCAGGATCCTTCACCAATCCACAGAATGACTCGCATCTGCTTCCATCGACGTAAGGACCACGAACCACCGGAAATATAGGCAATAATTCTTTATTGAATTGCTTAAATTACGCGTTTCAGGCAACACTTGCCCTTGATCACATTATATATATGTATAGAGCACCCTCAACACCAGCGACACTCCAAATTTGCTCATCTCAAATGTCTGCTTTTGAATCAAAGTCTTTAAGTATAGGATTAGCACAGTTCCATCCACACTGAGATAGAAAGGGACAAAGTCTTTTGCCATTTCTACAGCAAAGTTTTTAAGCATAGGACTAGCACAGTGCCATCCATGCCAAGCTGTAAAATGGCAAAAGCCTTTTATCACTCCAGGCACAGTATTACAGCTTTGAATTGCTAAAATACCAACCAAGCCAACCTGAAATGAATAAAAGCAACCCCTGACATGTGTTTCACTCTCATTAGAGCTCTTCAGAGAGGTACAGCTTTTTCCAGACACAGGGGAGCACCCAGTATAAGTGAAAACAAAACCCTTTCAGGCATAGCGTGATGCATAAATTATGAGAAAAAAAAACAGAGAACTCTGGGTAGGTCTCAAGTTTAGGTGGAAAGCAGCTCCTGTATAGAGCAGGAAACATCCATTACAACGCAGTCATTACAAACCACTACCTTTACAACGCGGCTGTTACAATTCAACAGCCTTTACATCGCATGCCATTACAACGCAGCCATTACAATGCATGTCACTACAACGCATGCCATTACAACGCATGTCACTACAACGCATGCCATTACAACGCATTATAAGGTAAGTAATGGGGATTTTTTAAGTTTTAGGGTGGGTATGGGTTTTGGGGTTTTGGGGTACATGGCAATAGTAATTTTTACCCCTACACTATCCAACACTTACCCTTCTGTTGCACTCACTGGAGTGGGAATAGTATTTTTACCCCTACACTATCCAACACTTACCCTACTGTTGCACTCACTGGAGTGGGAATAGTAATTTTTACCCCTACACTATCCAACACTTACCCTACTGTTGCCCTAAAAGTGTTATGCATTGTAATGGTATGCGTTGTAATGGTGTGCGTTGTAATGGAATGCGTTGTAAGTGTAGTTTCTAAAAATGCATTGTGATGGCATGCGTTGTAAAATCATGCGTTATAATGGATGCTGAGATGTAAAAACCGTGTTGTAAAAGCATGCGTTGTAAATGTTTGCGTTGTAATGTCATACATTCGTATAGAGCACCCTCAACACCAGGGACACTCTAAAAATGCTCACCTCAAATGTCTGCTTTTCCATCAAAGTCTTTAAGCATAGGATGAGCACAGTGCCATCCATGCCGTGATAGAAAGGGAGAAAGTGTTTTGCCATTTCTACAGCAATGTTTTTAAGCATAGGACTAGCACAGTACCATCCATGCCAAGCTGTAAAATGGCAAAAGCCTTTTACCACTCCTGGCACAGTATTACAGCTTTCAGTTGGTAAAATACCAACCAAGCCAACCTGAAATGAATAAAAGCAACCCTTGACGTGTTTCACTCTCATTAGATCTCTTCAGAGAGGTATAGCTTTGTCCAGACACAAGGGAGCATCCAGTGTAAGTCAAAACAATACCCTTTCAGGCATAGAGTGATGCATAAATTGTGCAAAAAATGAAGCAGAGAACTCTGGGTAGTTTGCAAATTTAGGTGGAAAGCAGCTCCTGTATAGAGCACCCTCAACACCAGCGACACTCTAAATTTGCTTACCTCAAATGTCTGCTTTTCTACCAAAGTCTTTAAGCACATGATTAGCATAGTGCCATCCACGCCGAGATAAAAAGGGACGAAGTCTTTTGCCATTTCTACAGCAAAGTTTTCAAGCATAGGACTAGCACAGTGCCATCCATGCCAAGCTGTAAAATGACAAAAGCCTTTTACCACGATATATAAAAATAAAGGTTAAGGTAACTTTATATTTAGGTAAAATGTTCAGCAACAACGTAACATTTTCCAGAAAAAAAATCGAAATTCACCAGTTATACTTATAGTTAACTCAAGTATCTATAACTCGTGCCCTAAGGTAACTATAACTCACACCACTGCAAAAAAAATTGTTTTTGGCCCAAACCGTGGTCCCTCTGGGACCAAACCGCCAGGGCTACAAGGTCAGGGTATCCCTACCCTCCACCCTCTGTCTTTCTTTTGCGTTTTTGTTCTTTAAGACTCAGGACTTAGTTCCGAGTCCTTAGATGGCTGCCACCACTTCCTGGATGATGTGGAGGCAGCCAATCCGATCTCATTATTAGATGTGTAGGCCCGCGGATCCTCAGTGGTTTGATATATACAAATTATTTGAACCTCGATTTCCCCAGACCTACTGAACAGATTTACATCAAAACACAAAAAGCACTCTTTCTGGACCAGGTTAGAAAGTCAGAAACTGGCTTTCACCAGCTCCTTAGCAGCTAAGTACAGCAATCTTACAGTTTTACGTGCCAGTAGCACAGAAGCTCCCTCCAGTAAGGTAATGACAGCTGGTCGACATGACCTGATTTGCAGAAATCTTAGGGCCCCATTACAAGTTTGGAGGTGCGGGGGTAGCCGGTACTCCACCGCCGCACCACTGCCTGCCTTCCAGATTGCAAGTTATTTGTAGTCTGGTGAGCGGGCGGCATGGCGTTCCTAGGGCAGTGTCTCTTTCAAAGGCTGTGGTGCCTTTGGGAACGCCTCACAAGGTTCCTGCATGGCACGGACTAAAAAGTCCATGCCGTGCAGGAACTCTTGTGCATGCACACGGGGGGCACATGTTATGCCCCCCTATGTGCATGCACAAGCAGAGGAGGCACAGGGGCTTTGTTTCCTCTCTGCCAGGGTTGACATGGAGTAGAAACCTCCATGTCACCGCTGGCGGAGAGGAAATTCATAATATACTTTGTGGGACCGTGACAGTCCTGCCGAGCATACTAAGGCCTCTGACCGCTACGCCACCTTCAAGGAATGGCAGTTCCCAGGCGACAGCGGTGGTCCCAGGGCTGTCCGACCGCCCAACTTGTAATGGGGCGGTCGGACCACCTGTGCGGCGGTGTCTGGACTGCCACCGCCGCACCACCATGATTCTGGTGGTCCTTGGACCGCCAGACTAGTAATTTGGCCCTTAGAGTAGGGCATAGGAGTCTTTGTCTCTCGGTTATCAAGGCCTGGCAAACACACAGCAAATGAATCAAGGATTCTTTTTTTGGGCCACAGAGCCAACACTCTGAAGTTGTCCAGTGCTATTTCCAGGGGTGTGTAAATCCTTCGATGCGAACATGTCAAGATGTAATAGCAGGAGTTCATGTTTCTTGGGCTCTGGGAAGTGCACAGATAAATACCGCTGAGAACCCCAAGCTGCATACGATGGCAAGACTGCCCATGCATGCCCTTTACTTGCTACAGTAGCCTTGTCCATGACAAATGATGAGAGTTTAGCAGTTTTGTTTGTAATGCATTTAAAAGCGGCGTAATCCATTGGGCCTGCCAAGCATCTTCTAGTTGCAGTGCTGTGATTGAGTGCTGAATACTGAGAACACAGAGCTCTTTCTGTAAACCTGTCCTTCTATTTCCAGCCAACACTGATGTGCAAGGGAGTGTGCTTCTGCTGTCCTCGTCCTCCAGTAGAATTTTTATACTTTTTTAAGTGATTAACATGACAAGGCCGGGGATTGTAGTATAAATTGAAATTGCTCGCCCCTCAACGTCCTTAGACCTACTAGTCAACGTAAACAGTATTTTATTTAGTATACTTTATAGTGAAATAATAATGCACTTTATGGCAAAAGGTTTGCCCAGCGCGTGTGCACTTTATCACTACTAGAAAAAAGGGCTTCCAGTGAAGTAGGCCTCATTTTTTATCACATTTGTGAAGTTGTAACTGTTTGAAGTGAAATGTAATACCTTGCACTGACTTACTGTATTTTTTAACCATAATGATTCAGTGGCTACATTGTATTAACATGGAAAGGTTTTGCTATGCTTTTATGTACATGTAATGGTTTTAATTGGCTATTCATGAATAAACGTACTCTTTCTAGACCAAGATCTATCTCTCTGCCAAATTTGGTGTAAATCCGTTCAGCAGTTTGGGATGCAGCTGTGTCTAAAGTGCCTAAGGGAAAATTAATGGGGAAGACGTGTTTTGGGACCCCCTTTTTTCTCAGCCCCCACTTGACGGATCACCCCAAAACTTTCCATTCCCAAACTTGTCAAAAAGTAACACTTTTTTAGTAAGTTTCACAGAGATTCGTCTAAAGGCACCAAAGTTATTAGCAACACAAAAAAGGCATTTCTTACGGAAACACAATCCTAACTATAACTACCTCGTGGCAGATACGACTTGGTAAAATATATATCAGACGGAAGAGGACATCAACACCAATGATTTCAGCTAGTTTCTTATAAATTCCAATTCCTTCCTGGAAAAGCAGAAAAGTACTGACACCACAGGTGCCTGTTCCAGAGAGCCATTCATTTCAGAGCTTGTACCATGACGTGTTTCAAATATCAGATGTAGCCTTAGTTACAAACAAGTGCCATCTTGGTTCCTGCTTCAAAGTTCATGTGTGCTCAAAAATTATAAACAGAAAAAAGTACTTTTCCATTGTTTCACATATCAGAAAAATGAATAATTCTAAATAAACTACCTCGGTGAAAATTAGCGAAATTAGGGGCATATTATCAAGAACGGCGTTAAAATTATCGCCGCCTTAGCGGCAGGAAACTGCCGCTAAAGCGGCGATAATGGGCTTGATAATATGCCCTTGAGAATTCCAATAGAAGCCCATGTTCTGGTGTGAACCTGGGCTTCTATTGGAATTCTCAAGGGCATATTATCAAGCCCATTATCGCCGCTTTAGCGGCAGTTTCCTGCCGCTAAAGCGGCGATAATTTTAACGCCGTTCTTGATAATATGCCCCATAGTGAATAAGACCCACCTTAAAAGCACTTACAAACTTTCAGAGTGCCTGGAATTTTTTGGCTGGTATACATATTTCACGTTCACGTAATGACGGCATCTAAATTCATACATTCATGTACTAATTCATTAACCAACAACTCGTATTGTCAGGAGTTTGCTGCATGAAGAGTTTGCAGTGTGCTTGTCACTGTTCAAATGGCCTCGTTTTGAGAGGAGCGTGCACCGAACATCCCATGACAAACCAATGACACGCTCGTGAAATTACCCCGGTATTTCTCACTGCTTTACTATCCCCTCACGAACCTCGTATTTCGTGACCTAGGTTTGAAATTAAGCAGAGCGATGCTACCAACGTTTCCATGGCTTTTCGTCTGTGCATTGATTGAAAAAACATTTTCCTTGAACATGTGATTAGTGGTAAGCTTCGTTTGGCTCATAAAAATGTTGCAAATATAGATCGCCTAAGAATGTATTTGTCCTCTGTGAATTCCGTTCTTTTTTATAATTCATATGACAAAGCCTGCATTTAATGCTGCGCCATTAGTCCTCTGCCGGCAATCTCTCGATATCCATTTCAGCTCAATACAACAGCCCCGGTCTCTTAGCTGGCGATCTCTTGGTGTGCTTTTCAGCTCAATATCACGGCAGCACAGTTAAATAGATGTACCTTTTTGTATTCTCTTCAGCAAATAAATGATTTATGGTATCAGCAATGCCTTCTGGATCACCTTGTAAGAGGACTCCTTCATCAATCTGGCACGGCGATCGCATGGCAGTTTGCACCCTAATTACAGTTCCCAGCTGGGGAGGTGCTGTTGAGCAGATTACTTGTCGGCGAAATAAGTACAGTCCTCACAGATGCAGTTAACCACATGGGTATTTGTTAAAGCAGAAAGGGAGATGCAATCATCGCGTCTGCTGCATCCACCGTGTCGATGCCAGGCAAAATATAGGTATTTTTTTCATAATAGAGCAAGCATTGCGGCGCTTTTGTGCTACATGGAAAATAATTTGCATTGCTGTTTGTGTTTAGCTCCGTACAGCCCTGTAATTCTGTCAATGTCATCGTATTTCTCCAATACCTTATAACTTTAAAATTGAATTGCACGCTATATTTTGATGCAGTTAGGGTATATTCATTACACAACGGAATTGCTATTATCCTGATTATTTCTGAATTGAAAACATTTGTTTTAACTGAGTGGTTGAATATAGGTTCACTTCCTGGTGGTATCTAAATGTATTAGACAGAGGGTCTTATGGAGAAAGCTTTGGAAAGGACCAGACTGGCCTTTTATTCTATGGTGCATATCTCCGTCGGAGGCCATTTTTGCAATGCCAGGGCCTCTGCTGTTGCCTCTGTCACTTTCCCCATCTCTCCAAATTTAATTGCAGCAGGCAGAGGGGAGTTCAAAAGAGAGAAAGAGAGAGAGAAAAAGAGGAGGCGACGGATGGAGAGAGAATCAGAACAACAACAATCCTATCAGTGAAACCGGAGGTATTCAGTTTGAAAACTTAAAAAAGATATAGGGGCAGATTTACAATAACTGGCGTATCCCTGCATATTAGCAGGGATGCGCCAGTTATTGTGCGTGACGGGAAAATAGCCTTGCGCCAACATGGATGCGCCGCATTTACAATGCGGCGCACCGTGTCGCAAGGATAGACAGATGAGTGACGCATCTGTCGGCATAAAGGTGACACAGTGCTGGAGTCGTGTCGCGAAGCGCGACGCAACTCCAGCACTGCTCAGGGGCGGCCTATACTTGCTGTGCTGCGTCACTCCTCACGCCTGCTACAAGCAGGCGTAAGGTTTTGATGCAGCGGAGTGGTAAAAGTGACTCAGTGAAATCTTGTAGATTTCACTGCATCACTTTTACGAGGCTTCCTTGCGACGGAACGGCCAGCCTGCATACATTATACCTGACGCAGGTATAATGTAGCGCAGGGCTTTACAACGTGATGCATCTCCCTAGATGCGTCACGTTGTAAATATGTCGCATAGTGGTGCATTGTTTACGACGCCGCTGCGTCACAGAAGTGACGCAACGGTGTCATAAAGATGTTGCAAGGGGCTTGTAAATCTGCCCCATAGCGCCTAAAATCATAAAGCGCCACTTGCGGTCATCTGGTCGTGCTGGACCAGAGGAAAGTCACAAGTACAGGCTGACCGTGAGGTAGTACAGGCTGGGTACAGGGACCAGATTAGTACTGCTGTTACTTTATCAAAGTTCAGTGTGAAGTGTTCTGATCACAGTGAAGGAGGTCACGAGGGGCAGGCAGTGCCTTGTGGATGGTCTTCATAGCGTGAAGAGCAGGCCTGGCATTGCAGACGGTCATCGCTGTATGACGAAGATCCAGTTCGGGCGTCACAGACACTCAATGCTGGTGCTTCATGTTGGTGATCACTAAGGGCTGTTGGTTAAGTAGCGTGAAGAGCAGGTCTTGCTTTTCTGATCATTGCTGGCAATCGCTGTAGCATCAAGAGTCGGGTTCACCGGAGCGTTGCGCTGGCGGTCGTCGCAGGAGGCAGGGTCAAGGCATGTACCTGCCTGTTCACAATCGCAAAAAGCTTAAACCTTCAGGATTTCACCTTTTCTTGTCGAGGAGTGCACTCTGTTGCCAGACAAGGGTCCAGGACCTGGGCAATCACCTCTTGGGGATCAGGGAGTCACCCTAGCAGAGACCAGCAGGGCTCAGGCAGGTCCAGTTGCAGGTCCTGTGCAATAAGTCACATGGGCAGTTGCAGGGAGACCTCTGAAGTTTGCTGTGTCCATGTAGCTCAGACATAAGGGCAGGCAACTAGCCCTTGGATTCTCTCACGTAGCCTAGGATGAAGGGAGCAGGCCCAGTCTTCTTTCTCAAGAGAGCAGGGAAGGCCTCATACAGCAGGGCAGTCTTTGGGGAATAAGGTAGACCTCAAGCAGCAGGGCAGTCCTCTGGTGAACAACGCAGGCATCAAACAGCAGGACACTCATTTGGGGTACAAGGCTGTTCTTCCTCTGTAATGTCTACAGGTCCAGGAGTGTACAGAAGAGTGGTGCTGGAGGTCCAATATATATACCTGTTCCTAGCCTACCCCCACATCTGGTTCTGAAAAGTTCTTACCTTCCTCTGTCAGGGCTCCAAGACATCTGTGGTGATAAAAGACTAGCGTCAGGTTCCTTTGTGTGGGCAGGGGAAAAGCCCTTTGAAATGTAAGTGGGCCTGGGTACAGCTCCGCCCCAACCATCCTGGCAGGGTGGCCCATCCTGTCCACATCTAATCCCCTATTCTGTCACTGTGTGCGAGGCATAAAACAAACCTCAATAGCAGAGCTATTCACAATTATGTGACCCAGGACCCTGGCAGACGGCACAAATGGCTAGGGCACGAAAAGTCAAACTTTCAAAAAGTCGCATTTTCAGAATTGTGACTTAAATTTAGGAGTGGGTGGAACTCGCAGAGTTTTACTCCGCAGAGTTCCATAAAAACTCCTCTAGAATTCAGGGAGTTCTAACAAAGGGTGGAAAATATCCAGCTCGCGCTGCTCGTGCTGCAATTTAGCACTGTTAGCGTGAGCAGCGATAAACTACTAGAACGGTAGCAAATCTAATCGAGCGGCAGCCCTCTGACTGCAACTGCCCACAACTGCCTATGATCGCCTGATACCACCCACGTTCGAAAATCGCGCTGGAGGATGCTAAATCTTGCTCGTGCAGACCAGCTCGCACTTTCTGGAACCTTGCGGGAGAAAAACTCTACCATGTGGCAATAAGCAGAATTTGACCAGAACTCTGCATTAAAGAGTAACACAAAGTGACCAAAATTCCACCAATTCTGTGGGCGGAATGAAACATCCTGCCCACCCCTACGTAAAATGCGACTTCACCATTAATGAGGGTTTTAAATTGCAATTCATTTGAGTGTAAACCACATATTTCCACATATGCTCCTAATCCAAAGTTATCACTTATTAAATGTAATAAGATAACCCAGTGTTAGTCAAGGGAATAGGTCTTACAGAAGTGAAAAATTACTTTAGGAGTTTTCACTGCCAGGACATGTAAAATCTAAACCCACTTTTTAAATACTATGCACCCTGCCCTATTACCCTTTAGCACCTACCGTAGAGATGACTTATATGTATTAAAAAAGGATGGTTTAGTTCTGGCAAAAGGTTTATTTTGCAGGGTTGAAATGGCAATTTAAAACCGCACACAGGCTGCAGTGGCAGACCTGAGACATGTTTTAAAAGGATACTTCAGTGGGTGGCACAATGAGTGTTGCAGGCCCACTAGCAGCCCTGGGTACATGTAGTACAATTTACTAGGGACTTACAAGTAAATTAATATGTGTCAGTCAGGTAGATGCCAATTGTACCATGCTTTGGGGAGAGATCACCAGCATTTTACCACTGGTTAGCAGAGAAAAAGTGCCCAGAATTCTAATTCCAACAAAAACAGGTTCAACAACCGAAGGCCAAAATCTGGGGGGAGACTCTGCATATATGGCCAGGTCCAACGTTCATGCTCTCAATAAAAACATGCCCACACCAAATAGTGTTATGTTGTCATGTTGTCCATTCTTTTTTCTCCAACCTTCCAAGTGCATATTCCTCATGTTCCTACACCTCTTGCTATTCTCTGAAATGTTGCCTGAACCTTCTTTTTATGTTAAATTGTTTCCCTGTATTTGTCCATTTGATGACGCCTTAGTTGTTTCCAGATCACCTTTCTGTTACCATCTAAGATGGTCAAGCTTTTATGCTCATGCCTATGCCCAGTGTTATTTGCCCAGGGGACACTTGTCATAAGATTCTGCAGATTTGTCCCAAAATCCATGCTTGACCTCCCTCCCCATTTGAAACCTGGGTGTGAATAATGCCCACTACTCTAAACAGTTGCTCAACATGACAATGCCCAATTGAAGGGTGATGGATTGCATTTTGCAAAGAAGTGCTCAAAAAACTAATTTCTGAATTGTAGCCTAGTCTGGATTAGTTCTGGAGTCATCTTAGAAGAACAAAGATACCCCCTGCAGATTTGTCCCCAGTTTACTGTCTGACATTTTCTCTTTACCATCCCTTTTCCCTCACCCTTTGCTCCAAGAGTGGCCTTTTGCCAATCCGTGAGCTGGTTATAATGTATTTTTCTGTGTCCAGGATTCTCTGATGTCATCCAGTTAAATTACATGCTTATTCTTATGTTCAAATTGCCACCTTCTTGCAAAGACTCTGACAAACCTAATGCAATAGAATGAACAATCCATCAGATATAAATTGATAGAGCCTCCAGTCTTCAATCATTTCTGGTAGCTTGCAGGGCCTCCTGTAGTAGTCCCAGGGGCAGAGCCAGTGGACGCCTTGTCATAAGGACATGAACCATCAACAGCAGGAGGGAATGGGACCTTATGATCTATCATTATTTTTACAATACTCCTCTAAAATAGCCCTTGAGGCTGTCAATTCACAAGGCTATTTTTCACTGGGTACTGACAACCAGGAGACTGGGATTTGCAATAGTCATTTCATTGGTGCCAGGAACCCTCAATATTTGTGTGGGTCCCGAATGTGGGCAATATCTCTTAAATGATCTGGGCAGTCATAGCACCCATCGAGGAGTCAGGGACGATGTTGACTTCAAGAATAGATAAGGCAATATGTCTCTAGTGGTATGATTCAATAATCAATACAGTAAATAATAAACACTGTCTCAAAAAGTGAGTTTGAGATCAGAACATTTGGAAACCATGAAAGTTTATTGAATTATTAAAATACAGATACAGAAAGACAAAAATATAGATAGCAATCTCAGTAAATCAGCAAAAACCATAGACTTTAATTGCCAATAAGGCTGTCAGAGTTTTAACAGATGCAACTTTAAGCAACATCTGAAAAATAAGTGTCAAATGAGCAGCAAACTGATAGAGAAATGGACTGAATCTCTAGTAGAGACCCAAAAAGATCTAGCTCAGCCCCAAATTCAATGGTTGTTATAGCATATTTGCATAGAAACAAATAGGAAATGCACTGTCAGCATGGTGTGAGCAAATGTATTGACATTATAACAAATCACAATTCAACATTATAAAACGTCATATAATTCCACCATCTTAGCACGATCCTACTTTATGAATAATAAATTGCATCTTCTGACCTAAAGTCATCTGAGGTATCAGAGCAAACTAGTTACATGAACAATGAAAATACTCATAATGCAATGCAGTGTACAAGCTGCAAGAACCTTGAAAATTATCTAAAGGCTCCCAACTGGAGTTCATCAAGAACAACGTGTCATTTTAAAACAAACAGTGCACATTTTGCTGCGTGCGGTGTCAATGAGAAATATAAACACACACTGATTATTATGGAACACCAGCCATGTTATTTCTAAATGGAGTTGAGGCCTAGTTAGCAAAGACCAAAAAAATATATTTCTGTACATCACAAATATTTTGTTTTAATTGAAAATTAGTTATATTGATCAAGGAGCAGAAGGATCCGAAACGCGTTGGGTCCTCGTTGCAGCACTATATGAAATAAACCACGCTTTGAACGCATTGGAGCTGTGGTACTGTTTTAAGTCAGTGGGCTTACCTACCTGACTGTACAGAAAACAGCATTGGTGGATATTTATAGGGGTTCGCTACCCCGCCAAGTGGCTTGGGATTCAGCGATTCCTTGAAGTTGGAATATATGTATAATATATATATATATATATATATATATATATATATATATATATATATATATATATATATATATATCAAGAACCACAATCCTGATGAAAACTCCTCCTTGAGCAGGAAATCAGGTACGGACCACCAGATGGATTGAATATCGTGCTTTATTAGTGAATTGTCAGCAGCATGACGCGTTTCGACCGAGTTTCCCCGGTCTTGATCACATGACATGTCAGGACCAAAATCACGTATTTATACACCAATTAGACCACGAGGGCAGTCCCTCCCATACCTTTCATGGAGCTAAACAACAGACTTGCATTTCACATCATGCTATACTTCTATCAAAGCTATATTGTATCAATTCATAAGTTTACACAATAAATTACAAATAATTGATTGCATTGAATATAAATAGTGAGAACACTTATCATTATTCTTTTACACTACCATAAATAGGTAATTGCGCAATTATACTTTGTATGCAATAAAGGGCCAGTGCCCAATATATTGTTTGTTTCATGTAACCAAAATTAGATATAAATATACGTTAGAAGTTGGCTCACATCTGTTAGTTTTCTAAAGTGCATAGTGCATAGTTAGTGCTCAGAAAGAAGTGCCAATTAGTGCTTAAAAACTATGATAGTGATAAAAAGTGAAAACAAGCCAACTATTAATACATAGTTGAATCGTTTAAATTAAAATCATATTAAAATATGTTAGGGAGGCTGGACAGCAGCTCAAGACCTCAATATCAAAATTGTAAAGTGCAAATGCAAAGTAAGTATAAACATCAATGTATTGGACCTGCTACCAGAGACCTTGATTTATAATGACTTGTTTAAGATCAGTAGCAATGTTAATCTACCTAACTGTGCAAATTACAATAGTGCAAATACGCAATTCTTTAAACAAACCAAAGTAAAGACATCTTATTCCACAAACATTTCATTACATCCCAATAGAGCCATAAATATTAATATACTTCCAAAGCTTAACCAATAATCACCAGACAAAACACCTTACAGACACCGAATAAAAACCAGCAAAACCAGTAAAACCAGCTAAAACTCGGTATAAAATAAGGCCCAAGTCCACCTAAAAACCAGTCAAGCCACAAAGATGTATATACAAAGGACCCTCATATCACATATTTAGCAGCAGTAGATAACACTAAATAATTGAATAACTGTAGATCTTTGATCAGGGGTTCTCCTCTTAGCTAGTACATAATTGTTAAAAACTTCATTCATGAATAGTAATATTATAAACAATGTTATAAAAAATTATAGAGGTCCTCTCCTGTATTCAGGCCATTTGGCATCTTAGTGTCAAGTAGTAAAATGTATTGACTCTCCAGCTGTCGCAACTTTCTTTCCCTGTTACCCCCTCTTAGTGACCTGGGGACTGCATCTATTACAAAGTAACAAAGATCATTTAAATTGTTATGATGGACAAGTTTAAAATGGCGAGCAACCGGATAACTGGGATCTGAATTAACTATCGCACGCAGGTGTTGTAGGATACGGTTAAAAACCTGAAGCTTTGTGCTGCCTACGTACTGGAGATGACATGTACATTCCAGCACGTATACCGCATAATCTGTTTTACAAGTAAAAGCCCATTAATTTTACTTGGGGTAAGTGAAAAAGCATCCAAGTATTCCTGTTTATTACTCCCGAATCTACAAGCCCTACAGGAGCTACATTTGTAAAAACCTGTCCTAGCCGAAAGCCAATGTTTCGTGTTGCACACTTCTGGACTTGTTTTAACAAGAGCATCCCTCATAGAGGGTGCCCTTCTAAAAGTAATTGCCGGCCTTTCATCTAGTAATGGAGCTAGAGTAATATCAGTCTTCAATATGGGCCAATTTTTATTTATAATTTTTCTGACTTGTTTTTCATGACAACTATAGGTAGTTATCAAACGTACCACCCTGTTCTCCCTGAGTGGTTTTCTCACTCTCCCTGTTTTTATATACTCCGTTCCATTAGGCAGGATTGTATCACTCCCTGTATTGTGTACTTTAGTTAACGCTGCTTGCAGATCCTTCATGTCATATCCACGAGCTTGAAACCTTTGTACAGAGTCAGCTAAACAATGTGTAAGATCTGTATTATTACTGCATATTCTTTTAATTCTTAAAAACTCCCCATATGGGATGCTTTTAATGAGGTGTCTGGGGTGGGAGCTGCTAGCATGTAGTATTGAATTCCCAGATGTTGCCTTTCTATGAAGTTTAGTATGGATAGTATTGTCCTCAATATAGATTTCAACATCCAAGAATTCTACCTTTTTATTGCTTATACTGGCCATAAATTCTAGATTCAAGATGTTAACATTGATAGCATTAACAAAATCCTGTGCCAATTCCTTAGATCCACGCCAGATTATACATACGTCATCTATGAATCGCCACCATTTGACAACATTATTGGCAAGCACATCCCCGTGAGTCTGGCTGAGGACATGTTTCTCCCACCAGCCAACGTGCAAACACGCATAGCTGGGAGAAAAACATGCCCCCATAGCCACACCACGTAATTGCTGATGCACCTCTTTATTAAACAAAAAAAAGTTGTTTTCCAAACATAATACAATCATTTTTAATAACATTTTGTTATGCTGATTAAATTGCACATCCCTACTAGATAAGAAATGTTTTACTGCATTTAGACCGTCACAGTGATTAATACTCGTATAGAGGGAGCATATATCCATGACTATAAGTTGATAATCTTCATTCCAGGTAACTTCTCTAATTTTATTAAGGAAATGACCTGTGTCCTTAATGTACGATGCAAGATTTTCCACATACTCATGTAGAAAAAAGTCCACATATTTTGAAATAGCTTCAAGAAGACTTCTTTGTGCTGAAATAATTGGACGACCAGGCACAGGAAATGTTTGCTTGTGCACCTTTGGAATGAAATATAATATGGGAGTAATTGGATGATCATTCCTAAGGAAATCGTGTTCATGTTTGCTGATCAATCCTTCTCTTTTCCAGAGTGCCAGTTCTTTAAACACTAAGTCTTTTACTAGTTAAAGTTCCTGAAAAGACGCTTTCCTATAGCACATGGGATCATTCAAATGACGTTTTGCTTCTTCAAGATATGCATCACGGGGCCACAGCACTATGTTGCCACCTTTATCAGCTTTATTCACAATTATATTGCCATTGTCATGAATTTTACGCATGAGTTTTGAGTATTGTATTTCAGCATAACTCCTATGTTTAAGATTCTGTGTAGTAGTGCGATTGAGTTTCTTTAAGTCCTCAATTATGCAATCACTAAAAGTATCTATTGCGTCTTTAGGCATAAGAGGAATAAAAGTTGATTGAGGGCGAAATGGACTAGTTCCTGCACACCCACTTGCAATACCCATTTGTTGGAGTTCATCCTGTGTATCTAGAATAGTATCATCAGTATGTCCTGCCAATGCATACATTGATCTTAGTGTAGGAATATCAGCTGATTGAAGATTAATGCTTGGTTGATTCGTCTAAATAATAGTAGCAGCTGTTTCGCTAACTTTATTCAGCTTGAAATGTTTGATCAATTTGAGTTTGCGTATATATTTGAAAACATCGATACGTGACTGCACATACTTGAAACCATTCTTGGGGCAAAAAGATAATCCCAAAGCCAATAATTGTAACTCAGCAGCATTCAATACGGTTTCTGTCAAATTGATGACTGTATTGGCAGTATTGGTCGTATTATTTGTTATAAGGGCCGTTGATTTCCTTTCCCTCGTTTCCCTTTCCTTCTGCCTACTCCGTTTGCGCCTCTGTTTGCGGCGTTCATTGCGCCTGCGTCGTTTTTCATCTGGGGGATTCTCGGCCTGAGTGTGTGTCGACGATCCTCTATTATAAACCCCAATTCCTCAGAGGAGTAAAATTACTCTGAGGCTGCACACATTGAATCATTGAGCTGCCATCATCAGAATCATTACTGCTCACTAAGGAACTCAAATCCGTGTCTGATGTCTCTGTATGAACAATACTTTGTGCAGGAGCAGTAGGAACTTTCGTGGCTAATGCTTGTCTTTTAACCGTTTCAAACTTTTTAGAGAATGTAAACACTCTGCCCGTCTCGTAGTCCCTCTTATCACGCCCAAATTTGAACACTTTGCGCGCTTTTATCACTTCTTCATGTTTGTTAAGGCGTTTCTTGATTTCATCTCTACCTTTTTTGACAGCTTCCTGTTGTTCTAAGGCGTCTAATTGCTGATTTAGAATATCAATTTGCTTGAGAATATCAGTCCTATCAATTTCCGCATATTTGATGAGTATACAGACCATATTCATGGACGCCTCCAGATTGTTAGTTGCCCATTCTTTTAACATTAGGGGATTAGGATTCTCAAACGATGGGGCAATGAGAACACGTAACCCCGTGGCACTCGGCCTGCTTCCTTGTACTTTTCAAGGGACTTCTTCTCCCACCACTTTGTTAACTCAGTACGAAGCAGTTTCTCCAGTTTCTTAAGTAATATTTTAACATCTTTGCAGTTTTCCACATTGCTACTTCCATCCGAAGTTGTCTCATTAGTGCCAGGCAAATTAAGGAATAAAGCGTCTGCCACCGCCTCCCGGTCCCGAAGCACATCAGCTGCTGTAGCCATTGAGGCTTTCGTATTTTCACAATGAGCTATGCACAATGTACAGAAGCCTGTAATAGACGTGAATTGTCGTACAGGCTCTAGTTTAACGAGTTTGATAAAATCTCTTCACCCGCTATAATACAAGAATCGTGGGAATATGCAGCGCATACGGCTTACCACAAGCTGGAGCCTCGCTGGCTCTTGGGGTCCTCCGACTCCTTGAACACTTCCAAGACTCCAACACGGGAGTCGCCGAATTACAGACGCCGCCACGAATTTCCTCAATTTTTCCTGCGGGGGGCTGGCTCCAATAACTCCTTCCGGGTTAACACACGAATCGCGGATGCGATGTCAGCTGCAGCCAGACAGCCACTTACGAAGAGAGAGTCCGTTTGAACAGCGGAGACAACCGTTCTCCGCCGAAATGACATCAAGAACCACAATCCTGATGAAAACTCCTCCTTGAGCAGGAAATCAGGTACGGACCACCAGATGGATTGAATATCGTGCTTTATTAGTGAATTGTCAGCAGCATGACGCGTTTCGACCGAGTTTCCCCGGTCTTGATCACATGACATGTCAGGACCAAAATCACGTATTTATACACCAATTAGACTACGAGGGCAGTCCCTCCCATACCTTTCATGGAGCTAAACAACAGACTTGCATTTCACATCATGCTATACTTCTATCAAAGCTATATTGTATCAATTCATAAGTTTACACAATAAATTACAAATAATTGATTGCATTGAATATAAATAGTGAGAACACTTATCATTATTCTTTTACACTACCATAAATAGGTAATTGCGCAATTATACTTTGTATATACGGACGGATGCCGTCAGGAGCCCGTCCGAGCGAGATCGTAATCGGGCCCTAAGTGTCATCCCATGCCAACTGAGAGTCATCCCCTCCCTCTCTTACGGCTTAGTGCCAGAATTCACCGTTGGGGTAATCATGAGCCCCTTCTTTTAGTATGCATTCCAAATACCATTCTGGTCAAACCTTGAAACAAGCCCTTCATTGAGAGTTAATGTTGTATCACAATTCTGTAATCCGGCTTCAAAGAAAAATAAAAATAAATAAAGGTTACACTCCTCCATTCTTTGGGGTACAGGTGTCTTGACGAGATCGTTTACAGATGAATGTACAGTTCTTCATCCCCTAATGGATAAAGTGGGAGACAGGTATTTAAATAGAAATGAATGATGGACTAAAATTGTTTACCGTGACCAAGACCTGTGTGGTTGAAACGCGTAGGTGGAGTGAGGTGGTGATTAATAAATAGTTGGAAATTCCCTGGCGAGTGCATCGTGATTTATTTTGTTGGTGAATATATGTATATACATATATATATATATATATATATATATATATATATATATATATATATATATATATATATATATATATGTATATATATATATTACCTACTGGCGGTCGCCAGTAAGTAGTTATAGTTAGGACCTAGTTGCCATAGGAAAAGCGTTTTTTCTTTTGCCAATATCTCTGGCGCCGTTTGCCGAATCTTCGCAAAATTTTCAAAACTAATGGGGTGCTCCGGTCAGCTCCTGTCTTGAAAGTTTCGGGGTGATTTGTTAAGCGGTGGCCGAGAAAAAAGGGGGGTTCCCTAAACGTGTTTTCTCAATGTTAATTTCTATAGGAAACGTTTGTCGCGGCTACAGCCAGAACTGTTGAACGGATTTACCCCAAATTTGGCAGAAAGGTAGCTCTTGGTCCAGAGTGCACTCTTTGCTTTAAATGGTGTAAATCCGTTCAGTAGTTTTTTTAAATATTAAAGGAAAAAGAAATATATATATATATCTGGGCAGAGCCTAACTACACATCTCATTGTGAGATCTGATTGGCTGTCAGCACTTCATTCAAGAAGTGTTGGCAGCCATCTTGGGACCAATATACATGATAGCACCCCATTAAAATGCATTGTAGTGAATGGAAGCTTTTGAGGGTCACCAAAAGGAGAACGTATAAAGGGTGACAACAGACTTTAGTTACATTTTAAATCATTTGTTGATGGTACCATATTAATTTTAGGAATTGTGGTGTGTTCTAAGGTGATTTTACCCTGCCAAAAAGCCTTCTGCTGGAATATCATGAATCATGTTTGAGAGAAAACTATTTTCTCATGCTTTTCCAATAGAGGTTTGGAAGGTGCTCTAAAAGCTAAAATGAGGGCATATTTTCTGTAAATTCACATTATCTTTCTCAGTCATGTGAGAAAGAAGTCTGACATTCTCAGTATAACATGTACTTCCATCAGGAGCTGCCTGTCAGTTGATTCCTTTGAGTTCTACTGCAGCTTCCCAGAGTGTTCTAAAGAACAACTAGAGCGCTAAGTCTTCTTATGACAAACGTATGGCACACCTGAAGCCATCTTGATTGGAATAAACTGGTAACACTTAAAACATTTAATTTAAAAGGAACAAAATGAGGGGTTTCATTGTGCCACAGAAATTATGATTAGTGCTGCAGAAAGAAAAATTAGGGCACATTTTGAGTGACTTCTCAAATCCTCTTCTATTTCATTAAACAATTCTGACATGCAGACAGAAACATGCACTTTCAATACCAGCAGCAGACTTCCAGTTAACCCCCTGGTGAGTAGTAGCTTCACTACAGTGATCTAATGAGCAACTAGAGTGCTCACATTCTGAATTTGTGGCAAATGTTTGATACATCTGAATGCCTTCTTGATGGAATCAAAGTAAACAACTGAAAGTATTTCCTACTGAGGAGACTGCAGTAAATGAGGAAATTAGGAAACTTCATAACAAATAAGTCTCCCAAGATGGCCACCAGAGAAAAAAGAGCCCAACTGTAGCACAAATATCACCCAGATGTAGCCCACGTATAGCCCAATGACAGAAGTGTGCAAAACACTTTTTATTTTTTGTTTTTTTGCAGTTTTATTTAGTGCAGACTGGCCAGGTATTGGAGTGTTGCATCTTACTTGGACCCCTTATTGCGTATTTTGCTGAGATTGATCTTGCGAAACATTGAACTTTACTATTCTGTTAAACTGAAGTTGCTCTGAGCCGGGCTTTGTAACACCAGTTTTTACCTACTGGTTTGGATTAATTCTCATTGTATTGTATTAAGAAAGAGGATTTACTGTTTTTATGTACACTTTTATGTTCTATGTTTCTAAATCAGATTGAATAAAGTTTATTGAATTGAAGTCTCCCAAGATGGCCACCAGAGAAAAAGGAGCATAAATGTAGCACAAATATTACCCAGATGTAGCCCACGTATAGCCCAATGAAAGAAGTGTGGAAAACACTTTTTATTTTTTGTTTTTTTGCAGATTTATATAGTGCAGACTGGTCAGGTATTGGAGTGCTTTACATGAGCATTGGTTACATCACACAAGGACAAATTCATTTTGGTTGTAGGCATGGGGAGATTAAGTGACTTGACCAGAATCACAGAATGTCGAGCTGAAGCAGAAACTCAACCTGGTTCCCCAGTTGCAAAGTCTGCAGCTCTGGAAGTAACACCACATCCTCTCCAAGTGCAACATTTAATCAAGTGGTCAACTGGATAAAAAACATAAAGATAACAAATAATTTAAAAGTGCTTTGTCGCTATTTGAGAACTCAGAAAATATGTCCTCATTTTAGTTGTTTAGAGCACTAACCATAATTTCGATGCAAATAGGACCCTCTCATTTCTATAATTTCTAAAGGAAATGCTTTAGGTATTACAGTTTTGATGACATCAAGATGACGTCAGGTGTGCCACACTTTTGTAATAAATATAGAATGTTAGCAACTAGTTGTTCATTAGGATACTGTTGAGAGGCCGAGGTCAGGGGCGCGGACTCGGAAAATTGAAGGCACGTAGGAGGGTGCAAAGGCAACAATTTGACCACACTGGGCAGGCAGGAAGGACAGTGGCAGCACAACAGACTATGGAGGGCAGTAGAAAGGGGGGCAGGGGCAAAAAACCAACAATGCAGGACAGGCAAGAGAGGCTGTAGCAATATAATAGACCATTGTGGGCAGAAGGAAGAGACAGTGGTAGTACAACCATACACGCCAACAGACCCGATTCAGCCAGGAAACGCCCAATGTTTTTAAGCCCAAATGGGCTTTATTTGATCTGTCTCCTGTCTACAATCTCCTCTTTTTCAATGTAAGTCAATGGGGAAAATCAATTCCCCAGTTTTTTTCCAAAATCTCCCTCTTACCAACTTTAAAATGTTAGCAAGTATGGTACATTGGATCATGGATGGCAGGAGGAATTGGGGTAGGGACATAGACTTGGATAACAGAGGACAGGAGGGACATGGACAAGTGCACCAAACTGACCTTACAGGGCAGGCATCAGGGTTTGCAGCAGCACAATACACCACACAGGGCATGCGGGACAGCAGTGCAGCAAAACAATCCATGGAAAGCAATAGGGAGGGGACAGGACCATGCACATGGACAACAGAGAACAGAGGGCAAAGAGGCAATGGCAGCAAGCTGACCATAATGGACGGCCGGCGAGAAAGCTGCAGCATAACGGACCATAAAGGGCAGGAGGGAGGGATCAGGGGCATTACAATGGAACACACAAGCCAGGAGGGAGGGTATAGGGGTCTGCACATGGAAAACAGAGGGCAGGGCACAAGGGGGCAGGAGCAGCAAGATGACCGTGGAGGTCAGGCAGGATGGGCACTAGAAGCACAACACACCATGGAGGGCAACAGTGAGACTATAATGGCATACACACAGACCATGGAGGGAAGGTGGGAGGGGGTCAGGGGCACCTAGCTAACCACACAGGGAAGGTGGGAGGGGCCGTGGCAGCACAGAAGACCATGCATAGCAAGCGGGAGGGTTAGTGGCAGCACAATGGCCATGATGGTTAAGAAGGAAGGGGCAGTGGCATGCACAAAGGACCATGGAAGATAGAAGGGAGGGGTAGGAGCTGGGCACAGACAAGAGAGTTCAGGGCCTCACAACAGACCACACGGGGCAGGCAGGAAAAGCAGTTGCAGCACAACAGACCATGGAGAGCAGAAGGGTGTGGCAGTAAAATGGACCATGAAGGAACGGAGGAAGGGGATAGGGGCATGGAACGTGAACAGACAGGGTGGAGGTGGCAGGGACAGGTTACAGTTATCTGACAATTCTAGGCAGGTGGGAGGGGAGTGGCAGCTCAACAGAACACTCAGAGTAGATAGGAGGGGCAGGTCCATGGAACATGGTGGGCAAAAAGGATGGAGCAGGGGCATGCACACAGACATCAGAGGGCAGGGGGAAGGAGAGTAGGGGCAGCAAGCTAAGCACAGAGGCTATGCAGGAGGTCAATGATGGGGCATAGAATTGGGCAATGGAGGGCAGGAGGAGTGGACTGGGACATCAAGGGCAGTGGCAGCACATCAGACCATGCATGGCAGGAGGGAGGAGGCTAGTGCATGAATTCAGACAACAGAGGATAGGGAGGAAGTGGATGGGGCAGCAAGCTAACTGTTCAGTGAAGATGGGAAGGCCAGTGGCAGAACAACGGCCACACATGGCTGTAATGAGTAAGCAGGGGCATGGACTTGGACAATGGATGGCAAGGAGGAAGGGAGGCAGGAGCAGCAAGCTTGGGTGAGGGCAGCACAATGCCAGGCCAGGCCCTGCTTCCAACCCCCTACCATCCATTGTGATAGGCATCTTACTTAATGTTAAAAAAAAACTAGACATTTGATGAAAAAAACAAAGATTACAGGGACGTTATAGTTAGACTCAGATTTCACTCATACAAAACCAGTGAAATTCAGCAGTTATAGTTACCTGAGATAACTATAACTTACACCCCCGCAATGTACTGCTTATGACCTCAGAAATTACATCATTCATGACACGGTCAGTGACATCACTCATGACATCTCAAATGATCTGTGAATGAAATGGAACTATAATTGCTAGAACTTTATTTAGGGATAGTGTGTGTATATTAACACCCCTTTATTTTATTTTATTTTGTGTAAGAACCATTATAATACGCAACGTGCCCAGATCAATATGGCTGATAGCCTTTCACTTTAAAGTAATGTGTATTCCATTGTTTATGTTGATTTGCAATCATAAGTATGTTTATTATGAACAAGTTACGTTGACGAACATACAGGTATGGCGGTCATGGGGCAAGATATGCTGAAATGACATTGTGTACATATTAACACTTGTTTTCTTTTCTTTATTGTATGAATTCCTGAATTTTCGCATCGTGACCAGGCCAATATGGCCGCCAGCTTTTTGGATTAATATAATATGTAGTCCTTTGTTAATGTTGGAAACTGGAGGCATTTGTACATTTAAATAAGGAAGCTACAATGACGTCTTACATCGTTATCAAGGTTCGGACGGGCCGAAATGCGTGGATCGCGACCTTTGCAGGTTAAATACTTCCAAACTACAACCTGAGTGCTGATTCCTTTCTTGTAAGAGTGAGAGGAGATTGAATACATATATATAAAATTCACTGAAAAAACCACAGGTTTCAGGGACGTTATAGTTAGAAATTAGCATTTAAAAAACCTTAGATATTCACTTAAAAAACCACGTTTCAGGGACGTTATAGTTAGTATGACATTTCACTCGTACAAAACCAGAGAAATTCAGCCGTTATAGTTAGCTGAGCTAACTATAGCTCATGCCCCCGCAATGCACTGCTGATGACATCACATATTACATCACTCATGATATGGTCAGTGACAACACTGATGACATCACTGATGACATCTCAAATGACATCACTGATAACATCACTGATGACATCATCCACTTAATATCTGATGCACCTCTTCACACCCTAATATAACCTTTGATACACCCACTCTAAAATACAGACTACCATTCTCGAAACCATAGACACGCCAATACCAGTTAGTACATACCCGCTCACTGATTCATAGGTGTACGCACATCCACTCACTCATCCATACAGTCACTCATTCACGCAGTCACTCATCTATACAGCCACTGATATATGCAATCATATACCCATACAGACACTCACACACTGCTACTCACCCATAGAGTTACTCACACACCTAGTCAGTCATGCAAAGAATCAATCACATTGCCATTTACTCACCCATACAGTTATACACACACACCACCTCACTTATTCATACAGATAATAACACATACTTACTCTCTTATACAATCACTGACACAAGCACACACTCATCCATACAGTCACTCTCACAATCCTCACTCTCACATATAGTCACTTATATACTCCAACACTTACATATACTGCCTTTCACATATGTAGCTACTCACACATATACCACTGAGGTATCCACTCACTCACAAACACAGTCATACGCACACTCACTCACCCATACATCCCCTTGCAGATGCACTCATGAACCCATACACCCATTGAATCACCCACACACACATCCATACAGGGAGTCACACCCCCCCCACCCCCACAGGCAGTCAGGTACCCATACAGGTACTCAGACAACCAATCATTAACCCATATAGACACTCATGTAGCTACTCACCAACTCATACAGCCACTTACACACTAACTGACAGACTGATACAGACATTCACACAGATTAGTCACTCACCCATACATTCACCCAGACACGTATAATCACTCACTTATACAGTCAGTCACACACTGACTGAATCATCATATATACATCACATTCTTAAACCTTTTAGAAACACTCACAGTCACTGGATGATGTCATCAGTGATGTCATTTGAGATGTCATCAGTGATGTCATGAGTGATGTAATATGTGACGTCATCAGCAGTGCATTGCGGGGCGTGAGTTATAGTTAGCTCAGCTAACTATAACGGCCGAATTTCTCTGGTTTTGTATGAGTGAAATGTCAGACTAACTATAACGTCCCTGAAACCTGTGTTTTTTTAAGTGAATATATATATATTTATCATGTCATGTGATCAAAGCTCAACTCGAGCCGAAACGCGTAATGGCGGCATCGCAATAAAGAAACAACATTGAGCACTCATCTGGTGGTCCGTGTGTGGGAGTAATTGAGGCAGACAACGGAGTTCAGGATATATATATATATATATATATCCAAAATACCATCAAAGAGACAATACCGGGCACTCTCAGGCTAGTTCATTTAGATAATTTATTGCTGTATCTCGTGCAACCACATAAAACTGACACACGCGTTCCGGTCTCCTGGCCTTTGTCAGTGTCAGTATCCCTGAGTGAAAAATCACCTTTTAACAAATTACAAATTGAATGGTTGGCAATTCATTCAGCAAAATCAAAAAACGGACTTATGCAGTATTCATAGAAAACAAAATAAGTTCATGGTGGCGCCATCTTAGAACGTAGGAATTTCCTTTAAAGTGTTATGGTATAAGTCAAAAAGGCATGATTTAAACCGTTGAGTCTGTCCCAGATATGGAAGAATCGATGAATATATCCGTGGTCGAATTTCAATCATAAGGGTTCAAGAGTTTGTCATACAAAAATAATTAATAAGAAACAATATGTAAATATCAACATAACTCAGAGAATCAAAGACTTAAAATAAGGACCCTCATAATCTCTAACACATTCATGTGCACCTCATATCATCATATTGTATGCTACATCAATACAGACTAAATATAGCAACAATTATGCCATTAGTAGAAGTTTACGATGACCTACATGTGGCAATCTTGGGAGAATCATAATTGTGCCCTGAATGGGCCTTCATTGACCACTATGTTTCTCTTATACAGCCTCCCACTTCTCTTCTTACTGAAAGCATATTCAGTAAGGTTGAGGCATAGAGACCAATAGGTTCTACAATATACACGACAAATATATGTTGCCACAAACGGTTGTACCTAAATCACTAGTATCAACTATCCCACTTTCTGCCTGCCACCTTGTTCTTCAGGAGTGGTGGTCTGACCTAATGGTATGTTCACATGTCTGGAGCCCTCTGCACAACCACAATGCCTGCTACTTAGTGGGAACCAGTTCCTTAAAGGTGGTTCTGTTACCACCTACGAGCGAAACTCAACCAATATGTGACCACAGTTCCTCTTCACTATTCAGCCCAAACAGTGAACGAGTCCTAAGTTCCACAATATACCTGGACTCCAACTGTCTAAAGAGTCTTATGTGGTCACCGCCTCTTTCTCTGTGGGCAACCTGATCGATACAGAAAAATTGCAGTCTATCACTCCTCCCCTCATGCATCTCTGCAAAATGCCTTGCGACCGGATATGCCGTGTCGCGATTCGTGATAGCTCTTGTGTGCTCTAGGATGCGTTTTATTGCCGGGTGTATGGTGCTTCCAATAGATTGGAGGCCACAGGGACACACCAGGCAATAAACCACAAAGCTGGAATTACAGTTCAACAATTTATTGATATTTTTCTTTGCTTTCCTGCCTGGGACTTGGAAAGCTTTTACCTTGACACTACTTTAGCATACCCCAGTTCTTTATAATCAAGTTTTGAATCTGCTGGGCTTGGCTGAGAAACCTAGAATCAATCTAACATGGCATATCCGGTCGCAAGGCATTTTGCAGAGATGCATGAGGGGAGGATAATTTATCTAAATGAACTAGCCCGAGAGTGCCCGGTATTGTCTCTTTGACGGTATTTTGGATGTGAAGCACGGTACCATCCCCACGCACTGTGGCACCCACTGCGTTGAGAGCAACGTTTTCCAGACAGAGAATGTGACAGAATAAATATATATATATAAATAAATATAAATATATATATATATATATATATATATATATATATATATATATATATATATCCACAAACAATCCTCTCAAACAAGGATAATGACGCCTCGTGTAGCTGGTCCAAAATTACTTTATTTTCGGCCCCATCGAACGCATTTCAGCTGTCCAGCAGCCTTGCTCACGGTGAGCAAGGCTGCTGGACAGCTGAAACGCGTACGATGGGGCCGAAAATAAAGTAATTTGGACCAGCTACACGAGGCGTTGTTATCCTTGTTTGAGAGGATTGTTTGTGGATTGTACGGGACCTGCTCCTGTGAGGTCCAAAGAGGTGACGCGACTCTTGTTGGGAAGGCAGCGGTATACACACAGGAGAAAGCGTGGAGGATATATATATATATATATATATATATTTATATATACATATATATATATATATATATATATATATATATATATATATATATATATATTCAGAATAAAAAAGGTACGGAGCACTCACGGTACATCTATAAGATTTAATCTGAGCAAATGCATTTTGGCACACTGCCTTCTTCAGTACCAGTAGCGGCCCGTGGTGGGAGTGCTGTCGGGCGGTGGCATGGGGCGGGGGAGGGGCAGGGTGGGGGGTAGTAAATGCGATGCAGCGCGCGCAACGAAATTCGTTTTATTTATTTATATGTTTACTTACCTCTATTCGGCCGTATTCCGTACTTTACTACCCCCCACCCTGCCCCACCCCACGTCACCGCCCGGCAGCACTCCCACCACGGGCCGCTACTGTTCAGTACCCATTAGTTAGCACAATGGTTTGCACGTGTTTTTAAATAGCATAGAGATTATTTTCTTTGGAGAACACAGAAATGTAAACAGCAAAAAAGAACTGCCATTCAAAGTCCAGATATCAGTGTTGTTGGCTGCCATGCCAGTGTGTTAATTCTTGACTTCCAAGCCAAATAGAAAACACTTCGTTTTCATTATTTTAGAGTTCTCCTTTTTTGCTGGTTAAGTTTCTGTGTTCTCCAATGAAAATAATCTCCATGCTATTTAAAAATACATGCATACCACCGGGCTAACTAATGAGTACTGAAGAAGTCAGTGTGCCGAAATGCATTTGCTCAGATTAAATCTTATAGATGTCCTGTGAGTGCTCCGTGCCTCTTTTGTTCTGAATAATTTTCACGTGATCTCACCCTCACTTCTACGGAGATAGCACCCGTCCAGAGTTCAGAAGTTTTGGATGACCTTTGAGTTTGATATATATATATCGCGGAAGACGACCCGATGCTGTTCCAGCATCCCAGTGAATCCATCAACCGGCGTATTTGCATATGGCACGGGTGCCGGTTTTTCAAAGCAACGCAAGCGGTGGCATTGTACAGCAACCTTATGCCACGATCCACTTGGATGATATAGACTGTTATTCTGGGATCGAACAGCAGGCAAATCACAAGATAATACTGGCTGGAACTACAGGAACCAAGAGGCCACGGTGTGAGCCACGCCCACTGAGGCGGGTTTTGGAATTGAATAAAGTGCCGCCAAATCTCGCCCTGCTGCTTTTTCCCAGCCCAATGCCCCATATGAAGTAATTGACGAAACGCGTCGGGATGGGACTGTGAATTTCAGTGGACTGGAGTGCGGTCTTGCTGCTGCTTCTTTGAATAAACGTATTTTGGCTGATATTTACCTGTGGTGAAGTCGTTTTCTACAGCAGGCATCTGTTTTCTGTGATATATGTATATATATATATATATATATATACCACAAGTATACTGCTGCATTCTTAGGACGGGTGCCTCCATTCATGAGGGTGAACTGACATGAATAATTCAAAAACCTCTGAAGAAACTCAATAGCTACTTGCAGGGTCCAGAATTCATTCAAGATTTCATTCGAGCAAACAGGCGCGTTTTGGCTACATGCCTTTTTCAATCTTTGCATCATCATTGAAGCAGGCTTACATTAAAAGGTTTTATTGTGCTCTCATTGGAGAACTACACGTAGACATGGAAAGAGTACTGTGACATTGAAGTGCTAAATGCAGTCTTTCGGCCACCACATTACATGTATTTATACAAGATAACAGTTCTAACATTCTCCAACTTAATTTCGACATTGCCATACAATCCAGTCTTTAAATGGGCTTCTTATAATTCATTTTTGTCACATGTAGGAAAAATTTCAGTGAAATCAAATCGATTTTGAACATGATATGGCCTCTATATACTAAGGCCTCCAACAATTAATTATGCCCTGATTGGGCTGTCATGTGTATCCCAAAGAGCCACATATATTCCTCAAAATTACTATCTGCAGGGGGCAAGTACACAGTCAATGCCCACTGCAGCTTCTTTAAATGCTCCTTCACTGAGGATGATGTCTCTCTCTTAAATTCACCCCTTGTCGCAACTGCAGGGGAATGACAGGCACCTACCCATGGGAGTCCATCTAATGACAGTGCATCCTCTGATTTAATAATCCTTAACGCTCAAACAATGGGGTTCTCGTGTACCATGGTTTATTCTACTTGTTGTATTGCAATCTCCAACTGCATTCATTCAACCAGCATACTGCCGAACTCTTAGGATGGGTGCCTCTGTTTGTAAGGGTGGACTCATGTGAAAAATCCAGAAACCTCAGAAGAAACACAATGGGCACTCGCGGGGTCCAGAATTCAAGGTACGTATTTGTGGAATTAAGAATAGGTCATCTATACCTAGGCACTTACCTACCCAATGTTCCAGACCACAATCCTCATCGTGCATTTAAGGCCTGATTACGAGTTTGGCCGTCTGACTGCTAGGAGACCGTAGTGCCAGCAGTTTTCCAACTACCGTATTACGAGTTTACTGTGGATCCCGCGGTGTGGCTGCGGACATTTTGCGGCGGTGGTGATTACTTTTCCATATATATTGATGCCTGTGTGAGCGTTTCGACTGCATAAGTTGGGCCATTATGTGGGCAGTCCAGGTACTGGGTATATAGTACAAAAAGGACTCACCTTAACATCGCCACAAGCAGGGTTGCAATCCTCGGAGTGAAGATGCTGCTGTGAAGGGTGGACCTGAAGAAAGGGCTCCACATCGAACTCTGACCGAAAAACAAAAGAAAGGGGTGAGTACGCACCCCAAATCCTTTGTTTCTGCCGACTTGAAGCTGGCGGTCCCACCTCCATGGTCAGCTCATCGAAAAGCCAACTAGTAATATGGCAGCTGCTTTTCCCTGACTGCAACCCCGGTGGTCTACGGATGGCTGGCAGTGTCGGTAGGTCAGCTGCATATTTCACAGTTGCAATACGCACAAATCGTAATACGGCGGTTGGACAGCCGAGCTCGTGGTGGTCATACCGCTGCCACAGGTACGGCGGTTCACAGACCGCCAAACTCGTAATAAGGCTCTTAATATGCACAGTGAATACACTCCTTCTAACAACATTTAGAGGAATCTTTACATACTGAAGTCTCATTTTTATTCAATCATATACTAACATCTTAATTTTTCTTTTGTTCCACTTCTCTGGGCATCTTACCAAGTGATCTGACACCACCACAAATCCTTCTGAAATCTAGTTGCAACCCTGGAATTTTTTATTGTTTTAAAGGCTTTATTTGGAAAACTGTAACAGAAGCAAAATAATACAACAGTTGGTATGATCCACATTTATAAGATGCTTGCAAACCACCAGAAGTATTTTTTCCCTCAGTTCCCTAAACCCCTCCCTAGATTTCCCCCACACCCTACAGTTCAATAGAAAAATGCATGTCTGTTCAGCACCGAACACAAATATATATTTGCATAAAAAATTAGAATCACCAACAATTTTTGGTCAGAATCCTTAAAGGCACTACAAAATACTACTAATTGTATCTAAAGTTAGGTAATCAACAACTTGTTCCTCAAGGAAAGCTTATGGAAATCTTGCAGTCACACAGGATTCATGGCAAATTGAAGCACTTTTCTGTCAACAACAAACCAAACTAGTTATGGCAAACCCTTTTAACAGCACAAGAATTAAACATAGGCACCTGTCAACATTGCCCACACATTAACTTTTTTCCTTATGTAATAGAAAACTAAAATCTAATTTTATTTACACATGTTGTGTATCAATCACATTTTGCAAAGTACAGAAACCTATTGGAAGTAAACAGCTTCCAATTTAAAACATAGGAAAACAATATATTACATAAATGACATTGCCACTGCTTGGGGTTAGCTAAAATACATTCAGGGGCAATATCTACAACACTGCACAGGTACTTTATAAATCTGAAAGCTTTGGCAAGGCAATAGCATCCTAATCAATATTTCATAGAATCAGGTATATAAAATATTTAATTGAGAGTTTTAATGAAGGAAGTTCTAACTTGATAGCAGGATGTTGCCGTTGCTCGCATGCCTTTTAAAAACAATATCCGGGAAACATACTCATGCTATTGAAATTGCCAAGGAGTGCATTGTTTGAAGATAACAAAAAGCCATTACATAATTTTTGATGGAGGATTGCAATCACAGAGGTGTTCAGCAGTGTCCAAAGGAAGCTACATACAATGAACAGAATCATATAATACGTTCTTCTGTGATGCATCACATGGCATTCCACTTTTCTAGGACCTAACAAATATTGGTAGGAGTTGAGGGGAAAATAGAAAGTTATTTATAAAACCTTACTTTTCATGTGATCAAAGGAACAAAAAGTAGAGTTCAAGGGAGGGAGCTAAGCATGTCAGAGAATGGTTCTTTACTGTGGCTCTCAATGCAAGTGGCACTTAATTCTGATGGGGGCGATAACAACTATTACCGGCCCCATCAGAAATATGAGACCCACAGAAACACCAGATGACTTTAAATCTGACCCAGAGTTACAGATTCCCACTGTAATCCCTCATTTCCTAGTGCACCCTCACAATCTAACTCATAATGGGCTGTATTTTTGCTGCTCCACAGTTACTGCTGCCCCGGTTTTAGTAAATCTGGGGTGAGGAAATACCAGGTCATATCCTGGCTGACTTGAAGTGCCTTAGTATTTCAGTGGGTCCCTGATCTCTGTCCTAATACATTCAAGGCAGGATCCGCTAAGTAGGGAATGTTTTTAAAGAACCTATAATAAAAGTTAACAATCTGTTACTCCAATCTTTTTTTTAAACAAATGTCTTTATGTTTTTAGAATGTTGTACATTGTAACACAGATTGCAGATCAGGCCTCGCATAGCCGTGTAAGTCAGAATACAGAAAATACAATACAATCAAACGGATACAACTAGACTTTATTGAGACTGTCTCTGAGACTTAGAGAATTATCTGGTGTTCACAGTGATGGGGTAAAATGCGCCCACCAAAGACCCAATATCTTGTGTTTCTCAGGGCAACCCCTACATTTATAAATTGCCTTTTTCTTGATGAGAACAACAATCAATTCTCTAGAACCATTCATCTATTGGAGGCATCTTGCCATTAGCAATTAGAAAGACAAGGGCAGGGTATTAGGATCCTCAAGTGCCCCACAATCCCTAAGCTCTAGGAGCACTAACTTAGGTTTAAGGTCTAGAGAATTGCCCAGGTCCATCAATAGGGTGTGGTGTATGCATGACCAGAATGTTTGAATCACAGGCCACCCAATACCTTGGGAAGGAAGTCACTTGTCACAGCCTGGCATCTAGTGCAGGTGGAAAATGAGCTCTTTCACATTTTCTTGTGTGACGAATGTTCTATGGAGGTATTTCAGCTGAATCAGCTGAAGTTTAGAGGAAAATGCTAGAAATTGTGAAGCCGTCTTTGCCTCTTTCTATTCACCTTCATTAAGAGGTCCTAGATCACACATTAGGTGAAGTGGTCTAATGCCTCTAGACAATATACTACTAAGGATCTATATGGTCTGGAGACCCTTCATGCCCAGAGGCTCCATTGTTATGTTGGCCTTGAATGGATTGAACTCAGGTAGATCATGGTGTTCCAGGCATAACTTCTTTTGAGCATGCCACAGCTGCAGAAAACGATAGTATCAGGAAATACTTAAGTCAAATTCATATTTATGCACTTCATAGGAGTTTATGCACTCTTGACCCATTGTCCCCCATGTTTGAGATTTAAACAAGGTCCAATGCACTTGAAACCTGCCAAGCCAGCAATATTAGCCAGCTGTGTGCCCTGCTAGAGTGATATTTCCCATGTTAATTTCTCATACCACGTGTTTTAATGCTTCTCTGCAGTTTTTGAAAGGTGGTTGGGTTATTGCTGTTTGTATAGATAGTGTTGTGAAATGATTGGTCATAATCTGTACCTTCATTTGCCACTTGGTGATAAGATGGCCCCTTTGGACAACGCTATGACGTACTTGTCCCAGTTGACTTTAAATCATCGCAAATCACCTTCTAGATTGAAAATTTCCATCAACCTCTGTCCAGTCCATCTAGTGTATCATGTACAGAGGAGCATATCGTGTGCACATAGTGAAATGCGGTCCACTATGCTGACTTTCCAACTGGGGCTCGATGGCCAGGGTGAGCAGCAATGGTGTAAGTGGGCAGTAGTCGTAAACCCTGCTCAATGGAAAAGAGATCTGAAGGCATACTGTTGACTTTCACTAGGGCCCAGCGAGAGTGACACAGTCCCTGAATATAAGAGCAGGATCAAGGGACCAGTGTTCATTTTATGAAAGACTTGCAGGTGAAGTTGTTTGCTTGTTGCATCAAAGGCCTGTTTAAAGTTGACTAGAAGTAAGGCACTGGGACCAGTGAATTCATGTGCATGGGCCAATGTGTGTTATCTAAGACAGTGCCTTATGCTACAGCGTGGAATGAAGTTGACTTGGTAAGGGTGCACGGGGAGGAGGTAATAACTTTAATAAGCTTCTTGGCTGGAATTTGGGCAAGGTCCTTGATACCTCTAGGATGTGTTGAGAGGTAACCTGAATGTGAAGCTTTGGTGAGAGGAGAGATGCCTATTTCTTAAAGAATTCAGCATGTAAACCACCTGATCCAGTTGTCTTGCTGAGCTTGGTTACTGTAATAGAATCTAGCATCTCATCAAAAATAATTGGGAGGTCAAGAACTTCACATTGCTCTTGAATTTGTTCTGCTTCAGAGAGGAATCTGGCCGCATATAGGGTTTTATAGCAGTTGGTGAAGGTTGAGGCTATATTTACAGAGCTTTGCTTTAGATGGCCCTCAAGACTACATGAAGATGGGATAATTCTACATGAAGCTTCTTGGGTAGGGAGCCAATATAACATTTTTCCTACTTTATCACTGAGTTCAAAAGTGTGGTGTTGTGAGACCATCTTTTTAAGACTGGTGTCAAATGTTTTAGTTGAGTTCAAGATAACGTGAGTGCTCTGAGTGTAGGCTCATTGGGAGAGGAGGTATATTTCTGTTCTCTGGTAAGATTGTTTGATTCTAGGTTTATAATGGTCTTCCCCCATTCCTGTGCTTTATTGTGCAGAAAGAACATGGCGTTACCCCTCATCGTGTCTTTGAATGCATCATGTAGTAGGGCAGCAGAAATGACTGCTACAGTTTTTTGCTGGAAGTATACCTGTATTTCTTCCCAAAGTTATGCTGAGAAATGTCCATCAGTCAGACACTAAGCTTTCAACTGCCACATAGGATGATGACCACCCTTACTATGACACAGTCATAATTTGGGCTCCGGGTTTTCCATTTAAACAGATTTTTACATATAAATACAGACAGAAAAGTTTTCCTTTGTCTGTATTTATATTTATAAACGGGAAAATTCTAGCACATTTTGCCGCACTGCTGTGCTCCAGCAGAGAGTTGCCTCGCCATGCCCTCTTCCTGATTCTAGGGCTGTGCCTGCCTACACAGTGGCCGGACAGCATAGCCCTTAACCGTTGCTGTCTCTTCCTCTTTGCCCGGACAAGACAAGGACAGTGTCCACTTCTGCTGCCCCCCTCTTTCTTTCTCTTATTCCCTCTCTTTCTGTCGCGCTCCTCCTCACTTGCAGAAAACTGTGACTGTTCTTTCCTCTCCTTTCCGTCATTCATTCCCCTGTGAAATAGATCCAAAAAAAGAGGAAACGCTTTTGCTGCACATGTCTTTTTCTGTTCCAAAATGCAGCCTCAGGAGGAGAGAAAAAAGGTTTTAAAATACAAACAATAAATACATAACTAAATAAAACAAGACAGAGTAGTCGCAAAGTGGCCAGATTGGTTTTTATTCACACCCAAACACATGAGCGCCACCTTACAGAGTTTGCCAATGAAGCACTACTTTTCTTTTCATGTCCTTAGCCTTTCAAGCAAAAACACTCATTGATTTCTGAATAATGAGTGTAAAAGCTTTAAGTTGTATTTCCTATGAGTGTTTGCTTTTTGCAGAATGTTGTTACTTTTTTTAAGGCAGCATATTGCTCTTGCCTAGTGCATAATTTGAATTGAGTTGCTTCCAGGTGTTTATAGCGGGCACAATTGGGTTGTAGCTGAAGGCAGTGTGAGTTTCTCTCAGTGGGGCAGTATGGTGTTCAGTGTGGGAGGGGATGTGGCACTCTATTCCGATAACAGAAACTGCAAGGCTCTGAGACAAATGACTTGTGATGGCACTTTTAAGCGTATTTGGGACATTCTGCGAATGGCAACGTTTTCAGATGAATGTATTGTGTTGACCAATAACAACGGAGTGCATGTGTGCATTGTCAATTTAAATAAATGTGGAAAAATACTAGCTGCAGCGTCATCTTTTGCTTGTGGCAAAAATAAATGTGGATAAATACAGATAAAATGCCCAAAAAATAAATATGGATAAATGCAGACGGAAATGGCAAAAAAATAAATACCATAAAACCGGGAGCCCTAGTCATAATTCTATGGGCAAATGATCTGGGACGCCTCATGTAAGTATCCGATCAGAAGAAACTGCCAACAGATCAGTAGCTGGGAGAAAGTAGTAACCCAAACAAGAGAAGTACTTGTGGGCTGCTGAATAGAAGATGAAGCCTCTCTCCTTTAGAAATAATGACCTCCAAGCTTCACACTGTCCAGGTAAAGAGGCCCATTTTGCCAGGGCATCTGATTTATGAGTGATTCATTGTTTGGAGCTCCATGAGTCCCATTTTGGATTAATAATGGCACTGAGGTTGCCTCGTAATTGTTCTTCCCATGGAGTATCACTGGTGATACCTGAGAGAGTCCTAAAAGAATCATTCATTAAGGCTGGCGGGGAATACACCCTAAAGTGGATAAGGGTTTTCTTTAAGAGAGCCAGACTCTATAATAAATATGCCCTGGAGCTCTAATTCCACTTTGGAGATTGTGATAAGGAATGATTTATGAAGTAATATTGCTACTCCTCTAGAGAATTTTGTGAACCCAAGTGAAAAACTCAGGACTAACCATGTCTACCCAAGGAACTGCAATTTGTGCTACATAGGTGGTTTCCAGTAATGAGACAAATTCTAAAGGAATGGTGTTTAATGTCTTTTGGTAATGCCTCCTTTGATAGGGTCATTATGACCATTTAAGTGCCAGGAAATATTACTAAGTTCAGGAGGGCAGTCACCACTGTCTTAATCTTCAGGATTTATTGGTCTTGATATAGGGCCCCTTCTCTGCCAGCCTGTCCCAAGTGCTTTCAAGCATGTCAAACAAGTGGGATTTGCCTTCGAGAACGACCTTCAAGTGAGCCTAGTCTAATAGTCTATATAGCCTTTCCACTTTTTTATGTTTCCTTTTGGCGCCTAGGAAGGATTTGCCTTGGTTTTGGTCAGATTTGTGTAATCTGTGAAGATCATTTCTTTAAATGAGTCAAGAAACAGGTCGCCCTTTTAATGAGCAAATCTTAGTTTGTTATCTCTCTCTCTATAGTTAAGAATTGTCACAATCAGATGCCTATGAGGTTTCGATGCTAATGCACGATGGGCATGTTCAGTAATGAAGTACTTACATACCTCCTCCATTGCCATTCAGAATTGAAGGTAGGAACATAGAAAGTTTTCTAGGCATACATATTCTGTCAGTCCCGGTATTGCTAAGAAGTGTACATTAGTGTGCCTTGGTCATCCTTTGACATCTCCCACCCATTTTCTAACTCTTTGGTTGTCTTAAGAAGTTTGGCTACTGAAAGCTGCAGGGTTTGAATTGCATCATCTGTTGTGGTAGTCTGCTTATGTTGGGAATTTGACTTTTGTCATGAGTTCTGCCATCTTTCTGAAATCCTAATGGAGAAGGGAGACATCTATGCCCACCTCTTCAATTGTACCCTTCAGAAATACTCTAGCATTTCAGATGGCCTGTATGATTGCCCCAGTCGAATCTGTGTTGTTGCCTATAAGCTCGGTTCAAATGTAAATTTCACTGGCATTACTTGTACTTTTGAGAATTTCAGATTACGCTTTCTTCTACAAAATTCCCACAATTATGCCATTACATTATTTCACGTAATTATACCTACGTTTGCAGCAAAATGATGATAAGGGATTGTGGAAGCAATGTGAACAACCAGAACTCAAGAAGTTACTGTTCACATCAATTGTGTTTATTGCGCTATTATTTTACATAAAAAATAGAAAATTTAACAAATGAACTGTAAAAACATTTAAAATGTTGGCAATTTAATTATACATAAAAAGGAAACAATGCACAAAAATACGTTTTACTAAAACTATCCTAAATATGACATACATTAATGTATATCAAAATTATAAAATGGAATCCACAAGCACATAATAGTATATATTTAAACAATTTTAACAAAACTATTAAACTCTAGGAATAATAAATAAACTATTCCCATTCCAATCCATACAACAGTAGGGAAAGTGTTGGACTCTAGAGGGGTAAAATGTACTATTCCCACTCCAGTCTGTGCAACAGTAGGGAAAGCAATAGACTCAGGAGAGGCACAATTTACTATTCCCACCCCAGTCTGTGTAACAGTAAGCAAATTGTCATATTCCGGAGGGGTAAAAATTGCTATTCCCACTCCATTCTGTGCAAACGTTGGGAAAGTGTTAGACTCAAGAGAAGTAAAATGTACTATTCCCACTGCAGTCTGTGCAACAGTAGGGGAAGCGTTGGACTCAGGAGGAGTAAAATTTACTATTCCCACTCCAGTCTGTGCAACAGTAGGTAAAGCGTTGGACTCAGAAGGGGTCAAATTTACTGTTTCCACTCCATTCGGTGCAACAGTAGGGAAAGCATTGGACACCAAATGGGTAAAATTAACTATTCCCTCTCTAGTCTGTGCAACAGTAGAGAAAAAAGTAGTTCACTTCAAACAAATTAAATATTTTACCAACTCTATAAAATACCCAAAAATATAAAATTCTAAATATAAAAATTACAAGTCAAAATTTTAACAGAAAATTTAACAAATTACATAATTATAATTTTTTTGAATATTATTATTAATTAAAACAAATATTATTAATTGAATTAAAATACCACACTATATTCCCACAAACATAACAGCCAACAATTAAAATGTAATTAAAATAAAAAAGTATAACACAATTAATATATTAAGTAATAAATAAAATAATTTTTAATAAACGAAAAAATTGTTTTACATTTACTATTACTTTAATATTTTCCCACTCTATTCCTCTACAAACTAAACAACACACACCTAAAATATAACAGCAAATTTGATGATTTCACAATTTACATAAATATCAATTAATTGTCAATAATTTATTTCTCAATTAACTTCCCACCCTGTACCCCTACAAACCCCACAACCTGCACCTGTAAAATAACTTAAAAAATATGTTAATTAAACAATTTATGTAATGAATTCTAATTAAATAATTAATAATTATAAATTATTAATTAATTACAATTAAATTCCCACACTTTACCCCTACAAACTCCACAACTCATATCTAAATTACAACATAAATACAAAGTAACTACAAAATTCATGTAATTAATTTTCAATGAAAAAATTAATATTAATAATACATTATTAATTAATTAAAATTAATTAACTTTCCACCCTTTACCTCTAAAAACACTACAACCTGCATCTAAACTACAACATAAACAACACATTAATAACAACATTTACATAATTAATCTTCACTGAAATAATAATTATTAATAAAAAGTACTAATTAATTAAAATTAATTAACTTCCCACTCTTACCCCTGCAAACCTCACAACCCACACCTAAATTACAACTTAAAAATAATTAATTTACACAATTAAAATAAGTATCAATTAAATAATTAATATTAATTAAAATTAATTATTAATTAATTATAATTAATTACCTTCCCACCATTTACCCCTACAAACCCCACATCCTGCACCTGAAATATAACTTACAAAATAAATTAATTACACAATTTACATAATTAATTATCGATTAAATAATTCATAATAATTTAAATTAATTTATTATAATTAATTTACTTCCCACCCTGTACCCCTAAAAATCCCACAACCCACTGCAACACAAAAAATTACAATTAGCAATTAAATAAAAACATTTTGTATAATATGTATTTAAAAACATTACCAATAATTATGCAAACAATTTATAACTGATACATTTAAAACATATATTACTAATTAAAAAACGATATTCCTTACAGCCATATTTTTGTAAACGATATTAACAACATAGATATTTTGACATCAATATTATTTACCTTAGAAAATCGATATTTTTGTCAACGATATTCCTGCATCACGAAATGTATGTATCACAATATTAAAAACTTGATATTACTGTGCCTCAATATTTTTAACTCGATATTTTGTCCGAATACCCCTCTAAGTTGTAAAGAAAGGGTTAAAAATAGTACCTCTGCCCACTACTGTTAATCTTGGCTATTGCCCCTATCATGTCTCACTTACCGTTGGGGAAACTGATGGGATATAGGCCCATGCCCTGTGTTTGTCTAGTGCCATGATCAAAAGGAGAAAAGGATGTGTGGTTTCTGAGAATGCAGTCATTACAGTTTCGTTTGCATTTAAACACCATTGTCCATTGCTTCTTGCTAGGTCCTCTCCTTAAGAATATTGTCAGGATGATTATGGTGACTTCTGGGGGGAGGCTGAGCCCTCCAAGAACAGGGGCTCCAATGCCAAGGGTAAATACATGCATTAGAGTCAGTTTCCCATTCAACACCCCATGTATTGACCTCCAGATTGTGCCTCTGTGTTTGGCCTACCATGGCCTAACCTGCCACTGAGGAGCTCTCAGTTAGGATGCAGGGTAGGCATGAGCAGCCAGGAGAAGGTCCCTGAGTCCTGTGCCATTACCCTAAATTCTCAGGATCTGTCATGTACCAGATTGCTGTGGTGATATGGGAGCGAGATGATGGAGGGTTTACTCAGCACCTGGCTGTGGAGACCAGGCGCCAGCCCATCCAGAGAGGGGGCTCCTTTACTAATACCCGCTGCTACTGAGCCCACACCCTTCCTGTGTACTGGTCCGCCACATTGAATCACATGGCAGGCTTGGCAAGGGTAGATCCACAAGCTGGATTTTGTACCTGTAGAGGGGGAGCCACTCTTCACCTCTGTCACACAGGATCCTTGAATTGACCAGAGCATGAGTAAGCCCCAGGCCCATCTGGTCCTCATGGGACATAGGCAGAAATAAGTTCTGTTGGGGAGCAGGGTGCCAGGGTGCTGAGGTCAGTGTCACATTGGAATCAGTCTCATTAAGGATCAAGCAGGATTAGGCAAGATTTCAAGGCAAAGCCTGCAGCCTCATTAAATTGCTATCACCATGTTGGGCTATCCAAACCATCCTCTAGCACGGTTGACTGCATGACATTCTTCAGCCCAGCAGAGCTTGCCAAATAATACAAGTAAAAGCTCCTTCAGCAGAAGGCAATAGTTTTGCCCAATAATAAAGTGTGACAACATTTTTTTATCTAATACAGGCACAAAAACACATCTTAATTTACTGTCCTACATGAGATACTGGTGGAGTTTAGATGTAGATACTTTATAATACTGTTAATAAGTACCTGTAGAGATATTACTGTTCAATAGCCTCACAATAGTTCATTTATAGGCTTGTTCTGTGGTCCCTTGTCCAATAAGTTGGTAGAGTGAGTTTAGTAATACTGTCCCTGTTTCAAAACTGACTGATCATGCAATGATTACATCATGGTTTAGGTGGGATTAGTCATGCAAACAGCATTGTTTTAAAATCATAGCTAGGTGATTGAATTGTAACACCTTCAATTGCTGTGCACGGCACATGAGCGTAGCTTGGTCATAGACATTTTTGTCAATTAATTAGAGGTTTATTTTTTGTAATCTCAGTCAGCAGCTTACAAGTCAAATTACATTAAGGGCCTTATTAGGATGGCGGTCGGACCACCACCGACAGGCCGTCAGTGGTGGTCTGACCAACATCCAGCAGAGCGGTCTGAGCCCCGCTTTATGATGCGTCGGTTAAACTGCATTGGTCGGAGGTACTGACCAACACTTCTAACGTGCTCAAGGAGCCCATCGGGGCGTCGGTTGGATCGTCATCTCATTAGAGGCAGTGTCTGCACAGGCACCACCATAGGGATTACGATGTCCCTTTCTGACGGCCTTTCCTTGGCGGTCGGACCCAAACCCGCTGCGATGGCGGTCGGACGACGTAATCGGGCCCTAAGAGTTATGTTAAAGAAGGATTCACTGTTTTTGAATTCTCTAAAAACAAAACATATTTGCCAAAGGAGATGTAGGATCTGCCTCCCTCTAGATGAGTCAAGATCTCGATTGTCAGGCAGGATGAATGGTTGTGATGTTGCATTTTCTAGTTGGCTCTTGAATGCAGCCAATATGATGGTAGCATTGAGGCCCATAAGGAAGGGGCGTAACGTTAGTTTTGGCTGGTTGGTTTTTCAAGAAGCTGGTTATGGAGCAAGTTGCATGTAAAAAATTGGAGAGAGTGTGATGTCACCACTACTAAGAGGGGGACAAAGTGGCTTATAAGAGAGCCCCCAATCTGTACCATAAGAATATAAAATTAGCATGATGAGCCTTCTATTTGCAACGCATCAGAGAGGCCAACAATGAGGGAAAAGAGATTTTTAAGATTGCCTCCAGTTTTGTCGACCTCAAAGTAAAAGCCCCTCTTCCTGTGTCTAATTAAGCTATCTGCATGAGATTAAGTTACTTCTTTGAAGATAAGATCCTCAAAATTCAAGCTAATAAATATGGGAAGTTCTAACTCTCCGGTTTGGGTCACAGTACCTAGTGACATCATAAGGCCTGCAGTAGAAAATATGCTGATACTTTTTGTACCCCCCACAATTGAGGATGTGAAGAAGCAGTTGGCAAATTGCAAGTCAAGTTCACCTGAAGACCCGTTTCCCCCGCATATGTTGGCGGCTATTCTGGATGTTATTGCTTGAACTTACCAGGAGTTGTTCGCAGTTTCACTTCAGTCAAGTGTTATTCCTGATTCCTGGAAGAGATCCCCCTTCTGAAAAAGGCTAATGCTGACCCTAAAGTGCCAGCTAACTTTTGACCTGTTTCACTACTCCCCATGGTGGCCAAAAATCTAGAAAAGTGTGTCAACCATCAGCTTAACACATTTTTGGTTGATAATACTCTGCTACACCCTTCCCAGTCCGGCTTTTGCAATCGACACAGTACACAGACGGCACTGTTAGAATTTGCCGAAGCGATTAAGTTGAGCTTGGATGCTGGCCTCAAAGTAGCATTAGTGCTGCTGGACCTGTCAGCAGAATTTGACACAGTGGACCACAGCAGCCTGCTAAGAGACTATAACATCTGGGTGTGGCAGACAAGGCCCTTGGCTAGCTGGGATCATCACTGGGGGAAAGAGAGCAGGTCGTATGGATGAAACCATTCTCCTCCATAGTTAAACAGCTGAGATGAAGTGTGCCTCAGGGTTCTGTCCTGAGCCCCACCCTTTTCAATATTTATCTGTCTCCCCAGGCATATCTGGTGGAATTATTCAATATTAAGAGTATTTCTTATGCTGTAGATACACAGCTCCTTTTAACATATGAGAGTGATTCTTTCAGGGCTAAAGAAACCATTGCTCGCTGCCTACAAGCGTTACTTGAGTGGCTTAGGTAGAACAAACTTCAGTGCAACTCGGATAAGGCCGAGATCCTGTTGTTCAGGCCTGACCCTCTACCAGGATGGACAGGTGCTTGGCCGGGCAATGTCCCACCACCTCCTCCTCTCACGGAGGTGGCCAGAAACCTGGGCATCTTGTTCGACTTGAACCTATCATTTAAAGCCTATGTCTCTTTGGTGGTGAGATCCTGTCTCTGGATTCTCCGCCTCCTCAGGAAGTTTTGGCACCTGATCCCTCGGGAAGCACAGGTCACAGTGGTTAGGGCATTGATATTGTCAAAGTTGGACTATGTCAGTGTTTTGTACCTGGGTATACCAGAATATTTAATTCAGCGCCTACATGTCGTGCAAAATATGGCAGTCCGCTTATTGTATAAACTACCAAAGCACTCACCGGTTTCGTTTTTTCATGTGAAGCTCCATTTGCTTCCAGTGCACAAGCGAGTGATGTTCAAAGCACTGACTTTGGCACATCAAGCCCTCCATGATAGGGGCCCAGTGTACTTGAATGAAAGGATTAAGGCGTACAGACCTGTGAGATTGCTTCGCTCCAGTCAGGCCGGGCTGCTGACAGTCCCCGATTTTAAAAAGCAGCACAGAGGACACGCTTCGTTCACAGTCCTGGCTACGGGCCTGTGGAACCAGCTGCCTAGATCCCTAAGATTGATGACTGAGGAAGGCAGTTTTAAGAAAGCACTCAAAACGTAACATTTTATTTGTTAAGCAAGTGGGGTAAGTCTTGCTGGACAGAATTCTCTGGTAGGCCACTGATGCTGATGTTTAAGCGCCGGGACACCTCTGGAGTAGCTAGGCGCTATATAAATAATCATCCTTCATTCATTTATTCATTCCTTATGACATCCTAGACTTTATTGGCCACTTATTTTACAATAAGGTGCACAGCTTTATATTTAAGATTGAAATCTGAAGCATAGAAAAGGAATCTGGTGAGACACCTATAGTATTTGGAAATATGGCTAGTAAGAATTCAAAACTACTAAACCACAAATGGCATGTTGTTTTAGGTTAGAGATTAAAATTGTCTATAGTCAAAACTCAGTTTGTCATATAGAGGTTCCAGTCCATCTTGCTAAAAGCAAATAAATTCATAATGGAACATGAAACTAAGATAACCCAGCTTTACCCATTTAGCTTCTAGAAATGATTGAAGTCTTGTTTATTCTCCCCCCCTCCATAAAAAAGACAGAGTATAGTTGTCTATTTTCCCAAGTTTGCATCTGTCCTAGGATAAGGTTCTCATAAGGTTTAATAGGTGCACCCAAGAGAGGCATAGAGTGAAGTCTGCCTAACTTTTCTTTCAAATTGATGTAATAATATCTGCCTCCCTAAAGCTATGTGGGCCATAGCCTGTTAGGGCCACTTCCTTAAATCTCTACCTAACAGGTAAGGATAATTTTTGTTGGCATCTCTGCATAGATGTTTTTATAGAGCATTAAATATCTTCAGATGCTACTGATGAGTACAGGGGTTATTTTAGTCAAGCAATCATGAGAAAAAAATTGAAAATAACAGAGAATAATTCAGCGATTCATTTTCTTGATGGCATTCTCAAGTTCCACACTCTAACCCCAGCTTTATGTTGCTTGGCTTGGACCCACAATGCAACCCAGATTCCATAATTTGGTTATAAGGAAAGGATGTTTTGGATACATTTCCTGGGCCCACTTCACAAGATCCATTTTGTAGTACATAAAATATTACTACAGTACACCTACTTACTGTGTAATTCTCCATCACAATTTTTCTTAACTTTTCCATGGGTGGATCCTCACACATGTAAGTTTACTACTTAGCACTAAATATGGAAATGGAAAAAGGGGCATACTTACTACTAAATGAGAGGAGTTTAGGGACGAGTAAGGAGGCATTTAGCGAGGGCTACGTCTGGGCTGAGAGAGGGATATACACCCACACATAAAAGAGTAAGCCCATTGCTATTCACAACTGCACTTCTAAAGTTATTACAGCCAAGGGACCCAGACAGTAGTAACTGTATTTCATCTCAGAGCTGAAGCAAGTTCAGCACCACACATCACCAACCACTAAAAATGCACCACTCGCTCATAAATAATGGAAGTAGGAACTTAAAATAAAACCCCATAAGAAACAAAGAGTCATTAAATCAAATCTAAAATATAGATACATTTGTGGCAGTTGTTTAGTGATTTTTTTTACTTGAAAGGTCGCCTCCTCCACACTATTGTTTGTCCAGTACATAACTTTCTCTTTCTGTCTACATCATAAGTAGGGCTCCCGGTTTTCCGTTTAAACGGATTTTTACATATAAATACAGACGGAAAACAAGTTTTCCTTTATCTGTATTTATATATAAAAACGGGAAAATACTAGTACATTTTGTCACTGACATAATAGAATCACACCCCCAACCATCTGGTGTCTCCCCCTCCTTAGAGGGTTAAGAGGTGTCAGCCCGGGCTGAGACAGCTTCCCGGGCACACACACAGCCGCACCCGAGTACTTCACAGGTCTTTAAAAGACCATTTGCATGTTAATGAGGCTTTGTTGTTCTTTCACCCCTTAGCCCCTGCCTCTTCACTCTGCCGATTGCACCAGCACCTGTCTTTTCCTTGCAGACTGGGTTTTACAAGGGCAGCTTGCGATGCGCGCACATACAGGTGGTAGGTTAACAAGCATTGGCATAGCCAATAGGTCTCGCCTTTGGGATCTTTTAAGTATTTAGCCACGAGGCACATCATCCTGGGTGATGCAACATCTACTGTTCTCATTCAGCCTTAAACAATGCCCTGTACGTGAAACACCATTTGGAACTCGTAAGCAATGCATTGACGCAACGCATTTTTCAAGTGCTTCAACGCCTTATAATGCAGTATATAAGTACAATAAAATACGACGTTTCAAGCGGCACAGGCCATTCATTATGTGTACATTAAGGGAGCAGAGACAAAACAAGGACAAGATGTGGTCTAGTGCCCAGGTTGAACTCCAAGAACAAATACTTTGCATAAATAATACAATATTCAGCATAGAAATAGGTAGATATCATTCGGAACGTGGTGTTAAGCAACGTTAATATTTTCACAGGCATACAAATAAAGTTGTTAAAAGTAGTATCGCTACAGAAGTCCCATCTGTATTTTCTAATATTCCATTCAGTTACATGAATATGGGACGTGCTCTGAAGCAACTATTACGTGCCAGCTATATTAACAACAAAATCTGTTTAACACACAGTAAACAATAATGCACCTATGTTTCACTGATTATGAGAGAGGGGTCCAACGTCAGTGAAAAGTACCAATATAGCTTGTTTATTTATGCATGTTAGTCACAGTCTTATCTAAGGGTATTATGCCATCTTTTGGAAATCCTCTGCAAAGCAGAAAAGTGACACTAGTTTCAGGTGGGCTTGAAGTTTGCACTACCAGCCGCTGCAGGACATATGTTATGCTGTTTTGTATAGCGCACTATTCACCCGTTTGGGTATGCAGGCGCTTGCTGGACATACACAGGCAAGAACAGTAGTGTGTGAAATTGATATTCGACGATGGATGGATTGGCCGTTTACGCGCACGAACCTTCAGTGTGTATGAATGCATGTATGGATGGATGTGCTGTTTACAAGCGCAAACCTTCAGTTTGTAAGAAGGTAGGTGTTGTTTACACGTGCAAACCTGGCCGAAAGGTAGCATAAAGGCAGAAGAGCACTGCACAGGTGCAAAGACACCCTCCAATATGGGATTAGAAGACGTAGCTGGTTTATGGACTCTTATTCCAACACAATGCTGTGCTTTTTTTTTTTTAAGAAGTGAGTCAATGTTGACAGCAGCAAATAATAACCCTTAAAGCTGCCCGCTTCGCTGCTAATGATCACATGGATTGTCAAAAAGGTGGGCTCGGCGTTGCTGGCAGTAAAAAAAAGCATTGGCATAGCCAATAGGTCTCGCCTTTGGGCCCTTATAAGTGTTTACCCATGCAGCAGTTGATGTTGTTGCACCAAGGATATTGTGCTGCATAACTAAATACTTATAAGGTCCCAAAGGTGAGACCTATTGGATATGCCAATGCTTGTGGTTGTGTTTCTTTTGCAGTTCTATGTAGCGCTAACTAAACCTAAAAGTATTGGAGAAAATTACAAGAAAACCAGTTACATTACTCAACAACACATTGCCTATTGGAAGCCGTGGGGAGATTAACTAATTTGTCCAGAAACACAGGATGGTGAGCCAACGCCGTGACTCTAACATGGTTCCCTAGCTTTCCGCTCGACAGCTCTGGTCATTTCGCCACATCCTTGTGCTTTAGGGAGATTGCCTACTGCCATGTTGTGTGCCTATGCCCCCATCTACAGTACGTCGTGGATTATCTAAAAGCAAAAGCCTCATGCTACGACCTATTTATGTCTGTGAAACCTTTAGTTAAAGTGTTTTACGTTCGCTGTCTGAAATCTCACTAAGGCGACCCCCACAAGCAGCACCCTCGCTACCCTGTGCGGCATCCTCTCTCAATGACTGTACTGTATAGAAGCGCGTTTTACTAATGACGAGGCACTAAAGAGCTTTGTGGACAGGTAGCATGCTACTCACTGGGGTCTCATTAGAGACTGTCGTGCACATAGAGACACAGTTGAGATGCTGGCACACGGTTTGTAAGCCATCTGCCATGCAATCCATTCCATAAAGTTGTCACAAACTGTTGCGCGTTGTCTCACGCAGTGTTTCCTGAAGAGCTCTGCAATCTGCCACGCCGGGATGAAGTTGCTTTGCGTGCACCTGAACTGGTGATGGAGAGCTTACAATGTGCCCACCAACTAACAAGGCGAGGGAAGCCATATGACGTAATGGCCAAAGCTGCGGACGTTAGAACTGGTGGAACAACGTTCGAGTCCCGGCGCCAGCACAACATCCTGTGATTCTGGGCAAATCACTTAATGTTCCCTTGTCTAAACTAGGGGGCCCAGACAGAGCATCCCGAGTCCCCCAGTACATAGGGGGCAGAAACTTGACTGGCACATTGATGCCCTGAGGTGGGAGCGAAGCGGCGTGGTGCACGGCCCTAGGGAGACTGAAGCAGACTGCAGATCAGGAGTGTGCGATTTTCTGCCTGGTGTCTGACCTGTTCGGTCACTCGGGTCTGGCCTGCAGCGGGCTAAGTTGGTGGCTGCTCCGAATAGGGTAAAACAATAAAAATAAAACAGAGCACGGTGTACCTGAAGCGGGCACCACGCTCCGAATAAGTTAAAATAAAAAAATAAACAGAGTACTGTGTCCCTGAAGCGAGCACCGCTCTCCAATAAGTTAAAAAATAATTAAACACAGTGCGGTGTCCCTGAAGTGGGCACCGTGCACAACTTCAAACCTTAAAAAATAAAATGTAAACTGAGCGCGGTGTTTTAAATAAAAGCTGGGAGAAGTGAAGAGACGCAGCGCGGAGTCCAGTCCGGGTGGGCGGGGCCTAAGGGAGACAGGGCGGTCACCAACCCCACTTCCAAAGAAGCCACATTTGGGAAATTATTCATGGCCAGGGCGATTGGCTGAAATATCCCCACCTGACTCCGCGTTTTCTTCACTCCGCCACCTTCACCCTCCCAAAACGCACACAAGCCCCTTTCACTCTCCTCTTACACCAGCCCCCTCCTGCTTTGGTGGTATAAAAATAGTGAAAGAATCTCCACCTCTGATGCCTGTTTTCTGCTGTAAAAAGAAAATGTGTTTTCTATGCGTGACTGCGCTGTTACCCAGAGGCACACGTGGTGCACTGTTATTCCAAAGGCTAGGGGCAACGCCGGGAGTGCTCTTTCATGACATGAGCAACACAGTGATAGGTGTGGCTTCAAGAGCAACAAGCAGCCTTTGTACACGCAGCACAGCGTGGCACTGACTCCGTGCCGGATCAGAGAGGACCGGGGCGAGCGAGCGTGGCAGCGCAGCTGAGCTGACCACACGCTCGTGCATCGTGCCTGAAACGTGCGGGTAACCGCATGGAAAAGGCCATTGTGCACGAGCGTGTGGTCAGCTTTCAGATGCCCACTACATAAAGTCTTCGCCAGAAGCAGCGCTATGCGCGCTACTCTAGGCTCGACCTAAAAGGGCTGGTGCGTATATTAAACCAGCCAGTTTACAATCCACGCCCACGCTGCTAACTGCTTCAGTTACAGCCAGAGCAACAGCAGTAAGCAAATCTTCATCTAGCCTCCGGTTGCAAACCAGTGATGCGGTACAGGCAGGTGAAAATAGGAACCGACCTCAGTTCGGTCATTTTTGTGATGTATAGCGTCGATCTTGTCCCCAGTCGAGGTGCCGAAGGACTCAAAGCAGAGAGGCGTAGAGAAAAGGCCCTCGCTTTTAATACACGTCCTTATTGTTTTAACTCATAAATCTGCTTGATGACTTAACTGCCTACGTTGACTTACGTGAAAGACTGTTTCGCCTTATAGATCTGAGAAGAAAAAACCCACCGGGGACCCAGTTTAAACTTCTGGAACCTTAAGACAAATGTCAAACTTAAAGTAAAACCCCCTTCCGAAATCGTGTCAACGAGAGTATAAAAAATGTGTGCATTGTCAATTTAAATAAATGTGGAAAAATACTAGCTGTAGCGTCGTCTTTTGCTTGTGGCAAAAATAAATGTGGATAAATACAGAAAAATGCCCAAAAAATAAATATGGATAAATACAGACGGAAATGGCAAAAATAAATACCATAAAACCGGAGCCTTAATCATAAGCTACATTATTATTTATGGGAGGGTGCTGCAGTGTCAATGCATTGGTGCTGTGCGGTGCTGGACGTGCTCCAGCTCTGAGATGGAATACAGTTACTATTGTTTAGGTCCCTTTTGGCTGTAGTTTGTGTGTGCAACTTTCTTGCTCATCCTGATGGTATATATTTTATTTTGTGTGTATTAAAAACGTTTGCTTGCATTTTTGTAATTTCGATATCAAGCTCCTCTTTTTCCCAACACAAAAGGGCTACACATATATTTTGCTTTGAAACGTTAATTCCTTCGGAAGCACTCTCTTGCATATACTTTATGTTCTAGTTTCCCTGGGGTTATTGGGCAGCCCTTCATATGCAAAGTCGTGCTTCTCCAGGCATCCCTAGTAGACAGAAATATGTCCATTGCCCTAATGACAAGGCCACCTTCACCCTGTTCAGATCATGTATAACGTGTGTTCCCATTTATAGAAATGCTCTGGTAAAATATTGATAAGCAGCCATATCTTAGCTTGAAGATGTGGTTTGCCACAAAGATAACCACATCTCATTTCAATGATTTCACTCTAAAAGCAGTAAGCAAAGCAATTGTTCTACATACCCCACAAAAGAAGGACTGACAGTATTCTGAGAAATACTGTGCAAATGCCGTGCTCTACCAATGTAGATGTTGTGTCAATCAGGTGCCTCCCTGATGCAACTGTCTTACATGTGTTACTAAATCTCTACATCATTTATTGATGTGCTATGATAAACCGAGTTTTTCAGCACTTCATGTGTACAGCTCTCTCTCTGTATTTCTAGAGTATTCTCTTGCGTCCAGTGTTTAATGTGAACCACAGAACATGCGTACTCTTTGAATGTACCCTGATATGAATTTTTCAGCACAATAATTAATTGCAGTATTTTTTGTGCTATGCAAACAATGCGTCTTTTTTGTATGGCCTTTCAAGCTATTTTAATTAGGTTCAGTATTTGTTGTGTCTTACACAGTGTCAACATTCTGTTTACAGCACCAGCTGCCCCCTTTTGCCACATTAATTAATTTCCAGTGCATCTTGTGATTCACTGACTTGTGGTGTTCGCTAGCTGTGCTCTTCCTTTACGTCAGTTCATTTTCAGTTTGGTTTATGCCACGCATGTTAAGAACACTCTTTGTTCTTTCCTCTATATTTATTTGTAGCAATATATATTTAGCTTCAAGTGGGCGTTCTTATCTCCCTAACAGCACAGGTCACCTTTATACAGTTCTGAGGGCACTTGTGTCAGACAATGACTTCTTTCCAACCACGTATAATGCCTGATGCTGAATTGTTATTTACATATTTCCTGGTATCCCTTTGTACTGCACTCCTTGTTTTCATTGGTTGAACAGTGCCTAATTCTACATTTTGTCAGGCCCAGGTGTACATTATAAAACCTTAAGTCAGTGGGTCTTAACATTTTGGCTTCTGTGGACCCCTCCACTTATTTAATTGTGAAACTCGGGGACCTCCACTAGATCATTATTGGGATCTGGGGACCCCCACTGAGTTATTACTGGAAGCAGGGGACCCCAACCTAAGCATTGTTGAGGATTTGAACTGCAAAACAATACACAAAAAATACAGAAACAAGCATGCATCAAACAAATACACAAATGATAAAACATTTAATTTAATTCACAAACAAAAAGAAAAAAATGTTTTTTTTAAAAATGTAATAGGAAGGTTGGCTTTTTACAAAATTCATCTGAGGCACTCATTGTCCATACTTTATTCTTTTTGATGCATGGTTGTACAACAATAAAATGCATGCTTTTACCACCCATGCATTTCCACTACTCATATGCCTTTACTACGGCATATAAATACTCCTTGTTCGCTGGATTGGTGGTGAACATGAGAGTTTCACGATCACAACCAAAATAGCATACACTGGGTGATGCATGCAATGAGTGAGAACCTTCATGATATGATTAGAATACCTCACGGGATGTCATAAAAGAACCAGTATGACAACTGTACAACATTTTTTTTTTTTTTATTGCAGGTTGGATCCCAGTGGAATTAAAGGGCAAGTATACTCACTGCCCTAGCATGCACAGGTTTCACATGCATCATGTATACATAGAAAAACCTAGCGTAACACGCTGAACGAACTGGGGAGGTAAACCGTATCATCCTGACGAAAACCCCAGACCTATTTAGGCCTTACAGTAGGGCTGAAACATGTTGGTATGGCATAGGGCCATAGGACCATTAAATCCTAAAACCCCATATACATTGTAATTTTAACATCCCCCAACTACTCCACTAATAAAGGGATACCTTGGAGCAGTCGAGGGAATTTCCATCTCTAGCTAAGCCCCCGTATACCTCACCACACAGGTGCAAGGGCTTGCACTAAAACTTAAAACACTACTCCTCCAATTACATCACTAACCTCTATTTCCTTCCTTACATTTCACCTTATACATTTATGTATATGCATTTCACAGCCCCTTCTTGATGCAATAACACATTTGATGATATATTAGCTGCATGAAGTACCATTTTTACTATAACCATTATTATCAACCACCATTTCCAAATATCACAATTGATCAAATTTAAAATGCCAATTCTAAAATCACAGCATAACCACCTGATACAAAAAAAGAAGTAACATAGATAGATCCTCAACATCACACAAAAAACAATAGAGACTACGAAAGGTGTAAATGAATATACAATAACAAGGTACGCCCACTGACATAAAACACATCCCTCATCTCTGTGTACTTATAGAGGTTTTTTGGTGTGGTGCAAGACCACCTTCCACCTCTCCTATTGAAAGATAAGTCATATAAACCACAACCAGATTTAACAGTGAGGGAGCTGTGAAACCAAGGAAATAAGAATTACACCATAGGTTCATGGAATAATACAAAAACAGGGCCAACGTTCTCAAGATTAGATGGCATAAACTATTTGTATGAATATACCAACTTGGTTTGAGGCTGTCAGTCATCCTGTGTAGAAAAGAAACATTGTCGAACAATCATCAAGGTTACCAACTCTTATCATACTGAAGGGGATTTGAAGAAGTGGGCATGGCAAAAATTCTAAATGAAGGATAGATTTTAACCATACTCATAAACATATATTATAATTACATACTTTTTAGCATTTGACTTTGGTGAATAAATTCTTGACCATCATATCTTCAATGCGATAATTTCTTCTGCATGATTCTGCATGGAATTGTTAATAGTGTCCACATGATATAATTTAAAATCACACATATGACTTCATCCTAGCCACTTCCACTTCACTGTGCCTTATAATTATAAACTACTCACCACTATAAAACACTGCACTGTATTGTGCAAAACCATATCGCACATAAGCCCCAAAAAAGTACACCATGTGATATCACACCACATTTCTCACACTTAATTCAAATCACAAAACACACTGAACCATTCTAATCTACTCCATACCACAACATATCTCAGCGCTTTGCACTGCAACAAATAGCATCTAAATACAGAAAATTATTTTACATTGTACCACATTACATTACAAGTGTAAAGGATAAATTGAAAAAAATTCTTCAACAGTAATCGTTAGGAGGCTTCACAGTGATGTGAAAACTGAGACCACTAGTAGATAGTAAGATCATTAGGACTCAGGGATGAATTGTGCTCTGACCTGCTTAACTTGTCCCCTCCTACTGATTTTGGACCTCCTAGTTTTTGGTGCCCACCCTGTTAGAAATGGGAGTCTCTAGTTGGCAGAGGTAGGTACCTTTGTCCAAATAGGGAACCTTGCTTCTAGTCAGGTAAGGGGGATACACTCCTAAAATATCCCCGGCTCACCCCCTTGGTAGCTTGGAATGAGCAGACAGGCTTATCTCAGAGGCAGTGTGTAAAGCATTGGTGAACACATGCAGTAATACAGTGAAAACACTACAAATGGACACCACACCAGTTTAGAAAAATAAGTAATCTTCATCTAAACCAAAACCAGACCAAATGACAAAAATCCTCAATACAGTATTAAAAATAAGGCTTTCAAATGGTAGAAATAGTTCAGTTCAATGCAAATTGTAAATGCGACACTTTTCTCAAAAGTACCATAGATGCTTCACGCAAAACAAACAAAAATGGCCGCAGGGAAGGTGATGCGTCGGTTCCTTACACTCAGGGAAGGTGATGCATCGATTCCTTGCTCCGGGGGAGGTGATGCGTCGGTTCCTTACTGCAGCGCAGGGGAGTTGATGCGTCAGTTCCTTACCTGAGAGGAGGTGATGTGTTCTTTTCTTACTGCATGGGGAGTTGATGCGTCTGTTTCTTACTGCCGCCCCCAGTGATGCGACAGTCTTGGCGCCTCAATGCGATGCGTCGATCCGGTATGATGCGAGGTTTCGTGCAGCCGCACAGCAGGCTTGCGTCGGGATCGGTGCGGTGATCTCGGACTTGGGAGATCGTTGCACCCGATGCGTTGTGCGGCGATTTCTCGAGCCGCGGCAGGCGCTGTGACGGTTTCTTCGGCGATGCATCGGAAAACAGGTACGGATGCTACCCGCTTCTTCGGTGTTGCGTCGATTTTCCAGCCCCCAGCGACAAACAGTCTCTAGAGGTCCTAAACAGCAGCAGGCACCACTACGCAGGTTGGAATTCCCAGCAAGGAAATTCAGGGGAGCTGGTGGTGAAGTCTTTGTGTCCCTGACACTTCAGAACAGGCGGCAAGCTCAGTTTCAAGCCCTTGGAGATCTTTTCTTCAAGCAGGTGACAAAGCAAACAGCAAAGTCCTTTTCCTCCTTTCCTTGGCAGCAAGCAGCAACTGCAGGCCAACCCCAGACAGCAAACAGCACAGGGGCAGTATTCCTCCTCAGCTTATCTGGCTCTTCTCCTTGGCAAAGGTTCCTCTTGATTTCCCAGAAGTTATCTAAAAGTCTGGGGTCTGTGCCCCTCTTTTTATACCCAAAAAGCCTTTGTTCTCTGAAGGCGGAGAATCTCTGTACCCAGCCAAAACCAGTTCTGTGGGGCACTTTGCAAGTGCAATACCAACCTCCATTGTCAGTGTGAGCCCTGGCTCCAGACACACCACAGGGGGGCGGAGCCGTCATTGTGGAAGGCAGGCAGCCCTATTCAGGTGAAGGTGCTACTCCTCCCACCACTCCAAATGCAGGCCAGGCCTATTCAGCCCAGCCCTGACTCATCAGACTTCTGGAGCCGCTGCCCCTCTCCAGCGCCTGTCATCCAAAAGCCAGACATGCAATACACAAACCTAGCAGAGGCACACTGGATGGTTAGGAAAGAAAATACCTACTTTCTAAAAGTGGTATTTTCAAACACAGAATGTAAAAATCACCCTCACTAAAACATGCACTTTAACATTCTGAGTTCAGGCATACTAAACTTTACTTTTCTATCTTGTTCCTAGGGTCAGTTATGTTTATAAGATCCTATGGGAACAGATAGCCTTGCAATAGTAAAAAACGAAATTGGCAGTATTTCACTATCAGGACATGTTACACACATCAGGGCATATCCTACCTTTCACATACAATGCACCCTGCCCACAGGGGTACCTTGGGCCTACCTTAGGGGTGACTAATATGTAGAAAAGGGAAGGTTTAGGGACTGGCAAGTGTGTGCACTTGCCAAGTCGACATGGCAGTCCCAGACTGCACACAGGCTCTGCAATGGCAGGCCTGAGTCACATTTTACAAGCCGCTTTGGTGGGTGGCACAACCAGGGCTGCAAGCCCACCATCAGAATTTGATTTACAGGCCCTGAGCACACATAGTGCACTGTACTAGGGTCTGACAAGTAAATCAAATAAGCCAATCATGTAATCCCTAATCCATAACAATAATTTACAAAAGGGAGCACTTGCACTTTGGCACTGAACAGCAGCGGCAAAGTTCCCAAAGCATCTAGACCAGCAAAAATGGAGTCCAACACACAGCAAAACACAGGAGGTAAAGGCAAAAAATTGGAAGGGAGACCCACGCCAATGGTGCCAGGTCTAACACATCCACTATAAGCTTCTGTTAAAATGCTCTCGAGCTGTAAACGGCAGTGCCCACCATTAAAATAAGGTCCACAGTTGCAATGCAGAGGTTTTTTTTAACTTTATTTATAATTTTTCATTTGTCAAAAATACACGTCAACATAATGGCCATGGTTATGAAGACATAGAGTCATTGGACGTAATACACCAGCAGTCCGGTAGGTAAGGGAACATTCAAGGTTACTGTTAGGAATGGGGTTTCTGGTTGGCCAGGCAGAACCCACCACTCTAGTCAGGGTAAGGCAGTTACACACCAAAGATAACCTGTGCTTAACCCCTTGGTAGCTTGGCAGAGCAGTCAGGCTTATCCCAGAGGCAATCTGTAAAGCGTTTGTGCAACACACACACACAAACACTAGTGACACTCTAGGCACACCACAAAAAGAGATTCCACACAAGGTTATATCAAAAATATCCTTTGTATAGTACATAAAAACACATTAGACCATAAATCACTTTGTAGCATGTAAAGCCCATTAGACTACATCACATAAATCACTGCACCACTAGGCACTTGTCATAACATCATATGCATCATAATCACTTTGCCACCATTAGGCAATTGTCATAGCACCACATTTAGTACAGTACAGAAAAACACTTCTAGTTTGCTTATGTCATTAAATCACTTCCTCACGTACATATAAGGCAAGACCTGCTTTACTATTCCGTGAGTATGAGCATAACAGGCATAAGCAGATTTGGGGAAATGAAACACGTAAATCCCCACAGGTCCCTCCTGGCGTAGAATCCCCAAGTCACACCATAAATACACAAGGAGCAGTATCTGCGCTCCTAAGATAAGAATTACGGGGCTTCTTGTTCCCTAGCCGGTGGTTACTGGGCCACCTGCCCACTTACTGCAGTTCTTGCGGTAGTTTTACGATCCAGGACTCCATTCAGGACTCTCCCTGTGAGGCCCACAACAAATCTTTATGCATCAGGTGCCCCCAGGTCTAGGCCAGGACGGGGAGTGGACACATCCTGCTGCCAGCAGTGGGAGGACCACCCTAGGTCCCCCGCACAGGTAAGGCTTGTCTAGCCATGCCCAGCCGCACTCTACGAACACTGGGGGCTGAGCGGCTCTGCTGCACCCTTCTCCTTTGGCCCGGGTCACAGCACCTACCGTCTGCCACCCATGCAGCTCTCCCTCGGTCTCTGGAATGGCCTGGCTGCTTCCTGACGTGACGTGACGTCAGACTCCGGGTGGCTGCGTTGGTTGCCAGGCAATGCCGGCGATGCTTCCTTACTGGTGAGCCCACAGGTCTTCCTCGTGCTGCCTGGATAGCGGCCTCGCACTCCAGTGAGCACTGATCAGCAGTGGTAAAGTGCCCAGAATCCTATAGCCAACGAAGACAGGGTCAGACAAATGGGAGGCAAAAGGCAAAAAGTCTAGGGATAAACCTATCAAAAGGGCCAGGTCTAACAGTTACCAGCAGTAGAAGAATCTAGGTATGGTGGAGGCGACAAGTTATGCAGTCTACTAGGGTCTGATGTTCCAGCGAGTCTGAGTGGGTATGGTTCGCAATTCAGTCCGATATATGATCCTCCAAAGTAAGTAGGCAGTTTCGTAGCGGTTGCCAGATATCTTTAGGTCTGAAATCATTGGGTTGCAGTGTTTCATAGTCTTCACTAATCTTATCACAATAGATCATGCTTTTCAACCATGCAGAATCGGTGGGGCAAATCTTACTGCCCCAATGAAGTGCCAGACCACGTTTTGCATGCAGTAGCGCAATGGCAGTAAATCTGCGGATTCCTTTTGGAGGATCATGAACATATTATTACGTTGCTCTCTCAAGTACCACATGAGAAATAGAGAGATTTTAAGGTAGGTATATTCTGCATGAATAAGATAAGACTATCTTCGATGAAAGCCTGGGCCAACTGTCATTATGTGGAATCTGGAACACAAGCCGACCACCAGATTCCACACAGCCTCATTGGCCAGGATACTACACATTCCCCTCCGTAAAAGATAACAAAATAATTTAATACAGCATTAATACACAAACATACATATATTCCAAAGCATGAAATAATTTTACAATAAATTAGTGTAACCTACAATGTTATGTTGTACAGCACGAAAACACACTAGCATGACATGACATAATCTTTACTCCACACAGGTTTGGTTTTCAATCTCCTGTCCCGATGTCCATCATACTCATTGCTAGGCACTTTGGTTTTACTGTTGTCATTGGTATCTTTAGGCCACAACCACATTGGTACCCTGACAACCTTACTCATGCTCCACACATTTCCATCAGATAGTTCCACCACCTGATGCCCCACTCTGCTAACCTTCATTGGAGCAGAAAACTTGGACTCTCCAGATCTAACCATCCTTCCTTTCCTTACACGGACCCACTCACCAACACTGAACAAAAGTGCATGACCAAGAAGACCACCTTTCACAGGATGACCATCTTTCACAGCTATGTCGTCACCTAATCTCCAACTATGGCCAATCTTTTTTTTGTGATGTTGATCCACCTCAGCTTTTATTTCCATCATCCACATTTGATTTAAATTGCAAACAGCTTTTCTACCTCTCATTTTCTCAAATGGAGACACATCACCCAACAATCTGGGTGTAACCTTGTAACACCACAATAAGTCTTTCAAAGCTTGATTACAATTTTTACAATTGGATATTGCCAACTGTAAACCCTCTTTCAATACTCTTATCCACCTTTCAACAATGCTATTGCTCTGAGGATAGTAAACTGAAGTGCGTATGTGACTGATGCCATGGTCATCCAAAAACTCTTTTATTTCGACAGATCTTAATTGTACCCCATTGTCTGTAACTAGACTCTTGGGAAATCCTTCTTTCTCAAATACTTCCTTAAGAAATTGTAACACAGTGCGGGTGTCAATCTGATGTACTAATTTGACCTCCGGCCACTGGGAAAATTGATCAATCAAAATAATGGCAGAAACTTGAGTACTTGATAAACCCATGGGACCAGCTATGTCCAAAGAGACTCTTTCCCATACTCTTTTAGGCCTAGACACGGGAGCTTTATCATACATGACTTCTTTCTGAGATTTATCACTGACTGCACATTCAATACATGCCATCACTCTTGCCTCAATACATTTGTCAATCGCAGGCCACCAAAATTCACTGCAAATTCTTCTTTTCATGCTGCTCATGCCTGGATGACCTACGTGTGCCATATCTAAAATGATTTGTCTCAAATTCTGGGGTACAACCAATTGCTCACCACGAAACAGAAAATTATTTATTCAGACAATTCACTTGCAACATAAAAGTAGGGTAACAAATCTTTGTTTAAATGCTTCTTTTCTGGCCAACCAGACTTATTATATTCAATAACTTCCTGAATTTCCTTATCCAAATGGCATGCTTCTTCCAACTGATCTTGTTTGATACACCCATTGGACACTTGCCAAATAGATACTACTTTTTCCATACCATTGTCAACAATACTCACATTTTCATCCTCTTTTATGTGCAAAATTGATAAACAATCCACTAAAACATTTCTGGCACCAGGAGTATACTCAATTTTAAAGTGGAAATCTTGTAATTTGTCCTGCCATCTAGCAATTCTAGGTGTGGCCTTAGTACAACCTTTAGTGGTAAACAATTCCACCAATGGACGATGATCAGATCTTAGTTTGAACTGGGTACCATACACATATTTGCAGAAATATTCAATTCCCCACCAACAAGCTAATGTTTCTTTTTCTAAGGTGGAATATTTAAATTCTGCATCTCTTAATGGCCTTGAGGCAAAAGCTATCATGGCTAATTTACCATCTTGATCTTGCATTAATACAGCACCAATGCCGACATTGCTAGCATCAGTAATGATGACAGAATTGTAGCGTGTGTCAAAAGTCGCTAAAGCAGGAGCAGAAGCAATTTCCTTTTAAAGATTCAAACTCAAGAGCACATTCTTTGTTCCAAATAAACTGCTGATTTTTTTCCATTAAAGCTCTCATGTTGCTCGTTTTATCTGCAAATTAAGGAATAAATTTAGCGTAATACTCTGCCAACCCAAGAAAAGACCTGAGTTGGTCCTTGTTTTGCGGATCTGGAGCATCCTCAATTGCCTTGATGTTATGTTATGTTACTTGGTACTTGTAAAGCGCACGGCTACTCCACAGAGTGTCCCGGCGCTACGAAGGACCCAGAGACCGAAACAGCGAACACAGGCTGAGATGGAGAACTCTACTGGCATTGGAAAAACCAAGTTTTTAGATTTTTCCTAAAGCTGAGGAGATCCTGAGCTTGTCTTAAGGAAAGCGGCAGGCTATTCCACAGCTGTGAGGCCACCACCTGAAAGGAGCGGCCCCCAATGCGAGAGCGAGCAAATTTTGCCACCGTCGACAGTCGCTGAGTGGAAGATCTCAAGGTTCTAAGGGGAGCATAATGTTGAATTCTGTTCCTGATGTACGGGCCCCTATTTTGTGAAAAGCCTTAAAGGCCAGAACTAGGGCTTTAAAATGTATCCTCTTTCACACCGGAAGCCAGTGCAAGGATATCAGGTGTGGGGTCATATGTGTCCTGGGGCCCACCATGAGTATGGCACGTGCCGCCGCGTTTTGTACCACCTGCAGGCGGCCTAATAGGTAGTCTGGGAGGCCAAGGTACAAAACATTGACATAGTCCAGTCTGGATGTTATTAAGGCCTGGACTACAGTTTTCCTGTGAGGAACTGGTAGAAGAGGAAGAAAGTTCCTCAACATTTTGAGTAGTCCAAAGCATGTCCCGGCCACAGTTTGGACCTGAGACTTCATGGACATGTCCGCGTCTAATTTTACTCCAAGATTTTTCACCGTGGTGACTGCGCTGGCTGGAGGGGACATATGCTGAGGCCACCACTGGTGCCATTCCTCATCCGGATTATGCCCGAAGAAAATGATTTCCGATTTTTCGGAGTTGCACATCAACTGGTTCTGTCTGAACCAGGCAAACACCTTCGACAGGCAAGCGTTTATCTCGCTTCCCCTCAGCATACTGTCTTTCTCACACGTGAACAGCAGCTGAGTGTCGTCGGCGTAGGAAATTACTTTTGCGCCGCATTCCTCTGCCAGAAGTGCCAGGGGTGCCATATACACGTTAAACAGGGACGGGCTCAGAATAGATCCCTGTGGAACTCCTACTTTCATAGAGGGGATGGGGGCTGAAAAAGGAGGGGCCCATAATGTTTGCTGATGGTCTTCCAAATATGAAGTGAGCCACCGAAGTACCATGCCGCCAATGCCACAGGCCCTAAGTCTGTGCAGAAGTAAATCATGGGGCACGGTATCAAAAGCCACAGAGAGGTCTAATAGTATCAGTACGGCTTTACCTCCTCTATCAAGCATGCTTTTTATCGTTTCCGAAATTTCAAGTAGCGCTGTCTCCGTACTGAAGTTGGCTCTAAACCCTGATTGACTTGGATGTAGAACATGATTGGCCTCTATAAAGTCGGTTATGACATTATTTACATATTTCTCCAAAGCCTTTGACAGGAAAGGTAGCAGCGATATTGGCCTGTAATTGCTTGCTACAGTAGGATCTGACGAGGGTTTCTTTAGAAGCGGTAACATTTTCCCATCTTTCCAGCTAATGGGCATGGTACCATCGGACAGTGAAAGATTCATAATCGAGTTGACCACAGGGTTAATCACCTCGGCTATAGATGCAAGCACTTTCGCAGGGCAGGGGTCTGCAGGGGAGCCAGATTTAAGTGATCTCATAATTTTTAGTGATTTGACCAGCGAGATGGAGGGAAACTGTAAAAGAGCTCCTTCTAAAATAGTGACATCAGGGGGACAAATATGAGTCACCAACCGATTCATGGGGTCGATCCCCAAAATTATCTTGAATAGTTGTAATTTTATTGTGAAAATGTTTCGCAATCAGGGTAATCCATTCCTGAGTGGGGGTGAAGCGACTATTGATAGCATTCGGGCTGGCAAAATCTTTTACAATTTGAAAGAGTTCTTTGCTGCTGTTTCCAGCCTGTTCAATTTTCGTATATAGGAAGATTTTTTTTGCTCACGGACTTTGGCGTAGTGAGCTTTTAACGCTAATTTATAAGTAATTTTATTAGAGGGGTTAAAATTCTTCCTCCATACCCTCTCAAGCTGCTTGCATGCACTTTTACTTTTTCTAAGAGCCTCTGTAAACCACGGGGCTGAAGAACTGCAGGATTTAGCTACTCTTGTTTTAGGAGGGGCTAGTTCCATGGAGCGCTCCAGGAGCCAATTATCTAAAGAGCATACATCGTTTTCTATGTTTCCACTGACAGGGATCGGATGTTGCCTAAGTGAGTTTGATAGTGCCTCCGGGGTGAGCTGATCAAAAGACCTGAAACAGCTCACCCGCGGCTTACCATATGATTGGGACCTTCCTAATTCCCTATCAATTTTAAAAGTGAGTAAGAAATGATCAGACCAAATAATGGGGAGGGGTACATCTATTTCAATCTTAGCCGTCGAAAAAATCTGGTCGAGAATGTGACCCTTATCATGAGTGGGGAGTGAAACATAGGGATTCAGATTTAAAATAGTTAGGGATTCGTACAGCCTCATGGAATCAGAATCCGTGAGTTGGTCCATGTGGATGTTAAAATCGCCAAGTACCATACAGTCACTGTACTTGGCCACGACCGGGGCAACGGCGTGTCCTAATGACTCCAGAAACGTGCCTGCCGGCCCTGGTGGTCTATATATTAATACACCCACCATGGACAGATGAGCTGACACTGTTAGAAGGAAGCCGATAGACTCGGCCCCCACTACTTCAACAATGGGGAGTGGTACACATGAAAAAGTATCCCTAAAGATTATAGCTAACCCCCCACCTCTACCGACTGGCCTATCCACCCTGATTAACAGATATCCGGGCGGGACCGCGTTAGTAAAACACCGTGTTTGCCTATATTGTGACCCAAATAATCTACAGAGACAAGCTCAAATTTGCACTTTTCCTTAGTTAGGGTCATTCCATGGCTTTGTAAAATGTTCAAGACTTTATACAAAGTTTCAGCATGTTCTTGTTTTTATTTGCCAAATACTAAAATGGTATCTTGAAAATAAAGAGCATTTTTCACATCTTTGAACAGTTTGTGCATGACTCTTTGAAACACAGCTGAAGCTGAGACCAGTCCAAACAGCATTATTTTGTATCGGGGAGCCCGTTTTTCCGGTCCTGAGCACTCTGCACTTTCGGGGACTACATCCCCCAACAAGCGCAGTGCCTAGTGGCGCCAACGTGTCTTTGCCTCCGCCGGGGCGCCGCATAAAGCAGCTTTGGGCTCCTGCGGCGCAGGAGCCCGTTTTTCCGGTCCTGAGCACTCTGCACTTTCGGGGACTACATCCCCCAACAAGCCCAGCATCTGGTGGCACCAACGTGTCTTTTTCCCTGCGCCGGGGGGCGCATAAAGCAGCTTCGGGCTCCCGCGGCGCGGGACGTGCGCGGGTGTGCCCGGGCCAAGGGCGGGCCAAAGACCGGATGAGGCTGGGCTGGGCCACCCCCCTATGGTCTGCAGTGGATTTTCCAGATACTCATATTGTATCCTGTGTCTGAGGTATAGTGTTTATATTTTCCTTAATGCTTTGAGAATAGTGTGTTTTCCCGTGGTGTAAGGAGCGACAGCTTATCCAGTCTACTCCACCGCTACGCCTGAAGTTACGCTCATCTTACATTATCACTTTAAGTGAAGTTCTAAAATGAGTAAGAGAAAGGGGGCTCCAAGCTTGTCCAGCGTGTTACCACCTCCTCGTACGCGCTCAACAATTGATAACTATCTAACTCGAGCCGTGGATATGGTTTCAAGTGAGATCCGGATGGTTGAACGCCGCCTTTCCCTTACAACTGAAGAGGTCAACCATCCTCACACCGATCAGAGTTGTAACGAGCCTTTACCAATGCAGGGTGTTGGGGGGACAAGAAGTCCTCAAGAGGCACTAAGGACTTTGACCTCTTCTGTGACCCAGCCTTATAGGGAGGGCGTAGGTCCAGCAATTGCGGGGGCTGGGCTTGGAGGGGAGCCGGTGCCTGGCTCAACATGTTCTGATGGCGTGGATCAGCTCTGTGTTTCGGAAGGGGAAAGTGGGCCTAGAACCAAGCGGAGGAGGAAAATTGCCAAAACTACAAAGTCGAGATGTTCTGCTAAAATTGGCAATCCCCTTTCGCAAAACAAATCTGCGGATGGTGTCCTATTGGGGTGGACGGTGGAGCCAAATGTGAATACATGGGGTGCTCTGAACAAATGCTTAAGTGAGCTCCTGGATTCCAAGCTACGCCCCATTCTTGATCGACTGGATATAATTGAATCCAATATAGCAAGGTCAACCGATCTTCGGTCCTCAATATCTACTTGCACCCAGTATTCGGCCAGTGATTTTACCTCTATTTCCATTGATCAAGGCAAGGATGCCTCCCAGCCAGCTGAAATTTTGCCAACATCTCTACCTGCTACTTGCCCAGCAGCTTGCCCCATAGACACGGCCATTCTTCCTGTGATAGACCTTCCTCCAGCATCGGCTCCGTATGTTGTAGTACTGACAAATGTGCCCAGGCTCACAGAAACTAATGTGGAATCTACAAGAGGCCTAATTAATAAATCTATTCATTGGCTGAACAATAACGTTACTGGTAGCTGGGACATTTCAAGAGACATTTTATTGGCCAGGCGGGCAAGAGATATTGGGGGCAGGGGTTTGCGGAAAAATGGAGATGTTATTGTGGTAAACTTCCGTTCGCCAAAGGTAGTCCAGGAAATATTGTATAAAGCTAGAATGGGAATGGTCAAAAATAGTTCTATCAAGATGGTCCCACTTGGCTTCTTTTATCAGCACTTGGTGAGTCAACCCGGTACCTCGGGTAGTTTTCTTACCAGAGACTCCGTATTGTCTGGACTCCCCTCTTCACTATCACTTCACCTGTCTAATAGATTTGCCCCACTGACTGGCTTGGAAAATATAGACTGACGGTATGGGGAGGTGTCCGCCTACCCTGTCTCCTAGGAGGCGGACAGATTACTTGCTAGTCCAGTTTTTGTTACCCAAATACCATCCCCTCACCGACCTAATCCCGCACTCTCGGTGTCAGGCTTAGAGGAGGTGGGTAGGGTTTCTTGTAATTCCAGTTCTAGTGTACTGAGGAACAACATTCTACCGCTTGAATATTCTCGGGTAGGACCCTGTATTGGGACTAGCCTGGAGGATCCCACAATTTTAACCTCTATTTCCCATTTGCCCTCCGGTTCCTTACTGTTTCCTCCCCCCGTCGGGGTAAGTGTGAGTACAATCAATGTTAACGGCCATATAGATAATGCTTGCCTGAAAATCTTAAACTGGAATATAGCAGGTATAGCCTCAAAGTTTGTATTGGAGGGATGGCGGTCTTTTATTATGACCTATGATATAGTTTTTATGCAAGAAACGTGGGAGTGTAAGGATATTGTTTTTGACGGATTTATGTGTTTTAACCTGCCCGCTGTTCCTTCTATATCTGGCAGAGCTAAGGGGGGCTTGTCGGCCTGGTTTAAAGTGGAAATTGCTGGCATGATTGCTCAGTTATTTCAGGAGCAGGGGGAGGCGCAGGTTTTTTGTCTTGCCTGGAAAGATACTTTTAAGCTGTACCTGGTAAATTTTTATAATAATAATTTTACATCCAAAGGCAATTTCCAAGGGCTTTTTATGCTGATTGACATGCTCGCAGAGCGAGAGGCCCGAGTGGATTGTCCTTTTAAGTTGTTGGTGGCGGGGGATTTTAATGCTAAATTGGGGCTCCCATTACCGCTCTCCCAGTCAACCTTTGATCCAGCCGCTTCTGAGCTGGACCAAAATGTGATGGACGCCAGGGGACGGGTCCTATTTAACTACCTGTTAGAAAGAGGTATGGTTAATATGGCGCCCAATTTGACTGACCACTATATTCCCACCTTTACTGGACGAGGTATAGGAAGTACTATTGATTATGTATTTGTCTCCTGGAGCATGTTTCCCTTTATCAAGGATTGTGAGGTCCTTATCGAGCCTTATAGTGACCACAATCCTATTTCTGTTAAGATAGTGTTACCTTGCAGGGGACAGAAGCCTAAGCCTTTAACCATTCAGGCACTATCCACCAAAGATGCTGGGTGTAGGGTGGTCTGCCGTTCAGCGAACATGAATAGTATTATGTCGCAGGTTATTCCAATTAGCTCTGCCCTGGTGTCTAGCTGTAATTGTATACCACGTGAGCCAGCTCGCATCTTACAAGGCTTTGTAACCCTGTTAGATAAAGTCAAACACCTACATTCTAAACCTATTTCCCAGTCCTGTAATCAGGCTCATTCCTGGTTCAACAAGGCTTGCAGAGAGGCTAATAATACCTTACACAGGGCTTTAAAACAAAATCCTAGAGACCAGATAGTGATAAGGGAAAGTAGGAAGCTGTATAAGCTTGCCACCAAAAAAAGAAAGGCAGCATTGAAGGAAGAGAAGTGGGATTTAGTGGTGAGCTCTTGCCTCTCGAGAGATCCTCAGGCCTTCTGGAAGGCTGTACAGTCTGTTCTATCTCCCACCCTACCAGCCGACAAAGTAACTGTCCACATCCCTCCTGAGACTTGGGTGACGCATTATGCTGGCCTTTATTCGGCGGACTATGCTTCAGAGGATGCCCAACCACAGTTGAATTTAACTTGCCAAAATCTTGTTTTTAATGAAGGGGAAGTCCGGAAAGCAATTGCCAACAGTAAAGGTAAGAAGGCACCGGGCCCAGTTAGAATTCCTCTGAATTTATTTAAGGAAGACCCAGTATTCTGGTCCCCGGTACTTACCGCTGTTTTTAATTCAGCTTGCAGTGAGGGAGTCCCAAAATCCTGGCGTTCTTCTGTGCTAGTGCCTGTTTTTAAAAAGGGTGACGTGCATGATCCCAAATGCTATCGTCCAATATCTCTTCTATCCTCTTCGGTCAAAGCAATCGGGAGAGTTGTACTAGACGCCTCCTGGACTGGATAAATGCAAACCAAGTTTTGGCTACAACCCAGTACGGGTTTAGGAAGGGTCTAGGCACGATCGAACAGTGTCTTAACCTGCACCTCATTCTGGCCAAATATAAATATGCGAAGGGCACCTCTACTCATTTAGCATTTATGGATTTAACCAGCGCATTCGACTATGTCTCACGATCTAACCTGTGGGACATTTTAGTAAACATGGGTGTCAACGCGGGTCTGGTTTCCTTTCTGAGGCTCCTCCACCACGATCTTTCTGCCTCAGTGAGGTATGGCAATGCTGGTGAATGCTCAGAACAGTTTAGTATTAAGCGAGGGGTGTGCCAAGGATGCGTCCTCGCCCCAATCTTATTTCTCCTCTATGCAAATGATCTGGAGAAAACATTAGTTACGGCTGGGGCCGATGTGCCGCAGGTTGAGAATAAGGCTGTACCAGCGCTCCTTTATGCGGACGACGCAGTCCTTATGGCAAGGACTGCGATTGGCCTAAAAAAACTCATTTCCAGCTATGTTAACTTTATGAAGGACTTGGGGCTAGAGCCAAACTATAAGAAAACTTTTGTTCTGATTTGTGGCCCCAAAAACACTAAGTCCTGTAGCCTGAATATAGAGGGTAAAAAGCTGGAAAGGGTTAGTTCCTTCCCGTATCTAGGCCTGGACTTCGATGAAGGTTGTACGTGGCATAGCTGCATAAATAATAGAATAATAGGATTTACACGGGCAGTTGGTACTACTTATTCACTTGCAATGTCCATCGGGAAAAAGCCTATAGCCCCTATTTTAGAGATCTATAAGCGTAAATGTATTCCGATTTTAACATATGGTATGGGGATCTGGGGATGCAGGGACGTACATGCTATGCAGCTGGAGGAGAACAGATTTTGCTGTAGAGTTTTAGGAGTGCCCCCTTCTTCACCGCACTTTTCCCCTCCATTTGGAGCTGGGTCTCGAGCATGTGCAAGATACTATAAATGCGGCACCTCTAGCTACCTGGTGTTCCATCTGGACAAATGATGAAGCTGCCTTTAATCGGGCAATTATTAGAGATTGTTTAAATTGCACTCGAGGCCTTTGCATCCCCCAGCTCCAATACATTAAAACTTGTTTTACGGAACTAGGTTATTCCTCCTTGTTTGAACTCCCAGATCTAATTAGTAAAGGGGATCGACAGAGGGTTTTGGCGAGCTTCCGAAAAGAATTGTCTAGGGAATTGTTTGAAGTAGCCAAACCCACTGTCAGGGGTTATTGCCTCTTACAAGTTCCTCCCGATATTGCCCCGTATCTTCTATATGTAAACAATGTGCATGAAAGGAATCTGTTGTCTAGATTCAGGTTGGGGTCTTTTCGTTGGTTGATATGCTTCCCCCTGGGTCAGTATTCTTCAGAATCTATTACTATTTGCCCTTGTGATGAACATTCGAGTCAAACCATTTTACATTTTGTATTTTTTTGTCAATTTAATCTCCCATTTACCAGAAAAATTTTAATACCTCTTTTGTGCAGACACAAATTTTCTAAGTGCAAAGCGGCTTTGTACTTTTTGCAGCAACTCAATGATCGTGATGTCTGTTTTGCCGTTGGTAGCTTTTTGAAGTGTATTCTAGCAAAGAGAAGGAGCATGCTGTTTTAATTTTAATGCATTTTACCATTTTTATATGGATTGTATTAGTATTGCTGCTAAAATATTTACTCCTGCTACTAAACTCCTCTATAAGACTGATTTTATTATTGATGTATTTTTAGATAATAATTGCTGCTATTGAGGGCTGCAGTTGTTTTTTTGCACTATTGGATAATATCTGCTGCTGCAGACGAACCCAAGCATTTTGCACTGTCACTTTAGTTCCGAGAAATAGTACTGTATTGGTTTGCTGATGTATTCTTTTTAAATGGAAAACGAGTTTGTTTTAGCTGTGATAAGTTTGAGTTTATAGGATGTTTTTATCTATGTGTATCTTTTATGTCCTGTCTTTGGAAGGACGAATAAAGAAATAATTGAATTGAATTGAATTGTATCTGAATGCTCTTTCAGGAGTAATGAAAGATGTGTAAGGCCTACTGTCATCATGCAAAGCAATCTGATGATAGGCATTGGACAAGTCCAATGTTGAAAACACTGTAGCCCCTTTCAATGCCGAAAACATTTCACCAATGTTGGGTAAAGGATGGCGATCCACCCACACACAAGCATTAAGATCTCTTAAATCAACACAAAGCCTCAACTTTCCATTGGGTTTGTGTACAACTACCACTGGTGACAACCATTCAGAAGATTCAATTTCTTCAATTATATCCTGAGAACATAGTCTCTCGAGTTCTTCTTTTAAAGCTTCCCTCATGGATAAAGGAATGTTTCTTACATTAATTCACCTTTGGCACTGCATCCTGTTTCAATATTATCTTGTGTACAAAGTCTTTTAGCAACCCTAAGTTTGGTAAAAACACTTTTGGAAAAAAAAATTCCCAATCAACAGCCTTATCCTCATTTACCTGTGATATAAGATCACTGTAACCTAAAACTTGTTCAGGATGATTGGGATTAAGAGTAATCATTAAATCTCTCTGTTGTGGCCATCCCAATAAACAGGACCCCTCCTTGGCAACATATACCTTCGCTAAAATGGATTTGCCCTTAAACCTGATATTAGCTGAAAAATATACTAATACCTCAATTGGTTTATTTCCATACCCAACTAATCTGATGTCAGATGGTAACAATGGTACATCTGGAAATTGCTTTAACCATTGGTCTCCAATTAATGTGTGGCGAGCACCTGAATCAGCCATAACTCTGATTTCATTACCATCAATGTTAATGACACAAAATGGAGCATCACTTCTTGTTTCATTTACCTCATGAATGTTAAGTAAGAATTCTTCTGGAATGTCATCATATTCTTGGTTAACTTCTCTAACTTGGGAGGGTCGGTATCTATTTTTGTATTTGTTCCTGTTCTTGCACATACGAGCATAGTGCCCTTTGGTTTTACTATACCTGCAAATTTGTCCTATAGAAGGACATGACCTGTCATTAGGAAAGTGTCCTGAGAGACCACATTTAAAACAAACATACTCTTTTTTTTCCATATTCTGTGCCATTGGTTTAATTTTTACTTTATCTCTTTCAGCAGGCATTTTATTATCCTCAAATTTTTTAACAATCTGTACATCAGAAGTAAGCTTCGCAGCTAACTCTTTCATGCCAGCTTTCATGTCTTCAAATCTATGGCAAATATGTATAGCTTTTTCTAACGTTAGATCTTCTGCTGCTAACAACTTTTCCTGTAGCTTGATATCAGCTATTTTGTGAACTAATTGGTCTCTTAACATTTGATCATGAAAATCGTTATATTTACATTTTGCCGCCAATATTCTTAAATCATTCACAAAAGAATCAACAGATTCATTAGGCAATTGCCCTCTACTTAAAAATGTATGTCTGGCAACTACTTCGTTAACTTTCTTAGTATACAAAGTATCTAACTGTAACATGGCGACTTCGTATACTTCAACATCATTTTCGTCATCATCATCATTAGTAGCAATGGGTGGTAAGTGACTCAAAATACGTCTTCCTTCAGCGCCAAAACAATGTTTTAAAATAGCTAATTTACGTTTGTCTGTATACACATCGCCCCCTATAGCTTCAAGATAATCTTCGAATCCATCTCTCCATTGTTTCCACTCCAAAACTGGTTCACCTGGATTGGATAGAAAAGATAAAGGTGCCTCAATACCATCCATTTTGTTAAAAGCATATGATATATATAGAAGTATAAATGGTCATACACTTTAAATTAACTGTTGTTACCTATTTATATAATAAGATTGAAAAATATAATAAACACGTTGAAGTTGTTAAAAGATGGCCTTAAAATTGGTGTGCGAATCACCGTTGTGCACTACTTGTATTCTTGGTATTCGCGCTGGTGAGCGAATTACTGTGTTTAAATTTGAGAAAAGAAAAACATCAACAAAAAATTAAAAAATTTTTTTTATTTATTTTATATCAATATATATCCACATCGGTGTGCAAATCCAGAATTCCAGAATATATCCGCATTGGTGTGCGAATCACCGTGAAGCTCTGTTGAAAATGAAAACCATAAACCATGAAGCAATTGGGCCGAATTCCCAAACCAAAGAATCTTGTTACCTTGCCTAGATGATAGCAAGACACGCCAGGCAAATAACCATAACTCAAAATGACCACCGAGAAATGATACGGCCGTTTTCTGGAGTCGTTATGTCTTGTTTTCCTGCCTGGAGTTAAAATGGCTGCCGTAAAATGATGTAGCCGTTTTCTAAGGCCGATGCATCATGTTTCCTTGCCTGGAGTTTGTGAGACACGTCAGGCAAGAGACAATGGCCAGTAAGCATGTGCACGGAGTAAGCCCGTGGGGTTGCACGAGCGTGCGCATACGGTGATACCCAGGATATTTGTTGAATAATTTAACTGGATTGACTCACGGTTAGATGATCGGGACTCGCAATTTCTTATGTCCCGTACCGCAATCCGCCAGTAGTGATGATCGCTGTGTGCACTTCACGATCCAGCCGGCCGTGGTCTCTGATCTGCCAGGATTCAGGTCACTCGATTCCTGCAGTGCTCCAGGCTTTCGAAATTGATGAAATCCCAATCGTCGCCACTGTTACGTTGCTCTCTCAAGTACCACACGAGAAATAGAGAGATTTTAAGGTAGGTTTATTCTGCATGAATAAGATAAGACTATCTTCGATGAAAGCCTGGGCCAACTGTCGTTGTGTGGAATCTGGAACACAAGCCGACCACCAGATTCCACACAGCCTCATTGGCCAGGATACTACACATATCCCAGAAGAGCCAGGAGTGGGGCAGGTGTAATCGTGACTCCTGTCATTTTGGAAATGAAGGAGAAGCTTTTGGCCCAATATGTTCCTATGTGCGGGCTTGTCCAAGTTAAATTGTCGAAATCAGCCTCTGTGGCATGGCATTTAGTTCATAGGGACTAGTGCGTGGGATCAATTTGTGATAAATCTCTAGATGTGGTGTAGGCCTGGTGTAAAAATTTTAAATGTTGAAGCTTGTGTTTGTGATTGAAAGATCTGAGTGAAACAATAACACCAGATTTTATCAGGTATTGGTTGCCCTAGGTCGAGTTCCCAGGCGTCCCTTGTCCACCTTGATGGATCTAGAAACCAGTCTCCCCCCGGCAGTGTGAGTGATAATGAACGTCAATTGAGAGAAATCCTCTGGAGTCAGTGGGTAGGTTGATAGCCGGGAGATTAATGTGTTATGGAGGCGCTTAAGCAAATAATGGTCCATATACGTGGCATCCCTAAGACAGATATCATCAGCAAGCGTAAGCACATGGCCATCTGGGAAAAGGTCCCCAATAGAATGTAAATCATGTCATAGCAAGGTATGCTGAACCAGCTTTTTGGTTGTAAGGCGGAGCCAAGGGTTGTTCGTTAAGGGTATGGCTTGGGAATAAAGGATGCCTCCCCTTAAACTGCGGTGGAGTTTCCTCTATGCCCAGCTTGTGGTTGATAGTGTTTGTATGTGAGATGGGCCAATAGGAATACCCTTTGGGAGTATGGAAGGCAGTGGGAGTTGCCATGCTTGGTCTTTCTCTGGTGTCATATAGGGGATCCGAGCTTTCGAATGATACCAGTGATACGCAAAGTGGCATTGTGCAGCAAGGTAATATAAATGGAGGTCAGGTACACCAAAGCCTCTGCGTTCATAGGGAAGTACTGGCATGTCCCATCTAATGAAGGGTCTGTGCCCAGCCCATATAAGACGTAGTAAGAGGCCAGATAAAGCATAGGCCTGCCATAGAAATGGGAAGTTTAATCCAGTGATTGATTTGCGTAGATAGTATATGGATGGCAGCCCCATAATTCAGACTGATTATCTGTTCCTTTCCTTTGTGTGGGATAATTCCCAGGTATTTGGTGGAGTCCACACTCCAAGTCAAGGGATAATCAATGCTCACATTTTGTATGCAGTCAGAGAAGGAGAAAAGCTCTTATTTAATCCAGTTTATATTAAGGCCGGAAGAGTCTCTGAACCATGTGATTTCATGAATTAGAGGGGGAAGATTATCAGAGGGGCGGTGAACAAATAGTAGTATGTCATCCACGTACATCAACAGAGGGCCTGAAATAAATTGTAAACCACGATGCATATGTTTCTCCTGAAGATGGTTAACCAGGGGGTCTATGACGACAATGAAAAGGAGCGGAGACAGTGGTCATCCCTGTCTGGTCTCTCTGGCCACAGGGAATGGGTCAGTAAGAGAGCCATTCACTCTCAAATGAGCCACTGGGCTGGAATATAGGAGTATTATCAGGGAAGTGTATCCACTGGGAAGACCTAGTTTATCCAAGGTCACTTTTAAAAAGGACCATTCTAAAGAATCAAATGCCTTTTCGACATCTAAAAGGGCTACTGCCTCAGGGACCTCCGGGAGATCTTATTTTATACTGCAAACATTTTCTGCAGGTTTAAAGAGGTGGATCTGTTTGCGGCAAAGCCCTTCTGTATGGGCGATATGATTTGTTCCATTAGGAGAAACCAGGCCGCTTCCATAAGGCACTATTATCACCAGCCGCTCCGGAGAATGATCCGGCAGTGTGCATGATAGCTGTTCCTCATCAATTGTCCATTAGTCTGTGTTCATGGAGATGAACCAGTAATCGAGTCTCGTCCATACTCCCGAAGAATAGAAGGTATAGTCAGAAGTGGAGATCTGCCACAGGCGCCATACATCAAGGAGGACATAGGTGTTCGTAATGTCACGTAGGACACATAGAGCTCATGGTTTGCTACTCACCTGTGTGCTAGTGGAGTCTACCAAGGGATCTTGCACCAATTTAAGGTCCCCACCCATTATTATTGGGTCCAACTTAACTCCACCATCAACGCAGAAATTTCTTGATAGAAGTCGGGGGCATCTACAGTCATAGCATAGACATTCATTAGTAGAACACGTCTGTCAACCATTATACCAGCTAGTATAACATAATAGCCATTAGTGTCTATAAAACCGGCTGTAAGTGGATTGGAGCTGTAGCAGGAGAAATAGCGATGCATCCCCCAGGCAAATGACAAGGAATCTTGGGGTGGGAGGTGAGTCTCTTGAAGAAAGGCTATTTTGACACCACAGAGCATTAAATAGGAGAGGATTTGTTTGCCCTTATGGGGGTTGTTGAGGCCACAGATGTGGGGAGGTCAGTCTCTTGGAGAAAGGCTATTTTGACACCATGTAACGTTAAATAGGAGAGGACCAGTTAGCAATTACAGGGTTGTTGAGGCCACAGATGTCCCAGGTCAGGAAAGTGAGTTCTGACACCCTTTCCCTCCTATCGTTTGGTGCCATTGAAGAGGCAGGTTTAGGAATGGTTGTGTAGTTGTTGACATACGTGATGTACATAACAGACTCCCTGGAGTGTTCCATCGGGACATAGAGCTATTCATATTGTGTTGTTTGCAAAAGTCAGTGGCTTCTGCTGGAGTATCGAAAACACAGAATTTCCCATTCGCCTCAATCCACAGCCTAGAGGGATACAATATGGTGTATTTAAAGCCCAATTTGCAGAGGGAGTTCTTCATATCCGACAATGTGCGCTGTGCCTCTTGAACAGCAATGGTAAAATCAGGGAATAGAGAGATGGTGGAACTTTGGAATTGTAGTGGGCCTTGTTCACTGGCCAGCTGAAGTGCTGTGTCTCTATCCCTGTAATTGAGTAGAAACATAACGATTGGGCACAGGGTGGCACAAGGCTACATTCTGGGGCCTAGGGATCTATAGGCGTGTTCCACCGCAAAGGTTGATGTGAAGCTGCAGCCGTGAAACAGGTCTTCCAGGAGGTGCTCGGCAAATGCATCTGGGCACCCCATATCCGTCAATTCCGCAATTCCGCAATTCCCATGATGCAAATACTATTGCAGTGTGAGCACGCTTCAAGGTCTTCTTTTGCCGCTACTGACTTAAGGATAAGCTCTAGTTTTTCCAAGCGTTTCACTGTAGTCATTGCCCCATACTTTAGTCAGAAAATATGCTCTTAGGCTCCATCCATTCTGGTGGCTTGTCAATCCAGACGTTCGCCCGTGCAGTCAAGTCTACTGGTGAGTGCATCAAATCTGACGTCAATTGAGTGCGGAGTTCAACCATTATAGCAGCGGTGCCATGTGAGGTCTCTGGACCAGCATCTCTATCTGGCCTGTCATCAGTGTCAGAGTGTGAGCCTTGATGCTGGGTGGGCTTGGATTATTCGAAGAGAAATTTATGTTGTTTGGGGTCACCACGACCTATCATGAAGGCTAGCGATCAGGAGCAGGAGGCGCAGAGGTAAGTAGGGAAATAGTACGTGGGTCGTAACGCAGACCGGCAGGGTGAGCAGACTGTCCTATCTCCACAATCCGCAGTTTGGCTGTGGGGGTAGATCAGAGTCCACTCAATGCCAACCAATAATCAATATGGAACTCTATGGTCAGAGTGAGGCAGTGGGGCAAGCGCACCTCTTGAGTCTCTTATAGGCCGAAGGGGTCCCAGCAAGGGAATGCCACTCCAAATTGTACCAATGTCAGAGGCCAGCAGCACAGCCTCGAGCCACTCCACCTGCTGGTATTAAAGAGGGGAGGGAAATCTGACAGCGCTCCACAGCCGAAGAATTGACCCATGCAGGTATATAGCAGGAGCGTTGAATGAGGCCTATCGTCCAATGTTGCATCATGTTGCAAGGAGATGCGGCCAACATAGAGAAGGGTGTGCAACCCAAAAAAGAGGTCAGCCCAGATGCCTCATGCTCCAAAAGTGCAGCCCACTCACCAGAAGTAGTCAGACCCATATCAGGAGGCTGCATTGGTCAGACACGGCCCCCAGCATGAGGATTGTGTTCATTACTTGAGTGGGGCTCTCACTCCTCTCAACAAATACCCCAATATTGTACAACTGGATATACTTTGGGACCAGTGAGCCCAGAGGATCCTTGCTGCAGTCAGCATCTTCTTGCAAATATCCTAAAGGAGCCTGTGGGCTGTGGATCCCTGCAGGATCAGTCAGGATATAGCATGCCATACATATCCCATAGAGTTTCCCCAAGCATAGCCAAAGCCACTCCTCACTGTCAGCAAGGGGAGGACTAGGTATGACCTGGAGTAGCCCATGGGACGGGTACCTTCCAAAACCAATACAGTATGTTGCCTGGTTTGTGCCTCCTCCCCATCTTGTCCATGCAGAAGAGTAAGATACTGGGGTATTAGACCTGGCATCTTTGGCGTGTTTGTGTCCTGTCTTTTTTGCTTCTGACCTCCTGTGTTTGACTGTGTGCTGCATTTCGTTTTTGCTGGTTTTAGAACTCTGGCCACTTTACCCCTGCTAACCAGTGCTAAAGTGAAAGTGCTCCCTGTGTAAATTGTGATTATGATTGATTATCCATGATTGGCATATTTGGTTTACTGCTAAGTCCCTAGTTAAGTGCACTGTGTGTCCCCAGGGCCTGTACATCAAATGCTACTAGTGGGCCTGCAGCACTGATTGTGCCACCCACAGTAGCCCTGCAACCATGCCTCAGACCTGCCACTGCAGTGTCTGTGTGTGCAGTTTTAAACTGCCATGTAGACCTGGCAAGTGTACCCACTTGCCAGCCCCAAACCTTCCCTTTTTCTACATGTAAGGCACCCCTGAGGTAGGCCCAGGTTAGTCCCATGGGCAGGGTGCAGTGTATGTGAAAGGTAGGACATGTACTTGTGTGTTTTACATGCCTTGATAGTGAAATACTGCCAATTTCGTTTTTCACTATTGCAAGGACTATCTCCACCATAGGTTATCATTGGAGCTGCCTCGTAACCTCTTAAAAGTGTAACTTTCAGTTGGGAAGAGATAGAGATTTGGAGTTTGGGGTCCCTGAACTCACAATTTAAAAATACATCTTTTAATGAAGTTGGATTTTAAATTGCATGTTTGAAAATGCCACTTTTAGAAAGTGGGCATTTTCTTGCTTTATCATTCTGTGCCTCTGCCTGCCTATAAAATCCATGTCTGGTTTAGACTGTCAGCTGGGCTGTTAGTGCATTCACTCTAGACAGTCACACAAAGAGAGCTGAGGTGTGCCCTGCATATCCTGATGGCCCATCACCAGACTGTTGGATCTTCCTGAGCTAGAGTGATGGGAGGTGTTGTCACCGACACCTGAATAGGACTGTGCCTGTCCTCACACAAAGCTGTCTCCACCACCCTGTAGTGTGTCTGGAGCAAAGACAGGGAAAGGCAGGGTCATGTGCACTACAAAGACTTTCCTTTGATGTTTGCCTACTTCAAAGGCAGAAACAGGTATAAGTACTGGAGCTGTGACACCATAACTTCAGAGCACGTCTGGACTAAGAGGAGATTCTTCCAAGAAGAAGAGCTGGAGAAGCTGTAAAAGGTTGAACTGCCACTCTGCTTGTTGCTGTGCTGTGCTGGCCTACTGCTTGCTGCTTCTGTCTTGGGCAGTGAAAGGACTGGACTTTCCTTTCTCTATCCTGCTTGCCAAGGTTCTCCAAGGGCCTGTGTGTGCTTGCCTCTTATTAAGTAGTCTCAGAGCCATCAAAGACCTCATCTGCAGCCCTGAACTCTTCTGTGGGGAGCTCTGGCTTGCCAAGTGGTGCCAATTCCAGTTCTGGGCCCCTGGAGGTGGCTTTGCTGCAAAGGACTGAAGAAAATCCACGCATCGACCTTCAGCACCTGTTTTCCCACCACATGAAAAGCTGTGTGGTTGAAAAACCAATGCATCACCGCGGTGTGGCCGAAGAATCGATGCAGTGCCTGCTTTGCAGCTGAAAGATCGCCGCAGCCCAAGTCCAGAGCCCAGTGTCACCAACGTCCGTGGCACCCGCTCCAACTCCGACGCAAGCCCTGCTGTGCGCCTGAAGAAATCGCTGCATTGCCTGGTTTGCGGCTGGAAAATTGATGCAGTGCCTGTTTTGCTGCTGCCGCATCAACCCAGCGCATCCGGATTTTTGACACATCCCTCCTGTGTACCAAACTCTTCATCTTCATTGCCCAGCAGTAAGGAACCGAGGCCGCATGTCGGGAAACTGACACATCACCTCCCCTCACAGTAAGGAACCGATGCATCACCTCACCTGACAGTAAGGAACCAATGCATCACCTATCCTGGCAGCAAGGAACCAATGCATCACCTCCCCTGGGAGTAAGGAACCGACGCATCACTTTATTTTTCCTATGCCTCACCTCTCCTGCACCAGTTTCATCTTTGATTTTGTTTTATCCCAGATACTTTGTGATAAAAGTGACTCATCCATAGTTTCCTATGGACTGAACTATTTTGAATTTTTAAAAGTGATATCTTTGCTTGTGTATGTTGGATTTATGTCATTTTGGTCTTGTTTTATACAGATAACTATTTGTTATTTTTCTAAACTGGTGTGGTGTCTATTTGTAGTGTGTTCACTGTGTTACTGTGTGTTTATGTACAAATGCTTTACACATAGCCTCTGAGACAAACCTGACTGCTCGTACCAAGCTACCAAGGGGGTGACCAGGGGTTATCTTGGGTGTGTAACTCCCTTACCATGTCTAGAATAAGGGTCCCTACTTGGACAGGGTGCAATCCACTGCCAACTAGAGACTCACATTTCTAACATGGGGCTATAGAAGCCGACAGAGAGTAGGATATATGGATCTTGCTACTATGGCACCCAGATGCAGTGTGCTGTATTGTAGGGGAGTTGGCATGACTGTACAGACTAGTACTGCCATGTGATCACCGAAACAAGTGTGTGGGTGCCCCACAGATGAGCAGTGGCACCCACTCCAAATAAAAAGAGAAATTCCCCAGTGGGCACATTGAAAGTAAATGGAAAGAAGAAAAGAAAAACATGACATCTGACTGCATCCAAAAGTGGCCAGCTGTCCTTAGAAGATTGACTAGGAGCTAGACAAATCCATCTGGTCATGCCTTGCAGGGCAGAGGAACCACCACCGATGTAATCACGAGACCAGGGGACTGCTAGAAGAGTGGCAGGCCTTCCACAAGGTCCCCTCACTTCATTTCTGTTTAAGACTTTGGTGTGGAGTTACCAGGGGACCAAAGTTACTGGCTGGTGTCTTTGCACCAAAGTCCAGCTAACCCAAGCTTTTCCTTCAAAGGGGAAATAACTTTCCAGACCCAGAGTTAACAGGTCCTTTAACTGGCAGTGTTTCTGTATGTCAGTAAAAACCACGGAAAGCATCAGCAAGGGTTTCTCGGTGGATGCTCAGGGTTGTTTGAGAATGCTTGTGACTGTCTAGGTGGAGCATTTTCTGCTCCCCCGGATTGATACAGGAGGCAAGCAGGGACCGGGCAATACTTCTTCCCGCAGCCCCTGCCACTGCAACAGTTACAGCAGGACTAGTGTCTCCATGTCCGTAATGATCAATTTCACAGTGTTCAGACCTGATAATTCCAGGCCCAGAAACTGATTAGAATGGCTCAGAATCTATTTGGAAGGGGCAGGTTAGAAAATGAAAGATAGTGTGATGGAGAAGTGATTAGGGATCAGAAGTGAATAACCATTATCCTGCCATATGGACCCATGCCAATGCACTGAAGCGTTTGTCTACTCTAAGGATCAATGTGTTGCATATGAAAGGATCACACTGTCTTTGCCTATTATTATTTAGAAGAAAATGTTTACTAAATTTACAGAGTGTATAAAGACATCCGGTACACATTATAATTGATGCAATATTAAGTGCTTACTTCGAGTGCATATCTTAAATAAAAATTATATCATCAATCCAAACACCACTCCTTTTACAGCTGGACCCACACAGGATCTCATTTGAAATGCTATCTCTGATTTCTGGCGTGATGTACAGAATGGATCTGTCTTACTCAAATCAATTCAGGTAATCGTTATTTGATTATTAGTAGATAATCAAAAAATAACAGCTCAAAATTATATTTTAAATAATTCACGATATATAAAATTTTACACAAATAAAACCAACCATATTTAAAACAACAATTATCTTCAATATATAAAAGCTGATTTAGGAAAACGCCCCATCGATTTACAGATTAGGGGGTCATTCAGCGACCGTAGGAAGTAGCTGCAGGTGTATATTTAAAAAATGTGTCATTCTTGAAAAGCGGCATTAAAAAATGATACATAAATGTTTTATCAAATTTAGAGAAAAACACAAAGTGCAGCCATATCTGTGGGGAAAGTTCATCGGAGGGACAGTGAGAACGGCGGATGAATCATATTTCTCCTGGGGAAGCTGAGAAAACTGCGAATGGTCCCAATCGGAATTTTGTTCGGAGAGTTCTTTCCTTTTTCCCACGAATTTGTGGCCCGGATCAGAAACGGCCACAATGCCTCAGAAATCTGGATAATTATATAATCCTTTATAGTGGATTTATGTAACTTCATCGCCTCTCTGACGGAAGTCATGTGCCCTCTAAAACAATTTTTTACCTATGATATATCTCTGGTGATCTGGATCGGGCTGAAATATAAATCTGTTCTGCCAAGCGTGTTGAAAATGCATTTAATTTGCTGAAGCCAGGGGATTTTATGACCTAAATCACACGCAGGGCAGTCCTTTATTTTCTTCCTATTTAAAGGGGTCTGGATACTTGACCACACTGACAGCCAGAGTAGTACTGGGGCCAATTTAATCAGCTCTTCCACATTGCTCGACCTCCATGCGGTTCTCCTCCCCTATATGTTGTGGACGATAACACAATAATGCTGCCCCATAAGTTAAAATCTGTAGGCACTACATTTATATATTTCCAATAGTGGCCTGATTGTTTTTTGTCTGGTGTTCTGCGCTAAATTAAACCAGGCGCCGACCGATTGACCAAATTTTACACAGCAGACAGAAAGGCTCTGAGACCGTGAACTTGTGGAATCGAATGATCCACCCAACCAGGGGAAGTGGTTGACCTTCCCAATATACTTCCCTTTGATGTTAAAAACTCTGAACTTGTAATTCTTTGGGCTTGGTGACATTTAGAAGGTTTTTGAGAAATTGGTCATGAGATCAAGGTCGCCCATAAAGTCTGCAAATTTATCTATGACAGCCTTGAGACTATTAGGGTTTTGGGACATTAACACTGTATCATTGGTTTACAATAGGGCTGGTAGGGGGGGAATCTGCCTTGGACATGTCTTGCCCATGTGTGATATGGAATGTGTGCACATTGTAAATATATTGTAAGAACAAGATGGTCACGAAAATGCACCCTTGTCTGACACCTCAGTTTAGGGAAAAAAAACTTGTACATTCACTCCCTTCACCCTAGCACACAGAGGCTGAGACCCCAATGTGAAGTACTCAGATAAACTCCACTAAGGCCTTGTCCATACCAATATTTAATAATAGGACCAATGACTTTGAAAAAATCAGTCGTCAAGTGCACAGATAAGATCCATTAAAGACAAATACAAGCCCCCTTCTTCACAGCTGTATATTAAGTAACTAACAGATGAAGGGTGAGACATTGTTCCTTCATCCCAAGTCCTTATCAGAACCCATATTCCCCAGAACCCAGATTCATTTGAGGGCTATATCGCCAACAACCTTGACTACTGAGTCAAGTAATGAGTTGGGTTTGTAACAACTCTGATCCTGTTTGTTGCCTTTCTTTTTTTAACACAAGGACTATTGTTGCAGTATGCCTAGAGTATGGTAATTAGGACCTACTGTGATGATGGATGTCCTAGAAATCAATTTTAGTTTTGTAAAGGTCCATCAGTACCCCATTGGGACCTGGGGCTTCACCCAAATGGCTCTATAAGATAGCAGTAACGACCTTGTGAACCTGAAACCTTATGGCAAGGGGGTGAAATACTTCAACCTCCCCTGGGGTCTCAAGCTGATAGACTGAGCTAAAATATGGTACCCATTGGTCGGCCATAATGTTAACTGAAAGGCCCAGCATCTGAGCCCTAAAACATTGATCCTTGTCAACAATTGACCAAAATGTGTTATTATGTTCTTTGTTACAAGATGATTCCTATTCCCATGCCTCCTCCCTAACAGGCTAATTTCATATTTTTTAAGGTGATTTAAGCTGGCCTGCACCTAGTTCTGTTTTCCCTATCTCTGGGGTTCTTGTTCAAGGCATTACATGAACACCTGGTGGCTTCCCTCCAAGCCTGACAAACTAGCAACGATGATCATGCGTAGGTATATATGGTGACAAGAGGGTATAACTAATGAAATGGCCTATGCTAGCAAAGATGTCAATGATGGATTCTCCTTTGCAAATGTCATATGTGAGGCACTCGTTGACTAGAGTTAGCTTCTTACTTAATGTGTTAGCAAAGAGAGCTGGGAAGTCCACACCCTTCCACTTCAGTCTTAAGCCTTTGCCCTTTATTTCTAAATTCCTGTGCCTTGACTTGGATTTGTTTTAGCAGTTACCAGTATGACTATTCCCAGAACAACTGGGGTATGAATGCTATATCCATTTGCCCTAGTACCCAGACACCGGACATAGGTTTTCAATGATCTTGAGACAAGCACATAGTCTATCAAGGTACCGCTGCCCCAACCAATAGAAATGACTATTTGGTTATTTGGTTCACCCTGTATTTCAGAGATATTGCACATATCAAAGTCTGGCAAGGACGTCTATCCCTCTTGCAACAATTATAATATGGGGTTTTCCAATCATTACTGCAAACATTGGGTCGATATATATAGGGCTATCATCAGTTTTTGCTTTAAAGTCTCAATCTAAGATGAAATTGAACCTCTGAGAAAGGAAGCTATAACTGCTCCTAAGAACCTCAAGTGCGGATAATAGAGTTCCTATATTAAAACCCTTAACTCTATTACCAATGTCTTTATAGAAATGAATAAGAAAGAAATTGAGGTGCCTAGCGCATATGACCCAAAAATTGGATTCTGGATGAAAAGAGGTATAGGAATTACCATAACATTTTAGGAAATCTTGAAAACTTTCATAAGACCCCCTAGGTCAACCAGAAGGGGAGGGCCTCGGGTTGGAACAAAATAACAATAATGCCCTCCCAAGGTTATTTCACCCAAAGCCCATGTCAGTTGTAGCATAATATTGTTAAATCGATTGACGTAGGTCAGCCAACCCTCCTCATCCAAATTAGTTGCAATACCAGATATATTAACTAATAATATGTTTGCCCAGTAGCTTATGATCCCCCTTATCATGTTTGGTCAGAAGGGAGTCACTTCTTGGGACCGAGCAGGGAGCTATCCTTTCAACCTCTAATACTGGTTGCTCTCATGAATTTAATGTCAAGCAAGCTGTTTCAGATCAAACAAAGACTGGAAGTGATTTTAAACTAATGATAAAGTTGGTAGGGCTGCAGATGGCTATAAAAAAGCCTAGCTGTAGCATCCTAGCACAGTCAGTTTGGGTTGGACTAGAGAAGTCTTATAGTAACAGATGTCTGCCCAACACTGGCTGTTTAAAGATCATAACTATGCAATATCTCTTACTTGTTTTGCAGAGGGAACAACTCATACAACCCTCCTCACAAAAATTATGATATTACAATGTGCAATGTTAAATGCTATGTGCAGAAAGAGCCAGTGACACCTTATTCTTCAATTGGATGGTGGCTTCAGTGGCCCTTGATGGCAGTAGGGGAACGTTGGCCAAAATGGCTACATATGGATAGACCTTTGGTGATAAATCGAATCAGAAAGATGATTTTTAAGAACAGGACCTTCTAAAGGCCCAAGGAGATGGAGACCTTATTAAAAAGTTGTCTATTCTCAAGTATAAAAAACCCTTTGAGTTATTACTTCTGATACATTATCTCTCGTGAGATTGTGAGGTGCTAAGGACATACGTTGAGGTTGAACTAGAGGTATCAGGAACTGGATTTATTTCAGGATTTAGAGAATGATTGGGGACAGGATCCCAGCATATGGGTAAAGAAGCAGAGGACCCTGGTCTAAGCATTTTCGACAATTTCAACCACAAAACAATACACAAAAAACAGAAACAAGCATTCATCAAACAAATACTAAAATTATTAAACATTTTATTTAGTTCACAAACAAATAGAATTTTAATATGAAGGTTGGAACTTTTCTAAATTCAATTGAGGCCACTCATTGTTCATACTATATTCTGTTTGACATTCTAATATAAATTTTAGCCTCCAATTTCAAGTTTCTTTACATTTACCGAACGTTTTAAAATGTTCAATCATACAGTTTGCTTCTTTTATTATATACAGTTTATTAATCTCTTATTATCATCATTTAATGTTCTAAATACTCGTGGACCCCCTGAGTAGGCTTTATGGACCCCCAGTGGTCCCCGTACCACAGGTTCAAACCATTGCTCTAAGGTACAGAACCCCACTGTTAGTTAATTTATTTCTTCAAAATCCTCTTTTTCTCCTCTGGTCTACAAGTACAGATAATTGGGCTGATGAGGATTCCAAAACTACTGCCTTACCTTGTTCATTAATGCCCAAATATGTGTTTCCCTAAATCTGGGAACCACATGCCATGTCCCTAGATGGGCCTAGATTTACACTTAATGAATAACTTGGGTCAATGGATAGTTGTTTTTTGGCCAAAGCAATCTCCTTTGATACAACTCCTATAGTCCTTTCTACAAACTAGTCTAAGTTTCTACTTCTGGGCTAGAGTTTGGTTTAATGTTGTAGCCCATTTTAAGCTTCCCAATATTGGCCAAAGGAGGGGAACAAATGAAAGAAATGTGGCGAAGATGCCCATGCACTGGCTCAACCCAATTCCTACAGACTTAGGCAAACACTTTCCATGTGCATGTAAACCCTGAGGCAAATAAAAGACTACCAATGTAGGGTTAGATACACTTGCATTACAATTCAGCCAAATTGTGGCCTCCGATGATACAGTCAAAAGATAAGGTACAGTGCCTGAGTTCTACATAGAGACCAAGAGGGGGGATTCAGCCTAGTCTCTTCCTGACAATGACGGGCGAAGATGGGCCCACCTTTAGGCCGGGCAGCACCAGGGCGTGACTCGCATGCCCTCCAAGCAGTGGGATGGTCAATGGTGGTACATAGCACTTGAGGGTCTGCCTTCTCTTCCCTTCATGATGTGAGTACCAAAATGCGCAGTGCAGACTGGGGCTTGGAGTGAACGCAAGGTCTAGTGCGTCCCACGCAGCAGGATGGTCAGTGGCGCTATATAGAGGGCCTGCTTCCTCCATCCTTTGTGATGTCGGTGCCTCCGGTGCAGTGCAGTCTGTCGTTTGGAGTCCCCACAAGATCTGGTGCGTGCTTCTTACTCCAAGATGAAAAACATCCAGATCTCAAGACACTAGACTCTAGGATTGAGCTATGCCTCCAGTCATGGGCTGTATTGTTCTAACCAATTTTAATTAAACAAATGCTGGAACACCAATTTGGCCAAAATTGTTTCAGAAAGGTTTCACAAGCTTGTTTTATCAGCAAAGCTTATTCATAATTCTCATTTTGGTCAGTGTTCAATGTTCACTTTGACATCCTGCATGGACCGTAACATGATGTAAAAGTTGAAAGAGCACATCACAACCTAGTAGCGACAAGCAGAGAGGGGTATGTGAATCACTGTTTGGTAGAGCTTCTCTTTTTGATTGCTGAGATGATTGTCTCAGGGTGTTTATTTGATCTCACATGCATATCATTCTTTCATAGATTTAGATATGCAGGCCCACCTGTCTACAGCGTTCTGTTTTACATTGCATAAAATATGAGGTCCATATATGGCTGACTTATATAAATTGTTTAGGTGTGCGCACATTTCTTTCTTTCACCACCAAATGGTGCAGGTTTAGTGTTTTGCTTCATTTTTCCACCATATAATGAATGTCACATAATCTGCTAGATCTATTTACCAAGGGCATAGTTCCAAACCATTACCACTTTATGGATCATATCGCTAAAAATTAAGAAGTTCTCTGCCACAGTTTTGGGCTGACTGGTGTCTTAAGTAATTAAAGAGTGGGAGCAAAGCTATTTTGCCACCTCAGAGAGTAGTAGAGAGTTGCTTGTAAGAGGAACTTTCAAGTCATGTGCCACTTTTGGTTGGAAATATGGCAGCATTTGTTGTCATATCTGAAGTAAACAACAGAACAATACAAAGAACATTCACAAAGTAGCATAACAGCACAATTGAACAAAACAGACCACAACACAAAAAACACAGTACAACACAACAAAATCACATTGGCATAATGGAGCACAAAAGAACTGCAGCACAAAAAAACAACAGAGCAAACCACCACAACAAAGTACCAGATAACAAATGTATACAAACTTTCTTGTCACACATTGCCACCTTCAGAATCCTGTTTTCTTAATACTCTAATACAAGGTGTTTTGAGCAAGCACTGCTTTAAGTTACCACCAAAGTCAAAAAATAGCTTTTGTGTAAAAAGTTTTCTGACCCAACCATAAGTAAGTAATTTGGGAAAAAATCATACTTCATAATAAAAATCTTTGTAAGGCACTGCGACTCCTGTGACAAATTGAAAAAGAAAACCCGTACAATTCGTATTGAGATACCTCTTTTTTTCACAGTATTATTGGTAAGAGATGCACTTTATTTATTAAGCCCCTTCACATATTCAAAAATAGTCCTCAGTCAGAGTGTGGAAGAACAGTACCTAAGGTTGACACAGAGCCTTAGAAACACCATCTTGTGATTTATAATTATACAAAAAATGGTGTATTGAATTTTCAGCCTCTGAATATGTTTTATTGGTCAGGCAGAAAGTGCAGTTTGAGGCTGATTTGCATAATTGAACCAAGAATATATTAACATATGCATATTTTAAAGTGAATGACTGTATACCCTGAATCAGTTGCATGCATTTGTCATTGGTGCAAAAGGTTGCAGATTTATTTTTGAGAAATTTGCAGGCGCACACACTCAAACATCTGTTGGATATTGCAGAGGTTTCGAGTTGATGAGATAGCAACATATTTTACAGATCAAAATAAACAAATTAAAAAAAGAAATCAATTATGGATGTATTTTTATACTGCATATTCATCTCTGCAGTCAGTATTCGAAAAGATAACATTTTAGCTTGAAAACTTGCTTAGGTGTGGATTTTCCACATTGAGTTATCACTTCTCATGTGAGCAATATTGGTCAACACAGCAAGAATGCAGCCCTGTCTGATTCCGCGGTTGGACCTAAAAAAAAGTGTACACACCCCATTCTGACCGGCAAGTGGGCCCCTTTTTTTAGGTCCAACCGCAGAGCCAGACAGGGCTTCATTTTCATTCTCGACCCTTCTTGTTTCTTTTTTACATTAATTCCTTAAGGCCTTATCATGAGTTTGGCAGTCCATCAACAGCCATACCCGCGGTCGCGGTCCGACCACTGCAAGCTCAGTGGTCTGCCCGCCATATTACGAGATGGGCGGATTGCTATTGCAAAGACTGTGGCTCGACCGCCAACACAGCAAGCACACCACAGACCGCCGGAGTTACGGTTGGGGAAAAGCAGCTGCCATAGGGTGGTACAGAGGATTCCACCACCGTCCATATTACAAGTTGACTTCCAGACAAACCAACTGCGGAGGTGGGACCACCAGCTTCAAGTCAGCAGAAATTAAGGATTCGGGGAGCATAATCACCCCTTTCCTGTTCTACCTGTCAGAGTTAAATGTGGATCTTTTTCTCTAAGTCCCCCCTTCGCAGTAGAATCTTCACTAAAAAGAATACTGCCCTGTTTGTGGCAATCAACAGGTAAGTCTTTTTTATACCATATACCTATTGCCTGGACTGGCCACATATGGGCCAGACTCCGGCAATGGGTAGGTGGTATTTTTCCATATGTATCATGCATTTGTGTCGAAATGTACACACAGGCATCAATAGATATGGAAAACCATTGCCCACAGCCACACTGCGGGCCCAGCGGTCGTAATTTAGTGGTCTGAAGGCTACCAGCGCTGCGGTCTTCTAGCGGCTGCGGTGTTCAGGTGGTTGGACTACCAAACTCCTAATCAGGACCTTAGACTCTTTTTTAGTATCAAAGGGGAAGGATTTACTAAAAGTAGGCAATCGCCCGGTACCTGTCTTACTGTATACAGACAACGCACTTCTTTTAGCCCACACCACAAATGGTCTGCAAGTTCTGCTTGACTTTTTTAAAGAATTTATGGAAAGCCTTAGCTTGATGGTCAATCAGCAGAAATCGTTAATCATGAACTGTGGCCCAAGAAACACCTGTACAAGAAAATAATCTCTAGGAATGACCACAAGTACGAAGGTACAGAACTTTATTAATTTAGGAGTAATGTTGGACGTTAACTTAAGATGGGGGAAACTTTTAACACAAAGGGCCTCTAAATTTGTTGGAGCAGCTGATGCAATTTTTAATTTTGCTGGGAAATGTAACCATAAACCCATAAAAGAATTAATAATGCTATACAAATGTAGGTGTCTCTCAATGAGCACATTTGGTGCTGGAGTATTGGGTTACATTAAACCAAGAAGCCTTTAAAAAAATCAAAAATAAATGTTTAACCAGGCTATTAGCACCACCATGTAGTACTGCTAGTTTCATCACCTACTCAGAAACAGGCCTTGCTTATTTGGAAGACCTGATTAATATTTCATTTTCATTGTTATGGGTAAAGATCTGGCTCTCTCTCTGACAAAAAGTTCTCATCTAGTGATAGAGGACGGTTTAAATCATGACCATGTAGATTCCATTCCCTGACTGGCCTATGGCCTATGTCAAGAAAACTTTCTAGAACTTGGAACCCCAAATTTCTTTCTTTGTCCCAGTGAAATAGATAATAACTCCAAGAAAACAGTCAAAGATCTATTTCATGAACATAGCAGTACCACCAGAAACTCTAGTGTGTTAAAAATGGAATCAACCCTTCGTCACTTGGCGATAACCATTACAGATGGGATTAAGCCCTTCCAGCTGTGGACAGCCAATCATGAATGGAGATTTTATTTAACCCGTGTTAGATTGGGCACTGTGCACTATTTGGTGGCCTTTTCACATGTGGTACTTGGTTTCCTTTTTTGCCAAGTTGTCCCTGTAATAAATTCTCTCCTCAATCCCTTATTCATTTTATTATTTTTGTACTTTTTACACAATACCGGGGACAACAAATGTTATGCACCCTAAAACATGACCACGGTCCAACAACATGTTTGGCAAGCCTGCACGTCCTACAGCTTTTAGATACGCAGCTTACTTGCTTTGCTGTAATAAGTTATAATAGTGAGGCACTCAGAATTAACAAAAAAATGGTTATTTAAACCTAGTCTGTATAGTGGTATTTGCTTAGACTAACCATTGTGGTGCTGCTAAATTTTCTGCTCGATGTGTGTATTCTCTGTATTAATTGTGTACCTTAGCCATCTTACATATTGAAATGTTTTTAACTTGTATTGAGTTTTATTTATTTGTTTTTAACTCCAAACTGATGTTTTATGTGACAACCTTTTATAGCACTTTGCCGAAAAAAGGTTTTGATGATGTTGATGGTCTACACAACTAAAGAAATAGGGTTTTTCTTTTCTTTACATACTCCTACTCCCTCCAAACACCCATGCCACATTGGTGGGCAAACCCCTACTACACATACCCTTCAAATCTGTACCAAACCCTTTCCAGGTAGGCAATCTCTCATGCACAATCAATGATATATGAATAGCCAAGCCCCCACAAGACACAGCCTACGCCTTGTACAGAAGTCTTAATTGAAAGCCTGCTCACACCAGACACCCAAGCCCACTTAGGTGGCCAAGTCCCTACTATGCACATCCTATGCCTTCTTCAAAAGTCCTCGTGGACAGCCCACCCCCTCCACACACCTATGCCCAATTAGGAGGGCAAGCCCAGACTATGCACACCCTTCTCCTTGTACAGCAGTCTGACGAAGAGGTCACTCTCTCCAGGCACCAATGCCTCATTATGTGGACAAGCCCCTACAGTACACACCCTTCTCCCTATACCAGACCCTTTATGGATAGGCGATCACTCGTGCACAATCAATGAGATGCAGGTGGTCAAGTCTCTCCAACTTACAGTCCACACTTTCTACAGACGTTTTCATGTACAACCCACTCCTTCCAATCGTTCATAAAGAATTCCTAGGCAACTACTTGGTCATAAGCTATTGCGAACCATCAACCTACAATGATAGCACTGGACTCAATGTACCACTATTGACTACTGTTAATTTACAAAAAGTCAATTTTATTATTACAAAACTGTGATTAAAATGGCTACTAGTGCTATTTTGTAGGTTGATGGTCTGCAATAGCCTATGACCACGTAGTTGCCTAGGAATTCTTTATGAACTATTGCATTTTCCCTGTCCTAGGAACATTTATTAGTAACAGGGGGTCCTTATATTTACATTATGTCAACCCACTCCTTCTAGACACCCATGCTTCTTGAGGTGGCCAATGCCCTACTATACACAGCCTTCAACATGCACACAATTGTTCTATAGCTGCAAAGAAATAGGACAGCTGGCTGTGCTGTGTCAATGTTCTGGCACACTTTATGCTGGCTTATGCTGTGGTGCATGAGTGTCTGTGTAGTGGTTAGGATAGTTTTTGTGCAAGACTACCTTCTTGTACCTAAACTATCCTTTAATGCTATTTCCTCTATGTTTTAGTACTATAGAAAGTAGCACACATGCAAAGATGAAAAACGAAGAGAAATAAATATATTTCTTGTCAATATACCAGTCTCAGGGAGGTGCAGGATTTTGGCAGAAGTCCATGTTTACAAGTTACTGTAGAAATAGATTTGCATCAAAATCCTTGGGTGGATGCATGAGAATCCATAGAACGTGCCCATGTTATGAAGTAATGCAAAGTATTACATTGTATTGCATTGATTTACTATTAGTTACAAACAAACAGAAAAAGTCATTTCTGTTAGTTCATAAATAGAAATAGAAATTTAGTTTTGGGTCAGCTTTAAAAATGTAACACAAACCTGATGTAAAATCTTTGTAATTGGAATATACATGTATAGTTATGTGTTTTTTTTAAACTTTTAACTGTAGACTTACCTTTATTACTAAGAATAGACTGCTATAGCAGACTACTATGATATACCAACTTAGAGACATACACATGATGAACAAAATCAAAATATTCTATTTCTATCCCAAAATAGGTGGTTCTGAAAAAAATGTCTTTGTTTTTGCTCATCTTTGAAAGGGAATTGAACAACAACCAGAAGAAGGGCATCAGAGCTTAAATTTGAAAAAAGCTACTTTCTGGCATACTGGTGCTCAACAATTAACTTGTTGCGGGCAAATGTATCAAATGTAAACTGCTCCCCAGCTATTACTACTGTATTGCAGTTAGCGCAATACATGACTATACTTCTATGCAGGAATGGTGTCAGATCCCTGCTGCAAGATCACCAGTGGGACTGTGTCCTAAAGAACAATAGTGTATGCCGAAGAAGTTGATGTAACTGTATCACTGCTGCATCACATTCCCACCCTGCTCTAACCAAGGGCTTGGGGTGGATGCTGGGCCTGTGCTTTTAAATGTCACTGTTTGCATGCAAATATTTTTTCCTGGTTCCTCTTGAAAATTCTTTTTCACTTTACTACTTTTGCATTAACCAGTTTCTCCGCCGGAAGGAATTGAAAAACATGTGCACATAATTGACTCTTTCGTGGGTGGTAGTGTATACTCCTCCTCCTTCCAAACATCTGTCTCCTCCCCTGATGCCACGGTGTCCAATTCCTTCTGGAAAAGCACTGAAAACAGCCAAGAAAGAAGAGGGCCCATAAAAACTGTCTTCTCAGACAGGAAGGAAGACAGTGATATGAACCAATCAGAGTCTTTCATGGGTGCGTCATAGGTCTCTCAGGCCCACCACATTACTCCCACAATACTTCTGCATGATCACAAACCCTAAGAACAAGGACAATTTTACAGAAAAAGACTCGAGGGATCCTTATTATTTGAGAAATTAGAAAAGCTCTAGACTCAAACTTAAATTAAAATCACTCCTTTATAGTAAACTCATCTCTTTTTTTGAGCAGTTCCTCAATTTTCCTGCTGGACCTGGAACAGGAAGTAAAATCCCCATGAACTCCTGTGGAACCCTCCCATTGGTTGTAGAGTCCAGCGGGAGTACTGCAGGACCTGTGGAGGGATAAAAAAATAAATACAAATAATTACTGTCATTAAGTTGAAAAATTAAGCACACTACTGATAATTATAAAGAACAACTGAAGATAACATTGACATTATATCTAACTGTTGGACCTGGTCCTTTGTGCAGAGTTATTCCCAACTTTTTTCCTTCTTTCTCCTATTTTTCTGACCCTCTTTTCATTGGCTTTAGGACTCTGGGCACTTTACTACTGCCAATCAGTGCTAAAGTGCATGTGCTCTCTCCTTTAAACTTGGTATGATTAGCTTACACCTGTTTGGCATATTTAATTTACTTGTAAGTCCCTTGTACAGTGATATCCCATATTCCCAGGGCCTGTAAATGAAATACTATTAGAGGGCCTGTAGTGCCGCTTGCGCCACCGACGGAAGTAGCCTTTCAAACCTGTCTCAGGCCTACGACTGCAGGTCCTGCGTGCGCAGTTTGCTGCCACAGTGACTTGGAGTTTAAAGTTACTTGCCAAGCCTGAAACTCCCCTTTTACTGCATATAAGTCACCCCTAAGGTAGGCCATAGGTAGCCCTTTTGGCTGGATGCTGTGTAGGTAAAAGTTAGGATATATGCCTTTATTGTGTGGCATGTCCTGGTAGTGATAAACACCCTATTTCGTTTTCACTACAGTGAGTGCTACTCCTCTCAATTCAATTCAATTCTCATAAGTTAGTTTTGGGAATTCCCTTATATATTTGTAAGTGGTAATTTCTGATCTGAAAGGAGTAGCGTTGCCATGTTTGGCATGTTTGGAATAGTGGTGATAAATTCTGCTTATTGGTGTAGGTGGGTTTTTCGTTACTATTGTAGAAATGCCACTTTTAGAAAGTGCAAAGAGAAGCACAAGGAGACCCTAGAGGTCAGACGGGACCAAGGGTAGACATATATTAAGAGCAACAATGGTCCCATACATGTAGGATAGGTAAAGTATCACAATTTACAATCAAAATTGGAATTATACGTGTATTCAAAAATTAGAAACAATTTATTATTAATGAATTAGAGGCACAAATTATACAAAAGGTGAGTGAGCAGACCGTGATTGAGGTAAAAGGAAATCAGCCGATTTCCTTAACACAGGCAAGTGACTTCAAAAGTGACTTTTGAGTGATTAGAAATGTAAATAAAAAAGTCACAATTGATTAGCATCTCATACTCAACAATACGATACAAATTATAGTATAGAGTTAGAGATGTGTGTCGACGACGTTTCGATCCCTATGAGATAGTGGGATCTCATCAGGACAAGGCGATAGAACGAGTGCCTGGGAAGTTTGCAATAAGCACAGTGAAGATGCAAAATCGATGAAGATGCAAAACCGAGGATGAAAGGACGGCCGGCGGCCAGCAGGCAGCTGAGACCTTGTGGCGCTAATTAACGCGATCGGTCAGAGTCCATTTCAAGGGGAGGTGCGGATATCCCGTCCGGGATATTAAAACCGGGAACTCAGTAGGGCAGGAATTGGCGCCTGCGTGAAGGTAGAGGGAGGCGGCACGGAATTATAGGTCGAATCCCGGCCGGGATTGAAATGGAACAGTGTCCACGTGGGGTTGAGATCCGCGCCTCGAGGGGCGCGATGCCTAGTAGCCGGTGAGCCGGACCTCGCGTCCTTACAGCAACAGCGGTGTGTGCGGGTCAATTGGGAGGTACGTGGCCTTTCATCATCAGTTTTGCATCTTCATCGATTTTGCCTGTGGCAAGGAAATCGGCTGATTTCCTTTTACCTCGTCACGGTCTGCTCACTCACCTTTTTGTATAATTTGTGCCTCTAATTCATTAATAATAAATTTTCTAATTTTGGAATACACGTAAAATTCCAATTTTTGATTGTAAAAATTGTGATACTTTACCTATCCTACATGTTGCTCTTAATACTTTTAGAAAGTGGGCATTTCTATGTGGTTATGACTCTTTGTGCTTTGCAGCCTGACTCCAAACCATGTCTAGAGCAGTGTGACAGCTAGGCTTTGTGCATACCTTCCAGACAGCCATCACAAAAGGTGGTTGGGGTGTAACAGGGTTACATCTGCATAGTAAATGGTATTCCTGGGCTGGGAGAGAGGGAGGCAGGGCGCACTTACATTTGTATAGGCTTTGTCCTGAACTCACACAAAGGGCTCGTTAACCCCCGACTGTACATCTAGGCCAGAGCTGGTTCGAAATGGGGTGCTGTGCACTTCTAAGTTTCTTTTGAAGTCACCTCCACATCAAACATATTTTGAGTATAAGTACAGGGGCTCTGATCCCATGATATTAGACGCTGCATGGGACTTGTAACCAGACGCTGTTCGCTCTACATACTGCTCCGGAGGATTGCTGTGCTGCTAGGGAAAACACCACTTGGACTTTGCTTTGTTGTGCTGACCTGCTTGCCTGCTGGGCTGTTAGAGAGACTGCCACTTTGCTAAGGAAACCTGTGTGCTGGCCTGTTGCCTATCTCCCTGCTGTTGTGCCCCCAGTGCTCTCCAAGGGCATGTTGGCTTGCCCCTGTTTTTGGGGAATCTCAGGACCATCAAAGATTTCCACTACTGGTTGCCGCTGAGGGATCCTACCCCTCATGGAGTTGGCAGCTGTACTACGACTAGGAGCAGTGATCGAACACTCCCTGCGGTTGTGCTAATCAGCAAGGGGCTGACCTCAGGAGAACCGCACCCCTCCTTCCAGAGGGCCCAAGTGCTCAGTGTCTTCTGCCCCCCAGTACGGTGCTACATCTCCACCACAGGCTGCCCCGGCAGTGCACAACAGTAAAGTAAGAGGGAGTAAGAACCGCAGCTGCGCCTCTCAGCGCGGCTATGCAACGTTTTGCCTAGCAACCGAGGCAGGCCTGGAATTCGAGGCCTGTCAGCTTGTCCCGCCTAGAGGGAAGAATGTACACCCAGTCCGACAAGGTTGGGACCGATGAAGCGGACCCGTCTTCCTTCCTGAGGCCATCCCACACACCGTGGGTTGCCCCGGTGTTGGGGATTGCTGCACGTTCAGAGTAGGTTCCACTGCTTCATAGGAGCTGCTGTGGTGCAAAAGGCTGAACCGTGCATATTCTGCCATTCCAGACAGTGGTATGGGATGCCCCATAGAGTCTCGGACACAATACACCGCCAGAGCCGCTTTGGGGACAGCTGCTGCAGGCGGAGAGAAGGAACTACCTGGAATTTGTTGGCAGTGGCACCGCAGGCCGCTGCCGTGGAGGGTCCTGAATGTAGGGCACCCGGAGAGGTCTCCCCGTGGGATCCTGCTCTGGGTGTGTGTCCCCGCTTACACACACACCTCGGGGGATCAGTCAGACACTACCTTTGTTTCAGCAGCTGCACCATGCGTTTGTGGGCAAGTGCCTTAAATTGTGTGGTACACGAATGGGACCCAGTGAGGTCTCCCCACCTAAATTCAGCAGTGTGGGAGCCCCTTCGTGCCTGCTCCTACCTGGGACACTATATTTTGTTCCAAAGAGGGGGTGGTACCTCAACGGAGGCCCTCGCTTTGTTGATTCAGGGAATTGTCTGAGAATACCATAACTGGCATAGGCACTCCAGTGCCCCTGGAACCAACATGGGACCTCTAATTACCATATAACATATAATAGGAGCACAGGTGTCCCTTGCCCTGTAGTGTCATATTGATTTATGCATTTCATCCATTGTCTGCTGCATTTTATGCCCTCAGTGTTCATGGTGGTATGTCATTGCATTGTCAGGATAACGAGTATTATATGATGTGACTGCATAATATGCACAGTAATGGTGTTTTGCTGATATGTGCAACAGAGGAACCTTTCTTTTATTGCACTTATTTTGATGCTTGACAATTGCCTACTTGGCAAAATACCTTTTGGTTCATGTTGTTTTGGTCTATGTGTTATGTCCAATATACAATATATTTTTAGATAACATTGTGTGGAGTATTTTTTGTGGTGTATTCATTGTGCTGCTGGTGTGAGTGTGTTGCACAAACGCTTTACACATTGCCTCTGGGATAAGCCTGCCTGCTCTTGCCAAGCTACCAAGGGGGTAGGCACCGGTTATCTCTGGTATGTAACTTACTGGCCCTGACTAGAGAGGTGAGTTCTGCGGCTCTGCCTGGCTTAGGTGCATAACGTAGCCAACCAGAAACCATATTTCTTACACTAACTGTCCTAATAGCATTTTACTTTATACTAAAACACTGAAATAAACAGAAAAAATAAAGGTTAAAGTGGCATTATTGTTAGGTATGGTTAAACAATCTCCCTTTTAATTTAAAGAAACACTGAAAATCATTGAACTACCAAAGGTTAAAGTAATGTGATAGTTTGGTATACACATTTGTCACCTAATGGGCTTAGGTATCTTGAGCGAGTTGCTTCTCCGTGAAGAGCTGTGCTGGTTTCTAGAGAAATAGAACAGCAATAGTTAGCATGCTGAGCTATAACAGTTGAATTTCAGTGCTTTTTTGGGTTTAAGACACCACATTATGACTGTCATCTAACTATAACGTCTCTTCAACCTTTGTGTTTTCAGTGAGGTTCTAGGGTTTGTTTTAACATAAGTGAAAGTCTTTCCTCTTACTATAGCATCACTTTAATCTTTATTTTTTCTGTGAATATATATATATATATATATATATATATATATATATATATATATATATATATATATATATGCAAAAACAGAAGCAGAGAACTCTGGGTAATTCTCAAGTTTAGGTGGAAAGCAGCTCCAGTAAGAGCACTCTCAACACCAGCGACACTCTAAATTTGCTCACCTCAAATGTCTGCTTTTCTATCAAAGTTTTTAAGCATAGGATTAGCGCAGTGCTATCCACGCAGAGATAGAAAGGGACAAAGTCTTTTGCCATTTATACAGCAAAGTCTTTAGGCATAGGATTAGCACAGTGCTATCCCTGCCGAGCTGTAAAATGGCCAAAGCCTTTTACCACTCCAGGCACAGTATTACAGCTTTGGATTGGTAAAATACCATCCAAGCCAACCTGAAATGAAAATATATAAAACGTCCACTCCTGCTCCAACGTTCTTCAGGTACCGACAACTCCAGGGGTTTAATTAATCAGTAGATTTTATTATACTCTTTTTATCAAAAATGGCTTTACGTGTTTCGGCAGTCACAGCTGCCTCGTAAAAGACATTCTTTAAGAGTTCATTATTTAAATATGCCTCATCCAATGCCTACTACTTCCTTAGCATGGAAATGGAAAACATACTACTTTTGCTATATATTTCTCTAAAAATGTTTTTCCTTCTTACTTTCTTTATTTTTTTAAATAATATTATTGTATTTTTTTTAAATATAAAGTGCAAGTGCTGTAAACATTTTTTAAACTGCATCACCTTATATTGTTGTTGTAAGACAAATACTTTTTCTTACAACAACATTCGTGCAAAAGATCAGACAAAACATATGTTATATACTTGAACCCAATTTAAATCATTCAAAGGGAATTGATTCTATTCTTTGATAGTACAATGCTAGTGCTTATTCATATTAATTCCTATAAAATTCTTAAAATATATCCAGATCATCTGTACTAATCTACACATTACCCATACATCAGAATTCATTTTTCATAAGATCCTTAATGGAGCCTAACAAATGATGCCAACAAGAACCTAATAATACTTGTTTATTTGTTAAGATGTTAGTCTTTTAAAATGTATGGGATTAAAAAATTGTATAAAAGAAAAGAATCAAGAATAGTCAAACCTCACTAGATTTTTCTCTCCCTATTTTTACTTCACCCATTTGTGCTAATTAAAGTGCTGAATGTGCATCTAAATATTCACCTATATATATAAAAAAAGATTTTTCCTCATGTCTCATAATCAAACTTGGTGTCCTGTCAACAGGGCTCCAAGCGTGTATTCATTTAGAATCAGTCTTCAAATATGTATGTATAATACATCAGAATTTAAGCCTGAGGTGATTTTAGAATTTAAAATGATGATATACCTTGATTCAAGCTGTCTTAACTTTAGCTCTCTGTTACCCCTCCTATTTTTCGGTACAGAATCGATGACAAAATACTGCAAATCTTCACATCTTCCATTATGATACCCATGCATATGGCGTGCTACCAGATAACTTTGATCCTCATTTCTGATTGCCCTTAAATGCTGGAGTATTCTTACGTGTACCATGTGTATGGTACTTCCTACATATAATTTAGGGCAAGGGCATTGCAGCACATATCCCAAGAAATCACTATGGCATGTGTAGGAGCTACGTATTTTCAATGGAGTTCTTAATAGTGGTGACATTATTTCTTTTTTATTCACTGCATGCTTGCATGCTTTACATTTTTGGCACTTCCAAAATGCTGGAATGCCTTTTAACCAACTGTCTACTTCTCGTACTTCTGGGCTGTTGACTACCAACTCTTGGTGCATCGACTTTGCCGGTTTGAATGTGAATAGCGGTTTATTCATAACATCACATCCAATTACAGGGTCACTCCTGACCAAATGACAATGTCTGGTTAGAATTTGTCTCACTTTCTGATGGTAGATATTATATCCTGTTATCATTCTGGGCTGGCTCCTATGCCACTTTGCCTTTTTCTTTTTTTTCACTCACATCAAACAATAAAGACTCTCTAGGCACTCGTCTTGCCTTATCTTTTGCTTGTTTTAAAACTAGTCTGTTATAGCCTCTTTCTGTAAACTTTTTTCTAATTCTTTTTGTGCTTCACATAGAGTGCCGGCCTCACTCGAGTTTCTTTTCATTCGGAGATGTTCCGCTTAGGGAATGCTTTGTTTTAATTTTGCTGGATGAAAGCTTTTTAAATGCAAAATTGTATTTCCTGCCATGGGCCTCTTATAGGTTTTGGTGTGTAGCTTTTCATCTTTTACAAACACTACCAGATCGAGGAAGCAAATTTCTGTTTGACTAATATTAGAAGTAAAGTTTAAGTTTAGGCAATTGTTGTTAAGTTTCATGTCAAAAGTTTGAGCAGATTCAGGAGTGCCTCTCCACAACACAAACAAATCATCAATGAAGCGTGTCCATAGGACCACATTCTCACTCCATTCTTTCAAAAAGTTTTTTTCTGAACATCTGCTCGTCCCACCATGCCATATGTAAATTGTCATAACTTGGGGCAAAGCAGGTGCCCATTGAGGTGCCTCTAATCTGCTTATACATATCTTTTCCATATAAGAAGAAATTGTTCTCCAAGCACCATTTCGCCATTTCTAAAAGCATACTTGTGTGTTGATGAAGCTTATTGGGCTAGAACCCAGAAAGTGTGACATGGCTTTAAGGCCATCCTCATGTGCAATACTTGTATAAAGTGACATCACATCTAGTGTCATTACTATGTAATCTTCTTCCCATGCTATATCATAGATTCTTTTTAAAAAATCCCTTGTGTCCTGTAAATATGACGGTGTAGTTTGGACAAATTCCTGCAAAAATGATCTACATAACAGGACGTCATTTCAAATAAACTGCCAATCGCAGATATGATGGCCTTATATATAAAACCCAGTGTTAAGATTGTTATATGGGTAGTTATAGTCAGGTCAGCGGTGTTCCAGGGGAAAAGTGTTTTTTGTGTTGCTAATAACTTTGGCCTCCATAGAGGAACTCCACGAACCTTTCCAACAAGATGCTACTTTTTGACTAGTTTGTGCATGGAAAGATTTGGGGTGATCCATCAAGCAGAGGCTGAGAAAAATGCAATATTCCCATAGAATTCTTTAAGAAACTCTACAGCAAAAACTGCTAACGGAATTACACCAAATTTAGCTGGAAGCTGGATCTTGGTGCGCAGATTGTGCTTTTGTGATCTGGTGCAAACCTGTTTAGTGTTTTGTTTTCAGTAGTTTTGAGAACTTAAGGTTTAAAAATAATTATATATCTGGATGGTTGGGTCCGCAAGAGGCTCAAGAAAGTCTCACTGGAGCGGCAATTTAAAATTAGAACACTCTGATTGGCCCAGGGAGATTTTTTCCCTTAGGTGTCGACTCCCATGAGAGGGAGCACTCATGAGAAAAACATTGCTGGCAGCCATTACAGGACTCAGGGACTTAGGTCCCTTTACTGAAGTTAAAAAACATAACATAAGTGGGCAAGGTAGGGATCTCCTGCTCCCTAAGTCCCAAGAGGGGACCCAGAGGGACCCCTCAAGGCCCAAAAAATGCAAAACAAATCTGCAGTTGTTGCTGCGCTCCCACAGGCTGCATTTCATAAGGGGAAGGGGGCATGCAGCCCCCTCCTGAGGCATTATAGGCCCCCAGGAGCCAACCCCTAGTGCCAAAATGTGTACAAAATGGGAGGGTGGGCCTTCAAAGGCCCCAGGGAGCCCACCCCTGGGATGATTTTTTTCGGTAAAAGGGTGGGAGCTGTGGATTCCCTCTCCTGACCCTTTATAGGCCCTGTCAAACCCACCCCCAGGGCCAAAACATACAAAAATGGGGATTGAGCCACACAACCCCCCACTCTCCGAACCTTTAAAAGGCCCTGGGGACCTCATTCCTACTTTTAACAAAAAAGGAGGGGGCTGTGCGCTGTCCCTCCCTGAGCCATTATTGGCCCCGGGAACCTCATCACCGGGGCAGGCACACTTACTGTGTCCCGGGGGCCCCCGGGACACAGCAGTTTCCCTGCCTGCACCAGTGTGGGCAGGGAAACTTGTATTTTCCCCTGCCTGGTGTGATCTGTTGCCTCCTCTGATACTCTTCATTAGGACATCAATGCCAAAATAAATCATCCGTTCACTTGCTTTGATGATGCTTTTTGAAATGTCGTGCCACAGAACAAGTTTGCTTCTTGTTTGTTATAACTCATTTGTGCTCCATCATATGTTTCCTGACATGATGTATTATACTTCCTACATATAAAAGTTTGCAGAGGATTTCTAGCACATGCGCTACGTATTCCATTTTGCGCAGTATAAAATGTAATTTTGAATTAATGATCTTATGAAAATATAAAGAAGCATGAGACTATTGAACAAAAAGCAAAATAAGCAAATATAGGCAATTGAGACATTGAAGAAAGATTATAACATGATAAAGGAGGCAATATTGTAGAGATGAGTAAGTATACGTATGCTGAAGAGTCAACCTCTTAACTAGGCAATAAAACATGGTAAAAACAATATAATAGGTGTTTTTGAGAATAAACTAATGATAGGTGCCTTCTAAGTCATTCCTCAGAAAGTGGGATATTCAGGCAAGGAAAATATGCAGCAAAGCAACTGATGGAATGAAAAAACTAACTGCTCTTAACTGCTCACCACGCATTATAGATTCCAAGAGATCTCTGGAAATAACACTTGACAAGAACCTGAACATGCAGGAGCACATCAGTACTGCAACCAAAGGAGCAAACTACCAAATGAATATCAAAAGGAAAGTAAAACCATTCTTCCACCACCATGACTACAAGGCTGTGGTTCAAGCCCTAGTTATTCCCAGGCTGGACTATGGAAGTGCAACCATGTATGGCCTTTCTAGATCCAAGTTGGCTCCTCTAAGGACCTCTTTTACCTCTGCTGCAAGGCTCATAACAGTTCCAAAATGAAACAAACACATCAGTCCAGATCTAAAATCCCTAAACTAGCTTCCATTTGACGCAATGATATAGTTAAAAATTGCCTTCATGACCCATAAAGCCTTACACTACAATACCCCAAGGTACTTGGCACAACAACTAGAGTTATCTAGTAGATGCAGATACTCTAGAAGCTCCAGCACCTTGTTGCTGAAACCACAGAAATTCCATAAAAAGAAAACTTGAACCAGAGTCTTCTCTGGTATTGCCCCAAGAACTGCCTAACACCTGAAATCAGATTGACTCCTCAACTACATCCTTCAAAAAAGAAGCAAAATAACACTTATGAACACATTTTTAGGTCACCCAGAATTATTATTTAAATGTTGGATCTTGTCTATTGTCTTGTTGGCTTTGTCCTATGGAGGTATCCTCCCTCAATTTGTGAACCTTCACATTCTGTGCCTCTCTTGATCATGTTGTTGTTTGCTTTCCTATTTCTTCCTACCCATCATCTATAAAGCACTCTGATACCCTAACTGCTATATAAAACTTTATAAAAAAATAAATAGAGTGCATGTTATTTTAAATCTTAACAATGTCATAATGGTGCAAAATATAGTTGTTCCATGATGCCACATCATAAAAATGATCTTGAGCAAAACAAATTATGTCCTCTATGATGGAAGTCCATGGTCGGTTAGTGTATTCAGCACATTCCTATTATAGGCAACATAATAATGTAGTTCAGAACGCAAGTTCTTTGACAAGTGTGCATGTCAGACAGATTTCTCAACAGACAATGTACAATGGAAAGCTTTAGAATTGTGAGACAGACCCAAGTCTTCAATTCTAAATAAAGGAATTTGCTGAGTTATAGTTAACATACTACAGGAGTGAGATAGTTATGTTATGTATATATTGGGATTACTATGCAAGGTTATTGTTTCATGAGACTTCTATTACATAATAAATAATATTCATATTTTCAGAAAGGATGTGCAGACACCAAAGACTCCATGATTTTATGGCTTTGCTGAACCGCTTGATATCTGACCATAGTTCAACAATATTGAAGTCCTCTATTAAGTGTCAGCCAAACCAAGGAATGAAAATAAAACTATCTGGATGTTCCATATGTTATTACATGTATTGGCTCTAGAGTAACTTTCTTATTTTTTCTGTCGTATACCTCATAACAAGACATTTAATGCCAACTACCTAAAAGTCATATTCTATGCATGATATAAGGAGGGTTTCCATACCATACTTTAAAGGCACCTTACTTTAGAATATTATTTTTTCAATTTCACCAAAGGGTTGAATTCAGAACCCTCCTGACAAATATGAAGGCCCATCTATTCCAGTAATTACTTTACAGCTCAGGATAACTCTGTCTGATACCCCTGACCCCTTCTTCAACAATTGGTCTGATTCTTCATGCTATGATGCCTGAGCATTTTAGAAACAAAACTAAAATTAAACAATTGACAAGATACCCCCTAAAAATAGGATTGTGGAATCACTTTAAGAATTTATGAATATCATCATTATGTATTTCACTTCATTTTTGAGTCTAGAAAATTAAACATCAAGTAGAGCAAATATGTTTTTCTCTATATTGTGCATTCAATCAGGTTAAAATAAGTTGCAGAATATTGAGGCTGATATATTTTATTGTGAAGACAATGCTACCATGAAGCTAATGGTGAAGATTAGCAGAGTATATTTTGAGGTATGTTAATCGAATTACATACTAGAGGTGTTCATTCAAGGTTGTAAGTAGGCCTAAAGCCCAAGGGCCTTATTTGTACTTTTTGGACTGTACCTCTCTTTGCTTTTTCCTTTTCCTCTTTTTCCTTTCCTTCTTTTTAATCGCTCTTATTCCCTTCTCTTTCTTGCTTTTCTTGGAGTCACTCATCACCTTTGAGGTTGGTGGTATGGAATAGTACTTTTGAACACTTGTGAAGGGACTCTGAGGTAGCACATAGAAAAAATCTTATATCACGGTGGCACCTAAATCACAGCGGAGAACACCAGCAATGCCTCTGCACCAAAGGATGTAATGATAATTTTTAATCATCACCCTCTAACTTCGTTTTTTTGGGCAGTTCCCAATAACAGTGTGTAATCAATCCAACCCTTTTCATTTATTCACAGAAAACCCCAGTCCACTCACCTATAAGTTCCCTACTACGAGTGGTCCTGATGAAGGTGGTAGTAACATGCTTCCGCCGAAACGTACGTTGACCAGTTTTGGGAGACTTCGCAAAGACAACACAATAGTGGGATACTAAGTTATTGAGTGAGCGCACTAGGTCATCTACAGTGTATGTCATATTGTTGGATAGAAGTTTCCCTAGGATTATTATTGGAGTGTGAGTGTGTAGCCTGTGAGAGAGAGTTCTGGTTGGTGAGATTGAATGTTTGATGGTGTGTTTTGGGGTCAGTTGCATGAATGATTCAAAGGTTTCTCATGTCTTTCCATGTATTTAATTTGTAAATAATATGTCTGTGGCAATGTTAATCATGAAATATTTCCTATGAACTCTGATGTATATTTATACATTGATATTTGAAAATGATTGTACATGTTTGTATTGATTGATACTGTGAACAAAAACCACAAAATTGTAAAAGTAAATTGAGAAAATGCCGAACTTATATATAAAGATATTTTTTTTAATAAATACTAATGAATTTTGGAAAATTTGGAATGGAAAGACTTATTGTTGTGGAACAGCCCATGTGATGAGCCCTAGGGAGGCCACCATGAAAAGTATATAGGACTGTACTTCAATTCTGCCATTTCAGTACAACAATATACACTGATTCCCTGGTCAAGTACAGCTCTCCATTTTGAGAAACCTCAGGTAGGCAGGCAGTGTGTATGTGGGCACTGTGTTTAATAAACCACCACTGCAAAGTGCTTTGCTTATCAAATGCAAATTCTCAAAGTGGGAGTTTGTTATTTAAAAAACAAAAAATACATTTAGCCCTGACATGCTAGGAGTTATCTCTCACCATGTTGGGGATTTTTCATGTTGGTGATTAGAAATATATGTCACTAACATCAATCATTCTGGCCTATATGAAGAAGGTAAATACAATCCATAAACAGTGGCTGTCATTTGATCATTTCAGCACTGGAGCTGTTGGTGATCAGGCATGAATAGTAATGAATGGTCTTAAAGTAGTCCTATCATGAGTATCTTAACCATGAATTCACTATCTTCACCAGTGGAGCTAACAGTGCCTGACTGTGGATTTGAATATGACATTAATGTTGACACCGGGGAAGCCAAGATTTAGGTTTGGGACACTGTACTCAGAATTGCATCACAGCGGTAGGAGGTCCTGATCTCTGCAGCCGCACCTATATTGCCCATTCATTTGTTGTCATTCTGAGTCCAATAGCTTTACAGGGCTAGTTGTAGTTATGGGCTTCTTTTAAGTTATGCACTCATGGTGCATCGTACCATTAACTCACTAATATATCAGTAAGACATCCCTTGAGGGGAATGGTTACTATTAATTTTATTGGAAGATATTTGAGCAGACAAGGCGTGCGTTGATACTTGACACTAGTGTTTTTGTCCCACTTCTGCTACTATCTGCTTGGTCTTGGATCCACATGACATCCTCTGTCAAATCCACAGCCTGCCAGCTCCTGTTCTCAGAAGCAGTATGATGTCCAAAGGTAATGTTGAAAATAGATTCTTTGTAGCCATTGGACTTCTTTCTACTGAAAGAAATCTCTGCTATCCGCGCTATCTTACCTACAATGCACAATAAGATGATGGATTTGATGACAGAGGGGAACTCAATAAGCCAGGAGATCTCAACCTTTCATGCCAGAATGGATACGTTGAACAAGAGGTTAGATGAGGAGGAATTTACCTATGAGAAACTCACCGATTGGTGGGGGAGAGTGATAATGAGTACCTTTGGCACATGGTCAATGAACTGGAAGACAGGGCAAGATTCAAGAATTTCTGCATTCACTGTATACCAGAAGATTCTGAGAAAGATGACATGATGGGTTTCCTAATGGGCTTGTGTGAGAAAGTAATCCTTTTTGATCTGATCACCCCCATTTGTTGACTGATACTGGTGGTTACTGACTCTGATTGTGCCCTGAGCTCTTCTAACCAGGCCCAGGTCAAGGGCCAGTGATCTGTTTAAAAGGTGTATGGTAATTAGGTGTAATTACAATTGGTACTGACAACCTACCTGTAAGTCCCTAGTATATGGAAGGGCATGTAGGTTTAGAGGCCCAATTGATTTAATGCACTTAAGTGTTCGCTCCTGTGGTGCCTGCTGGCATTTTAAATGCCAGCCCTGACTTGCAGGCTGCTTTTAAAATAGAAAAGATGTCCGAATTCAATCTTGGAACTAAAAGTACTTCCAACATCCTAAACTACCTTATTTTCACATATAAGTCACCCCTAATGTCTGCCCTAGGAGCCCAAAGGGTAGGGTGTCATGTTAAAATAAGCAGGGACTTTTTAAAAGATGTTTTATAAGCCCTGGTGAGGGACAACCTGCCAATTTATTTTTTTACCCATTGTAGTACATTAGCTCCATAGGCTAACATGGGAAGTTTAATAAAGTCTACCTTTTGACACAAGCTAGTAAAATAATTCTTCAAAGTATGAAATTATTAGTTGCAATAAATCAAGCAACTTGCCAAGATTTAATTTATTATAACTATTATAGGGCTATTCTAAAGTTACCGAATTCAGCTCTGTAGCAGCTTCTCCTAATTGGCCAGCCTTTGACAGGCTGAGCCAAGCTGCCTTGATGAGGTGTGAAGTGGTCTGAACTGAGACAAAGGAGTCATCTGGTGGGAGGAGATCTGCTGCCTGCAGATGCCAGGACAGTAAGTGGGCTGGGAAGCCAAACTGGTCTTCAAACGGAGTAATTAGTGAGGACAGGAACAAGACCCACTCCCACTTCCTGCAACCCAGCCAGAAGGAAGCCCCTGTAATTGAATTTGGGGAGTGGCTGGAAGGGGAGTGTATGATAATGTTAGCCACACCTGTGGGTGGGTTTAGCCAGACATAAAGCTCTAGGAAATATTTTCTCCACTTTGATTTTGTGGGACAGTGCTTTCTGGGACAAGAAATTGGCACACTTCAGGTGAAGTGGTCATCACAGAGGGAAGGCTAGCCCCTTCTTGTCAGCACAGAAACCTGGATAAATATGGGAGAGCTGCCCAGCAACTCAGATCCCTGCCAGGAAACAACAAGAAAAAGAAGGACTGCGCTGCTGAACCCCTGGTCTGCACTCATAACTACTACCCCTGCAGCACACTCTGGACTTCACAAAGAGAACTTCACCTTGCTTTAAACATTTGAGGGGTGGACTCCTTGAAAGCAACAGGTACAAAAGAGCTTCAAGATTTCACCTGCATCAGCTTCACCAAGAAAATCCCAACTGACCTGCGTCCAGTCGACCTTTAATGATTTGTCCAGGTGCATTGTGGGAATTGCTGTTCCACCTCTCTAAAGAGCAACTCAGAGCTTCTGGAACATTGACTGGTAGTGTGGACACTTTAGTACCCCAAAAGAACCTTGTGGAAGAAGATCCAGAAGTTTGGAATCATTTGGAGAATTTTGTGTAAAAAGCTCCATACGTTGACCAACCCGTCAGCGAAAGTCAAGCTATTGACATCGAACCGCAACTCTGCCTGAAATCCAGGTTCGCCTCACTGAAAACTCCGGAGCTGTTCACCATGAACGACAAGAAGCAAGACCTCAAAGAATCACAAAGGAATTGCATGGAAGCAAGCCATGGTCGTCAAACTGCAACCCTGCCTGACGAGGACCCTCACTAGACATTGAGAGAAATAGCTCAAAAACAGTGACTAAGTCAGAAGGTAAAAACTTGACCGAACCCTACCACTCATCGTATCCGACCCACGCTCCATCACGGTCAGCTGAAACCTTGACTTCATCCTGGTGAAGTGCAACCAGATGTCCCAAGTTGGAGCTTTAGGCTTTTAGGCACTAGAAAGCACTTTTTTACAAATAATCTTTAAAAATTCATATCTCCGGTCCCCTATATTGGATTTTTGATGTTTTGGTGTCATTTTCATCATCAAAGTATTCCGTATTTTTATACATTGCTGTTGGAATTTTATTGTGTGTTGTGTCTTACTTATTTACTGTTATTTTTTTGTTTTACATGCGTTACACACCTATCTTCTAAGTTAAGCCTAGCTGCTCATGAGCCAAGCTACCAAGGGCTGAGTAAGGATTAATTTATTGAGACTTTACTAGACCTCATTTGTGATTGTGGTGTTGTTACTAGCTGTAGGTACCTACCTGCACCAACTAAAAAACCACCGTCCAACAGCTTGCTTCCCCGACTCCTTGGAGTACCCATTGCATTAGGTTACATGGTAAGTCATGAAACGAGAAGCCACACACAATTATCGCATGTGCTTTACATCATCAACACACCATGGACATCTCAAGGCAGTGAAAAGCACCAAGAATCCACGCATCTATGGAGATCATTCATTTGTCTTTTGGGCAGATTAGTTAGTAGACAAAAACATTATGCACAAGAAGTTCCTTGCACTCTGACTCATGTTATAACAGTTGGACTTCTAGTACTGACTTCTAGACCCTGCATGTATAATTATAAACTTGAACAACAACAAAAAGGAGTTCCTAGATCTATACCACTTGGAAACTTTTCTTGGTTCCCTGGATGAGTCCGCAATGGACAATGTCACCCTGCAATTTGCCTACCTAAAACAAAGACAATCAAATATTTTAGACTCATCACAAAAACCCTGCAAAACATCAAAGAGTGACCAGAACATCCCGGCACAAATCTGATCCAGCTGGTCAACATCAGAGTGTGGGGGCGCTCAACAGGGACCGTCATAAAACCAGCTAACCAAAGACTTGCCACTGCAACAGACCCTGGATGAGGAATTAGTACTAATGGTGATATGTTCAGTGTGTTGTTTATGCTTTCTTCCTGGCCACCATGGTCCACACAACCATTACTCACTCATACCATTGATGGAATCATTCCACTTTGATATGTTGTTACTAAGTGACTATGACATGATGCAAATTATTGAGGTGTCCTGGTCCTATTGCCAATATTCACTGGTCAGCAGCTGTCTGGGACCTTGTGTTTTTCTTTGCTCCTGGGCCCCTCCACATATATTGTCACACTCCATGTACCCACTTCTGAGATATGGTTGAGAGCCCGATGGCCCTCATTTGATATAGTACATACACAAGGAGGGTGGGGTGGTAGGATGGTGCTGAGCGGTGCACATGTTAGACTCGTGACACTCAGAGACCTCTATCCCCTTTCCCAGTTCAGTGCTAATTGAGTGTTGCTGCCACCTATTTAATTTGCTCAGCTCAGACTAGACTGGTCCACCCCAGGTTTGATTAGATTGGGTTAGAGTAGATTTTTCTCTGCTACTGACTCATTTCACTTTCAGAGGTAGGTTAGTGCCATCTAATACTGCACATCGTTAGGCTCTACCAGTGCTGGAAATGTAGAGTTGAGAATTGTTTCTGATTTTATGATTGTGCCCTGGTCTAGACTCCCACTAGAAAGAGATATGGTCCCAAATGCAATGCACAATACCCCCTCCTTACACTTGACTTTTTTACATGATGTATAAGATGACATGGAGTTGAATACACATACCATATGTGGTTGGCTACATGATTGGCAATTGCCAAGTTATGCATACTCAAACACTGACATCAGTAATCTACACCTATATGCAATGAGTGGCTGACAGAAATGCATCATTTTGTATACTGTGAACAGATGACATATATGCTCAATGATAAACTTGAAATGTTTGAAAGGGTCTGCTGTGACTTTCCTAGAATTGGAAGAGAAAAATAAGTAATGCTGTTGGCCCCCATGGCTTATGTGCCTCAATGTCACCACATCCATGGGCATAAGGATGAATTGGGCACTTGGTATCACTTATGTGTCAATGTTTGTGGATTTGATCTTTGATATATCACCTCTGTATTTAATGTAGTTAATGTACTGAAATTTTTGCCTTGATAGAACTATGGTTATTATGCATTATTGTGTACCATTTGGTGCTATTGGCCCACAGGTGAATTGCAGTTGTTTACTTTTCTTTATGTCTTCTATGCAGCTATATCTATGAATCTTACTATAGAATGGTGAATAGTATGTGAGTCGAGTTTGTGCTGGATAGCCACCTTCGACATGTACTCCATGAGCTGCCTATTTGATTGCACATAGTGGAGTGATGATTTGATTTCAGTTCTGTTTATATTTATGTTTGTATGTTGGATTCACCCTGTTGATGCTGTGCCAGATTATTTTATAACCTACAGTTTAAGCGCCTTCGTAAAATCGGGGCAGGTGTTGTGCTTAAGAAACAGATGAAGAAATGTGTCCCTAAAGATAAGATTCAAAACAGCATTTCAGATAGCAATCAATAGGAATAAGCCTGGATCCAAAGAGGTTCAAGATCAGCAAATTAGAATCCACGAAGGTTTATTTATATATTAAAGTGCAATACAGAAGTTAAAAAAATATATCAAAGTCAATTGAAATGCATAATATTTTAGTAATAAACGTAAAGCTCAAGAATAATTTAAGTTAGATGCAGAATAGACAACATCTGAAAAATAATCTAAGTCCAGTATATGCAGCAAATCAATAGAAAATCAGATAGCTTCCGCAGAGTACAGGAAAGCGACCAAAAGATTATCTGGCTCACCTCCAACAACACATTCTTTTATAACAAAACTCATCATACAAAGCAATGGAAATCGTACAATCATATGGTGAACAAATATATCAACATATCATCAAATCATCATAGAGCATTATAGACTGTCATATAATACCAACATTTCCCTAAATGATTATGGATGAATCTCCTCCTACCTAATGTCAGCGGACATGCTAGCACAAATCGGGCTACATAAACAATAGCAGCCTTATAAATGTATAAGCCTACAGCATACAGAACAGGAAGAGACCTTGGAAAGCAAAAGTGTAACTAAAGAAAACTGAGTCTCTTCAGGAAAAGCATGTCAACGCAAATCCTCAGTGCACATGTTACTGCTTCCAGTGTCAATGAGAAATGAAAATATGGACAATTCTAAATCCAATATGGAGTTGAGACCTAATTGAAGCCACCTTCGGCCTATGCCAGGAAAACAAAGCATTGTCATTTCAAATGCAAAACATTCATGTTTTAAAGCCATTATTAATATTGTTTAAACTAAATAAATAGCCCCAACAACCCCTTGGGGAGTATGCCTTGTCCCTTTCTTTATTTCTTTCCCCACGTATTATTCCACCTTATTTAGTTGTTTTTTAAATAGAGTATGTTGATAACATAAGTACATTCTCTGAGTACCAGTTGACTGTTAGAGAGTTTAGGAGCCTACTGACTGTAAGATGGACCCTCCTGTCACCATCATTAATTTCTTTGCACAATGAGACATCATACATATATGACACGTGCCTTACGCGCCAATCAGTTGCAAAGGCCTATGAAGGAATCATTCCTCACAATAAACCGATGTGTGTCTTGTGCTCCACATTTAATCCAAATTTTAATCCAATTATTTTAATAAAAAAATTGGATTAAAATTTGGATTAAATGTGGAACACAAGACACATATCGGTTTATCGTGAGGAATGATTCCTGCAAAAGTCTGTGCGACTCATTGGCGTGCCAGGCATGTGTCATTTGTATCGTAAATCATATATCTGTGACTTTTGGGGCAGATCATGACATCAGTCTGCACGCCATAACCCAGCTAGAAACTGAATCGAGTATAAGGAGGTGTGCATTCTATCACCTTTTTCACATCATACATATATGGCACTCGCAATAGTTGCAAAAAAATAAGCATAAATAAATAAATAATCCCTAGTCTAAAATAAGGCTTGTCTCATGATACTTTTATATCTACATATTTAGGCTATGTAATGCATTCACATTTGCCATTGTCATTGGCTAGCATGCCTCATCTTGTGCACAAGTTGACTCAATACTCAGGAATGTATCTTAACAGAGACACTGTACTCCCATCTGAAAAAAAACATGAGCACGTTAATTCTACTATGCATATATACAATATTCAATATTGTCCTTCCCTTAGGTGACACAGTGGACATGGGATGACCTCAAGACCAGAATTTGTGACATATTTTGAGATTTAAATAATTGGGCGTTACGAACTATGGGGCATATTAGCAAGACCCACGTTAAAATTATCGCTAGTTTTAGCGGCAGGAAACTGCCGCTAAAACGGCGATAATGGGCTTGCTAATATACGTATGGAATTCCAATAAGCCCAGGTTAGATGTCCTGCACATCTAACCTGGGCTTCTATTGGAATTCTATAACGCATATTAGCAAGTCTATTAACGCCGTTTAGCGGCAGTTTCCTGCCGCTAAAACGGCGATAATTTTAACGTAGGTCTTGCTAATATGCCCCTATATTATGCAAATCCTACAGATACATACAACAGCGACTAAATTAAAACAAATGAAGGGGCATATTAGCAAGATCAGGCGATAAAATTATCGCCGTTTTAGCGGCAGGAAACTGCCGCTAAAACGGCGATAATGGGCTTGCTAATATGCGTTATAGAGTTCAACAGAAGCCCAGGTTAGATGTCCTGCACATCTAACCTGGGCTTCTATTGGAATTCTATAACGCATATTAGCAAGCCTATTATCGCCGCTTTAGCGGCAGTTTCCTGCCGCTAAAACAGCGATAATTTTAACGTGGGTCTTGCTAATATGCCCCAAATGAAGTTTTTCAATGACTGATGTTCTCCAATTTATTCTCAGATTTCATAGAATGCTTTCTCTACAAAATCCAATGTAGTTAAAATATGTATGAGAATGTAGTGTGACGATTTGTGGCTCAAGCCATAATCTGGATTGTAAAAAGCTTAAAATGGATTAGGAATAGTGATGAGGGCAGCGTCTTATAAATTCCTGGATGTGTGGATAAATAAAAGGGGAAGCTACGAGATCCATCTAAAGTTGCTAAAGAACATGGACTTGCCGCTCGGCACTGACCTTTGCATTCAAACGTCTGTTAAAAAACTTGACTGGCACTTTGCAAAGTGACAGGAAGTAATCTAATGCCGTCATTAGCTTTTGATTCGCTGGCATTTAGAAATAAACACAGTTTCTGACTAGCCAAGGCCCGTTGCTGCTGTTACCGACTGCTATTCCATCTGCCAGATTCCTTGGTCCCAGTTCAAATTTGTCTCGAATTTAAGCTAACAAAACTAGAATTTATGCTCAGCGCCAGATTTTTTAAATTCTGCATGAAATTTAAATCAGCTAGACCTGAATCTTTAAAAAATCTACTATGGGGGAATATAACCAACGAGAAGTCTGAATGGAAGAAAAAACTTTGGGGCATATTATCAAGGCCAACAACGCCGCTTTAACTGCCGTTTTCGGCCGAAAAGCGGCGATTGAATTACCTCACTATTAGCAAGGACACGCTAATAGGCATCAGCGCGTGTTTCCTTGTGTCAGCCGCCGTTCCACTAACGCCTCGCATCGCATCTCTAATGAGATGCAAAGAAGGTGTTTCCTCTCTAAACAACATGGGAAATATCGCTAACTGCACTACTCTGTATCAGCAAGCTGACCCAGAACACCCATAGCGATATAAAAAGCCGCGCTAACCGCGGTTATCGCCATCAGCTAACGTCTGCAAAATTTCAGACTTAGCTATATTTATAAAGGGAGGTGGATTCTAAGCCTAAGTCCACATCTCCCTATCACCAAGGATTCCCTTAGCGCTGTAGTTCTATCGCTGGATTTCCAGCGATGTTCCCTCATTCCGCCGCTATCGCCGGATTTTCCATCGCTGTGGAGATAAGCGTTGATGATAACGCGTTATCTCGGCGATCAAATCCGGCGATAGCCGGCGTTAAACAAATTCGCGCTAAGTGCGCTCTGCGATGTTTATCGCAGTTTGTTGGTGATATGCCCCTTAGGGACTCAATTAGGAACCTGGCAGCACAGGAAGTATGGGAATGCAACATCCCTATAAGCCAGTTAACAAAAGTGCTAGTAAAACAAGCAAAATGTATCTCAGTCAACAAGGACCTAATAGATCTGAGCAAGAAGGCACATGCAACACTGGCCGAACATTTATACGAACCCCTGAAATGGCCAGCTTCGCTAAAACAGCCCCTCAGTTTAGAATTGAAAAGTTGGCTCGACAGAGATAGGACATTTTGTGCAAACAATCCTCTAAAAGAAGATGGCTATGGTACATTATGCTGTAACCCTTATCTACTCTGCAGACTATGCAGGCTAGCTTTTAGGTCGCTAATCTACATCACTGTAGGCGATTGACGTGGCAAAGAGAATATTGGCTGTTACCAATTTTGTGCAGCTTAAATTTATGAAAATGCACAGACGGTGATAGAAACCTGCTTGAAGGCAGAATATAACCAACTGACATCCAGATTTTCTGAAATTCATCAAGTATGCAATTATAGAATTGAACAAAGACAAGACTGTTGCACCCTTTGAGGTGAGTGAGACAAGAATGTCCTATGCAACGTAAAGCTGCCATAGAAGCTTAGGATGAATGGGAAATCCTTCCATGCAACGACTAACGGGCTGCTAAAGTGACAAAAGCGTTACTGGTTGGTACCGTCTCTCTACAGCTTAAATATATGGAAATGCATAGAGGTGATAGAAATCTGCGTAAAAGGGGAATATAATGAGCTGATAGCCAGACTCCTATAATTAGCAACTGTGCAATTATAGAAATTGTACAGCGCTAAGATTTCTTCAACGCCTGAGGTGAGGCAAGAGGGCTGATGCAACAGAAGGTTGGCACTCAAGATGATCAGGAAACCATTCTAAACAACTCTTAATGTGCTGCTAAATCGAAATGCCGAAGGTCTGCTGAAATGCGAGACCACCATAGAAGCAAGGAAGTGTAATTAATTAAGAAACCTCATTAAGGAATGGAGTTTTTGCTTCTGAAGAGACTATGATGCCTTATAATTCTTTGCATTTTCTTATTATCTTGGATTTTAACGTTTTATTAATTTTCAGAATTTTGTAATTATCTATCTATCTATCTATCTATCTATCTATCTACCTACCTACCTATCTATCTATCTATCTATCTATCTATCATTTATCTGGAGGGCACTATACAACCTCCCCATGGAGCACACATTTTGCGGGGGGATTTTAATTTTGATTGGAAACCTTTGAACATAGGAAGACACAAGTACTCCTATCAACGAATAAATCTATCAAAATGATGGTTCACTGCAATAAATCCAATTAATGGCACATTGCAAAAGTAGCTTGTACAATATCAATATACAAGAAAGCTTAGGGTCTGATTAAGAGTTTCCCGGATGGATTACTCTGTCATAAATGTGATGGCTATCCTGTCTGCCTTGTTATTAGTCCATTATATCCAATGGCATTCGTGATAGGACAGAGAGGGTTTCCCCCCATTGTGACGGAGTAACCTCCATGCCAAACTCTAAATTAGGCCCAAAGTAATGTCATAATTTCTATTTACAATGCATTGCTCCAGCATGACACCAGCTCAGAGTCCTCATCACTTTGATCTTGTGTGGAGGAATAAGTCCTTTCTCCATTTTCATGATGTAGGGTTGGGTATGTCACAAGTCCTACTGAATAGCTTATTGATTGTGAGATCTTATTTAATGAAAATGAAGGCTTGATCACAATAATGATGTTTGCTTTGAAGTCTTCAATTGTACCTGTATTTTTGAAATATCATTGACCTCAGTCTGTTATCTATCTATCTATCTATCTATCTATCTATCTATCTATCTATCTGGAGGGCACTGTACAACCTCCCCATGGAGCACAAATTTGGTGAGGGATTTTACTTTTGATAGAAAACATTTTGGCATAGGACACATGTTATACTATCAACCAATAAATCTAGCAGCATTATGGTTTACTGAAATAAATCTAATTAATAGCACATTGCAAAGGTAGCTTGTACAATAACAATATAAAAGAATACTTAGGGTCTGATTAAGAGTTTCACAGATGGACTGCTCTGTCATAAATGTGATGGATACCCTGTCTGCCTTACTATAAGTCCCCATCTGTTTGATCTTGTGATGAGGAATAAGTCCTTTCTCCATTTTCAGGATGTAAGGTTGGGTATGTCACACGTTCTTCTGAATGGCTTATCGCTTGTGAGATCTTATTTGATGAAAACTAAGACTTGATCACAATAATGATGTTTGCTTTGAAGTTTTCAATTGTACCTGTGTTTTTGAAATGTCGTTGACATCAGTCTGTAATTTAAGGTTGATAGTTACTGTGCATTACAATTTAGCTTTCATCCTTGAAACTGTTCTATTGTCTGAATATAGGATGGAATTATATATTCAAGGTAGATATGATGCAACTGCCTACAATTACGAAAATCTTTTCAAAGAAAGACATGATTAGTGCTCATTATAACATTTCATTAGAGAACATGCTTAAAATGGAGCTAAAAGTGGGAGTGCACTATCTGATATTATGAAGTGGCATTCTAATGGAAAAAATGTATCTGCATATAAAGATGTGAATAGATACGTGAAAATTAAACGTATCAATTAGGGTTATAATTTTATCACAAACATGTGCATGTTTAAATAATCATTCTGAGAGAAGATGGGAGTGTCAGTGGATGAATTATGTATAATTGCAAGCTGTTTATTATATTGCCTGCAATTAAAACAGATATTTGCATTTAGTAACCTAAGCTACCAAGAAGCTGTTATAAATAATAATTCGACAAAATACTACACAGATGTAACTAAGCATATACAATGCTTGCATTTTAATGTAAGACAAGAAATTATTGGATATGGATTCCTAGATATGGAGATATAAAATGAAGCGCTGTAAAAGGGATGAATACATAATGTAAAGTTTCTCTGCTTTTACTAAACTTTATATCTCCAATATGATTCATGTCAAATTACATTTTTTGAAGAACTTCGAGGAATAAATTTAGCAGTCTGATGCACCCAGGCAAGCATCTCAGATGACCAGTGCATGCGATGTTATGCTGCTACCACTTTCCAGCATCAGGAAAACATCTATTTTTCCTGTCTGCATGTGTCAGTCCCTGAGACACTGAGCATCCACCACAAAACAAAGGATGGTAGCTAAGGACATTGTTCCATTAGCTGTCAATCTATGCAGTTTGCTTCTGACATCAGCAGGACTCTACTATGCCCAAACTGATGAGGTAACCATGCATTAGATATCATAGCTAATTGATCTCTACAGTAAATTCTCCAATTCAGGAGGTAATGTCTGAGCTGACCTCTCTTAACATTCTTGCATCAAGACATACCACTGACATATAACTACTGTTGTGTGGTCTACCCAGCCCTCTAGCCCTACTGTCATTCTCTAATCAATCTCCTTTTTAAATTTAGATGGGGAGGTAAACACCGTCTATAACAGAACGATCTTCTCTTACGACTAGATGTGTTCTGCAAAGTTTAATCTTGCTTGACACCTCATGGCAGAGTGGTGATTTTAAACCTTCACCACTCTGGTTACATCAGAACGTCACATTTGTAACGATGTTGATCCTGTACGAAAACAGCTTTCTCTTTCCTTCCCCCAGTCACAATTTTCTTCTGGGCTCTGAGTGTCTTATCTTTAATTTGGCTACCTCCCCAAACCTTTAACTATTTGACACATTTGTTATAGCACTGACGGGAAAATTGTTGAATAGTCAATCAGCCCAATTGATTTTTTTGGTTACCTTATCTACCAGTTCTTCTTCAATTATTGTTTCAGCAGAATACAAACTATGGCTTGATGTTTACTGTGATTCATTAGGCACTCACTTTAGTAATTCCATACTGATATTTGTTGAGCCCACATGGGGCATGGCTATACTTACATCGAAGGCCTCATTATTTAAACAGTTTTTGATACGTGGATATTGGGCTTTACAAATTCCTTCCCATCATTTGGTCAGCCCATGCTCAGATAACTTTTTGGAATTTCTATCCTTCACTGTTCCTTATCTCGCCATAACTTAGATCTGCATTCAAAAATGTTGATATCTCCTCTAACTCAACGGATCTCAGTTCTAGATGTTCCCTTCTAGTCTCAAGATGGTTCATGTAATTGAAAATGTGTCTTGGGTACCTCACCCATCAAAACCTTTCTTAAATAAGAAGAGTGAGATTTTACTAACTGAAATCTAGTCTATTTTTTTCTCCAATTCAATTTTACCTGATCAGCACATCTGAAACTCAATAAAAACTTTGTAAAATACAACTTAAGTTGATACTCAAATTATAATAATGATATGGTTCATTTAATAATCAAAAACTGTTTAAATATGTCAGTTTTTAAAATGATCAAATTAATCCCAATATAGTACCAAATCTATTTACCTTGATCTCTGCCAAATATAGGTCTTTCTTTTGGAAATGATGATCAATTTTGATAAAGATATTGGTAATGAACTTTGATTCACACTATGAATTTGAAAGTAATTTTGAAGTAAATTATCTTTATTATAGACAATGATGACAGCAGTTGTGTAATAATGTATGCGTTCTTTAAAAGCATATATAGATTTTAGCTAGAAATCATGAAATCTCTAACTTTATTAGTGGAAACTATTGCAATATGAAATATCACAATTATGCAGAATGTAGAATATATTGAAGCAAAACTACCACTATGAAGCTTCTATAATAAAATGTGATGATCTATTAATAACTTTGCGAACATATCCAACAATACTAAAGAACTGAAAGATTGAAATGTATTCAAATTAAGTGAATTTTATTTTAACCCATTCATATGATGTCATCTGTTCTTTTTTTTCTCCCCACTCCCTCTTTTTTCTTAATGTGCGGAAATCACTGCCTCTGCCTGTCCTATGTTTGATGTGCAGAGATTTCTGCCCCGACTACAAAGAGCTCTGCACTTTAGCTATACTTTTTGTGGTAAATGTGGAAGAAATGGGGGAGTGGCTGGAAAATGGGGAATATTTACTGCTAAATAGGAGGCGTTTTGGGAAGCATAAGGAGTGGTTAAAGGAGGCCTAAGGAGGGGTTTAGGGAGGGACATGTATCCACCCACCCATAGAAGAGTAAACTGCACTTCTAAAGTTAATACAGCCAAAAAAGGACCCAGAATAGTAGAACATGTACGTCACCTCTGAATTGGACTAAGTCAAGCACCACTCATGTCACTCATAGGGATTGAAAAACCCTCCCATAGAAAATATCTGTGATAGGAACTGAAAATAAAACCCCATAAGAAATAATGTGAAATTATTTGTATGCTAAAAAATGAAAAATACATTTTAAAAACATATTATTCAAAAATAAAAGAATGAATATGTTCAATTTAAAATTAAATGTAACTTATATTAATAACATTATATGTAATTAATGCTATATGTATATATAATATTATACTTTACCATATAGAGTTCTCCGTCCTGATTGCGGAGGTGTCCATCATGTGAGTGGAACATGAAATATAGATGTAAAGTCTCTACTAGTAGTAACTTTATGGTCGTATTTGAAGTTTTTTGTGACCCCACCCTCTATTTCAGGGATTGGTGTCATGTAATTGTGCACATTTGACTAACTTTACACTCACAAATGGTGAATAGCCAAAAGTACTAAAGTTACTCAACAGTGTAACAAGAACAATACAAGTGTAGATTTACTCAGGTGTTGTTACCTTTATAAATAGTACCCAACAAGTTTGCCCGACTTAAGCTCTGAAGTAGAAGCTCTACTTAACAGATTGCAGAAGTACAGTCCCTATATTTATATCACTGCATTGATGCATGAATCATTGCTCCTGCAAGTCTCTTCCAGCAATAGAACTCTGACTTGAACAGTTCTGATAATTACTGGCAGATATTTGCTATTACCGCAACACTTCCACCTATTACAACTTCAGCTCCTGCAAATTACTGAACAGTTTTTAATTCTTCAGAGAGAAAGCAATGTGGTGAGCACATTTTATCTCTCTGATCCATTACTGGCATGGTCAGCATGACAGACTTTTTGTTATTCTTGATAGCATTCCTCAGAGACACTGCAATATTGAAGTAGATCTGAAAATCATTTGTTCATTCAGATACCTTACAAATGGATAACTGATTCACCCGAATGCATGTTTTGGGAGCACTAGTTGTCATAAACTGTGTTTTGCTTGTGCGCTTGATCAGATATTACACTGTAAATGGTGTTTGCTAATTTGTGTGGGCTGAACCCAACACAAGCCAGGGAAGGCTTACCACAGCTGGTGTCTTCCACAGTTTAGAAGATGGTGCAGTCGTTTTTCCCCTCCCTTAAGAGGCGCTAGTAATAGGGCTTGCTAGGGGTGGGTTTTGGTCAGAAAGCTGGTCATCATTTTGGGAGTGGTTAAAACTAATGACTAAATAAAAAACTGTTGTGTTGCACCTCAATATTAAACCTTGTTCATGACCTGGTATTTATGATACAAACTGCAAGCATTTTCCCAGAGACAAGCATGACAGCTTTAGGCGGGGGAAACAGCCATCACATTGCATGCATTACAACGCATGCGATTACAACGCAGTCATTACAACGACCACGTTGTTACATCGCAGTACCATTACAACGCAAGTCATTACAACGACTTGCTCTAGGGGGCGCTCTAAACTAAGGAATAGTATAATTTACTATTCCAACACCTTCCCTACTGTTGCACACACTGGAGTTGGAATAGTAAATTATACTATTCCTAAGTCGAGCGTGCTCCCTAGAGCAAGTCATTGTAACGACTTGCGTTGTAATGGTACTGCGATGTAACAACGCGGTCATTGTAACGACTGCATTGTAATCACATGCGTTGTAAACGCATGCGATGTAAACGGCTATATTCATTGGCGGTACCAACAACCATTTGGAACACAACAAAATAAAATCTCCAAACCAATGGGGAAAAAGCAACACAAATTTATTAAACAAAATTATTAAAAAATTTGTTAAACATGCAGTAGAAACAGATTTTTATTTTTTAATGGTAAAAAGCATTGTAAAATAAAAAACAGCCAATCAAAGTCAGTGTTTATAGTGGACCAGGATCAATGTGCGATTGCAAAGTGACCACAAATTGGAGAGGGGTCCTATTAAGTTCAGCAAGTCACCCATGTCAAATTGTCTACCTTGGGACTTTCGGGGTTATTTAGAGTTTTGCAGTTTAGTAATAACCACCAAAAAGTGCCTGCTGCCCCATTTTAACTATCTTGTAAGAAAGTGAATTATTGTTTGGATTGGATGGTCACCCATCTCAAGGAACAATAACACTAACTTATCAGGTTGAGTCTAAGGTCACTACACTAACCAGAGCTCAACCCCCTGGAAGCTATGGCACAGAGCCAACAGGCTTAACTCAGGGCTATGTGATTTTTTTTTATCAAGCACCAAAATATTATTAAAGTCAAAATACGAACAGTACAAAAATTCAAACCCAATTAGAAAAATAGAGACCAAAAGCACTAAGCACCAATAATAGTCTATGGAGGCATTAGACCAGGATGCAGGCACAATTTCTGGTCAACTGCGATAGAGTGTGGGTCGGTTACACCAAGGGTGTTTGTTCCGGTCAAAATGTTTGACCTTCTGACTTAGGGCCTAATTATGACTTTGGCAGTGTGAGAGCGGGACACCACGCCAACGCCCCGCTCCCACATCACCAAAGCAATACTGACACCACCCACCAGATTAAGAGTTTCCTCGTGTCTGACAGGTGGTGCTTTGGCGGTCCCACGGCGGCACCCATTAAAAAGGCACTACAATGGGAGCACCAGAGGTCATCCCTGCACACCATGGACTCTGTAATCCATGCCGTGCAGGAAAGGGGGTGCATGCACACAAGGGCAGCCCATGGTCCTGAGGAAACAGGGGGGCCGCCTTTGTTTCCTCACCACCACAGTTTTCATGGTGGCCTAACTGCCATGAAAACCGCGGTGGTGAGGAAACTCCTAATATGCTTGGCAGTGCAGCTACAGCACCTCCAGCATATAAGGGCCTCTCTCCGCCATGGGATCTATGATCCCTGGTGGTTGTGGAGGGCCTGTGGAATTTCCACCACCGTAATCATAATACGGTGGGTGGACTGCCAGTCTGGCGGTCCAGCGAGTCCCGAACTCATAATCAGCCCCTCAGTCTGCTTTATGGAGCTCTAAAGCCTCTAAAGGGGTTAGCCTGAAGATGTATCTGAAGAAGATGCATTGAAATCAGATACCTTTGCTGCGATGTCCTGTGATGGCTCCAGAGGTCTAAAAATGTTTTAAGTCCAATCTTATTAGAGTTTCTAAATCAGCTACTCTGTGTTATTTCTAAGGCTCCCGGGATCTGTTGGAACCAGGACATATTCCAGCAGATGCCTCCAGCAAGTTCCAGTCCATGTCCAGTTGATACTGGTCAACTGGCCACATGAGGAAAAAGGCCTCTTGAAGACAACTGACCCCTGGAGTCCACTTCTTTGTGCTGTGTACACAAGGGAGCAGTCCCAGTCCTTCGTGGCTCCTCTCAATTCACAGACAGCATGCCCATTTCTCTTCTGATCGTCTGCAGATCTAAAATGTCTTCTGAGGGGGTTCTTCGGGATTCCACATTTATGGTTGGCACTTGCCAGTAATTGGGGTGACTTCGGGAAACTCACTAACCAATAGGGTGACAACCCTACACACTTTTTAATCAGTTCCTGTTTGCCCTACTGCAAACAACTCCACATTGATCCTCACTGCAAAAATCCAAGACAAGGAAACCCTTTTTCTCTTGTACAGAGCTCTTGTGGCCACTCAGGGGTGTGGCCGGAGGAATGAGCTGTCCCATCCTTTGTGTCCACTCCAAATCAGTTTTGGGTTTAGAGTCAGCCTAGCTATTATGGGCCTTGGTTTCAAAGGCTTTCCCTTCTTTAGGTTTCTCCCTACACTAAACTATGAATAGGCGGGCCTCATCTCTGTCCTGTTTAATTTAGTGAAGTTTCCAGACTATCTTAACTGTCTTTCCCAGGCTCATAGGGATCAAATGCCCCACACCCAGTCCATCCTGTCACTAGACTTAAGCCATGGTTTTCCTCTGGAAGTAGTTTTCACATTTCATTAAGGACACGCAATCACTGGTCAAAAACCTACCCTCCAGGAGCATCAAGCAATGAAAGGGTAACTTACTAAAAGTTACTTTTCTTAAAAATGTTTTTTTTAAATATTACTTCACCAAAGAAGTGGACTTTAAAAAATGAAAAAAATAGTCCTTGAATATTATATCTGATTAATGCCAAACGTTATAAGTTAAAGGTTATAAAGTGTACTTTGACATTTTCTAGGATCCAGCTACATCCTTGCCCCTGAAAATAGCTTTTGGGTACTAGTCTCTGGAGGAACTGAAAATAGCTTTTGGGTACAAGTCTCTAGAGGAACGTGCCAACTTTAATTTCACATGTTTCACTTGTAAATATCAGGCACCATACCTTTTGGGTGACTGACATACTTAGGTATGACTTACTCATATTTAAAAGCATGTTTTTTCAAAAGGTTTGACTGACAACAGGTTTTTAGACTGCTGCAGTCATGCTACTGCAGCAGTCAGGCCTGAAGCTATGTTTTACAGAACAAGCCTGTGGGTGGTACCATAGGAGCTGCAGTTCACCGATTACATTTAACTTCCAGAGCGTATTTTCTATACCACGTACAAGGGACGCATAGACAGGTTAAACATGTCAGTAAAGGGTAAGTCAATTTAACCATGTTTAAAGAGGAACCAGAGGCACTTATGCTCAAGTGTGATAAAGTGCACTGAGTTCAGCAAAAATAGTGTCCAGAAAAAAACAAAATAATCTAGGGGGACCAGGCAGAAAAACCAGATTTTCTACAGTTACCAGCTGGCAATCTGTTTTTCTATACAAAATATACCCTGCTAAACCTTTATATTCCTAAGGCTGTTACAGGAGGCCATTGAGCTGGCCCTTGTGGAGCAGTTCCAGTCCCTGAGTACAAATAAAGAGCAGGAGTCACTTCAGGCTTCTTCTCCAACAGGTCTTTCAGGATTTTTCTTTCGTCTGATGTTTTCGTCCCAGGAAAGGATTATTTCTTCAAGCCTCTAGGGTGGTGCCATTTTTAGCTAGTGAGCAGAAACTTCCAGGACAAGGATCTCTCAAGAATTCCACCAAAATATAATCACCTTTAAGCACTTCCAACCTCGCTTGACTGTAAGTCTTCCTAGAATCCTTTAATCCGGATCTGAGAACAGATTTCCTCCAACTGAGGTCACTCAGGCTTCCTTATGGCAACCTTATGTCAAAATAAAGGCTGTATCTCTTATTTATTTTGCTGTATCTCTTCCTGTCTCCTTCCAAATGGCAGATACCAGTTAAGGATTGAGTGATTGTCTAACACCCCCTGCCTTTAGAAGTTTGTATATTGTATCCTGGCAGCACTGAGAAGCTCTCCACTGCCACTGAGGACGTATTTAACATTTCTACGTTTCAGGCAAAATGAGTGATTTTTCAAAGTTGCCTATTCTCTTTGGATAGCAAATATGTACCTTCATCACTGTACTGAATAGTTAATAAAAAGGCAAAATGAACTTTTAAACACATTTTGACCATCTTCTTTTTGAATTTTGGAAAATAGACTTTTATTAACAGCCAGATCATAAGAAACTACCATTTTGCTTTCACAGTGACAAACAGTATTTGGTAACTGTTTATTAAAGAGACATTTTTTGGGAAATATTTGTCGTGTCACTGTTTTATACAGTGAGCATTCAAACTTGTCGAGTTACAGGGCATACTTAGAGATGATTTACCTAATGGATAGCAGTAGGCTTTTCTACATTTCTAAATGACAGAACACTTTTCAGTGACGTTTTACTATATGGGTTTATACTACAGCCAGCCAGGACACAATGGTGCCACTGGAGCCATACATATTCAGTCATGCATGTGGATGGTATAAACATACACTGCAGCACACATATGACACAAGCGCGCTTCCTACTTTAACTTTCCACGGGTATCCTAAAAATTAAATAAGGCATCCAGTTGTTACCATGTTTACCTTATGTTTACAGGGTAAACAGCTTGTATTACTATGACACTGAAAGGGAATGCCACAGCAAACAGAGGGCCTGATTTAGATCTTGGCGGATGGGTTACTCCGTCACAACGATGACAGATAGCCCGTCCTCCGAAATCGAAACTCCATTGGATATAATGGATTTATATTTCAGCAGACAGGATATCCGTCATTGTTGTGACAAAGTAACCCGTCCTCCAAGATCTAAATCATGCCCAGAGTCCTAATGCCAGCAAGAAAATAACCAGAAAATTTAGGGGATATCTCAAAAAGATGTATTTTCTCACAGTTTTAATTTATGCTTCCAAAAGATAAAGAGAACTCTGAGGGCAGGTAACAATGCATCCCCTTTACTGGCTCCCTATCTCCTCACAGAATGCAGCTGATGATGGAACCCTGAATGCACATAGCCCAGGGAACCATTGTGTCATATATGCGTAGCTGTTATCTAACCTTCACCATTTGTAAGAGCACAAGAGCCCCAGAAATATGTCTGGCCCTCCTAAACATCCAAGATAAAAGCAAAGCTGCAGCTCTAACAGTTTGCTGCCACACTCCAGCATCATGTGTGCTAGTGGCCAGTATTACTGCAACCCACCCCCTGGTTTGATTGACTGCAACAGGCTTGTGCTCATTAGAGGAACTGTTGATCTGGTTTCCGGAGCCTGAGTTAGGACCTCAGAGCTGTGCTGGCACTCATGCATGTACAATACAGCAGCAAGAGATGTCCCCACTATGAGGCATCCTGGTGATATATATGGAAGGGACGAAACACTGTCCAAGCATTGGGCTGCTGCATTACCAAGCACTGGGCTGCATTGGAACATGAAAGTAACTACTTGTCAACATTGACCAAAGGTGGATTGTTACTACATTTACCAGCATACACTGGGAGGACTGGGCCAGCCTTGCCATTCAGTGTCAAACCCCACCCACTTTGATTGATTACTTAAGGGGATGCCTGGTCCTTTGCTAAATCGGATGCATCACAATGTGTGCCCAGCTCACAGATCAGCGCACACCCAGACAGATGAATGATACTGTAGTATCTCCCTTCCCAATTACTCATGAGAAAGTCTAGTCATAGAAAAAGATGCATTTCTTCTTCTCACTGCATATGGTGGCAAAGGCTTATTCCGCGAGCACTTCACTGAGGACAGGGACAGTATTTCAGAGATTTGAGTTTCACATTGGTTTTTACCATGAACAACCTGTGATAAAATGACAGAACTGTGGAGAAAGATTCACATAACCCTGTCCCAAATAATATAGAACAGTGTAAAGCAAACCAAGCACTCTCATTAAATCAAGAGAAAATCAAACTAACTTGATCATAAGCAGTGCCTCAAGGGCCCTGCATAATGTTCTCAATAAACAGCAGCTTTCTGGTGTGAAATGAAAATGGCAGTAAAGGAAATAAAAACATGCAAGCCATCTTGACAGATATAGATGATATTGCTTCTGCTGCTGTACTCCATGTAGTTAAAATAAATTTCCTTGTCAAAACGCAGGGAAAGCAGGTGCTCTGGTTTGCCTACTGATGCCTGACAAGCGAATAAATACAAAAATGAGACAGCTAAAGTGCTCCCATTCTAAAAAGGCAAAATCAAAAGCGACTTAGTCAAGTTAAATGCCCAGGAGACGTACAAAATTCGCACTGGGTTTGGGGACCAGATCTTCTATAATTCTTTAAAAGAATGTAGGAATATTATGCATGCTCACAGCCTTCTTTAAATTTGTTGTGTTTTTTTCAAGAAAATGTCTGAGCTTAAATCTGTCTCCAGAATTCATAGAGTCATTAGAGACAAGATTGTGCAGAAGCCATTGGTCCACACTGATGTCCTAAAGCGTATCTCATGGTACCTGGTTCTTAAACAATGCATGGTATATATGTTAATAGGGATTTGCTATTAAAATAAAGCCATTGGCGTGAAGTCATGATATCTTTGTTGATGCTATGGCACGGCACAGAGTCAGCATCTCATCTTTGAATGTTGCTTTATCAGCCTGAGATTCACACACATCCATGGAATCAAGGGTCACAATGGATAGCCAGTGCTACCTCTAGGTTGCCCTTTGAAATCAAGGGCCGGAACTATGAAGGGCTTGCATTGCCCTTGCATCACTCAAGGCAACGCAAGGCAACGAGCCCTTAAACTGCTAGGCGAAGAGTCCTTAAACTGCGACTGCGAAAGAATCTACACATCTTGCAGTTTCCTCATTGTAATAAAATCACAGACCCTGAGTTCCCCATGCCTGATGTGTTATGTGTGGAGCTTGATTCTATTTCTCTACTTGTCTTTGGCTTTCAACAAATGTGTCGAAAGTTAAGTCCAGGAAGGTGGGATCCAAACCAGTTTTTTTAGGATATTCAAATTAGAAATAATTGCATGCAATGATTATAAATTGAAGTAATTTACATAACCAATTGAAACTTTGAAAATACGGCATGGATCCAGCTGTATCGGGCTAAATTTGAAAAGCCTTGGTCCAGCCCTTACGGTTGTTCAGTGGCGGCTGGCATGTAGCGAGGGTGGTGAGGCACAGAAAAAAAGAAAGTAAATAGAATTACCTTCCACATGCAGCGTGACAGCCTCCTCTCTCAGGTGCCTTCTGGATGCCAAATGCAGAAAACTGCACTACCCAATCCTCACACTGCTCACATAGCATGAGAGCAGCGCCAGAATTAGCTAGAGCAGGCTCCCTCTGCGCTCCTAAGAGCACTGGACGTCTGCCCTTTCTCGATCCCAGCTGTCTAAGACAGCTAGATAAGAGAACTTTAAAATGCGCATGCCCGGCTGGCCATCAGGCGACGGCCGGCCAAAGGGACATACACATTTTAAAGTGCACTGCACAGTTCCCTGATGCTGCCACTCAGCAGCACTGGCCCTGCCCCATCTCGTCACTTAGTTCGGGACAGGTTGCTAAAAAATAAAATGGAAATAAATAGCCTTTTTTTCCCATTATATTTTTCTGCTCTAGGGCTTGTGTGGCGACACTCCTTCACTCAAATGGAGGAGCCGCCCCTGTAGTTGTTTATAAATGTTCTCCCCTAGGGAACCCCTTGACAAATATACATTCTCCCTGCCCCCTTCTAAAAAATTCTCACCATGTAAAGAAATATATTGATACCCATGGTGCCCTACAAACTGCACTCTACAAAAGAGGGGTTGCCCCCATTATCTTTAATGGGGAGTGCACTAGGGGTCTGGGGCTAACCATTATTTGCATGTGTATCACTGAACAACATCCACTGCAACAAAACGGTGAACCACGGTCGACAGCAAAATCATTTTTTATAGAACTGATTGTAAAGCCCCATGTGTAACATCAAGGAGCAAGCTGTATGCGTAGGAATTCATGCATGACATGCAAAGTTGTTTGTGAAAGGAGGCCTGATTAGTACATTTCTCTAGCTGCTTACCCATGACATAGGTGCTAAAACAATTTTCAGAGTGGGAGCCCTGCCATCAATGTTCTGCAGGGCTACTTGAATTATGTGACAGGAGAGCACCAAATTATAAATCAACCAAATTATGCGGCAAGAAAAAGCAAATTATGCAGGATTGTTTGTATCAGTATTACTTCATTATATTGTTGGTTCTACACTTGTTAACACCGACTAAGCAAAGGTTTCACCTCATTGCTTTAAGAGTCAATTACAGCAATAAAGTAAAGAACGGTGACCAATCAACCTTTGGGAAGGGCGTTCTATTGTGCAGCAAAACGTTGCTACATTTTTTGTAACTTCTGATCCGTTTGAGCTAGAAACAATTTTATTTTGTTAAAATCTGCTAATTCTGCAGGGAATGATGGCAGGGCTGGCTCTAGGGCGGTGCGATCGGTGTCACTGCACTGGGTGCAGACTTGGGTTGGGGGCATCATTTTTGCAAGTATATTAACATTTTAAATGCACCTGCTGCTGCGTTCCTGGCCTCCAGCAATTTTCAGGCATCAATTAAAATGTCAAGATAACTCCAGTGATTAATCCTCTTCCTGCAAAGAGACTGGAGGTTTGTCTAGTGGAAGTTTTGACTCATCCTAAGGTAGCGCAGAGGGTTAAAATGCCTGCTGCTAAGAATGTGTACCATGCAGATCACAAAGTGCATATATTGTAAATAGGTCAGTGGGTTACTGCTTCTGTAAAAGAGCTCTTTTTGTTACTTGTAGTTTATGTCAAAATCGTAATATAGAACATTGAGCTATTAACTGTCATCAAAGAGCTGCATGCAAACTGCAAGGTATATGTTAGAGCTATATGTTTTTTTGCACACTCTTTCATTATCCTAATCTTCCCAAAAGGGCCATTTGGGTAGAAAACAATTCTTATTATTAAAGAGAACCCCTGACAATGGTGTTACATTTTAAATTCTGAATTTGTGCTTTTCCAGTATAAGGACTCAAACTATATTGTCTACCAGTATCGATGACATGTCACTCATACACTACAACTTGTAGTCCTGTCTGATGTAACATTCCATATACACTGATTTACACACATATGATTGTCTCTGTGCAATGTGTGTGTGATGTAAAGTGCTCTGACATCCATACACTGGTATGAGTGGTGCTATAAAACTAAATAAATCTGAGAGACAGTGGTTATGGAGACTTGAGGGGCACTGTTAAAGGGTACTAGTGAGGGAATCCATGGCAGAGGTGGCCATTGGGGGGAACCAACAAACATTGTCGTACAGGGCACCACCAGTGTTAAAGCCGGCCCTGAATGATGGATTATGTTGCAAATGCAGCAAAACACCAATCCACGTTTAAAAGAAAAAGAACAGCAGTTTGTCAAAACACATAGTCTGAGATTTGAACTACATTTAAATGTAAAGGAATCTTTAATGCTCCTTCACCTACAGAACTCCAGCATGGTTATTTAGGGAGTGATGCAGCACTACCAGCACCCCTACTGCCAGCGCCTCTGGCCCCCGGTAAACACTACGATTTGGCAGGTCGAAGGATCAATCTCAACACCGTCTTCGAAGCTGCATGTTTTTCTTTTTTTTATTTCTTTACTCCCTTCATAAAATATTGCTCCTTTCTGGAAGGTGTTCCATTCCTTGAATCACAGCATTTTGATCATTAACCAAATTGACTGGGGAAAAACCTTGAACTCAAATGACATCGTGTTCAATAAGCATGTATACTAATTATGCAAGTCTGCAAGCGAAGAGAGGAAAAAAAAACAAATTTGCCAAATCAATACAGACAGTGGCTCATTAAAGAAAAAATATATAATTATAACTCAGTCTAAGACTACCTTCAGCCCCTTTGTTCACTAGAAGTGAAAGAAAATAAAGGGCCTGACGGGCTAAAAGTTAGCGTTGTGACGAGTAATCCATCTGCCGAAATCTAAATCAGGCCCAAAATCATAGAATACTTTTCCAGAGAATGTTTTGGGGAAGAGAAAGAAGGAATACAATAATGATAGCCAAATTAATAAAAGTTAACTAGGGTGTACTTGTTTTACCTATGGAAGGTGTCTAGAGGGGTAACAGAAAAAGGCCGGGAACCACACATTTTACAGGTGCAATCTAACATACTACAGAGAGATGCCACAAACAGTACTTCACTTCCTTATTTTACTGAGTAAAAAATAATCAGTGATCGTGTATATGTTTAGTAAATTGTATTTTATTCCTGTTGTAATCCTGTTCGTTTGCAACTGTGGCATGTTACTAAACATGGAAACACCTACTAATGAATCCGTGGTTACTGAGTTTATGGGCACGGTGCACTTGCACTCAGGCGCGTTTTTGTGCTAAACTGCACAGAATATAGTGCTGTCTAACATTCTCGGCCATGTTTGTTGCTCGCCTATATTGTCTCCAGTGTACACAAAGTGGCATCCAATGCCATCATTATCCATGGCGAGAACTTCGCTCTCCTCCCGCCACTATATATACCATAAGGCCAACTCTTTCTGTACTAAACCCTGTGTTACCTCTGCTTGCCTTTGTATACACATTGATAACCGTGCTGTATATGAAACTGCCCCAAGATTCTGCTTATGCAGGGACAACCTGTACCACATTTGCATTTTCTGTGAACGCAATGACTGCCTCTGTAAACAGTGCTACTCCCTTTGTACACAAAGTAGGACACTTTCCTCACCATCAACCAAAGGACCCTTTACCTGCCACCCCAACCACTTCTCATGCTGCACAGGACAACTGACCCACACCGGATCCCACACACATGAGGCTTTGCACAACCCAGCACCACTCCAATGCATCCTGCTCAATGCCCGTTCCCTCTGCAAACACGTCATAGAAATTTGGGACACCATCACCACCCTCTCCTCTTCATCATCGAAACATGGCTCAACCCCACCGTGAACCCTGACATCACCACTGCCACACCCACTGGCTACAAGATGATATACTGAGACCATGCAAACAGACATGGTGGATGCACCATCATAGTCTTTAAGGAAACCATCCGATGCACCATCATCATCAACAACCACGACCCCACACCCCTCATGGAACACCTCAACTTCTGACTACAAACTGACACCATGACCACGATAAGAGGCACCTTCGCTTACAGACCACCAGGCCCCGACCAACCTTCTGCGAAGCTGTCTCCAACCTCATTGCCCTCCTGGCCATTGACTTCCACGTCTAGGTCCTGCTCTGCGATCTCAATTTCCATATCAACAACCCCAACAACACCACCTCCCTCCTAGAGAAACTCAACAACATCGCCCTAACCCAACTAGTCACCAAACCCATGCACAAAGCTGGACACACACTCAACACCATTTTAACCTCCACCGCCAGACTCAAATTCACCCATGTCATAGAGCTCACCTGGACCAACATCGCCATTGTTCACTTTACCATCTATGGCAGAGCCCAGCATACAACCACCAAGCACCACAGTGCCACCCACCGCAGTTGGGAAAGGTGCCCAATCCCTCCACACCATACAACCCAAAACCTTAGGAGACCTTATCCAGGCCGCCCGGAACTTCACCACCTGGATCACCAAATGTGCCGACAAAGTCGCCCCACTGAAACCAGCTAAAATCAACAAAGCCTCAAAACAAGCCAACTGGTACACCCTAGAGCTCAGAACCAACAAGTGCAACTGCTACCGACTCGAGAAGCGATGGCAAGCTTCTAAGGATACCTCCGACAGAGCCCCCCTAAAAGCAGCCCTTAGCAACTATCACTGGCGCATTCAGGAAGCCAAGAGAGCAGCCATCACCGACCGCCTCGACACTGCGGCCAACCACATGAAGGAATTATTTAAGATTGTCAAGGAATTTGGCAAACCTCCAGCCACAGAGAACACCATCCACCCCTCCCAAGAATTCTGCGACTCCCTCTCAGACTACTGCCACAGTAAGATATAGATGATCTACAAAAACTTCGACCCCCAACCCCAACAACCTAAAGCAACCAGCAATTACCTGCTGATCGCTAACCACCTGGTCTCCACCCACTGTGCAGACCACCTCTACTATCATGTTGCCCATCCACTCCGGGGCACCCACTGACCCCTTCCCCCATCATCTCTTCAACCTCAGAGACAACCCAATCGGCACGGAGCTCACTAGAATCCTCAACACCTCCATCTCCACAGCAAACTTTCCAGATGGATGGAAACACGCAGAGGTCAGACCCCTCCTAAAAAAGCCCTCGGCTGACCCCAGTGACCTAAAAAATTACTGAACAATCTCCCTGCTTCCCTTTCCATCCAAAGTACTCAAGAAATCCATCAACCAACATCTCATTGAACACCTGGAACTCAACTGACTACTTGATGCCTCACAATCTGGATTCCGTGCCAACCACAACACCCAGACTGCACTGATCGCCACCACAGATGACATCAGATCTCTCTTCGAATGCAAAGAAACTGTGGCCCTGATCCGCCTCGACTTCTCCGCTGTGGTTGACACCGCCTCCCACCACACCCTCATCGACAGAATCCACACCGCTGGCATACAGCAAAACACACTCAAATGGATCACTTCTTTCCTCTCAGGAGGCACACAGTGCATCCAAATGCCTCCCTTCTCCTTCACACCCAACGACATCACCTGCAGCATACCCCAAGGATCATCCCTCGGCTCCACTCTATACAAGATTTACATGACCCCCCCTCTCAGACATCATCAGATGCCACAACCTCAACATAATCTCGTACTCCGAGGACACTCTCCTCATCCTCTCACTCATCGAGGACGCCAAAACCAACTTCTGCAGCACAACAACAGTCATAACCAAATGGATAAGAGACAGCTGCCTCAAGCTCAAGTCCGACAAAACAGAAGTACCGATCTATGGGAAAAACACCTTCGTATGGGACCACAGCTGGTGGCCAGCAGAACTCGGACCAACACCCACACCAACAGACCATGCACGCAACCTCAGCATCACCCTCAACAGCCAACTGACAATGAAACAAGAAGTCAATGCAGTCACTGTCTCATGCTTCCACACTCTCCACGTGCTCGCCAGAATCTAAAGCTGTATCCCTATCAACATCAGAAAGATCGTCAAGCATGCCCTCGTCACCAGCCATCTAGACTAGGGAAACACTCTCTACACTGGAATCTCCTCCTAACTCCTCAAAAGACTCCACCCATACAGAACACCGCAGCCAGACTTATCCTGGACCTCCCCAAAGGGACCTACATCACCCGCCACCTCAGAGATCTCCACTGCCTCCCCATCCAGAAGAGATGCCAGGTCAAGATCCTAACGCATGCCTACAAAGCTCTGCACAACCAAGGACCATCTTACATCAACCATCGACTGAACTTCCACCTGCCCTCAAGACACCTGCGATCTACCTCATTCACCCTTGCATACACCCATTGAATCCATTGCAGCCACAGCAGGGGCCGCTCCTTCTCCTACATTGCCGCCCACACCTGGAACGCCCTACCTGTCCACCTCCGAACAGCTCCCTCCCTGGCAGAATTCATAAAGAAGCTCAAAACTTGGCTTTTCGACTGAGACACGCCACCAAAGCACCCAGATGCCCCTAGGGGTGATAGTGTGTGCTCTGCCAATAGTGATTGACTGATTGATTGATTTCCTCCTCTGGGCATATAGGGACGGCTGCTGTCCTATTGATATGCTAAGTGGTACTTGTGTCCAATTTCTGTGAATAGTGCCATCCCTGCTTCCATCCACATACACAGGGTCATTTTACATGAACAAGCATATGTATTGATGTCTACATTGTGGCCTTATAGCAGATTTCAACACCCACCTGCTGCATGGCACTGGAGCAGCATAATTTTGGCTCCACCCTTTCATGTTTAATTAGGCTACATATATATGTACGTATGGTCTTCTGTACTCGTGTGATGTAACCTTACTAACGCAATGCAGTGCACTTGAACAGTTACAGAAAGTGCATCTACTGTGTAATATCTACATTTATATGAGTGTTTATACTAACATTTTCTTTATAGTAACAACAAGTTGCCATTCTCTCATATATCTATTTCTGTGTGGTTTGAATAACATTGTATTTCTTACATGTTCATGTATTTCTTCAACCAATACTCTCCATTTATTTTACAACTGAAAATGTACCCATTCGAAAAAGTGCTCTACACCTATATTGTAACTATATACGTGTTTGTAATAAAGCATTTAAAACGTGTACTGAAATGTTTGCCATACTGAAGTTGACCACAGGTCTTAAACTTTTGGATTTCACAATGTTTAATTTTAACATGAATGCTTGATTTGGATGCAATGTTTTTCTTTCCTCTGTAGGTGTGGATGCATGATCTCATGGTTAAAGAAAGGCACATTGTCTGAAAGAGATAGCGAGGATTGAAAGCATTATCTCTAGGCAAGGATAAGAAGATTTAACGAAACAAGGGAGGACTACTGTCCACACAGAATATGGATACGGTAGGAATTCTAAGATGATTTAATGTGTAGACTAAAGGAAAAAAGTCATGAGTGCAGTATCCAAACTGTGCTGTTTGAAGACAAGGTATAATTAGACATGGGGCCTGAAATTCTAGAAGGTTCTCTTGTGGGTATAATAGGGCAATGCACTTTAGCTTTGTTCAGATTCCCTTTAGACTCTCTTTCTCTGTTATGTGGCTTTATGATATACAATATATTTTATCTTCAAGAAATTCTACAGTAGTTCTGCTATGCTGACACCTTTTCTATGCTTCCTTGATTTAATAAGGTTGCCCTGCTTCCCAGCTAGAATAGGATTTAGTGGGTCTTCTTAGACAAACTCATGTATAGGCAAGAGGACCGAAATTCTCTTTTATTCACCAGACTTTATTTCTTATTATTTATGTAGTAGCTAACAAATTCCTCATTTGCTTTCTGTTATTGAGGATCCAATTTATCTGCCACTTTGGATATCCATTAGTAAGTCTGTATTTTATACTATGTTTCTGGGTCTGATTTATATTAGCTTGGCTTTGAATTTATAATAAATTCAAACATAATCCCATCAATCAACTCTGAGCTCTACTATGTGACCAAATGGGTTACACTGTATTTGGTAAATGGTAGTTGATCCTAGCTCCTTTTATTCCTCAGGCACCTAGAGCTTTCCATTGCCAGGGGCCAGGAAGAAGCAGTCCATGGTTGATGTGTTCTCAGTAGTGCGGTGTCCCAGCCAAAGGGATACAGAAATTATCATTAATGTTGAGTCGCTAAACGTATGCAACATCTCTTAAAAAGACAATAGGGTAAATAGGATCAATATATGCCCTTCTCTTTCCAAATTGTTCATACTATGGGTACCTTAACATGTAAACCACTCAATCATGATTGCACCATAATGGAAACAGCACCTTTGGTTAGAGACCAATGGTGTGAGCTGGATCCTGCTGCTTTTGAGGCAGAAGTGATCAAACAGTGCCAGTTGTGTGAAAACCAGGTTAACACTAATGGCCCAGAAACTTAAGTGAAGGAGCATGAGACAGGGCTTTGATAAGAAATTCAGTGAGGGCCTTGTTAGCAAAGGGCTACGGATTAGTTCCCCTTGAGCCCTATCCTTTGGTGAATGTCAGGGGTGAGTGGAGGGATTGCAGTCTACTTTCTTCAAGGTGAGGAGGTTTCTTGGCAGGGTTTGCCCTTTGGTCTCTCTTTAATTATTGTGTCAGGAATACCGATGACTGCCCAGTGCAAAGAACTTAATATTCATTTGCCATGTTTTCAATACTCCTACTTAGAGCATGTACCATTGATATTGCTATGACAGCCATTACTTTGCACAAATGCTGTGTCTGACGAACATCTTTAAAATGACAATTTGAGATGGAAAGGTTCCTTGCATGGTGATTTAAGTATACAGCTGCCCTGAGTGAGGTCCAGTCTGGATTACTGGTGCTGCTTTTTGTTGTCAAGAGCAAACAGGGATCATGCGTGTGCACCATGACATAGGCCTTCCTCATGGATTGCAGCCTTTTTGGACCAGGAGGGGCACCTAAAGTGCTACCTTTATAGTGGTGAAAGGCTGCTGCCTTTTCCAGTAGATAAGCAGCACAAGCATGGTGGTGGCAGCATGACGTGTAGTGATCAGTAGAAGTGAACCCGCTTTTTTACCCGTGTCACTGGAGTGAGGCCTAGAGGCTCACTCATGTAAAGTTCCACTGCTGTCTGCTTAACTCACCCTTAGCCTATATCAAGTTAGTATGTAGTGCTGTGCAGTGCGTATAACCTGTATACATGTGCTGGGTGTATGTGTGCCTGTGGATGGTACAATACATGGAGGGCTCTAGGTTCCAATTTGGGAGACCCAGGGCTCACTGGAGGAGCATGAGGAAGCAAAGGCATCCCCACAGACACATGTGGGAATTTCTGCATTCCTGTGAGCTGGATGGGACACATACTTGAGTAAGGAGGGCCAGGCGCTCCAGCACACTTCAAAGGGCGTTCTTTGTTTCAGAAAGAGGTCACTGGGAAGGGCCTGGCCACATTTCAGGAAGGAGATGGGGCTGATAAAGGAATCATAAACAGTAGGATTGAGACCCTGGGGTAACCTTTTGATACACATATCACTGTTGCTGACATCCGGGTGTGAACCTCTAGTCACTGCCACGGCCTGTGTTGCGGGGCTATCAGATCTGAAGAGGCTCCTGCAGTGACAGACTACTTTCTGGAAGGAGGGCAGGGCAGACAAGATGGCACTTCAAAAGAAAGCAGACCCCCAAAGACTCATTACCAAAATCACATTTGATGTCTGGAAACAGACTGTAAGAAGAGGAGCTTGAGTCCCCCCAAAAGGTCAACTCTCAAGCAGCCACACAGGCTGTGCAAGGACAAGAAGCTCTGTAAGTTTTATGCCTTTGGCCAGGGCTGGAGGCTAAGGCCTTCCAGACTCCCAACTGGGTGAGGGGACATCACCCAGGGGTATCCAAGACCACCTGCCCCTGGAGCACCAGTGTCAATCTGCTTGCCAAGATCAGTGAGCCCCGTGGGAAAGGGGAGGGAAAGAGTGAGGTCCAGTCTAGGATCCTGGTGAGTGGATCTCGTTAGTGAGGAGTGAGGAGAAAGCTGCTGCACCGATCGGGTGGTTGCCCATGTGCAGGGTTAAGTTAGCGACCATAGTATGCCACAGGAGGACCGCTGTGAAGTAAGCTGTGAACTTTGCTGCACTAATCAGGTCATTGACTGTGTGCAGGGTTAAGTCAGTGACCCCATTTGCAAGAGGACGGCTGCTGTGAAGTGAGCTGTGAGCTTTGTTGTACCAATCAGGTTGTTGCCCATGTGCAGGTGTGAGCCGATGACCCTGTATGCCATGGGAGGCCACCGTGAAGACTGCTGTGCCAATCTTCACCTCACCCATGTGCAGTGTGAGTTGGAGACCCCATACGACAGAGGAGGCTGCTGCAAAAAATTGGGTTATTGGTTGAGGGGGCTGGAAGGCCCACTCAGGCAACAACCACAATCCTTGTCAGGGTGAACCACAAAGGTCACTAAATTAACCCGTGCTTAACCCTCCTGTAGCTTGGCATAAAACCAGTCAGGCTTAACTTAGAGTCAAGGTGTAAGGTATTTATGGCGCACACAAACAGAAATGAAGTGAAAACACAACACAAGAAAAATCCCAAACAAATTTAGAAAAACAGAGTAGCTTTTAATAATTAAATGATACCAGAATGACAAAAAATTCAAACAGTAGAACTGAAGACATACAATTTCAAAGTTTTAAGTGGATATAGCACCTAAGATCACAAAGTGGCACTCACAGTCATCTGGTCATGCTAGGCCAGGGCAAAATCACAAGTTCAGGCCGACCACAATGGAGTGCGGGCAGGTCTAGAGGGACCGAGTGTGTTTCACTGAAAAAGTTACCCTCTCAAAGTCTGGCGTGAAGATTCCAGTTAACTGTGGAGGAGACTGCAAGGAGCAGGGAGAGCGTCATCAATAGTCATAGCTGTAGCACGAAGAGCAGGCCTGGTGGTGCAGACAGTCGTCGATATAGCGCGATGATCCAGTGGGTTGTCACAGATGGTCATTGCTAGTGTTTTGCATTGGTGGTCACTGCGAGCTGTTGTTACTGGAGCGTGAAGTGCAGAGCTCATGGTGTGGTTGATGCTGGCGTTGCACATTGACCCCCTCCCTGAGCCAACAATGGCCCTGTACTCCATCCCCTGGGACCAAAACATACACGTTTAGGGGAGGGGGCGCACAGCTCCCCTCCCCGAGTCCTAATTAGGCCCAGGGACCCCATCCCTGGGACTGAACTCCAATCAAAAGGGGAGGGGGCACACATCCCCCATCTCTGAGCCTTAATAGGCCCTGGGGACCCCATCCCTGGGGCCACATTTAACTTAAAGGGGAAGAGGGTGCACACCACCTCTCCCTGAGTCCTATTATGGCTCACAGGCTTGATTTTCTTCTAGGTGGGTGCTCCAGTGCCCTACTGCAGCACCTACCAAACAGCAAGCTGCTGCCCCAGCTGGCTCCCTGCATGCTGCGGGAGCCAGCATTGTTCACGCCTGGTGGGAGCAGCTGTTTTTGTTTGCTCCTGCCAGGTTGAAGCAATGTGTGCTTCCCTGCTTGCAAGAGCGCGGTCAGGGAAACAAAAGTCTGCTCCCAAACAGCCGGAACATTTAATAGCTTCCACTGAGTGATAGCAGATATGCCTTAACAATGCTTTAAAAATGCTCCCGCCATTTGGAAGCAGACACATGTTTCCCTGCCCATGCTAATGAGGACAGGGAAACTAATGTTTCCCAGGAGTAGACTTACCGGGACACAGTAACCGAGCTGCCCCTGGGGGATAGTGTTTCTGGGGCCTTTGAAGGCTCTGGAAGAAGGGCCAGCATGGGCCCTCCCCCCTTTTCAATTGCTTTTGGTTCCAGGGGATGGGCTCTCAGGGCTTATTAAGGGTCAGGAGAGGAAATGCATGCCCCCACCCCTTAATATCGGCATTCAGTCCTGGAGAATGGGGTTCCCGGGGCCTATTAAGGCTGGTGGAATGGGCCGGCATCTCCTTTTCTCAAAATGGGCTGGTGACAGAAAAGATTGATCAACTGACAGATAGTGTCAGATGCCAAAAACCTTGAGGAAGCTATCTCCTGAACAGTTATACCTCGAGAATCCATTCAGTTAGAATGTGTGTAACATGCTGCAGCCCACAGGAAGTTGAGGAAGAACCGCTGTGTTCTTCTTGTTCTGGTTAAGAGGGATACATGCTTCCCTGGGGTATTGGTAGATCGGTGATGATCCAGGCTTAACAGAATTACAGTCCTGAAATGCCTCTCTGTTGCTTCTGAACCTCTTGTGTTACAGTTACCCTAGAACAGCTGAATTGCAAGGTCCTTGTAACACTTTAGCAATTCAGGCCTAATAGACCTCCTCAATATCTGTTACAATCAGGTAGCTGTTCCTCTGTGATCCCTAGATGAAGGCCATGCTTGTTTCCCTTAGACCTCTTTTACCAAGTCAATGTGCAGCAACAGGACTTCAAATTAGAACATGTAGGCATGCAGTGAAAGTTCAACACACAAAGTTCGCACATCTTTTCCAAGCCTTGCATGGACCTCTGTCCCTACAACATGTGATACCATTCCTCTCATTATGCTAAATTACCTCTTTTATGTATATCTTCCCAGCAGTATGTGTCATTAACATATACTACTGTTTTAAACTTTACACCCTGGTGTTCTCTCACTTTTTTACTTTATGAAACAAATAGTTGTTTGTCTGTATATTTGACTTTTAAAAAATCAGTATAGTATCAGTTGCATGCTCTAAAATTTACCCTGTCAGGTTCGAACATGTGTCGCTCGAAAAGAGTTGTAAATGGTCCTCATTTCTGCCCCTTCAATAGTTCTGTAGCTCTAGTTCTGTGTGGCCATGAAAATAGGGTGGCTTCTTGGGGTACGGTGGGGGGGAAGTTGATACTTAATAGAGTGAACCTTTCCTGTTAGCCAGGGAATCCTGTTGATTGAATTGCTTGAATAGTAAAGAGTCTGCCCTGCTACAAAACCAAATATTGCCAACCCGACCCATACAAACATCCACTTGCCTGTGTGCACTATGCTAAAAGACATTCCATGATAAGGAGCTAAGACGTCTGCACCCCAATCAGTGCTTCTGCCTAAGGCAGGGTGTGAGGTACAACGGTATTCTCATAAACATTAGAACAAATTTGCATAAACTATGCCATTTGCAACACAGACCAAGGAAAAGCAGCTTTGAAGTCATAAAGTTGCTTAGCAGCCAATAGTCAAGGTCTATATAGGCAGTTTATGTAACAATGATTTTAAAGCCGCTTTTTCATCACTTCTGGAATGACTTCTGAGAAAAGTTAACAACCCACAGATACTTTGAGGGCTGAAAATCTCAAAAAGTATTTAATGAGCCATGACTGGCAGTGCTCGCCCTTGCATCTAGCCAGATTCATATTTTTAAATCACGCTGGGAGGTTATGCACATCAATGAAATGAAAATTCGTCAAAGGTTAAACACTTTAGATGGCAGCGTTTCCTTTCAGACAGGGGTCCTGAAGATCAATATCATCCTTTTGTGCTGCCTTCATGGATGTTCAAAGATCTCCAGTTAAAAGGATTTCTTTTGATTTGAATCAGGCTCAGGAAAATGAACAATTATCAGATAAAAATGTCTTCAAAATTCATTTATTTGCTGATTTTGGAAGGGTTGCTTACAAAAGGTGAAGTGCAGGTCTTATTTCAGTGTATTTCATTGTTGTCCTTTCTCGATGTTACCCATTTTATTTGAGCCACAATGATCAAAGGTTAGATGGGCCTACTCCTACTTCTTTGAACCTATGACCTGCTGTTCATAAGCATCGGGACAGATATGCTGAATGGTTTTTTGAATGCAAACTCTTCAATTCACTGAATCAGTAGGTTTGTGACTGTAAAATCCCTTTTTGGAATCTACTAAACCCATTTTAGGAGTCAGAAAGATTTCTGATTCTTAAAATGGATTTTTTGACCCAAACTAAATCTCAAATTGAAAGTGGATTAATAGGAGGGTTCCTGCCAAATTGTGGTTTAGTATGCATTACTTTGTGCAACATTTCAAATGAGTTGGCAACTTATTATTAAAGAAGACAATGTCCACCTGGACCTCTTCCTCTTTAGGAATTTGGGTGGCACCTCTGCCTTCTTCCCCAGATGTTTTTCAAAATGGAAAACTTTTATTCTTTTAAAGCACCACCAGTTGTTTTAAGAAACACAGACTGCTTTAAAAAAAAGATTTGTCATTTTGAAAATGCAATCACAGGGATTTAAGTCTGTTGTTCCTTACAGACAACTATCCTTGTATTTCGAGCCAATCCAGGGAGTAACAAATTGTCACAAGCCAAAATAATGTTCTTTAGGCAGGTCGTTCTGCAACCCCCTATGAATGGTGATTTTTGTGAATTGATCCAATACTTCGCAAAATCAGATTCTGCCCACAAAAAGTTGGTGCACAATGTGCGACCACTTTTTGCAACCAGTATATAAGTGTATCTAGTTCCTATTTCAGTAGTAGACATTTAATGTAACGAGCTACCTTTCCATTGAAATTTATTTTTCCATTACGTATTAACTATTCTCTATTCAAGTTATGTTACTCACATTCGAACCGCACAATCAGCCACCGGTTGTTTGTATATCAGAATATTGATGTAGCAAATATCATCTGACAAATGTTGTCCTGAACATCAAACCATTGGGTGTAAATTTCATATTGCATGAATTAATGAATGAAGCATTACTAAGCGCTCTAAATCTCAGAAAGAGATGTCCAGGTGCTACAAGTCCACTCTTTAATGAATGCAGGAAGCAAGGAAAGCCAGAGAACTGCATGAAATACTTAAGTGAACAGATACACTTTTCAGCCGTTTCCTAAAGCTTTGGTGGTTACTTTGAGTATGGTATGAAATTGGTGTATCTTTCCAGGGTTTGGCCATCACAATAGGCAGCGATCAACCTTTCTGTTTAGTTCTTTTAAATTTAGGAACATTGACCAAATGTTGAGACTGTGATCGTAGAGGATGCACAGGAAGTACCTGGAGAACATGGTGGCCATATAAGAATCAAATGCTGTTCTGTTCAATGTTTTGTGACATATAGTGCTTTTTTCTTAGTTTAAAAAGCTTTTATTAATGCAAATAAAGACAAGGTACAATAATATATCAATGGTCATTAAAAGAAGAGCAAAAGATATAATAAATATGTAAGATATAGGAGAGGTGAAAACTCAATACAGCAAACTTTTAGTAAAATATAAACCAAAGTTAAGGGCAATTAAAGAATTATGTACCATAACAAATAAGCATTTTAGGTTTTGGTTTTTTAAAAGGAGAGAAAAAGAGAGAGAAAAAAGAAAAAGAAGAGGATGATAAAAAACCAGAGATGAACATCCTAACCAAGTATAATACATAAAAATATCCAATATTGAACATTGTACAAAGTCAAATAACAATGTAATAGCAATCGAATAGAAACATTATGAACAAATGACTAACATTATACTCATGGTGGTTGAAAAACAAAGGTATTTTCCTTATTACGTAATGCAGAAGAAGATAAATGCTTGGTAAGTGGAGACCAGAAGCCTTCTTTTCGGAGAAGTTGCTGAGAGGTGGTAGCAGAAGCTCTATCAAGCCTATGATGTGAACAAAGAAGATTCCACCAAGCAGAAAAAGTAACTTTAGAGGCATCTTTCCAATTAGAAGTGATAACCTGAAATGCAATGGCAAATAGCAGATCTACAAAAGAGCCCATCTTACGAGCACCCAGCCAGTGTGTGGAATTACTACCCAAAAATAAGGAATATATATCAAACGGAAAGTTAATAGAGCATATAGAGGTGATTAAGCTACATATCTTTGTCCAAAAAAGAGAAATGTTAGGGCAAAGGAAAAAAGAGTGTAAATATGTTCCAGGGGTATTTTTGCAAGTCCAGCAGTTAGGGGAGAGGTCAGAACTGAACTTGGAGATAGACAATGGGGTTAAAAACTGTCTTTTATAGAAATAATAAAGTGTTTGAGAGGTACTGGCATTACAGGAAGTGTGATGTATTCGTGTCCTAATCAAATTCCAAGTGGGTATAGGAATAATGTGTTGTAAATCAGATTCCCATAAAATTTACATTTTTCTCTTGGGGCGTAGGGTAGAGAGAAATGAAGATATTTATAGATATGAGAGGCCCGAACAGAGAGAGAAGTAGGTAAGGGTTCAAATAAATGATCAGAGGGGGGGAGAGTGTTCCTGAGAGAAGAGAGAGCTGTTGACTAGATAACAATCTTAAAGAATCTTAATGGCGAAGGGAAGCGGTAGGTAAACAAAGTTTATGGGCTGATTACGATGGCGGGCGGAGGCACATCCTCCGTGCTGGCGGAAAATGCCCTTTTCCGCACTCCATCTGCGGTATTTGCGTCCGCCGTATTATGATGGGCATAGAAAGCCCATTTCCCATCCGCTGCAGTGTCCTGGGTTCCGCCGAAAATCTCCGTCCGCACCGGTAGCGGACGGAGCCAAAAGAGAGGTACCGCCGTGCGGAATGCGGTCCCGACCGCCGGTCAAATCACGATGCCTCAAACAGCCCACCACACCGCTGCGGATAATCCGGCCATTCGAGGATGGCGGTGGCAATACTGCGGATAGCTCCATGTGTTCCAGTCCGCTGGGGAAACGGCGGTCTTTGGACTTTTCGTAGCAAATCCAACCACGGCGGATGGATTTTCAGCCTTTCCGCCGCTGAATCCTGGAATCCGACTGCCGCGGTAGGGAGTTTCTGGCAGTGCATCCTAATCTGGCTGGCAGTTATGCTGAGGTACCTGCGGGCGGAAATTTCCCGCTAGTACGGCGGTCGGAATGCTTTTCCGCCCGCCATCGTAATCAGCCCCAAAGTTTGAACTTCCTGAGAGTATAGAAAAATATTATCCTGTAGTAAGTGTTTAACTTGGATAATCCCTTTATTAACCCAAATTCTCCAAAACAAGGTACGATTAGAGAGTTTAATGGACTTGTTGTGCCATAAAGAAGAATCTAAGAATACTTGCAAAGGAGAAAGGAATTTTTTAAGGACCGGGTTAAAGGTTAATATAAATTGTGAAATAGTAGGGGACTTAAAAGGACGGGGAGAATGGGTAAAATTGGCTAACTAGGAAAAGGGAAAAGGGTGAACCAGGGATTCTTCCAATCTATACCATACTGGTACAGAGGATTCATCAGACGAAGATAGATAGGGTAAAACCTGACGGATTAGGAAGGAAGAGTGGTATTGACGAAAATTAGGAAAATTAACACCTCCCCTGTTCTTAGGAGCAGATAAGGAAGATAAAGATATACGAGCTTTCCGGCCATTCCAGAGAAATTTACTTAAAACACCATTAAATGTTTTAAAGAATTTTAATGGGAGCTTCACTGGTAACATGGACAAATAAAAGTTAATAACAGGGAGCATCATCATTTTGGAAGTGTCCAACCTGCCCCACCATGACAAAAATAAGGGGGACCATTTCTCTGCCATACCAGATATTCTTAGTATAACCTCCTCCAAATTAAGCTGAACCGTTCGAGCGATAGAAGAGGCGTATTTTACTCCTAAACATGTAATGTAATTAGAATTCCATTTAAAATCCGTCCCGTCAAACATACTTTTTAAACAATATTTATTTAATGGTAGCACTTCTGATTTAGAAAAGTTTAATTTATAACCGGACAGAGCAGCATAGGAAGATAAAAGATCTGTGAAAGCAGCAAAGAGACAGAAGGGTCAGAGAGATATAGTAAAATATCATCCGCGTATGCAGTGAATTTGATTTCAAAGGACTTGTGCGTAAAACCGCGAAATACAGAAGAATGCCTTAGAGAATGAAGGAAAGGTTCAAGAGATAAAATAAAGAGCAAAGGTGAAAGAGGACAGCCTTGACAAGTGCCTCGTTGAAGGGTAAAGTAAGAAGATTGGGACCCATTAACAAAAACAGAGGTGGTAGGAGAGGAATACAGCAGATTGATAAAATGACGGGGCCAAAACCATGCCAGTGAATGCGATCAAAAGCTTTCTCAGCATCTAAGGCGATGGCAGCAACAGGGGAGGAGCTCTTAGAAGCAAGATGTATGATATTTAAAAAGGTTCTTGAATTGTCTGCTATCATTCTACCTTTGACAAAACCAGTTTGTTCATATCCAATCAAATCAGGGATAACCTGATTACGGAGGGCCAGTACCTTAGCGAAAATCTTGCAATCCAAGTTAAGTAAAGAAATAGGACGGTAATTTGCACAAGAAGAGGGATCTTTATCTTTCTTTGGAAATAAGCAAATCATGGCTTCAAGAAATGAACCACGAGCTTCCTTATGTGAGATAAAATATTGAAAAAGAGACAGAAGGGAAGGAAGAAGAGTCTGAGAGAAGCAGGAATAAAATTCAGCGGTAAACCCATCTGGGCCACGGGCCTTATCTTTAGGTAGCTGAGCTAGGGCAGACTTTAGTTCGGAAAGGGACAACTCTTTCTCTAGTAAAGAGCAATCCGGAGAGGAATAGGGGCGAGGTGGTAGTGATCCAAAAAATTACTCCAATTCAGTGTCGGTAGGAGAAGAGTCGGGGTATATAAGGTCTTATAAAAATACGTAAAACAATATAATATCTCCTCGTCTTTAAAATGATTAACACCCTTATTATTGATAATATTCATTATTTTGGATCTTTGAGACTTAACCTTCAAATAGTTAGCAAGCAGTTTGCCAGCTCTGTTCTGGCCACCATAGAATTTAGAATTAATTTTAAGTAACACCCCAGAGGCTTCTTCCGACGATTTCCTGTTAAAATTCACTTTAGCTTGGACTAATTTCGGGAGAGTATCGTCATTTTTAGAGGAAAAGTAGGAGTGCTCAAGCTGCTTAATGGAGGATAGTAAGGAAGCTGATTCCTTAAGAAGTTGTTTTCTTTTAACAGCAACATAATCAATGATGAAGCCTCTGGCCATCACCTTGAAAGCGTCCCAGATGGTACGGAAGAGAATATCGGGATTGGCATTGAGAAGGAAAAATTCTGACAAGAACTCTTTAAAGCGCCCAATAAAGGTGGGGTCTTTGAGTAAGTAGTTATTAAAGCGCCATCTGCGGGGTTTGGAGGGCTCCGAAGGGAGATCCAAATTAATGAAAACAGGGGCGTGATCAGAAATGAGTATGGATCCAATTTCAGCATGAATTAAATTAGGAATAAGAAGAGGACTTAAGAAAATATAATCAATTCTAGAACTAGAATTGTGAGTGGGAGAGTAAAAAGTAAATTCTAAACTATCCGGATTATATATTCGCCAGGCATCTACCAAACCTCTGGACTGAACAGTATTAGTAAACATTTTTTGCATTTTATTGGGAATGTACTTTGCAGTGGATTTCCTGTCAATGAAGGGATCCATGACCTGATTGCAGTCACCACCCACCAGGAGGTTATAACCATGACAGGATTGCAGAGTGTGGGACATGGACAACCAAAACTGTGAGTCAACACCAGTGGGACCATATATGTTAAGAAGAGAGATAGGGGAACCATTAATAATGAGATGTAAAAGAAGCCATCTGCCATCGGCATCCTTCTCTTCCTTTTCTAGAATCAGAGAGAGAGATTTATGAAATAGTGTCACCACACCATTCTTTCAGTCTTTAGCCGGGGAGCAATAAACATGTCCAACCCATTGTTTTTTAAGAGAGCTAAAATCCTTTTCTGTAAGATGAGACTCTTGAAGCATCGCAATTTTGCAGTGTAATCTGGATAAATGGGTAAGAACCCTTTGTTTCTTGACAGGGTTAGGCAGGCCCTTGACATTCCAGGATATAAAACGGACATTATCAGTCATAATGATAAAGGAAAGACATTAAGTAACACCCTGAGCAATGTAAAATTGATAAAATTGAAAATTGAACAAGTGGAAATTTTGGAACCGACAGGTAGGATATTCTGCAATAGATTGAAAAATAAAAAAGGAACAGTAAGAGTAAAGAACAGAAGAAAAGAAAAAAGGATATGAAAATAATCAGAGATGAAATATTGGAGGAATTTGAAAAATAAAAGAAGGAAAGAAAAAGAAAAAGATGATGAATGAGAGGGGAAGAAAAAAACAAGAAAGAGAAAAGTGATAGAGAAAAAAAGATTGACAAGAAGTCAGCAGACTCCTGTCAAAATGACCAGAACATATTGCCAGAGTGAAAAGATTAACAGATTTGACATGAGAAGGCGGGGAACCGCAAAAACAAGACAGACGAGAACCCACGAAATCAGAATAAACAACAAAGACCAGTAAATAGGTAGAGGAAAAGAATATAGTTAAATATAGAGCGGCAGCCAGGGATACAAGGTAAGTAGAGTGACTCAAAGAAAGAAGTACGGTAAGAACAAATATAATAAACGTATAAATATTGAGGAAGGAGGAACACTTACCAATAAGTGAAATACTATACACAATAGGAGTAGGAGGGGAGGCACAATGAGGAGGAAACAGCAGGGAGGGGAATCCTTACTAGACAAGACGTATCTGCGGGAAAAAAACACAAAAATGTGAATGATAACATATGAGGACTACCAAATATCGTTCAAAGAGTAAACAAACGAATAAATACATAAGAAAGCAGCAGAACCTGCAAATTGAAACTAGTTAAACAAAATTAGTAACAAAAACATATTAGGCGAGTCAGTATTCAGGCTTTCCCAAGGTTCATGTCCTCTCCCTTGTGACGAGAAATGAACTGTCTCAAATCCTCAGGGCGATCAAAAGAATGGGTCCGTTCCTTATAAGTATCCTTAAAAAAACAGGGATGAACAAGGCCATATCTGGCATTCATGGAACGGAGAACAGGGCGTAAGGAAAGAAATTCCTTACGACGAGCGGCGGTGGCACGAGCCACATCTTGTGAGAGAAAAACCCTGTGACCAGCCTATAAAATCTGCTTCCTCTGTTTTGCTGCAGACAAGACCATCAACAATTCTGTATATTCTAGGAAAAGAACAATAATCCCTGTGGGACGGCTGACTGACGAGGAGGAGGAGGAGCCCCCGAGTCTAGGACCAATACGATGCGCACGTTGTAGGTTGAGAGTAACACCTTCCTTAAGGCCAACCAACTTAGGAATGTGGAGTTTAAGAAAAGCGATCATGTCCGAGCCCTCCTCTCTCTCAGGAATGCCATAAAGCCTAAGGTTGGTGCGCCTATTGCGGTTTTCCAGGTCCTCAGTTTGCTGTTGAAGAAGAGCTATTTCTTTAGACATAGCTTCCACCCTAGGGATCACATCCTGTGTATCGCTAATCCTCTGCTCCACCACCGCTACCCTTGACTCCAAATTAGACCATTTCTCCTCTAGTCTCTGGAGGGTGGCGTTGGTCTCTATTACAAAAGGCTTTACATTTTTTAGCTCTTCCATGAGATCTTCCATTGTTATAGGCAGTGAGAACCAGGCTCTTTCTTTTGGCGCTTAGAAGCAGCAGTGGTGGAGTCTTTCTGAGTTACAGACATATTGGCAGAGGCAACTCTTTGGTTGGAGGAGAAAGGAGGCTCCATAAACATAAATGGAAAGAAAAAGACTCCAATGTTGGCAGGTTAGCAGGCACAAGGGAAAGCAACAAAAGAGATCCCAGAGGAAGGCACATAAAAGTCTGTATCCTTTGTATCCCCCTCCTGTACTGGTATTGAAGATTTGAGACCTAAGGGTATAAAGAGTCCACAAGTGTTTCCACAATACACCTCATGACATTTCCAGCACTGAAAATTGGCATTAAACAGAGTAAGGTGCCCAGAATATCATTGTCAGGGAGTGTATAGTTACCACTCCAGTATGGTTTTAGTGGAAAAAATTGTCAAGAGTGCCAAAGTACACAAAACACCCTAACATACCTCAAAACGGCCGCCAGTGAGAACCGCGACTCACGGCAAGCAAAATGGTGGCCGCAACGATGGCTCCTGAGGTAAAACAGAACGCGAGAGAAGCAGGGCAAAAACGGCTGAAAAATGTAAAAAAAAGATCAGCTACCTGCTCTCCCGCGTTGGTACAGCAAAGGCGTCAGTCCATGTGGGTGAATAAAAGCTGCTGCCACTCCGCAGCGTAACGGGTCTCAGCCCAGACGCGGAGCTTCAGGGGCTTGCGACCATCCCGTTCGGCGTCCAAGCCACGCCCCCCCAACCATATAGTGCTTTTAAGATACTTCTGTTGGCAATAGGCAGCCAGTGAAATTGATGCAAGCAGGGGTGGCTCCTCCGTAATGGGGAGGAGCGTCGCTGCACTGCGCAGAGGCAGCAGATGATAAATAAAATGATAAGAACATTGTGTTATTATCATTTTATTTATTGTTGTCTAAACTTGGCAATGAGTATAGGGTGGCCAGGCATGGCAGGGAGGAGGAATAGTGTGCACTTCTAAGTGCGCCTTTCAGTTTGGCTGGCGTCTTAGGCCGTACTTACTGGGTGCAATAAAATTGACATCCCTGTTAAATTTCAGAATGTCAAACCTGACAGAGTTTAAAGTGTCACATACACGTATGAGAAACTAGGAAGAATTTACATGGGGGACCTAAGGGGAATCCAAAGATTTTGCAGTAGACACCTCACCCACTAAAAAGTGGCATGCTACATCATCAGCGTCTGTCAACTAACCCTGGGCACTGAACTCCGCTCCGCTGGCAGAGTTTGCAGAATTTTGCATACTCCGCGTTCCACGGAGAACGCGAAGTTCCTGCAAAACATCAGACTCCGCAGCGGAGCGGAGTTCAGCCCCGGACCCTCCCGCCTCCCCTCCCCGCAATAAATATTTTCTAAATGCAATCTACAATTAATGTAAAATAAAACCGCACTTACCTTATCGCGGCGTCCCGGGCTGCCCTCCTCCTCATTGCCGTAATCTCCTACGTTAGACATACGTCATGGTAGGACTGCGCGCGCATGCACGGTGCTACCATGGATTACGGCGAGGAGGAGGTGGGAGGTGGGAGGCGAGTAGCGGAGCGGAGCTCCACAGAGTTTTTGGCCAACTCCGTGGTGCTCGGCATAGAGCAACTCCGCCTGCTACGCCCAGGCTTACTGTCAACACCCTGGTAGGATGGTTCCACCTAGATGGACTTGATCAAAATTGGGAGTTCTTATATAAATTGTTACTGGATATAATGCAGGGATCCAGAAGAAAAGTGGTAAGAATGTCTCAAGATATACCCAAGGAGATTTCCTTTATTAATTGGGTACCCGAGACATGTATAAAAACAGGTCATGGGGTCTGTTTGAGTATCAATAACTCAATTACCCCTGTAAAAGCCATTTCGCACACGTCTGAGAGGGGACCTACAGGTATTGAAGGCAGGCACTTTACCTTGATGAATGTTTGCCTATAGGAAGATGTCTCCTGCCAGATGTGCATGGTTCCTGAACCTCCCATTTCTAGGGTTTTCTCCAGTAAGGATCTCTATTGAAGGTGAGAGCCCTAGGCCTCATATCTATGGATGGTATGAATGAGTAGATGGGCAGGGATGCTAACAGCCCTGACAAAGGCCTCAGACCTGTATGGGCTTTAAATGTAGGTCGAAAAATGTTGGCTTTTACAGGGGTAAAAATCCCCACGGGGGAATTTTGATCGAGCCCGCCCGGTGGAACCATCCTACCAGGGTGTGGATAGACGCCGATGATGAAGCATTCCACTATTTGGTGGGTGAGGCGTCTACTCCCAAATATTTGGATTCCGCCCAGGACCTTTTTTGTAAATCTATCCTAATTGCTCATAAGTGTATGTGATTGTGTCAGGGGGAAAGCAACTAGGATTCCTGCTCTCTTGCTCTCTCTTTGTGAAAGATAGAATTTTAAGAGTGCCTCTCTAGTTAACACCTGGGCATGCAGATTTGGTGTGATGAAATCTATGTATTAAACCCCATTCTTTGGGCTAAACTCAGAGATGGTCTATACTGCTGCGTTCCACAGGTGTTCTCTCTTGGCTCCACCCTATTTAACCTTTGTGTTGCCCCTCTCACAACCTTAATTAAGAACTTTTAATTGTCTTATATGTGCTATGCAAACGATACACAAATTATCCTTAGCTTATATTGTATTGTATTTGCTGCCTGTGATAAATCTTGGATAAAATGGGGGTGATGCCATTCAGAGGTTCACATTCTCATTAGACTCCTGATCTATCTCCAGTGCCAGCTCTGACTCAGAAACATTTGAGGATCATGTTTGATTTCACTCTTCCTTTCATATTCAGATGGATACACTCACATCATCCTGATTCATACTCATAAAGCTGGTAAGAAAAAATATTCCTGCTCTACTAAGAGTATTTATCTATCAGCTTTAATTATAACGACCTATCTTCTGCATCATAACTAGATCTCATGTGATCCTCCACTTATTTGATCGTCTCTAAACCTTGTGTTTTTTTTAAACAAATACATCAATCAATAGCACTTCATAATAATAAAAAGTCCTCTCTTGCCCACCTCCAAAGGTAAAAATTAAAGTGCACTGAGCCAAATAAGTCATTAAACATAATTATGATGCAATAATATATATGGAAAGCAAACAATACCTCCAAGGAATCTTTGAAAAGTATCTCTAAAATCCAACAGGATGTCACACTAAAGTCTACTGCAAGCCATCTTGACTCCACCACAGAAGACGTTGTATTCCGTTAATGTTTAGGAGTTTGAATCCATCACAAAGATTGGATTCCGCAACCTGACCAAGGCCCAACTGGATCTGTTCAGGACCTGTGCCCTGTCCAGCTACTTAAACAAAGTCTGCCATTTTATATTGAAATATTCACTGAGTTACTGAAACGTTCTGGGGTACAAGGATTTTAGGCGTGGAAAGTAGCCACTGGGAAGACACTTTTGAAGAACCAGCTCTCATGCAAAAACACTTTAACACATTTAGACCAATCTCACTGTGTCCCTACACAGCAAAACTATTGAACAAAGTGGTCATGAAGTCAACCCACCATTTTGCTGAGTTAAACCAGCTGCTAGGGCCATATCATGTCGAATTTAGACAAAAGAGAAGTGAAAATATGGTCTCTATAAGTGCTAGACAATCTTAGACATGAGATAGACAACAGTGATGTTGGCAGGGTCAGACTGGCCTATAATGCAATCTGACAGTGCTAGAAGACATGGCCTAACAGATCAGTCTGAGGGCCACTTTTATGGTTTGGCTTGACAGTGCAGCTGTTGCCACACAGTAATGTGAGCATCAGTAGAGAGGCACTTTGGCTCCACCCACATGTTGGGAGCCAGGAGTACATGTTTTGATTGGGCATGAAGTTGTGTGATTACATTAAAAAGTGCTTCTCCTCCACAAATCTGTGATCATTTTGTTTATTTATCCAGCTGCCTGAGGTTGAACCTTTAGGAGCACACACATGACATTGCAATGCTAATAATGTCTTTTAGATAACCAGATAATTGATGGTGTTTTTCTCTGGTTGCAGCACAGATAAGAGGAGGGCAGCCATTAACCTACATAGATTTTTAGGTCTGGCTTGACAGTGCATTCATAAGCCAGACTTATTGGCATTGCCAATGCTTGTTTTGGCCATTTGGGGGCCTGTTTTATGGTCTGGTGGATCAATTTTTACTTTTGATTTCCCTGATATTACCATAAACATTGTCTGTATCAGGCACAATTGCATGCAGTCTCCCATACTTTACAAAACACCTGTACAGTGTGTCTTTACAAGTTCAAAACTGCTCCAGTTTGCAGAATGGGGGCCCCTTTTTATCTATTTGATTTGCTAATGGGGCCACTTTTATTTTGGTGCCAGGGGCTATTTTCTGTCCGAAACCATCCCTGGATGCTTGATTGTAATTCCTATTGGACTTATCCACAAACTTCTCCTACAGCAACCTTTTGCTAAATCAACTGTATCACGTTGTGTAAACTGTGTAAGTGGTATCATTTAAATCTGTTCTTGGGTGGTGGTCTGTTCACTATTTAACACCCCTCTAGAATCACAGTACAATGTACAAAATGGGTCTATGTTATTTCCATTTTTGGTTAACTTATACATGAGGTCCAAGGCCAGCTTATTGCAGTTATTACAGAAAGTTGATTCCAGATTTTACATGGTTGCAGATCCATCTCGTTTTTCAAGCTGACAGGTATGCTGTTTTGTACTTTCACCGAGCCTTAGCTTAGTGCTTTCACCACCTAGCTGGCCACAATATGGTGGAGTTTGACGATAATAGTGTTGAAACTGAATTCATTCTAGAGTGGGGTGTCATTCCACAACACAAAGACCCTTATGGGATGATACCCTGTATCCTGCATTTATGTGCTACTGCCCCACTCTTCCCAAAGATTACAGGCATTGCTATCAACCACAATACATTGCTAGCTAACTCTTCTAGGCGATTATGAGCCTGATCTAAAAAAATATGTGTAAATTTTGAAATTCATATTTTATAAAGATCCATTTTTGCAATTGATGGGTGATTGAGTTGGGCAGAACTTTTCTAAGCTTCCCATGTTTCAAAAAAGAGCATTTCAATATTTACATGCATAACTGTCTGATCTGCACAGAAAACATATATGCACAGAACACATATGTTTTCCTATCTCTGAAAGTGTATATTATATGTACTGTGAGTAGCTTATACATGGTTGCAAAAGTTGTGTACTTTTCCAAAATGTTATTCATACTTTTTTGTTCAAGATCAATATTTTTCCTTTCAATGTGAATCCATCCTAGCCACAAACCAGAAAAGGGAACTATCACACCAATTTCCCACGTCATAGCATGACGCAAACTGTGCAAGATTCTGTGTTAGTTAAATATACAGAAAACTGAGGGGGGTGGATTTCAAAATAAGTGTGACTTCTCTAAGACCTTCACTGACTCTGGAAAAAGGAATGACCACTGTTCTAAATTAAATCCACCATTTTTTATGAACAATCTATGTAGGTGCGTGCACACGATGCTTGTGTAGATCACAGACATTTACTTCTTCAAATTTTGTGAATCAGGTGTCAATTCCACGTACATAGGTTTACATTTTCCATTTTTAAATAAGAGTCACCCCTCTAAATGGTTGTGTGAATATTCCCCATGCATTTTGTTGACATGGCAATTTGAATAAATATAAAGCCTGATTCCCTGCTGGAAATCAAAGAAATATGAAAGGAAAACAACTGTCAAGATGCAAGGTAGGTTCAATTAATTTGAAAATATTCCAAATATTCCAGTTTAAGTTTTTTTAATTATTGCATTAGGCACTAAAACTATATCGGTGAGTAAAACATGACTCTCTCTTGGGAAATTCCAGAAGAGACAAGACTTTATTCTGTCAGAGTCTCTTCACTTTCAGGTAGCCCCTTTGAGTTCCAGAGACGATGGAAAAACTCCATGATATGTGGATATCTTCTCTATTATAACAGTGATGTTGTGAATCTGTTAAGAGAAATTGTATTAGCTTTTTTAGGGGCTTGACTAATCCCATAATTCAAGGTTGTACATTTGAATATACAATTGTAAACACAACGAAACAACAGTCAACATGTTTCTAGTTAAAATGCCTTCTTATTTGTCAGACATCCCTGTGGGATTGTAGTTTTCTTCTAGGACACGATAGTTTGTCTCCTGAACTGTACACAGGATCTGTGGGATACCTCCCTTACTGTACGTGTCGTGGTTTAGCTTTGCCTGATGAAAGCCAAGTTCCATGAAGCCATAGTGTGGCGAATTTGTTAATTTTGTCCCCAGCCTCTCTAGTTGAGAAGGAAGGAATATTTTAATTGTATTTATTTTTAGAATCATTTATTAGGGATCATTCTTGACGTCATTTGAGCCTCATGGGGACAAACCACAATCTACCGAAATAGCCTGAATGAGATTACTAAACTATACTGCCTATTGCAGGGCTTTAAGCATTACCTTGTTTAAGCTGATTCTGTCAACACCTTGGTGAGAGTTTGAGTTTATAATCCAGTGTACTGCTAATGGACCTTTCTGTAAATACACAGCTGGCAGCAGTCTGAATTTAAGATAAAAAGAAGGATTAGGTTAGACTAATGAAAGAACACAAAAACGATTTCAGCAAAATAGTGAAATGAACTCTTGTTGTCTCTCAGTTAAAAATTGCCATGGGAGTAGTTTAGGTTTATCCCGTGGAGACAATTAAGGGTCTCATTTCCAGGTGGCTGGCTGATCTCCACCAAACGAAGGACATATCACCCAATTGCGAACCTCTGAGTTCTCTACCGCAGATAGAATTGAGAGTACAGCTTCAGTCCTGATAACAGAGCCAAACTTGACTCTGTCACAAACAGCTTCCTGGTGAGCCAGCCTCAAGAGAGCAGTGAGGTCTTTGGCTTTGGGAGGCCAGCTTTATTTACAGAGGGCCTTCTGCCTGTCATATTTCTTGCTAGGAGCATCCATACAAAGTTTTGCAGACTGGCGCAAGGAGAAAAATCAACATCTCCCATGCTGTGTGTGAAAATTCCCAACGTGTCAGGGAACTTGATTTGGTTGTTTACTTCTGTAAAACAAAAACTGCCTGCCTTGCCACCATGAAACAGTGGGCAGGTCAACTTTGCTAAAAGTGCTACTTCCATGTCGTTGATAGTACTTTCCAATCATATTTCCTGTCTGTTCAAGAGACATTTTTAAATTAAATGGGTCATCTGCCACAAAGCCCACTGAGGCCGAGCCTCTGCCACCGTACACACTTGGCAGCCAGCCTGTCTAGGCCTAAATAAGGGCCTACGTCTGTAATTTAAGCATCCACGTTTGGCAAGACTGGCTAGAAGAGAAAAAACAAAACAAGATTGTGTTGATTATGCAAACGGCTTCATTGTAAGTATTGCTGTAAATCACAGTATGTATTTTATATTTATTAAAGCTTTTCATGTACAGCGGCGGCCGATGCATGTAAGAGTGGTGGGGCCGGCTGGGGGGAATTTCGATAGACGACCACGAGAGAAAATTTATTATTTATTTAATTTTACCTTGTGGTCGTCTCTCTAAATCCCCCTTCAGCCGGCCCCACCGCCCACCGCTCTTACCTGCAGCGGCCATGGCTGTTCATGTATAGCCTTTGACGCAACAGCTGGCTGACTGTTTTGGAACTTGACAGAAGTATGCACAAAAATGCCAACATAGCCGCCCTTCCTTCACCTTTATAAGATATAGGTCCTGGTTACAAGAGTGTCATACTCCCCTAAGGGGCTGCTAACCCGGTTAATGGTTGCACTGTAATTTATAAGGTTCAAAGCTACTGCAGACTTGTCATGGATTCCCCAAAGATTTGAGCTGCTGAAGTAACTGAAGTCTCTAGGGGAAACTGTGGGTAATAATGAGGATGTATCACAGAAGACAGGCTGAATTAGATTCTGAATAGTTAGTACTAATTAATAAAAAGATTTTCAGGGTACTACATGGAATTCCCATTCATTGTGCACTTCCTGAGTTAATCAGACTCCTTGTATTGTTAAGTTTAGGTCGGAGGAATTTAACACCCTTTCATCCAGTGTCCATGTTATGAGGTTTTAAGTAGATAAAATCATAACAATATATCAAGAGCTTTTAACTTGTAGCACTATGCAAGTTACTGATACAATATTTTCCCTACAGAAGTTTCAAAAAGTGTGTTAGTGTTCACATTGGTTGCTATAATTCAGATACAATACAAAGAGAAGCCAAGCTCAAAGGAGTAGTTTTCAAAGGAGTTTTTAAAAAGATAGTAAATGCCAATAATATTATACAGAGTAAGAAATTGTGCAACCACCACTACACACCCTGATAGGTGTGTAAGGATCACTGATAGAATATCAAAATTAAAAATATCTTGTGGACAGAATGTCATGTCAAAAATGTCGAGGACCAAAATTTCAAGAAGGTAAGTGCAAATAGGTAATTATAGATTTACTATTCTTAACTCCACATCTACGTACCTTGAAGATATATATATATCGTCAAGGCACATATATGTACCCTATTCATAGGGTTTGATATGCATAATTGCGGGTCTGCAGGGAGATATAATTTTGTGAATACACTGGATAAAGTACATCTCACTGCCATCAACTCATTGGGGTCGTGACTGATTCATCTTGGACAATCCTTAAAGGGTGGTCATTATGCAAGGGGATTTACTTTTCTACATCACTTTCTATTGTTGAAAAATGGGATGTCAGTCTCCATGTGAGATGTGGTTTTCTCTAGATTGAGACAGCAGTGGGTGTTGAAAAGAAAGATATGGTCCTGTGGCTGCTGGTAGGATTGAGACTGTCTCATGGCGAGTCTATTTCAGCCTGTGGGAGGATGAAATGTTCAGGATGGAATTGAAAGGTATATCCGTCTGGTATTAGTCTGTTAAAGAGTGGCTGTTTCATCTTAAAGTGGTTTTGTGATTGTGATGCTAGTCGAGATTCCCTTTCAGCTTCAATGTCAGTTGTCAAAAGGTTTGGAAGCTTGGGTTGCCGGACATGTTTGTCAGTTACCTCCACACCATGTGGTGGTAGCAAATTAAACAAATGTAAGGTTATCACATAAAGGCATGATATGTTTATTAATGTCTGTTTTCGCTATGAGAGGTTTTGGTGTACAAGTGAATGGCTGGAGGGAGGACTGGTCTGCTGGTGGTCCATAGGGGTGTGGCTGGGTTTAGTCACGGGTACACCAAGCAGGAATACTGCTTTTAAGATCCATCTGTTCTCGCTATGAGGTTTTGGTGGATGCATGGGCTGGTAGGAGGGGGATCTGTCCTGCTGGTGGTCCAGGCTTTCTGACCCTACCCTGGAGTTGACCATGGATGGACATTCATTGAGGTGTGGCTGGGTTAAGTCGCAGGTGCTACGAGCACAGATGATGCCATATTGTTCTCTGATTGCATTTACTTGTAAATACATTTTCTGATATGTTGCATGTGTGGTTTGAAGAATTGTACTTACTGCTATGCAGACGTTTGTTGTCTGCCTGAACCTGTCCTAATGGGATGTAAATCAAAATCTGATAATGTACAACAATGGCCTGTCATAAAGAATTCTGCAAAGAAAAGATGTGCACTCTTTAATATGCTTGGTATTTTGATTTGAAGTAAAGAAAGTTATGGCCTCCTATGAATATCAACAACTAGTGGTCTGTCTTAGTGTTTTTCATGCATGTGAGAATTGAAGAGGCAAAATCAACTAGGTATACATGAGCGGAAGATGGAAAGAGCACCCCACAACAACAAGCGGACTCTGTGCTGATCTCAGAAGGGAAAGGCTCTAAGGCTGCGTGGGTTAGGAAATGAGTAGTGAAGAAAGTGCATTAACTTCACTGTATTGCAAAAATATCTTATAACTATGGGGTATATTAGCAAGAATGCCATAAATTGTCGCCGCTTTAGCGTGCAGGAAACTGCCGCTAAAACGCATAGATGGCGGCTTGCTAATAGCGTTATAGAATCTCAATAGAAGCCCAGGTTAGATGTGCAGGACATCTAACCTGGGCTTCTATTGGAATTCTATAACGCATATTAGCAAGCCCATTATCGCCGCTTTAGCGGTAGTTTCCTGTCACTAAAACGGCGATAATTTTATTGCTGGTCTTGCTAATATGCCCCTATATTCTTAAAAATCACAGTGACATTAATAAAACAAGATGCTACTGGAATATAGAACATACGTAGTAGGCAGGACAGGATGGAGCAGTGAGTTTGCCAGCTTCTGCCTGGTGCCATCTTCGCATACTGTTTTAGTTAGTCTATTACAAGGAGAGAACACCTACAGGGCATGGTGCAAATAGCTCTTTGCACAAGTGTCTTGGAAGAAAATGATGGCCTAATTTGATGGAAGGAGGAAACTGAAAGCGTTTTCACCAAGCAAGAGACTTTCTAAAGCTATTGATGTCCTGTAAGCATCAATAATGTAAGAAGAGATTCTCTGTGGAGGGTAATATTTGAAACTGCATTCATGTTAATCGAAGACTGGTTTTGTATTTACATTCAGGTTCAAGGGCGACTTAAAATTCAGTGGCAGATATATGAATGCGTGTATTTATCTAGTTATTTCCCATGTATACCTGAAAATACACCAGCTGCATAAGTGTGCTTATGCTTCACATTTCATCAATTTTATGAGTACATAATGCATATCATTAAAACAGTAGGGTAGGAGAGGAAAGAGCAAACTAGCACCAATTAGTTTAAATGTGATTTATCCATTTACAGTGTTTTAAATTAATGAAATCAGTGAATGTTCTTCAAGTAACTAGAGTGAATATCTATTTTAATGAACCTACATCCCCTTTACTAAATTTGTAGGGCGTGAGGGATCCCAATTGGTTGTACTGTTGACAGTCAACACATAATGACTTTATAGCATACACATCCATGGGCCCTGGTACAGGGTGGAGATAAGACAGTTCAGTATATAGCCATGCACTTGCTAAGTGATGAAGCATTTTGGAGTACAATATTTAGACAGAAGCCACGATGGCCTTGTGTATTGTGTTTGCCATACAGGGAAGAAACGCTGAGTCTAATAGCTCTTTCAGCAGGACATGAACAAAGTACGTGTTAATATTGTTAGAATATTGGAAAATTATACTACTTACAATAAAAGCAAATCAGTTAGGTGAAATAATCCTTCTAATAAATTTCAGAATAGAAACTGAATAAGCATCACTGGTGTCATTTGTTGCCCACAACAGTGCATGCCAATTCATCAAACATAGTGAGTCCTGAAACTAATAAGTGTATCAATATGTCGCTCAAATAAACATTTCCAAAAAGCCCTATCAAATGTAGGACCCAGAAAAAAGCAAGAGAGAGTGCATTACAGATGACAAAAAATTGTAACCAGGTAAATCGAATAATGAACGTTTGAGGTTGCAGCACTTTTTGCATAATGTTACCACACATGCCATCATCTGCTGTATAATTTACAGACTTTAACAACAAACTTTACAATTCAAAATGCTGCATGTGGGTTAAATCAGTGTCAAACCATTTGGAAAGTTTAGCTTGCTACCTTTTAGTTGCTGGTTGGTGTTTCCAGGAGTTAAACTGGTTCTTATAAGATGACATTATTAATATATGTTAAAATAATAAATAGTGGAAAATTCCTGCTGCAGAATATGTTCCATTATGCACCCTAAATTCTCTGTTCTTGCTACATACTTTAGTCAACTGTACCACATAATTGTGACCCCAATTGCAACATCCTTCCAGTGGCCCTCATTATCATTTATGTTTAATAAAACAATAGCTTAGTAAATTGTGTGGGATGACCTAGTAAGGCTTCTCAGGTGGAACACCTTATGGTGGAGATTCCATTCTAAGGGGAAGAATTTCGGGAAGTTCTAAAAGGAGTCAGTTGAGACTTAGAGATTGATGACTGAGGCTAATTAAAGCGTTTTCCTACATATATCCCGGTATATGTCCTTCTTGGCATCAATAAGACACCACAAACTGGACGAGGATGGGATTAACCTGTTGATGACAGTCTGCACCACAACATCGTGCTGCACAGTTTACTGTTTACACTCGGAAAATGGTGTTCCTGATTGAGGCCGCTTGCATGCTGGTGGGAAAATTCTCGGAGAGGAGAATTGCTGCCTGACATAAGGAAGGCATCTCAATGTGTCTGGTGAGGTGTTGAGGCTCGCATAAGGCCATTGTGACATTACGGGCCATTTTGGAACGCATTTTTGCTCCACTGTGCCAGTTGGAAACTGGTGCCCCCGATTGGCTTTAGTACTCGCCTTAGAAAAAGACCTGATTACTCGCTTGCCGAAGTACAGTCACCATCTTGTTCTTGGTCAAAACAAGGTCTGTTTTCCACAGAAAAAGACCCAATTGTTTGCGTATTGATGGACAGCCACCATCTTGTTTCTGAGCAAAACAAGGTCTTTCGTCTACAGGAATAGGCCTGTTTGTGTACGTGACATATATCAGCGGCCATTTCGATGAGTTGGGAGATATTCCATACAAGTGTATTGGAAGTGCATGTAAAAAATAAAGGAGAGAAAAGTATTTAACACAGAGGTGGATGCAAATTTAGAAGAACAGAAGTCAGAGTCTGCCTATCTCAGTGATAGGCACACATCTTGTACCTGTGCATCTCAGTGATAGGCACACTGTTTGTTTTGTCCTAAAAATAACTCTCTTGGTTAATTTCTTAATATCTCCAAGTCTGGCAGTGAGTAGCTGTCTGCCGGCTGGTAGTGAAACAGGACTTCAAGATTGATGGCAAGTGAGTTGCTTTGGGATCATTTTTAAGCAACAATTATGCAGCTTAATACTGCGGTGAGGTGATTAATTCATAAGGAAATTATTTACTTGAGGCCCATGAAGTAACTGATAGGCACAACTGGTTGCCCTAAAAGAACAAAACGTTACTTTATTACATGACTGTTGATGTATGAATGATTTGACTTTACTATAACCACACAAAAAAGTAAACTGGTGAAAGAGGTGCATATTGTGGCTGACACTTGTGTAATTTTGATAATTTATAAACTGTGAGATGCAGAATGTCACTTCTCCACCATTTTTAGTATGCACCCCAGGAGAACCTGCTGTTAAGTGGCAAAAGTGGAGGAAAATATCTGTCAATTATGCCAGGGTCTGTAGCACGAATTTAAGAGCTGAACACAAATACTCATTAATGTTACATTGTCTTGAAGGTGGGGGTCAAGACATTTTAGAAAATGTACCTGAACTTAGGGCAGCAGGTCAAAGGTCATTAAATGAATATGAGATATGCATAATGAAATTAGATAGACACTATCTGCCATGTGTAATCATGATTAAGGAAATGTATTACTTTGGCTTATGAGAGCAAGGTAGGGAGGAATCAGTAGAGTATTTTGTAACATTGCTTTGCACATTGGTTGCAAGCTGTACATTTGGGGGTGTGATAGAAGAGAGAATCCATGATCAATTTGTTCTGAAATGTTTTGACAATAAAATAAGATAGGAAATAAAAGATATGAAACAAGAGGTGAAAGAGATAGTATTTCGAGTGGGCGGTCACAAGGGTGATCATCCAACTGATAGAGTCACAATTGAGGGAGTTGACGTGGAGATGAAATTTGACTTGTGTTCTGATCTCTCCATAATTGCAAGAAAAACGTTTGATACACATTATAACGATAAAAATAAAATAGTTTATAAAAATAAATAAGCAGAATGGATATATCCCCTGTGGGATATGGAGGTATACGCATTGAGATGTAGATACTTCATGGCATACATTGAGTTTGGAGGAAAGATTTTAGCAGGAAAAGTTTATGTATCTAAAAAGGTGGAGGAAAGTTTAGGTTGGTCACATCAGAGGCTGTTATGTGTGACACTTAATCCCAGTTCTGAGCCACAAGTTCAGGTACAAGAGATTAGTAACAACCTGGTTCAGAAGAGTTTGAAGGAGTATCCCGAAATGACTTATGATGTTTGAGTAGACACAAACATCATATCAAATTACAGGGGGGCACAACCAATTGCAGCAAAAGTCTGCAGAATACAGTTGAATGTTCAGGATGGAGTACAGAAAGAGATTGAGTATCTAATTAAGTTAAGGATAATTGAACTAGTAGAAACCACCAATTGATTGTGTCCCATAGTGGTGGCAAAAAAAGCCAAATGATGTCATATGACGTCTAACCATAAAAGTAACTTCATAAAGGGCAAACATGAAAGATTCTATAGCTTCTTTCCTGCACCCTGTGATGAGAGCGAGCCATGGATAAAAACGATCCCCAATAATGTTTTTTCAAAAATGGGAATATGAGTATAAACTGTCAGATGACCCAAAGGAATATTAACCTGATAACTGTATAGAAATTAATTTAAAAGATATTTTTTTCCTAAATCACCAACACATTACTTTACCTTGATTTCCCATATTGTGAAACTTAAATGGGGGCCGCAACATTCTTTTATATATGAAAAAGCTATTTGTGTTACTATTTGTCACTTCAGATTTATTGGAATTCTTGATCCTTATATTTTCTCATAACAGCAGCTGAACAAACTTACAATTTTCTTATCCAAGTTGACTCATACCAAACTTATTTGCTGTATTATGGCACACAGCTTAACCACCCAATAAAGCTTAATGCATGAAGAAAGTTATCGCTTAGAATGAATATGTTTAATCATGATTCTGGCTTGTTAATCTTTTTTTGGGTTTATAACATCAATATGTTTATCTGATAATACTTTAGGAATACCAACATTTGTAATTACATACATTTTCTGTGGATCAGAAAACTTAACCATCATGTTACCCTTACCCAGCTAATTCAACATAAACTGTGTTTACCTCTGCATGACTTCCAGGTGGTTGCATGTCTCTGTCTAATAAGTGGATTATTTCAAAATGAAGTGTATTGAAAGGTTGCTATACAATTTGGACCACATTTTATAAGCGTATACAGTAGCGATAGTGAATGTCTAAATGTGGGCGACAATATTCAAATATCATTACAAGAGAATGGAAGTGACACAGGCTCCTTGAAGCCAAGGCTTGCATGCTTCATCGCTAACCACCAAAGATGCCGGCCTAATTCCAAAAGTTTAGTGATGTGTGACAAAGTCAGCACCCTTTTAATTCATATCTCACTTCAATTTGCTGATGTTTATTCTTGCTCTTTTTCCAATGGAAAATAATAAAGTCACTCAGGGCGTCAAAATGAGGTCCCTAATTTTGTTGTGGTAATGGGGTACAAGTAACTCCCAGAGTAGGGTAGTGCTGGGGAAATGCAGTGGAACCCTGATGTCACACTGAAAAAGGAGGGATTAGTGGGATATCGATAATTCCACACCAATCTGCCTAGTATTTTCTCTTGTAAGTCCAATGGGGCTGGTAACAGGAGTTAAGTGTCCCATTGGAATTATCACCAACCTCGTGATGGGCCATTAGAGTTATTTCTCTTGAGAAGGGATTTGGGACGGACTGTACATCAGTAGCATGGTGAAGGTCTATCTGATGTTTGGGTGAACATCAACTTATTGCTGGTTAGCTGTCCTACCAAGACAATTATGAAGTGTCCAGTTATCTCTTAGACACCTTACGTTTTATTAATAGGTTCTGCTAAAGCTTGACAGTCTCTCTGGCAGACTTGGCTAAGGGAGCGCCCAAACAACATTTTTTTTCTATTGTCTTAGATTAACCCATCAATCATAATGTACAAACTGCATAATTGTACATTTAAAGGCAAAATGTTTGCAAGTTACAAATTATATGCAGATAGCAAAGAAAATGAATACATCTCTTTCATAAAGTAGGATAGTGATTGTGATGGGTTAAGCCTGTCATGCTCATATTGAGCCTTGGAGAGCTGGATCCATGACAGATTTTCCAGATACTGATTGAATAAGTGATTCTAGCTCATTTTTATTCACTGATGGTAAATTCAGTTTTGTTGTCATCCTGAAACTTTGGCATGAATCCAGCCCTCCTGAACCTGTTTTGAACACCATTGGATTAGACATATTGGAAAAAATGTCATCCATGAACGCTGATAGTTTGATGTCCATCCGATGAATCGACTAGTACTCTGTCTTGATGTTTGCTAGAGGAAGGGATACAAAACTATAATGTGACAAATTGGGTTGTTGTTTGAGGGAGGTGAAACCCTACTCAAGCAACAGCCACAATCCTTGTTAGGGTAACCACAAAGGGTCACTAAATTAACCAGTTGTTAGCCCCGCTAAATTGGTACAAACCAGTCAGATTTAACTTAGAGGTAATCTGTAAATTATTTACTCTGCCCTTACACAGTAATAAAGTGAAAACACAACACAAGAAAAATTGCAAACCAATTTCGAAAAATATTTCATGTTTTAATAAATAATTTGAGACCAAAGCGACAACAATCCATTCAGTAGAACTAGAGATATTGAAAATTAAAGGTTTATATAAAAAGTAGAGCCAAAATGTGCAAAGAACCAACTGAGGACATCTGTTCGCCCTGGCCCAGGACAAAGTCGCAAGTTAAGGCTGACTATCGTAGGGGGCAGAACAGGCACAGGAACAAGTTTGGCCCGCTGAGGATTGTACCTTATGTCTTTGGTGCGTTGTCTGCTTGGCGTAGCTTTGCAATGCTCTGTATTGTCCGGCATCGGTTCAGATGAAGCTGTGTGGTGAGGGTTTGCGTTTCTCTGCATCAGTTCCGATGAAGCTGGCAGCTGTGCAGCAGGGCTTTGCATCACCCAGCATTGATTCCATTGAGGCTGGCAGCTGTGCGGCAAGACTTTGCAGGTCTTCACGTCATCCAACGTCGGTTCCGATGAGGCTTGCAGGCTTCACTCGGGATTTGATGGAACCTTTAGTCAGGTCAGAAGAAGTTCTCTCTGATGCCAGCCAAGGGCCCAAGACCTTGGAAGGCACCACTTGTGGATCAGGAACTCACTCCAGCAGAGACAGGCAGGACTCAGGCAAGTCCAGTTGCAGGTCCAGGCAGGTCTAGTTGCAGGCCCAGGGCATCAGCACATCTGCGCAGTTGCAGGGAGACCTCTAGAGCTTGATATGTCCCTGTAGTTCAGAACAGGAGGTCAGTTAGCTGACCCTTGGAGTTATTTAGCCTAGGATGAAGGGGGCAGGTTGAGTCTTCTTTCTAGGAGGGCAGGGCAGTTGTCAGGCAGCAGGGCAGTCCTCTGGAAGCAGGGAAGTCCTTTTTTTTTTTATAGTATTCACAGCTCCAGGAGTGTGCTGAAGAGTTTGTCTGAGAGTTCTACTTTTAGAACTATGCTAGCTTTGAAATGGGATAAGCTTCTGGAGCTTTCCCCCACAGAGGTGTTTGTAATTTCCTGCCTGCCTCTCCAGTCTGTCTGCAGTCACAATTGGCTCGTGTGAAGTTCTTTGTGTGTGACATGAGGCAGTGTCTTTGGAATGCAAGTGTGACAGGTGACAGCTCCGCCTCCTCATCAAGTTCGGGTGGCCAATTCTGCCAGCACCCATGCCCTCTATTGTGTACTGTCTGGGAGGAATACACAAAGGCCAACTGCCAACTACACCTAGGCATGTGACCCAGGAAACAGACTGCAGGCACCAAATGATTAGGACAAGAAAATGTCAACTTTCTAAATGTGGCACTTTCAGAATTGTGACTTAAAATCAAACTTTACCACTAACGAAGGTTTTCAATAAAAATTCCTTAGTCACCAAACATTATAATCACATCTGCTCCCACACAAAAGTTATCACTTAATAAATGAAATAGGGTTACCCAATGTATTGTATGGGAGAGGTAGGCCTTGCATCAGTGAAATATGAATTTGAGAGCTTTTCACTACAAGGACATGTAAAATTTAAACTTACATGTCCACCTTTTGAATACAAGGCACCCTACACTTTAGGCTGTGTAGAGCCTACCCTAGGGATTACTTACATGTGTTAGAAAGAAAGGTTAAGGTATGGCAAAAGGTTTATTTTGCCACATTAAAACAGCAGTTTAAAACTGCACACCCAGCCCACAATGGCAGGCCTGAGCCATGTTTTTAAAGGGCTACTTAAATGGATAGCACAATAAGCGCTGCAGGCCCACTAATAGCATTTAATTTACAGGCCCTGAGTACATGTAGTACCACATTACTAGGGACTTACAAGTAAATTAAATATGTCACTTGGATGTAAGTCAACTTTACCATGTTTATAGAAGAGAGCACAAGCACTCTAGCACTGGATAGCAGAGGTAAAGTACACAGAATACCAAAAGCGAACAGAACTGGTTCAGAAAACAGGAGGGTTGAAGGCAAAAAGTTTGGGGGTGACCCAGTGGTTAATTTGTAAAACAAAATAAGTGCCAGGGCCTTGTGAGGATACCACTGCAACTTATACCACCCATTGCCCTTGCCACCACTCCAAATGACAGTACCAGCACAACTACTAACCATCATGCTCCTACAAGAGTGACAGTTCTGATTATTCCAGGTTCCTAAAGCTATAAGAATGGTTCTGGGCAGAAGGTATTAGTCATTTTTATTGTATGTTGAATTAATAAATAACTGTTGTCGTGCTCATCTCTAAATGAAACAAACAGCACCACCATGTGGCAAGCTATTATAAGTGCCATTGGTCACAAGTAACTGCCGGGGCTGAGCGCTGGAAACCAGCGGGTCAAATTAATCACTGGGGTGACCTTGCAGAGAGGGCCAGGTCCAATTGATAACAAATAAAAACATGCATCATAGACTAGTTTAGAGAAAAATATCACTAATAATTATAGTTAACAAAAAGACTGGATTGTGAGTTACTTTGTAGTAACTCAAACCAAAATATAAGCTGGGATACAATTCAGTGTTGGAAATGTTTGCCTAGGTTTGTAAATGCATATAGAACTTCTGGATTGTGTTTTCACAATCATTGACGAAGTTATCACTGATTTAGTGATGAATTTGCCTTGGCATAGCATGGCCAAGACCCAAAGGGTGACACACTCCACATAAGAACAAATTTGTACAACCAGTAGACAAACTATATGACATATAGCTTTGGTTTAATTGCCTCTATTTTCCTTTTAAAATGAGAATGAAATTTATAGGCTGAATAACTTTCTCATTAACTGTAATTAGCTGATATTAAACTTTAAAATTCGTTTTTATTTATAATCGTCCAACAGTTTGTTAATAACTCCATTTCCTTGTTTTACCACCTTAAAATAATGTGTGCATTTATCCCAGCCTTGCAATCATAGCAAATTTTGCATTAAAACAACTGATTTGTAAGTAAGACTTTACAAGAAATGTCATTTTCAGTAACATTTCTTCTGGAACTTTTTCCACAATGTATTTCTTTGGAAATGATATTACTTGTGTGTGTGGATCTAATAATAAACATCTCAATTATTATTAATTGAAGTCTATCTGTGCAATTACTTGTATTTTCTTGAAGGTAATGGAAGCTTCTAATTCAACAAAGAACTGAACTTAAAGTACTGGAATGCTAAATTTTCACATGTTACAATTCTTCTATTGTGCCAAACATTGATCTCTGTTCTAATTTTAAGATTGACCTTTAAGGAAAGTTGTCACTGGGAGGATGTTTTCTATTTCTCTTTTCTTGCACGAGAAGGGAAAACAATTATCCTAAAATACCTGATGTTTCATACATTGTTAAATGATATTTCAAAGACGTATCTGCCACTGCTAACCTGCAATAACCACAAACACAATTGCCTATATAAACATTAAATACACTATAAGGCGAAACATGGAAATGTTCACTTTGGAGACAAATGTCTGCTTCTCTTTAATTCTATTTGGTTATCAATTGAATGCATTCAACCATGTCATGGTCATTCGAGTCACAAATTGTGGTCATCGTGTTCCCTACACTGAGCTCCAGAAATTCCAAATAAATTGCTACCTACATAATGTTTTGCATTCTGGGCATGTACAAAGGATGAATTGTATTCTATGTGAACTATGTGTTGTTTGATGTAACAGTTCAAGTAGTTACGTGTATGCTCAGATGTAGGCCCCTTCCTTGCTGTGCCACAGGATCCAAGCTGTACCTCACTGATGAGTCCAATTAAGGAACAAACCATGAGATTGTAGCCTGTTTGTGCTTGAAACCTGAGTTTTCATGTGTTCTCTTTTGGAGTGGGCTCACGAGGAAATTCTGGGTGGACTGTTCCCATGAGAAATCTCAGGAGACAACACAGTTGTTAGCATTGGGTTGGTTTTGTGGAGATTATGTTCTTATTCCAGGTTGGTCTGTATCTCTGTAATGGTATAGTGCCCACTGTTGGCCAGTAGATTTGAGTCAATGTCAGATTTTAAGGACCTCTGCCTAATATATATTTGCATTTAAAATGATCGGGCTGCAAAATGTGGGTGGTATTTACCACAGCTAATTTTAATTAGCATATAATGTGTAAATTAGCATTACAGAATTTTAACCCATGCATAATTCTGACACCTCAGAATTGAAAATAACACAGCAATGGCCTAAGTTTTTACCCAGGCTGAAGGGTACAAATAGCACATTTGGTCTGAATGCCTCTGTGCTTTGTAGCAAGTGAACTTCAGGTGTATACAGAAATTTACCTTCAAAATAGGATTAGCGACCCCAGTGTGATTGGGACCAATGAACCTAACTGGAAATAATTTCCAAAAGGGGTGGTTATCTGAAAATTTCATATGTATCCTATCCTTCTGGGCCTGGATGCATACCCAGGCAATAAGGGACTCTGGGTAACACCAACCATGCAAGAGCACTAGTTTGCCAAAAGTAATTTATAATTTTAGTGCTTAATTAGATTACATAGACATATCTCATGCAGTAAAAAAAATAGATCATTACAGTTTTTATTTTAAATGATTTCTCCTTAAATAGTGAAAAAGGGGCACAAGTTTGATATCGAAGAAATATTAACATCACAGTTGTGAATTAGTACATGTTTCCATCGAATACTTCTTTATTCCAATAGCTGGTGCATTTATACATGCAATTTATAAAGTGCCGGCAAGGCAGAGCTTGGGCTACATAGTGCTTTTTCTGTATAGTTTAACAATTGATGGATAATAAATGACAAATTCCCCATCATAAGCACAAAAGTTAAAAACAAGGTCTTAGAGTTACCCCTCCATCACCACATCTTACATCTCCACAGAATGTCACAAAATTAACCTGCGCTTAACCGTGGATAGCTTGGAACAGAAAGCAGTCAGGCTTACCTTAGAGGCAATGTATAAAGTAGTTAAGCAGTACTCAAACAGCAATAAAGTGAAAACACAACACAAGAGAAATCCCACACCAATTCAGAAAACTAGAGTGATTTTAATAAATCAATTTACACCAAAACAACAAAAATCCAATCAGTGGAACCGCAGTTATGAATTTTTAAAGATTTTAGTAAAAATAGCTCCATATCCGGTCAGGCTGGACTGGGAGAAAGTCACAAGTTTAGGCCGACCGCGATGGAGCGCAGATCGGCTACAGTCACCAGATTAGTCCTGCTGAAGCTTACCTTCTCAAATCAGTGCCAAGAGTCCCATTTATGGTGGTGGGGGTCTCAAGGAGCAGGAAGAGCGCTGTGGGAGGCTACCGGCATAGTGTGAACAGCAGGCCAGGCATCGCAGTCGGGCATTGCTGGAGATTTGCATGGGCATTCCCCCGAGATGTTGATGCTCAAGTGCGAAAAGGCATTGCTGCCAGAGCTTCTAGTTGAATTGTAGGTGTCAAGATCTTGGTGTATATTGGTCCGTTTGTGGTTTTGAGGAGCCTAACAACTTAAATACTGCCCTCTGAGCCACACCAAGGGTCCAGGACCTGAGTGGCATCACTTTGGTGTCAGGAACTCAGTTCAACTGGGTCCAGATGCTGTTAAAGTATGTTGGGAATTCTTTTATGTCCCTGAGGTTAACATCAGGAGACCAGCAGAATAGCTCTTAGGGTCACTCTGGTAGCCCTGGGTTCCAGATAAAGTTGCTGGTCCAGATCTCCTCTCCCAGGCAAGAGGACAGCAGGTTAGCAGGGCAGCAAGGTAGCAGTCCAGCAGGCCAGCAGTCCAACAGAGCAGCAGTCCTTTCACCAGCACAACAGCCCTTCTTTCTGACAGAGTTCACAGGTTCAGACGTGTACTGAAGAATTGGTGTCTGGGGCCCCATTTTATAACCTGGTGCCCTCCTTCTGGATGGTGGGAGAAGCTTCTGGAAACTGCCTTTGAAGTGTATGGAATTTCCTGACTCCCCTACCCAATCACTAGGCTGGCTGCTGTGATAATGTGGAGGTGTTAGGTCCTTTTTGTGAGGGCAGAGCACTCCCTTTTTAGTTGCAAGTGGGGCTGTGATCAGGTCTCCTCCCTCATTCTGTCAGAGGATGGCTCATCCAACACATCTAATCCCTCTATAGAATGACTGTCTGGGAGGAATTCACAAGGTCTACCAGTTACACCCAGTCATGTGACCCAAGACAGATTACATGCACAAAAGGGCTAGGGGCATAAAAATGCCAACTTTCTAAAAGTGGTGCTTTTAAAATTGTAGTAAAATATCCAACTTTACCATTACATAGTGTTTCTCATTACAATTCTAAAGACACCAAACATGATATAGCTACATGCTCCCAATAGGAAATTACAGCTTAATAAATGTAATAAGGAATCTTCAATATTATCCTATGGGAGGGGTAGGCCTCACAGTAGAGAAAAACAAATGTAGAAAGTTTTCACTACCAGGACATTTAGAACTTCAGTGTGCATGCGTAACCTTTTAATTACACAGCGCACTTCCCTATGGGCTACCTAAGGTCTACCTTAGGGGTGGCATATGTAATAAAAGGGGAGTTTAAGGCTTGGCAAGGGGATTTGGATGCCAGGTTGACCTGGCAGTTTAAAACTTCATTTAGGCTGCAGTGGCAGGCCTGGAACATGTTTTAAGGGGCTACTTGAGTGGGTGGCACAATATGTGCTGCAGGCCCATTAGTTGCATCTAATATGCAGGCCTTAGGTATATAATATACCACTTTACAAAGGATTTATGAGTAAATTAAATATGCCAATTGGGTATAAACCAATTTAACCGTGTTTGAGGGAAAGAGCACAAACACCTCAGCACTAGTTAGCAGTGGTAATGTGCACAGGGTCTAGGCCCAATATTAAAAATAAAGTTAGCAAAATGGAGGAGGAGAGGCAAAAGGTTGAGGGGAAAACCACCCTAAGGCTGACAGAGTGAACAATACAACAGTATATATATATATATTCACTGAAATAACCATAGGTTTCAGGGGCGTTATAGTTAGTTGGACATTTCACTCGTACAAAACCATAGAAATTCCCCCGTTATAGTTAGTTCAGCTAACTATAACTCGCGTGCCCGCAATGCACTGCTGATGACGTCACATATTACATCACTCATGACATGGTCAGTGACATCACTGATGACATCACTGATGACATCATCCAGTGAATGTGTGTTTTTCTGAAAATTAAATATGTTTTATATATGTATATCTCAAGGTCGATGGAAGAATAAATGGGTATATAAGTGTCTAAATGGATGATTTTTTTTTGTAAAATTGATTGTATAACTGACTGATTAAGTGTATCTTAGTGAATACATGGGTTAGTGAGTAATGTTTAAATATGAAAATATCTGTATCAGTCTCTCACTTTGTGTATAAGTGGCTGCATGGGTTGTGAGTAGCTACATGAGTGTCTATATGGGTTATTAGTTGGTTTTTTGAGTATCAGTATGAGTGTCTGAGTGTCTGTATGGTTCGGTGGGGGGTATTACTTAGTGCATAGATGCATGAATGAGTGACTCACTGTTTGTATGTGTTGAAGACAGCATGTGTGCAGGACTGTATAGGTGGATGAGTGTGTGTATGGGTGTGTTAGTGAGTGAATGACTGTCTCAATAGTGTCTTTATGAGTAACTACATATGTTTTAAACTAGTATATGTGAGTATTGGTGTATATAAGTGAGTATATGTGAGAGTGAGAGATTGGAAGAGTTCCTGTACAAATAAGTAGGTGTTTCTATAAGTGATTGTTTAAGAGAGTAAGTATGTGTAAGTTTCTGTAGAAGTAAGTGTGGTAGTGTGTGTATAACTGTATATGCAAGTAAATGGATGTTTGATACTTTGTTTGCATGTGTGACTATGTGTGTGAGTAACTCTAAGGATGAGTGGCGGTGTGTAACAGGATGTATAGGTGTATGAGTACATATGATGAGTGAGTACATGTATGAGTGACTGTATAGGGACTGTTGGTGAATGAGTGGATGTGTGTGTAGATCTTGGAATTACTGAATAGGTGTGTTGTAACTGGTATTGGTATGTCCATTGTTTTGAAAATGTCAGTTTGTATTTTTGAGTGTGTGTATCAAAGGTTATATTAGGGTGAGAGGAGGTCTGCCACTCTATCACAAGGATGATGTCATCAGTGATGTCATCAGTGATGTCATTTGAGATGTCATCAGTGATGTCATGAGTGATGTCACTGACCATGTCATGAGTGATGTAATATGTGACGTCATCAGCAGTGCATTGCAGGCGCACGAGTTATAGTTAGCTGAACTAACTATAACGGGGGAATTTCTATGGTTTTGTACGAGTGAAATGTCCAACTAACTATAACGCCCTGAAACCTATGGTTTTTTCAGTGAATTTCTAAGGTTTTTTAAATGCTAATTTCTAACTATAACGTGCCTGAAACCTATGGTTTTTTCAGTGAATTTCTAAGGTTTTTTAAATGCTAATTTCTAACTATAACGTGCCTGAAACCTATGGTTTTTTCAGTGAATATATATATATTTATTATACTATGTATACATGTGAAAATGTCTCGGTCCGCCTGTTTGCCTCGGTGGCACGGAAAAATGGGTGGAACTGACGTCAGCACGCCGACGAGGTCCTCTTATGGCTCCGATGACGTCATACGGTGTCGTGAGCGGAGCCGTGCTATTATGACGTCCTCGTTGATGTGGGAGAGCTAGGAAAGAATTTCCGTGGAATGCTGGTGCAGGGGATATTCACCTAAGTGTTCAGGCTAGTCCTTTGGGAGCAACTGTTTATGTTGCCACTCCAGAAACCAAAACCAGTGATCAGAGGGCAGAGGCCCTGCAGATGGCACACGAGGTGGGGTGCCCAGTCGTGTGCACCGGCGGGGCAGCGAAGTGACAAGCACCACAACCCACAAAAAAGGTAACGAGGGCACTGAATAACACAGGATCTTCTCTTTGTATCTGGCAGGAACAACGAAGTTAAAATGCCCTAGTACCAAAATGTAGAATTAGTGCTACAACGGTCTTCAAGAGGACCTGCGATGCCGCTTCTGCCTCCCGTACTCTGGAGGCGGCACATGGGTCACGCGGCACGGTCATACTGCGGTGGGACGCACACTCGTTGACCTCTCATGGCACTGCTCCACACTTCAGGGAGGACGCTTTCCATTAGCTATGTTTTCTGATGACGTTCGCGCCGGCCCCGTCCAACAACAGAACTCCTTTAGATCCAAACAGACTCTTTCACTCTCTCACCGGAAGTGAAACCAGGCCACGCGGACACTTTCACAATACAACAGCCGGGAATGCACTTTTCGGTAAAAACCACATTCCTTCCTCCTAATTAATCAAATAAACGCCTCACTGAAGAACAGGGGCCAGCTTCGATCAGTAAGCAGCCGCTATAACGACTTTTTACTTCATGATACCTATTACAACGCATGCATTACCACGCATGCGTTGTACATCGCGAAGTCATTACTACGCATTTTTAGAACGCATGGTCATTTACCACGCATGCCTTTACAACGAATTTTGTTGTAAAGGTATGTATGGTAAATGACCATGCGTTCTAAAAACATGTAGATGATCCACGTCGTTGTAAGGAAACAGAGGCTGTTCCGTTTCCTCACAACGACGTGCACCGCCCCTCAGAGACGACGTGAAGCAGGAACCACGAGGAGAGAGGAACCACGAGGAGTGAGAGGTAAGGGGGATTGGGCATGGGGTGGGGGTTTCTTTTCTAGGGTTTAGGGTAGTGCAGTGGTGTTTGGGTGGTGTAGGGGGTCGTGCTGGGGTAGTGTTTTAGGGTTTAGGGTAGTGCAGTGGTGTTTGGGTAGTGTAGGGGTTCATGCTGGGGGTAGTGTTTAGGGTTTAGGGTAGTGCAGTGGTGTTTGTGTTGTGAGGGGGTCGTGCTGGGGGTAGTGTTTTAGGGTTTAGAGTAGTGCAGTGGTGTTTGGTAGTGTAGGGGTCGTGCTAGGGTAGTGTTTAGGGTTTAGTGCAGTGGTGTTTGTGTAGTGTAGGGGGTCATGCTGGGGGTAGTGTTTTAGGGTTTAGGGTAGTGCAGTGGTGTTTGTGTACGTGTATGGGGGTAGTGTTTTAGGGTTTAGGGTAGTGCAGTGGTGTTTGTGTAGTGTAGGGGTCATGCTGTGGGTAGTGTTTTAGGGTTTAGGGTAGTGCAGTCGTGTTTGTGTAGTGTAGGGGGTGCTGGGGTAGTGTTTTAGGGTATATGGTAGTGCAGTGGTGTTTGGGTAGTGTAGGGGGTCATGCTGGGGTTAGTGTTTTAGGTTTAGGGTAGTGCAGTGGTGTTTGGGTAGTGTAGGGGTCGTGCTGGGGGTAGTGTTTTAGGGGTTAGGGTAGTGCAGTGGTGTTTGTGTAGTGTAGGAGGTCATGCTGGGGTAGATTTAGGGTTTAGTGTAGTGCAGTGGTGTTTGGGTAGTGTAGGGAGTCATGCTGGGGGTAGTGTTTTAGGGTTTAGGGTAGTCCAGTGGTGTTTGTGTAGTGTAGGGAGTCATGCTGGGGGTAGTGTTTTAGGGTTTAGGGTAGTGCAGTGGTGTTTGGGTAGTGTAGGGGTCGTGCTGGGGGTAGTGTTTTAGGTTTTAGGGTAGTGCAGTGGTGTTTGTGTAGTGTAGGGGGTCATGCTGGGGGTAGTGTTTTAGAGTTTAGGGTAGTGCAGTGGTGTTTGGGTAGTATAGGGGTAGTGCTGGGGTAGTGTTTTAGGGTTTAGGGTAGTGCAGTGGTGTTTGGGTAGTGTAGGGGGTCATGCTGGGGGTAGTGTTTTATTGTTTAGGGTAGTGCAGTGGTGTTTGGGTAGTGTAGGGAGTCATGCTGGGGGTAGTGCTTTAGGGTTTAGGGTAGTGCAGTGGTGTTTGTGTAGTGTAGGGGTTGTGCTGGGGATAGTGTCTTAGGGTTTATGTTAGTGCAGTGGTGTTTGGGTAGTGTAGGGGGTAGTGCTGGGGGTAGTGTTTTAGGGTTTAGGGTAGTGGCAGTGGTGTTTGGGTAGTGTAGGGGGTCATGCTGGGGGTAGTGTTTTATGGTTTAGGTAGTGCAGTGGTGTTTGGGTAGTGTAGGGGGTCGTGCTGGGGGTAGTGTTTTAGGGTTTATGTTAGTGCAGTGGTGTTTGTGTAGTGTAGGGGGTCGTGCTGGAGGTAGTGTTTTAGGGTTTAGGGTAGTGCTGTTGTGTTTAGGTAGTGAAGGGGTCGTGCTGGGGGTAGTGTTTTAGGGTTTAGGGTAGTGCAGTGGTGCTTGTGTAGTGTAGGGGGTCGTGCTGGGAATGTTGTTCATTTCTATGGCAAAATGAACCCCTCATTTTGTTCCTTTTAAATTAAATGTTTTAAGTGTTACCAGTTTATTCCAATCAAGATGGCTTCAGGTGTGCCATAATTTTGTCATAAGTAAGACTGTTAGCTCTCTAGTTGTTCTTTAGAACACTCTGGGAAGCTGCAGTAGAACACAAAGGCATCAACTGACAGGCTGCTCCTGTTGAAATATAACAGGAAGATATTTGAGATCACACTTGAAACATGTCCTAATTTTTCTTTCTACAGCACTAACCATAATTTCTATGACAAAATGAACCCCATCATTTTGTTCCTTTAAATTAAATGTTTTAAGTGTTACCAGTTTATTCCAATCAAGATGGCTTCAGGTGTGCCATACTTTTGTCATAAGTAAGGCTGTTAGCGCTCTAGTTGTTCTTTGGAACACTCTGGGAAGCTGCAGTAGAACACAAAGGAATCAACTGGCAGGCTGCTCCTGTTGAAATATAACAGGAAGATAGTTGAGATCTCACTTAAAACATGTCCTAATTTTTCTTTCTACAGCACTAACCATAATTTCTATGACAAAATGAACCCCCTCATGTTGTTCCTTTTTAAATTAAATGTTTTAAGAGTTACCAGTTTATTCCAATCAAGATGGCTTCAGGTGTGCCATAATTTTGTCATAAGTAAGGCTGTTAGCACTCTAGTTGTTCTTTAGAACACTCTGGGAAGCTGCAGTAGAACACAAAGGAATCAACTGACAGTCTCTGCCCTTGTTGGATGTACATGTTTTACTGAGAATGTCAGACTTCATTCTCACATGACTGAGAAAGATAATGTGAATTTACAGAAAATATGCTCTCATTTTAGCTTCTGGAGCACCTTCCAAAACTCTATGGGACAAGCATGTGAAAATAGTTTTCTCTCAAACATGATTCATGATATCCCAGCAGAAGGTTTTTCACAGGGTAAAATCACCTTAGAACACACCACAATTCCTGAAATTAGTATGGTACCATCAACAAATGAATTCTAATGTAACTAAAGTCTGTTATCACCCTTTATAGTTCTCCTTTTGGTAACCCTCAAAATCTTTGATTCACTACAATGCATTTCAATGGGGTACTATCATGTATATTGGTCCCAAGATGGCTGCCAGCAATTCCAGGATGAAGTGCTGACAGCCAATCAGATCTCACAATGACATGTGTGGTTAGGCTCCGCCCAGATATATATGTGATTTTACTTTGATTTTCGCAGGAACTACTGAACGGATTTACACCATTTAACCAAAAGGCACGACTCTGAACCAAGGGCTACCTTTTGCCAAATTTGGTGTAATTCCGTTCAGCAGTTCGGGCTGTAGCTGCGACTAAAGGTTCCTATGGAAAATTGCATGGGGAAAACACGTTTTGGGACCCCTCTTTTTCTCGGCCCCCACTTGACGAATCACCCCAAGACTTTCAGGATAGGAGCGGACCGGAGCGGGCCATAAGTTTTGAAAATTTCGCGAAGATTCGTCGACCGGCGCCAAAGTTATTGGAAATAGAATGTTGTGAATTTCCTATGGAAAATAGGTCCTAACTATAACTATCTACTGGCGACCGCCAGTAGATAATATTTATATATATATATATATGTGTGTGTGTGTTTATTTACCATATATTTATAGTTACTATAGGCAGAGTGTTTTTTTGGTTTTCTATTCCCTTTGGGGCCCTTTGAGCAATTTTCATGAAACTTTCCAGAACAAAAATGTTCATACAAACCAACTCCTTCCTTTAAAGTTTCAGGGTGATCAATCATGCGGGGGTAGAGAAAAAGAGGGGGCCCGAGGCCGAAACATAATATTCTCAAGCAATTTTCATAAGTATTTTTGAACAATGCTGCAGCCGAAGAGGCTGAATGGAATTTAGTGTAAATCCGTTGAGTAGTTTTTAAGAAATTATGATTTAAAATATTTGTATAGCTGGACAGTTTGGTTCATGGTACTCTCGTGATCTGATCTGCTGAGAGGGCCTCTTTTCCTGTTGGCCATCTTGTTCCTGCAGGACTGAAAAGCTGCTGTGAATCCTGCAGGAGCGCTCTGATTGGTTGCCCTTAACATAAAGAAACATTTTGTTGCCACCTTTTCAGGTAGTGTACCCTGGCCTCTTGGACCTTGTGGGGGATCCCATAAGGACTCCAGCTGGGGCCAAATTTCAAAAGGGGTAAAGTAGGAGGTACACTGACCTTTTGGTGCTTGTGGGGGGTCTCAGAGGGACTCCCCATGTGGCCAAATTAAAAAGAAATGGGGGGGTTCTGCAATCCTGCAGGACTCTCACAGGTGTCTAGGCTCCCCATCTCCTACGAGAATCCTCCTGAAGTGCAGAGGGCCATACTGATTTGTGTTGGCTGGTCAGAGAGGGTTGGCCAGGCACTGTGTCCAACCACGCACAACATTTGGCCATGTGTGGCACGGGGTTTGCTACAAGTGTTGGGGGAAGGGTTTGGACAGAGGGCTTGATCACAGGTCAGCCTTTGCAGCCAACCCCACGCTGTGAGCAGCCGGGGGTTGGTGTTACATAGTTTACATATAAAAACCTTAGAAATTCACTGAAAAAAATCCTAAGGTTAAGGTGACGTTATAGTTAAGTATTGTATCAATATCTTACTTTGCTTTAAAAAGGCCCCAGAAATTCACTGATAAAAACAAACATTAAAGTGACGTTATAGTTAGGACCGTGGAAGTTACAACATTCCGACTGCTGTATGTTGCGTTTTATAAGTCTCATGATTAAAGCTACCCAGAAGCAAAACATCATGTAGGGGATTATTATTTCTAAGGCAGAACGCTTCTACATGTTGCTCCACCTTAATTTATGCCACAAAACATTACATTTCTATAGTTTTTCTCAGCCCTTTGCACCCATCTAACCACCTGCTATGGTCTGCAGTTCAAAGCTCATGTGAATCTCTCAGGCGCCTTTGTAAACTGCGCAATACATCTTTGACAGGAACATATCTTTACACCACTGCCAAAAAGCAATATATCCCAAAGTTACCAGCAATCATGAGTTGTATATCAAATGCCAATGTCATACTTGCTCCATTCTTCACATATTATTTTTTATACGGTTCTCCTTTAGTCGAAAAAATGACTCAATGTGGAAAATAATTTTGGAAGAAAAGCATGCAAATGATATACTCGGAAAAGATAAAGGCAATGATATTCATGGCATGTATTGGATTCATCATAACCCAGCAAGCTGGCTAAGTTGGCTGAAGTGAATGTCTAGACAAGGTCTGTTCGGATGATAACGCTGCACCTTCAGTATGATGGATGAACACTGGCGCATTCTGAAATATCCTGTATATATAAACACACACAGAAGAGCCACACTTGCAAAGTGAACGCCAGACTAGGATATGAAAGACATTGCACCATGCACAGCTATCGAGTGCCAGCAGGTGCGGCCGTGACAGGAAATGACAGATGGTGTTATCAAAGTGTCCCACTGCCTGTTTACTGGCCTTCTGACATCTGTACCTTCCATTTTAACTTCTTACGGTTCTGCTGTAATTCGCTGCAGCAAAGGGGTTTAAAATCACAGCAGTGTTTTTCAGCAAGTGTCTGAAATTCATGCGCAGGAATGTGAGGATTGTCAGAGCCACAGGCAAAAATAAATGATCTGCGATGCCCCGCCACACTCTTTGCTGCCCCCTGCTGGTGGATCCTCGAGGTGTCTGCTTTACTCGACTTGCTGACACTCTGGTTTAGTTCATTTCACCTAAAAGTCGTCACTTCAAGGCACTCTGATGCTTGCTGTTGTGCAAAATGCCTTTTAAGTCAGTGATATAATTCCACACAACATGTTGCAAGATTGCTTTTTAGACCATGGAGTGAATTTATTCAAGGGAGAAATGTTTGCGCATAGCAAATAATTCTCTCAGGCCCTTTTTGGAATCTGCTTACCAAGGTGTGCAATGAAAGTACCTGTATACAAATTCACCAAAACTTATTTGAAGGTAATATGTTTAGATGCAGTTCATAAAATACTTAGGGGTCCATTACGATGTCGGGCGGATCGCCACCGCCCGCATGGCGGTGGCGATCCGCCCGCCATTTTTGTCCGTCCGCCACCAAATTCCCCCGCCATATTACCATGGCGGAGGGGACCCCAGCGGACGGAAAGACCGCTCCGCATGTTTTCCGCCCAGCCGATCAGTCGACCGGGCGGAAAAGGGATTAATATGGTGGCAGTGTCTGCAAGACACCGCCATCCACATTATGATGCCAGCGGTGATGAGCCTTTCCATGGCGCGCGCCGCCATGGAAAGGCTCGCCGGTCCCTGACATTGGGGCCCGTAGCGGCCCCCAGGTATTTTGGGGGTGGGGTGCACATGGGGGTACCTATGGTACCCCCTGCATTTGCATATACAACATGGCAGGCACCGCACGGTGGCCTGTCACGTTGTGCATGCAGATGCACAACATGCATTTCCAGCACTGTGGCGGGCGGTAAGCTGTGAGCACCGCCCGCCACAATGCTGGAAATGGGGGATGCCACCGTGGCATCCTAATCACATGTGCGGGACCGCCGCACACATAGCGGGCGGTCCCATTTACCAGAGCGATGGCGGGCGGACAAAGTCTGCCCGCCATCATAATCGGCTCCTTATAGTTTTTAATCAAAATATAAATTACGCCCCAAGCTGACTAAAAATGAAATTGTCACGTTAAAGTTATTGTGGTCCCTTACATATTTACCATCAAAATTGTCACTTTTTATTCCATTATTCAACGTGCTCTTTGGCCTCCTAAAGATGGCCTGCAGTGACCCCCCCCCGCCGCCCCACACTACAATAAAATCAAATATGTAAATTTATTTTTAGTAGTCACGTTAAATTAGATCTAGTAGTGAGATAAAATTTGAAATGCCAGGACGTTTTTGATGCTCAAAATATCCCAATGCGTTTGATGCATGTGTAGTGTAATCTGTACACCATTGTTTAAAGGAGTCGAAAATCCGATTTCACGCTGTGCATAAACATTTGTGCACAGAAAGTAATTTGGTTCCAATAGATTTATTGATAACCTTTCCCTTGAGGTGTTGCGTTGTGGCAGCTAAGTCATCAGCTTATAATCATGAGCTCAGACATCACCTTCCCCTAATTGTAGAATCCTAGAACATCTTCCCATGCCTATCCCCTTGGCTTCAGCAGGCTCTATCACATAGACGCACTCTGATCTTTCAAGCTTTCTCACGGACATTTATGAACGCCAAAGTTGAATTTAAGTGCTTGTGTGTGATAATACATACAGATATGAGAACAATCTTATGTCTGTTATTCACAAAACATAATTTGACATTCAAAAACAGACTTACTGATAAAAAGACACCTGTCTGAGAGCTTGTAGAAACCACAAAGACACATCGTCGGTAAATTAATATAATGTATGCAGCACAGCATCCCAGTATCAATCATAGTGAGAACCACAACTTCCCCAACTCTCCGCAACAGTTGTAATAGAAACCCCACATCTCAACGTTCCACGAGGAAAATACCGTTAAGAACAACGGAGGGAGGGTAAAGTGAAACAGCCTCAATGACAGAGGTCTTCTTGCAGGGACAGATTGTGGGCATTCCATGGTGGATGGAGATTCAATTGAAGATGTGCAGTCAAGAGCATCAGTTACTATCACAAGGGGAAGACACCAAATTGGTGGGAGCATATGAGAAAGGGTTTTGTTCCTGACTTTTTCCAGAATCAATCCCTGCTTAAAAAAAAAAGCCTGAACCGACCTAAACATAGCCTGGCTCATTGCAATTCTGATACATAAACCTTCTAAAACAGAATTAGGGGATCTTTGTTACCTGTATCCTCCTGTCACCATGGCAATGTTAATTGTGAGCCTCCTTTGCCTCCTTTTGTCTTTGTGCTTCTGCCACCACAGTTTCTTGGATGTGAAGTCCCCTGCGCCCCATAAATCCTCACTTCTTTTCAGTTACAAATCAAAATCTCACATACGTCAATGTCCATCTCGATATAAACTGGAGTAGCCAATCTCTCCAACTGCATTAGAAAATATATAATTTAAGCAATCCCATTAATACTTTCAAATTACTTGACATGTTTGCCAACAGAAATAATAAAAGCAGATGTTCATTTAAATATCAGTAACTATGAATCATTTGCTAACCATTTGTTGAAAGATGGTTTGTTCTACAGAAAACTCAATTAGCTGAATAGTGTTGTTCGTTTACTAACACATCTATATATCCATCACGTATTTATTATGGCAATGCTATGTTGTTGCGTAAAAATCCTATTTACCTTAACTGTACATATTTACTTTGTGATATTGGCATGGTGCCATCGGTATGTAAGTGTCCCCAATTCTTAGCTGTTCTGAGGCACAAAGCAATAGAGCGATTTTCTAGATATCTCATTATAGGCTCTTTCACAAGTCAGAGGCAGTAACACTGTACATGGTATTACTGAAATTGAGCTTTATTATAATGTCTTACTGGGCCATTGTGAGTTGCCACGTTTGCAATGGGGATGAATCACTGACATAATATCGATGACAAAAATATAGATGTCAAAAATATCGATGTAAAAATATCGATAGTCAAAATATCGACATCCTATATTTAAAATGTAAATAACAAAAATATCGAAAAAAATATAGATGTAAAAAATATCGAAGTCCAAAATATCGTTTTTTTTATTTATAAAAAATAATGTTAAAACACTTATATTATAAAATTAACTAAAAAATAATTACTTAGATATAATAAACATTAAAAAAATATAATAAACAATTTAGTTTAACGAAATTTAAACATAGATATATAAAATTAAATATATAAATGTATATTTACTTTAAAAATATTAATAAACGAATACCACCATCCGCCAACAGCCACAAAAACGTCATCGCCGAGTCGGAGACAAACCGCCCGCCACGGACGGAAACACGCACGACAACACAAAACCGCCCGCTCACGGCCGACACACCGCACGTGAAATCACGATCGCACCGACATGAGCGCGGAAAACCACAAATATACCGCCCGCCAGCGCAAACAACGCCGATGAGAATCGACACGGCAGAAGCCATGGCGCCAACGCACCTGCACAGAAACCATCCGCACACAAAACCAATAGCACACAACATGGCCAACAAGTCCACACAGCAAGGCACGCACAAATACACAAGCACAGTACACATCCCGAAAACACCCCCCGGACAAACAAAAATACAAAGGCCAGAACCCCAGACACAACACACCTGAAAACAACAGACCATGAGGACACACCCACATAGGTGAGTACAAAAGCAGCACTCCCACAGACCACAACCCCTTGCTACATTGCAAACCAGAGAGGAGAGGAGAGGACACAGTGACACAGCAAGGACAGCAGCACACCACAGAAACGCACACATCACTACCACCACCACCACCACCACCACCACCAAACACCACCACCACCACCACCACCACCAAACACCGGCACCACAAAACCCCTGCACATTACACAACACACACCGCACCAGCACCACAAACACCATGGCACCACAAAGAATGCCCAAGTTCACGCCATGGAGCTGACGGTCATGGTCGACGAGATCATCAAGGTGTACCCACAAATCTATGGGAACATGGTCCAGCACACACCACTAGCCACCAGAAACAGAATGTGGAACCGGATCGTAGACCAGGTCAATGCAGTCGGGACCCTGCCCAGGAACAGAGTCGAGATCAACAAACGTTGGAATGACGTAAAGAGCCTGGTCAAGAAGAAGGAGGGCAAAAACAGAGAGCTGGCTGCCGTCACTGGCGGAGGGAATCCCGCGCTCTTTAAGACCTTCAAAGCGTGGGAGGAGAAGGTGCGAGTCGTAATCCATCCGGAGATCCTCGCCGGATTAGCAGGGGGAGTGGAGGCTGGTGAGCACAAACTAATGTATACCAGCACACCGCTATGTACTCACATGCACTACCACCATGCCACAGCTCCCAGGGACAAACACCCCCATGTCCAGCACACAATACACAACACATCACACACACATGCAACAGACACTACCACACACAGCCCAAACAGAACAACTGTAAGATGCGTGGGGACATGTGTACACTAAGCCAGCCACGTAACCACCAACAGGTCCCCAAATATGCCAGAAGCGCCACAACGAGCACCCACCACACC